>OX457135.1:5670213-8070213 GCA_949752895.1 Dendrolimus pini | reverse complement strand
TCCCGATGGAGGTAGTGGCGGCCCCGGCCGCCGGGGTGGCAGACTCCCCACTGCCACCGACCCCCCCCGCGAGGAAAAAACACAGGGGGGGCGTGAAGCGAACGCTCCGAAAGCGGAGGAAGGCGGCCCGCGCCGCCGCCGCTGCCTCGGCGGCCTTCGCTTCGGCGCCCGCCCCGATCGTTTCGGCCTCTGGGCGGCAAATGGCCCCCGCGTCCGCGCCATCGGTGGCGCCCGTCCCGCGCGCCCGACGTGCCGCCCCGTATGTGGCGCCGTCGCCGGCGCCCGTGGCGCGCGCCCCTCACGCCGCCCCGTACGTCGCGCCGCCGCCGACGCCCGTGGCCCCCGCCCCCGCCCCCGTTCCCGAGGGGGGGGCGTGGTCCACGGTCGTGGGGCGGAAAAAGGGTAAGGGGGCGAGGGCCAACGGGCCCCCTCCCCCCCCCCAGGCGCAAGCTGCTGCCCCACCGACGGGGTGGAGGCAGCAACCGCGGAAGCAGGCCGCGAGGCCTGCCGTCGTTCTCCGCGAGCCGAAGTCGGCCGCAGTCATTATTAGACTGCTGCCGGCAGCGGCCGCGAAGGGTGTCGGCTATCGCGAGGTCTTCGCAAAGGCCTCGACGGTGGTCGACATCACCGCCATGGGCCTCCGCGAGGGGCTGAAGGTGGTGCGGACCGCCAGGGACGCGCGTCTCCTCGAGTTCCAGCCGGGACCCGAGAGCGCGGCCAAGGCGAACCGCGTCGCCGAAGCCCTGCGCGGGGCCCTAGAAGGGATGGCTGAGGTCGTCCGCCCCGTAAAGCGTGGGGAGCTTTACGTCTCAGGGCTGGACGACTCAGTCACGGTCGATGGGCTGCGTGACGCGATCGCGCGCGCGGGCAACTGCCGGCGCGACGACGTGCTCACGAAGCACATCGGTGCAGGACCGGGCGGATTGGGCGCATCGTACGTGCTGTGCCCCGTCGCTGCCGCCAAGACCATCGTCGGGTTGGGCTACCTTCTGGTCGGCTTCACCTCGGCGAAGGTCGAAGCACTGGAAGCCAGACCGATACGTTGTTACAGATGTTTCAACGTCGGTCACGGCACCCAAACTTGTCCGGACACGTGCCCGGACCGGACTAACTTGTGTCTCCGCTGCGGTAAAAGCGGACACAAGATGCCGGACTGCACGGCACGGAAACCCCACTGCGCGGCGTGCGCGGCGGGGGGACTGAACGCGGCCCACCCCACGTTGGCGAGGTTCTGCCAACCTCCCTACGTGAGGGGCCAATTCGTCCACTCGCGGGCGAGACCACGTACCGGCAAATCGGGAGTACAGACAATGGACACCTCCAATGCCTAGTACACCCGTAACGACGTTCTTTCAAGCTAACGTAAACCACTCCCCCACCGCTCAGGACTTGTGCCTGCAGGCGATGGCGGAGTGGCAAGCGAATTTAGCCGTAATAAGTGAACCTTATTACGTCCCTCCTTCAGGGAACTGGGTGGGCGATCTCGATGACATGGTAGCGGTGGTGGCCAGAGCCGGGTCCGGCACACCGCTTACATGTCTCGAAAGAGGAAAGGGCTATGCTGTGGCGGAGAGCGGGAGTATCGTCGTCATAGGCGTTTACTTTTCGCGCAACCGCCCCCTGGCGGAGTTCGAGCTTCACTTGGACGCCGTCGGGGCCGCCGTACGCAGACTGTCGCCCAAAACGATCTTCGTGATGGGCGACTTTAATGCAAAGCACCTCTCCTGGGGAAACGTACTCACGGACCCTAGGGGTCGGGCGGTCGAGGATTGGGCTCTTCAAGCCGGCCTGACCATACTGAACCAGGGGTCGGTCCAGACCTGCGTGCGCGCGCGGGGTGGATCGATCATCGACCTGTCATTCGCCACTCATGCGGCCGTCCGCAGAGTGACCGGATGGAGGGTGCTGGAGGAGGTGGAGTCGCTCTCTGATCATCGGTACATCAGATTTGAGCTCACGACCCCCTCCTCCGGTCCGAGCCCTGTTCACCGTCGCCCCCCTCTCCTCCCGCGTTGGGCCCTTACCAAGCTCGAGCCGGAGCAGGCCGAGGAGCGGGCACTCTCGGAAAGCTGGGCCTACCCAGCCGACTTCGCGAATCTGGACACGCAGGCAGAGCACATGCGCAAGACCCTGACGAGGGTTTGCGACGCTGCGATGCCACGCGTCTCCAAGCGGCAGCCTCCGTGCAAGCAATCGGTCCACTGGTGGACCGAGGAGCTGGGCGAGATGCGAAAGGCAGTTCGCATCATCAGCCACAGGCTCAAACGCTGCAGGGCGCGCCGTCCTCCGGACTTCGTCGCGGAAAATGGACTCGTGGGCGAGTTTAGAGAGGCCAGAAAGGCCCTTTCGATTGCAATATTGCGATCGAAAGCCCGGGCTCGGGCCGAGCTCCTCGAGACGCTCGATCGGGACCCTTGGGGGCGCCCGTACCGTGGGGCCCGCAACAAGTTGCGGCCTTGCACATCCACGGTCACGGAAACGCTCGAACCCGAGGTGCTCCGGTCGGTTATCGATGGGCTCTTCCCGGATCCGGGGAACTTCACTCCCCCCAGTATGGGTCCACCCATTCCCGACACCCCCACGGACGAGGAGCCTCACTCCATCTCCGAGGGGGAGCTAGACGTCGCCCTGGACCGGCTCCGGGGCAGGAAGACGGCACCGGGACCCGACGGGGTTCCAGGTCGACTCCTCTTCCTGGCTGCAAAACACCTACGCAGCCAGCTGCGGGACCTCTTCGAAGCCTGTATTCGCGCAGGTAGGTTCCCGTCGCAATGGAAAGAGGGTCGTTTGTGCCTACTTCCAAAGGGAGGTCGGCCTCCCAACGATCCGTCCGCCTACAGGCCCATAGTGCTGCTGAACGAGGTCGCCAAGGTCTTCGAGAAGATCTTGGCGGAGCGGCTTGTGAAGCATCTAGACACTGTGGAGCCGGGGCTATCAGATACGCAGTTCGGGTTTCGGCGGAGGCGCTCCACGATGGACGCCTTCGAGACGCTGCGAACGTTGACGGACGAAGCCGTCCAAGCGAAGGACGTCGTTCTTGCAGTGTCGCTAGACATAGCGAACGCCTTTAACAGCCTCCCTCATGAGACGATCAGGGAGGGGCTCCGCGCGCACGGAGTCCCCCCGTACCTCACGAGGCTGTTGGGCGAGTACCTGCGAGATCGGCACATCCTTTGGGAGGGCGGTGAGTCCGCCAACCACGTGCTAGGTCGGCGACGTGTCGCGTGCGGCGTTCCACAGGGATCGGTCCTCGGGCCTATCCTTTGGAACGTAGGCTATGACTGGATCCTTCGGGTGACGGTCCGGCCCGGAGTAGGGCTGATCTGCTTTGCGGACGACACCCTACTCACGGCACGCGCCGCGTCTTTTGCGGAATCCGTGGACGTTGCCAACGACGGGTTGGCGATCGTCGTAGATCGAATAGCTAGGCTGGGCTTGAGGGTCTCCCCCGCGAAAACGGAGGCCGTCATGTTCCATAGGAAATTCCGGAATCCTCCCCCGGACTTGTCCGTTACAGTTCAGGGGGTGGCGATCAGAGTAGGGCCCACGATGAAATATCTTGGGCTAGTTTTAGACGGGAAATGGCTGTCCAAAGCGCACTTTGAGCAGCTAGTTCCCAAACTTGTGAATTCCGCGGGCGCACTCTCCAGGCTTCTTCCTAACGTGGGGGGGCCGGGGGGTGCGACGCGGAAGCTTTATTCCGGCATCCTGAGGAGTATGGCACTCTACGGTGCGCCCGTCTGGTCCGATTCGCTTCACCGCCACAACCGAACCCTGCTGCACCGCGCGCAGCGGGTTCTGGCCGTGAGGACCATACGGGGGTACCGCACAGTGTCGTGGTTGGCGGCGACTCTCTTGGCAGGCGAGCTGCCCTGGCCTCTCCAGGCAGACGTCCTGTCCAGGGTTCGTCGCGCCCGGCAGGATGCCCTAGCTAGAGGACTGACCTTCTGTCAAGTCGAATTAGAGACGGTCAGGAAGCGGGAAACTCATTCCTGCCTCGTCGCCTGGTCTCGTGACCTCGAACACCCTGTGGCCGGCGGCTATACGGTGGATGCAATCAGGCCGCAGCTGGAGAGATGGGTGACCCGCACCAGCGGAACCCTGACCTTCAGGACGACTCAGATACTGACCGGACACGGTTGTTTCGACCAGTATCTGTTTCGCATTGTGGGCTGCTTGCCTTCCCCGGACTGCCGCCAATGCGGCGCACCCGATACGGCGTTACACACGCTTGTTGAGTGCGCTGCATGGACGCCTCAGCGTTTCGAGCTCGAGACACACGTAGGAGCCGTCCGATCGCTTGGCGACTTGGTAACGGCCATGTTGCACAGCGACGACCGCTGGGAGTCTGCGGTCTCTTTCTGTGAGGCGGTTATGTCTCTAAAAGAGGCCGCAGAAAGGGATAGGGAGCGAAGCCCTTCAGCGCGTGCCGCTAATGTCACCCGAGGCCGCCGGCCTTCAGCTGGCACTCGACGAGGCAGGTACGCGCGTTACTTCCCTCCCTGAGTTAGGTTCCGGTACGAGGGGCCCCTTGCTACTAGGCAACGCAAGGGATTCAGCCCCCGTTTCGAAGTGGGGTGTGTTCTCCCAGGGCACACTCCAGGCACTTTATTGCGCTGGATCGACTGTTGCGTAACTATGTTCTATATCTCAGTCTTTCCTTCACAACAAAGCGCAGGGTCGACGGGAGGAGAGGTTTTTTAGTGGGTATTGAGGTTGTTCGCTCGTGTAACATCGCTCGGAGTCGCCACACTCCTCTGTGTAATCCATCGCGGGCGGAGCGCAAATAAAGCATACTATTGCTAGCGTTATCGCCCCCGATGGATGCGTGCCGTTTCCTAGTGACGGCCCAGAGAGTGCGTAAATCGGTTAGCATTTTCCCTCGCCTCAAAAAAAAAAAAAAAAAAAAAAAAATACAATGAATGACATGTTGTTTATGACAAAGTAGGTATTTGTTAGTAAATTGAAAAATCACGATTTCTGCGCCAACTATTTAGCTAATTCGTCTATTCTATGGGAACAGCATCATTTATCGGGATAAAAAGTATCCTAAGTATTGATTCGGGATATAAACCATCTCTCTGTCGAGTTTTGTTTATATACATTCTAGTTTTGTGTTGTAATCTTTATGGTAGTAATTAGGCAGGTGTGATTCTTGGAAATTCAGTCCACTCGGTCGAGTAGACATATTGTATTTGTACAGTATAAAGCAATGCCCCAAAGAGGGGTAAAGCAGTCAAGCGATAACCACAAGCGAGGCAAGACGTGTGTACATTCGGTAATATAGTGACGGACTTTGCGCGTGTTATAGAATCGTGTATTACGTTTGTACTGGTTGTGTTCAGTTATATTTATACCTGTGTTATACGTGCTTGTATAGTACTAATAAGTTCTATAGTAATTCCAACGGCATTTTAATTCGAGTCCGGCAACTCGTAACAGTATAATAGATAGATGACCTTCGATAACACGTTTACACTACTAATCCCGGAATATAAATGTCATATGTTTACAGTCATAAAAACATATGTGGTAAAAAGTTCACATGCATTGTCCTTGATGATTACAGCATGTGTGGCAACTGGCGTGATACATTGGACAATCTAACTTTACTAATTTGAATATTGGAAACTAATATAACTACAACTTTACTAACCTATGGGGAACTTAAACGAAGGCGTGAGGATCGCCTAGGTTTCCGAAGAGTGCCCTGCATGAGAACCACGCGTTTCTGCGATGGTACTCCATTCTGTAAAGAATGTAGGTCTATACTATCTGAAGGATGTATTCGATGCTAAGATCTTGGAAAGAAAGAACTAAGGCTACATACCTTAAGATAAGATGCACTGAATTTAAAACGATGCTACTATGCACCACTAAAAAAACCAAGTTATGTTCGACCGTCTATTGAGAACTCTCGAGTAGGAATGACACGACGCCGATCAAATTCTCCTGCGTAGTCATTTGCCTTTCATTTCGAGTAGCAGCCATTTGTGTCGTCACATCCTCCGCGTTTTGCATTCTAGATGTTCTAAAATGGCGATCAATTCTAACGACTTGTGAACGTCAGATGTCGTGGCTGTACTTCCTTTTCTCCTCAGACCGTACTTGCATTTTTCTAAGGTATCCAACCTGGAACCTCTACACACGTCTGCAAATTGGATACCATTGAAGTATTTATTCGTTGGAGATAGAATTTAATATTGGAGTTTCAAAAGCTTAAAAACAACGACATCTGACGACACACGAATGCAGATGGTAGTTGCATTTCTTATACGACGATATGACTATCGAACGAGAGGTGGCTAGTAATACGCCAACACGCAACAGATGGCAGTACCTGTTTTCAAAACGCTATAGGGTGTGTATTTTATACGTAACAGTGCACGGTCACCCCGATAAGAATTTTTCCACGAAAAATTCTAGCTGGCCCTCCAGCTCCTAACTACAGGGAACCGAGTAAAAAATACACACACCTATAACAGGTAACCTACCGCCATAGTAATAGAAGTGATCTCATTACTTGAGAAAGAAGACGGTGACTAGAAAAAAATTTATAACAATTTGATAAGGAAACAACAATTAAAAAAAAATTAATAAAAATCACAAGATAATTACAAATATACTGTCAGACAACAGAATCGTGAAACGGAATAAGCCATTAACATTATCAGGATAATCCTAATAACAACAAAAATTCTCCATAATCGGTAAAAAAAACTACTGTAGTCTTCCTATAACGAAGCTACAGTAAAAGTAAGTCAGTACAACTCTGGTACAATAAAAGTGATAAGATAAAAATATCTATCAAAAGTCAACTTGGTTATATAATTAATAACTCAAGGGAAAAATAACATTGTTTCATAACAATATAAAGTCATATCCGTGAAGAAAAAATAATAATAATCTATTTATGGTAAGTACAAACAGATGACTAGTAATCAGTCTCAAGAAACCAAGAAATGTGTGTGCCTTATATTCATCATCGCGTAATCCTTTCATACATTCTCTGTCATTCCTCTTCAATCGATCACTTTCAAACCTTCCATATATCCTAATCCTTCATCATTCATACTTGAAAGAGTATTTGGGTTCCACTCCCAAAACTCGAAGACACAAACTCGTTTTAAGTGCTGTTTGACTCTGGATATATTTGGTTATTAAAATATGGAACAGCAAGAAAAAATCTCTACAACAAGAGAAAATAAAGTGTTGGAACTACCACGCCTCTAAATACGTGTATGCTCGTCCAACGCTGGCAACAATGTCAGCATAGGTCATTATCCCATAATGACCTCTACGTCCCTACAGCTTGGCGGGCTGCAGCAGACGGAACAGATTTGTTCTACATAACAAATCTGTAAGGATAAAAATCCATATAACAACAATAATACCTGCTGTCCGAGAACCTAAATAAAATCCAATACCCTAGAAATATCATATTTATCAATGAATAGCAATCGACTAACTTCATAGTAACTGAAATGTCCATATGACTCAGGTAACTACAGTAGACCGATGCCCAAGTATCAATTTGTTTTATAAAAACAAAGATAAAGTAAACAAACTATACATAAAAATGCATAACTATCTATAGTATGCATTCGTATGAAAATCGAATCTTCGTTTACGAAGGTCGTTTGTAACAAATAAAATTATTGTGGTTGGTGTACAAAATTATTTACGTGTAACCATTAATTTAAGCACTTATATTTGATTGTTTGTTTATTGTATAACTCTTTATTACTATATTACTTTACAAATCTGTCTGGAGACATAGGATTTTTTTTTTGTTTTTATATAAATTTTCTTAGATTGTTTTATTTTAAAAAACTTTGTTAATTGTAAGTACGTGTACGAAAATATTTTATATATAGCTATCAACAACATTGACATTGTGGTAGTCAAGTTGATATAGACTTCCATTTTACGGAAAATTAGTACGACATTCCAAAACTTTTACGCATTTTAAATCTACCTTCACTGATAAACACTTAAAAGTGAATTAAATTAGTTTTCGGGTAAAGATTTTTTCAAATTTATCATGGAACGTCCGATTACGTACAATTTATTACACAAAGAAGAGTTAGCTTATGAAGCTACTATCAGAGGCGAAACTCCGGCGGCGACGGTGGTCGAGCTTCGTTCTCAAGTGAGAAAATTAGCGAAGGATATCCCTTCGGAATATATTTTGGACGCAGACATTGAAGCTGAGTCCGAACTGTCAGATACAGTTAAAATTAGCGGAAATAGAATCATTTTTTAAAGAGCATAAATTTATATCATCGAATAGGGTTCGAGCACTTTCCCATCATTAATATCACGTATTAGGGTCTCGATCCCAAGTTTATTAGTAAACTATTTTCATCAAGACGATAGTTCTTGTGTTCGTATTTTGTACGAAGATTGAAAGAATTTTATTATCGAGTGACATTGCGAATCAGCATTTGTTTTACTCTAAAAATAGAATAAACATTTTGTTTTATTTGATTCATATTTTGAATAGTATTCATTACTTTATTCAAAACGGTATTTCAACGTAGTACGTTATTACTTGGACTTGACATTCGTAACCACGAAGTTATCGTGAGTTACCTCGCTGTTATCAGCATTACTTTGTGTCGCGCAGTTCATTGAACTCGGCGCTCGCGGCAGCGTTCCGCATTCCATTGCATACTATAGATAGTTATGCATTTTTATGTATAGTTTGTTTACTTTCTATTCGGGTTTATTTAGTTTAGTACTTAGGTTGTAAGATATAACCGGACTTTACTTTTGTTTATCTTTGTTTTTTATAAAACAAATTGATACTTAGGCATCGGTCTACTGTAGTTACCTGAGTCATATGGACATTTCAGTTACTATGAAGTTAGTCGATTGCTATTCATTGATAAATATGATACTTCTAGGGTATTGGATTTTATTTAGGTTCTTGGACAGCAGGTATTATTGTTGTTATATGGATTTTTATCCTTACAGATTTGTTATGTAGAACAAATCTGTTCCGTCTGCTGCAGCCCGCCAAGCTGTAGGGACGTAGAGGTCATTAGGTGGTAATGACCTATGCTGACATTGTTGCCAGCGTTGGACGAGCATACACGTATTTAGAGGCGTGGTAGTTCCAACACTTTATTTTCTCTTGTTTTAGAGATTTTTTCTTGCTGTTCCATATTTTAATAACCAAATATATCCAGAGTCAAACAGCACTTAAAACGAGTTTGTGTCTTCGAGTTTTGGGAGTGGAACCCAAATACTCTTTCAAGTATGAATGATGAAGGATTAGGATATATGAAAGGTTTGAAAGTGATCGATTGAAGAGGAATGACAGAGAATGTATGAAAGGATTACTCGATGATGAATATGAGGCACACACATTTCTTGGTTTCTTGAGACTGATTACTAGTCATCTGTTTGTACTTACCATAAATAGATTATTATTATTTTTCTTCACGGATATGACTTTATATTGTTAGGAAACAATGTTATTTTTCCCTTGAGTTATTATTTATATAACCAAGTTGACTTTGATAGATATTTTTATCTTATCACGTATTGTACCAGAGTTGTACTGATTTACTTTTACTGTAGCTTCGTTATAGGAAGACTACAGTAGTTTTTTTACCGATTATGGAGAATTTTTATTGTTATTAGGATTATCCTGATAATGTTAATGGCTTATTCCGTTTCACGATTCTATTGTCTGACAGTATATTTGTAATTATCTTGTGATTTTTTTATAATTTTTTTTTAATTGTTGTTTCCTTATCAAATTGTTATAATTTTTTTTTCTTTTTTCTAGTCACCGTCTTCTTTCTCAAGTAATGAGATCACTTCTATTACTATAGCGGTAGGTTACCTGTTATAGGTGTGTGTATTTTTTACTCGGTTCCCTGTAGTTAGGAGCTGGAGGGCCAGCCAGAATTTTTCGTGGAAAAATTCTTATCGGGGTGACCGTGCACTGTTACGTATAAAATACACACCCTATAGCGTTTTGAAAACAGGTACTGCCATCTGTTGCGTGTTGGCGTATTACTAGCCACCTCTCGTTCGATAGTCATATCGTCGTATAAGAAATGCAACTACCATCTGCATTAGTGTGTCGTCAGATGTCGTTGTTTTTAAGTTTTTGAAACTCCAATATTAAATTCTATCTCCAACGAATAAATACTTCAATGGTATCCAATTTGCAGACGTGTGTAGAGGTTCCAGGTTGGATACCTTAGAAAAATGCAAGTACGGTCTAAGGAGAAAAGGAAGTACAGCCACGACATCTGACGTTCACAAGTCGTTAGAATTGTTCGCCATTTTAGAACATCTAGAATGCAAAACGCGGAGGATGTGACGACACAAATGGCTGCTACTCGAAATGAAAGGCAGATGACTACGAAGGAGAATTCGATCGGCGTCGTGTCATTCCTCCTCTAGAGTTCTCAATAGACGGTCGAACTTAACTTGGTTTTTTTAGTGGTGCATAGTAGCATCGTTTTCAATTCAGTGCATCTTATCTTAAGGTATGTAGCCTTAGTTCTTTCTTTCCAAGATCTTAGCATCGAATACATCCTTCAGATAGTATAGACCTACATTCTTTACAGAATGGAGTACCATCGCAGAAACGCGTGGTTCTCGTGCAGGGCACTCTTCGGAAACCTAGGCGATCCTCACGCCTTCGTTTAAGTTCCCCATAGGTTAGTAAAGTAGTAGTTGTATTAGTTTCCAATATTCAAATTAGTAAAGTTAGATTGTCCAACGTATCACGCCAGTTGCACGTGACACGAGCACTAGGCTCGTGGATGACAAACCAGGGCGACTGGGAAAGCGGACCCTGGTTTGTACTCTTCCATCAGTTCACCTAGAGACGAGCTTTGACTCGCCTTGGCATCGCCACCCGTCGCCGACCGTCCTGTATTTTAGTACGCGTTAATTATAACGCTATTTATCACACATTCCAGTGGGAGCAACGTACGGGGCCCAAAGGTTACGCTGGTCTTCCGAACAGTAGGCGACCCCTCTACGAGTCTCCAGATCAGACGAGTTATACCTTGGCTGGACTGGTTGCCGGCCTATCTTTCTACAACCAGTGGCGCTCAAACATCTAATTACCAACCATATAATTAAAAGAAGTTCTGAAGGTATTGTCTCTTAAAGTTATCACAAGCGAATCCATACGTTGATGGTCTTAGACGGACTCCATCCCTGAGATCCTCATTATTGATTATTATTAAGAAAAGTTTTGGAACGTCATCCGGGAGGTGTTATTTAAGTTATACTATTGTAACTATTTAATTTGTAATCTTTTTAACGGAGATATTATACTCCAGAGATTGGGGGGTTGTGCCATAAGGAGATCATAATAAAGAAAACGTAACTGGCTCTTTGAATAGTTTTATTTCTTATCTTCCAATAGTATAAATACACCAGTTTAACAAACAACGTCCAAAGTTTTACATACTACACCACATTCAATATTTAACTACGACAGACCTCCATTTTATAAATACACCACATCCAATTTATAAATACAACAGTGGCGCCCAACGTGGGGCCCGAATCGAAATATAAATATTATACAATAATAATAATAATAATACTTTAAATTAAATAATACTTTTGCAATAATTAAACTGCTATGTATCACTAGTACTTATTATACTTGTATAATGTATACAATGTATGTGATTTCAAACAAATCTCTGAAATAAAATTATTAATTAGTACAAGGTCATCCATACGTTATCCTAATTGTTCCAACGGAAAAATTAGTGTCTTAAACAAAACCACTGTTGGGCAGCCACTGTTGTATTTAAAAAATTGTAGGTGCTGTAGTATTTATAATTTGTAAGTGGTGTAGTATGTAAAGCTTTGGAAGTTAGTTTGTTAAACTGGTGTATTTATACTATTGGGAGATATGAAATAAAACCATTCAAAGAGCCAGTTACGTTGTCTTTATTTTGATCTCCCCAATGGCACAAACCCCAATCTCTGGAGTATAATATCTCCGTTAAAAAGATTACAAATTAAATAGTTACAATAGTATAACTTAAATAACACCTCCCGGACGACGTTCCAAAACTTTTCTTAATAATAATAATAAATAATGAGGATCTCAGGGATGGAGTCCGTCTAAGACCATCAACGTATGGATTCGCTTGTGATAACTTTAAGAGACAATACCTTCAGAACTGCTTTTAATTATATGGTTGGTAATTAGATGTTTGAGCGCCACTGGTTGTAGAAAGATAGGCCGGCAACCAGTCCAGCCAAGGTATAACTCGTCTTATCTGGAGACTCGTAGAGGGGTCGCCTACTGTTCGGAAGACCAGCGTAACCTTTGGGCCCCGTACGTTGCTCCCACTGGAATGTGCGTGAAATAACGTTGTAATGAACGCGTACTAAAATACGGGACGGTCGGCGACGGGTGGCGATGCCAAGGCAAGTCAAAGCTCGTCTCTAGGTGACCTGATGGAATAGTACAAACCAGGGTCCGCTTTCCCAGTCGCCCTGGTTTGTGATCCACGAGCCTAGTGCTCGTGTCACGTGCAACTGGCGTGATACATTGGACAATCTAACTTTACTAATTTGAATATTGGAAACTAATATAACTACAACTTTACTAACCTATGGGGAACTTAAACGAAGGCGTGAGGATCGCCTAGGTTTCCGAAGAGTGCCCTGCATGAGAACCACGCGTTTCTGCGATGGTACTCCATTCTGTAAAGAATGTAGGTCTATACTATCTGAAGGATGTATTCGATGCTAAGATCTTGGAAAGAAAGAACTAAGGCTACATACCTTAAGATAAGATGCACTGAATTTAAAACGATGCTACTATGCACCACTAAAAAAACCAAGTTATGTTCGACCGTCTATTGAGAACTCTCGAGTAGGAATGACACGACGCCGATCGAATTCTCCTGCGTAGTCATTTGCCTTTCATTTCGAGTAGCAGCCATTTGTGTCGTCACATCCTCCGCGTTTTGCATTCTAGATGTTCTAAAATGGCGATCAATTCTAACGACTTGTGAACGTCAGATGTCGTGGCTGTACTTCCTTTTCTCCTCAGACCGTACTTGCATTTTTCTAAGGTATCCAACCTGGAACCTCTACACACGTCTGCAAATTGGATACCATTGAAGTATTTATTCGTTGGAGATAGAATTTAATATTGGAGTTTCAAAAGCTTAAAAACAACGACATCTGACGACACACGAATGCAGATGGTAGTTGCATTTCTTATACGACGATATGACTATCGAACGAGAGGTGGCTAGTAATACGCCAACACGCAACAGATGGCAGTACCTGTTTTCAAAACGCTATAGGGTGTGTATTTTATACGTAACAATAGATTCAATGTAAGTGTGACAAAAAACGTTGTAATGCGCACCCTGGGTTCCGAAAACGATGCCCTGAAGGCAACCGGGATTTAATGCTAGGATAATGAAATACACCTAGTGGTTTAAAAGGAGTCGAAGTTATAGTGGTTTCGTTGACCGGAAAAAACCTCCTTAGTGAATTTGCCCTCCCCGTCCAGGCCATAAAGAACATAGGATAGTTTTTTTTAAATATGGAATGTGTCAAATAAAAACCAAATAGGAGTTTTTTGCGGGAACTGAAAGGGGACGTTGCACTGTGCAGTTTTATTTTCTAAAAATGTGTAAAAATACTCTAAAACGAACAATAGTTGTAGGATGTTGATAGTTTTTGAGTAATAATTATGTGTTTTTGTGAGAAATGTATACTGTATAGTCAAATGTGGCCTTTCGAGTTTTCACAAGAACTCCGTTGGGTTGTAGCCAACAATACAACTGCGCTACTATACGAAGATTTACACATCAGACTTGGAAGACTAAGATTCCTTTGCCTGCCTTAGTGGCAAATTCTACAAAAAAAAACCAAATAGTTTTTGTCGGGAAGTGAACGTGACGTCATACTGTGCAATTTTACTAAAATTGTATAATACAACTTAAAAAATTTACAATAATTGGAGGTATTGATAATTTTTGAATAATGATTACGTTTTTTGTGAGAAATGTGAATTGTGTGGTCAAATGTAGCCTTTCGAATTGTCACAAGAACCCCTTTAATTAGCGTCCGTCGAAGAAATTCGTTTGAGCTATATTGAAGACTTAACACATCAGACGACACTGTACGGACCATGGACGTATAAAGAACAACGGACAGAATGTTGTATACTAAAACACTGAAGCACCCATAGTAAGCTCGGTCGCCTATGTTTACAGCACACATACAAAGCAAGTAAGCTCGGCGTCCACCATTACGCAGCTAGTGTTGATAGAGTACAGACGTAGTGAGTTATTAAAATAACTATTTAATTATGCCAACCTGCGTCGTGAAATGTTGTTCCCAAAGCGCAATACGTGATAAAAAAAAGAACAAGGAATCACTTTCCACAGGTAAAATACTCTTGGACGCTTTATTTTAATTATTTTGTAACCATATTTATTATTAATTTATGTAAACAAACCCTTCTTTGACAAAATTAGTGCTGCCAGCTTTAGGAATAATATTTTCTAATTTTATAAAAAATAAGTTAGTATGAAATTAAATTGACATAACTATATACAAAAATAAGCAACATAGTTATATGCTTGATAAAATACTAGAAAGATTCGTAGGTAGTGACAAAGTGTTTTTAAATTTAGAGTCAAAGCTATAAGTGGGAACAGACCACCAAATAAATCTTATCAAATACATTGCGGAAAAGTATCTATCCATTACGTTTCACCACATATCAAATATCGAAGGAATTCACAGAACATATGATAGCAAAAGGCAGTATTACAAAAAATGAACACAACACAAAGTGTATTAACATACTTTTTTTATTGGAGTTTACTCCTTAAGAAACGATTTGAGTTATAAGCCCCGGTATAGAAATTTTATGAGGAGTAAAATCAAGTGAAGTAAAAAGTTGAGGCGTTACGTAGAAAGAGACAAACATATATTTCTGTAGAAAAGAATGAGATGGAATACATTACATAGATAAAAGAATCCGAAGAAAAGATCCGTTGCCAGGGAGACGAAATATAACAGTCACGTCAATCCACCCAACTACCAAAACTCTCTTAGTTTGTACATATTATTTAACTATCTTATAGCTATGTAAATATATATATGTTTGTTTCTCTTATCATTTTAGAAGATGCTTTCATTTACTCTCTTTTTCTATTCGATATCTAAACTCACGTTTTTTTATGAAAGTTAAACCTAACTTTATTTTTAAGACTTCTATAAATTACAGACTTAATAGAAGATATTGTGTACTTTTTTTATTTAAGTAAAAACCTATGTAAAATAAAAACATTTTGGCAATTTGGTCGTTTCATTTAATATTTATATATTAAAATCTAATTTATCCTAAATTAGGAAACAAATATTTATGGACAATAACAATCGAAATTATTTAATCATATAATAATGTGTAGTGAAAATTATCAAAATTTAGGGAAAGTTTCTTTGACAGGCAACTCTGGAAACACGCACTCATAGAAAGGAGTTTTTGGCGGGAACTGAAAGGAGACGTTGTGCTGTGCAGTTTTCTTTTCTAAAAATGTGTATAATTACTCTAAAATGAACAATAGTTGCAGGATATTGATAGTTTTTGAGTAGAAATTATGTGTTTTTGTGAGAAATGTGAACTGTATAGTCAGATGTGATCTTTCGAGTTTTCACAAGAACTCCATTGAATGGCGTCGGTTGTAGCCTGCAATACAACTGCTCTACTATACGAAGACCTATTAATTAACATGTTTCCGACTGAAAGACTTTGATTCTATGGTCATGAATAAATAAAAAAAAAGCACTCATAGAAACGCGCCGCCATTACGGTGCTTCAATCTGTATAGTGACAACATTCCGTCCGTTGTTCTTTATACGTCCATGGTACGGACCAAGTTTCTTTGTCTGCTATTGTGTGCGAATATTACTATACTCATAACATCAAATAATAAATTTATTTTTATCCATTTTAATATTATAAATGCAATAGTAACTGATTGTTTCTTAAAATTCTAAGGTACTCTTAAAATGTACTCCGTGTGTACAATATAAATGTAGAAAATAACTACTGCGTGGTGAGCGACCATGACAGACATTGCAGTGTCACATTTTTGTAACGAGGTAAGTATTGTTACGAGCTACAGGACTCGAATTAAAATAAATGCCGTTGGAATTACTATAGAGTTTATTAGAACTGTACAAACACGTATAAAACAGGTACAAATAAAACTGGATGTAACCAGTTCACACTGTATAAACTGCACGATTCATGATTTACACGCGAAAAGTCCGTCACTATATCGCTTATCGAAAGTACTACACACGTCTTGCTAGTATCATACTCGTCGCTTAACTGCCCCGCCCCTCCGTTCGGGCATTGTTTTATACCATCTATACAGTACAAAAAAATGGACCGCGTGCACTGGGGTTTCCGAGAAAAAGTAATTTGCACACGTGGTTATCTATTCCTTCGAACGGCCAACAAAGTCGAAAACAATAACAATAGGCTATTGTTTAATTGCATATTTTAAATACGAAGTAAAGAAAATAACTCTGAATTCGGGGAAATAAACCAGGTGCGCAGCATTTATTTTTCGGTATGTAACAATATGTATCCAGATGGCCCAACTTGTAACAGTATCTTTTGATCACTTTCTCTTCTCCGTCCGTCCCTTATCCTAAGATCACACTTTATACACACATATTATTCGATATGCAAATAAAACTATGTGAAATTAATATCACGTACATACAAGATAAACAGTTGACAAACTTAATCTAAATACAGATCATTTCCGAATAGATACTCCAGTCAATGACAATACCAAAGTTCCGTTTCAACTGATACAAGTTTAACACTGCTAATTACTGGCTCGGAAACCTCAGCATCGCAATCCCCGCTTAATGAGCATCACTCGAATTGAAATAATTATTCAAGCGAATTAAGTTTTAAGATTGTTAGAAGTTTTGCGTGGATAAGCCCGAAACTATACATTCTGAAAGTGAAAGACAGTTATACATATTTTTATACCATTTTTATTTGTTTTTATTACAAACCTGGTGAACCGGTAGAGAGCTCATAAAAAATGGTTATCGTCGCCTATAGCCGTTAACTAGACCAGCGTCGAAGACAACGCGTTACCCGTCTTTAGGATGGGATAAAAATGAAGAGATAGGGCGATGGGATAGAGGGGATGGAATTGGATTGGGGGAATGGGATAGGAAAGATCGGATAGGGGGGAATGGAGAGGGAGAGGAAGTAGGCCATCGGGATTCTCAATAATAGGTTTTCATGGCTGGTTAGTGTTGAAATCTTCACCAAAAAGTTTATATATATTTGGTGCGCCAATAGTACTGGCCAAAATGTAATATTTGAATTTAGAACATAGATGTTCTTTTGTTTTTTTTTACTTTTTCTCAACATTAAAACGTCATAATAACGTGTAGTTTTAAATGTTCAAATGCTTGTATTCCGCTAACATATTAAATCGTAGTGTTTTACGGTTAGTGTAAAATAAAGTAAGTCAAGTAGAATCATTTTGCTAGTAGGTATACTGATATACGCGGGTAAAGTACTAAGGCTAGTATGCATAGACATTTAACCGATGGTTAAAATAAAATAATCGCTAATAATGTACGGCTAAATAGTGATTATTTTATTTCAAACTTCGATTATATGTCAATGCACTTTAACCTAAGTGACAAATATTAACTGTTGCCCACACCAGAAACGCTGGGACAGAGGGTATTGTTTTGCGCTCAATGATATGCATAAGATGGCAACTGGCATCGTTACTTCATTGGATAGTAACACGCTATTATATTAATGAACTCTGTGGTAATACTTCTCCATTGCATAAGGTAGGCATCAGCCCTTTGATTCTTATTTTATATTTTTAAATATTTTTGCACTTGATGCGACGTTATGATTAAATCAAATTCGTGTTTCTGTTTTACATTTTTATTTTTGTCACCATACTGAAACATAAATTACAAAGGCAATTCTGTTTATTTTATTACCAGTCCTCGAACAAATGCGTAGATAACACAAAACAGAATATGAAAGACGTATATTGGGTCAAACATATTCATAAATGTAAGTAGACACGTTTGTCTAGTCTCTCATTCATTTCTTGTCAAATAAGTTATACCGATAACGCTGAACTTGTTTTGTCTGTTTTCTTATTTAGGCGTTGATAAATTAAAATACGTGAAGATATATGGCCAAGAACCTAAAAATGAGAATAAATGTATTAAAAGTTTCACAATATTACTTGCGAATTTCAGGGTTCCGTTTGCTGTATTTATATATATACATATATTACGGCCTCTGTGGTTGAGTGGGCTAAGCCTTTGCCGAGCTAGCTCACTCCAGCGCAGTGGTTCCGATTTCGATTTTTGGCAGGGTTAATTTTGGAAATAGAAAGAAAGAAACGTTTATTTGTCAAGCGCGTCATACACACAATATATAAGGTTAATAGAGCATCATAACATTTTAAAAGTTGTGTGGATTGGACAACTGAATTTTCTTCATTCATTCGGCCCCAGAGTAGCCCGTTGTATATTAGTCATAACACAATAACTCAAGCGTAACTAGATGGTCAAACTTAGTGCTATTTGCCCCCCGAAGATGTACTTCTACATTTTATATCGCAAATTATCCCATCTCCCGGTCTGAACAATATTTATGTAAATTTTCGGTATTAAAACTACATTTAAACAAAATTACGGTAGAATCCATCCAGTACTCATAGTAGTTTTTCTGTGAAGGCTTAACGGACAGACATATCGAGTCACTATCGCTTTTTGTTACGTATGATAAATTTTTATATCTATAAACTTGAGAAATGATTGGTCTTCTATACAAACTTTCAACCCGTTCTAGTTTTATTTATCTATTCCCCGTCTATCTATCTGTAAACTACATAAATGATCAAAATAACCAAAATGACCAAAATAACCAAATTGACCAAAATGTCATTTTGGTCATTTGGGAATGAAAAGTATCCCTTTGATGCCGGTACCCATTTGGATTAAAATGGTATGGAACCCTCGTGTGATTAATGCTTGGAATTGCAAAGCGCTTCATAGTAACACCTTTGTTTTTGTTCGAAACTTAAGATACCTGTATAAACTAAATTGCCTGTCTTATCCTAACTACGACATTGATAAACAGCGACTACTTCCTAGATTTACTTTTTCCGATACTGCTTCAGTTAGTGATCTAATTTATAGGATAGTACGAAAAACAGGTCAGGTGTAACGTACCTTTCGTGAGATTCATTTTTCGAACAACAATTTTCTACGTGTTGAACAAATAGGACTGTTGGTCTTGAATAATTTGTTTGAATCACAGTTCGATTTTTGCAAGGATTATCCTATAAGTTTGTTGATCGTATTTATCTTTCGTTGATATTTCATTGTCTTGATAATTGGAACGTAGTTCCTTATCGCGCGGTACGAATGAGGGCTAGACGGAAAAAATTCTTACGTAAAAAGTTGTCACGACACTTTTTGAACTTGCCAAGATAAAATGCAGCTTTATGCCCACGTAGTTAGAGTTTAATTTGGAGTACATTATTATTTAAATGTCATGGGTTGCTGACGTACAGATAGCATTTGCGGACATATAGAGTCTTAATGTCATTAAAATAAGGAGCAATATCGCGAATCTGGTTTAAAGTTAAATTTGTTTCAAGAGTCGAATTGCAGGATGTGATTCGATTTTTAAATTTTTAAATTTAAATTGTTTCTTATATTGAAGCAAATAGGATTCAAACTTACTCATTTACTATTTTGTTGAGTGTATACAGGTTTTTTGTAAATAATAAATATGGAACTTCGTTCCATCCGGTGTTCCTTGACACCTCTCAAGTTTTTTTATGTACTATCTTTACGTCTAAATACGGCAGACTCTATTGAAAACGATAAGTGTGTAAAATAGATAAGTGTATAAAAAGGGAATAATTTGTGGATAACCTAGTTGGTAGTATTTTTCTTTCCCAACTCAAAAATGAAATGGACATTTTCCCTAAGAGTCTGTGAATAGTTTATAAATGTGTATTCTGTCATTTTTTTGGGATATTTAGTTTTGGTATATAATAAACACAACAAATAAAGACAGCCTTCTGGCCACGCTTTCCTATAGCAACCAATAGGGGGAAGGAAGGAAGGAAGATAAACATAAGGAATTATTTAACACTAGTAGTTGACGGTGATATTTTATTCGTGTTGGCATGTCGACGTAAAAAGATGACTACAGCGCTGCCTTTTTGGCTGTAGTCATCCTACGGAATATGGAGGGTAAAAGTGAGGAGAACGATCTCGTAAGGGGGACAAGGTGAGTTGTTCGCACCAACATCCCATCAACAGCATAAGATTGTTCGAAGACTCACTGAAATAGCGCTAGCGTAGTAAATGGAAATTATATGAATTTAACTGTTATAAAGTACCGTAGTTCGACTCGAACTTGTTGTAGAGTTGAAGATTTTCATATCTTTAATGACTTTAGTTGAAATTTCATTAATTTTTTAATATTATTACCTATTGACAAATAACTAGACGCATAAAAATAATATACAATTATATTCCATATCGATGTTTCTTATGTTGTTATAATTTAAAAAAATGCGCTAACAAAGCGGATGTCTTTCTTTCCTTCTTTAATTTACTATCATACTCTAATAATTTTTGGCTCTGTTTTTAAAGCCTTTCCACTTGCTACCATGGTGCCACTTAAAATTGACTGATTTTCAACAGACTCTTTTTAATACACTGATATAGTCTGCCTTACGTGTACCATTCATACCACGGAAATAAAAGCATCGATGTGATGTGTTGACACGGGATATAAGATAGCTATGTGTCAAATTTCGTGATGCTCTAATAGATGGAGAGAAAAAATCAAAGCATTTTTGAAATTTGCTGGTCCTACTTAACTACTCTGATTTTTATTCTTAGTTTAAAATTCATTGTACGAACGCTATACAGCATTTCATATTTATTATAGTTATTCATAGACTAAAATATAACATGGCTATTCAAATCACAGTTACATGATTAAAAACTTGAATTTTTCACTTTTGATTTCAGTAATGTTATAATTTATTGCACTGATAAATTTTAGATGATGATTGAAAAATCGGCTGTTAAAGTATAGATTTACCCTTACGATTAAACCTGCAGAAAAATACCAGCAAGGATTTACATTTTCAAATGCATTTATTTCCCTCGAATTTAAATTTAATAATGTGCATGAACGATTTTTGTACTATCACGTTTGTAAAATCGCGTCTCGTTATTGCATCGTTTAAGGGCAATATACGATTTATTTTATTGCAAAGGGTGAAAGTAAATACTTTGGGTATTGGATATCTTTATGCCAGAGATAAAAGTACTGCAGTATTGCAGAATATATTTGAAAGAAAATGTTTATTTGACTTTAGCCTTTTATCGGTGTCCAAAACAATTTATTTGTATAAAAACCTACGTTCAATACGTTTTATTATCTGTACCAATAAATAAAATTGAAGATTCTATCTATGCTTTTGAAATAAATGCTCCAAAACGTAAGAGAAAACTGCTATTTGTACGACACCTAAACGTAATTAGAATTTTTATCCGTCTGCCTGTTAGTTTATCTCGATTAGACTCTGAAATACATCTACAGATTTCAATGAAAATATAAATTTTGTGTGTATGAGCAATGTTAATCTTGCAGTTAAAAATATAGAAATGTGTATTTGTAAAGAATATAAAACAAAATATTATTAGAAGTTTTCTAGTAAATGTTTCTATATGGGTCCGTAAGTAAAATGAAGAAAAGTTCAATATTTTTCAATCTGCGTGGTCTAATACGCATATGCACGATATATTTTAATATGAATATAGTATTTTCTACTCCATACGTTTATTTTGTATAAGTGTACAATAAAGTGTTATCTATCTGTCTATGATTATTTATTTTCTTCAAGACAGTACTACAATTAATTATTATACAAAATTTTAGTTAACATTATACTTCATGTACCGTAAACATCGGGTATTAATATTTTATTCTGGGAAATACAAGACTTCGTGTGAGATACAGACTTGTACTTTATACAGGCCAAGGACACGGATGTCCCTTTTGATATTTTATATATGTATAAACGTGTTGAAAACCAACGTTGCTGTACAAATAACAGTATTAATATATATCTACATAACAACACATACAGTTGTATAGTACGGGAAGGGAAGAATAAAGAATGGAATGAAGGAAAAGTATATAAAGCGATTACACTCTTATGGTATCTTAGAAACAAAAACAAAACAAAAATCAAAGGTATATTTAAAGTTACAGCGTGACTTTTGGTAAGAGATAAAATAAAATAAAACTATATAAAATAAAATAAATAAAATACTATTAGACATTTTTAAACTGTATTCCTATGTTATGTAATGTAGTTGTGCACATAAATACATTACGTTTACAAATTTGCAGGTATTATGCTTTTTCAAGGGACATATAAAATTGAGACAGCTTCGTAGGCAACACGATAATGTCAGCCAAATTACCTTGCTTTATTGTTGCCAGTGGAATGTGCTGTCAATATTTTTTGCTCAATAATAAAGTGAAATTTCTCAACAGAACACATAGAAAAATAAGCTAACTGCTCTCTGTAACTACTTGCATATGTTATACAATAAAGGTTGGAATAGTTCAAAAGTAATTTTCAAGAAGGCTTGCTCTAAGTTAAGTCGTGTCATTACTTAACATCAGAAATGCTTATTTGCAATCTCATTTTACTAATTTGCGTTTAAGTCGAGCGGCTGGTCTTGTAACGAACCCCCTTTTTGAGTCTAAAGACTATGGAATGACATACTCAAGCCAAAGCATAGAGTGAGAAATAATGAATTTATAAAATAGAAATTAATAAAATTTATTCATAGAATAAATCATGTAATATTGGCCATAAATCGTAATCATCTAGTAGCAGGAACCCTCGTCGCAATACCGTTAACCCTATGTTCACAAGGTAGGTTATATAGGAGTGTCGATCAGAGGACAAGGAGACTATCAGAAGTTGATGTAAAATATATATATATATAATATTGTAGTAGTATGTTGTAAGTGTAAAATGCTATGCATTTTATGAATTATGATAAATGTATTACTCATGATATAAGCTCATCACCTGAGTACGCCCGTGCCTTTATTTTGCCAAAAGATATTCTAATGTAGATTCATAACAAATTATATATTTTTGTGTAAGGCACCCCTCCTAACCACCTCTCTGTTATGCCACCGCATTAGCTATCAGTAAAAGAGCTCATATCGAGATAAAAGAAGAACCTCCAATTTTTTTAATTAATATTTATTGAATCAATTATAAACATTATCTAAAACTAGCGTCGGTTCACAGCGTACTATTGCTGGCGAGAAGAGCCGACAAGAAACTCCCAGCAGTACGATCTATCCATTTAAAAGAAACCCGTTTGGAGTGCCTTGTGTGTAAAATGAGTTGGAAAAGCCAAAAGACTTAAGTGAACATTTCATCTTAAAGTCACCTTTCCAAAATATCAAATAATATTGTCAATATGAGGAACGTCACCTCAGAGACTTCCCCTGATGCAGTAATAAGAATATCACAGTAAATTAAAGATAAAGGTTAATTGAAGTTTAAATAGTGATACTCTCTACATCTCGTAAGATTCCCATCCCTAAATTGTCAGAGTAAGAGTTTCAGAATGTCTCTCTATGAATTGTAAGTAAATTTTAAATTAAAGTTTGGCGAGAGACAACTTCACTCATATTATAGATTCCCTTGTCAAAGACAGGTTTCAGGTTTGCCGTGAAAGTTAAAATGAAATTGAAAGTTAAAGTAAATTGGCAAAACCCTACATCCGTCTAATGACCCTAGCACCCAAGAGATGAGAGCATAGTACTGTAAAAGTAAGTTTTTTATTGAAATTCCCTTGTCAAAGACAGGTTTCAGGTTTGCTGTGAAAGTTAAAATGAAATTGAAAGTTAAAGTAAATTAGCAAAACCTTACATCCATCTAATGACCCTAGCACCCAAGAGATGAGAGCATAGCACCGTAAAAGTAAAGTTTAAGTTGAATTTAACGTAAAATGGTGATACTCTGCATCAAAGATGCCTTCCTTGGTAACAATACTCAAATGTAAGTATTTTTTAATCATCCTTTCCAATTCAGTCAAGTCCACTTGGCCTAACTACATCTAAGACTCTTATGAAGTCACATATCGTGAAAGAAAATAAGTTTTGATACGATTGATCCTCCTGCAACACGGTAGCTCATCCCCCTAACCAGCTAGGGCGTCATCGAGGTGCCCACGCGCCTCCAGGCTGATCCGCGACTTAACTAGTTCCAAACCTTCAGTTACCAATTCAGTTAATCTTAATATGTGAAACCATTTTTAGTCTCGTGAATACACATATTATAAAACAAACTAAATTTGCTTAAAAGCTGTACGCGCGGTAATCCTGGATAATTGTCGAATAACCATCCTAGGTTTGTCGGTACCGATAAGCGTTGAGTCGTGAATTCAACGCCCAAAGTTCCAAGGTTCTAGAAGACCCGGACCTAACCTGACTTATTATGAAAACATCCAATATGTGTTTTCACCCCCATCTCGTCACTTCAGTTTGTAATAATATTTAAATGCCTATTTTATACACATTTGGTAACAGTAGAGCTGCTTGTTTAAGAAAATATAATTAATCAAAAGAAACCTTTAACAAAAATTTAAATTGTAATCAACAACTCCTTTGCACCAAACAAAGCCAAGTGCCAAAGTAGACTCTCTCAACAAGAAAGTATTTAAAATATTAAAATTCAATAAAAACTAAATAAACTTTAAATTTTCTAAAGTCAATTAGCCTTCCCATATGGAACGCATGATTGTTGTATAGTGTAATGTAATAATGTAGTGTTATAAAACCATATATAAATATATACACATAAAAATAGACTAATTAATAAATTATAAATGAAGACTCCGACTTCACAGCCATAGGTCAATAATAATCCCTTCGATGTCAGAACCAATGAAAACTCATTACGCAGGCTGACTCCAAGCTCACTGAAACAGAAATAATCGGACAATAACAATCAACGCTCCAGCTCTAATCAGCAAACACAACAAGTAAGAGTCCATAATCAGGTCCAACAACGTGTGTGCAACAGCAAGACAAGAACTCCTATAAGTCTCCAATGACATATAATGAATCTCCCATAGCAAAGTAACTAATAATCATATTACTTGAAAGAATCATCAAAATCTCCCAATAGTTCCCGGCTATGAAGAAGTAATATTATTTAATTAAGTTTCCTAAGACAATATTATATTTAAGGATCCTTAAATGAAATTAGATTAATACATTTTTATCCGCAAGAGACTATGTATCATAACTCCTAAGTAATGTATTAGCACACTGAGGCTTTATAAATAACCCTTAATCATTTAGTTAACTATGAAACTAAAACAATGTACAAACAATTCTTATCTGTTAATAACGCACAAGTCAATTAAGACATACTTTAAATTAGTTTACCCTTATATAGCTCGTTCTCCATATAATATATAAATTAAGGACAGTAATTAATTAAGTTCTAAAATATATAGGACAGTATATAGTAAACGACCCTACCTATCTTTACATAAGATTAAGTAAGATTTCATATTAAAGGCTTATGTATTTCTATAGAATTTATGCCTAGACAAATTATAGAAACGTTCCTATAATATTATAGTTTTGAAGAAACGGACCTAAGGAACCCTAATACTTCTAAAGACTACCGACTAAGTGTAACAAAATCAATGTTATTTATAATATGTACTACTAAGAATAGAAGTTAATTGTAACTACACATTACTATTCAGGCCCTTAAGATTAATTCAAATCGTATGCATACGAACAATTATTATTAAACTACTAATACATTACAAAAGACAAGAATGCGTGGTCACGTTAGAAGAACGTCTGAAAACATAACAAGCAAGATATCAGGTAAGTCTACATGGTTAGTAAAACTATTAATGTATCAAATAAAACATGAAAACTTAGCTTGGTTCTTTGGCGAAATTTATAACATTCGTTTCCGAAATTTACATTGATATTATGATTGATTTATTTTTAACAGCGATTAGTTTATCCATTTAATTCTCAATTAGATTTTCTCCATCTGAAAATATATAAAACACAAATTTTTCCGAGAATTCTTTTCATTGTCTTTCTCTGTCAAACACGAATATTCAAGTCCTTTCTTTTCTCTGTCAAAGTTTCAAACTAAGAAAAATTCGATTATATCATACAAAGAGATTAGTAGTAAATACATATATTATGCGAAATAAAGGAGGGAATACATTATATGGAGAACAGCCATTCCTTTATAAAAAAAATAATAATTAATAAGTGAGAAAATAATAAATACATGATGATGCGTACCGTCACAGTCTCACTTCCCCGTTGAATCAGTTTTGAAACATAAATTTTCTTCAAAGGAATGTTACATAGATATTTCGAAACAGCTACTGCTCTCTGGAAAGTTTAGGAACCAAGTCGGTTGATTTTTGCGAGACTCAATAATCGATATATTGCCTAAAAAAATAATAATACTAAAGTGCAATTCTAGGCAGAAAACTTGCAGCGCCATCGTTTGTTCAATAGAGAGAAACAACCTCCTAGAGTATCCATGAAAAACATAGTTGTTTAGGGTCGTGGAATCTTTACGGCTGGCAAATAATTAGCAGCTGAATAATTTCAAATCGACTCCGAGGCGAGATCGTTGGCTACGACGACCTGGAAGCCGACGGATACTTACTAACTTACTACCAATCAGATTGTTGTGGTACTCCTTAGTCCTTATTACTAACGTTGGCTAACTAGCTAGGTGAGTCGTTTTAGATTCGGTTGTTGGTAATATGACAGTCATCGTTTTTTATGGACACCTTTGGAGCAGTCTTTAATATTGTATGACCTGCTACTTTAATTTAATGTCAGTTACAACCGCCTTTTCTACGGTATTTTGCTTTATTAATAGCTAGGCGAGTTTGTGCTAACCTTGTGATTATGTTGTAATCGGTTGAAAAATCTTTCTGAACCTATGTTAAGGTATGTGGATCTCTGTTTTAACACAAGCGGTTTAACTAGCGTCCGTGGAGATTCAGCTCTCTCTAATCATTGCAGAGACGATGGCAAGTACATCAGCTGAGGTACCCTATTCGACCGCCAGGCTCTCCAACCTACGCAACGATTGGAAACCTTCCTCACAGGTGTGTGGCAGATTCCAATTCGATATTAATCGCTAGAATAAATTCATAGAAAGCTGATTTCGTGGTTTACCACATTTTACCCATTGTGTTGGTACCGTAGGTATTTTTAAAATAAATAGGTTCACTAGCAAATTTACATGGAAATTACCCCAGAAATACAAGCTCGGGATACAACCTTCAATTTGTTGAGATAGATTACACCGTAGTACTTCCTTAAGAGAAATTTGAAGGCAGGAAGCCTTCTATGAAACAGAACATGTTGCCCTAATCTCATCGGAATTATTATTAAGCTAGTTAAGTGGTGTTTCATATCATGGTTATATTAGGTTGAAATAATATCTTCATTATTTTAAACAGTGTAAATAAGATTTTATCTGGTTTTATTTTTGTTTGTATTCTGACTACATTTCATTCTACATCACTTGTTATATTAGTGTATGGGTTCAGCCTATCCTTAATGACGTAACTATTTATAACCTACATATCCTTTTTAATAAACAATTCCTATATAACATACAATTACAAATTATTTATTAATAAAAATTTTTTATAACAACCTGCGAATTTTTGCCCGCCTGTTTCGCGAAGTTTTAGAAGCAAACGAAGAACAAGAAGATATTTATCATCAGCTTCTAGTTAGGAAATTTACACTTTTGGAACGGATAACTCTAGGGCTGATACCAGCGACATGCTGACCAGAGTGAATATGATTATGGAATTTACTTTAATTTAAATTTAAATGCGACTTCTGCTGTTCTGGTTGTTTAGACAAACCAACACCTAGATGATAAGACCATAGAAGCTATCATCAAATAAGAAACACACTTTGAAAACTAAGAGATTGAATTGAATAAAATTAATTTGCAGTATAAAAAAGTATAAAAATAGCAAGTGAGAATGTGGTCACATCAAAAGATAATATGCAAAATAAGACAAGAAAAATATACCTATAGATATCAAATAAAATATACTAGTCACACAGCCAAATACCCCGCGAATGGTGATGTTTATATGGAGTTATTTTGCTTCCTCCTGCTGTAGCCTTTGGTCTAAGGCTGTAGCCGTTGTAATTTGTAATACACGTCTAGACGAAGCAATCGTTCAAGTGGTATTGGTGAGAGTTAGGAGCGAATGTGAGTACAAACTCTCATATGCTCGCTTAGGTATTACGCATTTCAAAGCCGATCTCCCACTGATAGCTTTTGCGCTGTAGTGTTAAGGAAACAAAACCAGAATTTCCGCTGATTGAACAAGAAGTTCAACAACGATGTGTTTTTTGTTTATAATAGCTAAATAACGAACGGCTAATTGTTTGGGAAATGAAAAGGAAGAATTAAACTGGAGTTGTAAATTGATCTATATAATAAACGGTATCGATGAAATAGATGTTTATTCAGCTAAGTAAAACAGTGAATCACTTTACTCCGATTCAATGGTGCGGTGACAGGGCGTAGTAGTTTATGGATAAAATTTCTTAGTAATTAAGGGTTATTACAGCCTTTGTTTACAATTTGACTATTTATTTGCTTCTATCGTAATTTGATTTTCATCTCAACTGATCTAAAAAGCAAAGGACATTCTCAATTCGTCTATATATAATATTTAGAAGCAATTGTAGTGATTTTTTTGCGTTGGTATGGCTCCGAGGTAGTCCGATTTTAATTTTAATGGTATTTTAATTGAGTCGTTATGGGGAGAATGTTTATATTGTTAAATGCCGACAAAGTGAATGAACACCTGGTTTATTACCTTTCCCGCATTTGGACTACTTTTGTTTACTTTGTGTTTACAATTTATTATTGTTATCGTACTTGTTTATAGCCGCAGGTGTGCGGATTACGATTTCTAGGAAATTAAGTCGACGATACGGGCCGGCACACTTATATTTGGGAACTGTAAAACGACGGCAGGATGGAGAGAGGAGGCAGTCAAGCGAGGATTACGATACGAGGAAGACGTACATTCGATAAGCTATATAGTGACGGACTTTGCGCGTGTTATTGAATTGTGCAGTTTTTACTGGTTGCGTCCAGTTATATTTGTACCTGTGTTATACGTGTTTGTATAGTTCTAATAAATTCTATAGTAATTCCAACGCCATTTTAATTCGAGTCCTGTAGCTCGTAACAATTTTATAGTCAGTTTACCTAATATAGAAACAAGAATGTGGTTCATACTTGTTTTAATATATGTTGTTTTATGTTTTTATGTACCTATATGTACATTATATTCAGATATACCTTTTTGTATATGAACCGATCTTAATAATTATTTTCTTAATAATATTGGAATGCAATAACATTTATTGTAGTTTAATATTAATCTCTGGACTCTATTTGTGCTAAAACCCTTTAATAACAAACGGCAAGTATGTTGTAACTACATACATATATAGGTATACATAGTTAAGCCATGAAGATAATCCTTTAACATCAACAAAGCCCAAATCATCCCCATTTTCAATGCCTGTTTGTTTAAATTTATAACAAGGTCGAAAGGGTCTACAACTAAAGCGACCGGCAAATTGTACCATTTTGTCCTAACTTTAGATCTTTAAAGTAAACATGATTTCGTGCTAACGACATAAATACGTAAGTTCTAATGATATTTTTTCTAGACTTACCTTTTTAAGTCTGGTAATAAGTTTTTGTTAACAAAGTAATTTGTATGGCTCGACTTAAAACCACAACATTTAAGACTTTTAACAAACAAAACTTTTTTCTTCGCGTGCTTGAAATACTTTTTAAAATTTTATCTACGAATTTAAATAAAAGGAAAAACGGGGCTATACATACATTTCGGATAACTGTTTTTATAATTTTCCTACGAACGAAACTTAAAAATTTATTCGAAAATATCCCAAATCTCATGAAGTGCTCAAGAGATTGTCCTGAAATCAATTTTTTTAAACGTTCTTTTACGTTCTACACGTTCATGGAGTAATGCCGAAGCTCATTGGAACAATGAGATTTATGGCTATGCATTAATTTGCTTTACTTTTGGTTGAAATATGTCAATTGTTAGCCAATCGAAAAGTCAAAGACATATAATTTTAAGTTAATGAATCCCAGCATTAATGACACGCCTTGTTTGGAAGTGGTATTAAATTGAACATTCAGTATAAACATAATCGTCAAATCATCAAAGCATTTCGGTTCCATTCGAAGGGTCCGCTTTATTGATTTTATACTTGTTATTAGACTGTTGGCCTGCATAGCCCCCAAAACGCTAAGCCGCGAGTTATTGTGCTTGCACCTTCTACCCAGACCTGGCAAATCGGTTTAATTTAAATTTGGCTGTACATTACAAGCCAATTTCAGTAAAACGTGGCCATATTAGTTAAGGATTTTTCTTGCAGCTTGTCAGTTATGTTACGGATATAAAGGCAATAGTGAATGATGGGGTTCCTGACGTGGTCCTGTCGCCGGACTTCATATATATTGCGAAACATATTCATCTTGTTTGTGTCAATCGAGTACGTTTCACTGTCATACAAAACGACAGTTCTTAACTAGACTATGATTCTGGATAATGCAAGTAAGTTCTGTTTCATAATATTTTTAATAAAACTGGATCGAATGATTACTTAGAAGCGGGTTACAGAATAAAAGGGTCAATAGATTTTTATTTATCATTTTCCTGATTCCCTCCAGTTTAAATATACATGTTTCAATTTGTTCCAAATTCAATTATCTGAACGCAGGAAACATGGCTTTATTGTGTAATTTGTTTAAATCCCCGGTAATAATGATTTTGCTTCGGGGCAAATTTCTTACGGGACAAACACACACGACCTACATCAGAAACTTTATTAGCTATTTAAAACCATTTTATACCTTACAATGAAACTGAGACTTTTCGAATTGTTACTGTTTCGAAAACGAGAGAATTGCTAACAGGCTTCTAAAGGGTTTTGTTAATTTTATCGCTGAAGGTAAATGTGAATTTGAAACGATTCATTTATCATTAAATAGGTTACGTTTGGAGATTGAAAGTCACATTATATGATGGATTATATGAATTGAATTGTTTCAACACCTAATTTTTACAACTACACTTGCTGTAAGCGGAATTTCACCCTTATTTTTTTGACACACAACTATACAACAGTGCTTTAAACATTTATTCTGCGTACAAAAACGATCTGGAGGTAACTTCTCGCCGGGTTTTTTTTTCTAGTTTAGGTTCGCTATTTGCCCAATTCAGCTTTGCGTAGTTTTAAACAAACGTGGAAGATATAGAAAACGTGATTGCTTAATCTAATAATAATAATAATGTAAAAAAATGGTTTTCTTTGTGCGAATATAGCATGCTTAAATTAAACATTCATGTACATAATAATGTAATAAGAATTAAAGGAAAAGATATATTATACTAATATATAAAGCTGAAGAGTTTGTTTGTTCGCCTGGACGCGCTAATCTCAGGAACTACTTTTCTGATTTGAAAAATTCTTTCAATGTTAGATAGCCCACGTTTCGAAGAGGGCTATAGGCATATATATCACCGATGAAGAATGTTTCAAAATAGGTTTTTTTAAACTATTCCACGAGGACGAAGTCGCGGGTAGAAGCTAGTATGTCTATATATATAAAAAATGAATCGTAGAAATGTATGTACGCGCATAACTTTAGAACGGCTTTACCGATTTTGATGAAATTTTTGTGTGTTTGAGAAGGTTGGTTTAAACTTACAATTGGAACCAGTAGGTGGCACTGCAATTGTGCCCTAGATTTTTATTTTTCAGCGTAGGGCAACGTTTACTGAGACTTGTTAGTTAGAGCGTCCAGCTTACGTCCATGTAAGCTGTTACTGTATTTATTGTATTTTTGTAAAGATAAAAACAAATACATCCTGCGGCTGGACAGTTTATCGGAGCGCATACACATATAGTACATATTATATAGTTATACAGGTATAACCTATATAGGTATATAATGGTACTGTCACTGAGTGTCTCCGATCATTATTTTATTGTTGGAACTTTAAACATACATGTATGATATTAAATAACATTTCTCATATTTTTGCTTATATATAGATGTTCTGGATTATTCGAAACAGTAAGATACCTTGATGTAGTGCAAATGTATACTATTAATTAAATCCACATTATAAAGATACATAATTGAATAGTTTGAGACATTATGTTGCGATGTAGCAATGTTAAATTCACATTTTTTTTTTGATAAACACAAATTGTATATTGATAAGCTAGGCAGGACGTAAAATAACAAACAGACTAAAGTAAATAGCAGTTAGTATGTTTGCAAAATTTACCTTACTGGAAATCAAACTCGGGAACATAAAAGTTTTAAAAATGTAGATTTAGTCTAGTATAAGCAAGAGTGTCACAGATATCTTAAGGATTGCGTAAAGTCTAATATCTAACTCCATTTAGTTAATTAAGAAATTACATTAAACATAAACAAAACGAAAATTTATTATAAAGAATTTAACACCATTAGGATAGTTTTCTAAAACTAATACGTAATAAAAGTTGATGAAATAAGTCTTTGATCATTCATTTCATTCATTCAATTAAAATCACAATCTGTCATAAAATAGACTTTAAAATTGTAGCTAGATTAAAAATGTGCCGACATTTTACGAGCGTGTAATACTTCATTTGAAGTGTAAGTTCTCGAGATCACAGACGTCGTCAACTTTTGTAGATATAGCATAAAATATTGTTAGCACGTCCAGACAGCGTTAAATCTAGGTCATGTCATACCAACTAGGACATTGCCTGTATTAATAGTTAGGCCATTCCTCCACGGAGCAAGGCGTCGTTAAATCCGCGTAACAAATGATGAACCCATTTATGAAGGTAAAGTCCACCAAGGACGAATCACTGTCCGGATCTTGTCTCATGGACCCTGACGCTCTATTTTTTACTACTGATTCGACTGGAGGTATTTTTTAAATTATGTGTATGAATTTTAAGACGAAAGTGTATCTTAGACATTGTTGTAGTGAAATCGTAAAAAATATATGTGTGTGTATGCAGTTCAAACGCAGTAGAAGTGAAACTTCAGAGAATATACTCACAGATAATTCTTCTCTACATTTTAGCCTGCATTCATCAACATACCATAATTCAAAATAAACTCCTTAAGTATCAGTTTTAGTCAATTTTTCACTGTTTTAGTCTAAAATATTATTGTCAGTTTTATTTCGGCCAAATTAGACCTATATTTAATAATCGGTCTTATCGACTTTCCAATCTGTGCTGCACAATGTAAAACTCGTATCTCATTCTCTCGCAGGCGTAGTCCTATAGATTTATGTGTTTATCTCTTTTTAGTGTCGTTCTTCGTTGCATCGAGTTTCTAAATAAATACTTTTCTATCTTTCTTTCTGTAGTGTGATATTATTAAATTCTTTAACATCAACTCATTTTTAATTCAATTATACGATAGCTAATATCTGGTATAATTTGTTTGAATTATATCTATTAATTTGCAAAATAAACTTACATATTATCTCAAATATAATGAAAGTCTTGTTCTGAAATTAAAAAGAGCACGCTGTCCACTTTTACGGCGGTATGGTTGTATCGAGCTAACACAATACGTGACTAGTTTTACAAGTTAAATTTGTATTAATATTCTTATTCTATGTCTTTTAAGAGTATTGGTGTTTAAACTTTTATTCACTATGAGTATAATATACCAATAAAGTACATTGATACTACAATACTTAAAATGGACTTATTTGAACAAAAACAAAATTACAAATTAAACAAGTATTTATTAAATAAAAAAGTTAGTCACCCTTCGACCAACATTGTATTAATGTATTATACATTATATAAGTATTAGATAGTTTACATAGACATATATTTCTACCATCAAGACTGTACAATAGGAATTTACACACAGAGACACATTACCCGTGCAGGAACGGAAAAAGAATACAATTTCCTGCGGCCCGGCGGCCTGTCGTAAGAGGCGACAAAACAACCCACAGCCAGGTGGTAGGGCATATGCCCGACTGGATAGCTACCACTCCTGGTCTAAAGCAAGTCGCCATAACAACCATGAGTTGTGTTCCAGCGTTAGTGACCAGGTTCCAGTCTCCTATAAGAGAGCAGCAGCGCATTTGTAGCACCTTTGGTATTGCAAATGTCCATAGGCGATGGTAAACGCTCTCCAATAAGTGGGCCGTCTACCTGTCTGCTGAATTTAAAAAAAACACCACCATTTTAGGACTCCTTGCTCCTTCCAAATGACAAAAATGGAATGGAAATTGCATTTTTACTATTTATCCACGTTTTATTAAGCATTCCAATAATGTAATATTTTCTTAAGTTCTCCGACTTGTTGGTGGTTGGCGGTAGGCTAAATAAAACTTTAACAATACTAGTTGGACAAATGTCATCTTTGACGTCCGTGACCACGGCCACTGAAAAGCGTCCGAAACGTCGGATAAACCAAAATCAAATAAATTACCGCGCTTAAAACCGTTAAAACGTAGTTTTATTATTCCAATAATGTAGTTAGTAATCAGATTCTTGAAATTGGCTAAATCTGAGATAGTGAGCTATCAATGATTAATTATAGCCTAGTTTATGCTACAGCACGCTAACAGACAATCTATTGCGAGCTACCACTGCATAATTGGATTTCGAAGCCAATTTTGCCGAAACTACTATAAAGCAAAGCCTATAAAGCAAAGCGTTGATAGGATCCAAGAACGCTTGGACTGTTTACTGGGATAGATCGTAAGCTACTTGTATTGTGGCCATTGATAATCGAAGCGTACTTGAACTATGGCGTCTAATCTGAGTATACTTGGACCATGCTCAACTTTTACTAATCTGCTTGAATAATGGCACAGATAAAAAAGGCTTCAACTTATTCGTCCTCATTAACCTAAAAAATCTACTCGAAAATGAAGTTTTATATGTATACGAATAAATGTAAACTGCTATACGAATGTACAAAGTTATTCCATAGGAGTGCATTGAGTCCAAACTTGTATCGTGTCAGATGCATTTAGCGGCCTTCGTTTTTCATGGTCTTATGATACCTGCCGTGTTTACTGGAACTCGAAAGTTCTATATCCGACTGGGCATATTTTGGTGATCGAACTTTCTCTTCCACAAGCTGGTCTGGGTATGTCAGATCGGTCGCAGAGTCCTCCGTTATACTCGTATATTTAACCATCACAAAAGTGCAAAAACACGTATCTTGGGAATATATAATATGTCTTTGTCTGCCGATTTATATACTACTTTAGCGTTCTTATTATTTTGTCTTTCAGTACTTCAATTTGAGTTCAAGTTCCTCGCTCATTGGACTGATTCATTTTTGTTACTTTTCCTAATAGCATAATCTTTCGTTAAAATTTAATTCTAGAGAAATGTAGAAATGGAAGAATAATATGAGTATTATGCATTTCCCGTACTTTATTAACCTACAAATAGTATGTTCAAGCGAAATTTAAAGCAAACACGGGCCTTGAAATCCTGCCGCGCTAGTCTTGTGTTCTGTTTTATTGCGTGGCTTGTTCCACATATCCGTTTTATGGTTTGTACTGCCACAGTAAAGGAAATCCAGTTTATTCAGTTAACATTCCAAATTTAAAATTACTTTGGACAAAAATATTAGAGCAATAAATATCTACCAAATTAATCAAAGCAACAAAAATTAAGACCAAAGTTTATTTTTGTTGCTCTAGTTAGGCTATTTTTGGTAATGCAGATATTTGACGGATTGACCAAGTTAAGACAAATTCATAAAAAAAACAACTGAAAGGACATGACGATATTCTATGACATTGAATCATTCAAGTTTGTGTTTTTACGGAAACTATAGTTGATTCACCGATTGAAAGACAGAAATTAACTGTCTTATATCAGTTTAAAAGAATGATAGCGAATTAAATCTTAATTAAATACGCTAGTTATAAAAAAATACTTCAATTCTTTTTTTAATTTTAGTTGTTATTGAAGTTCGATTTCATATCGTATATATATATATATATATATATATATATTTATATATATATATATCTATATATATATACATACATACATACATATATATATATCTATATATATATATATATACATACATACATACATACATATATATATATATATATATATATATATATATATATATATAGTCTTAGATTTATTCGAGTTTAAAGATGTTTCTCAACTTAATTCGATTTATAAGCTATATCTTATTAAAATTAAAAGTAGAGCGCTAACAGATAGAAAGAAAAAAAATCTTTCAATTTATCGTGTTTACAGGGTCCCAATGGAACTCTCAAAATATTTACTTAAATACCATATTATGTAAATTCGACTTTTGTATCTATATGTTTTAATCTGTACACTCATACAAGTAAAAAAATCTTTACCCGATTAATGATTGTTTTTAATTATTACCTCGTCACGATCCAGCTGACATATAACCTCATAAATATTAAAAAAAGGTTATAACAATCTTCCCCTACTACGACACGAAATACACTGTGATTCGACAATCTTCGGTCACATTTTCTCTAAGAACTTTCTTTACGACCGTTGCGTACGAATGTGTACGACGTTACAAACACGAAATCTATAAACTAACATTCAGTGAAAGATACCTGGGAGTTAACGTACTGTAAGTAAATTATTGTTTTGATTCCATTAAGTTAAGGAATTATTGGAACCCGTTTCGCAATTATCTTCTTGTATAGTTTTAATTAACGTAAATAGCAGAAATAGCTGGATCACTCAAGCTGAATCATTGAAGGTTGTTAGGGCATAGGCTTCGCTCATGATGTTGCAAAAGTCTATAGACAACGGTAACCACTATGTACATTATGTGACCTTCAAGTGTATTAACTTAATTTAAAAGTTATAAGTTATAGATTACGTCTTATTTTTTAAACGCTCTTTGCAGGCTTTCTTTGAGTAACTAATGATGAGTAGGTATTCATAAATGATCTGGTTTTACGATCGTTTTCATGTAGCTAGACACGAGGTCAAAGCTGGTCCCGCATAGTCCCTCAATATAGCATCACCCATATTGTAGGTCTATAACTATGAGTTGTCTATAACAAATAAATTATTATTTTATTTCGTCTTTACTGCTCTGGAATAACAAGCGAAAATATGCATATATATTGTTTATCAGTATAAATGTCTAAACTGGTTATTAATATAAAACTAGTTATAAATCGATGTTCCATTTCATATCTATTAAAAAAAATTGTAAATAATAAAAATAACTTTGTACTCGTTTTGTTTATAAATATACTCATAACATGAATAAATGTTCTTAAGTCCTTAGCATTTGGATTTCATGACTAGTGCATTACTCGCTCGAAAAAATCTAAAGTTATAAAAATTATGAGCGTCCTTTTAAAATTCAAATTTTGAACTCAAACTCGCAGAAACCTAAGTTTTGGACTATAAAATTATACCGTAACAGGAAAATAATTTGAATAAAAAAATCAGTTTTTGACGATTAATGAAATCTGATCGAAAATTTTGGGCTGTTCTTTGGAGGGATTATTGAAAACATCAAAAACTAACATTTTTTCACTGGAGACTCTAAAAAATAGTCGGTTTTTTGCACTAGGCATTTATTATTTTTGTCAAATATTTTATTTATCAAAACAACAAAGAAACATACAATTGATCGATTTACACATTATTGGAAACATCCAGGGTTTATATTATTACTATGACAGAGTGTTGCATTTAACAATTTGAAATTGAAACGATAAAAAGTACAGTTTTAATTTAATTTTAATGATTTTAGGCATAATGCTGTTACTAAAATCAAGAGGTAAATCATTTAGTAAGCGTGGGATTAAATAAGCAGTAGTACGTTTACCGTATGTGTTGTTCGACTCGACTCGTGGTGAACCGGCTTTGCGCAACGGCCCGCGTATATACTCGTACAGTGTTGAATTTCTCTCCGTAGGTTTCTGTAAAAAAATTGCTCTTTGAGTAACATTCTCTTAATCTGCTTTTCTATGTACATATAGTATGTATAATGGTTATGAATCAGTTTCAGTAGCCGCAGCGCCGCTTGCATTTTGAAATATATTTAGTTGATACACGAGACTCTTACGAGTAATGTTTTTTTTTATTGCAGGAGTTCAGCAGACAGGCAGACGGCCCACTTGATGGAAAGTGGTTATCATGGACTTTTGCAACACCAAAGGTGCTACAAATGCGCTGCTGCTCTATTAAGGGAGACTGGAACCTGGTCACTGTATTAGTGAACACAACTCAAGGTTGGGTTGTTATGGCGACAAACTTTGGACCAGGGGTGGTAGCCATCCAGTCGGACAAGTGCCCTGCCACCTGGCTGTGGATTGTTTTGTCGCCTCTTACGACAGGCCGCCCAGCCGCAGGAAATTGTATTCTTTCTCCGTTCCTGCACGAATAAAATCAAACATATATAGTAGTTCTTAACATCATTAATTATCTGTGACAGATATATACCGAAATGAGACATAAATATAACAAAAAACATAAATATTGATTTTGCCAAAAATCATTCAATTATCTTTAGTTACCTAACTATTGTATCTATTATTAAAATAATACGCACACGCAATGCTTCAGCCCAATCATATATTTCCTGGAAACTATAATGTTGATGCCACTAATAATTCAAAGCAAAGGCCAATTTCAAGAATGATGTATGCAATCTGCATCAAGTGGGAAAAGTAATATTGTACGCAGTTAAACATTTTGCGAAACGAATATTTCTTTGCAAGAACCTTTAATTTACTTATAACTGTTTAGCAAGCGATATTTGTGAATTACTTGATCTAGAACACAGTCAAATTAATTGAGATTTTGTGCGGATGTCATAATTTTGTAAAAATAAAAGAAATCGAATAGTGCATTATTGTTTAAATAGTAATTAAAACGATTATTATTATCATATTTTAAAAGCAAAACGGTATCTAAGACTGTATTTTAAAGCCTTTTTATAATGAATTAGGATATGCCCGCGACTTTGTCCACGCTTTACTTGAAATTCCCGCGGGATTCCTGGGATACAAAGTACCGCAGCGTTTAAAAAAGGAATGTAAGCTATCGTTTTGTACAGCCGTGTCGGGAAGATGGGACCGCTGCCAGTATCAACGCACGTGGTGTTAAATCAATGAAACAAAATTAATAATTATTTCAAAAGTGTAAGTACTAAGGGCCGCTGGCATAACGATTGCCTTTAAATAAAATTAGTTAAACTACTAAACTGCCTAAATACATTTAACACAAAACGTATTGACAGTTCTTTAAAAATATTAAGCGGTAAATTTTGAGTTGTGCAAGACGCTAATTGTATTTAAATACGTTTTGTGTTTCTCAAATAAATTCATGCAAGCGGCCCTAACATTCCTTTAAACATTTGATCTTTACTAGGAACTAGTAGAAGGTATGTTACTTAATCCCATTATGCAAATATACAAAAATATAAAAATAACAACGTGTGGTTTTTAGGTTTCCGTATCGATTTTGGCTATTGTGTATTTTTCTTGCAAGCTACTGGATCTCTATAGTGAAATTGGAGCGAAAGGCGTAGTCTATTTAGCGCTACAAAGTCATTTAATGAAATCGTGAAAACAACAAAGTGAAAATAACTAAGGGTTCAGTTTTTTTGCTCAGTGTCACATAAGCAGTTAAAAAAATTGTAAAATTTTTGACATCTGCTCTAACTCTTCAACTATAAAGTACAAAATTCTAGCATTCTAAAAAACAGATTTTAGAACTTAAAAACACTTTCAAAGAAAAATATTGTTTAAGTAGTTTTTGCGACATAGAATATTTTCAATTAAATGCTTTTATATGGTTTCATAGTCAAATGATGGAATCTGAAGACGCCTAGATGGTTGCCACCTCTACAGAACCTTTCGTTGTGTGCAGAATGCCAAGCACTTATCCAATTTATTATTCTATTTTAACCCAATTTCTTGTTATTATCTTATCGGATTTTAGACCTCGATCCGTCCATATAATTACGTCAGTACAAGTGCATCATCACATATAAAGAAACAGTCTTTTTCGTAATTCAAAATATCTAATAACAACATACTTATCGTTTAATCTTACAACCACAATATTAATAAGGTAATAAATATTATTTGTTAACTACGATATGAATGTCGAAAATCCCCTTTCGAGGCATCAGACAATCCCATTATCTCCCTTAATAGGGATATTCAGTGAAGCAAATCTAGTGATCTGGAGCTTAATACACGTAAGTAATGGCGCGAAGATCGTTCGTGCGAATGCCAATTATGCGTGCTAAGCTGTTATAAGATTTTGTACAAACACAACTCAAAGAATATCTTATTAGCTTTTTTTCATCTTTAGTGTTCCGTGGCCTTTTTAACAAAAATGGAGGCCGTATGAAATCGTAACGTTATATTGCAATCTATATATATTGTTACATACCGACAAAGGTAAACGCACACCTGCCTGTCGTAAAGCGCAATTTATTACCGCCCCGAATTTAGGAATTCTTTTGTTTACTCTGTATTTAGAATTCGTTATTAAGAAAAACATTCTATTGTTATTGTACTTGTTTTATGGCCGTCATTAGTGTCGAACTAATCCTTGATGTTATTGTATTGAGTCGAAGCTTACCAAGCATGGGTGCATTATAAAGCAATGGCCCAAGGCGGAGGGGGCCAGTCAAGCGAGGATTACGATACGAGCAAGACGTGTGTACATTCGACAAGTGATATAGTGACGGACTTTGCGCATGCTATTGAATCGTGCAGTTTGTACTGGCTGTGTCTAGTTATATTTGTACCTGTTTTATATGTGTTTGTACAGTTCTAATAAACTCTATAGTAATTCCAACGGCATTTTAATTCGAGTCCTGTGTAGCTCATAACAATATAATAAATTGCTGTTCGTTAGTCACGCTAAAACTCGAGGACGGCTGGACTGGTTTGGCTAATTTTGATTTTGAATTATTTGTGGAAGTCCAGGGAAGGTTTGAAAGGTAAGTAAATATGAAAAAATGCTTGGAATATCGTAAAAACAACAATTTCGCTATCCCTTAGAAACTATTCCTAACTGTCAAGCATTTGATGTTCGTCCCATCGTTTAGAAATCAAATTGAATTTAAAAGTGAAGTTTTTTTTAACTTTTTTGATTTTGAATATCAAACGTTTGATGTTCGTCCCGTTGTTCAGAAATCAACATTTTTTATTTACTGATTTTGAGGCGGCACGAAGTTTGTCGGGTCAGCTAGTTATAATATAAATTAATTCGCAGCTTTGAATTTTAGTGCGTAATGAGTATGTTAGATAAATTTTTCATGTTTAATTTTCTATTTTTATTCTCTGTTTTTTAGTTCTCTGATTAGAAATTGTTATTGTAATTTATTACCATCTGTGGTGATTTGTTAATGGATCACTATCACTAATGGGTTATTTTTATAATGTGAATAGCTGTTAGTCATCCAAAAGTTGTAAAATAAAAATTTATATTTGCTTGTCTGTATGTCACACGAATTTTCTCTAAAACTATTCCGTGTAGTTAAAAATTAATTATTAAGGATCATTGCTCTTCCACGTGATATCGGATGTTTAGTTTACCTACATGATAATATTTTTTTCTTGCTTTCGACAATCGTGGAGGAAAAAAACTCTCTCCATGTAAATGAATGACCCTTTAGGGATTGCCACGATAAACGACGACCTAAGTAAGAGACAAAAATAATTAAAATTATTTGATGTACATTTGAATAATGAAACTATGAACGACTGCATAGAATGTTAAAAAGCAACCCTTAGTTGCATGTATCGCGGTTTTTTTATATTAAATAGGTTTGCGTTTGACCACGATCACGTCTAATGCCGGACGATGACGCGGTCGAAGATGGAGCACGCTTACCTAGATAGTACCTATTCACACGAGACTTGAAGATAACTGGATTGTACGTTTCAGGAAACACGGACTCTGGTAGTGCATACCACAATTCCGCGGTTACATCTAGTCTTTACATTTTTCTCTATTTCATCACAGTATTATTTATCAAAATTGATCGGTTTTCCGCTAGATATTTTTGAAAATAAAGACTCGAGTAGATGTACACATTGATACAAGGAGAAAAATGGAGATGAACAAACGGATAGGAGGACAGATATATAGACTGATTCAAAGATTTTCTAACAAATATATTTACAATCAAATTAAAAAACATTTTTCGTTAGCAACTATCAGATTCTCAATATATGTTATTTTTAATACATGTTAGCAATGTAAGTACTTCGCTATTTCTTCAAATAAATTCAGTCTTTCTTTCTTTAAATTGTAAAAGGTTAAATTGTGTCAATTTTCCATTTTATTTTATTGCACGATTTCAGCAGACAGGCAGACGGCCCACTTAATGGAAAGCGGTTACCATCGCCTATGGACATTTGCAACAACAAAGTGCTACAAATGCGCTGCTGCTCTCTTACGGGAGACTGGAACCTGGTCACTAATGCAGGAACACAACTCAAGGTTGTTATGGCGACATACTTTAGACCAAGGGGTGGTAGCCATCTAGTCGGGTAAATGCCCTACCACCTGGCTGTGGGTTGTTTTGTCGCCTCTTACGACAGGCCGCCCGGCCGCAGGAAATTGAATTCTTTCTCCGTCCCTGCACGGATAAAAATCCCATCCAATCCCGTTGATACGCGTGAATCATATATATTTTTAAATTTATAACATTAATGAGAACGTCAGAGATATTATTTGCAGTTAATATATATTTACCAATAAAATTAAAATGTTTGTCTATGATTTCATAATAAATGCCGAAATTTAAGTCAAAACTTATCTATCTTGGGGAAACTGTACCATTATTGGCACTCAATTATAATCATTGGCACCCTATTATTTTATTCAAAACGTTAGGAAATTTAATATTTTATTCATTTTTGGCATACAATGAAAAGGATAATAGGTAATATTGTACGATACATTTTTTTTTATAACAGATTGAGTGAGCTGCAATCGTTGGGTGCCAACAAGCAATGGTATATATAGTTTACCCTATGTAATGCCTAATCATAAATTACTGTTTATAGAATATTAAATATTTTTCGGAATCTACTCGAACAAACTGACAAACAAATTTTGTAAATCCGTTGTTTCGAGTAGATTCCGAAATGACTCAAAAATTTCAATGATAACTTCAAAATATAAAACTTAATATCATATAAATTATGAAGATATTAAATTGAAAACGAACTCGCTGGCATAGTTAGTTAAACATAAATTGATCAAAACAATCTAATTGAAAAAGTTTGATTGATTGTATTGAATAAAACAACACCCCTGAAAACAAAATGTCACGGATGGACCTCGTTTTAGGAAATGGGACACACGTTTCGAATGGAATAAATGTTTGTTGTGATCGGTTGACGCCTACGCTATTGATGGAGGCTCCTCGCTATGTATGATTAGTCTTTCGTGTGAGTGATCGGCACGTAGAATGATTTTTTACCCGTGAAAATTGGAACGCGATCCAATAAATATAAATGTAAAGGTTTTGGATATAAATTGGCGAATGTTAATCAGATACACGGAAATGGGACATAGTCCAATTTTAGCTTTGTGTTTTCTAATGGCTTAATAGTTTGTGTATTAGGGGAAAGTATACCATTGTGGGCATTCTCAGTGAAAATACCTTGAAAATATTAAGAAATCTTAACATGTTTTAATTTGTAGCTGTATTTTTTTTATTGCATGAGTTCAGCAGACAGGCAGACGCCCCACTTAATGGAAAGCGGTTACCATCGCCTATGGACATTTGCAACACCAAAGGCTACAATTGCGCTGCTGCTCTCTTAAGGGAGACTAGAACCTGGTCACTAATGCCGGAACACAATTGAAGGGCGACATACTTTAGACCAGGGGTGGTAGCCATCCAGTCGGGCAAATGCCCTACCATCTGGCGATATAATAATATTGTTATCATTGTGTGACTTCAAATGAAAAAATAACGTTTCTCAATGTTTTGAATAAATTAATAGGGTGCCTAAAATGGTGTAGTTTACCTCATATAATCTGTTTAAGTACAATTCTGCACGAATTGTGTACGTGAAGAGTGCCAAATATTTAAAAATATTTAAATTTTAAATTAATCTGGAGGCAATTGCTTCAGCCTAATTATAAATTTTACATTGACTCCTAAGTAGACAGTTCTAGTGGTATTTTCAATACAAATAGAAAAAAATGTGTGTGTGCACGCAGTAAAATCGAGATAAAAAGTGTGCCAAGGGGTGGGAGGGCTTCATTTCATTTCACATATTATATCGTTATAATATATTTTTCAACACACTTGCTCATAAAGTGGCTCTATGGTCACCGCACTTAGGCACAGAATGACACCCATAATCAAACTGTGACTAAAAAAAAATATAACTCACTAGTGAGTTATAGATTTTTTTAAATTTTATTGGTTGAGTTGCTTTGTTCTTAAAAAAGTTTTTATTCAAAAAAAAGATCGTGTTCTATAGAACAAATAAATTAATGTTCCTATTGCTTGCTCATTTCATGCAACTTCTTATTTAAATAGATAATTTTAACTCGTACATGTTGAATAAATAAAACTTTCACTCATATATAACTTTTTTTTTCTCTGTAATAAAAGAGAACTTTAAATTCCCCATTTTGTACGTGGCAGAATAGTCGCAAACCCTATGCGCGGAAAATAAAAAAAAAACCTCATCCCTGTAGTCTGTGGCCGATCGCAATGCGCGCGCATAGGAAAACTGTTATCTACTAAATAAAATGAGTTTTTGTTGTTATTTTATTCACAAGTGTGTTGAAAACGTCGTATGATACACGTGTGTATTGATGATTACCGTCCTCGGATCTCTTAAGACCCTCGCCTACGGCTCGAGTCTCAATGGCGCCTCGGCTGTAATCACCAATGTTACACACTAGTACCATAATGTACTATAAACTTTATAACACGAAATTTGAAGTATTAACTAAAAACTTCAAAACATTTCCAACTCTATCTCTTTAAATGCTGCCCATGCTCATACATTATATTTATATAGAATACATTATGTTTAATAATATAAATACTATTGTTTAAAGTATTAAATATAATGCATTCTATCCCGCTCTCTTGCAGGCTTAGTTCTATAGATTTATGTGTCTATCTCTTTTTAATGCCGCTTTTTCGTTTCACCGAGTTTCATATCAGAAACATTGTAAAAAAGAGGTTTCATATCAATAATTCTTTTTTAAAGCAATATATTATTCAGTTTTAATATGCCTGTATTAATTTTTATTATTAGTATTATTTATTATATTTCTGTATACAGAAATCTTGCTAATTAGTCTCCCAAATTAACAACAATAAAGTACTTTAATACCCAAGTTTACATTCATATAAATAATACTCACCATGTGGTGTAAGATTATTATTAATCTGGGAAACTGGGAAATGGCTTAATTACGTGTGTAATTCATACGTTGTGTTAATTTTGTTTTTAAGATAAAAGTTATATTAATAACCAGTTCATACATATATCTCCCTATTCGTTCACTTGCCTTACTATCGGTTGAATTTTGACATTACTAGTAGGAGGTTATGTGATAACTGATAGTAAGGTATACGAATTATTCGTAAAATACAGGAACGGTACCTAAGTTTATTACAAGTCATTAGAGTATAGTTAGTCTTATGATTAGTTTATACCACAAAAAATTGTAAATCATCGAATATATTAATAATAATTTTGTTTCTGCTCCACGATCTTTGAAATGAAATCTCTGTAAAAGTGTCTTGGCAAATAATATAAAGATATAGCCTAAACCAGCCTCGCATTTGAAGATCCTGGTCGGCTCAAAACCCGCAGGCCGTTACAATACCTACTTTTTTTTGCGCATAATAGACGGGTTTTTACATGAAATACAGATCCAAAGCTAAGCTATAGTTATTGTAATTAGTGTTAGTTTCATAAGCTTTACTTATACGTAATCTGAGAATCCGAGCAATAATAATTACACCCTCAACAAGCCTATTTATTATACGCAGCTATTTATCAACTCCTCTAGTGACCCAAATTTCAATTAGTACTGAAAAATAATAACAAAATATGGCTCCCTATTATTTCATCCTTAAAGATAGGGTATTTATAAGAGACAGGGTATTAAATGGGTGTCTCATTAAAATAAAATTAAAGGAAGGTTTTGGGGACAAGAGTTCATTAAGGGAAAGTTATTGATAGGGCTTAGTGCCCAAACTGTAATGTAAAGTTACTAAATTATTAAATGAGTGAGAGGCTATGGCTTTTGGAGAAAGATATTCTTTTTGTGAGAGTGTAAGCTTTAAACATATGCCATTGACCTGGTGTTTAGAATGTATGGTTGAATCCATGACTGGATATGTACCACGTAATGTTTATTAATTTAATTAACTGTTCTCCCGAATTCTTTGCCATATAATTGAATCTTATTATTATATTTTTTGCCAATATCTTTATAAGTTTTATTCTGAATATGATATTAATATTTTGAATAAATATGCATTGTTACAAGTGTTTATTTTGGTGAGGAAAAAATGTTATTTAATAATTCATGTATTATTGTAAAACTTAATCAAAATCGATTCAATATTTTGGGAAAAAGAGTAACAAATATCTATCTCCTACTAACTTTCTCGTTTAAAATATTAATTAAGAATGGTAATTAGGATGTGTCTTCAAGCGCGGTACACAGCTCATCAGTTCTGTACTACACGGTGGTTTTGAGCGAAAACAACAATCAACGGCTACTAGTATGTACTAGTTGTTGATTGTGTTTGACAATATGTATACGTATGTACATATACATACGTATACATATTGTCACGCCTGTTTCCCATTGGGATAGGCAGTGATGATGGATCTCCACCTGCTGCGACCCTGACAAAGACTTTTTGCTTTATCTACTTTTATTAATCTATATACACATTTATTACCTTTTTTCAAAATATTATCAATTTGATAGTGGTGAGTACATTGCGGTCTACCAGAACCGACTCTACAAGTCACATTATTTTGTGATTCTACTTTAATTCATGCTCTCTACGTGCCAAAATCTTAATGAAATATTAATGTTCCTTACTACTACTATCTTCTCTGAATTCATTGAATTGTATAAATTTTCGCACTCATAAATACATTACAAACCAACTTGATCTCTAGATAGTGCAAACAAACTTTTGCTTTTATACATAGGTAATTTAATTTCACAAGTCACTAGCAATAATGAAATGAGCTGTTGACGATAGTTTCTTATTTCTTTTACTTACTCTAACTTGGGTATTATTGGCCTTATTAGCATAAAAGGATCCTTTCATATATTTTATGAACATTCAACTTTCGTGAAAAACAAAAAAAATCAAATTAGTTCTGCTTGATATATCATAATGTGGTAAACAGGGCATTGACATAGATCAATATACTTTATTAAAAACAGATATCACACAAAATATCGGAGTAAACAAAATCCAATACGATAATTATTATTAGCGGAAAATGTTAACGTTATAAGAAAGGAAATTTAACATTCCCAACTTTGTAATAAAACGTGTAATTAAAACGGATGTTTCGTTTCGAGGCAAGCCAATAAATACATTTAGACTTTATAAACAACACAATTGTGGATTCGTTGAAATATAAAGATTGTTTCAATACAATTTGAAATCATTAGCGTATGTACATAGACACGTGTAGTAAGTATGCGCAAAAGCTATATTACGTGGCAGAGCTATGCTGGTATTTATTCTAATATTATAAAAGAGGTGAAGTTTGCGAGTTTGGATGTTCGGAGTAATATCCGGTACTACTGAGCTAATTTTTAAAATTATTTCACCAATAGAGATTTCATATACATTATTCCCGAGTGACATAGGCTATATTTAATTGTGGTTAATAAATACAAAGAATGAAAATGTTTACGCCCAGCGAAGTAGGCACGGGAACGCCTGTCAAATATGTTACAACAATAACGTTCCACTTAAGAATTGCGCACATCCTCATACCGAGGCACTGCGGGTGCTTTCTGTGTTTATGAATTAATTAGAGGTTACAAAGCTTAATTAAACCTTAAGCTTAATTGCCATAGCGTGTCCGTGTCACACCATAGCAATTAAGAGAATACCGAAATCAGGCAAAGCTACGATTGAGACGATAATGTCCGAGGATTTGACGAGTAGTAATAGCAGAATTGGGTCACTGGTCTCTATCCTCTATGGCTTATTAGTGAGTAGTGCCAAAGAGATGCAATGCGTAGATTAAGTATTTCTTTCGATTTTTCACGAGTATAATAATTCAGACATATTAATAACCCTAAAATGAACTAGAGTTTGCGTAACAAAAGTAGACTGGCAAAATTTACAAATTTTTACATGGCAATGCTAATACAATTTTCAGTGTCATTATACCATAACATTTTTTTAAGAATTTACGAGCTTGAAATATAAATGAAGCCATTATATGTTATTGTTTTGCATAATTTCCAAATCCAACAAGAAACAACAGGGTAAGGACGCTGAATTCAAAGAAAAATAAGATTGTTTACGGATTGTATAAATAACATTGACATATTTATATTTTCTTTTAATTTTACTGCGCTTTTTAAGTCTCCACTTTTATGAGCCAGACTCTATATCACTCTAAATATCGTTATTTTAGAATTGGACAAGAAAATTGCACACAAAACAGCTATCGTATTAATATTATAAACGCGAAAGTTTGCAAGAATGTTTGGATGTATGTTTTGTATGTTGTTACTCTTTCACGCAAAAAGTACTGAATGAATTTAGATAAACTTTACAATATAACTTACACATCAGAATAACAGATAGGCTATAATTTATAAAGATATAGTGTGAATTATCCAAAATATTACTTCCATCATCACGGGTGTGAAACCGCGGGGCGCAGCTAGTAGTCAATAAAGTTACCCCCCACTGACCAGGGTTACAACACGCCATAAAAATAGTAGTTCGCCTACATGTGGAAACAAAACGCCCATGGACATAAAAAAGATAAAAAATCTCGTTTCCACGATATCTCGTTATAAAAGGTGGCCGTAAAGTTAAATATAGGCAAAATTATAGACAGACTTGGTATATGCTGTTTTATTGAAAGGTCTGGAAAGTTCTTCTTCACGTAAGTAATAATAATAAGTGGTCACCCGTGGTCAATATTCGACCATAATAATTAATGTCAAAGAATATATACTTCTACTCGTAAAACACGGTTTTCGCCAAGGCTACACTGTTAATTTGACTTGAACAATGAACAAAAGAATATATATGCGTGTGTGTGTCAAATACATGGTAGTGTGTGTGTATTTTTTATTTATGGATTTAATGTATTTTTTATGCATAATTAAAAAAAGAATATTTAATTTTGCATTCGTCGCTTCTGTCCTATATAAACTATAAGAGTGCAAAATTTCATACTCCTCCGTCCGCACAATTTTCGTAGAAATGGGTACAAAGTTTTTGCTTCACATATTAATATATAGAGAATGTGTTTTAGGGTTTTTTTTTATATTTTTAAGACCTAATACTTCAATTTCGAATCTCGTGGAAAGTCTCGTGTTTCCGTTATAAAAAGTAGTCTTATGCTTATTTTTAATAAGCTAGTTTTCATAAAAATCCAGTCCAGTAGGGAATGTCTGTAGATATATGTAATTTCAAAACAGATTCAAATATTTTTCTTCGTAATGTTTTTTGTCGTAGAAAATTACACATATAGAAGTTACTTTATCTTAAATTTTTAGTTATGGATTGAATTAATTATAAATGTCTAAATACGCGAGATTATGAATAGTGTAGGTAGTAGGTCTACTATATCTAATATACCTCAAAGTATACATATATTCGGATTGTCAACAAAGACGCCTTTACTAGATGCTTTTATCTATACTAATATTACAAAGTTGGGGGTCATGTCAGAAGCGTGCACGTCGCGATCCCCGCTGGCCCAGAGGGCCACAATTCTGACCGAGATTCACCCGAGTGCAGTGCACGATAGGGCGTCCCCCGCAGGCGACGCTCACCGATGCGCCCCCGTCGGTGTGAACTCTCGCGCATGCGGCGAAGGGGGCCGCCATCCTTCACGCAGCGCCAAACCTGGCGGGTCGAGAGGAGCAGAGTGCCGTATAGGCACGTGGAATGTGAGAGGTGGAATGAAAGATAAGATGGACGAAATGATTGATATAATGAATGAGAGAAGCATGGATGCCTTATGTCTGACAGAGACAAAGCGGAAGGGGTGTGACGTCGATGACCTCCCCGGTGGCATGCTTGCTCTGTGGTCCGGCGTGGACCTGGACGAGCGTGCAAGTGGGGGGGTAGGCGTCGTACTTTCATCCCGCTTTGTGTCTGGAGTGAAAGACTATTGTCTGGTGAACCCGAGACTTCTTTGGGTCCGTCTAAAGCTGGGGATCACGCGAGTTTTTCTGGTCGCAGCTTATGCTCCCGTAAGCTCAGCGGATCCCCAAGAACTCGAGAAGTTTTGGGAGTCTGTGAGAGAAATTCTGGATCTGGCTGAAGGGAACGAAAGACTAATTATGTGTGGTGATCTTAATGGCTGGGTGGGGACCAAACGAGACGGCTTTGAGGCTGTCCTTGGACCCAATGGCGACAAGAGAGCGAACGAGGCTGGTAAGCCAATCATAGACGTATGCATGGAAAGAAACTTGCTTGTGTCGAACACCTTATTCCATCATAAGGATATTCACACGTATACATGGAGAATGAATGAACAGAAAAGTATGATTGATCTGATTTTAATAGATAGTCGCCTCCGAAACACAATAACGGATACAAGAGCCTACAGAGGCCCCACTCTTGGAACGGACCACTACCTGGTGATAAGCCGGTTTGTGGGCCTTTTCAAGAAGTGGAGGCACAGGCGAGAGCGTACCAATTTCGGGGAGCTTGAAAGAATAAAATGTGAAAAATTGGAAGATGTTAGTGTAAGGAGTATGTATGCGCGCCTAGTCGAAGAAAGGCTTGCAAAGGCGGACTTCTCCGACTTAGATGTGGATAATGACTGGGATAGTATGAAGGAAAGTATAGTGGAAAGCGCAAAACAAGCATGTGGATGCGCAAAGAGGCATATAACAACTCAAGGTGACGAATGGTGGGACGCAGATGTTAAATCTAGCGTAGAGAGAAAGAGAAAAGCCTGGCTGGATTATATTGCATCTTTGCATCAGAATGACAGTATGAAAGAGATGAAGAAAGAAATTTATCGCCTCTGCAAGAATGAAACCAAAGCTTTAGTGAAAGAGAAGCGTGAAAGAATAAAATTGAAAGAAGAAGAGAATCTGACGGAGAACTTCGAGGCGAATACCAAACTCTTTTGGAGAGAGGTTAAGAAGTCTCGGGGTTGTTCGTCAGCTTCCAGAATGGAAAGAATAAAATCTAAAGCAGGGGACATTCTTGCTAACCCACAAGAGGTTTTAGCGCGATGGAGTGAATATTTTAGAGAAATGTATGATAATATCTCGGATGCTGGCACCACGACTGAGTCTGTGACCGACTTCGAGGAGTCAGCATCCGAGATCACTTTGGAAGAGATCGAATGGTCGATAAGAAGTCTGAAAAATGGAAAGGCAGCAGGAATCGATAGTGTGTCTGCTGAGATGATCAAATATGGTGGAACCTGCGTCCGGGACGCTTTCCTGTCCTTATGCAACTTGTGCTGGAGGACGGGAAAGGTTCCCAAGGACTGGAGGCGCGCTGTCATCGTGCCCTTGTATAAAGGCAAGGGGTCACGTATGGAGTGCGCCAGCTACAGGGCCATCAGTTTGATCAGCACAGCATCTAAAGTATATGCGAAGATTATTGAAAGGAGAATGAGAGTGGTATCCGATGGATTACTGTGGGATGCACAAGGGGGCTTCAGAAATGGAAGGGGATGTATGGATCAAGTTTTCTCGCTCCGCAATATCGTGGAGAAGCAGCTGGCATTGGGCCGGAAGGTTTTCTGCGGTTTTGTGGATCTAGAGAAAGCATTTGACAGGGTTGTGCGGAAGGACCTCTGGGACATATTGCCCGGATATGGGATCAATGGCCAATTGCTGCGTGCTGTGCAGTCCACTTACGAGGACTGTATGGTATGCGTGCGGGTGGACGGCAGCCTGTCGCCCTGGTTTGACGTCAATATTGGCGTCCGGCAGGGCTGCGTGCTGTCGGCTTTGCTGTTCATCCTATATCTGGACAACTGTCTCCAGAGATTAAGATTGATGGATGTTGGGGTGCGGATGGGTGATCTAGTTGTTAGCACTTTGCTTTATGCGGATGATGCCGTGCTTTTAGCCGAATCGCCATCAGAACTGCAAACACTAGTCACAATGATGAAAGATGACTGTCAGGCGAGAGGCTTACACTTGAATGCGAAGAAAACAAAGGTTATGGTGTTTGAAAGAGAAGAAACCAGAACGAATGCAAGGATAATGGTCGATGATGTTATGCTGGAACAAGTGAATGAGTTTGTATATCTTGGATGTGCTTTTAGCAGGGATGGAAGGTACACCGCTGACATAGAAAGAAGAGTAAATTTGGGGAATAGTGTGAATGGAGCGTTAGGTAAACTTTTAGGCGCTAAGAACCTCAGCCAGAAAGCCCAGCTTGTTATACACAACGCGGTGCTGGTACCTACGCTCACGTATGGAAGCGAGAGTTGGGTATGGAACAGAGAGCATGAAAGTAGAGTAAACGCAGTCGAGATGCGAGCACTGCGCAAAATCTGCGGAGTGACGCTCGCGGACCGCGTTCGTAATACCGAAGTAAGAAAGAGAGTTGGTCTGAAAGAGAGTGTCGGGGTGAAGGTAAGGAAAGGAATGCTCCGGTGGTTCGGGCATGTGGAAAGAATGTTTGATGAAAGAATGATTAAACAGATATACAATGCAAAAGTGGATGGATGCAGAAGTCGCGGAAGGCCACGACACACCTTCCATGATCAAATTGATCGTGTATTAGCAGAAGGTGATGTCAGGAGCCTTAAGAACAGACGAGCGTGCATGACAAGAGCTATGAATGTCAAAGAAGCAAGTGAGGTGTGTAAAAATAAGCCTGTATGGCGCTCTGTTGTTCGTGCCTACCCCGCAAGGGACCTGGCGTGAAGTTATGTATGTATGTATGTATGTAATATTACAAAGAGGAAATATTTTTATTTTTGTATGTTTGTAACGAATAAACTCAATAACCCCTGGACTACCCCTGCTCTAGAGTATGCCGCCATAACAACCTTGTGTTGTGTTCCGGTATCAGTGATCAGGTTAGTCTCCCTTAAGAGAGCAGCGGCACATTTGTAGCACCTCTGGTGTTGCAAATGTCCATAGGCGCTCGTAACCGCTTTCCATCAAGTGGGCCGTCTGCCTGTCTGCTGAACTCTGCTGAGTAATATAGGTTATATTGATATGTTCATCCCAAAATGTTAAAAAAATAAATTTCCACCCATGCGAATCCGGGACGGGTCGCTAGTGGTTTATAAAATACTAATGACAGCGTCAGCGAGTGACGTCAGATTGCACGACATGTAAGCGCGTTATAATGGCAGACTTAATGTCATCCGAATTCGATGACAGTTTTCAAACCTTGATTTTCCATTCTTTTCCAATCAATTTTGAAGCTTTGTCGCAGCATGATTAACCAAAGAAGGCACACACCGGTCCAACCGGGCATGCACCAGTACGCTCGCGCCACAAACGATCAATTATCTACGGCCAACCGCCACAAAAAATAATTGTAAATCGCAAAATATTAAAATATACGCATTTTTAGAGCAAAAGGTGTTTCATTAAAGACTTCCTACGCTTCAAGCTTAATATTTTTTTTAATGAAATTTGTGCGTCTACATATGTTAACTAGTGTAAACGTTATTGATATATATATACTTACCATTAATCCAGAGCAGTGAGGAGAGAACAAAATTAAATAATAATTTACTTGTTATAGTCAACTCATAGTTATAGACCTACAATATGGGTGATGCTAGACTGGGAGACTGCGGGACCAGCTTTGACCTCATGTCTACAGCTACATGAAAACGATCGTTAAACCTGAACATTCATGACTACCTACTTAACATAAGTTACTTTAAAGTAGTTGCAGGTTGCAAAGCTACGTTTAGATAAAATAAGACTTAATATATATACATTTGACACGCGTTGATACGATTAAAACAGTAGGGGGCGTTAACAATAAAATAAACTTAAATGGAAAATGGTGTTAAAGTTTTATACGTATTGTTGTTCAGCTGCTGATTTATTATATGTATAAGCATACACATTGTACCCTTTTGGATACCCACAGACGTTTTTAGTAATGGCATTACACTTCAATAAGTCTTCTAAGTTAACTTATGCTACCAAAATATGCAACAACGAAACAATTATTAACTTCTATGCAATTCTTTAGAGCTACGTTTATTTTCATTATTATTAGTACTGCATGTGTGTTTTGTTTAAGTTAATTATATTTGCTTAATCTATAATCATGCTGAAATCATTATCTTAATTACAGCTCTTAGGGCCGGCTCGAGCGGTGTGATAACACGCTCTCACACCACATCGGCGTGAAACGGTTTGCCTTAGAATTACAGTACAACATCCGTCCGTTTTAGGGTGCAATTGAAAACCAGCGTCAGGCACCTGTTGCCTGGCATATGCTGAACTGCACCTATTTGATACCAGCGCGACTTTTTTTGAGTAAATACTATATACCTACATCGTTTAATTCATCGTCAGGTGTCTTGCTATGTGAAGACCAAATAAACGTTTTTTTCTTTCTTTCTTTCTTCTTCTTTCCTTGAGCTAATCAGGTTTCGTACGATAATCTATCTATCCACCTCCCCCTATCTCATCCCTCTTATCCTATCTCCTCTATACCATCCCTCTGGTCTGAACTCTCTATCACATCTTGATTCTATACCCTTATTACCCGTCCCTTCTATTCCATCCTAAAGGCCGGTAACACGTTGCCTTCGTTCCTGGTGTTATAAACGACAATAGACCACGGTAATCACTTTCATTGGATGAGCCGTTTGCCTGTTGCTAATCTAATACTAAAGAACGCATATAGCAAATTAATAAAAATCAATCTATATCCAAGGCATCATAATGAAAATAAAAAGACAAACCGACACATTTTAGTGCTTATTTAAGTTAGCGTATAGAAGAAACTATTATAGATCAATTCGATATTAATCAACGTAGCTGTAATTACCTGAATTACTTGTGAGATTACTTTTTTCATTATGAATAATGATAACTCTACTGGCAACCCTAGTCAGTGCGAAAGTTGTTCCGTAATAATTTATTTAGATTGTCTTTAATTCCGTCGATGTTGTAAAAGTGATGTTTTTTAAAGTGAATTATATTGTATAACGACTGCATAGTAGTGTTTGTGTAGCACTGGATACTATTTAAAGCTCAAAATTAAGTCGTAAAATATTACTGTGAATGGATATTTTTTTTATACTACCCTCTTTTGTTAACACTTTTTTATATAAAAATCAAGCATACCGGCATATTCGCTGTCCGATATTAAATTAATGTTGCCACTTTTTATATTAGTCACAAACTAGTAATATTCAGAATTGTTGCTGTTAATATCTTGGAATCATCATGAATTGTAATGCCTGCAGAGGAGTTGTTGAGCCTAATAGCTATTTGCTTTGTCATCAGTGCCGATACAAATACCATTATAAATGTCTTAATATGAAAACTGAGCAATTTAAATAATTAACAGCGGAGTATCGCATTATGTGGGTTTGCCCAGCATGTAACAATGCTGCTCCTAGACGAATGAAAGCCAATTGCGATGCTCCAATACAATCGCAGATACAGAATCAGGAATATTCGTTGGATATGTCATACGATAACATAGATGATGCAAGTATTAACACTCCTGCATTGAACCAGACTGAGATTTCTGGGCATCAGACAGTCACTTTGGAAAGTATAAGTCAATTGCTGGACACGAAGCTGGAATCTTCTTTAAACGCGTTTATGTCCAATCTCCGTATGACTCTGATCGAGGACATTAAGAAAGTTGTTAAGTCTGAGGTTGATCCTATAGTACAAGAACTAAAACAAGATTTTACTTTAACTACTGATTTACTAAGTGCTGAACAAAATGATCTAAAAGCTGAAATCAAAGAGAAGAGTAAAATAATTAATAGATTGGAAACGGAAAACCAACACCTCAATGAGTGTATCAGGAAACTAGACAGTAAAATTAGTACCATGGAAACTATCTCTAGAGCCTCAAATGTGGAGTTACATGCTGTACCTGAATCTAAAAATGAAAATCTATTTGATTTATTCAAACAATTATGCAAATTAGTCAACGCTCCTGTCGATGATACTTCTATTCAAGCTTGTCGCCGTGTTGCGAAGCACGATACTGGTTCATCTAGACCCCGTAATGTGTTAATAACGCTGAAATCTTCTCGCGAGCGTGACTCAGTCATCTCGGCCGTACATCGCTTCAATAAATGTCACAACGATCAACCCTTACACTCAGGACATCTTGGGGCTCCTGGTGCACCACATAGGATCTATGTCGCTGAGAATTTGTCATCCGAAGTGAAGATATTGTTTATGGAAACTCGGAAATTTGCCAGAGACAAAAATTATAAATACGTATGGGCTCGTTTTGGAAAGATATACCTTCGTAAAGATGATAACTCAGCTGCAATACTTATTAAAAATAAAGATACGCTTAGCAGATTAATGAAGGAGTGAAATTAATTTTAAGTATTTATATAGCTTTGTTTGGTCAATATAGTTGTTCTTTTGACATTAAGTAATGGATATATATATTATCAAAATATTAATAGAAAACGATCTAAAACCTCTGAAATTTATTGTAATATTCTAAATAATAACTATGATCTTGTTTGCCTTTCCGAAACCAATTTTAATAACACTGTCTTTGATAATGAAAATTTTGACAATAGATACAATGTATTCCGTAGAGACCGTATTAGTAGTAAAATTTTGAAAAAAGATGGTGGTGGCGTTGCTCTTGCTTTAAATAAGAAATACAAAGTTACTAGACAATTTTTATGGGAGTGTGAAGTGGAAAATCTTTGAATTAGTATTGATTCCAACTCAGAATGTAGTAGTTCAATTAATATTTGTCTATGTTATTTACCCCCTGATATTCCTGAGAATTTACTTAAAATGTTTTACCATTCGTGCACACAAGTCATATTAAACTCCAAAACTAATGATGAGTTCATTTTTATTGGCGACTTTAACGTCCCTTGGATTGACTGGTCAGTTACTGCAAAGGACTCAAATGTTATACCGAATTATCCACAGAATTTTAAATCTACTTTTCTGGTGGACTTCCTGGCTACTTGTAATTTAAGACAATTTAACTTTATTCCCAACTTACAAAATAGGTATCTGGATCTGGTGTTATGTACATCAGACTTGATTAACGTAGCTTCAACCAATCCTATTATAAAGTTAGATAATTATCACCCAGCTTTACTAATAGAGGTAAAAATTCAAATGAATAATAATTTGATTACTAATAAATCTACAAAGCGACATAATTTTTATAAATGTAAATATGATGATATAAAACGTGATTTAAAAAAAATTGATTGGGTTAAAATTTTAAATTCTAGTGATATTAATGCTGATATAAGTTGTTTCTACTATAATGTTCATGAACTTATTAAAATCTATACACCATATACTAAAAATATCTCTAATAAATACCCAATATGGTTCAGTAATAGTCTTAAACGCTGTATCAAAGAGAAATCCAAATACCATAAGTTGTACAAGAAATACGGTAACCCACGTGACTATGACACTTTTGCTCTATTGAGAAAGCGCAGCAAAAAACTTATGTCAGATTGTAACGAACCCCCCTTTTGAGTCTAGTGACTATGGAATACTCAAGCCAAAGCATAGAGTGAGAAATAAAAGAATTTATAAAGTGAAAATTAATAGCATTTATTCATAGAATAAATCTTGTAATATTGGCCATAAATCGTAATCATCTAGTAGCAGGAACCCTCGTCGCAATACCGTTAACCCTATGTTCACAAGGTAGGTTATATAAGAGTGTCGATCAGAGGACAGGAAGACTATCAAAGGTTGATGTAAAATATATATATATATAATATTGTAGTAGTATGTTGTAAGTGTAAAATGCTATGCATTTTATGAATTATGATAAATGTATTACTCATGATATAAGCTCATCACCTGAGTACGCCCGTGCCTTTATTTTGCCAAAAGATATTCTAATGTAGATTCATAACAAATTATATATTTTTGTGTAAGGCACCCCTCCTAACCACCTCTCTGTTATGCCACCGCATTAGCTATCAGTAAAAGAGCTCATATCGAGATAAAAGAAGAACCTCCAATTTTTTTAATTAATATTTATTGAATCAATTATAAACATTATCTAAAACTAGCGTCGGTTCACAACGTACTATTGCTGGCGAGAAGAGCCGACAAGAAACTCCCAGCAGTACGATCTATCCATTTAAAAGAAACCCGTTTGGAGTGCCTTGTGTGTAAAATGAGTTGGAAAAGCCAAAAGACTTAAGTGAACATTTCATCTCAAAGTCACCTTTCCAAAATATCAAATAATATTGTCAATATGAGGAACGTCACCTCAGAGACCTCCCCTGATGCAGTAATAAGAATATCACAGTAAATTAAAGATAAAGGTTAATTGAAGTTTAAATAGTGATACTCTCTACATCTCGTAAGATTCCCATCCCTAAATTGTCAGAGTAAGAGTTTCAGAATGTCTCTCTATGAATTGTAAGTAAATTTTAAATTAAAGTTTGGTGAGAGACAACTTCACTCATATTATAGATTCCCTTGTCAAAGACAGGTTTCAGGTTTGCCGTGAAAGTTAAAATGAAATTGAAAGTTAAAGTAAATTGGCAAAACCCTACATCCGTCTAATGACCCTAGCACCCAAGAGATGAGAGCATAGTACTGTAAAAGTAAGTTTTTTATTGAAATTCCCTTGTCAAAGACAGGTTTCAGGTTTGCTGTGAAAGTTAAAATGAAATTGAAAGTTAAAGTAAATTAGCAAAACCTTACATCCATCTAATGACCCTAGCACCCAAGAGATGAGAGCATAGCACCGTAAAAGTAAAGTTTAAGTTGAATTTAACGTAAAATGGTGATACTCTGCATCAAAGATGCCTTCCTTGGTAACAATACTCAAATGTAAGTATTTTTTAATCATCCTTTCCAATTCAGTCAAGTCCACTTGGCCTAACTACATCTAAGACTCTTATGAAGTCACATATCGTGAAAGAAAATAAATTTTGATACGATTGATCCTCCTGCAACACGGTAGCTCATCCCCCTAACCAGCTAGGGCGTCATCGAGGTGCCCACGCGCCTCCAGGCTGATCCGCGACTTAACCAGTTCCTAACCTTCAGTTACCAATTCAGTTAATCTTAATATGTGAAATCATTTTAGTCTCGTGAATACACATATTATAAAAAAACAAACTAAAATTTGCTTAAAAGCTGTACGCGCGGTAATCCTTGATAATTGTCGAAATTATCCAAGGGAACGTTGCCACAATAAACAAGTGGGTCGTGAATCCCTTTGTCCAAGGTTGCAGAGCTCATAAAACCCGGTCCTAATCTGAATCTTCATAAAAATTTTCAATATGTGCTTTCACCCGATCTCGTCACTTCAGTTTGTAATAATATTTAAATGCCTATTTTATACACATTTGGTAACAGTAGAGCTGCTTGTTTAAGAAAATATAATTAATCAAAAGAAATCTTTAATAAAAATTTAAATTGTAATCAACAACTCCTTTGCACCAAACAAAGCCAAATGCCAAAGTAGACTCTCTCAACAAGAAAGTATTTAAAATATTAAATTTCAATAAAAACTAAATAAACTTTAAATTTTCTAAAGTCAATTAGCCTTCCCATATGGAATGCATGATTGTTGTATAGTGTAATGTTATAGTGTAGTGTTATAAAACCATATATAAATATATACACATATAAAATAGACTAATTAATAAATTATAAATCAAGACTCCGACTTCACAGCCATAGGTCAATAATAGTCCCTTCGATATCAGAACCAATGAGAACTCATTACGCAGGCTGACTCCAAGCTCACTGAAACAGAAATAATCGGACAATAACAATCAACGCTCCAGTTCTAATCAGCAAACACAACAAGTAAGAGTTCATAATCAGGTCCAACAACGTGTGTGCAACAGCAAGACAAGAACTCCTATAAGTCTCCATTGACATATAATTAATCTCCCATAGTAAAGTAACTAATAATCATATTACTTGAAAGAATCATCAAAATCTCCCAATAGTTCCCGGCTATGAAGAAGTAATATTATTTAATTAAGTTTCCTAAGACAATATTATATTTAAGGATCCTTAAATGAAATTACATTAATACATTTGTATCCGCAAGAGGCTATGTATCATAACTCCTAAGTAATGTATTAGTACACTGAGGCTTTATAAATAACTCTTAATCATTTAGTTAACTATGAAACTAAATCAATGTACAAACAATTCTTATCTGTTAATAACGCACAAGTCAATTAAGACATACTTTAAATTAATTCACCCTTATATAGCTCGTTCTCCATACAATATATAAATTAAGGACAGTAATTAATTAAGTTCAAAATTATATAGGATAGTAGATAGTAAACGAGCCTTCCTATCTTTACATAGGATTATGTAAGGTTTCGTATTAAAGGCTTATGTATTTCTATAGCATTTATGCCTAGACAAATTATAGAAACGTTCCTATAATATTATAGTTTTGAAGAAACGGACCTAAGGAACCCTAATACGTCTAAAGACTACCAGCTAAGTGTAACAAAATCAATGTTACTTATAATATGTACTACTAAGAATAGAAGTTATTTGTAACTACACATTACTAATCAGGCTTTTAAGATTAATTCAAATCGTATGCATACGAACAATTATTATTAAACTACTAATACATTACAAAAGACAAGAATGCGTGGTCACGTTAGAAGAACGTCTGAAAACATAACAAGCAAGATATCAGGTAAGTCTACATGGTTAGTAAAACTATTAATGTATCAAATAAAACATGAAAACTTAGCTTGGTTCTTTGGCGAAATTTATAACATTCGTTTCCGAAATTTACATTGATATTATGATTGATTTATTTTTAACAGCGATTAGTTTATCCATTTAATTCTCAATTAGATTTTCTCCATCTGAAAATATATAAAACACAAATTTTTCCGAGAATTCTTTTCATTGTCTTCCTCTGTCAAACACGAATAATCCAGTCCTTTCTTTTCTCTGTCAAAGTTTCAAACTAAGAAAAATTTCGATTATATCATACAAAGAGATTAGTAGTAAATACATATATTATGCGAAATAAAGGAGGGAATACATTATATGGAGAACAGCCATTCCTTTATAAAAAAATAATAATTAATAAGTGAGAAAATAATAAATACATGATGATGCGTACCGTCACAAGATTGTCATAAGAACTATATAAGTTCAGTTGAGGATTCTCTAAAATGTAATATTAAACACTTCTGGAGATATGTCACTAACAAAAAAACCTCTAGTAATAGTATACCAGAGACAATGTCATACAAAAACCAGACTGCCACTGATCATAAAAGTATTTGTGAATTGTTCTCCACTTATTTTGGTTCTGTTTTTGAAAAGGTTGATTCCTCGAGTTCTTCAAGTTCAACTAATATTAAATACAATTCTGCACTTAGCCGTATGGTTATTAATGAACCGCATGTTTTATCCAAAATTAGAAAATTAGATTCTAATAAAGGGTGTGGTCCTGATGGCATTCCACCCTTATTTGTTAAACGTTGTGGTGAGGAACTAGCTCTTCCTCTCACTATTTTATTTAACAAATCACTAAAAACAGGAGTATTTCCTATGGTTTGGAAAATTGCTCACATTATCCCAGTTCATAAATCCGGTGATAAAACGCAATGTAATAATTATCGTCCAATTAGCCTCTTATCTTGTTTTGCTAAATTATTTGAATCTTTAGTTTACGATTACCTTTATAACCATTTAAAACCCATACTTTCGTCTAATCAACATGGATTTGTTAAAAATAAATCTACTACTACTAATCTTTTAGAATATAAAAATTATATTTGTTCATCATTTGCTACAAACATTCAAGTTGACTCAGTATACACTGACTTTTCTAAAGCTTTTGATAAAGTGGATCATCTCATATTATGCAATAAAATTGAATCACTAGGCATACACGGTAACCTTCTCAGGTGGTTAAAATCTTATCTTAATCGTAGAAGTCAGTTAGTTGCCCTTAAGGGTATTACATCTTCTCCTGTCCAGGTTACTTCTGGAGTACCTCAAGGTTCTCATCTGGGTCCATTGCTCTTTGTTGCATTTGTGAATGATTTAGTTGAATGTTTATCTTGTCCAGCACTTCTGTATGCTGATGATCTTAAAATTTATACAACAGTTTCTAGCTTGTATGATGCTATGAATCTCCAGCGAGACCTTGATTATATTTCTAATTGGTGCCAGTCAAATAAAATGTTTCTCAATGTAGATAAATGTCAAATAATCTCATTCACAAATAAAGTTAATAAGATTGAATTTAATTATTCTCTAAATAATCATACATTAAAACGCACCACATCAATAAGAGATCTTGGTATTATCTTTGATGACAAACTTACCTTTAGGGAACACTATGACTACATTGTGAGTAAGGGATCCAGTCTTTTAGGATTCATATATAGGTCTACTCTTGGCTTTAAGAAACCTACTAGCTTCATTCATTTATACTGCACATTAATTAGAAGTGTATTGGAATATAATTCCACTATCTGGTCTCCTCATTATGCATTACACATCGATCGCATTGAACGTGTACAAAAGAAAGCTTTGCGAATAGTTTCATACAGATATAATTTAATTCGAACTCTTAAAACGTATCATGACCGACTGAAATATTACTCTCTAACATCCTTAAAAAATCGTAGAAGCACTTCAGACCTTATCTCTCTTCACAAAATTTTACATGGACGTATTGATTCACCCTATTTAATTTCTTTACTTAACTTCAATACCAATTATCGATGCAGAAAACCAGCAGTTTTTTCCCTTCAAGTGTATCGTAATAATACTTCTTATTTCAACCCATTGGTTCGAATGTGTCGCCTTTATAATGAACTCACCAAATTAAATGCGTTAATTGATATTTTTAATTCTAGTCAATTTAAGTTTATGAATAATTGTAAAAAAATTCTCTCACACAATCTGTATTAATATCTATTGTCGATTTTTCACTCATTTTTCTTTTTTAAATTTTTTATTTTATTTTATATTATTTGTAAAATTAATATGAACAACTTTTTTTTAGTATATCTACTTTGTCGTTAGTTTAATTAGCGCATAGTTTGGATTATAATCTGGCCCTGTATATTACATTGTTATTATTTATTTTTAATGATTGTAATCTGTTTTGTGCTTAAATAAATAAATAAGTACATACAGTACCTACATCCTCTGGATATCTGCTTTGGTGCCTGGAGGCCGCTTTACTAGCTAACTAGCTAAGCCCGACCACGTATTGGTGTTGCTCAGTGATATCAATAATATTAGAGAGACTTTCATTGTCATTAACATTGACTAATCTATCAACAACTTTACAAGTCACACGGGACATTATTCACGATCTGATAGGAAAGTATCTGCGCGAGGATTTCCTGGGTTTCGCGGTAAAAAGAACAAAACGGATCAACAAGAAACGTTAGTGACATTATGATGATTATATGTAAACTTAGCGTTAAATACATAGTAAATAAGAACCGTTATCCTTATGTCAGTAATAAAGAAAACGAGTAAATACATAACAATAAGAGAGAAATGTAAAATTCTTTTGACAAACAGAACAAATATAAATGAATATAATGTGGTTTACTTTTGATATGTAAATTAAAAAACTAACGGTTGCTCTGAAAAGAGAATTTTTATTATTAAATACAATACGCTGTTAAACACTGTGTTTTGTATGTGAATTTATAGCTACGCAACTCACCTGAAAAGAGAAATAACATTTCAAGCTACTAATTTACAATTTCAATCAATCTATTATAATTTAAGAATTTAAAATAGCACTTAATTTGTTTATACTTTTAACTGACAAAAACTCTGACAAGTGTGATGTACAAGTGACATAACATTGACACTTGACGTATATAATGATCATGCGCGCCAAATTCAAATTAAATGAAGTTACTCTTCATTTACATGAATGTAAGTAAAAGACAAAAACAGATAAATAGATAATAAGTAAAATAAGACCAAAATGTTGTTAAGATTTGTTAAAAAAAGAAAGAAGCTAAACAAAGAAGAATAAGGCTGGTGTGCACCGACTTTTAACCGATGGTTAAAATAAAATAATCGCAAAAATGTATGGAAAAACAGTGATTATTTTTGGTTAACCGTCGGTTAAATTTCGGTGCACACCAGCCTAAGTAAATAAAATTATTTTCCCCTGTTTATCCCTGGTTATTAAAAGAAAAGAGAAATAAAAATATTCATCTTGACCTATAAAGGAGGTTTCTGCAGACAGTTATACAGAAGCTTTTTAACGTATTTAAAATACTTGTGTTAGATGTCTTATGTGACCAAAAGGTTTGTCTGTACCTCGGGCAACGCATTATCGTTCGGTTCAACGAGGTAATGCAGTCTATTGGGAACGTTCTAAAGTGACAGCGGTCTGGTACTAGATTTTCTAGTTTAATTTTAATTTCTATAATATTAGAGCAAAACGTGAGTAAGTAAACATGTATCAAAACATAACATAAATCAACGTAACGTACCGTGATATATATTTTCAAAGAAACGTATGGAAACCTAACTATTATACAAGGTATATGGATGTATATTTTCTAACCTCAAACCAGCATACCCGACGACCCATGTCTACAACCAACATTGATAATTGTTGTAAATTGGTATACAATCTCCAGACATGGGTATTGATGTACCTATTTTATCCTAGCATATAATTGGGTGGCACAGCGATCCTAATTAGTTAGAACGTATAATTTGCCGTATCATCGTAATGAGCCGACAAAGATACGTAGTTCAAAGAGGATGTTGTAACGCATTGGTAAATTACCTACTTGTTAGGTGTTTAATTGAATTAGTGTCTTTAGTTTTCGGTCGAATTAACTACAATGTATCGCACAATAGAATGCATTATTTTATGTTATACATAAGGTAACATATTAATTACTACAGTAAAGATGTGTTTAGTGTGTTCGTCATGGCTTTGAACTTGTGACCTTTTTGACACTGATAAAAGATCAGAGCAACGAGGTTGGGATTTAGAGTTACTGATTTTATAATTTTTAAAAGTCTTACAAGTCTTCTATTAATCATACATAGAAGTATCTTTCTGTTATGACTGAAATGAACACTCATTTATACGATTCATAATCATAAATCACCGTTTTAAGAATTTTTGTATGCAATCAGTCTGTATGCAAGTAGGCATCTAATAATCTCCGAAACAGTTCAACAGATTTCAATAAAATTTCAGCGATTAATATTGTGATTTTATTAACGAATTTTTTCTATCTACATTTAATTTCAGTATTTTACAGAATTCAGATAATATATATAGTTCAAGAACATCACGAGTAAAGTGGCGACCACAGTTAGTAATATATAAATGTGGACACTGACGTGGTCCATAAATTGGAAGCATCTCATCGGGTTTTAGGACGTACGAACTAAATATGTATGTTTCTCGTACGGATAAAATCTAAAACGAATATATCCGTAAGAGTCAGAATAGGTCGTAAAATTCACCGACATAGATCATGAAATTTGTAAGCTGAAGTAAAAGTAGACCAGCTACTTTGTTTCCACGACCGATGATCGGTAGAGCAGATAGGTCCTGGAGTGAAGATAGCGTCTTGGTAAATGTAACAGGACCGCCCTCCGACCCAAAAGTAATATGACCTCGTACCTATCCTTATTTATGCTCGATTACTACATCTTACTATTCATTCATTGGCCTACCATCAGTAGAATTTTGTATGAAGCTTATGTCAAATTTTAATCGCTAGTAAAGAAAATTGAACGGTTGGTAAGATATAGGAACTAGGCCATAAAGGAACGTTTTGTATTCTTTCATCTTTTCTCATTCCCGTTATTTGCATTTTAGTAATAATCTCACCTTAATGACACATGTATACACTTCTTCCTTCTTTGATAACTACTTTACGATACAGGCTGTCCGTTTATGGAACTCACTGCTACTCATCATCAGACAAATCAGTATCCTCTTTAAAAATCATGGTTACTTTTTTATTTTTGGTCCCCTCAGGTATAGTGTGCGTATTCTGTGTGTATTATGATATGTATTGTGTTTGTATAATAAATATATAATAAAGTCTTTCATTGATTTAATATGTTTGAATGTTTCATATTATTTATTGTCTACACCGACACTTTCATGTTTTAATATTTTCCTTAGTCCAGCAGGTTGCGTGGAAGAGATCGTTTTAAGCGAGAAGGCCGCCCTTGGTTTAACATTTATTGTTCCTAGTTTTTAAGAACATACCATTCCTTCTAGGCACCTTACCCATAGAAGATGGTGATCCAGGCTCAGTATTCTATTTATAGTCTTGAGGGACTATGGCTAGAATACAATACAAATAAGTAAAGTTTTCTTTTATTATATTCGATTATTTATAGGGTTTTGTTATCAAAATAAATTGATTTTACTTTAGAACATACCTAGTTTTAATTTTTGGTGTAAAATAAAGTGTTTTCATTCATTCATTCATCCATGACCTGTGGAAGATCGCCGGTAAAGGATGTATGAAATGCAGTGCAACCTTGGGGACCCATACATCTAGCAGTAGATTGCACTGACTGACGATGAAAATCAGTATTATAATGTTAACAAATAGCTTTTGTTTGCTCTTAAGATACAATTAAAATGTATTTTGCCTAATATAAAACAATTAAAAAAACAACTTTCGTTTGCTATGTAGAATAATTACAATTAAAATGTGTTTGTAACAATATAAAACAATTAGTTTTTACTAATTTCTGTCTGGATATACCCACTTCATTTCTTTCGTATATTATATATTTATATATTTGTCGTATCACCATGTGCTGGAATAAGATTAAAAATCCAATTTATTTTGTTCATCAAAACAGATGAGATTTTATTTTTGAGTTGTTCTAGTAAAAGAGTCTAAGTAGTCAAAACTGGAAAAGCAATTTAAATATGTATAAATCGAAAACGAATGAGCATTGGAAAGGGTTACTTTATAACACTATAAAATTATGTTAGTTACTAACGTAGGATACGAAAGTTGATGTAATAATAATAATAGTACATTTATATCGAATTTTTTAACGTGAAACCCGAGATAGGTAAATTAGTAATAAAATAAAATACATAAATAAATAAAAAGGATAATGACATTTGTGATTTAATTCATATCTTAACAATACGAAGGAATCAAGTCGTGATGATGCAGGTAATATTATAGGGTTTTGACTGAAATATCAACTATGAAACGCAATTTGTTATACACAAACAGGTATACTCGTAGTAAAGTTAGAAGATACATCTAAAACAAATGGTTCCATTTTCATAATACGGTGATATGATAAATTTCAAAATTATTGAATGTCCGGTTTAAAAAAGCTCCTAATATTTTGATGGTAAGAAAACTGTCAAACGCCTAGCTAGAGGATACATTTGATGGGACATCTTCATCAACAAATAAGCTGACACAGACAGAAAGAAAAAAAAAGAAAACGTTTATTACCCCTATTCATATTATAAATGCGAAAGTAACTCTATCTGTCTGGCTGTCTGCCTGTCTGTCTGTTCCGTTTTCACGTAAAAACTACTGGACCGATTTGGCTGAAACTCAGTATATATATATTTTCGATGCCGAGAATGAACATAGGATACTTTTTATCCCGAAAAATGGGATAGTTTCCGGGATAGAAATATATTTGTCTTTCTGTTTGTTATGCTTTTACGGAAGAACTAATTGGCCGATTTGGCTGAAATTCGGTACGTATGTAAATTAAATACCGAGGGTGGACAAGGGATACTTTTCATTTTGGCCTTTTCGATAATTTTGGCCTTTTTGGTCATTTTGGATATTTTAGCCTTTTTACTCATTTTGGCCATGTCGGTCACTTTGGCCTTTTCGGTCATTTTGGCCATGTTGTTCATTTTGGCCGTTTTGGTCATTTTGACTATTTTGGCCTTTTTGGTCATTTCGGTCGTTGTTGCCTTTTTGGTTATTTTTGCCTTTTTGGTCATTTTGGCCTTTTTGGTCATTTTGACCATGTCGGTTACTGTGGCCTTTTTGATCATTTTGGCCATGTCGGTCATTTTGGCCTTTTTGGTCATTTTGGCTATGTCGGTCATTTTGGCCTTTTTGGTCATTTTGGCCTTTTTGGTCGTTTTTGACTATTCCGTCATTTTGGGCATGCCTGTCATTTTGGCCTTTTTGGTCATTTTGACCATTTTGATTATTTTGGCCTATTTGGTCGTTTTTGACTATTCCGTCATTTTGGGCATGTCGGTCATTTTGGCCTTTTTGGTCACTTTGACCATTTTGATTATTTTGGCCTTTTTGGTAGTTTTTGCCTATTCCGTCATTTTGGCCACGTCGGTCACTGTGGTCTTTTTGGTCATTTTGGCCATGTCGGTCATTCCGGACTTTTTGGTTATTTTGACCATTTTTGCCTTTTTGGTTCAGTTTTGTAATTTATGTTGTTGACAGATAGACGGGGGATGGTATAATTAGCGATATAAAATGAAGTGAATCTTCCGTGGGCAAATAAATAAAAATTTAATATAATATAACCTGTAGCGCTTGTTCTATTTACAAGAGACACGCACTAGAGGTTAACCCGCGGCACAGCCGCGGGGTAAACTCTAGTATATTATATAAGGCAACGCACACTAAATACAGGATGGAAACTTTCAGCGGGGCAGTTGGCGGAAATACTTTAATAATTGCAGCCACACGAAAATGCTCTTAGAACTGTCGATAACTTTATGTAAAATGTTGATCCCCATTCACAGATTTTTAAAAAATGTAGTTAGCAATAAAATGACCGTTTTACACAAAAAAATTGATGTTCACCGATCCTGTTTCTAATGCTGATCAAAAACTTCTATCGAAGCAATCATTTTTCGAGTACTAAAAGAGTCGGAAATCGCAAAAATCTTTTCCCATATATCTTTTAAGAAGTCCGACTTAACCATCCAATGAATTAAGAATGAAGCAAAACGATGGTAGATTGGCATGCCGGAATTGGACAAATGTGGTTGGCACTCAATACCTATATTGCATATACTCGTATCAGCATTTACAAGTAAAATTTGTTGGTAGGTATAATTTTTTATCTCAGTCCTATAAATTTGCAAGATTGTTCTGGCAAGGAACTACTAAATATTAAATTTATAAGAGGGTATCCTGCATTTTAATAGATAGACATTTTTAAACTAGTCAAAAGTCGCTTATTGGGTTATGTTGTTCTATTTACGAGTTTAAAAAAAATGTTACTTTGACTGATATAAAAGTGAATATATTACACAAAGTTATGATCTATAATTCTAATATTTCATTCTATACTTCAGCATCTCGCATTGTTCATTGAGCTTCACGTTATTCAGAATTTTTAATATTAGCCCATTATTCCGGTCTCGGAAACAGTAGACAGCGAGAATTTCAATTGTAATATCTCGAGCGAAATATAAAAATTTCCAACTAGACTCCAATATACTACTGCCTTTTGTGCTTCCAAACACCATTACATCAAGAATAAAGTTTTTTGTCTAACATTTAAATTATATATATCATGAATCAGCAAGGGCGAGTCCACTTACAACATAAAGTTCCGTAGAAGTGATAGACGTCCACTGTTATGGTCATTCGGCTACAAAACCGTAACCGCATTTATTAAAAAATACTCATTCCCCAAAACTACTCAGTAAGTGCTGTACAAATAAATTGGGGTTGTATTATTATGCTCTTTAAATTTTACAGAATTAGTCAATTCTGTGTTCAAAAATTAGAATAATACACTTTTTACAAGTTTGGAAGGTTATAGTAAATCAAAGAATCTACACCACAATGTTTTAACTAACGTACCAATAAAGATATTACGCAGATTTAGCCAATGGTTTAATTTGTTATTTCGGATGTGACATTGCTATTGACGTTAAACATTAACCAACAACTCACATTGTGGTAGTAAACTTCACTAATGTAGGTAATCGTTAACGGGGTGTTTTCAAGGCTATAAATATAACGGATATAGACACAGTCAATAACATTGAAGCAGGAGTAGTGGCATAAAGGATGTTTAAGGATAATACACATGTGTATTTATAGAACATAAATGTTGATAAATTTTGCATAAAAAAAATATATCTATATTCTTAAAACATCATTTATTTTTGAAAAATATCATTGCATAGCAAAACTTTAAGTCCCTTCAAAGTCCCAACAACAGTTTCAAAAAACAAAACAAATTATGGCGTATAGTATTAATTTACTATTTCCAAGGATTTCAAATTAGGTTATCTACTTTATGGGACCTCTTTCCTTCTAAAGCTTCGTGACCAATGTGATTGTATTATCGAAGTTGTCATGAGTCACGAAGTAATTCTATTTACAACGGAATTGACTGGAATTAATTATTTTGCTTGGATAATTTAATCCTCTTTCAGTCCTTAGAGTGTTTGGTTACATAACGGTCCGATAGATAACTCAATCATGTCCTAAAACGGAATTAAGGTTTGAATCAGTTAAGCTGGCCAATCCAGATGTTTCAGAGGCTTTTTGGCGGAACCTTGAAGGGTCATATTTGCCTTACAGATTTTCTTTCAGACAACGTAAATTACTTAAACTTTTTTGTTTTAGGGGTTAATTTGAGGGTTGGGTAGAAAATTTAATTTATTAGCTTTTGCCTCCAGGTTCACTCGCTTAATGTGCTAATCTAGACTACAATCTATATGTGCCAAATTTCATCCAGATTCATACGTATCATAAGTAACGAAGATCCGTCCGAACGCATTTATGATATATGTACAGATTTAGGGAATTGTAATTTTTTTGGTTGTCATGAAAATTCTGTTGATTGGTACTGTAACAGCCTTTTTGGGAATCGGACGTTTCCTTCATGAAAAGGATTCCTAATATTTTCAAATACAGAATGAGGCAATTGTGCTGTGCTTAGAGACGTCAGATACTGTAAAAAATATGTTATTCTGTGAGCCACATAACATATGAATTGAAACATTTTTAGGTGATTCTTTTGTTTGTATAATTCTTCTGTATCTGCAAACCGAGGCTCGCCGTCGAGGCCGCTATAGTACCTACAATTTGGTTGACCTGACAATGATGAGCAAAACACTTGGGAAGGCTGTATGCACTTCTAGTGCTTTGTCTGGCATTGCCCCAAATTGAAAGTAGGAGAAAAACAATCAGGGTGTTCGGATATAAGGATTTCAAAAAGTTTTTATTTCAATGATTAGTTAGTATGAATGAATGAATAAATGAATGAAAACTCTTTATTGTTTACCGTATCTACACTTAAATCTAGACAATTAATATGGATACATTTGCATTTGAATAATGGGCGGCCTTATCGCTTATAGCGATCCCTTCCAGGCCACCCAGTGTATAAGGAGATTTTAAAGGAAATTTCAATAAACGATTTCTGGTGGTGTTCTAAACTAAAATAAAAGGAATACAATCCCAATCAAATACTATTATAAAAAAGTTAGTACTTTATTATTACTGGCCTATGGTTTTTATTCCATACAAAATTTGCATGACTTCAATGTTCCCATTTCACTATTAATTTTTAATTGATCTCGTAAATATCTATTTTATGCTATATATTTATCTTATCTGTGTAAGAGTTAAATATTCAAGTTGTGGCTGAATTCGTCTTTTTTAAAGATTTAAAAAATAACGCTTTTAACGCATGACCACATTATCTGTCAATTAAATACTGTATTAAGCTCAGCGCCATATCTGCATGAAATGGCCAAGTCTTTAACACTAGCGCCTCACATTAAAATTAGCAAATTTAATCAAATTGTATGTGTTAATATGTGAATAATTTCGCACAACAGTATGCTCTTATACAAGGAGCGAAGCACGTAATGTAGAATCTTCCATGTTGTTTTTAAACTAAAGTAATCAATTAAAGTAAGAAGTACCATATTGAACTTTGAACTGTAACTTTGTATTTGTACTCGATCGATAAGAAAGTTAATTTCCTAACAGGAAGCTGTTATTATGTCACGTTTTGAAGATAAATGCCTCTTCATATTACTTAAGAGCTTTTAATTTAATAAATATTTATTTATAACAGACTTTACACACCGAATTTTTCTAGCTTGTCCATCATTGTCCTGAAACTATTTATTTAATATTTTAGAGCAATCTTTTAAAGTTCAAGCTGATGTTTTCATAATATCAAGTTCCAACTTCCTTTTATGTCTTTGCACGGCATGTGCATTTAGCCAGTGTCAGGTAAGTACGTATTAGAATAGTCTAGTAAATTAGTAGAAACGTGTCATTTAAAAATAGAATCCATATGCCATTTAGGTCGCAACCAAATTGTAGGTCAACGGATGACGGTAAACAACGGACGTTATGTGACATTCCGAAAAGTTACATTTAAATAAAAAGAGAACATTACGTTACATTCGTATTTTTTAAAATACTTTTTAATTTAGACTAGTAAACATTTCAAGCTTCTGTTTCCGCAAGAGTATTGTTCTAGAACTAATTAACGATCAGCTACTTGCGATGATAATCCAAAATTAAAAAGGTTTTTTAATAGGCGCTAGAGAATCGCACTACCATTATTTTTATAAAGCAATACAATTTACTCAAGGTCTGAAACGAAAGAGGTTTTATACACTAAAAAGCATAAATAAAAAGATAGAAGAACAAAAAAAGATTTCTTGTAATGAAAACGACGTATATATCAGGTACACAAAATATTATACAATACTTGTAGATTTAAAAAAGGACATACATTAAAACGAATTGTAATATATGGTAGGGAATAAAATATAACATAAGCATAATTTATTTAAAAAAATATGCGGCAGTAGAAGAGAAACTTCAGAGAATATATTAAGAGATAATTCTTCTCTGACTTTTATAAATCTTTATATATATATAATTATTCTGTACGTGTGTTGACAGTGAACTCCTCCTAAACGGCTGGACCGATTTGAATGAATTTTTTTGTGTGTGTTCAAATGGATTCGAAGATGGTTTAGATTCACAATTGGACCCGGTAGGTGACACTGCAATCAGTTTCAAATTTTTTTCAAAACAGGACGTAGTTTGCCGGGACCGCTAGTATAAATATAATTTTTTTAGCCTACATCCGTTAACATTTATAATTCAAAAAATTCAATCTAAATTATACGTTAAATCACTAGCATAAAGTTAAAAATTCAATGCAATATTACGCAAAATTTCCCTTGATCTACACGTAAAAGAATATCTGCCTTAAGTATATACAGATGGAACTAAAAATCATTTGACATGTTTTAAGTTTTATTCAAATTGAAAATTATTATTAACGGGTAAAGAGAAATGTCTTTTATTTCGAATGAAATAAGGTTGAATTTTATGTGTTTATCCCTTTTTAGTGTCACTTTTTCGTTTCATCGATTTTCAAATCATAACGATTCTAAAGAAGTTGCACTTCAATAAAATAACTAATATACAATATGTATGTGTGGAGCAATCTATGTGTGTTGGTGTGTGTTTTAGTTTTATCATAATTCAGTGCTGTAAGATATTTATTTTAAAGTCATTTATATTACACTACCATATACATTTACTGTTACATTTAGAATAGAAAACCCTCTATTGTTCACTAAATAAACAATTACAGAATAAATAATTACACTAATTAAAGGCATAACAAAAAGCGGCCTTATCGCTTAAAGCGATCTCTTGCAGGCAACCTGACATTTAGTTACTTGCATAGTAATGTTTTAAGGTCAATAATTAATTCTGTTATGTGCCTTCTTATTTCTAAACGATAAAATCAGCCATTTTATTAACTTAATATTTTTATTTATTCATGATTAGCGCCCTTTTTGTATAGAGTAGTTTTCTATAATTTACCATAATTATATGTAACAACAATATTTATCTTTAAAATCTCTTTCTTGAAATGTCTCAATTGTATATAGACGGTATTCACTACATTTTATTTTCATGTTGGCAGAAGCGATAGATTTTTACTGTGTTAGATTTAATATATTTAAAGTTTTTATTAAATAAAACTTTAAATATAATATAAATATAATATTATATGAGATTTCCAAAAACTAATGTAACTGATTCGGGCTGTAACGGGTTGTCTGGAAGAGATCGCTTCTTAGCAATAATACCGCCCATTGTGCACATTTAGAATATTTTTAGTACAATAAAGTGTTATCTATCTATCTAATATTAGTCATTCATTCATAGTTCATTTAATTCTAATAGTTTATCAGTGACTTCAATCCGCTTTGTGTCACTTGCAAGTAAGGCAAGTGGTCAACAAATCTTTGTTCAGTGTAATAGTGCAGTGTACGAGTTGTATTTAAGCCGTAAAGTTCTCTGATTATAAGTATAATGATCAGTTGCTGTTCTTTTATTACCATAAATCTTTTTGGATTGTCGTAAGTATTAAATAACAAATATGGTCAGATAGATAGAAAAGAAAAGGTCCTTAGTAATTGATAATATGCGTAGTCCCAAGTCAACAGTGTAGATATCAACTATATAATAACAGCTAAGTGTATTCCTGAAATAACACGGAATGCATACGAATTTAGCGCAAGTGCAGACAAGCGAACATGTCTTATTTATTCTTGTACCCAGCTTCATCCAAATCGTTTGCTCGTTCCAAATTTGGACTGAATTTTTATTATTATACTGCTTATTGCTTTATAGGTTAAACTCTGTGTGAGATCAACAGACTAGCAAGCACCCTTACGAAGATATTGTGGGTTGCCAGATGTGTATTTTTTATTCGCCTTGAAAAAACTACGTGAGTATTTTAGATAAGTATTAAAAAAAAATTCTTATTGTATATAATATATGAAATGATAAACTTCAAAATAGTACGATAATCAGCACAAAAGTTGGCATACTTAGTATTTTTTTTCTTGTCTAAATGCTAATTTAATTTAAAATTTCGAATTTACTCCTTAAATACATAGCGCTTCAGAGTATCAACTTCTGCATCGTTCCACTAATTGCCATGAAAATTGTTGTACATATTATAGATATTTCGAAGACGGATTTTTTTTTACGGCATCCATTACAACTGGTCACTACATAGCGCTGCAGTGCATTATTCGTTTCTATAATTTTCAACAGACAAAAAACAACCCACATGCAGGTGATAAGGTGTTCCGGTGTTCTGGCATCAGTGGCCAGGTTCCAGTCTGCTCTAAGAGAGCGGCAGCACATTGGTAGCAAATGTCCATAGGCAATGGTAACCGTTGTCCATCGAGCCGTCTGTCTGTTTCCTAAACTCATACAATAAATAAATAAAATATTTGCTTATACTTCGTAATAACCATAAAAAAGAATGCTAAAAAATCTTGCCAAGAGTTTGAATTTTAAATTATTTGGTCTAAAATATGTTTTAAATAATATTATAATACGGCAAAAGCGAGAGAAGAGTGACCTGTCGTGTTACGTAAGTTATACAGGATTTAGGAGATTTCAGTTTAACGTTTTTAATATTGGCATCCTCATATTATTACTAGGTAAAGACATGTAAAGGTAATGAAAACATTTTGTTGCTAGAAATTTAGTGTCCAATTCGTTGTTTGTATAATATTTTAGCTTTTTCTTATATTATTTTAATAGTTAATATTATTTAAAAACTTGAATTGACTTTCAAATATTTTCTTTTAACAAAATAAGCATGATAGTCTATACGAAGCAAGTACGTAAAAATTCCCGAGTCAGCATTTAGATGAATAGGCGCAAATTTACCATCAGTCCGAACGTCGCTCATCAAGGTAGTGTGTGCGCGTGCTCACCGGTGCATATCAAGGCATCCCCATTCATATCAAGGGATGAAATGAATCACGTAAACAAAGTGTGTAGTTTCTATCAAGGATCCTACATACTTTTATCTAAATACAAAAATATTAATAAAATATTATTTAATTTTATTTATCGGGGGGAAAAAAATTATACCAACCATCATACTGCTGGTAACACTACACAGACCGACTTTTTTATTACAGCCACCAAAGAGTCTACCACATGTTTGTTTATGTTAAGAAAGGTTAATATTATGAATGTACTAAAACTTAGAGAGTAAATACTCTTGTTTTACGACTTGGCTGCCCCGAAATTAGTTAAAAACGCTTTTTAAACGCCCTTTTAAAGACCAACATTATTGATTCTTATTTTACGAGGGCTGTTAACAGATGTTTACGTTTAGAAAGTTCTAAATTCAAAAGGTTAATATTAAATAATGATAAAGGCTTCGAGTAGTGCGTCATGATATTTCTGAAATGAAACTTCTTTAGAATCGTTGTGATTTGATATTCGATGAAACGAAAAAGCGACACTAAAAAGAGATAAACATAATATATAGGTTGAGCCAGCGAGAGAATGAGATACGAATGATTTATAAAGACAACGATCCCGCCTAATGTTGGACGATATATCGAAGATTTGTCGAATTGATTGGTCGAAGATGGAGCAATAATCCAATGTGTGTATTTGCCTGCCGATTTTAGTTGAATTTTGAATTGTTTAAATATTTATTACTTTTCAGAACCCTATACAATAGATGAATTATCGTAAAACTTGATATATGTAAACTTCTGATGCCACGAATGACAATGTCGTACTTTTGTTGCGAAAAATAGAACAGTTTCTACAAGATAATGGCTTGAAGTTATATTAGAGTATACATTTTAAAATCAGTCAAATGTGCGTGGTTTTTACTGAAAATATCCCATATTATATCTTATTGTTTAACAGATCTTGTTCAAAATTATTTTTTGGCTAAAGTTAAATGCAGTGTCTTCGTTCTATTGACAATTATAGACATATGTACTTCTCACTCGCTTTAAAATAATTTCAATCTACCTTTTAAATTATTATCTTTGTAACTCTTTGTTTTCGATCACTGAACCTACTTACTTACTAAAATTGTTGCATACTCATGTCGTAGTACTCAAGTCGCTGGAAGGAACTAGTTCAGGTGTTAGTACTCAAACAGTCTTAATTTTAAGACAATATATAAATTTAATTTTGGTGTCAATAAAAATCTTATTTTTTGCTTTAGCCCATTGATTTTTCAGAATTTTCTACAACGTAAATTAAATTAAGATAGCAAACATTTAACAACCTTTAAAGCCAATGTCTCTTCACTTATTAACTTAAGTAAGAAACAAAATATCCGACATGTCTGTACAAAGATAAAATAAAAAACAACAGTTACATGTTACGCGACTACCCCCAATTTTTAGTTTTTTGTGATTTCGCATTGCCATTATATATAAAGGTTCCGTTTTTCAAAATGGCTACACGTGCATATAACTTCAAAAGAAGTTATATCCAAGATTTAATTAGTTTTGCTGCAAATAAGGAACATTGTAGAACTAACTCGAAACGGATTCTAGGAAATATTGCATCACCTATAAAATTTTCTCCTCCACGAAGAAAACTTTCAAATGCTTTAATTAATAGCAAAGCGACTCTTGCAGCTGTTAATTAAAATGAATTAATTATATCGTCAGAATATATAAATAACCATACTAATAAACGTGAATGTATTTTTTGCATGTATTTATTCCATTATTTATTCTTTCTTTTCACATACATACATGTAATGATGTATTTATTGTTCATGAGAATGAGTGGATTTAAAGATCATGCGAGCAAATTTGAATAAACCGAATGTTATGAAAGTTGATAGATAATATGTTTTGTATATTAATAGTAAGGTAGAGTAGAATAGAATATACTTTATTGCATAACATTAAGATACAATTCAAGAAGTTTAAGTACAGAAGACAATAGGCGGTCTTATCACTAAAAGCAATTTATTCCAGACAACCTTAGGATGGATTAGAAAAAAATTGTGTAACATGTGGGTTTTGCAATATAAATTTAAATAATAATAATAATAATAATAATAATTTATTTGTCAGACTTGCGTCCAAAATTTCTGTTAGTTACACAAGAGACTTAAAAACTAATTGTTAGTAAAATAAAAAACAAGTAAAAGTAACAAACACACTTATTTGGCAGCTCGGTTTGACGGCAGCACATGCAATTTAACCCTGTGTTTGCAGTAAGGGCCGTCAACCCGCTCCGCCACAGTCCGGAGTATGCTGTTGGAGCTGGCACGCACCCGCCGCCACAGGGATGCGACCCGCTTACGCATTATAGCATAAAAATCATCTATGCGTTCTTCCGCAAACATCCCTGAGGCACTACAGTAGCGCGGCAGCCCCATCAACATCCTAAACGCGTTATTATATTGGACGCGCAGAACGCTGTATGCCCTCTGAGTACAGCTAACCCACAAGCTGCAAGTGTAAAAAGTCTGGCAGTATGCACCAAACAAGGTTCTTTTGACGCCCTTTGTACACCTTCCAAACCTGCGGATCAGCATGTTACTCCGAATAGCCAGCGCCCTACGCTCCCTCTCCACGTCCATGTCATCGGTCTGGTCTGCAGTAACCCAGTGTCCCAGGTATTTAAATTCTGACACTATCTTCAGCGGCGTCCCACGTATTGTGATTGGTGGTACCTCAGAGTAGTGCTTTGCACCAGCCCTAAATACAAGCAGCTCGCTTTTGTCCGCATTGTACCTGAGACCATGGGAGTCCGCATACCTCTCGCAAATTGCAAGCATTTGCCGAAGGGCACTGATTGAGGGACTCAACAGCACCATGTCATCGGCGTAACTTATATTGTTTACAAATGTGCCATCAATAGAACAACCAACCATGGTGCTACTGAGCTCCTCAAGCAGCCGATTAATATACAGGCTGAAGAGCTTAGGTGAGGTTATCCCCCCCTGCCTCACCCCACACTCGAGCCTGTACCGCTCAGATAACGAGCCCGCCCATTTAACAGCATTTGTTTGGTGCCCATACCAAAATCTAAGTAGTTCTATGGACTCAACAGGTAGTGTTGTGTCCATATAAAGTTTCTTCCAAAGTTTATCATACGAGACCATATCAAATGCCTTTGAAAGGTCAAGGAAACACGCATAGACAGGTGTTTTTCTGTCAGTGTAGTACCGGACAGTGTGCTTGAGGCATAAAACTGCTGATTCTATCGAAAGACCAGATCTGAAGCCAAATTGGGCGTCGTTAAATGCCAGATGCTGATCCAACTGTTTGTCAAGAACACTGTCCAGTACTTTAGCAATGACAGTGGCAAGTGATATGGGTCTGTAATTTTTCATCGCGGATGCATCTCCACGGTTCTTTACTATGGGAACAACCAGAGTCATCATCATATCCTCAGGAAGGTAAGAGTGCTTCAGACAGTAAAAGTTAAAAAAATACATATAAGATTTTGAAATGGCAAGTATAATAGAAATGGAAATAATACAAAAATATACATATATTGATACTTATAAATAAATAATAATCATAGGGTATCATCATCATATGGAAGAGATGAAGATGTTATGATTGACTTTAGAGTCCGAGGTAATAATCCTTCACGAGTCCGTTGAACGCCTGAAGAGACTGGGTACGCCTGATTTTCACACGTAGCGCATTCCACAGGCAGTTTGGTTTCGTACAATAAAAGTTAGTCTTGGTCGAACTTATGTTTAATCCACAACAGCATGTGATCAGGGGATAAGCATGGGATACTTTTTATCTTGTATATTGGGATATCTTGTGTGACGAAGTCGACATTTACACGAGCAAAACTATGAAGATAATTTTATAAAGCTCTATATAAAACTACAGATTCCCTACGGTCCTTATACAGCTATATTTTTACGAATTCAATTGCCTTATTACTGATTAAAATTTGACATAATCTCCATGCAAATAAGTATAATTTTATACCAATGTCCTTGACTTTAAATAGTAAAATAATCGAAATTGTCAGTTGTAGGGCTACATGTCAGAAGTGAAAACTTTGTATCTGAACATCATAGTCACACGTGTTCAGTGCTTTTTCTCCATCCCAAAAGTGCCCAACGGACCTAAAGAAGTTTTCGATAAATATACAGCAAGTGTCGCCGGTGACCAGTCGACATATACAAAATTCAATGATTAATTACTAGGGTATTTCATCCGCTTCATTATTTAGAGACTGTACAGTCTCTGTGCTGTATAATCTATATTCTCATTTATCAGGTTTGTATTTATTATTATACATTATTGTACCTTATCATTGGTAGAAAACCGAAATTACTTGTATCAACTTTATGTCAAAATTGAAGTAGTAATAAGAAAATTGAAGAATAGTGTGATATACGAACCCAGCATAAATTATATCCGCGTTATGAAATCTGAAACTAGGGTCAGATTTTAAAAATTATAATTGATAAAGCCGAACGTTTTCCGTCTTATTTAAATGTAAAGAAAGTATAATAAGAAAAAAAAAATATAAAAATTTTCTTCATAACATTCCGATCTAAATGTTGAAGAAACGTTATTACGTTGGCTATACCAGTATCTAAATATTCAAAAGCGGCTTAAGGAAGAAAATGTTATATGTTTTTCAACCAACGACTCAAGGGAAGACAAATGTTATCAAATTATTGAACAAGTAACAATAATTCATTGTACAAATTTCGATGTTGATTCCAATCGGAAATATTTATTAATTTTAGTTAAAGACTTTTATCTTAATATTCTACCTATATACTATAATAAATCTGTAAATGGTTCGAGTTTGTACAATGCGTTTAAAAATATGAAAAAATCAGAGGGGATAATTCACACTAGGAGATTCAGAAAATGCAATTTGTCTCTTAGAGCATCACGTATCTCACGTGTTTCATGTCTTTACTTTTTTTGTCACTAATATTTAACTTGTTAGACACCAATCATTCACTGTGTAGGTACATATCAAAAATTACCATATACACTATTATAACAACAAAATGTTGCAAAACATTGTAATTTTTGTGGTTTACTTGGCACAGACTTCAAAATGTAGAAAATTTTATGTTATTTTGTCTCTTAATAAACTAAATAAATTCTTAGTCAATTTTTTTTAAAATAAAGTCGGTTTTTATATGAATAATATTACTCTAAACTTATCAAATTTCTAAGGTTGAAATATTTCTGCTCTTACGTAAGAAATAAATTGATCAGAGAACTCGTGATAGTCTTTAGCTGTGTTAAAGGCATTTTTATTTCAGTATAAGTAAGGCTTCCATTATAAATGTTGACCTTTCAGTGTTATTCTGAAATTGTTTTATACGTAACGTGACTCGTGTAACTAGATCTCGCAGGAAGAATGAAATATTAAATGAAATATTAAACTGTCTCAGTATTCTCATCTGTCCTTAGGAAAAGATTCAGGTGCCTTAGCTTCTGAGCTTCAACAAATTCTTCCCATACATACATGTTTAGAAAAAGTACACTAAGTGCCTAGTATTTTAATATTTTAGGGACTAACAGTTGTGGTAAAGGATATCACATAATATTAACAAGCATTTCAACTAAGAAAAATATGAATGTCATTACATTAAAATTTTACTAAATCAATCACGAAGAAATATTTTTCAAACCTAACTTAACTGATCAATCTTTCTTAACCGGTTTAGGATTAAGAGAGCTTTAAAATAATATGGCAATCTCATACCAGGGCATTAGAGGACCCGCATCTAGTGGTTTAGACACACAGTCAACTTTTGTGGGTTTTATATTTCCGTGTTTGTTAATATGGAGTTAAGTTGCACATGTCCATGGGCGACGGTAGCCACCTATCACCAGGTGGTCCGTTTGCCAGATTGCCTACTAGCAAACATAAAAAATAAAATAAAAATGGAATACATAATATTGTTACATACCGATAAAGGCAAACGCACACCTGCCTGTCATAAAGCGCAGTTTATTACCTCCTCGCATTTAGGAATTCTTTTGTTTACTTTGTGTTTAGAATTTGTAATTAAGAAAAACATTCTATTGTTATTGTACTTGTTTTATGGCCGTCATTAGTGTCGAACTAAATCTTGTTGTTATTATATTGCGTCGAAGCTTGCCAGGTATGGATCGGTGCATTATAAAGCAATGGCCCAAGGCGGAGAAGGGCAGTCAAGCGAGGATTACGATACGAGCAAGACGTAGATTCGACAATCGATTTAATGACGGACTTTGCGCGTGTTATTGAATCGTGCAGTTTGTACTCGCTGTGTCCAGTTATATTTGTACCTGTTTTATACGTGTTTGTACAGTTCTAATAAACTCTATAGTAATTCCAATGGCATTTTAATTCGAGTCCTGTAGCTCGTAACAATATTATAAAATGAGGTCAGATTCAGTCATCATTTTAGTAGACAACTTTCAAAGTTTTGAACATCGACGCAGGGTTGCCAGCTTATCGGTTTTCTATTAGATACATTTTGGAGAGTGCATTGGAGTTTTCAATCTTATCCCACTGTCTCCCATCCATCATCGGACAACCAGACGCTTTTGGCATGCGACACCGTTGTATAGTGGACATACCGCCTATATGAACAAAGCGCTTTGAGTCCACCTTCATTATGTGCACCGAAAGCTTGTGGAACTCACTGCCGGAGTCTGTTTTTCTCGTAGCCTCTAACCTGGGTATCTTCAAGTCCCGTGTGAATAGGTACCTTCTAGGTAAGCGTGCTCCTTCTTAGAATATATCTCCGCTCGAAATCGCGCGAGATAAATCGATCAAGTTCATATCCACGCAAACTGAAAGGTTCTGTAGGAGATGGCGAACTTTCACAAATTTTTTTTTCATTCAGCTAAAAGGTAAGCTAAAAGGGAACTAATTTTTTTAGAATAATTGTGATTTGAAACTCGATCAAACGAAAAAAAGCGACAGTAAAAGGACACATTTAATAATTTAAACACTGCTCATAGAGTTAGTTAGTAGAATATTTTGAAAGTTTATAAATGAATTTGAAACAAGAGCATTTGTTCAGTATAGCTAAGCTAATCGCTTTCGGGATTTTAAAAGTAAATTAATTAATCGTCGTGAAAATTACTCAGCGCATTTTAAAGACTGTCTAGTCAGAACTGACATTTTCTTAATAAAATTTATGAGTGTGTATAATTGATGCTGTAAGTACGTTCATTTTTATGGCTTTTGGAGCAACAGACTCCTTGACTATACGTTTTATTGCACCACTGTCTTGAATAAAATTATATTATTAGGTATATACTAATGAAATATATCGACGTTTTATATTCTGACACCATTACTAGTTTTAAATTGGTACTTGAGTTTGGGAAAACTCTAGAATGTAGCTCTATTTTATTTACATATAAACTTCGATTTTCCTTCAGAAAACCTTCAGTAAAAATGATCTAACTGATGGTGAAAACGCTTAAAAATATGTTACGTGTCTTAGGAGTTAGCCGATATACAGATAGACAGACTTGGAAAGCAACTTTGATTTATGCTATATAAAGATGCTTTGGTCCCGAAATTAATATTTGTTTTTAGATGATTTAGTCCCGAAATTAATATTTGTTTTTAAAATTCATCAAATCATTTCTGAAAGATTTTCAGTTGATTGATGAATATTTTAAAATTTCAACCTTTTATTGCTTGTAGTTTAAAAAACATATTTTTAATGGATATTTTAATTTTCTGTTGTTCAGTTCCATATATCCCTATTTCTTGAATAATTTCACTAGTTCGTTGCACCTTATGTACGTCCCTCTCGTATAAACACAACACAAGAACGTAATACGGACGCAATGCGTATGACAGTATCATATAGGTTCCGCAGATGTTTTATATGACTGCTGTTTATGCCATTCCACACATTTACATTCGGGGCTCATATCACGTATAAACTCCGTTACATCGCATGTTTGGTCAAATGTTTGGCCATGTTTTATTTTGATTTGACTCGTAAAAACAAAACAGGGGCTTTATCGTGTCAAGTACTTATGGCGCGAATATCGTTAATAATGTAGCAAAATGTATCAAAAATTAGTCTTTTAATACGTGTGGTAATTTTCCGGAAACAGATATTATTGATACATCTTTTTTGCAGATTTATCTAAGATCTACTAGAATTCTTGAAGTTTATTTTTGCTTATTTTTGCTTGCTTATTTATAGGTTTAGGTATTTTTCATAGAAGTTATTTCACATATAAAGAGTTTAAAGACAAACAAAGCCTTTCTTGTGTATTAGTTCCGTTCCAATATCTCAGCAGAGTAAATTGTGTCAGAAAAAACGAATTTTTCGTTAGTTTAGAATCGGCTTCATAGTTGTCTGTTTTATATTACAGCTTTAATATTTACAATTTTGTATATAAGTATGTACCTATTTTCGCATGAAATAGACTGTTCTAACTCCCTAATCAGCACGTATTAAAATTATTAACCATTTTAACTGACAGCTAATCAGCGAATCTCACATACAAAATTCTTGTACCTAATGTTTAAGGTACTTAAATTAAACCTATTATCTTAGTGTTAACGAAAGCTAAGCCTAAGTCGTTACATAAACGAAAATTACGATACTTGACACACAAGCAGGCAATTACTGCTCGCCCGGAGAGCCTAATTTTGCGTAATCTGACATCCCACGCATAAGACGTGTACAGGTAAGGCTTAAGACAGTACATAAACCTACATACACCTTAGAAAATACGGCATTTAAGCCACCATGCTTAAAGTAGAATGAACTGGTTTTATAGTCAATACTAGCGGGCTCGGCAGACGTTATCCCGCTCTGTATAATAAAAATCGAGGTCCCGACCGCAACGCCCTACTGGGTCCAATTGTGGATTTAAATCACCGAGAGACTCATTTAAATAAACACGAAATTTTTGCCTTATAATCCACCCAACGTCACCTATCAGGTCCAATTCTGAAATGAAATGAACATTTGTTTGCATATGATATGGTGCATTAAAATTATACAGGTCTTTAGTTATGTATATAAATTAACATTATATTTATTTATGTATATAATACTAGCTGTCCCGGCAGTTGGGGTGGACTACCCTTAACATTTAGGGGGATGAAAAATGGTCCGATTCTCAGACCTACCCAATATGCATACAAAATTTCATGAGAATCGGTCAAGCCGTTTCGGAGGAGTTTAATTACAAACACCGCGACACGAGAATTTTATATATAAGAGATGTTATGACTATAGTAAAATCAAATTAATTTGTTTATTTTGGCGTGGGGGTAGAATTGCAATTGAATTTGCATTGAAAATCAGCGTTGTGTCGGACAAAATTCAGGCACAGCAATAAGCAAACCTCATTCTATACTGCCCTCATTTTCTTAAAATGCGGGGTACAAAAACTTTTTTTTAAGTACGTCGCTGTTTCTTCAAATAAATTCTTAATAATCTTTGTCCAAAAGGACAATGCATTAAAACAGTTTAGAGTGTCTATATGGCTAAGAGGTAAAGTGAATGGCCAAACTTAATAACCTATAATATTTTTTGTTGCCGTTGTGCAGCATTGATTTTTACTGCTTGCTTTTACGTCCATGTCGCAAAACCACAATGGGACATATAAACTGAGACCACGAAATGGACTGACAGGTCCTTACGAAAGGTTAAAGATCTGTGAATAGTCTTTCAAAGGTGCAGATTGTACACGTGATCGATAGTCTGCTTTACTCTGTTGATAGTAGTTTAAATTTTATTCTAATTTGCTAATCCTTTACATGGACCTACTGTGAAAGGGCCTGATACGTGAGGCTCATTGGCATTACCAATTAATAAATCTGTTGAAGCATATTTTTTGCAACAATAAGGAGTTCATCCGGTGCTATGGATGACCATAGATGTCTGATGTCTATTTACATAAAGTGCATCATCTGTTTACTATTTGCTTTGTATTTAAACAAATGTTTTAGAATTTAGACGATAGAGTAAAATATAATTGTAATTTCTCATATTCTGAAAGTACGCTTGGAGTTGCCTGATCATAGGGAAACAGTACTTTTCGTCCCTGGAAAACGATTTTCCTTGCTGTCATTTTTTTTAAACAATGCGAACCATAGACTATTGTAATAATAACTTATTAACTATTTTGTAACATAATTTGATGCTTATAAATTACTTTTCACTGAATTATTATTTAATTCACATAAATTTGAGCAAAATGTTTACTATCTATCACCAGAGAGAAAAAATACTGCCTGGTAGAATGCCACAGAAGAATCAATTTACTTGACATTTCGTATGTGACGTATTAAATGAGTTCATCAAATTTAGATATGTATTTAACGCCTGATTTCCTTCGAGAAGTAGTTGCTTGTTTAAATAATCAGTTTTTATTTACTTTCCTCTGATTCGAAAAGAAAAGCAGAGTGTTAACCTTGGATAAAAGGTCTACTTAGGCACTCGAACTATTAGCGTCGTCACTACGCTCGTGCGCCAGACCATCTCATGCCTAAATAGGTCACTTTCACCTCTCGTGTAACAATCTACTATTACATTATTAACGATTTACGATTTCTTCTAGACATATGGAGTTTAATTAATTGTTTAATAGTTATATTGATTGTGTAAGATATTCATATTACCTTTAATTTGAAAATTAAATTGCTTTAATTGGCCTGTATTCCTCAAGTTAATTAGGATTGGCCATACGTCCGAAAAATTCTGATCACGTTCAGTACTATAAGTCAATGGCTGGCTTGCGACGGGGAAGTATAATCCCTCGGGGATTTGTACAAATCGGGTAAATATAAATAAAATCGAATGAATTCAAGATTTCTATAACAAACAACATCATAATCTTACGGTTGTAATATAAAATGTATCAAGAGTTGATTGTAAAATAATAAAATAGAATTTGTACCAGACTGTATATTACTAAGAAACTGGTTTGTACTAAGAAAAAGAAAATTAATTTTGTATGCCTGTCGAAGGCAAAATATCTTAACGTACCATAATAGCAATACATCTTGTAAAATATAATATTTAAAAGAAAATAAATGTAATTAAACATAATTTATTATTCAATGAATACAATATTAATAATTACAATTAATTAAAAAATTATCGAAATCTAACAACTATTAACAAAAACTAAAATATCCTATATATAAACCTAACTTAAAAATATATATACAGTAGTAGAAAAACTAAAATTAAAATACAAACCTATATTAAAGCCCGTCCAGCCCCACCAGACCACTGTCGCTGGGCATTGTACCTAGAAGGCTGGCAGCATTACCTCGCTGGATACAAAGACTAGTCCTTTGAGCGAGGTAAGCTCCAGCCATACTTACTCTAAAAAAATGTACGGGAATTTGTTACTCTATGTAACACAAATATTTTGTACACATAAAATTATCGACATCTCAATTTTCTAATTCTTATAAGTCTGGTATTTTATTTATATATCCACAATTTAGTCCAGATCTTCATTTGGACTCGAAACCCTAAGATTGAGGACAAAAAAGGTCTATTATCAAATATCAATCTTACTATTACAAAAAATAGTAGGCAACTAATAATAAACCAGAACATTTCGTGTAGCATTATACGAGTATATGTAAGATAGTTTATATAAAAAATTGACTAAAAACTGGAAGTTATTTAATTAATTTACGTTACTACGGAAATGATAAAATAATCATACTAATTACGGTGTTAGCATAAAGAGGATACTGAGTAATAATTCTTTAACGTCCTTAATTCAAAATCGATGCACCTCTACTGACAGTACTACCCACGGAATATTAATAACATGTAAGCACTTGTGCCAGTGTGAGCCGAATCCGGCAGTGTGTTCCAACATGTCAGGGATAGTCAACATTTAGACCGGTAATATAACACAACAAGCAACCATTTTATTGTGGGAGTAGTGTTTTTGAAAATCTTATATATAAAAATGAATGTTTGTCTGTATGTCCTTTATAGAATCGTAAACTATACATTTGATCATGTAATGATCTTTAGCATAGTTGTTGTGCATGAGCCAGAGAAGGTTTCTGAGTTGGTTCACAATTGGACCCGGTAGGTGGCGCTGCTGTCGGCATATCGATTTAATCTTTTCCGGGCAGGACGACGGCTGCCGGAACAGCTAGTATTTTATAATTTGAACGGATCATATTTCCAACGTCAGTTTCTGGGGTCATATGGGCCTATTAAAATGTCTTTAATTTTAAAATAAATCTTAATAACTGCTATTTATACTATGTCTTATCATAATTGACCATTTTTGGGAATGTTTTCTGTGTGTCTGTCTAGGCCTAGCGATACAGCTACGAAACATACCGCGCTGAAGGTCAGCAACTGCAGCAACTGTCTGAACTGATCAGCGCTAATCTGAATTTGGTAAAATTTCCGTGATGTGTCTTAGGAAACTTAAAAAACATTGTGAACGTATTTAGCCGAACTTTATTCCGCAGGTGTCTCGCTACACTAAAAGTTTGTCTTGAATAGGATCAAAAACGGCTTAGCGGATTTCAATCAAAATTTTAAGAATTAAAATAATAATTATTCTTAAAGCATGAATATTTCATTTCAATATTTCTCAAATTTAAGAGTCTTACCATTTAACCTCAAATTTAAATATGTGCTAGTTGTAACAGTCTTTTGGGTACAATAACTAGTATATAATTTATTTAATGCTATTTATAATCTCCAAAAGTTATTGAGACCTGTACAAGGCTATTTACGTAGCCACACTCGGTCATAACTTGCCTTTATGACGTATGGTTCGACGTATTCCACACTATCAAACGGCTGGGCTATTTTTGACGATCCCCCGTAGACTTCCGATCAACTTATCGACATGTGATCTAGTCCATTTATATAGTCTCTTGCGTTTGTCTTATATCGAAATGAAATATTAAATATTCATTTATAAAAAAGTATGAAAGCGGATTCCGACCGCCGAAGCAATTTACACGTGCTGAAACAAACATTATACGATTACCACAAAGGTGATATACCATCGCAATATCATTGTATCAAAAGCTGTGGAAGTTTATTATACAAACAAACCTAATAAGAAACTCTTGAAAGCGATATTTGTCATTCTTTTTGAAATATAAAGAGCGGTGTTCACGGTCGCAGCGCTGTTATAATGAGTTGTTTCCCTTGTGAGTGCGTCTTTTGTGAAACATATTTTATGTATACATAACGTATTCATTACAATTGTACAACGTGGAGCATAATTACCACAAGATTGTAATATAATTCACTTAATTTTAGCGGAGCATGTGTATAATAGGGTCGTATATTATTACTAGCTTCTGATATGAATGGTAAAAAAGTAAGTAGAAAGAAAACCGATTTTGAAACATTCTTCAATGGTGTTCCGCTCCTATTGGTTTTAGCGTGATGATATAATTATAGCCTAAAGTCTTCGATAAATGGGCTATCTAACACTAAAATAATTTTTCAAATCAGACCAGAATAGTTCCTGAGATTAGCGCGTTCGAGCAAACAAACAACTCATCAGCTTTATATATTATGAATGTAAGTAACGTATAGGCCAATCAGTTGAGATTTTTTTATAAATGGATAACTGTCTATCTAGAGTCAGAACCATGGAAAGATGAATATTATTGTGAGGCAACTTCTTTGCAGTTCATGCACAATGAAGAGTACCGTAGAGGTGACAAATGTGGATTGATTTCGCCAATCGACTTTGGAACCATACAAAAGCATTTCATCGAAAATATCTCAAGTACTATACAACATACATTTTTCATGGGTCCGTGGGGTCCTAACGCTCTAAAACTTTATGAAGATATCGCCGAACGCTTAGTAGACCCCTCACGCGACTAAAAGGCTGGCGTCTATTTGACTCAAACGCATTGCTATTCAGCGTGGTAGTGCCGCCAGCCTTTTGGGTACCTACGTTCCCAGTAAGTGACAGTGGTTTGGGGCCAATATTTTATCTATAATTTTGCTATCTTTTTTATTTAGTTTTAGTATTTAATTTAAGTTTTCTATTTTATAGTTTAGTTTAATTTTTTAAATAATTTTAGTTTATTTAATTTTTCATTATTAACTGATTTTCGTTGAAAGTATATTTGGAGCTTAAACATAAAAATTTGAAGCTTAACTAAATTAAAGTTTAAGCTTATTTATTCAAAGTTTTCCACGTCACCGTTCAAAAGTTAGAGAGAAACAATGTTACGACTTAAAAAGTCATCAAAGAACATCGATCTTCAAGGTTTTTAAAGATCGTAAAAATAATACACTATAAAGTATAGAGTATTAGATAACTCTTTATTGTACATTAAAGCATACAACAGAAGTAAAAGTGTACATTCAAACAGAAATAGAAAATAAAATACATATATGTATATACGGTACCCACCATTTTAAATTTTTACTTGTTGATTTGACTGGTAATTTTACTGCCCCATTATTATAAATATAGCGTCGTATAGACTAACTACACTTCACTATCTATTTTTACCACTAGATATGACTAAGGTTGACTCACAGTTCATACTTGAAAATCTATACTGATACTCGTATATAAACATAAGTATGTCTTTGTTTGGTAAAAATACTATAATTAATTGCAACAAAAAAAATTAATTTGAATTACAATAATTTAACTGCCTTACAAATACTTAAACATAAACATAACCTAAATAAATTAAACCCAAACTTATAGATTGAATTGCAGAGCACTGCCAGCGGGAAGTGTGTGGCTGACTATATGCCAATGCTACTTCGCTGGATGAAGTATCAGCCAGCCTTATGATCACGGGTAGCGTCAAAGGGCTTCTTACAAATGCCTTTGTTTGGTTGTTTCCGTATCCATTTTGGCAAAAATGGAATCCTTATTAAATAAATGGTTATGTACGTTCGATCATCCATCCATCTGTCTGCCAGCCATATTTAATCCATTTTAAGGTTTTGGGAACAAAACGATTATTGGTACCGCCAAGTAACCTTCTTTGGGCCTATACAAACTTTTCTTCTGTTAATTTAAATTCTTACTTAACTCTGGGAGTGTGTTACCATTTTCGCACCCACGACAATCAGTTATTCATTGTCATGTCAACAAATAAATTAAAATAAATACGCCCCGCTATTAGAAATATATAACATAAAATATATTGATACCGCTAATGATATAAAACAAAATAAATAACCGCTCCGCTCCGCAATTATAAAATATAATAAACATATATAATATAAAATGAAATAAAATACATCAAATTAAATACTATAAACATATTGTGATGTGATTGTGTGCGTGCAAGAAGTGAAGTTAAAAAGAAGTGAAAGTGAGGAGCAGTTATATTTCATACCCATTAATCAGGTATGCGCGTGATCACAATCTCACATTTCCATCCAATTTGCCCCACACTTCTTTTCCTACAAAATTGACATGTTTCATTGTTATCCTAAACCCAGCGCTACCGCAACAATTATTGTAAAATTATATAACTGGGCACTTTTGTTAGTAGAAAGAATATTATATTTTGGGTAGGTGGTAGGGCATTTGCCCGACTTGATGGCTACCACCCCTGGTCTAAAGTATGTCGCCATAACAACCTTGAGTTGTGTTCCGGCATTAGTGACCAGGTTGCAGGCTCCCTTAAGCAGCAGTAGCGCACCTTTGGTGTTGCAAATGTCCATAGGCGATGGTAACCGCTTTCCATAAAGTGGGCCGTCTGCCTGTCTGCTGAACTCCTGCAATAAAAAAATACATTCTTTTGCTGGAACTCCCTCCCTCTACCAATCAGACAAGCTAAATCAATTTCTACATTGAAAAGTATGGTCACTGACCATTATTGGTCCATTAAATAAAAAATCGTTGCATTAAATTAATGTATCTATTGTTTGAATGTATATATATATATTTATAATATCATCATATATCTAATTATACATGTATATATGATTATCTATATGTATATGTATATATATAAGTAGTATAAGTATATAGTACTTTATTTACTTTTTTTTATTTTTTATAATACACCACCACAATTCTTATATTTAAATTTCGTTTAAAATCTCCTGACACCGGGTTGCCTGGAAGAGATCGCTATAAGCGATAAGGCCGCCCATTGTTCTAATACAAATGTATCCGTATCAATTGGCTAGATTTAAGTTTATGGTGAACAATAAAGAGTTTTCATTCATTCATTCATACAATGTCTTATTCCAGACATCCATAATCTAGATTATTTCGTCAACGTATCTACCTTTCTATTCTAGAATCATGACTTATTTATATAAAGTAATCCCCTAAATTGTTGAATCTTTGAGATTCAACATTTTCATTCACCTAATATTAGGCAAATGAAAATGATTATTCAAGAAAATAATGTTATTTGCCTTCCAAATCGAGGTAAAAACTATTATACTTTCCTAAGAGCCAACAAATTAGCTCTGTTGCTATCTCACTTATCGTATAAAAATATTGAAGCTCGAACTTTTTGTTTGCGAACAATCTAAGATATCTTTGTGATGTCGTAATTGCCAAAGTTTAGGGGAAATTGTTTCGTCTCGTGTACATAGGAGGTAAAAGTGTCTAAGAAGTTCTGATTTAACGCTATGTGGTCTGTTTTGTTTACTATTTTATTAGGAGGTATTAACAGAATTAGGACAGTAATAACTGTTAATAATACGAAACAAGAATAAGTATTTTTATATGATATTATACTGTTATATTTATTATACTGTACTATATAGTTATATTATACTGTTCTAATAGTAATGTGCGATTTAGACTGCATTTATTTTTTGCCTGTTTTTCCACAAGGTACAATCATCTGTATAGAAATCGCACGTACATAATTTAATTATATTTATTGATATAGACGTAACCAAGGTTTGAAACCGGTTTAACCGGGTTTAATCGGTTATAGCCAGTTGTGGTCAATTATTTCGTTCGGAGTAATCTTATCTTTATCTTGGATTAGTAAATCTTAAAGTGAGGGTTATATAAACCTGAATTAGCCGTTTTATTGTAAGAGAATGAGAAGTATCATTTTATCTTTATCCATATTTGTTTGTGTGCGACTGAATACTTGCTATACCACAAGTCTGCGCTTTGGCAAGCGCGGCTAGAACTGTCCGTAATCTGTTAAAAAAATTCCGACGAAATTTTGTTCCCAAAAACTTACTAAATATGCTCAAAGTGAGAACAAAACCGAAATCAACTGTACTTAGATTAGTAACCGGTTCGACTTTTTTACTGGTTTTTGAATCTTAGATGTAAGTGATTTATGTATTACAAACTCACTTGAACATTCAAAATACTAGTAATTTTGAATGTTCAAGTGAGTTTGTTTATACGTTTTGTATATGCATGTGTTCTTCCTTGATGGCACTTAATTATATTGACCGATTCATGTATTTTACACATTTCCTACCTTCGTCTCCTGCCATAATTAATAATGGCTTATGGCGTATTAGAGAATATATCTCTTCATTATCAAAATATTCTTAGCACACGTGATATTAGTCTGCAAATTGACATGAAAAATGATCTTTAATTCAAATTTAATTTGTAATTACTTTATGCTAACGTTGAAAAGTAACATGAGAACTCTTTGCAAATCGAAACTTAATTTACACGGGTGCGTCCAACTTGCTGGAGTCAATGCCCGCCACCTTAACTTTGCTTGTCACTACCAGCATCTATCGATGCAAAATCGCGAATTTTAGAAGTCAGGAGTTTCTTTAAAGATGATATTACATTGCCAAATCTGCATCATTCTCTCTTCAGTTTGTACACCATTAATATTGTTACGTGCTCGTGGGTTACGCACTTAGGATTGGAAGGAAACACCAGTTTTTAAATAAATGCTTTTATTTACTTCTAAGCGCTAAGAACCTCAGCCAGAAGGCCCAGCTTGCCATACACAACGCGGTGCTGGTACCTACGCTCACGTATGGAAGCGAGAGTTGGGTATGGAAGAGAGAGCATGAAAGTAGAGTAAACGCGGTCAATATGCGAGCACTGCGCAAAATCTGCGGAGTGACGCTCGCGGACCGCGTTCGTAATATCGAAGTAAGAAAGAGAGTTGGTCTGAAAGAGAGTGTCGGGGTGAAGGTAAGGAAAGGAATGCTCCGGTGGTTCGGGCATGTTGGACGAATGTATGATGAAAGAATGACTAAACAGATATACAACGCAAAAGTTGATGGATGCAGAAGTCGCGGAAGGCCACGACACACCTTCCATTATCAAATTGATCGTGTATTAGCAGAAGGTGATGTCAGAAGCCTTAAGGACTGACGAGCGTGCATGACAAGAGCTATGAATGTCAAAGAAGCAAGTGAGGTGTGTAAGAATAAGCCTGAATGGCGCTCTGTTGTTCGTGCTTACCCCGCAAGGGACCTGGCGTGAAGTTATGTATGTATGTATGCTTTTATTGACTTACACAGCCGCGCTTAATACCTCTCTGCAGGGTTGCCCCTTTACGCACGACTAAGGATGCACAGTCCCGATGATGAGTTGTCTCACTCACAATGCCGTCGCCGATATATTGCGTAGACCACCTCCTGCTACTGCAGTGCTCACCTCCGATATTACCGCGTGTAGCTCGTTTCTGGTTCTTCTCTCTAACTACGCTACACACCTCCTTCACTTAACTGTCCACTAAACTTGTCACTAGATTCACCACTTAACTCGTCACCGTCTTCTATTAACCTTCTCTTCCAACTCTTTAGTATCGCACTTGTCGCTTCGCCATCTTGAACTCAACTCAACTCTATAACTGCCCGGTAGGCGCGCCTTACGCTGCTATATACTTGGAAGAATTTTCTGGAACCCATAATTTCGTTATTCTTTTATTTACTATCTGTCTCTTTCTAAACATCTATCTATCTCTGTCTTTCCCTTCCCGAACCTTCTATTCGGGAACTTTCGTTTATATATCTATGCCTTTCTAACATCTATCTATCTGTCTTTTCCTTCCTGAACTTTCTATTCTAGAACTTTCGTTCATCGTCTATCCCTTTCCAAAATATATCCGTTCTTGTCTTTTCCTTCCAGAAGTTTCTAGCTTTTTCCATGACCATCATTCGTCACACTATTCACAAATGAATTTAGTAATCCTATATAAGTAGTAGTATATAAGTAGTAGTTAACTACTTTGTTCAAATAGCCTAAGGCTATTGTAGATATAAAATTGTATAAATCTATCTAGTTCACAGGAATGCATAGATTTAGGTTCGATTCGCAACAGAGTAAATTTTGTAAAAGAACTTGCATTATTTACTTTAGTCTGGGTGAGATTGCCTCTGGCGTTGAACATTGCGTATTAAAATATATTTACTTATAACACTACGTAACTTGTTTAGCTTAGAAATATAGGTCGTTGGTGAATCGGTTTTTTTTTTGTAATTATACTTATTTAACGGATATAAACGTTGGCTTATTTTCTGTGTGTCAAGTTAAATCAGCATTATAACTGTATTCTCTTTATTCATGTGTCGAGTGCACTCGCTGACTGTCCATTTGTCGGTACACACGTGGTTACTGTCGCCAATAGGTATCTGCAACACTATGAGAGGTGATCTGTTTTTCTGTCTCGTTGGAACATAAAAAGACGTGAGTGTGCACCCTTTTTTAAGAGTCCTATATTATAATGCGGACAAAAGATTGACACAAGAATGATGTAAATCTATGCGCTAAATTTTAAATCAAGTATTTTATGAGATTGATAGTATAAAATATAGCTATCTTGTTAAAGTTTAGACGTCAACAACATTCTATGTAAACGTATCACAGGGCATAACTCCAAACTTTGTCAAAGTTATACGACTTTCAAAATTCTTATTAGATTAAAAAGTTTTCTTGGATTAGAATATGCCGAACTATGTTCACATGCAGACAAGTTATGTTTGTAAAAAATAATAATAAATTTAAGTTTAAAAAAAATATAAATTCTTTAAAACCAATATTTGATTGGAATTAAGCAGAATTGACTGTTTGTTGATTGCTGTTTATGATATAATGATATGCAGTCTTTGAAATGTTATCATGTCGAACTACAATTATAGCATTTTTATTGTAAATATTCGTAAAAGCCTTATAAGCGTAGGCACTGAACAAACTTGTTTCGGTTAACAGATTGTTGCTTTTATCGAGTTAATATTTGTTAATAGAAGTTCTAGGGTTTACTGTTTTATCAGCTAAGTCATTGACATCTGCAACTATTTCTAGTTTACTATAAAAAGTTCTTTATTTTTTAGGGAGTACTCGTGTTATTAATTTTCAAAGCACTTGAAATATTATAATTGAAGTTTTTAAGTTATAAAATTCATTCGTTTATTCGAAACAATAAAGATATTGTTTTATTTAAAAAAAAAAAAAAATATCTCTTATAGTGTCTTATACGTATGTAACAGTGCACTTTGGACAAATAATTGTTTTTTTTTTTTAGATTATGGCTGCAATGCCTTTTATGCATTGATTTTGCCAATGTCGTGTGTACAGAAAAGTCAGGTGAAAAAAATGGGATAATAATTAGCAATTTGGCCGGTAAATAAATAACTGCTTAACCGTGTCTGCTTTACAACTGTAATATACGAACTATGTCGATGAAAGGTGACTTACGTCTACAATATTTGACACTAAGCTTCCTAATATTTTTTTTAATTTAGTGGCTGCAATGCACGTAGCACTGATTTTGCCAATGACAGGGTATGAAGGCCTCTTCATACCCTGTCATTCGTGAAAATAAAAAATATAATAATTAATCTAAAAATTTGGCCAGTAATTTATACTAGTTTTCTGCAAACCTGGAGATAAATGAATATAATATATAGGGTTTATAATAGAATACAATATCTATACATGCAAATATATTTCAGATGAATACCAAAATTTATAGTATTAAAAAAAAATTTAAACATGCCATGTCTGTACAGTGATGCTATTTTTTAAAAAACAACTTAAATAGACTATTTCAAACGACAGAGAACACGATACATTTTTTTACATTTCTTGTCTGTTTGTTCGGAATTCACGTAAAAACTATTAAGCCGACTTCGATGCGGTTTTCGCTGATTGACAGCAAATTATTAGTCTTAATATCTGTGCTACTATTATCCTGGAAATTGTTGATTTGAAATGACTACATTAAAAAAAAAACGAATTCCAATGTATTTTTACTGATCGATAGCAATTGATAAAATAAATTATTAGATAGACCGCATTCTTTTTTAATGCAGCAATTCTTTGTGTCCCGGAAATCCCGCGGGAATTTCAAGACAAGCGTAGACAAAATCGCGACCATGCGTGAAACAAAAAATTCACTTACAGCCTGAAGGGATTAATTATAGGTAGAATACAATATAAGATTTCTTCATTGTACTACTTTATAATTTATGTACCTACTATAATATATACTTCGCAGTAAATAAATGTTTTATGATTTCAAAATTCTTCTGTTCTTTTTCATATATAGTAATATTGTGGGAAATTAAGACAATCTATATATATAAAACAAAGTCGTGTTAGTTACACTATTTATAACTCCAGAACGGCTGTACCGATTTCGATGAAAATTGGTGGGGACGTAGCTTAGAACCAGGAGACGGACATAGCATAGTTTGTATCCCGTTGGAACCGATAGGTGGCGTTGAGATGGGCTTCTAGAATCCTCATAATCACCTGGACCGATTTTGGTGATTTTGTTTTGTGTTTGCGTGGGTCCCGGATGGTTTAGATTCACAATTAGAACCGGTAAGAGGCACTGAGATCGGGTTCTAGAATCTTCCTAATCACCTGGAGCGATTTTGGTGATTTTGTTTTTGTGTGGGTTCCCGGATGGTTTAGATTTGCAATTAAAACCGGTAGGTGGCGCTGAGATCGGGTTCTAGAATCCTCCTAATCACCTGGAGCGATTTTGGTGATTTTGTTTTTGTGTGTTTGAGTGGGTTCCCGGATGGTTTAAATCCACAATTGGAACCGGTAGATGGCGCTGGGTTCGGGTCCTAGATTTTTATTTTTTCAGAGCAGGACAACGTCTGCCGGGGCCGCTAGTTCTTTGATAAATAAGGAAAATCCAATATCGGCTTTTCGGGAACTTTGAACAGTGACATTAGCAACATATGTAGTTTCAAAGTTGGACCGGTGATCAATATTTACATTATCCGTTATAGCGAACATATTAATAATAAACACACTGAAAACAAAACATCACTGCTTTGGAACTAATAATAGTGAATATGCTACCTTACGAGTAACACATGCACAAACAAATCCTTTGATGATTTAAAATAATAGGTATTATAACATTAAAGTTGTTGTCAAACTTTTTCCAAGTGGACTTCGGAATATTGAGTTGCTTCCTACATCTTTGATATTTACGTACATTTTTCGACTTTGATGTAATATCCGGATATTGTTTTGTTAATAACGTAATAACATTCTTGTTTCGATGTATATAGAAACCAGGTAGTTTTTTTGAGAACAAATATTTAGCCGTGGTTCCGCTAGGTCCTGGTTGAAAAGGTTCGCTCAAGAAATACTGTCTCGACAGCCTAAGGGAGTATATGCGTGGCAATGGTCTCACGAACGAGAAGAATAATTAGGTCAACGGTTAACCCCGGAGGGAGGTTTCGAAGGGGACGTTCCGAATGCAACCGAGACAACGCTTAGGATTCAAGGCTTACAACAAATAATACGAGTGTATTTTTTCCAAGTATACTATACTTTTATATTCTTTTGGATCTCTACGCTCGATGTTGTACAATGTTTACTCACGTATACATATGTTAATTATAGTGCCTAATAAATTATTAGGAAGTGGGAAGCACCCGGAAGTATGCCGCTGGCGATTAGAGGTCGATATCCTATTGCGGTACCTTCCTGACATAATAAAATTGTACCTTAACTTAAAGTAACTTTGTTGTCAAAACCCAAGACACTTTTGGTCAGGACAAAGTTTCAAGACAAGGTTTACACGGAAGGCCATGTATCTTTCTGCCTCTCTATTCAATTAAGAAGTTTTGTTTATTTAGTGCCTTTGACCTAACTCTTTATAATATTGAAAATGCCGACACGTACTTGGAGAATTTTATAAAATGATCTTTTCTAAAACGTGGTTTTTAGATGGTAGAGCATAGATTACTCGATTACAGCTCTTAGGGCCGGCTTGAATTATGTGATACCATGCCCACGATCTCACAGAATATCGGCTTGAAACGGTTAGCTTTGAGCTAATCCTGTTTCGTGCGATGAGTGAAAGTTCCGATGGCTCACTTTCTACGCCTCATTTCTTTTTTAATCAATCATTACAGCAGATAGGCAGGTGGCTCACCTGATGGAATGCAGTTAACATCGCCTATGGACATTTGCTAGACCAAAGTCGTTACAAATGCGTTGCGCTGCTTTCTTAATGGAAAGTGGAACCTGCCTACTAATGCCGGAACACAGCTCAAGGTTGCTATGGCAGCATACTCTACACCAAGGGTGCTAGCCATCCAGATGGACCAATACCCTAACTCTTGCCTGTGGATTATTTTGTCGTCTCTTGCGACAGGCCGCCCGTCAGCCCGGCTGCAGGAAATTTGTATTCTTTCTCTGTTCCCCCAGGGATAAAAATTATTATTCTATCACCTATCACAGCTTAAAGGTTACAATGCGTTGGCCTCCCTCCTGATGTTGCAAACGTCTATAAATGATGGTATCCACTTTCTAATAGATGGGGCGTTTTCCTGTTTGCCAGCTTCGCATACAAAATGCACGTATTATTATAGTTATAACAGGAACTAAGTGTTGCTCCCGGCCGTGGTTCGCACCATGTTCAGGAGCCATACCGAATGGGATGCCATCTTATCCTTCTGCGAGTGCCTTATGCTTACGAACTAGGATTCAGAACGAGAGCGTGAGCGGACATCCTTGCTCCACTGCCGTCAAAGGAGCACGCTTCGGCGCCGAAGGGCTAGTCTAGATCTTCGGCCACCGTGAGTGGGTGGCGCGGGTGGTTCTCTATGGAAAGGGTCCCCCAGTCGCAGCTATGTCGTCGAGATGGAGGTACGACGTACTCCGCGCACGCTTACTTCTACTCCCATGGGGCGTGTTACAGACTGCTCCACGCAATAATAACATAAAGATGCTGGGGCACAAAAGCAGTTCCCCGGCAGTTGATGAAGCCTCAGGGCTAGCGGAGGGGCAATGCCACAAACCCGTGGCCCTGGGCTCTGCCTGGAAGTGGTAGTGCCACCCCGATCTGGCGAACCCTTACACACCAGCCAGGATTTCTCTCCTACGCACGGGTGATGACCCTCAATCGGGTTGCCCTCGTTTAAAAAAAAAGGAACTAGATGTTGAAGCTCTCGAAGTACACCAATAAAACCAAATTTATTCTGTAATGTGTACCTATGTACCTAATGAAAATCACTAAACTTTTTCCGTGCTTAAAAGGGAGCCGATTAAAAGACCCTTGACTTACCTGTTTCAGATCCGGAATCGATAAATCTCTAAGGGGTGTTAAGAATACTTATTGCTACTAATCCCACCTCTTAAGTGGGTTAAGTGCCGTAGTTCTTTAAATACTTGTCAGCAAATTTACCTTCGTCTATTTTTAGGTTGAAATTGGCTGTTTAATATATTAACGTTCATTGCCCGTTGCTTGGCAATTATCTCGCTGTGCCTGCGACCTCATGGAAATAAAGGAACGGCACATTCGCATAGCGAGAACCTGTGAAAACGTGGCATTTTGATCAGATATCCGCTAGATGGCAGAAATAATTTGAAATGTTTATAACAAATATTTTATAACCAATCTTCTCATAGGTATAAAAATGAAATATATAATTATTTTAACACCTTTTCATTTTTTATCCGTTCAGCTGTTTTGGAACCTATTCGTGACAAACTTTCTGACAGACAAACGAAAATTCGAACAATAGTCATTTATGATTATATAAATATCAGACGTAATTTAAATTTAGGCACTTATTTAAAAAGCACAGGCGAACAATTAAATTTTATTTTAAGGTATAAATCATCATTATATTAATACGTGAAGCAAAAACTTTGTACCCCTTTTTAAGAAAATTGCGCGGCTGGGAGAGTATGAAATTTCGCACACTTAAAGTTTATATAGAGAAGGAGTTCAGATTTTTTATTATGCATAAAAAATACATTAAATCAATAAAAAAAAAACATTACACAATATACCATGTATTTGACGCACACTTACAAGCTAATATACTCTTTTGTTTATTGTGAAAATCAAATTAACAGTTTGTAGCCTTGGTGAAAATTGTGATTATAGAAGTCTTCGACAACAGAACATTATTAATGTTCAAACATATTGGTACGGCCATGTAACCTTCTTTTGGCCTATACGATCTTTTCTTCTAACATATTTAAATCTTCCTTCAAGTGTGACGACGCATTCCCTTTTCGCACGTCAAGTTAATCATTCATTGTCATGTCAAAAAAAAACGAAATGTGTGCTGGGACACATATTAGACTTGAAACTTCAACGGACAAGTGGAAAAACGAATCGCAACGGACAAGTGGAAAAACGAATGGCAACGGATAAGTGGAAAAATGAATCGCAACGTACAAGTGGAAAAACTACAACTGACAAGTGACAAAAAGAATCGCAACAAAAGTTTAACTTGAAGTGTTACGGACAGATTGTTAATGTACTTGTCCAATTTGAAAACCTGCCCGTTATAATTGTGTAATTTCTTTTATCTAGAACTTCAAGTCTCATTGAAATATTCGAAACACATTAAGTTTATATAGAAAACTGACCTACTTTTTGAAGGAAGCTTTAATGTTTCCGCAATATAAGAAGATCCTTAAAGTTTCACAATAAAAGGCGACGGTCGAATGCGCGTGAAAATTTAAAAGGGTATCTCAACTTTGTTTGTTGGTAGACATGTTTAAACTTTTAGGACGTTTTAATGTTTTATAGGAAGCGTTTTATTGTACTTTAGATTGGACAACAGAAACTTTTTATAATAATAAAAAATAATAAAATAGAAATTGAATAATACAGTAGCAAATCACTAATCAGATAAACTATATTTATAATGTGATTATTATAATTTATGAGATAATATTGGTTTTCTTACAATTTGTTCAAATTTTTACATATTTAATATTTACAACAAATAATCTAATACAATAAAGAAAACTTTACTTATTTATATTGTTACGACTGAATTGAATTTGTTTTTGTCGGCGCCTACCGACAAAAACAAATTCACACCTGCATACCTGTAAAACACATTTTATTACCTTTCGACATTTGTACTTCTTTTGTTTACTTATTTATTGACATGCATTTACTAATTATTCTAGAGAACAGTCCATTGTTTTATTGTACTCGTTTATGGCCGTTGCGGTAGACTCATTAGCCAGGTGTGTCGGTTTTAATGTAAAAACTGATTCTAGAAAATTCAGTCCACGCGGCCGGGCGGACATATTGCATCTGTGCAGTATAAAGCAATGTGCCGAGGGAGGGACGAGGCAGTCGAGCGATAACTACGAGCGAAGCAAGATTGTGTGTACTACAATCGGGAATCTTATAAGTAACGGACTTGCGCGTTTATTGAATTACGACCTTCTGCATTACGTTTGGACTTGTTGTGTTCAGTTATATTTGTACCTGTGTTATACGTGTTTGTATAGTTCTAATAAACTTTATAATCATTCTAACGGCATTTTAATTTGAGTCCTGCAACTCGTTACAATATGTTATTCTACCTATAGTCTCTCCCTCAAGACTATAAGTAGAATACTGAGCCTAGATCATCGTCTTCTTTGGGTAAGGTGCCCAAAAGGCTGGCTACGTGTCCTCGCTGGATCGCCAACATGCTGATCCGTTGCCTGAGGTAGACAGAGCCTTCTGATCACCTGAACAGTCAATCAAGACACAAACAGGTTACGTAATATTCTTACCATCTCAACGAGCGGGGTTGCGGGCACAAATTAGTCTTGACACAAACATCTGGTACAACCCCTTGTCAGAAATTAGGGCTATTGTTGATTGATGAACGTTTGTTATATTCTATAGAGCATAATTACTATGGTACGTGTCCTACATCGCTAATACAAATGTATAAAGTTCGTTTCTTACCCAAAGCGATGAAATATGGTCTTGACATCGTCCTAACATGTAATAACATTATAGACAAAAGCGAAAATTAAGGGACGGTTAGCAAGTACCTTTGTGTTCAGAATATAACAACGTTATTATTTGATAATAAATAAAACGAAATTATAATAGCAATGTTACTATTTGATAAGTACTACTATTAAAACTAGTCTACATTCTCGCGTGAACATAGCGATAGAAAAAGAATCAGCTCTATATTCTCGTGTTTCGCGCTTTCCGCGCATTTTTGAGGTGTTTTTATAAGAATCTTGGACTCTTTAAGAGGTGTGGTGTGTTAATTAATCTATAGTTGGCCTAAAGATCATTATAATGAGAAGTCAATTGGTTTGGATTTTTAGAAAGATAAGTTATTTTTTTTCATATGAGATCTTTCAACTTATAAGAAAGAGTTCGAAAATTGGCCTATTAGTTACCTTATTAATAACATAAATGTTTTATAACTTTGAAACCCAATACTGGCTATCCCTCAGATTTTTAGTAATTATAGGGCTAGTTCTTACTTTAATCGTGTATCAAAAAATTACAATGTCTTAGCTGCTTTAGAGGATTTAGAGTAGTATACTGATAAACCACAAACTGTCAAGAACTTTTAATAACACTCTCGTTACAAGCATAAGGTAAACTTTTCTTGTTGTTATTACTTATTTGATTAATTTTAAATCGCCTTTTTATTTTTCTTTTCTTTTTTCATTTACTTTTCTATAATAATTTTATCATTGTAACTACGGACTCTCGTATAAGCAAGCTACATAAATAACTATATGTGTAAACTGATAATAATACAGCTTTTAAATAGTACGTCCTTATATGTTATAAACTGTATGTTTTACGAATAAAATAAAATAAAAATAAACAAAATACTGATAATTTTTTTACCAAATCTCCGAAGAATGTCATGTATAATTTATTATGTTAATAAATATTAATAGTCAATAACGTCGTCGTCAGCCATTCATAGTCCACTGCTGGACGTTGGCCCCCCCCAAGACGGCGCCACTCATCCCTGTCCTCTGTTTTCCTCATCCAGCGCCTACCGGCGACCTTGCACAGGTCGTCGGTCCATCGGGCCGGAGGGCGTCTGACACTACGTTTACCGAGACGCGGTCTCCACTCCAGGAATCGTCTGCTCCAACGGCCATCGGTCACGTCTGCCGCAGGACCGATGGTAGTAATAGTTAATAACAATAACTATAAAATTTGCGTGAAATAAATTGATGCGTATTTATGTCACCGAATTACATAATTATACGAGTACTTATCTATGTGACAACAAACATATTCATATTCGTAACCACATCTGTACTAATTTGTATTTATGTAAATCACGATGATCGCTTGGCACTCGATATGCTAACTATTGCTAACAAATTGTGAAATCTTTATTTAAAAAATAATATTAAGCAAGTCAATATGATCTTGCTAGCTCCGTTCTGCGATTTTGACTACAACAATTTTTTATGTTTTTGAGATTTATTTTTTAGGAATAATTTTAATGAAATGAGTGAAAAAATCACATTGAAATACGTTTTATTTTAATCTGGCTATTTTAAATCATTCCCAGAAAAAAACCCGCGGGATTTCCAGGATAAAAAGTAGCGCAGTGTTTTAAGTCTAAGAATGTGCTGTCGGTCAGCGAAAACTGCAGCGAAATTGGATCAGTAGTTCTTATGTGAATCCCGAACAAACAGACAAGAAATAAATAAAAAATGCATCGTGTTCTCCGTCGTTGATATAGTCTATTCCAGTTTTTTTTAATAGCTTTAAGAGCCTGTCCGCACAGCGATATTTCACAGCACGATTTTTTTCCCGTAATTCTGTAACACATTGAATATTATAGGAGTAGCCGCACTGGCGATAAAAAAATGGCGTGAGAAAAAAAATCTGTGACTTGATGCAAATTGATCGCGAAGCGGTGCGATTTATTTTCGCGCGAATATTTTGTACCGTATAGAGTAAGTATGGCTATGTTCGCACTCTGGAATAAAATTCGCGCGATTCGCTCAGTCGTGCAACGTCGCTATTGAAAGTTGTAGTCAATTATCGAATGATTTTTTTGTCATTTTGTAATAGCCAAAAAACTTTTTGCTGTATTTTCGTAACTCTTGATATTTTATGTAGAAAAATCCTTTGATGGGTCTCAATGCCGTAAGTGGGTGAATCCAATGTTCATGAAATCTTTTGATACGTCTGTTTCGCCGCCTTTAGCATTAGATAAATTGAAATTTTAGTTCAGATGTCCATTTTACACGTGCATCTCAGCCAAGAACTGAATTAAACTGAAAAAAATAGTACGAAATTTTATTCGCAGTGCGTACTAGGTGTAATTCCGGTCGCGGAATTTAATACGTGCGAATAAAAACCGTGCTGTGAAATATCGCTGTGCGGACAGGCCCTAAATGTACAGACATGGCATGTTTAGACTTTTATAATATTAAAAATTATAGAGATTTGCTTATAATTATTAAACTTAATTATTAACTTATCTATTAATAGTGGGACTTTAGAACGAAGTTCCTTATCGCACGTTACTCGGTGGATATGAGATAGAAAAAAAAGTGTAACCGATAAGGAAAAATCTGACCGCTGTATACACAATTTCAAATAATCAAATACAATGTTCATATTATATTAATAACAGTGCAACATACATCTGTCCTAAGTTGCATTTGAAAACCAGGGTCAGGAACCTGTTGCCTATCATATGCTGAATTGCATCTATTTTACTATCGTTTAATTCATCGTTATGTGTCTTGCTCTGTGAAGACCAAATAAACGTTTATTCTTTCTTTCTAATTGTTCTTATAACTATACAAATTCGAATTTTCATGCAACTTCAATAGTTTTCGATGTTGTTCGAAACTTTGTACCTGCCAGGTGTCCCGCAGACATCAGTTTTATTGTTTGTATTTTACACCATTAGACGCAATTTATACTTATTATTTGTACTTTGTCGTACATACCGTATTTTCATAAGTATATTGATGATGAAATGGAGACTTGCTAGTGATAATTTATACATACAAGTTGTGTAACAAAAAAATGTTGCATCTGTTAACAAGAGTATTTTGATTTATGAGTAGAACGCACTATGTGATGTAAAGGATTTTTTTCAAATTAGATAAAAACCATGTTTGGGAATTTCATGTGTTTTAAATACAAGATAATATTTTCCTAGTAATGTTTGTTTCATTAATATGAATTAAATATATCTTTCTTTCCTTTAATTATATGTTATCTTGAAAATTGAAATTTTAGAAAAGAGTTATTCGAGTTACTAAAAAGAATTGTATGGAAACGAATAACTTGATATCTTTTAAAATATGTTGTAGTTTGCAAGAAAATGTTTATTCCTTTTGATACAATTACCTACTTTTTGAAGGTCAAGAAACACTTTTCTAAAATTTTAGTTTTCAGATAGCACATTATTGAAGCAGACGCGATGTACTGTTTTTTAGCATTAATTAATACTGATGAATATTTTAAAACTTTTGGAACTGGTGTTTGTATGTAAACACTGTCAATTGTATGTGTTGTATGTTCTACATTTTTTCACTCTTTCTTAACTATATATCACAGTGCTAGTTAATTTTTTTTTTTTTTCAATGAGTTTATGTACATTTTACTGTTGTATAATATTTAATTGTTAGTATTTATTTTTCTAACAATCTTGTATTAAGTTAATTTTCTACATGAATCTACTGCATATACATACTTTAATTTTTTTTAGACTGTTTTGTACTAGTTTAATATTTGTATAATATTTTTCGTGAAACACCTAATGGGCTCAGTGTCAGATTCGCGCTGGTCATAACAAACTAGCAGTATAATAAAACTAAAAAAGATTATTTTTTGACATCTTTTTTTTATACAATTAGACTTAAAATCAAATGTCCTAAATAAAAATGTTTCTCTTTTTTATTATAAATAATAAAATAGCAATACCAATTACTGTTATCTTTGTAGCTTTACAAATACATAGCTCTATCCAATTTGTCTTAATTAACTGCCGTCGAGCATTTATGTCTCTAGTTTCTAAAGACGACGAATCTAGGAGTTACGTTCGGTCTATTTCAACTTATACAAAGGAGTATTACGTTACCTTTTCCGGGACTGTCCCTCACAATCTGAGACGGTTGGCCGCCTAAGCGTGCGGTCAGGATTCTATTTCGAACAGCGTCTTTAACAGAGCCGGCACATAGTCGTTTCCGTCCGTGGACGTCGCAGGAAACCGCCAGTCAAAACATAAATCACAACTATGCCGTCGATTGTTTCAAAACGATCGGATGTAAACATTAATTGTAATGTTCACACATCAGTTCTGTTTCAACATTTGCTAGTTTCTTATTGTCACTTATTTATCAGTTAATACTAATTTTTAATCTATAACGTAATTTAAGAATGTTAATGATTAAAAGTTAAACTGTTTATAGTCTAGTAAAATTGTCTTTTTATTTTATTTACAGTCCAGAAAAAACAAAATGTCATATTTTAAAGTTACATCGAAATAAATATTGTTCAGAGTATTTATCGATGTTATTTACGCGGCGCCGAGCTCAAAGCGTCTGGCGTGAACACATCTTGCTATCACGCTAGCCGTGTGCCGACTGGCGCTCCTCTTCAGTGGCGCTGAAATACATACAAGCACATGGTAGGGCAGCCTGTTTTTATGAAACGCAGCCTCCACACGGGGTCAACCAACTTTGGGGGATGGAATTCACCGCGCTAAGTGCTTTCACTACCCGCGCTCCGACACGGATCGTGGCACAATTACTGGCCAGTTTAGTCATATCGATTTTGATAATGCAATTTAACTATACAATATTGTTCGATGATATTGATATCTAAAATTTATTGTGTTGATATTCGTGTATCAATACAATATCTTTTAGATATCGGATCGATAGTGGCGGCAGAATAATAGTAGAAAAAAATGTATAAATATTTGGAGGTACGCCATTGTAATTAACAGAATACTGAAATCGGTCAAACCTTATAATACGATTGAGACACGGACACTATCCGGCCGGGGAATTTCACAAGGTAGCAGAATTAGGCCCCTGGTGATATTTAAGTTTTTTTTAAAATCAAATATGATTTGGATTTAAAAAAAATTATACTATGAGTTCAGTAGACAGCCCATCCGGTGGCAAGCGGTTACCATTGCATATGGACATTTCTAATTATTTTTTGTTTCCTTTGATTTATTATTAAAAGAAAAATTAATAGTCTGTATCTCCAGCATTATGCAATGTGTGCGTTTGTCTACCGAATAAAAATCGCTAAATTCTTATGTAAAGTAACTTTTGTTTGGACGATTTGAATTGGACGAAATATAATCTTTATATCTAACTTCTCTGCTGCTTTATTATCTTTGCTGATAATATTGTCTGTCTGTGATTTCAAAATAAATACTAAAAAATTTATACATTAATATTATTAGAATTTTTGTCTCGCACGGTGTCTAAAAGTTTTGTCTCGTATAGTCTCCGAAATGGCTCACCGGATTCCAGTTAGTTTTAGTTTATGTTTCGAAAAAGAATATAAAGTCAAAGTCCAGACTTTACTAATGAATAACGTTTGTGGACTCTAAATAATTGCCAAAATGTGCAAGAAAAGAGATGGACAAACATTAAAATGAATCTATTTTCTATGCTGCTTAGCAGCTATGCAGATTTTTATGCAATTTGGTATTGATGTCGTTTAAGATTTCAAAACTATCCTAACTAAAATGTAATATTTAAATGTTTGTTGGTTCTTCACTGTCTTAGGAGTTTTCGGATTATCATAAAATCTAGTGTAAAGGTACTTTTAATAAAGAGGATGAACATAAGATAGGTATTTTACCGAATAACAGAGTAGTTTTCACGGTATACGGTTTCAAATAAAACTATGTAGAAAATAAATTAACGATTACTGTCATTTAAAGAAACAGATCCCTTAAATGAAAATATATTTCTTTATAGGCTTGTAATCTTCTACTATTTCTAAGAATGTTTAAAACATGAAATGTTTATTTATGTAAATTTGTGTTTCTTCGCTAAATTGGTTTCTATTCGTTTAGAAAGAAAGTTAAACAAGCATCTAATTGGATACTCGTCAAGCCTTTGGTTCTTGAATGTAAACGAATAATACGTTTGCCTTGACCCACTTTTCGAAGAGTCGACGGAATTTACATAAGGATTATGAAATTTCTGTGATCTATATTTTGAAGAAAAAAGAAAATAATTTTACGTAAATAATAAAGATATGAATGAATGTTTATACCGCTCTACGCAGACTTAATTACAAGTGTAGGTTGAATTAAAAAAAAGTCATTCTGCTTATTCTGATGGATATACTAACTTTTTGTATATATTAAATTTGAATTTAATATTGGAATGAGTGGCTGACTTTTAAGTTGTTTCTGCCACTGATGAAGTTACACTTGAAAATATATCTTGTAACAACGAACACCTCTCGTATTAATTAATTAAGTCTTCTTAGCCGCCAACTTATTCCGTACGAACCAAACGATACCATAAAAAATGGTTTTGGAATTCTTGTCTATACGTCCATTTGCGTCATCTGTTCGTAAAATGATAAGTACTGAATAGATTTAAATGAAACTCGATACATACCTAGTATCCAGGATACTAGGTACTTTTAATAACGCTAAATTATATCGTGTCGGTGGCATAAACGGCGTGGAATAGAGAGAGGGTCTTCTACAGATGTATTATGTATTTGTATTTGTAATTGTATTTGTAATATTTATTTTCAATAAGTACTTTTATGTAATAATAAGTTTCATGTACACAACCCTGCCTCTTGTCTTCCCACTTTCACTAGACCCATAGGTTTGCTGGAAGAAAACTCTTTTTAGGGTTAAGCTCGCCTTTGTACATCACCATTATTTTATACTTTTATTTGTAACTATTTTGTGTACAATAAAGAATAAAGAATATTATGTTTTTGATTAATAAAACAGAGGCTACTGGGCTTATATGCTAATCAAACATACCAAAGCTATGTAGAAAATGTACAAATAAATAATTTATATTTCGGAATTTACTGAAAATTGAATTTCACCTGAAGGTATGTTCGAATGAAATACTAAAAATTACCTAACTTTTAGATAATTGATTATAAGCGCGCCCAGAAGACTGGCTGCATTGCTACGCTGCATCCAGTCCATCATCATGATCCTAATTTGCTGGGGAAAATAAGAACCGGCCTTCTGATCGCGGGTGGCATCAAAGAGTGTCTAAGGGTTAAAGTAACCCTTTGCCAATGCACCCCACGGACCTAATGTTTGGACTCCAAACGGTACGAATATGTAACTCGTTGTTAATCTTTCCTATTCCCGCCGTTTTAAGGCTTCAGCTGTTGAAACAGTAATGTCAGCCTAAAATTGGAATTTATAAAATAATTCATAATAGTGTTACGACCAAATGCCGACAAATAAAAAAATTCACACCTTTGTCTGTAGAAACACATTTTATTACCTACCCCGCATTTGGACTTCTTTTGTTTACTTTTTGTTTAAAATGTGTAATTAGAAAAACAGCCTATTGTGTATTGTAATCCTTTATAGTAGGCATTAACCAGGTGTGATTCGTGGAAATTATTGTTATGCGGTCGAGTATTATGTTGAGACATATTGTATTTGTACAGGATAAAAGGAATGCCCGAACGGAGGGGTGAGGCAGTCAAGCGACGATTACGATACGAGCACGACGTGTGCACATTCGAAGCTTGTATAGTGACGGACTTGGCGCGTGTTATTGAATCGTGCATCACGTGTGTACTGGTTGCGTCCAGTTATATTTGTACCTGTGTTATACGTGTTTGTATAGTTCTAATAAATTCTATAGTAATTCCAACGACATTTTAATCCGAGTCCCGTACCTCGTAACAATATTATAAAATTCTAAATATGCCGAGTCTGTACATTAAAGCTATTTTAAAAAACCAACTAAAATAGACTATATAAACGATGGGGAACACGATACGATTTTTTTAAAGATTTAAGAAAGAACGAATTTCTATGTGATTTTTTCACTGATCGATACCAAATTTAATGTACTAAAATGTGCGATATTTTTAATCCCAAGTATCCTGCGGGAATTTTCCCGGGAGTGGTTTGTGTTTGTGTTATGTTTTAATATACAACGGACTACTCTGAGGCTGATCCCAGAGACCCAAACCGTGGTAAATATCGGAGCAATTTCGAAATTTACCATACCAAGAATCGAACCCGAGCCTCTGCGTTGCAGTGGGGTAAATGGTCCTCAAAGGTTAGCTCAACCATAGAGGCCATGAAATTAAGTGTAAAAACTTAAAACTTGTACACGATTATCGATTATTATAGTTTTTTAACAGACTTTGAAAAAAAGGAGGAGGTTCTCAATTCGTCGGGATCTTTTTTTTTTTTTTTTTGCTTTTTTTTATGTATGTTCGCCGATTACTCCTTGATTTATAATCCGATTTACGTGATTCTTTTTTTTTTCGACGCGGAATAGCTTCCAATTAGTCCCCTAAAAATTTAACATAGTTTGGCCCAGTAGTTTTCATTTTACGAACATTTTTTTGCTACCGTTTCTTGGGACCTATATTTTTTAAGAAGCGCGGCACCATTCGTAGGTCCACCCATACATAGCTAGACACTAAAAAGTAACAAATAAAAAATTAAAACTTCGTTTAAAAAAACCGACTTCAAAAACTAAAAAACTAAAATGTATAAAATAACTTATTTCTAAAGCTATTATTATTAATATATTATCTAAAACATCTTAAAGTCGGTGCTTAGTAATTTTCAAAATATAGTAATTTTTATGTTTTACTTTGACAATTTGTTTTAAGACAAGTACAAAAAATCTCAGATTTTTTTTATTTTATTGCAGGAGTTCATCTTAGTAAAAAACTGGAAAAAAATAGTGGTAACCTTACATTCAATCGTCCAAAGACACAAATCAATGCTTAATAGGCGTGTGAGATATTGCGAAAATAGCCTTGGAAAATCTTGCCAATATTTCTCAATTTTTTATTTAAATCAATAAGTGCTGTACTCACTAATAAAATCGTAAATGTCGTCCCATTCCCCTAAAATCTAAAATTCAAAAAATGGGGAGGATATAAAGTTCTTATAAAGTTCACTATTATAAAACTAAAAAAAAAATTAATTAGAAACGTAAAAAACGACGTTATAGTCAACGTTATAAAGCCGAATTTGACTGGTCATTTCCGTCTTTCAATTTCGGTAGAACTAGTTCAAAAAGTAATCTAAAAAGATGAAATAACTTAGTCGTTAAAACTTTCTTCATAAGTGACCTTTTTAATTGCCAAAAATTATGCTTTTAAAATAATGCTTGCTTTTTAAATAATTGCTTAAAAATATATACTTTATAAATATGCTTTATACTAGATTTATTAAACTAAGACAATAAAGAAAACTTAGTTATAATGTACTTTATTTATTATCCCTCAAGACTCTAGACTAGACACTACACTGAGCCTTCTATAGTCTTCCATGGGTTCCATTGCCCAGAAGATTGGAAACGTTTCCTCACTGGATGGCTTAAATACGCAGTCAAAAAGTCACACACGACTAATATTGGAAAGAATAGGTTAATTAATTTAATTGTGTGTATATGTATGTATATATGATTTATTATTTGATTTAATTTGACTATGTATATATGTATGTATTTATATATTTATTTCTTAAATTAGTTTGAGTATTTATGTATGTATTGCCTTTTTCCTGCACCACCTATTTCGTCTGATTCAATTTCTTTCGTTTAGGTTGCCTGGAAGACATCGTTTCGAGCGATAAGGCCGCCTATTGTATTGCCTAGAAAATGTTGTAAATATGGTCTGTTTTTGTAATTGTATATTTTGGTGTGCAATAAAGTGTTATCCCTCTCTCTCTCTTTTATAAATATGTTGTCCCTTTTCTATCAAAATGGAAAGATACAAGTGAACTCCTGCAATTTCGGCTCGGAATTCTCTACTGGGCGTAGATTAAGAAACATTGGGGTACGCAATTGGACGACTAGAGCCTAGAGACAAATTAATAGAGCCAGTGACAAACATAAGAAAACAATTTTATAACTTATAAATTGGCTATAGTGAATTTCTAAATATTGTTGTTGCGAAATAAGATATGCTTTTATTAAGTTTGTTGCTGGCTATTTATTTTCTTAGACTTCCTCGAAACTGGCTACAAACTCATATAACTAAGAAAGACGTAATTTTATATATCATAAGTAATACACACAGTTGCTATGAACGAATCAAAATACGATATATCAACAAACACAGAAGGATAATACCCACTGTATTTGTTTATATACGTTATTGTGTGCTTTCTTTCTGCATGACAAATAATTTTCTGAATGAATTTATGTACTTCTGGTGAGACCTCCACGGGATAATGTTACAGCTATAGGCCGTTTCACGGTGATGTGGCAATGGGTGTAACGCGTTATTTATGATGTGATATTATTTTAAATTGTTAATGACTTTAAATAGTCACAGATAACGTATGTATATACACCAATGTGGCTATTAGTTAATGGCGTTATTTTTAACTCTATAAATAAGACGCATTTGGCCACAGTCAATACCTATAACGTTATTCCAGATGAGGCCTCACCGTACGCAATATACACCACATCGCATGATATTCAACGTCTCCAATTGTCTTCAATTAGATCACAATATTATTCATGCGCAACGCTTAAAACTATATATAATCCTTCGTGGTTAAAAATATTTTCATTTTCACGGGCAGTCAAAATGACATATTTTTTTAATTTGGACGTATTTATCATTTCCAGCATCGGTTTATACATGAATGAATATTCTAGTTACTTTGTTTTCTTGGGTTCTTGCTGTTGAAATTAGGTATTTTCTACTAACGTAGATGTCAGATGTCGTAGATATTAATTTTTTGATCGGGAAATATACCTAATATATCGTAAAAATATTCAGTAGGTTCAAAGTCACAAAATGTATTACGTATACATACATATTAATCTCTCTTCTAAAAGGAAAGATAATTATAATATGAATTAAACAACAAGAAGTCTTTTAGTGTGTGGCAACATGTTGACCCAGAGGGTTTTAAAACTATCATTAACAGGTTCTTGTTGAGAGATTTTTGCCTGTTATTCTATACCTATTAACTGTATACATAATATAAAGGTATATTGGTTTTAGTCACTAAAAGAGTAATTAAAAGTTGTATCTGACCGAGTCAAGTAGTCAGACACAAAATATAGGTAGTTATAATATTCCCTTTTATTTCAGCGAAATAAAATTGTTACTACGATTGTTTAGAGAAGCAATAAAAATGTTTGAATTATATTTTTTATGCTCGGTTTTGAATTTGTTTTGTTGGTATTTTACAGCCCCGCAAGAATTCATTGCTTTGGCAAAGGTTTAATGTTTGTTTTTACTACATTGATCACACGTTTTAGTTTTGACTACTGAACGAAAAATATTAGGAAAATCAGAAGTGATCCTATTGTAATGTGTACTTTAGATCAGTTATTGTTATCCTAGTATTTTTTTCCAGCCTAGAGCTTAGCACAGAAGGACTAAAGCTACCGCTGCCTCAGATTTGTTTCACAAATATTATGAAAAATGTCAAAATAATGTGGAACTTTATACTATATCTTACGCATATTTTTAAATAATGCCGCGAGTGAAATACTCTAGTAATTAGTTTTTATTCATTTAATTTACATATTTTATATTGTAATTAAAACCATTTCGGCAAATTAAAAAAAATGAAAGTAAAGTAAGCGATGGAGACTTCATAGGGGCAGCTTGCTTACTTTTTCTAATGATACCCTAGCTCCCGACTTCCCAGAGACCTTTTGGTAATAAAAAGTTAGCATCCTACTCCAATAACTTCCCCGTCCTCTTTGCCAGATCCTCCCTCTACTCAAATTGAGTTTTAACAAATATCAACTAAGGTCGTCTATTCAGTAATAATGTCATTTAAGAATGGTTCTGACGGTCTGTTACCACAACACCTCAGAGATCTAATTAACAGGCAATATTGGCCAAACTCTTCTAAAAGACATTACCCAAATTATAAACTTGATGCTCTCGGGTAAGATTCCCAACATAATAATAGAGCTTTCGTACGGGGCAAATTTAGTAGCTCTGAAAAAGAAAGATGGAAGTATCAGGCCCATCGCCGTAAGCATAAGCAATTCGTTACGACGAATCGCTTCGAAGGTCGGTTGCCAACACATACTAACAACATTAAAATCTAAATTCCAACCTCTACAATTAGGTTTCGGCCCCAAAGGAGGCTGCGAAGCAGCTGTACATTCTTTACGGTCGTGTAAACCTTAAAGGCGGAGAAGTCATTCTGAAGGTAGATGTAAAGAATGCCTTTACTGTATTGGCAGGTCCGCAATGTTGAACGAAATTCAATTTAACATTCCCGAAACTTCAAATTACCTTTACGAATGCTATTTTAGATCTATAAAGCTAATGTACAAAAATAACCTAATTTTGTCATCCATAGGCTGTCAACATGGTGCTATGACTACCTGCTATGACCGGCCATACGTATTTATTTCTCTGAAAGCGCTTGCTCGCTTTAGGCTTTCAGGTGCTTAAATCCGTACGAACCATATTATTAATAATTCTGCATAATTATCAAATCATGAAATGGAATGAAATATTTATTAATACCACTTTACAATACGTGTTGTAATTATTAGAACTAGTTTTTTGTGAAACAAATTATAATGTGTTGTATTTTGAGTCTTTTGAAATGAACACATACGACAGTTGGATTCGAATTATATATAAAGAAATGTATACTATACCCGCTACATTAATCTTAAGTAGAATGAAGAATCTCCAATGCGGTAACCTTGGTGTACAGGTTCATTTCGCCACGATTTCCTTCACCGTCGTCTTTTAGATCATGGTTAAAACTTCTCGTACTCATATATTAGATGAGATAAACTTCCTAAGCGACTGTACTTTCCGGTTGGAATTTGATCCCACGTCATTTGATTATATTATTATTATTGGAATGAATGGTGTCTAAGGTACTAAACTACTATAACATTGTAGTAGCGATAAGCATTAGTAGTAGTATATTAACATTTCAGATGGCAGAGAGTAGTATTCACTGTCGAGTGCTGAAGAGAACTGAAGTGAAATTATGTTATTTTATTATTTTTGTGCAGGATCCAGTTGAATAGCCGCAGATGGCTGTTTCAGCAATACCTTCTTTGTGGGTTTCCCGACTCCGTGAGAGCGGAGACGTTCAACCCAGGGGCAGTGCGCTTGGGGAGGCACTTGAGTGGGCCGAGGCCGGGGACTCTCCGACGTCTTTTCAGTCTGCGTTTGTTATGCCAGGCTGATGTTCTGAGCCTCGGGGGCTTATTAGTGCAAGAAGTTGGATGATTTTGTCTGGCTCGTCAATGAGACGTCTGAGGACGACGTTTGCTCGTGGGAGAGTTTGGAGTGGGTTTATAATTGTCCGTTACCATCACCAGAGAGTTTGGGTAATAGGGTCTCGGTCAAAGAAATTGATCCAGTAAAGACTACCTAACCTCCTATATATCGTGTAAGTATTTCGAACTCGTGCCGCACTATCAAAATCCGCTAGTCGTGTCCGCGTCCGATTACAACAAGCCTTGGCGGAAGGCTCTCGTGCGACGATCGCGTAACAAACGGGACAGAGTCGATGTTATTACAAAACGGGTGGCCCGGATCAGCCCGCCCACGGTTAGGACGGCAGGCTGGCATGCACCGATGTCTGTGATTGGCGGCGTCTGAGACGTTCTCTCCAAGTAACTACGAAGGACACTACCAGGGGACATCCCCCCCCCCCCATAGGATAGGCGTGTTACTACTAAGTTACTTTCGCCTTTTCTTCTTTTCCAGCCATAACACGTTGTGAAACGGCAGTAACATAGTGTAGGCCGCTTCAAACCGAATCAAACAAAGCCGATCTCTCGGGTCCGCCGGGATCCTTCCCCTCGGGCTTCATATAAATTATAGCCCGTTCTCAGTTAGTGCATTGTGTCGCCCTCTGGTCGGCATCATTATATTTATCCACCTCTCATGGCAACAGCCTAGCCGAGGTAAAGCCCCCTAGGGAGCTCTCTCGAGCAAGTTGCCCCCCGGCTCCGCTTCGCAAAGGCGCTAGTTCCGAAAACCCCGGTAACAATGTGAGGTCTTCGAAAAACAATATTAAGTCCAATGAAAAAAGCACTAGCTAGTTGTTCATTGTAAGCTGCGATGACTGGACGTATGCAGCTTCCATAACATAATCAGTCATCAAGACCAAGGCTGGGAAACCGGTAAAAAAAGTCGAAACGGTTACAGCCTAAGTACATATTAACTTTCCTTTTCAGTTTTGTTCTTATTTTAACTTCAAACAACCGGTTTTTGGTAACAAGAGTTAAATAAATATATGTTTCGTTGCATAAACCGATTTCGAACGGTTTTGCCGCACACCTTTAAAGTACAGCCATATGATTATAGTAAGTTTTCAGTTGCACACAAACTCATATCGAGAGAGATAGAAAGATCTTCCCTCTTCTCGCGAAGTAAGCTAGTTATTCAGGATTATATAACTTTCTTTAAGTCCGTAAGTAAGTATGTATCTACACTCGAAATAAAATAGTTGACTAAAACCGGTTATAATCGATTAAAACAGGTTAATTTAAAACCGATTTCAAGCCTTGATCCGGACCTTAAAAAAGTTTGTCATTCTTCTTACGTGTGTGTCACGAAACCATGTCACGGAACGTGAAATGGTCTTAACATTTTCGCGGAACATTCGCGATCTTATAATATTCTCTTTTGGGAATTGTAACAGCCAGCCCATCGGCGCAGGGGTGGCATCCATCCCTTATTATAACAAGACAGAACACGTAATTCCTTATATGACACGTGAGATATGCCTGTTACGTAGTATCCTTACGACACGTAAGTTAATTTAGAAACAAAGATGATATTAATGCAGTGTTCTTTTTGTACTTTGGCTTTTATGTTAGTTTAGAGTATTATGATGAGATGAATGATTCATTTACGTCGTCAGCCAGTCGCAGTCAACTGATGGACGTAGGCCTCCCCAAGACGGCGCCACTCATTCCTGTCCTCCGATTTCCTCATCCAGCGCCACTACGTTTACCGAAACGCGGTCTCCACTCCAGGACTCGTCTGCTCCATGGGCCATCGGTCCTGCAACAGACGTGACCGGCCCACTGCCACTTCAACTTGCTAATTTTGCGAATTATGTCGGTTACCTTACCTTGGTTCTCTTACGGACATCCTCATTTCTGATTTTGTTAACCGACTTCGAAAAAAGGAGGAGGTTTTCAATTCTTCGGGATCTTTGTTTTTTTTTTTTTTGTTTTTTTTTATGTATGTTCGCCGATTACTCCGTGATTTAGGATCCGATTTACGTGATTCTTTTTTTGTTCGACGCGGAATAGCTTCTAATTGGTCCCCTAAAAATTTCACATAGTTTGGCCCCGTAGTTTTCATTTTATGAAAAATTTTCATGAAAATAATTTTCACTCCGTTCCATATGTACACCGATTACTCTGAGATTTATGATTCGATTTACGTGATTCTTTTTTTGTTCGACGCGGAATAGTTGCCATGTAGTCCCCTAAAAATTTGACATAGTTTGGCCCAGTAGTTTTCATTTTATGAAAATTTTTCATGAAAATAATTTTCACTCCGTTCCATATGTACACCGATTACTCTGAGATTTATGATTCGATTTACGTGATTCTTTTTTTGTTCGAGGCGGAATAGCTGCCATGTGGTCGACCCATACATAGCTAGACACTAAAAAGTAATAAATAAAAAATAAAAACTTCGTTTAAAAAAACCGACTTCAAAAACTATAAAACTAAAATGTATAAAACAACTTATTTCTCTAATAGTTTTTCAAAGCAAAACATAAAAATTACTATATTTTGAAAATTACTAAGCACCGACTTTAAGATGTTTTAGATAATATATAGATATTAATAATAATAGCTTTAGAAATAAGTTATTTTATACATTTTAGTTTTTTAGTTTTTTCCATAAGAGAAACATCCAACATAGCTCCATAGCCCGTTGAGCGACTTGGAACTTGTGGACCAATCTTGCCGTCCACATCTCGGCCCGTAGCTCAGGATTGGTTAATCTTAATTTAAAACAATAAAAAAATGAAAAATATCCCAGCCCTTTTTGTGGTTATAGAACATACTAAATTAAACACATAAGTTACTTATCTGCTTTACATAGTATAAAACAAAGTCGCTTGCCGCGTCTGTCTGTATATCCCCTAACTCCTTTTAAACTACGCAACAGATTTTTAAACGTTTCTCACTATTACTTAGATAATTTTTGAAGGAAGTTTATATATATTAGCTTCTGCCTGCGGCTTCGCTCGCGATATATATAAACCCACTTATGTTTTTATGTAGGTAATGCAGAGCTACCGACCAAGTTAGCGAAGCCGCGGGAAAAACTCTTGTATATTGTAGAATTATACAGCTTAATTAAAAAGCCTCGTGCAATATATATATATATATATATATATATATATATATATATATATATATATATATATATATATATATGCAAATGCGTATTCGTCGCGGCTTATTCTATTTGGCTCGAGAACAGCTGGTGCCTCGGCGGTGACAAAAGATCCACGCATTATTACTACACGATGAATTTATTTTTCTGTTTAGTATGTACCTGATATGTTATATCTATCTTGTAATAAATTTATAAAAGTAATATCCAAAGGGATTATTGCACTGTACCCTGTTTGGTTGTTCGAGGGTTCTTGACATGAATTACATTTTTAGAACCGAGTAGATAAAATTGGGATTAAAATAACCAACATCTTCTTTCTTATACATATATAAAAATGAATGTTTGTCTGTATGTCCTTTATAGAATCGTAAACTACACATTTGATCATGTGATGATCTTTAGCAAAGTTGTTGTGCATGAGCCAAAGAAGGTTTCTGAGTTGGTTCACAATTGGACCCGATAGGTGGCGCTGCTGTCGGCATTTCGATTGAAGCTTCCGGCCGGGCAGGATGAAGTCTGCCGGGACAGCTAGAATTTTATAATTAACTAGCTGTCCGGGCAGACGTTGTCCTGCCCTGAAGAAATGAAATTTAGAACCCGATTGCAGCGCCATGTACAGGGTCCATTAAGATGTAAGCTATCCTATCTTTCAAGTTGGATCAAACTGCACACGGTGTCCAAATTTGATTAAAATCAGTTAATTAGTCGGTTTAGGAGTCCATCGCGGACAAACAACGTGACACGTAATTTATATATGTCGCAGAACGGCCTCGTTCTCACGACATCTTTAGTTATTGCAGGTTTAGTGGGCGTCATCAGGATAAAATGCGAGCATAAAACACAATAGCCACGGTTTATACAATTTAATTTATATTTGATCAACATTATGACATAGTTTAGACCGAGCAGCGGGTTCAGGGCACCCGCTCATACTTTCAACTTCAATACTTTCTTTAAAACTCTCAAAGGTCCAACTCGACCTGTAGCCACCAACCAAATGTGCCACAAAAACTCCTCAGTCTACCGAAGTAGATACTACTCAAAGTATAGAGGGCGTCTCTGACCCCGCTCCGCCATATGCTCTGCTCCGATTGGTCGTTTATTAAATTACAATATTCATAACTTTTATTAGGTTAGAACGATCTTGAAGTTATAGAAACATTAACAAATCTAATTAAATTACATTAAGAATTTTAGAAGTGATTATAATGTAAACAAATGATATTGTGCGTTATACATCCAGTCAACAATACATCGTCATATCGTCATAGTCATAGCTTCCCTCCGACATATATATTAAGATGTATTGATTACAATAACAATGGGGGTAAGATATAAAACATCAGCATGATTTAGTTTTCAATTGTAACTTGAGGTAATAAACTACTAAAATAAATTGCTTTTTGAATGCATGAAGTGTCTATCGGGCGGGCGTTATAAAATTTTAATTTAAAAAATTCTGCACATAACGTTCCTCTTCCGTACCTTAGGGGTTTGAAACGAGCTTCTGACCGAGATTAGCCCGCTGCATTACGATATGGGGTTACGTAAAAAATATGTCAAATTTAAAATTTTTTTTATTCAATATAATTACGACTGGAGAAAATTTTTTTGAAGGTTAAAAATAAAATTTACTTCCTATTCTATGTACACAACTTCATTGTCATAAATTATTTTCAGGTAGGTAGTGTACTGGTAACATTTCTGGCGTTCCAAATTTCTATAGATAACGGTCACCACTTTCAATTAGATGGACAGTCAGCCTGTCTATACTGTAGGTACTCAACTATAAAAAAGATTCACTTACGGATAGGTGCCACTTTGTTGGCCCAGAAACAATCTGCCTTGTAACACCTCACCTATAGAACATATGTTGGTAACTGAGAAAGGATTTTTTTTACACAATTAAAACACCGTAGTAGTCTTGGAAAACTTTAAATAAAAGGTCATTCTTAATCTTAAATTATGCATAATCTAGAAAACTTGTACACCCGAAGGCAGTGGAGATAAACACAACAACATAACAACTCTAAACCGTTTGCCGGCACACTCTCTATAATGCAGACAGTAGAAAAAAACTAAAATGTATAAAATAACTTATTTCTTAAGCTATTATTATTAATATATATTATCTAAAACATCTTAAAGTCGGTGCTTAGTAATTTTCAAAATATAGTAATTTTTATGTTTTACTTTCAAGATGTTTTAGATAATATATATTAATAATAATAGCTTAAGAAATAAGTTATTTTATACATTTTAGTTTTTTCGTTTTTGAAGTCGGTTTTTTTAAACGAAGTTTTTAAATTTTATTTGTTACTTTTTAGTGTCTAGCTATGTATGGGTGGACCTACGAATGGTGCCGCGCTTCTTAAAAAATATAGGTCCCAAGAACCGGGAACAAAAAAATGTTCATAAAATGAAAATTACTGGGCCAAACTATGTAAAATTTTTAAGGGACCAATTGGAAACTATTTCGCGTCGAACAAAAAAAGAATCACGTAAATCGGATCATAAATCACGGAGTTATCGGCGAACATACATAAAAAAAAGCAACAAAAAAAAATAAAAAAAGATCCCGACGAATTGATAACCTCCTCCTTTTTTCGAAGTCGGTTAAAAATGCAGTATTTTATAGGTAGACAGGCAAACGTATACAATTCACAGTACGGGATCGCCGACAACACTAGTAAAACGCTTAAAGTATTAAGCTGCCAAACCGATATCTGAGATATGAAATACCTATAGGTATTTCATATGCAGCTTCAGGATTGCAGCAACACCAACGTCCTTGAAGATTTTTTGGTACCTACTGATTTTTTGGGCGATAGCGAACTTCCATAGTAGCAATCTTTTTCCAGATGCATTATTAATTATTGTATTGTAAATAAAATAAAGTAGTATTTAAAAAATATTCATCTGTCTATACTTATAGTATTATAAAGAGGAAAGATTTGTATTTTTGTATATTTATAACGAATAAACTCAAAAACTACCGGGCTGATTTAAAGGTTCTTTCACTATTCAAATGCTAATTATTATATACCTGATTAATAAAGACTATATAAAAATTAGGTATCCCTACTACAACTTCATTAATGTAACCAATCAATCTAAACAAAATACTGGGCGCTGGAATCTTGTTCTATGATTTTGATGAAATTCTATATGTATTTGAGTGGGCCCCGGGGTGGCTTAGAATCACAAATAGTCCTTACAAACGCCTTCATAAAAAACATAGAACAAAGCAACTTGTGACAGAATCACCCCCTGACCTCTTCCACGGAACTCCCGTACCCCAACTTCCCGCTTACCACGAACATGTAGCAGCTAAGCGTCTGCTTAAAAGTAGTACGTCAGGGAGTACCGTGCGAGCCTCTGATGTCCAAGTGTTAGTTGGTCTAATATACAAACAGTTTCCGAATCAAGTAATACACACAAGAGAAGAAAAGCAAGACCACGAATACCAGGAAGCATTCGAAAGACTCTACAGCTATTTGGACTCTCAGCGTGACTTTCGTGGATCGTGCGAATACCAGTGTGTGTGATTAGTGCAAATCGTATTGATGGGCGAAATCGATACAATTAGTGCTATCAGTTTTCGGTGGAATATATTAAGAGGTGTTTCATTCAGTACAACACCTCCATCGTACAACGTGGTATGGTTTAGCCACATCCTTCAAATCTGGGTCCATCGTTAACGACGACCAAGTCCCAGCATTTTTGGAAGTGTATAAATCGTACAATAACTGTGAGGTAAAAAATTGTATCATAAGGCGAAGTTTAGCTTCATAATCAAAAGGCTTCGTTAGTCTTTTCAAAGAAAAGTTATTGTAACAAGGATTTCGCCACAAATAATATTACCTTTATACGAATAAAAACAGTAAAGACTTTTGGCATATAGTTATGTATAATTTTAATGTAGATCAAACATTGGTCCTGGTTTCTTTAAGCTTTGATAAATACATACAATAGCATTTTATTGTCTTCTTTCACAAGGTTCTTTTAGTCACTTTGTATTGTATTAACAAAGTATAATAGGTATATTATATGTTTTGTTCAGATTTTAATGCCCCGTGTTTACTAAAACTGCTAGAGTTGTCCCTGAGAAACTTTTCTGTCAGACAGAGATATAATTCTACAACTATATCTCTCAGTCTGTCATCGGTCATTTATAATTAAGCGTTGTATAAGTAGTGTTCACTAAAAAAAAATCTGTTTATTGGTATATGACAGATTTTATCGTTTCTTCACTATTAAGTTATCCATCTGTCTGACAAATTTAATAAAAATTGGCGCCCTATTCAAACAGGAGAACAGAATCTTCTTCTCAGAATGTATTCACGTAGTTTATCGTCTTGTAAAACAGACATTGTTCTGGGCTAACGGATTGAGACGATCAATCGACGAGTCGACCCTATAAATAATTCGCAATACACCATCAAACATCTCAAACTATAACTGTATTCGCCGTTTCCTATGCAAACCTCCTTACAAATTCAAGTTCCGTCGACGTGCCTTCACTTACAATGTGACTTGGTTTGACCGCATTAGGGCTGACAAAAATAACACTATCGTCAATATGTGGTAGTGGCTAAGAGCTAGGACATAAACGTCGCGTTCCAATAACTAACACGAGAGGTGAAAGTGACCTATTTAGGTATTTTGCCGCATGAGCGTAGCGAGAGCGCTAATAGTACGAATGTCTAAATAGGTATTTCACCCGAGGTTAATACACTATTTTCATTTCCAATATAACGAAAATAAATAAAAACTGATTAGTTAAATAAACAACTACTTCTATAATGAAATCAGGTGTTAAATCCATATCTTCATCTGATGAACTCATTTAATACGTCACATACGTCACATGACGTTTCACGTCAAGCAAATTACTTTTTCTGTGGTATTCTACCCGCCAGTATTTTTTGTCACTGTTTATAGTAAATATTTAGCTCAAATGTATGTAAATTAAATAATGATTTAGTGAAAAGTAATTTAGCCATATCTGGCGAATAAAGTAGTTACTCGAAGGCATTTATAGTTTTGGGTCAAAAACTCGTTCACTATGATGGCCTTGTGCGTATTATCGTGGTGCGAAATCCAAGATTTTTCTTACCACAAATCTGGCCCTTTTCATCGAATTTGGTTTCTTAAACCCCGCATAATACTCAAATAATATACTTTATTTACCGTCTGACCTTCCAGTAAGAATTTCGAGTACACAAAACCGCGATAGTCAAAGGAAATAGTCAACATGACTTTTGATCGACTTTGGCGTGGTTTTTCTCGGTTTCGGTTCAGTTGGAAGGCGCCACTCAGAAGCTCGTTAACTAGTTTGCATATCAAACTCGTAAGCCGACGTCTCTTCACCAGTAACAATGCGTTTCGTGAACGTTGGGTTGGAATTGACTCGCTCTAGCATGTCCTCGTCGAATCTTACGCGATTGAGTATTTGGAGACAATTTAAATCTTCTGGGACTAGCCGAGCGGCAACATGTTTCATATCCTAGGATTATTTAAAATGATACAGATTGACTCGTGGAAGACAAAGTTCAGCGGCTATTTCTCTTCAGCTTGAATGAGGAGTTTCTGTCACTATTTCCTTCACTTTTGCGATGTTAACTTCAGTTGAAGAAGTCGATAGCCTACCAGGGCGAGTCTTCCAGCATCTCTCGACCGCTTTGTACCCCTCATAAACTATTTCTGGTAACCCTATTAAGCGTACACACTTAATATTCGGAAAGCATTTTGTGTGTGTTACTGCCCTTTTATGCGGCTACTTAACCGCCGGGCTGTGTTCATTAATATTTTTATTTTAATCATACATATAAAATTCTCGTGTCACAGTGTTAGTAACAATACTCCCCCGAAACGCCTGGATCGATTCTCATGAAATTTTGTGTGCATATTCAGTAGGTCTGAGAATCGGACAACATCTATTTTTCATCCCCCTAAATGTTAAGGGTAGTCCACCCCTAAATATTTTTTAACTTTTTGATATTTTTTTAATTTTAATTTTTTTATGATACAGTATTAAAAAATACATACAACACTAAATTTTCAACCCGATCAACCACTATTTTTTAATAGCGATATTAGTATTATTATATTATTATTTATAATTTTCTACTGGGATGATTTAGATTTAAATTTGAACCAGGTAGATGGCGCTGCAATCGGGTAACAGAATTTAGGTGTTCTTTTTGTTGTTGTATGTGTTGAAATTTGTCCCGGAATGATTTAAATTAACGTTTGGATCCAGTAGGTGGCGCTGAAATCGGGTTCTAGAATTTATTTTTTAAAAGCAGGACAACGTCTGCCGGGTACAGCTAGTAATATATATATTTATAACATTAATATAATTTAGGAAGTCTACAGTTTAAATTTGAAAAGATTCAAACGCATTGCCGATAATTGAACTGTTTATTGTAAAAAAAATCAAATAAATTCTAGCAGAATTTTTAGATGTTTTGTTCAATTTTATTTTCAATAAATTGTATAGTTTTTTACGCTTCTGTGACAATTACCTTTACCCAGAAAGCTCTCAATCTATGATTACATTCTTTTAAAATAAAAATAGGTTTATATTATTTGTATTTTAAGTAATGAAAATGTTGCCTTGAAATAAATAAACAAATAAAATAAATATGTAAGCTCACGACGACAAATAACCGAGAATAACACAATAATAATCTGAATTAAGAATCAAATTTTACATTTCACTACACTGGAATTATTACAATTACAACATTAAATATAGCATAATATAATAATATAATATTATAAAATATCAGGATGACTGCAAGAGTTTCATCCACGCCTGTCAGGTGTCAAGCAGTAATTGCCCTCCAAGAATACTGCGATTATCAGTAATTTATCGACCACACTAAATATCCGCTCCTTGTCTAAGACTGTTCGCTGATGACTGCTCGTGACTCTTGTTATAGACTGTCCCCTACCTGCCCGAACAGCGCGTATTTAAGGTTCTCGTAGCGCGCCGCAGTGACACTATCCGGTAATGCTTTGGCGCCGCTTCAGTTTCACTCCCTTCATATAACCAACTTCCGTCATCTGTATTAAGTTCTAACTTCGGTTATGTACGCCATTTCCGATATTCGTCGCTCGATAATAAATGCCTCTATATTGACATCCGGTTATATGACATCCGACTTCGTTTACCTCATAAAAGAATACTCTATATCCGGTTATTAACTACTTCCGCCATATGGTTACTTTATAATAATATTACACGCCGACAACAGTGAATGTACACCTGCAGTTTATTACCTTTTCGGCTTCTGGACTTCTTTTGTTTACTTTGTGTTTAACATTTGTAATTAGAATAGCAGCCTTTTGTGTATTGTAATCCTTTATGATGGTCGTTAGCCAGGTGTGACTCTAGGAAAATTCAGTCCACGCGGTCGAGTATTGTATTGTATAGTTTAGTATAAAGCAATGCCCGAACGGAGGGGTGAGGCAATCAAGTGACGATTACGATACGAGCAAGACGTATATACATTCGATAAGCTATATAGTGACGGACTTTGCGCTTGTTATTGAATCGTGCATCACGTTTGTACTGGTTGCATCCAGTTATGTTTGTACTTGTGTTATACGTGTTTGTATAGTTCTAATAAATTCTATAGTAATTCCAACGGCATTTTAATTGGAGTCCCGTAATTCGTAACAATAACGAGCATGTCTCCTACAATTTTCTTCTGTTTGTCGCGAATACCGGCGACATAGCTAGTGCTTTAATAAAATAAATTATCTTAGGGCTTAGGCATCAAAATGAACTAATTAAAACTTTAATGGAATTATTTAGACTATAATAAAATGTTTGTAGCGACAGAATTTCATGAATAAGTTTTAATGAAATAATGAATACAATTTTACAAACCGTTAAATGTTAATATCCAAAGATTAATTATCGTGGACAAGGGGTCTTTGCAAATTGGGACACGATACAATAAATAATAATAAATTGTATTAAGGTAAGAAATTAGGAAGTTTTGTCTAGAATAAAGATAATGGAATATCTTTTAAATTTATGACACTCCCAACTAATATTAAAAATGCGCCTGTCAGTTTGTTTCTTAGTTACAATCACACTCACAATCACGAAATTTTGTGTACACGTTCTAAGAGGTATAGAAAAGGACACAGGATAGATACCTTTCATCCTGACAAAAAGTATTGTTCCCGAGGGATAGACGAATATAACCAAAAATGTGTGTGTGTTTACTGTAACTACTCTAAATTGTTAATTTAATGTGTGTGTGGTGAACAATAGATCGTTATCTATTCAATTTATTTATTATTAAGTGATAATGCAAATAGGTGGTAATAAATCAACTGGCTATTATGAGTCCTTAATTTTAAACTCAAATTCCCATTCGGAGTGTTTAACAGCTTATAGGGAAGGAAGTTCTCTTCAACTTGTACAATAATGAAGACTTTCAAAGCCTGTTAATGCTTAACTACAATACAAAGGTCTAAGTTATAGCGTTATGATTGCAAACTAAAACTTGAACTCTACTATAACCGTTTATAATTTGAAACCCTACACTTCAAAACTAACTTCTGACTTAGGTAAACTCTTAACTAGTTACAGTACCTAAGTATAGATTAATTAAGTTAAGTTGTAAAAAAGTTACATTAAAAGTTCACGGATATATGTAATTATCGCTGGTTTGTATTAATTAAACACCAAATATGGCTGCCGCACTGCGTATATAGAAAAGCTCATTCAATACGTCCCCTCCGCCTGAGACGAATTGAAGTAGCATTTCCAAGCACTTTTAATGAAAAATACGCTTAAATGCTGCTCCAATATGTCCTAGAGGGTGACGTACTGCAGTAGGGTTTCCAGTGGTATAACGCGTCTGAACGTAGGGTTTATCCTAGTTCTATTTGTCAACGGGAAACTGATACTACAAGAAGGTTAAGGATTACTTAATCTGCTTAAACTGTAGAACATGTACGATTATGATACGTGATAAATAAAGCAAATATAGTGCGAAGCAAAGGAATAAAGGTTTATTTAGAAAAATATTCAATGCTTCTTTGCACAAGGCTGGTTATTATTAATATTAATGGCTAAACAATGGGATCGCTTTTTAGCACTTTGGCCTTCTAATGCACTAGGTCGCCCAGCTTGAATTCGCGCTCCTGAAATCCCTCTGTCCTTTCGTCGAGCAATTGAAGTTGGCTGCACTTTTATTTTTCTGGATCTCCGATTCATCGTTTTTTGACATATAAATGTCATTATTTGTGATGGCGTTTATAGAGTTTCCAGAACTGCAGTAAATTTCTGTTTTAAAGAAAAATATTTTTAAATTATTGTGAAGATTTAAATATTCAAAAGTTTATTCAGAAAATAAAAGCGTGTTAAATAGGCCTTCGCAGGCACTTTTCTACGTCAATTTAAATTTTCAAGAAATATACTAGATTTATAATTTAAGTTAGGTTTAATTAAATAATAATTAAACCTAACTTAAAGAAAATTCTGTATTACAATTTTAGTATACATACGATGTTTTGCAAAGGTTATGATAGCGATTGAGTGTACAATGATAATAAATAATTTAACCAGTAGTCCAGCAAAAACCTATATTATTAGTAAATGTCAAATATTAAATAATTAGACCAACCTGTAATTGTGGTATGTTGCTCATATTTACGTCGCTTTGAAGTACTTCGCCAATGCGGGTGAACTGATCGTTTATTTCTTGGATCATATTTTTATAATTTTCGAAATAACGTCCACCACTGCCGCTGGGACAAGTGCAGACTCCAATTTTTATATCAATCAGAGCGGGATAGATAATACACGAAAACATAATGTGTGCGTGAGATAGCAATATCTGCACAGATAGACGTATCGCATTAGCTTTTCTAAGACAACTTTGTGATTTTAGCACTAGAAATCCTACTCCAATACGTCCCGCGACGTTGACGAATAGGATGAGGGTTTCTAATATATTTTATTGCGTTTAAACTAGAAATCCTACTGCAGTAAGTTACCCTCTGGGACGTATTGGAGCAGCATTTACATGTGTTTTTTCGTTAAAAGAGCTTAGAAATGTTGCTTCAGTTCGTCTCAGGCGGAGGGGACATAATGAATGAGCTTTTCTGTATACGCTGCCGGGCTTCAGAGCGCGTACACTTTTAGTGTAAGCGTTTTACCTTCGGAGAGACTTTGCGTCACTCTGCGTATTTTACCACCTGTATAACAGGGAGTTTTCCGAGGAACTGTTTCATCTGATACCAACGCCTCACTATACAACCGCACCGCTCGCCAGCGACGGGATATTCACCCCCTTTTCCTTGAGCTCCCACCCTCAACTACGCAACGGTTCTCTAGAAAATTTGAATGAATGAATGAAAACTCTTTATTGTTCACCATAAACTTAAATCTAGACAATTGATATGGATACATTTTTATTAGAACAATGGGCGGCCTTATCGGTTATAGCAATCTCTATATCTATCTATTCCGCGTACAACGATGATCTGGAGGGAACTTCCCGCCGCGGTTTTCCCTTTGCGCTATGACATGGGGTTCTTTCAGAAGGGCGTTATAAAATTTCTTACAGGTCGCGATGGCGACACTCCTGGTGTTGCAAACGTCCATAGGCGACGGTAACCACTTTCCATCAGGTGAGCCGTCTGCCCATTTGCCTGCCTCAGGCTATTAAAGAAAACATGGCTTTCCGCGTATATAAAGTGTGCTGAATGAGCTCGCTGCACCTGGAGGCTCTCGCGACTAAGATTGACCTTTCTATTCAACCTTAATTTATTCTGGAAATTACTCGAGTTTTTCTTAAATACTAAAAAATGCACGTACAACCAAACAAAATTAGAAATACACAATGAAATATGCATACATATATTAATTTTTTACATAAATATGTGTGTCCTACTTTCGGAGGCTTAACTCATTTTGAGTCGCCACGACCGTAAGTACATAAATATGTGCGTCGCCTACATCAAGCACCTATTTACTTTAATACCCTACAAACAGTAACTATTTTCGTCTTTTATGTATTCTATCCTACTTATATTATAAACGCGAAAGTTTGTATGTATGGTTGTATGTTTGTTACTCTATTTTTCACGCAATAACCACTGAATGGATTTTGATGAAACTTTACAATAATATAACTTACACATCGGAATATCACATAGGCTATACTTTATAAAGATATAGTGAGAAATATCCAAAATATTTTCCATAACCACGCTGGTGAAACCACAGGGCGTAGCTAGTCTAATATAATACATTTATTATTCTCATTTTTAAATTAATTGTTGTAAAATCAAATGTGAAAAAAGCAAGCGGTAAACTAGGATCAGCTGATTTTGCAAATACAACTATGATATTTTCAATCAATCAATCATTTATTTGCTCAAAAACATGGTGTATAATTATGTCGCAGGCAATTTGTATGATTCCGCATTTTACAAACGGCGTCGTCCCTTTACAAACGCTCGCTGTTTTGAAATATGCCGAAGGCAAATTGGCGACTCGTTCAATTGTTAAAATTTCGACATTGATTGTTATAGTAGGGTGACCATCATAAAACACAAGTTGGACACATTTTGTAAACATAACTTTACTATTTTTTTTCAAAATGGTGTACTTATTTCTTGTTTCTAAAAACGAGAAATGCAGAAGAAAGGTAGTGGTCAATGTAAAAAACATTTAATACAGTCTAAAAACGCAGACTAAAGCGCACAAGCCTAGCGAGTGAAGCAAGTGTGCCATGACAGCGGTCAGCAAATGTCACAACCGATGTGTAGCCACCATTTAAATAGTTATCAATTAATAAATGGTGACAAGTCTCTTCTGGCACTCGCCGGCCGCTGCCGCGGCACGCTCGCTTCTCTCGCTCGGCTCGTGCGCTTTGGTCTAAACACTAACCCAACCCAACCAACTGGCCGTTTAAGTCCATTTTTGTTTTTCCCATTATTCATTCAAAACTTGTTGGTGGACCCTAAAAACATGTTTCCTAACACAAATAACAGGTCTTGTGTCTATATATAAGGCGTATGTATATCCCTAAACTAAATTTTCGTTAATGCCGCTCTCTGCAAAAGTTGAGCCACATTCTTTTTAAAACATATGCTTCTCTTATTTTGACATTGCCTTTTAGCCGGCTTACATGAACATTTGCTAAAGCCTTGTCCGCCAAATAGAGATTCATTTGAAACCGCTTCTCTCAATGATATGATGTTGTGCGGGATTTCTTGGAGGTATTTGTTTGACGATATTTGTAATGCTTGTAAGAACAAGAAATAAATACTTCAATTTGCCGTGGCAGAGTCCTATATATTTTACGTGCCGGATAACCTCAAAAACTTTGTCATTTGTCCACGGTCTTTTTACTGCTCCTATTTGTGAATCGTAATTTTTTCTCTATTCACTGTAATAATTGTCTTTAAAACAATACTGAACACGTAGAATTTGAACTGTTTTCAATATTTTTCTGTCATTACTCGACGCCATTTTTCTTGTTTTGATTAGTAGCGCCACGCGCGGTATGATTAAGAACTATATACTTCAATTTGCCGCGGCATTTTGTAAACGGCGATTGAATTATCTATCAAATGTTGTGGCATATTATAAAGTGACAAGGCAATTTACATTTTGCCTTCGGCATGTTTCAAAACAGCGAGCGTTTTTGAACAGACGACGCCGTTTGTAAAACGCCGAATCATACAAATTGCCTGCCACATATACATGGATCATATTGTTACTTTTAGGTTTCACAGGTTTTTGCCGGTCAGGAATGCAAATTCTACATATATGCTTAAAACTACTTCAAAATTATACATGTCAATTTAAAATTATATAATCACTACAATTATCATAATTTATTTACGTATTTTTGGCTCTTATATATAATGTTTACAATATACCATGCATATATTCGTCTACTGAGTAATATGCTTTTTGGATCAGTAGACCTCGAAGTTTATTTTTAAATGAATTAATATTTGTAATCATCTTTAAATCATTTGATAATTTATTAAAAATTAATATACCCATGGCAAAAATACTTTTTTTGAACAAAGTCGTTTTACAGTTTACATTTTTAAGTTTATTATGATGTCTAATAGTTTGACAGGTTTCGTAATTATTAATGTCCTTTTTTTTATAAATAAAGCTGATTCATAAATATATAGTGAAGGGAGTGTCATGATTTTTAGATTTATAAAATGGGCTTTACATGAATCTGTTTGTTTGATTTTGCAGATTGCACGTATACATTTTTTTTGAGCTTTGAATGCACATTCTTTATCTGTCGAGTTTGCCCAATACAATATTCCGTATTTTAGTGTGGAACCTACATAAGCATTTTGTCTGTCAGTCTTTTAGAGCATTACGTGAAAACTACTGAACGGATTTAAATGAAACTCGACACGGAGCTAGTTTATATCCTGGGACAACTCGGATTACTTTTGTCCCGATAAATGAGGTCGTTTCCGTGGCATTTACGAATATAGCCCAAAAGATGCTGCAGTCGCTTTTTTTGTGCCGCCGCTCGTTGTAGTTCACTTACAAGTACGCCGTGGTCATGACAACGTGTATGCTATTTATCTATAATATTATAAAATTCTAAAAATACCTTGTCTGTACATACATACATACATAACTTCACGCCAGGTCCCTTGCGGGGTAGGCACGAACAACAGAGCGCCATTCAGGCCTATTCTTACACACCTCACTTGCTTCTTTGACATTCATAGCTCTTGTCATGCACGCTCGTCTGTTCTTAAGGCTCCTGACATCACCTTCTGCTAATACACGATCAATTTGATCATGGAAGGTGAGACGTGGTCTTCCGCGACTTCTGCATCTATCCGTCTGTACATTGAAGATATTAAAAAAACATCTGGAATACACTATATAAACGATAAAGAGCACGTGTTTGTTTGTTCGGTATTCAAGTAAAAACTACTGAATCGACATCGATGCGGTTTTCGCGTAAACGTTACGCGTTGCGTTGCGTTACGGATACGATTATGTTTTTCGCTTATGCAAAAACCGCACCGTTGATAACGACTAAAAATTGCAGACTTAATATCTGCGCTACTTTTTATCCTGGGAAGCCCCTGTCATTTTTCTAGAATGATTTAAAATGAAAAAAAAAACGAATTCCAATGTGATTTTTTCACTATTCGATACCAAATTTTATGTAATAAAATATATGATATTTTTATCTGAGGAATACCGCGTAATTTTTAAAGAGCAGTTTGTAGTTTTTAAATGCTGTGGTACTTTGTGTCCCGGGGTATAAGCGGGAATTTCAAATCTTGCGTGGATAAAGTCATGGGCATATCCTTGTAAATAAATATAATAATACGAAGTTTTATTTCTTTGTTTATAATAAATCAACAGTTTACACGATTTCGACAGTTAATTTTTTTATAGCTTAATCTGTTTTGTTTTATTTTCTATTTACGTATCAAGCCAATGTCAAGTAGTTATGAGTATTCAAATTATAAAATAACCATCAATACAATGGGCATTAGGCGTAAATCGGGAGCATCAGCCCCGGCCTGGGTGACAGACTGTAGGTTCCTGAGTGACTTTAAACTAGGAAGAGCTCGTGGCAGCACGAAAAGGCACATCTCAATTATTTTAACACAAACTTAGAATTCTTGCATAATAACAATCGATATTCTAATACTATTATTGGAACGAAGTTCCTTATCGCGCGTTGCGAAAGGGGGCTAGACGGAAAAAATTAAGACCAAAAGTTGTAACGACACTTTTTGCTATAGTTGTAAGCCGTGCGGCGTGCGCGTGTTTCTCTGTCTGTCTCTCTCTCTCTCATAGAAAACAAGCCAGTTATTTTCGTTTCGTCTTTCTATTTCGCATTGAACAGTGTGGTGTCGCGACGATTATTTTTGTGGAGTGTTTACAGGTTTTTTGTACATAAAAAAAGGAACTTCGTTCCATCCGGGTGTCCCTTGAAACCTCTCAAGTTTCTGTTCATTTCTAAACAATATTATAATTGTTTAAGTAAAAACCGCACAGCACAACATTGCCTTCAGTTTTCCGTCAAAAGTTCCTCTAGTTATTTCGGTAATTTAGCTAATAATATTATGTTGTACACAAGATATAAATTTATGTCCAAAGTTTCATCAAGTTTACATAAGTTACACGTAATCTCGACATCTGCCACTTAAATCAGGCCGCGCTGCCACCGCTTCAATCCAACATTCAGATTTAACCTAGATAAACTATTTAAATATCCGTCTAGCTGTTTCCTAAATCTAGACAAATCGTACCAAAGTCCAGGTAGAGGGAGACTAATGATCAGATTAGAGCAAAAATTCCTTTCATCATTGTAGAAATTCTGTCGTGTTAAATCTTTCGTAGAATACTTCGTAGATATACCTAATTCTAAGCTTATTTAAGGTCATTTTGTATAGAAAACGCTTCTCGTGCCCTTGTTTTTTGTTATCTATATATTAATAAGTAAACAAAAACACAGCAAAAACTTTGTAACCCTTTTTAAGAAAATTTCGCGGACGGAGGAATATGAAATTTCGCACACTTATAGTTTATATAGAGAAGAAGTGCAGAATGCTAATATTTTTTTAAAAATTATGAATAAAAAATAATTAAATCAATAAAAAAAAACATTACACACACTACCATGTATTTGGCACACAAAGACGCATAATATATACTCTTTTATTTATTGTTAAAGTCAAATTAACAGTGTATCCTTGGCAAAATATGTGATAATCGAAGTATATAGTATAGTCTTTGACAACAGAACCTAAATAATGTTCAAACTTATAATTTAAATTAATTATTATCGAAGAATTTCGACCACGGGCGACCACAAGTACTATATACATCAGTGGTAGACACATGCTGCAATCAGTCTTTTGATTACAGCTGTTAGGACTGGTACGATCGGTGTGATACGCTCTCATAGAAAATCGGTCGGAAACGGTTAGCCTTGCGTTAATCGTCTTTCGTACGATGAGTGACAGTTCCCATGGCCCACTTCACCTCGTCCTATCCCATCTTTCTTATCCCAATCCCGTATCTCTTTCCTTCTATCCCATCCCTCTTTTTCAGAAATAAGAAATCATTTACTCATAACAAAGTTACACGTTAATTCCATGCTAAATTGCATTGCCTGTTCTTGCAAACATCTATAGGTGACGGTATCAACTTTCTCTAGGAGCTTAAGATACTTATAAACTACTCATTCAAATCGGCGTTTCACATAATTGGCCCCGCGCGGCCAATATTTACTTGGATGGAACAGTCACTTGGACCTGCAAGCGTGGCAAAATATTGTATCAACCGAACATCCGCTACGTGGCTAGCGTCCGACCTCAGCGATATCATAAACTCGATTCAAAACTATTTTATTCAGAGGCCCAGATCACGAGGAAGCAAGTTAAAATATCCTAAAGTGAGAGGAGTTTACATGGTTAATATGTATTGAAAAATCGACAACACGACGTAAGCTTGTTTAGCCTAATGGTTTACTAGTACAATATTAATAAGAAGGCATGGGGTTCAATTCATAGAATGTTGTTTTTTTTTTCACTTTTAAAACAAAGAATTGTTATATATAAATAATAGCAAAAGAAGGTTATTTGTTACAGTACACAGGTTACTGAGTGCCTTGGAATTTATAGACTAATCCCGCTGTCAGATTCACGGTTTGGCCCTATAATAATAAATTAAGTTTTCTTTTTTTAATAAAACTTGAAATTAATATGTCTGGAATAACAAAATTAATTTATTTCTGAATGAACCTCAATATCGGGCTATAGAATATCGTTGATCTCTTCAACTTTAATCGAAACTCTAATTGGCATGAAAGATTCCCGTTTGTGGCAGTTCGATGAAACGAACGATTGAAGGCTGGAATACTCGTCATTTTTAGAGAGTTTTAACCCCTAGCTATTTTTGTCGATGAAAAGAACAAACGACTTGAAAGGATCAAAAACATCAATCTTTACGACGCGAGATTTTCTAACAAATTGTTACACTCAAAGAAAATTTCCCTACTGAATGGTTTCCTATTGAAACAATCTTTTATTTTTTTCTGTTTACTGTAAAATACAGCCCAATTTCATATTTATTTGCTTTATTGTACTGTATACGTATGCATCTCAGTTGAGCAATTTTAAAACCCAGTAAGTGCATTTCAAGAATTTTTACATCTCAGCACAAATTAAATATCAAGACTAGGAAACCGGTAAAAATCGAACCGGTTACACCTTAAGCACAAAGAAACTTTTCATTTCAGTTTTGTTCTCAGTTGAATAATTTTTTATTAATAATATAATAAATTATACTTTATAAATAATCCGTTTGTCACCGCAAATGTGAAATATAATAAAAACGTATAATATAACAAATACATAATTAACTGTATTGTAAATATAATGTCTACAATTAAATAATTATTGCATGTACAATATAAATATAAAATAAAGTAACATAAAAATTAATATACGATATATTCACATTGTCTTATAAATCTATCTATCTATCTATATATATATAATGAAAATGGTGTTCGTTTGAGGCTCAATCACGCTTAAACCACTGATCGTATCGACATGAAACTACCACCATTCGATGCGAAATTTTTCCTAGATGGTTTATGGCTATTTATCTATATCTATCTATCTATATATATATATATATATAATGAAAATGGTGTTCGTTTGAGGCTCAATCACGCTTAAACCACTGATCGTATCGACATGAAACTACCACCATTCGATGCGAAATTTTTCCTAGATGGTTTATGGCTATTTATCTATATATATCTATATACTCGAAAACTACTGGACCGATCATCATGAAACCACAACCAGTCGACGTGGAATTAATCGTAGATGGCGGAATTAATCGTAGATGGTTATAGGCTATATATTTTTCAAATTCTATGAGCCCTTTCCCATGTTTTCTCAATTTGTTTGTTTATTAATTTATTTGAATAAGGCGGTACGAAGTTCGCCGAGTCAGCTAGTAAATAGATAAAATAAACAATATTGCAAAACTTATACATCAAGTACCCACAATAGTGACCAGTAAAGTGCGCTTAAGGGCAAAGGAGCCGCTGCTTTCCATTGCTTTATCAAACGGGTACGTGCTTGCTCTTTCTTCCCACTACCCTTCGAAAATATCAATTTTTTCTCATTTCTTAATTTTATACGGTTCAGTTATAACCATAAGCATGTAATAATAAATCCAGTGCCGCCGCAATAGGTACAGTCTTTATATGATTTGACAAGCGCAATACTTTAGCAAATACTTAGTAGGACCTTAAGCTCACAAACATAATAATACGTAAATTAAAAAAAATATCAGTTGTTACCTTTTTGAAATTGCACACGCGGATTATAAAACTAAAGTTGTCTTATTTTTTTCTATACTGTGAATAATAATTTTAATTTACGTGGGCTTCCTCCACGCCTTTTTTTCTATGGACCCTAATACGAAAAACCATTTCATTATACTGCGACATTTAAGCAGTATTTAACGTGAGTAATAAAAAAGGCCTAGTCTTGTCACCCTCAGCTGCCAGCTACAATTAACTTTTTGAAATTTATTTACACAGGAAGCAATTTCAGTACGGAAAGGGGATAATTATAAATATGCTATGAAAAGGACGCTGGAACTTAAATATGCACAAAGAATTTCAAGTTGAGAGTAATTAATTATGTATGTGTGCATCTCATAACGGAATATCTTTTTAACATTTCCTTCTCTAACGGCTTTTTGAAGTGAAACTTCTTTATAATCGTTGTGATTTGAAACTCGATAAATCGAAAAAGCCACATTAAAAAGACATAAACACATAAAATCCAACCTTTTTCATTCCAAATAAAACACATTTCTCAACTTAAAAAAAAAACCCATTTCTCTTTACCCGTTAGTATGAATATTGTTATGACCGAGATGCCGACAAACGCAAATTCCCACCTGCAGCCCTGTAGAAACACATTTTATTACCTTTTCGGTATTTGGACTTCTTTTGTTTACTTTGTGAGAATTTGTAATTAGAAAACTGCCCATTTTGTATTGTAATCTTTTATGGCAGTCATTAGCCAGGTGTGATTCTAAGAAATTCAGTCCACGCGGTCGGGCAGACATATAACATCTGTGCAGTATAAAGCAATGCCCCAATTGAAAGAGGGGGCAGTCGGGCGATAACCACAAGCGGAGCAAGATTTGTGTACATTCGGTAATCTATTTAGTGACGGACTTTGCGCGTTTTATTGAATCGTGCATTACGTTTGGACTGGTTGTGTTCAGTTATATTTGCATCTGTGTTATAGGTGTTTGTATAATTCTAATAAAAATCTATGGTAATTCTAACGGCATCTTAATTCGAGCCCTGCAACTCGTAACAATATTAACTTTAAATAAAACTAAAGATTTCAAAAGACTTGAAAATGAAGCTATCATTTTGGGCTCTTTCCCAGCGGACTGTGATTTGGGATTTATATATAAAATATTAGACATTACCTAGGACTTGGTCAGATTTTTTTTTTCAGAATGAAGTAAAAATCTAACTGATGCTAAAATATTCAAAAACCATTGAAGAAGTATCTGTTGTCCTATCTCCTATTACACATATCCAAGATTTTTTTGATACAGAGGATAAGCTATCTTTCCCCGAGATACAATGTATACTTCCTTGCCAAATTTGATTAAAGTCTATTCAGCCGTTATTCATAAATGTATTAAACAGAGTTACTTTTAAAAATATTACTAAAACTCAGCCAGTCATCTCTGTATCTCAGTTTTATATTATAAATTATTAGGGAAGACAGAATTTTTACTGACCACTTTTCTAGTTTTGTAACTACAGGCATACGAAAGCTGAATTATATAGGAAGGACTTTTTCAGTACTTAATTTGTCCCTATAATAGAATAATTTTGATTTGTTTAGTTTAATTTTTTATACATATGTAAACAAAATGAAATTAATCCCAGCAAAGAAAAATAAAGAGAAATAGCAATCCTCTATTATGAGAAACATTTTAGCAGCTTGTAATCGAAAATCGAAAAGGACAAAAGAGTAAATGAACTAAAAGACTCGCAAGGAAGCTCGTTACGAAATAATCGAATTGAATAGAGTTGGGTTTATGATCTGGCACAACTTTACACTTTGCTTAGAAAACTTAGTAGTAGTAACATGGGAAACAAGAAACAAGAAGTGTCTGTTTGTAATGTTAAAATAACAGCGTGTTACTAAATGCATTTGAAACTAAATACGGTACTTATATGAGTCATTTTTTTTTAAATTTTGTTTGTTTGTCTGGATGTTCCTGCTAATTTCTGAAACGGCTGGATCAATTTAATAGCAACATCTGTTTATGACTTTGGCGGTTTGTTGCCGCGATTTATATGCAAGGCGACAACTTCTATTTTTAATTTAAAATAGAAGTAGTTTTTTTCAAGAAAGCGGCGAAATATTTTTAGCACTCTTCAATCATATATCTTCCCGCCTGTTATTTATACTAATATTATAAAGAGGAAATATTTGATTGTTTGTTTGCATTGAATAGGCTCCAAAACTACTAAACCGATTTGAAAAATTCTTTCACTGTTGGCAAGCTAATTTATCCCCGGGTACCATAGGCTATATTATATTTTCCAAAAAAATTAGGCATCCTAACTAACTCCAATAATGTAACCCAAGGGGTAAAAAATTTACCTAAAATAATCTTTACATCGCGTGCGCTGCGAAAACAATTGATGATAGAATAACTTTGCCGAACACATCATTATTTACAAAAAGTATCACGTCAGCATATGTCTAATTACTATAGTTAGGCCGCAATAAATATTCTTTTATTTTAAAATTTTTATCGAAATACCGCCGTTAGAAAAGGCTCTTTATTTGTATCTTTGTATTCATCCTTATCAAAATAAATTACTGCATAGTCAAGACTACTTCAATATATAGCTTATTGAATTATTCAAATCGGACATTCGGACGTTCGAAAGATATTACGAGTAAAAAATATAAGTATTAAAAAAAAGTTGCGTGGTCGCCGCTCGCCCTGCTCGGCTAGCTAGGCACCACCTTATGCAATGTAGGCGTCACTGGTGTACGGACCGTACGGGAGGGTCAGTGTCAAAAAAAGTTTTAGATATCCGTGCGAAGCCGGGTCGGGCCTTAGATAAAAGAATAATTAACGAAATACATTCTTAGCATCACCTTGCCCTTTTTACAACAACGGAACCCTTATTTGTTTTTCGTGTCACAGTTTAATGTTTCTCGGTCAGGCATGATAATTTGATAAGGGTTTCTAACAGAATAGCTACAGAACCCTAAAAAGCATAAGAAAATTTAAGGAATAAACTGCAAATTAGAAATTTTCGTGCTTAGAATTAGAAGTCACAAATTGATACAGACTAGACAAAGGTCATTAACATTTACCAGTCCCTGATAGACCATGCAGTGCAGTCTCCAAAAAATATTTATTCTGCTAACATCTTTTCCAAACGACTGTTTAATTTTCCGATTTAAAACGGAACAGAAATAGACAGTGTAATTTAGTTTCACGAAATCTTTAAGCTCAATTGGTTTATCTGTACGTTTGGATGGCTTTATTCAATCAAATCATTTCACCAGCCAGACCGATCTTTGTTTGAACTATTCTCAACTCAAACATTATTAGAGAAGAATAAACTGTTGTTTAAAAACCGTTTTCATATTAGGGATGCTATTATGAGTAATAAACATTTTTGGACAGTCGATGGACGTAATCTTCTACGAAGAATCATACATTTTTGGACAGTCGATGGACGTAATCTTCTACGAAGAATCATACATTTTTGGACAGTCCATGGACATAATCTTCTACGATGAATCATACATTTTTGGACAGTCCATGGACGTAATCTTCTACGAAGAATCATACATTTTTGGACAGTCCATCGACGTAATTTTCTACGATGAATCCTAAATTTTTATGAAACTGACAAAGCATTTTAAGATAATTAACACTGGTACTCGTACGATAAAATATTATTATAGATGGCTGCATAACAAATTGTTGAAGTACGAATCGTGAGCTGTGTGCTGCATGAACTTAGAATATATATATATACATAAGTAGATATGTGTAGTTCGCGTTCCGCCTGCCACAGCGCGGGTGCATGTAATATCGTGTCCTCTAATAAATATTATAAATACGTGTAAATAACTTCTTTTTCTTTCCACGGCCCAACACAAATAATGCGATAAAAGTAAAAATAAGGCGTTTATTATACAATTTAATACGTAAAAAAAGTAGTTATAAGAATTATGACAGTATATGAAATTGGGGAATCGACTATGATAATGTACAACCCTACCGTATACTCGACAAGCAAATATTTCATTACCTCGAGTCTAGTTCCTTATAACTAGACTCGAAACTTAAACATAATAACCTTTTCTTGATCACATAAAAGAAATTACTTTTCAAAACTATTCCTAGCGTGACAGTAAAAACTCCTTTATATAATCTACTATATAGGAGTCTCGGCTGACGTTGTCCTATCCTGAAAAAAAAAAATTCGAATCCGATTCCAGTGCCATCGAATTGTGAATCTAAACCACCGAGAAGCGACGAATGATATTTTTTTTTTATTATGCATAAAAATACATTATATCATTAAAAAAACGTTACATGTATATGATATGTATACCATTAATTTGACACACACACATGCATATATACTCTTTTGTTTATTGTTCAAGTCAAATTAACAGTTGTAGCCTTGGTGAAATCTGTGATTATAAAAGTATAGTCTTTGACATTAATTGTTATGGTCGAATTTCGGGCGACTACTAGTTTATATTATTATAGGTTAGTAAGGATCACTTTATATTTCGACATAGTCGATATACAACTTTTCATATATTCATGCCTCTGGTTCTCACTAAAATATCACGAAGAGTCTGCATAAAATCAGATTAACTTACCAAAAAGACAAAGGGGAACTTTGCCTAGAATTCACTACATTTAATACCGACATATAATAGGAAATAGTACATACCTAATACCTATGTACGTGTTCTACTTTAATAAATAAATGTGAAAGTTTGATTGTTTGTTTTTCGTGGAAGTTTTTATTCGATTTCCTTAGGAGTTTGGGTTGAAAATAGGATTAGTTTTCATTTCCGAAATTGCAATAGTTCTAGCGTGATATGGTGCTGAAATTTGATGAAGCCATAAAAAACCCCGAACAAAAGGAAGTAATAGGAATCGTTTTATATGTAAAAAAATAATATTAAACTAGTTGTTGCGAAATTAATGCAAACGCAGACATTTTTTTTACTTTATTAACGTAATAAAAGTCAATTTTTTGAGTACTCTAAGAGACCCTGAAGATCGACTGTCATCCATCTGATAAACAGATAAGACTTTTTTTCAAATGATATTGATTTGTACACACGCCTATAATAGCTTGCCAATTAAAAAGTGTTCATGGCTTTCGAAGCCTTCAAAGCAGGGAAATAATATTCTATAAAAGGTTTTTTGCAGGCAAGCTTAACGGTTATTTTTGTAATTAAATTATCTTTCATAACAACAATGTTTATATTGGTTAAAAGAACGGTATAAGTTACCTATAAACTTGGTTAAGTGGGACCTGGATAAGTGAGAAACCTTTATAACTGGAACTCATGCTGAGGTCCCAACACTTTGCCACTGAATTACCCCTGTTAGTGGGACGAAGCAAACCTCTATATCTGGGATTAGTTCTTTCGATTTGTCATCACAGTTACCTCTATAACTGAGACAGCAAGTGAATTTTATATGCATAGACCTAACTGTATACATCTGACTGAGATAACATTGTTTTGTTAGTTTACTTACTTATTCTTATTCTACCCGCAAATTCTGAACTCTATTAATGGAACCCTCTGTAAATGAGACAGATATTTATTTATACCTGGATATCTGAGACACTGGGTAAGTAGAATAACCTCTATAAATGAAACCATTTTGCAGGTCCCTTTACGTCACACTTAACCAGGTTTCACTATATATTGATTTACCTGTTCATTCCTGCTTGCTAGGTAGCCATGAACAGAAATAATTAGGCACGTCTATCAAGGAATATTCTCCATATTAACAAAACTCAGTTGAATCTAAACTTGTTCAGTTATGAAAAGAGTTGAAGGGTATCAAAACAAATATTAAAATTAAATTAATTAAAAATAGCTATGAACGTTTTTTTTTCGATTGGCAGATATCATAGGCCTGTTTGTAAATCAATATAATTTGATAAAAAATATGTCTTATCTACTTATCAGATGGGTGCAGGTCGATCTTCACTATCACCTCTACTAGAGTTACGTATCTCACTGGGCAGTAGCCAGTCTAAATACTCTTCCTCCAAGATATTATATTAAGAGTAGAACTTAGGAGAATGATACTGAGACTTGTTATGTAGTTACAGTAAAGACAATCACTTAGTTGTCCACGCAATAGGGTGGGCAACTAAGTAATTGTGGATTTTAAATAACAATAAACATTAAAAATGTTTGCTTAAAATATAACTTTTTTCCAATACATGTATGCGATACATTGAGCTTCTCTGTAATACGTGTTGTACTACGATGATCTGAATTAATATTTTTTTATTAAAAATTTTTATTTATTTATTTGGACATAAAAACAGTATTGTACAGAATTTACAACTCATTATGAAACTTATACATAAATATTTTAACTTGATACAATACCAACATCATTTGCCACATATTAAATAATTTAAATTATATTAGCTACCGTAAAATACCGTAAAAATAAAAAGTAACAAAAAGAGAGAAAGAAAGACAGGAAAAAGAAGAAGAAAGGGAGACCTCACCGGAACGCAGAGCCGGAGCCAAGATCACACCGACTGCCCGCAACCAGCCGCAAGGAGGACGCTTATTACTAGAAATACTTGATAGTGATAGCGGTTTACTTGTTTTTTAAACATTCACGGATCATTTGTTTGTAAGTGCTGGGCCTAGTTGCCGCTATATCTATCAAGTAAAAATTCTGATTATATGAATGCACTAGTTGGTAAAGCGGGGATCGTTTGCCGGCGTTTGTTCGGCAACGCGTGGTCGCAAACAATCGGCAGGGGCCCTAAAAATGGCCTTGATAAGGGGTCTCATCGACTGCAACTGGACGGTTAGATCGTTATTTAAATTTGGAAAATCAATTTTCACACAAGCCTTCTTTTAAGGATTCATTCCCATAAGCCACACAGCTTGTGCGCTTGCATTTTCGGAAATAACACAATAAAATATGCCTGAAGTGCACGTCTTGTTCTACTGTTTAAATTAGTTAAAAAATCAAACTAAACCATTAGTTAATCGATATAATTGTTTACTAAATAAAAGGTAGAAATCCAAACAGTAAGAAAAAAATATAAAGGTACTTTTAACAAGTTAACGAAACAAAAGGAAGTAAAATCCATCTGTTGATAAAATCCGCAATCACTTAGTTGCCAACCTAATACTTCAAAGTTGAGAGAAAGAGGACAACGGAATTAGGGCTCTCTGTTGATGCTTAACATTAGAAACAAGTCAAGTCAGAAATCAAAACAATTAACTTAACAATTATGTAAAAATATATACTTATCTACAACTTTAGAGTATTAATCGTACTAAGAGATTCTATAAATTCATATGATATTCCTTAAAGCCCTTATTATTTTTACGACCAATATATTATTCTAATTCTACTCCGAATGTTAAAGAAAATGAAAAGTGGCATTAAATTTTATTATCTCAAAATGTGAATTGAATTTTGCTTTATGTCCATTAAACGGTAAAATATAAAAGATGTCCTTCTAAGCCCACCGAAAGTTAAAAGGATTCGTAGACGACGAACCATTGTGCGGACGACTTTAACTAAGTGGTATAAGGTAAATAAATAAAATAGTAATTGTGTTTTATGTTTGTTAAATATTTAAAAAAAGCAAATGGTTTATAACGACATGAAAACATCGATGACAAATACTTGTAATTCTGTCTATAATGTCATCAAATCATCATCACACGTCAAAATAGCCATAAACATACTTCACTTATCTGTTCGGAATTTATATGTCATGGGGTATTGCTATGAAAATAGTAAGTTGCTTACTTAAAAACATAAAACGTTTTTTAAATTGAACGTTGGTGTAAAATCTGTATTATCTTAAAGTTAATTATCAATGTAAAATATAGTCAACAATTCAACATATTAAAGATAATTACAAAACATAATATAGATATTAATTATAATTATAAACATGTAAATGACCTAAATAATGTGAGATAAATGTTAATTTAATAAGACAACATAGACCGGGAGAACATCGTGGGGAAAAAGGCAATAAAATTATAGTTAGATCCAATTTCGATTTGTTATTCTATAGACCAATACACCTTTATCACCTTGTTCGTGATTAAATTTCACGAGGACTAATTATTACAGCGAAACATTGCAAGCTAATGAGAAATGTTGACTTTATTACTTCAAAAAGCATTTGGAAGTAAAAATGTTTACTAAAATAACATATTTACATATTCAGACTTGTCTTTAATCACAATATAGCGTAATGATATATGGCTAAAAAAGTTTTTTTAATTCGGTCTTAGGTAGTCTTCTATATTATTATGAAATATTATTATATTAATAAAAATATTTCATAATAATATAGAATAATATATTATAATAAAATGAGCTTATTTCAACACAGTTTTCTCTAAAACTATAGCTTACATTCTTTTTCAAATACTGCGATATTTTGGGTCGTAGGAATTTCGCGGGAATTATAAGTCAAGCGTAGCCGAAGTCGCGGGCATGTCCTAGTATTTAGATATACATATATATACAAAAAATATTATAGCAGAAAAATGTAGACGTGTTTACTATATACCTATTTAAGTTCGTTAGCTTTTTTAACTCGTAACCAAAAGCACGCTGTGTAAGAAGCCGAAAAGGGATTGTTGACCTTTCTATTGTTTGTTCAATTTCCTTTCTTTTTAGACTTTTATTCACTTTGCATATGTTTGCTCCATTACTTTGCATCCACTATCCACTAGTATAGTTTGCTATTCACTTTCGAGGGTTTTGTTGATATATAACAGATGTCTATTCAGGTCAGATCGTAATTTTGGTTTATAAAATAAAAATTATTTTTAGCGATTCCTTCTTTTAAATAGTTGCGCACGATTTATAGATCTAACCAGTTTCTTGTGTCTATAAATATTTTAATTATAGGTCAAGCAAAAGGGTAGCAACCTGCAGTGCGATTCATAAACCCTGCATTAATCAAATTTTGCATCTTTGGCTGAATCCAAACGATGGACTTTTGTTGCCATTTGATAAATCATATTTCAATAAACGGTTCAAAATATTTTGATATATGTTATGAAATTCTTCTGTGACTGAATTCCTCCTAAGACCGATTTGGATGAAATTTGCAATCGGGTTATAAATTTAATTTCTTCAGGCCAGGACAACGTCTGTCTTTCCTTTTTCTCTTTTACCCTTTGCTAATGTTAATTGTAACACAATGTATATTAAGTCAGAGAAACAGTCCCGTCCCGAATCAAATCGATTGGTTGAGACCCGAGCACTTTGGCCACTGAGTTGCCCCAATATATCTTTTCAACAATAGAAGCTATATATTTTGTCTACAATAGGTTTTTGCATAGTATTTGACGTCTTTGTTGTAAGGAAACTTGAGCTATATAGGCTAATGCGTAGTGTAACTTTGCTCCTACTAAGAACTCAAGAACAATAGCCGTATGGCGCAATGGCTACTACGCATCCTGCATATTATTATATCATCTATCTTATAACATGACAAAGCTAGGCTCGTGTGGATTCTTGATCCATATCCTGAGAAAAATGTCCCCTTACAAACTTTTATTTTACAATAGATTGACCTGAAAATTTACTTTTAATTTTATCTGGCAGAGTAAAGACTATTCAGCAATGGAAAACTAAGTTATTTGTTACAAATTATGAACTATTTTAACTACATATTAAATGTATTTATTTATAAGCATTTTAACAATAAATAACAGCAACAATATGCTGAGTGCAAACCTTGTTTGCTGAAAATGCGGCGTATAAATTCTCAAATAATGCTTTGTGTATAAATAATGTGTAAAGAATGTAACTACGTCGCTATTCCTTCAAATAAAGTTCTTCTTTCTTTCTTTCTTTTAGTTCTAAAACTCACGCGTTTTAAAGTCTGTGATGTGATTCAAATTTAATATACGGCAAAGCAAATTTAACATGCTCGAATATATTGCGCAATAGGTATATACTTATATAGTATACTGCAATGTGACATAAATATATTAAATTTAATATAATATATTAATATTTAATTTTGTAGTCATGACGCATCTCTGGTGACAATCCTTTTTTTATTTTTATTACTGAAGCACAGCATACAGAATGACGGCCCAACTGTGATGGAAAGTGGTTACTGTCGCCTATGGAGATAAGCAATACCAGAGGTGCTGCCAATGTGCTACCGGCCTTAAAGGAGAGACTGGAACATGGCCACTAATGCCAGAACACAGCAGCTCAAAGTTCTTATGGCGGCATACTCTAGACCAAGGGTGGTAGCCATCCAGTCGGGCAAATGCTCTACCACCTGTGGGTTGTTTTGTCGCCTTTTACGACATGTTTATGACATACGACAAGATTTAGAATTCTTTTTCCGTTCCTACACGGATAATTCATTACCGTGTGTATCATAAGAACATGATACCTAGAGTTATGAGAGCCTCAATACGCCAGATATCAGTAGTACATCGTCAGCCAATCGCAATCTACTAATAGACGTGGCCCCTATACGTAAATATTTTTTTCAATCATCGTTAATTTAATAATAAATTATTGTTATTTAAAGTTATACCAAAGCAATGAAACCTTCTACGTAAGTGGTACAAACTGAAATCCCGAAGAAACCGTAAAAATACAAGAAACGTTTTTTAACAATAGTCGTTATTTTTTCAATTTTAATTAGAGAGGAAATTTTTTAACCCAGATATCAAGGCTTTTGGCTTTTGGCACAGTCAGTTGGCTTTTGATAGTAGCAGTAGTGGCTAAGGCTTGCCAAAATGTTACAATAAAACAACTTGATTGCTCTGTCCCATGTCAGATGCAATTTGCCAGAATACGTCTAGATAAATCAAAAATCTGCCACAAATATTTCATTTTTGAAAACGTTTTTGTTTCCATTATAGTGGTTACACGTCACTGATGTTATCTGTTTCTAATTATTTTGTTAAAAACTTAGAATAGATTTTCGTTACGAGGACTAGCAGACAGAAGTCTGCGACAGCAGCGGTCTAACTACGTGGCCTGCTCATTTGTTCTCTGATCGTCGGAGTCGGAAAGGCCTTCAATACGATCTCCTTGGGACGCACCCTCCGTTTGGTAGCGTGGATTGAATGCAATGTCGTCTATCTGTGCTATCAATAGTGAAGGAGCGACATTGATATTTCAATTTACATTTCAAGTTACACTTGTGTTATTTACGAGATTTGCTCTGTTGGCAATCGCACCTGGGACCTTATAACCAATAAGTGGAAACGGAAAAGCTGATTGGAAATGATTAAGTATCAACATAACGCCCAGACCTCCTTAGCGCTCTCGTCTCGATGCCTCGAGGTGGTTTAACACCCTAACCCAGAGGACCTCGAGGCGTCACTGACAATGTGTATGAACTGAAAAGGGCGGCGTCGCGAATCGGTATGTTTGCAAAGTACCTTTTTTAAACTTCAAATCTGATTTGAGAAGTTAAGAAATCCAAATCAAGTTCATCCGTCCCGTTATTTGTACCTATTGTTTTTCCTAATAGTAAATAATATTTCTGAAGTGAAACTTCTTTAGAATCGTTGTGATTTCAAACTTGATATAACGAAAAAGCGACACTAAAAGACATAAACACATATCTAAAGGACTAAGCTTGCGAGAGAATGAGATAGAATACATTATATTTAATAATTTGAACACTAAGTACATACAGATAGAGATGAAAATATTTTGAAGCTTTTCGTTAATACATCAAATTTCGTATTTTAAAGCTTAAATATATTATAAAAATTTTGAATCCCTTCCACATCTTGTCACAATTTTTAGTTATTAAAAATTGTATATTCTTTGAGTTACATTTGTAGAAATTATAGTTATTTAATCGGGAGACACAAACAACATTTTATACTAAATCTATAGAACAAACAATTCTGAGTCCGATCTTAAATCAGATCAGAATAAATGACGGAGATTTCAATTTACGAAATTTGCTCTAGCGGACATCGTGTTCGGCACTTCTGTGACCCTGTAAAATGCAGTAGACAGCTAGATTACAGAGGCTGATTTTAATAGTTAATTATAATCCTTTCACCGTTTCATACTTTAGAAGCCTTCCTAATCATAACACTAAATTGTATAAAATTAATCCCAGGAAAATTATATTACAAGTTTTCGTATTCAAATTCAAAAGATTTTATTCAAAATAAGTTCCACCGGAGAACACTTTTTGAAGGTCATACATATAGATTAAAATTTTATTTTTACTTCCTAGTCTATGGATACCGCTTCGCAACGTGTTATTGCTGTTAAGGAGAAGAAGCGGCAAGAAACTCCCCAGCAACACGTCTAGCTAAAAACATTTTTTGCTTTATATTTATCTCTTATTCAATTTATATCTCAAGTTCTTTTTTTAATAAGTTTTATACAAAAGTATGTTACAGAAAGACTTTGAAGAATTAATGGAGTTGTAGCAAACAGTGCATATTCACAGCGACACAATAAAAGTAAAGAAGAATATTACTATAGTTTTAATAAAGAACATGACGTATTACATTTTTTATTTATTTTTCTGCAACATGTCTCCATAAATTCCTTACAAGCTTAGCAAGATAATTTATACAAAATATGGTATAAGAGAGGTTCTAAAGTTAGTCACATTCTAGTACATAATGAAAGGTTCCCGCTTAATTTTGTTGGCCCGTACAAAATTAATATTCGTTCGGGTGTAGCGGATTACAGCGATGTTAATAATTTTAATCAACGACCAAATCGTGTTACTTTGAGAAATCTATTAGTTTTATTTACCTACGCTAACTATATTAATGTATGCGGTACAATTAAATAAATAGAATTACTGTCGAATTCAAATTTTAGGTATTCTTAAAACCTATTTATGAATTAGTAGCGAATCATTTTTAATTGTATTATTGCTCACTAGTAATACCTAAGTATATTTATTTTAGTGAATACCATATTATATTGTGTTGTCTGATATGGTTGATATGTTATCCTTGTGTGTAAAAGAAGAGACTAAAAATATAATGAAAATCACTTTAAAGAACAGAACAGACAGACAAAAATTCTAAAATTTGCATTTTCGTAATCTGCTAGTCCAAATAAGACCCTTGATTTTTGAAATTTATTGTATTAACTCGACACCCAACAGATTTATATTGTTACGAGTTGCAGGACTCGAATTAAAATGCCGTTAGAATTACTATAGAATATATTAGAACTATACAAACACGTATAACACAGGTACAAATATAACTGTACACAACCAGTCCAAACGTAATGCACGATTCAATCACACGCGCAGTCTGTCACTATCGTCTTGCTTCTCTTGTGGCTAGCGCTAGACTGCCTAATCCCTCCATTGGGGCATTACTTTATACTGTACAAATACAAAATGTCTGCTCAATCGAGTGAACTGAATTTCCTAGAATCACACCTGGCTAATGACTACCATAAAAGATTAAAATACACGATGGGATGGTTTTCTAATCACAAATTTTAAACACAAAGTAAACAAAAGAAGTCTAAATTCCGCAAAGGCAACAAAATGTCGACAAGTACGCAGGTGTGAATTTGTCTTTGTCGGCACCTCGGTCGTAACAATATTATAGGTAGATTCAATTATCATTGTTGCAATGGATGAAATGGAAAAATCCATCATCAGTCTATTATGCATAAAGTTTAACCTAAAACTGACAATGCCACAGAGGTTTATTTAATGGAGATGCACTGTTTTTGTCGTAGCGACGCTGAGCCCGCCCTGGGTGGTCATGATTTATAACACAGTGGGAAAATTATACAAATATTCATAAAAGTTTTATATTATTTGTTTCAATATTAATATGGACGCACTTTTTAATAGAGTGAACGGGTCTAGTAGTGCAACTTTTCACTGTGATATGTGATGTGTTCTAAACATACTTAAGAACATTTTGTTACGTATCTTGATTGAGATTGATTGATAAAGGTAATTTATGACAAAAACACAAAATGTACTGTAATATATCATCGGTATGTAATATAGACATAATACTTAAGATAGAAATTAAATAAATGTATTATAGGTAAAAATAATAAAATTGATAAAATTGTATATGTTATACTCTTATACTAGTATATAAAGCTGAACAGTTTGTTTAAACGCGCTAATCTCAGGAACTACTGGATAGCCTCTTTCAGTGTTGGATAGCCCATTTATTGAGGAAGGCTATATATCATCACGCTAAGACCAATAGGAGCGGAGCAGCAATGAAAAATGTTTCAAAATCGGGGGGCTTTGAAAACAAATTCCACGTGAACGGCGTCGTGGGCACAGCTAGTATTATATATACAAAATTAAAAGTCTTAGTTTCTGGGAATACAAATAAAAAAGAAACATATTTAATCTACAATTAGAGAGAGAATAATAAATTAAGGATTAACAAGAGTCTGATAAAATAAATAGACAGAGGAAACATATTAAAAAAAAGGAAGTTAATTCGTCAGGTGGTAGGGCATTTGCCTGACTGGATGGCTTACCACCTGGTCTAAAGTATGTCGCCATAACAACCTTGAGTTGTGTTCCGGCATTAGTGACCAGGTTGGAGGCTCCCTTAAGCAGCAGTAGCGCACCTTTGGTGTTGCAAATGTCCATAGGCGATGGTAACCGCTTTCCATCAAGTGGGCCGTCTGCCTGTCTGCTGAACTCCTGCAATAAAAAAATTAAAAAATCCTTCCTAGCCTATTCCAGCTGAGTAAACGTCGATCACCTTTGGGAATACCTGTCTTATAGGCGAGACAAACTTTTAGACAATTTTTTTTTACTTTTTTTTAAGGACTTTTGGACAAGCGTCCATATCAGTCTGTGGAAACAGAAAAAATACTTACAATCACATTAATAACTCTACACCCCTTAGCCACTCACACCCATGTTGCCCCTGTCTTTTATGGCATTTTTTGGGGCCCATGCAGGGAGTGGCAAGTCACTGTCTGCCCATTTTTCTATGTTCCCTGAACATTGCGACGGGCAGACGCCATAGTCCCCATATTCCCAGAGCCCTAGTACCACTAACAGTTCACCCCAATAGCCCGGTACTTTCTCTTCTCATTTCCCACAATAGTCCTACACTGGCCGGGGCTTGTCCTTTTGTGCATTATTATATGGTGTAGACAGGGATAATCGCCGGTCAATGTCACGCCACATTTAGATTAAATTTGTCAAGGGGCCTCTACGTGTTGGCCTCCCCATGGCCCCACGCAAGCCCTCCAAAAGTCCGGGCCATTTTTATGGCCCGTGGTCTTGAAAGACATACAGATAATAATAATTACGTAAGCATAACATAATAGTCATTTTACATGTGTGAACACTATTATTTAATGCTTTTAACAATAAAGTCTAAAACTAATTTTGTTTTTACAGACAGACAGATATAATTTTTGAATCTGTCATTTATGATTAGGTGTATATCGTGTCAAGCAAATTTTAGCATTTATTTTAAAATCACATACAGTCACTTCAATCTTATTTATTGGTAAATAGATGACAGAAAATGTTAGACAACAAACAACAACAATATAGTACAATAGAACAAAATCAGGTACTAATATTGAAACTCACGACATGCCCACAATTATGATGCAAATGAGGCAATATAATTTTGTACGAAAATGCTATTAAATATCCTAAATGACAGCGAAATATCCTTTGACCTAAATACCCCGCGACGTGACGCCACGCACGGTGCCTGTCAAAAATCCAGCACCTAAGTTAATATCGTGAAGAACGATATACTCGTATATGAATATGAGGGTTACAATGAGTATTACGGAATTTGGTGCTAGTTGAATAGCATCGCATAACTCTATGGTTTTAGTTTTGTGATTTTGATCGTCTTCGAAAAAGGAGGTATTTTTAGACTCAGCGGTTGGGGGTTCATGCACAGTTCCTCAATACTCGGCAGTCGTCCTCTGTCCATGGCGTTCTCTGCTTTATGTCATACGTGTGCAGTCTATGAAATGAACTTCCTTCCTAGGTTTTCCTTTACAATCAGATGGACCGTTTTCTTACCTGAAAATATAACAAAGACAAATACTTACCTTTATCAATAAGTCATAACAATTTTCTTAAAGATCTCCGTATAGACGTCATTTGGAAGACAAATGTTTTCTTTATGTAGTGATACCTATACCTATGTGTATGTAACAATAACTCTAATTATCTATAATAATAGTTGTAAAACAATTAATTAATGTTGGCGAGAAAAATGGAGAGAACACCATATTATATTACTTTGCTTACAACCCACATTGTTACATTACATTTGTTTAAGAGCCGAGCATGAGAACGGATGTAACCTAGCTAAAGATTTTGATTATCTCTTTCTTTCTACACAATTATTTACAGGAAAGGGTCCAAAATCAGCATGGGCACCTTTTTCAATTGCACAATTTTATGATGTTCAGATAATACCAACATAAGAGTGAAGATAGAGTATAGGTATTGTATGAAAATAACAGTCTACCGTCGACTCTTGTCATTCATCTTCAAGCGAGCGCTATTAAAGAAGGAAAAGCTTCTCGAAATTTCCTCCACATTCATTAAAAGTTTAATATGTTAATCGGATATGGTAATATCTTAATTAGTATTAGATGAGTTCTAAACTGGATCACGAACCGTTTGATCTTAGCAATTGAAATGTGAAACTTTAAATTGGCATCTTTTTTCTCTTTATGTTAAATTATAGGTATAATTATGGAAATCTACGCGCAGTTGAGTGTTTCGTAGAAGTGAAATAGCATTGAATCGAAAATACTTCATACCTTAAAAATTACTTAACAGATAACATTATCTTAAGTTTTCGCGACTAATATACATAATAAAACTACGTTTTAACAGTTTAGTTCAAGTTTCTGCCACTTGTCAGTAGCCGTGATCACGGAAGACAAAGGTGTCAAGTGTTAATGAGTATTGTTAAAGTTTTATGTAGCTTACTGCCATCTTGTTTATTTTAATTATTTAGTTTTAATTTTGTTTATGGTTATTAGTAACTCTATGGGAGCCTAATCTAATTTTCCACTGCTTCGTAACATCCTACCCTTCAGCAAACATTCCTGGCTCGGAATAATAAAAATAATAAAAATTACCGCGGTTAAAACCGTCAACACATAGTTCTATTCCACTCAACAGATCTTATTCACAAAAAAATACTTTGAAAATATTATAAAGCACAACTTACCATCTTAGTTGTTTTCAAAATTTTCCACCCTATACTCCAAAAGTTAGAGATATGGGGACACAATTCTCACGACTTTAGCGAGCTAATATCCAGATGATATCCAGACATCATAAATAAATAGACTTTATTAAAAAAGTCGTTATGTAACAACATTATAATTTTGGAAAAATCAACTACAAAACCCTAAAAATACAATTCATCTACATAATTATATATAAGTTAATATTGGTGACTCTGTCTCACTCATAATAAATCACGTTTGAATACAATTAATTCAAATAAAAGGGTAACAGAAATGGGGTCGTATTGGTGCTTAATAATTTACACGCATTGGAAACCGTATTTGTGTTAAGATATATGTCGACCTACCTTCCACTCTTATCTTCATCAAACAAGAAAGTCAATCGAAAATAATTAAGTTTAATGGATCATTATTAGACTCTAAGTGTGGCTTTAAGCACTCAAAAATATTTCAGAGTAAACATCTATATCCCTTACCGGGCACACACAATAAATCGAACTCTAATTGTATTTACGTATTCAAACAAAACGTAAGCAATTGTTTTTGGGATTTATTAGGGGATTATTGCCAACGGACGCCAACGGAATACTGGTAAATAAAATAAATTGATTTCATACCGTGCTTGTATTATCTGTGAAACAATTTACCAGAACGTGCTAGGATTACATCCTTCTAACAACGCAATATAATTGAAACAGCCTGTTGTTTTGTTCTCAACTACGGATTCAAATTTTTAACGGCTGTCCAAAAAGATTTCCATGTTTCTTAAAAAGAGATTAATTTGAATTTCGAATTTTGTGTCTCCCTGTTTTTTGGCGATGGATATTTTATCTCTCTTCATGTTCCTTACGATTTAATTAATTTAATTTATTGTACCTCCATGTTTCTTCTATACCTATAAATATATTTTTTTATTTAGTATCTTGTATCTTTATTTCCTAGCCAAGATCAGGGTTCGAGTGCACTCTCATTGCGAATGTGGATTAGCTGAAGGGACTTTGGAGCATATTTTCTTTCATTGCCCTAAAGTCACAACTCCACTTTATGATATTCTTCCACAAGATTTTTGTTTTGAATATATATATATATGTATACCAACAGCCCACAACTGTCCCACTGCTGGGCTCGGGCCTCCCACTGTAGGGGAATGGACAGTATATCCGCCACGCTTGTCCAAGGCGGCTTGGTAGGTTTGACAAATCGCTTATCTCGATGTGCAGGTTGCATCACGATGTTCTCCTTCACCGTTGTTAGCAGTTGGTAATTGTAGCAATATGCACATTAGGTCAAGAAAACAGCCTAAGTGGTGCATGCGTTCCGGCCAGGATCGAACCCGCGACATTTGAGCTTAGGACGCGTGCGCTAGCCATTACGCTACCACGACTTTTAAAAATAATAATTTTGTGTATACATTTTATGTAAATTTTTAATGCTTAATAATATTTACTTATAGTGTAAGTAGCCTAACATAATACATGTTTGTTTTGTCCACAGGATTACAGAAGGCATTTGAAACTGAATTAATATCCTACCTTTTTTTTAAATATTCCAACACCTGTCACCTTGTACCCAATACTGTGTCGTTGCCAAAATCAATGCCTCTGCGTTGGTGCCAATCTAACCAAAAATAGAATAGAATAGAATAGTATCTCCAGTTTTTTTACAAATAAATAAAATTGCCCTTGATCATATTCACAACCAATTCTTCACTTTACTTTAAGGAAAGCAATATATATATGTATGAACCGTTATTTAACTATGAGTGCGCCAGTTGAAGTCCATAACGGGCTTAATTTCGTTCCTAATTATACAATAATATTCAAGAATATTAACATCTGAAATGTCTCCCGGTACTTAAACTTCCAGCCATTAAGGTTGGTCTAAATAACAAGTATTACAAGTTCTTAAATGGTATGTTAAATGAATGTGAAATTTATGAATATTCAAATTTCAGGGGCTTAAGTTATTTTACATTACGAGACATTCACTAATATCCCTAATTCCTTTCAAATAATGTTATTAAAACCTTTGTTCCATTATTTCTATTCGGGTTCCGTAAACCATTTTGGTGAAAACGAAAACCTATAAAACCCATTGTACATATATATATATATATATATATATATATATATATATATATATATATATATATGTACATCTTCTAACTTACAAAATAAAAAAATGATATAAAAGTAAATGCTAATTGATATAATTTTGACATGATATATCAACATTATAATAAATATAAAGCCAAAAAGTAAACTAAAACCTAAAACTGGTCTTTTTGCTACAAATAAAGTCATTTAAATCGTAAATGTTCCTAAGTCCCAAGTATACACTGTTTTCGTTTTATTGACAATTATAGACGTATGTACTTCTCACTCCCTTTAAAATACTTTTGATCTACCTTTTAAATTATTACTTACTTATTTACTCTTTGTTTTCGATTACTTAACTTATTTACTAAAATTGTTACACACACACGTCGTAGTTCTTATGACTCTGGAAGGGACTAACACCTAAGAGACAGGCTTGGCCTAGTTTAGGTGTTAGTACCCAAACAGTCTTAAATTTTAAGACAACATGTAAATTTAATTTTGGTGTCAATAAAAAAATATTATATATATATCTCTCTTTCTTTCATACTCCTCTATTCTGACACACCTCTGTCACAACACAAATCATTATGCCATCTTTTACACACTCATTTGCCTTACTGTCGGTTAAAATTTGACATAATCTCCAAACAAGTTACAGTAAGATATAGGAACCGTCTATCAATCCTTATATCTCTCCGTCTGTATTATTGTAATATTTCAAGATGTTGGTCAGAAAACATGTCTAGTGGTGCTCGCTGTCAGTTATGATTTATAACCACTCGTTGGAATAATAACTGAGTTACTTGGCCACTGAGTCACTAAAAGAATACACATTTATCTATGACAGGACACAAATATAATGTTAAAGTGACATAACTGTAACATGCCAACCTGACATAGCTGCAATGTTTCAAACTTTAGAACGAAATCTATACATATAATAAACTGTAGAGGTCGAATTTCTGTTCAATGAAAAATAATTACAAAAACCGAGTCAGGGGGATTTAAGAAATGAAATAGAATCCAAATTTTTTGTTACTCTGTTTGTACCGGCTAATCTCCAAAACGACTAGAGCGATTTCAATAAAATTTTGTATGGTGGTAGGTTATATCCCTGGTCAACATATAGGATACCTTTGATCCCGAAAAATTCAAGAGTTCCCGTGGGATAGTTAAAAAAACCGCTCCACGCGGACGAAGTCGCGGGTAGAAACTAGTTATTTATTATTAGTCATTGTTATTTTCTTTTTATTTTGTTCACTATTGACCTAAGTAAATTAAATAGACATTTTATGTAATTTTCGTATAATTTGCATTACTTTTATTTAGAGTCAATTTTTATTATATAAATTATTTTATAGTGGAAACTTGATTGACATATGTATTCATTTTGTGTTTTATATTTAAGAATATTATTTATTTTATGTTTCCCAAACAAATTAAATAAATACATAAAAATAGATAAATCAGGCGCTTTATCCTACTATTTCAATCTTGGCATTGCGAATATATTCAAAGTGCGATGCCATTGCAAGTGTCACTAATAAATCCACAATATCTTCTTGATTTTGTCGCGACGGAATAGTAGTATTAGGACAAAAAATAGTATTAGGTTAGCAGAAAATGGTATTAGCCGAAATGAATAAAGCGAACAAAATTGTAAACATTTGTTTCACGAGTTTTCGCTTATCAATATGTATAAAGATAGATGGATTGCATAACACGGGCACGCCATTAAAATTAACAGAATACCGAAATCAGGCAATCCTACGATTGAGACGATAGTGTCCGGTGATTGTAGCGATACCTATATTATTAATAGCAGAATTGGGCCCCAGGAATACGCATGACTTTCCACAAATAATGAAAGCTTCCTTACAGGTGACAAATGTCCACCGTTCTCGTTATTTGGGCTCTGAAACTATAAAAAGAGCCTTTATTTATCATTTAACCGTGCAGGAACGAAGAAAGAATACAATTTCCTGCGGCCGGGCGGCCTGTCGTAAGAGGCGACAAAACAACCCACAGCCAGGTGGAAGGGCATTGCCCGACTGGATGGCTACCACCCCTGGTCTAAAGTATGTCGCCACAACCTTGAATTGTGTTCCCGGCATTAGTGACCAGGTTCCAGTCTCCCTTAAGAGAGCAGCAGCGCATTTGTAGCACCTTTGGTGTTGCAAATGTCCATAGGCGGTGGTAACCGCTTTCCATCAAGTGGGCCGTCTGCCTGTCTGCTGAACTCCGGAAATAAAATAAGTAAATATTAAAATTGCTGAACAGCGAAAGGCTTAGTGAAATTGACATGTGTCTAAAGATATATACTGGTACTTTTGTAAGACAGTATAAATTTCCACTTTATTTTGATACTTGTCATGTTCGTCATACGAATCTGCGAAAAGAGAACCTCTTTAAGCTCTCAGATCTTGTGCCAACCAATTTTATTTGAGAGAAAAAATCATAGTTCCAAAGATAGAAACGAAACAGAATTTTCAAGGTGGGAGCAAATATCTCGTCGTCTCTAAACAAAACATTCCTTGAGAAACATTGTTAGATATTTTTTTTGCTAATATAGTTTCTTAGAAAAAATGCTCCGACGTACAAAGACAAAAAGATGAGTTCATAGGGGTTACTTATTTACCTAAATTGCTACGGAGCCCCGACAAAGGCTAAATAGACAAGGTCCTAAAGGGAAAGTTATAAATGATGTAACCGGGGAAACATTAAAGCATAAAGTCAGATCATAATTAACAAATTCACCACGCATAATAGCATAATTTAAGCCAATGTCTGGGCCGGCTTTAAATCAGCATACTAATTACTGAACAGCGATTCTTGATGGCAACAACACCGAACAACAATTTAATTTTATGACTAAGCTGGGGCTATGTAGGCTATGGGGTATGTATATAAGGCCAGAATGTTTTTGGACAGCTTTGACCCAGTTCAAGTAGCTAACATTGCAAATTTACTAGACTTTCCAAATATTCCAGGTACTTCTCTTTAAATAGAGCCGCAGGACAAATATTTAATTAAATATATTGTACAAGGAGGCAAATAGCTCTATTTTACTTATATTACGGGCACATATAAACTTAATTAGTTTTTTTTTATATAAGCAAATAAATTTTCAATGAAAAAATTATCTAACTGATACGTGGCTTAGGAAGAGTTAGCGGATATACCAGACAGACGCGGAATGCGACTTTCTTTTATATCTTTATATATATATATATATATATATATATATATATATAATTCTTCTGTACCTACGTGTGTTGACAGTGAACTCCTCCTAAACGGCCAGACCGATTTGAATGATTTTTTTTGTGTGTGTTCAAGTGGATTTGAGGATGGTTTAGATTCACAAATAAGCCCGGCAGATGGCGCTGCAGTCGGGTTCTAAATTTTATTTCTTCAGGTCAGGACAACGTCTGCCGGGACAGCTAGTAATATATAAAGATAAAGAAAATGAAATAAAAATGAAATTTTAGACATGACCAGAGTACATATAAAATTAATATTTTGACCTGACCTACTTGAACTGCTAAAACTAACTGAAACGTTTAGCAGCTCTATAGGAACTTAGTGTGAACAAGTGTGCGGTTATGTAGCGGGGGAGAGTTGTAAATTCTAATTTACTGCAGCCCTCCGAGGGTTGTGTTCTTAAAAACCCTCTCCGAAGATGAGACGTACAAATACCATGGTATATCACAGTCATTGGGTATATTTGACGAGGATGTAAAACAGCTGATAAAAGAGAGATTTTTTAACCGCCTGAGGAAGGTATTAAATTATCGTCTCTAAGGTGGTAACAAGATTCATGCTTTTAACAGTTGGGTCATGCCCTTGTTAAGTTATTCCTTTGGACGGTGGTCCTAAGGTGGACTCAAACAGAGCTAAACGCCCTGGAGGGTCTGTTTTATGCTGACAACATATCGGATGCACTATCCACGATCATCTGGGATGAAACTGTACATCCTAAGGAAGTGTGGTGTCCGGATATATATTTTATGACTCAAACTGCACGGACAAAATAATTCTACTATAACTAAAATACTAATGCAGCAATTAACTATTTATTATGACAACGGTGGTGAAATAAACTACAGTTAATAATTTACTGGAGAAGCCTTTAAACCCTTGGGAAGATGACTGTCACGTCATTCAAGTGACTTTTAAATAAAAATATACATTCTCTACTACTATATACTCATTTCTTCAAAAACAACTGAAACTATCTGGGTGAAACAATACTAAAAAGTTAAATGTTGGAAGTGACCGTCACAGAGGGTTGACATTTCTATATTATAATTTACCTACCTAATTAGATAGTCATGTGGGATATAATCAGACACGTCTTGAAAAATCATAAAGATATTTTTTAAGTATTTTGATTTTAAATAAGGTGAGTAAATATTCGCTTACAACATCAAAATAGTGTAAATTCCCAAACCTAAATTTTTGAAGTACAGAATGGAATAACTTAAAAAAAATTAACGTTCAATAAATTCAATTGGCATAAAGAGTAGATACAAACAAGATCGTTTGGATACTTTTAACAAAGTAGCTTTTTAATAAATAACATTTCTTTAGTACACTTGCACAGTGCGAGTACTGCCACACCGATTTATTTTAATTACATATTTTTTGGAACTGAAGTAATTGCCAGGTGGTATTTGCGCGATTGGATGGCTACCACCCTTGGTCTAGAGTATGCCGCAAAACAACCTTGATTTCTGTTCCGGCATCAGTGATGAGGTTCCAGTCTCTCTTTAAAGAGCAGCAGCGCATTTGTAATACCTTTGGTGTAGCAAATGTCCATAGGCGATGGTAACCGCTTTCCATCAAGTGGGCCGTCTCTGCCTGTCTTCTGAACTCATGCAAAAAAAAAACACTAGACATACACGCTGATGCTTATGTATATATCCGATCTCATCTGTTATTGACCAAGCCCATCCCCTGAAAGGCCTTTCTAATTTTATCATCATTTTCCCATCCAGGCTCGTTAAACCCTTAATACGTAAATCGGCTGGATTTTCAAGCAAATCCCTGCTTGAGTGGAATTGTACCTTTGCGGTTACAATTTGCATTGGCCGAACGTGATTTTACCCGAATTTATGTCTGTATTTACATTAGTCAGTTATTATTCCCGCCAATGATCTGTGGTTTATTGCGGTGAATCGTATTTCTATGTTAATAGTGACTAGCTTTAGTTGCTTTTGCAATGTAACCATTTTCAGCCCCCTACGTTAAACGGGCCGAGTACAATATTCATCATACTGTAAATTGGGTATTTGACACATTATACAATAAATTGATGCCTAAACAGTAATTTAATTAATTCTATCACAAATTTTTAAAAGTGAGATTAAAGTAGATTAAAGCGGTTATCGTCACCCTTGAACATTTGTAACACCAAAGGTGTTACCACCAATATGCTGCCACTCTCTAAGAGAAGACTGCAACCCGGCCTCTAATGTCAGAATACACAAAACTCGGTTTTTTATGGTGTTTTTTGTCTGACCTTTAAAACATCTTCAATTTATATTAATATTTTAAACATTTTAATTGTTAAGGAGAGAAGTAATAAAATTAACTAAAATTAATTGTTTCTCTTTTTAAAAGACTATTTACAATGAGTCATTCCTTTAGAAAAGATAAAAACTTTTACATGCTAATTTTTTACTTTTATTAACTTTCGTAAATGGTAAAATAATATCTGTTACATTTAAAAAGCTTTTGAAGTTAAAAATGAAGTTTCAAATCTGGAAGTTTTGAAATGGTTACTATGGATGGTAACAAAGTTAATCTGCCTAATACAATTATCTTTTATTTTTTGAAAAAAGAATAATATCTAAATCTCTGTTAAACTTAGTTTCTTCATCAGTAATTAATTTAAAATCTTGATTGAGAGTACCGATGAAAATTAGGGGCTAAAAGGGCTAATGAACACGAAGACTGACAGGTAAAGGTTGACTAAAGAAGACATTTATGGATTTTGTAAAGCCAGATACTAGCTAATAGGCTCACTGTTCAACCACATTGTCAATTTTTGCCTGATTCTATACAGCCGAGTCTTGTGGCAACTCGAAATTCCACACTTCGATTTTCCACAAAACCCAATTTTTTGGTACTTAATACCTGTCTGTTTGACCTATACATTTTTAGAGGGGTGAATAAATAACATTTAGGTACCTATTTGATCCATTTTTTGTATTTTAATAAAGGGATAGATCATAATTATATATAAGTTTTCTCATAATAATTCATCGTACCTCTCTGTAGGATATCAGTTGCGTGCTACGAAGCTAAGATGTGTAGGAATTATCATAGTGACGTCACACGCTCGGCGTGTTGTCGGTCCTCGGATACTTCAAGTTCAAAAAAATATTTATAATTTGATATAACTTTTCAATTACAGCGAAAAATAATATAATAAAAATAGTTGTTATATATAACACTAAAATTGGTTATAAAACTTATATATTTATTCATTTATTACACAAACAAAATCGATCGATCGGATCGAATGATTTCATAGACAGGTAATCGCTATGCACAGGTTTCATCACAATATTTTCCTTCACCGTTAGCGTATTGTCATTCCAGAATATTTGTTTAAGATGTTTTCTATATTTTTATTATTTGTGGTGAAATAGAAATGTTGTGCGTGTACAGTCCACATGAGATTGAAAAAGAGAGTAAAAATATACATTTTGAGAGTGAGACGTGCGTGGTTTCAGTTAAATAAAAATCCCACAAACAATTGTTTGAAGTTGTTGATTAATGTAATAAAACAGTGTATATCGTGTAAACAATATTTATTTGATAATATTAGCTATAAGTCCATTAAATTCAACAGCCAAACCATATTTTATTAAAACACACCTATATATTATTTAATTTGCTTCTATTGAAAGGGTTAAAGGTTTTATCGACCATAAAATTCGATTAGGAAGGTGTTACCGGAAATACCATAATGCTTTGAATTATTGGAATTTCATGCCTTGGATAACAATAATAGAAAAGAAAATGCTGATTTTTGTTATCGTGGTAAAGTATTGTCAGTATTTTAAAGAATATATACTTTGTTAGAAGACGAAGCGCTTTGTTTCCACTTTTATAATACATACCGCTGAGGAGTGGAACTCCTTAGCGTAATCTGTTTTTCCTGGAACATATTTTTTTTTTCTTTTTAATTTATTAAGTTTGCCAACAACTGATACATTTATAAACTGGCGGACTCATAAACTGCATAAAAGTTCAGGATTACTTTGAAATGATTTTTTTAAATAAGTATGCAAGCTTTTTAGATTAAATTATATTAATATGGAGAGACTGGCTCTTAATCTCAAAAAAAAGGAAAATTTAAAAATAGAACTGCAGTAAAACAAATGAATATAGCCGGGAAAAGAAAATTTACTCGTAGTATCAGATTTGCGTGTTATTTATAGTAAAGTTTTAAATTGATTCTCATTGATTTTTTATTCTTTATCAATTTCATTATTGTAACCAGCAGAATTGTTGGGTTAGTTTTTTAACTCATCGAGAGTTTTTGAACCATAATATGGATACTTCGTCCGAACAAGCGGCTCAAATTGTAGCATTGGTGCGGGAGGGCTTGGATCAACGAACGATTGGTAGAAATTTAAATTTAAACCAGTCTACGGTTTCTAGAATATACAGAAGGTTTGTGGAGACAGGTTCTTGTAGAAGGAGACGTGGTACAGGCAGGACTCGAGCAACCACCGGTCGTGATGACCGATTTATTGTTACAACTTCCCTGCGAAATTGTTTCCTCACGTTTGTTAACATCAAAACAGAGCTTAATGAAGTGCGTGAAGTAAACGTGAGTGCAGGAACAATAAGAAGAAGGTTAATAAAGGAAGCGGATATCACCCCTTTTAGACCAGCAAATGGTCCAAAGTTGTCTGTAGCTCACAGACAAGCTCGCTTATGGTTTGCGCGTGATCACCTGAATTTGACAGAAGAGCAATGGACCGTATTGTTCACGGACGAGTGTAGGACAGGTTTATATGGTCGCAGAAGAGTCTATCTTCGACGTGGGGAGCGATATGCTCAAAGTTGCATTGAGGAGCGTGTTCCTTTTGGAGGCGGTTCGTGTATGGTCTGGGGTGGCATATCGATGAACGGGCGAACAGAACTTGTGTTCATAGACATGGTCCCTCAAAACGGTAATAGAGGGGGTTTGACTGCACATCGCTACATAACAGAGATCTTAGAAGATCACGTGGTGCCTTACATGGGATTCATAGGCGAAAATTTTACTTTAATGCAGGATAATGCCCGGCCGCACACTGCTGCACAAGTTCGACAATATTGCGAAGAGGTTGGGATACGTACAATGAATTGGCCAGCACGCAGCCCAGATCTTAATCCCATTGAGCATGTTTGGGACAATTTAAAAAGAGCTGTATATGTGAGAAACCCTTTGCCCACGACAGTGGCAGCACTAAGAACAGCACTTTCAGAAGAATGGGACAATATTCCGCAAGATCTTTTAATAACCCTAATAAAATCTATGCGGAACCGATTAGAATCCGTAATAAGGACACGTGGAGGTAATACACCTTATTAAAACATAAATAAACCCTTGCATAAAGTTTGTGTCTATTGTTAAAACCAATTTTTTAATTAAACCAATTTTCCTTAAATTTCTGTTTTTTCTTCAAAAAAAGTCTTAAGGTCCTTTCCAGTACACAAACTTAAACTTAAGGATATGACCCTACGCTGTTTTAAAGTTCACGAACCAATCTAGAGGTTTCAATTTAAATCTGTATAGAAAGTTTGTATACTTGGTTAAAATATTTATTTCAAAGTCGTCTATTACTTTGATGCAGTTTATGAGTCCGTCAGTGTATTATGCTTAATTAAATATACATGTCAATGGTCTTATTCTAAATGTACAGTCTCTTGCAGGCAAACATAGCTTGCTTAATATGAATATAATACACAACAAAAAATCAGGGTAAAAGGCTAGACTTAAGTTTTATTTATTAATTCTGAGTGAATGTATGTTTTAAATTTGAATAATAATTTAGGTGTCTTCAAGTCCCGCGTATCTTCTAGGTAAGCGTACTCCATCTTAGACTGTATTTTGACCTGATATCGGGTGCAATGGTGGTCAAACGCAAATATATGCAATATAAAATAGGATATTTCTTTAAAGAGTTACTTTTATGAAAACATTAGCTAGTTAAGCTTTTATCATCATTTAGACAGTTTAGGCAGAAATCTAGTTATTTTTTAAAGCAGGAGTCCAACAAACAGGCAGACGGCTCACTTGATGGAAAGCGGTTACCATCGCCTCCTGACATTTGTAACACCAAAGGTGCAACAAATGCGCTGCTGCTCTCTTAAGGTGGACTGGAACCTGTTCACTAATGCCGGAACACAACTCAAGGCTGTTATGGTGACATACTCTAGACCACGGGTGGTAGCCATCCGGTTGGGCAAATACCCTACCACCAGGCTGTGGGTTGTTTTGTCGCCTCTTGCGAAAAGCCGCCCGGCCGCAGGAAAATGTATTCTTTCTCCGTTCCTGCACGGATAGCAGTTAATCTACAATTTATTACTTACTGGCAAATTTTTGTCCAATTTTTAGCGCACGGCTGCATACGTATACCAAAACTACATATATCAAATTTAGGATCATCGATCTGGAAAGAAATGTGTAGTCATGCCACCTCCGCTAGGTCCGGGTAAAAGACATATGAAATGTTGGCTTGGCGTCATGTGTACCCATGTTCTTACAGGGTATGCCCAAAAAGTGGAGAAGAAAGAGTAGGAGTAGGGCCACTTGCCCAAGCTTCGAAGCATATGCTCTAAACGTAACCGGGATTCACCGCTCGGAAAATGATGATAATATATATTAGTTCAGTTCAGTATCACAGTATACACTACAGGAGGGTTATAGAAAGTAGTATGTCCTTAAAAAAATAAATTTAATTAGCTAATTGCGTGACGGTCCACGAACTATAAAAGGTTCCGTAGAAATGACAAACGTTCATTATTTTCGTCATTTGGCTATTAAACCTCGTTTAACCTACTTAGGCTGGTGTGCACAGACATATAACCGATCGTTAAAATAAAATAATCTTCAATACTGTATGGCTAAACAATGATAATTTTATTTTAACCATCGCATAAAAATGATAGGTCGTAAAAGTTTCAGTTCGTACATTTGTACATACACACATATAGGTACACTATCCTTGACTAAAACAGCCGCTTCTGCAATATTTTTTAACTTACTTACCAGTAATCTAGAGACGTGTCAATTTCACTAAGCGATTGTACAAAACCAGCCGTTTTAGATCCCCTGGTATTCTTTACTCATGATAGAGGTACTTAAAAAAATCTAAGGTGCCATTATAAAAACATTAATATCGGAAATGATGAATTCATAAACGTTCTAAGCACCTGTAATGTTAAAATCATTTAGTATATCGAGTCTCCATTCTACCAACGTCGATTTACAAGCCATTAAAGATCCATCAATATCAGGTTGGAACATCCATAACTCCTACGCTTTTAATCCTTTTTTTGTCACGAGAATTCTCCGATTATTTTTTCAACGGAACATCCATTTTCCTTTATTTATGGATGGTTTTTTACTGATAAAACCCGTTGGGAATGTTCAGCAGGAATGTATTAGCGGTTGTTGTTAATCGGTTTTTCAGGGTTCCGGAGTTAATTATGAAATCGGAACCATCACAATTACACGTCAAATATTCGTAAGTGTGGTCGTAGGTCCTACTGGCTATCTCTCCGAATAATAGGAATATTTTATTCGGTAATTATAATATGCTTTTTTTTCTTCATTTAATAGGAATAACCATTAACAATACATTAAATCTTAGTTTTAAAGAAGTTTGGGGACAAAATATTTCTGGTAAAAAAGAAACCGACTAAAGAGTAACTAAAAAGCAAATTTTCTACAATAACTTGAAGTAGATGCGAAGCAAAATATAAAAATTACTATATTTTACAAAGTTGTTGTTTTTGCTTGCTCAGTCTCTCCCCTTTGCCTCTCAGAAGTCTCCTTCTAGGACAACAGCCCCATAGAATATTTTGAGGGGCTGATATTCCACTGCAACAATATTGACAGCCGTCCCTTGTAGTTGAGCGGCCTAAACCTTTGCCGACCTAGCTCATTAGAACGAAAAAGTTTCGGGTTCAATTACTAGCATAGTAAATTTAGTAAGTGTAGAAGAAGTAGGAAAGTGGACCCTGGGCGTCGGATTGAACGCTTCGAACGCAACCGGGATCTAACACTCGGATGATGATGAGTAAATTTAGTAAGTGAAATTTCTGTTATTACTATAGTCTGGGTATCTAGGATAAGTCCCAGAATGGTTCGTTCTATATTACCTATAACACAAACGTAACTTGCATAACTAAAATATTATTTAATTACCTATGAACCTATTCTATATGAAGGTGCCTTCATATAGAATAGGTACTTCTATTGGGGTTTATGATAATAAAAACCCAAGCAATGTAAGAAATGAGTGTGATGAAAAACAAACAGGGTAAATAAGGATTAGATGACTGAAACAAAATAAACCTTTGATGTTGAGAATGATGAAAGTAGGGGACTGTAACATTTTTCATTTTTGCATGGTAGAGAAATCACGCAGCGCTCTGTGAACCAAAAACATTAGTTATGGACTTGGATGAAAGATGAATGACCCTTGACGTTGGAAAATGGTTATACATGGGCAGGTTTTGATGACGCCTTTGCTTTTATGAAAACGGAAGCTAAAATTAAATGAAAAGGAATGCTTAGCGGGAAATCAAAGAGTGGATGGTTGTGATTATTTTCAAAGGCGTATGTATGTACATCTCGTTAAAAAATAATAATAGTAGTATTGTATGTTCATATAGAAAATTTGAAAAATTTAGTCAAATGTATTGTTACGAGTTGCGAAACTCGAATTAAAATGCCGTTGGAATTATTATAGAGTTTATTAGAACTATACAAACACGTATAACACAGGCACAAATATAACCGAACACAACAAATCCAAACGTAATGCAGAAGGTAGTCATTCAATAAAACGCGCAGAGTCCGTCACTACTAGATCTCAGATTGTACACACGTCACACCTCGATCGTGGTTCTCGCTTGATTGCCCCCTCCCTCAATCAGGCCATTGTTTTATACTGCACAAATGCAATGTGCCCGTATCGTAGTCGACTTAATCCGAAACACCTGGCTAATGAGTCAGCCGCAAGTGGCCATTAAGACGTACGATAAAACAATCGGCTGTTCTCTAGAAACGTATGCCAATAAATAAGGAAACAAAAGAAGACGATCATATAAGAATTACAATTAGTTCAAATGCCGACAGGTAATAAAATGTGTTTTTTTAAGATATGCAGGTGGATTTTGTTTTTGTCGGGACCTGAGTTGTAACAGTGTTTTTGGGTACCCTAATCATTTCGAGCAAAATGAAACGCTTAGGAAATCATAATATCAGTCCGTCTGTTCATCTGTCTTTTGTCGGCCTGTCTTTATAACACAATTATATTACTTTAACAACTATTGAGTCTGTATGGATGCGGTAAGAAGCTGCATTATTTTTACCGTTACACAATTAATGTAGTGAAATTACAACTAAACTAATAAATTAATGGTGACCGCCACGTGCAATTGAAAGTATATAACTTCTAAGATATACAACTCAGATGGGGTAATAATCCACTTCCAGTCATATAAATTATGTCCACCTCTCTTTATAACTTTTGAATTAAGGTAGAAAATAATCAATGAATGATCCAAAAAAAAATTTAGATACGAAATATTTTTGTTAAATGCATTTTAGGAGTTTGTAGCCAAAAAGATAATGAACTAAGTTTTTAAAACAAGCGTTTGTCTAAATCCTTTAAGAGCCGATTTTTCAATCAACCTGGAAAAATAAAAATGTCAGTTGCATGAATAAAACAGTTGAATGGTTTTACTTATGAATTCACTCAGGTTGTAATTTATTTGACTGATATCTTTTATCTGAACATTGAAAAATTTGGCCTAAAAGAAAATTTTAACTTGAAGTATATCAAAGGGCGGTCTTATCACTAAACAGCGAATTATGTTTAAAAATATATACATAACTTGTTTAAACAATGAAGGTGACTTTGTATTTGTCTCAAAAAATATTTATTTATTTTTTGATATCTATTTTGTTCCTTTCAATGTAATCTCCTTCAGATATAATACAATTGTGCCAAAGCCTTTTCTAATCCTTGAATCGCTTTTGATATGTGTGTTTTAGCTCTGAGCTTTTCTAGCGATGCGGTCTTTATCTTTTAAACATATCCTTTATTGTTTTATTTACTTTTAGGAATTGAAAAAAGTCACAGAAGGCCAAGTCTTGTGAATACGGGTAACTGAGGCGTGATCATGGTGTTATTTTTGAATTCTGAGCAAAAATATTTTGCGAAATCGGAACAAACTTCGCTGATCCACGTTTTATATTCTAAACATCTGAAAAAACTACATGGCATGAGCCTACCCATATGCCAACATTCTCAGCAACTTCTCTAGTAGTGATTCCACGATTCTCCATAACAGTTTTTTTCACTGCTTCAATATTTTCATCGGGTATTCTCGCGCTAGGGGGAGCATCGCCATTAACTTTTAATTATTATTACTACTATTAACTACCCAGCCTTTTGAGAGGAGTTTGTACTACAAAAAAAAATACTGTTCATATCGAATGCCATAGACATTTTAAGTGCGTAAAAGCACCTAATTTAGTATTTCATAGAACATTTAATACAGATTCTTTGAGCCCCCTTTTGTCGTTGGCAAAAATCGTCAAATACACCAAAATACCATTAACCTTTATATGTATGTGCCAAAAAAATGAAAAGGGCAAAAAATTTCAACACATTTTACGGATTTATGTTTACCAACATAAAAATAAAACGAAAATCGAATGTAACCGGAAAAATTGGAAAAGTCATTTTATTAAAAAAAAAACATCGTAACCTATTATACCCATATACACAGTACAAACCCCTACGTTGGTTTAATATTACACAAAGAATATTTCTATATATACTCGTTTCATCATCGAGGGAACAAGAAAATAGGTTAATGTAAAGGTTAATTTTGTTAAGGAGAGATATGAAATTAACGAAAGAAATTATGTCAACGTGAAATATTGAAAGACAGTCTTCTAAGATAATAAATGGAACGTTTATTTACACCTTATGGCAGATGTTAGGAAATTTGGCAGGAAATAACATATTGGAAAGACGTTCTAGGGTCAACTTCAAGAAAAATGTACCTTAAAATTGGTTTTTAGTGATCCTTGTTCATTTTGATAAAAACGGAATCTTTTTGATTTTAGTCTCTCCGTCTGTCTTTCTATATCGTCGTTATTTTACTTAGAAATTACTGGGTTTGTATGGATGAAATTTGACTAGTAGCTATGTCCGTTAAGGGGTTTTTGTGATATGGAGTATTTTTGATTAGGTATCTCTTTTTGTGGCTTGATAGCCAAATTAGAGAAAATGGAAATTTGTCATCTCTAAGAAACCCATTACAGTTCTTGAATTGACAAATATTCAATTTTGTATAAAATGTATAATTTTGAATTTTATTTGATTTTGGACGTTGTCATACCCAAATTCTCATATATAAATAATTACTCAAATAAGCAAAATAACTTTTTTGATTGTGGCCCCTTTCCACTTCCTTTTCTGCGTTCATATTTGTAGAACGAATCTGACAGACGTCCGACTCTTTCGGATGTCAATCTAGAAGCCACTCGTATGATATAACTGTCTGACTACCTCTGTCTTGAAAAATTCTTTAAAAGTCATGAATATTTCTACGTAGGATGAGTTCTGCCGCCATTTCACCTCATAGTATGGATCAATTCTAGATTCTTTAACACAAGCTTCTGCCGTCGTAAAAAAGAAAGGGCTGAACGTCGTAAAACAAGATATGCGGCAAGAAAAGCGATTCGATAGTTGAGAAGATATGTGAATAAGATCCTCCTCTCCTTGAGTCGTATTCTTCATTTCCTTTCCTTTTACCTTTTGCCACTAGTTTTTCACTATTTTTCGCCATCGGTGACGATCAATGGTAATATGCCAATATGCCATTGATCGTCACTGAATCGTGTACAGAGTCGTTGAGTGTGGCGCGGATCTGGTCGGACCAACGGATCGGACTACGTCCTCGAAATCTTTTCCCTTCTATTTTGCCACTGACTATTAGTTTTCTAAATTGGCTCTCTGTTTTATGGCTATGTGCCCGAAGTACTCAAGGACTTTCCAGAGGCAGATGGATGATAGTCTGGATGGTATTTTTAATTTATTTATAATATATGAACTGGTTCCAGTGTATACACAACATTTTTGTCCAGCACAATATCTCAAAAGTGTCAACGACTTCAACCAGATGCTTTCAGAATCCAAGTCTCAGCTCTATAAAGAAAAATGGAGAATATGGAATATATAGACATGAATAACATAGAATAGCCTTAATAATTACAGAGTAAAAAGTTAATGAAGAATCACCAGATGAAAATACTGAATGATTTAAGATTTAAAACTTTAAAGTTTTTATAAACCAATTCTTGTAATGCATGTCCGGTTGGAGCTCGGACGTACCAGACGCACATACCTATCAAATACACGAATCGCTTGGCTCAAGCCCGCGCTGGTCTAGGGCAGGAGTGGTGAAACCTTATATCATTAGGAGTGTCGACGTGCCAATTTTTCGAAAGAAATGTTCATCCATGGATGTGCCGTCAAATAATTTTGATTTGGTGATTACTGGGAAAGTAATTATACAAAATGAATACTATCAACTTAAAACTCTTTGTTTACTACAAAATTAAATTTATTTCCTAACTTACCAGTATGCTTCAGTTATACGCGTATTACAAAATAAATGAAAGTAACATTAATGTGACTTTTGTTTGTTGCAGATTAGATGACAAGTAAGTATTAAAATTGAAAGATGTTATTTTTAGCAGAATGGATGCTTAACTGTAGACGTTTGTCAAATAGTTTCTTCGGCGTTCGTTCGTAATATAATATTTCATAGTGACCTTTGTGATAGGTGGCATGCCCAAAATATTAGGTCGCGTGCCCTCAATAGCACGCGTGCCATTGGTTCGCCATCCCTGGTCTAGGTTTAATCATCCACAATTATTATGGTTCAAATATTATTACAGATTTATGATAGTCTTTAAACTGAATATTTTCTTCGAAGCTAGATTTTGAAATAATTACGCTGTTCAAACTTTTGAATGTGGCTTTTTGTTTAACTAATTGACAATAAAACTTTACACATCAAATTTCACACAAGCTTTCATTTGGAAATAAAATTTGATGGATTAATACTCTAGTGAACAGGGTGAACAGATTATTATGTGTACGTAAGTTTAAGTTTCAAATGGTCAATCAATTATTTTCTTTCTTGAAAATATTTACTATTGAATACATCACATATTCTGTAATAATAACCCTAAAAATAGTTTTGTCTGTATGTTTATATGAAGGGAATAATTAAGCATGTAAGTTATGAGCTCTATATGTCTTGAGTTATAAACTGATTTTCAAGCACATTGTATAATTATAGATTCATACTTTAAAAAGCAGAGATGAATACTAAATAATTTATATTCCTGAAGATGTAGTTAGGCACGATAACGATTTTAAACAAAATCGAAGACTACGAGCTCGTAAATCATAATAAATTTGAATAACTCCAAGTATCTCTTGAGACTAAAGTATCTCTTTACGGCAACCTTAGTGATTAAAGCAGAGTACTAAAGATCAAAGTAAGGAGGAAATCAAAGGCTGCCTTGTACACACAGTAAACGCGCTTAGATAACTTAAGAATATTGCAAAAATCACTTAAAATAAAAATACAAAGTGTCGAAAGTTGAAAGATACATCAAAGTATAAACTCTATACGTAAATATGTCTCTGTTTTACCTTTCCAGAAGAAAGAATTAAGTTACTATATTATACTATGATTCGCCCTCGACTTCGTCCCCGTTAGACGGGAAGCAAAGATTAGGTGTTTTGGTTGGTTATTTACAATGAGAATATATATATATACCCTAGAATTTCCCATAAAACCCGGAATAAGTAATATAAATAAAAATATACGCAACTACAACTCTTCTATTAAAGTTATTTGACAGATAGGGAATGCAAGTATTAAAATAATGTAGCAATTTTCAACCTAGCCACTTTAAAAAAAAAACCTCAACGGTATCCCGAGATGATACCGCAAATATGAAATCTAGGAATGGGAAATGGGTCAGCGAAAACCGCAACGGTCTAGTAGTTTTAACGTGAATCCCGAATAAACTGACGAACACAAAAAATCTAAAACATAATGGACTACATATTTTATGTACTTTACAATTTTATAATATGATATATATGTATATATAAAATTTATCCGGTTTTTCACATATAAGAAACTAAGTCCATATATTATAGTTTACACGACTGCACAGCAAAACATAAAGGCGAGTCGAAGCCACTACGATTTGAAGTCATACAATGAATGGCATGTTGTTTATGATAACGTACGTATTTGTTAATTAATTGAAATGCGATTGCAACGCTATATTTTTTGCTAGCCCGTCTATTCTAAAGAAAGGACTGCATTTATCGGGATAAAATATATCCTGAGTGTTAACTCGGGTTATAAGCCAGCACTAAGATAAGTTTCATTTAAGTATAATACGTTCCATAGTGTCCAAAAAAGATGCGATTGCAGTGCCATCTTTCTCAGTATTTTCATCTATCCCAAGAAAATGACGTCATTTATCGGGAATAAATGGTTTCCTAAGTTACGTTCCGAGATATAAGCTAGCTCTATGGCTAGTTTAATTTAAGCCCCTTCAGTAGTTTTCACGTGATGCTCTAACAGCTGCTAACATTTTTAAACGCATTGTACAAATCTTAACCATTTATAGATAATCTTTGGTAAATTTTGTGATAAAATTATAAAAAAATAATATTACTTATACAAAACAAACAAACATTGTTTATTTCAAAAAGAAAAGCAACCCGAATTCAAATCGTATTTTCATGAGTATTTATTTAATATGACTTAATATAAATTCCAAAAAAGTTTTGTAGACGATGCCCACCAATGTCGATTCAGTAATGACGCTTTCTTGTTAGATTGTTATTGAAATTTGCGACTCCACTAAAGGGTTATAAATCGTTTTTGGGAATAGTTAAGTCAAAGTTGGAGTTTGAAATCCGATAGTAATTCATCTGGAAAGCCTCGGTCTGTCAATATCCAGGTACTTTGACATCGATCACTTGCAGATTGCCTGAAACTAATTAAAGTTTTCGAAATCAATCATTCACGTAACATGAAACATTTGCCTCAAGGGTGCTTTTCAACTTTTAATCGAATTACAATTGTATATTCGTTGAACCTTGCGTATCAATTTTAAATAGTGTCGAAGATTTTTAATATTGTTACAACCTAGGCGCCGACAAACATAAATTCCACGTATAAATCTGTAAAAGTAAATTTTATTACCTGTCGGCATTTGAACTTATTGTAATCCTTTTATAATCGTCTTCTTTTGTTCGCTTATTTATTGGCATACGTTTCTAGTTAGTGTGTAGAATAGCCTATTGCCCTCACTTATTAGCATCATTAGCCAGGTGTTGCGGATTCTTTTGCATTTGTGTAGTATAAAACGACGGCCTGATGGAGAGGGCAGTTGGGCTACGACTACGATACGGACGTGACGTGTGTACATTCGGGAATCTAATAGTGACGGACTTTGCGCGTTTTATTGAATTACGACCTTCGCATTAAGTTTGGATTTGTTGTGTTCGGTTATATTTGTATTTGTCTTATACGTGTTTGTATAGTTCTAATAAATTCTACAATAATTCTAACGGCATTTTAATTCGAGTCCCGCTGACTCGTAACAATATATACGTTTTAATTCTATATTTAATTATGTGCTCAACACAATCCGCTGTGCTAGCTTCAATTTCCTTGATCACCCACCATATTCTCCGGAATCAGCCCCAATTGATTTTCACTTATTGTCAAAATTAAAAGAGTAAACTCGTGGAACTAAATTTCACGACAATGACGCGGTTATGGGAGTTTTTTGACACTCGAGAAAAACATTTTTTTTCGCAAGACATAACTAAGTTAGAAACGCGTTATTCTAAAAGCTTTCATTGAAAAGAGATTATGTAGCAAAGTATATGGGCGACGATAGCCACTTGCCAAGTGGACCCGCCTGCCAGTTTGCCTATACGCAACATTAAAAAAATTTATTTTTGTTTATATTTTCACATTTAATATTGATACGAAGAACTTTTTGATTCACCCTCGTAATAAGCTCTTTGTAGATACTACTATAACTTGTATAGAGATGCTCAAGATGAGTATCTACACAAGTTGTTTCAACAGACTTTCATTCTGTGTCTCTAATATATAAACGTTATAGTTATAGCTGTAATACTTACTGCTTTACATTCATTCATAATCAACCTGAATGAAATCTGCAGCCTGTCAAATCCTGTAATTTCATAATAGTAACGGAGAAATAGGTTTATATTACTGCCAGTATCGTTTACGTCACTTGATGTCGTCAACCGACAGAGAGTCGTCGTGGTGTGTCCTACTGAGCCATATTTGAATGTCGCGCGGAAGTAATATTGCCAGGGTCACCGTGCAAGATATCAATTGAATAAAAAAAAACAAGCTGAGTGCCTCTTCCTTTTTGAAGTCGGTCAATAATAAAATTTACATCTATAAGTATTGTTTTCAAACGTAATCGATGAACAATACATTTTATTACAGCACAAAAACAATCAATATTATACAACGATTAGTTATTGTGCATAATTATGTTTTGAAAATAAAACTGCGCATGGGTACATCACCCACAAGTTTTCGGCAAAAACTCTATTTTGTTAACACACACCACTGAAGCGTGTCTTCTAGTTGAAAACATGGCTACTAAAGTACTAATATATATTATAATTTGAAATAACTAAATAATAAAATTAATCTAAGCAAAATTTTGATCCGTTGAACAAAACATTTCTTAGCTTAGTCAAAATATTCAATTAGGTATTATTTATCATCATATCGCGTAAACATTATGTACGATATAGAATGCGCAATTTCGAAAACGACAATACACAACCACTTACCTTGTTTGCTGTGCTGCAGGAACCCTTCGATTTTGGATTATAAGACACAGGCAAGATTTCTTAATGGGCTAGCTGCTGTCGATGCGACGCGTGCGATTTAATGAGTTGCCAAGATATACTTCGCAAGAGGGCAGCATAGATATACTCGTAGATAGTACACGCGAGATGGCGATGCTTTTGTTTTAATATGTTATTTAAATAATGAAACTTAAGAAATGCCCGTGACAATTGATTTTGCTAAATATGGAACCCATTATATAATATTCATTAATTATTTATCACCAATTCTTCACAGTTCACATTACGTAAATAAATTGTTATAATCTTTTAAATTTTGAGTTATGGCCGGTTTCTATAATATCTTTCACTTCATTAACTTGTCTTACTTATCGGTAAAAATTTGACATTACGAGAATTTGTTCGAAGCTATGTTGAAATCTAACCGGTAATAAGCGAAATGAACGATTAGTAAGATATAAGAAACGTCCATTATAATAATTAAAATTAGTTTGTATAAAAACTTGTGTATTATTTAATATGAAATTAAATTAAAAGGAAAGTATCGCTTGTCATACATTATAATTGAGATACTATAATGACAGAAAGAAAAAATAAGAAATATTTAAATCAAAAAATAAAATAAAAAAGGTTTGGACAAATGTATAGTGGAATTCCACGTTATTTCTTTTAAAGTCCAATAAAGATAGTTGAATGTTTACAAAATCGTGCTTGTAAGCTCAAAACATTGGTAAGTCCTGTGCAAGCTTCAAAGCCTGGCAACATCTAGAAGTGAATAAAATGTCGTTCCCAATCTGGTTAGGAATCAGTCACCTCGAAAATGCAGGCTTGGGCCCACGCTGAACCTAATTGCGAAATCGTACGCGAAGCAAACTGGATATATGGCACGGAATGAATCGCTTGTGTCCGTTTCTTTTTAGGCTATGTTTATTTAAGGACGCTTCTTATTATCATATTTTCTTTTCTTTTTTTTTTAAATAATGTACATAGGCGACAGTAATCACTTTGTATCGAATATGCCGTCAATCTATCTGCTGAAGTCCATAAAATATATCGTGCATTAAAAAAATAGTTGAACATTAAAATCATAATTGCACCATTACGGACGTCGATAATAATGTACCGCTAAAAGCTGTTATCATATTAACCCTTATACCCTTCTAGTGAGGGAAAAAATACAATTTCCTGCGGCCAGGCGGCCTGTTGTAAGAGGGGACACAAGAACCAACAGCCAAGTATTAGGGAATATGCCCGTCTGGATGTCTACCACCGCTGGTATAGAGTATGCCGGCAGAACAAGCTCGAGTTGTGTTCCGTTTAATGGCCAGGTTCCAGTCTCTTCAGCCAGTCTCTTTAGAGAGCAGCAGCACATCAGCAGAAGTTTTGGTGTTTCAAATGTCAAAAGGCGATGGTGACTGCTTTTCATTAGGTGGGCCGTCTGCCTGTCTGCTGAGCTCATACAATAAAAAGTAAAAGCCATTTTGGATAATTTAATTTTAGGGTAATGTACGTACAAAATTTAAATAAAAAATGGTGTTAAGCATAAATTACCGTCTTCATACATTGTTTTTCCTTAGAAGATCGTTTTAGTACATAACAAACAGGATTTTTGGAATGAATTACACTCTTTTGCCGATTTACCAATCACGAGATAAAAGTCATTCATAGGATAAAATACAACATGAACAAATGAAACATTAGAGTAACGCAAATAAAATACTTCAATTAATACAAATAATTCATTCAGTCCGGTTATAATATACTCGATGGTTATCAAATCAAATCAAATCAAAATAATTTATTGTATAAAAACATGGTTTTACAAATACCTCGGTCTTGTTGTTATACACTGAGCACATGTTTTTTGCCGGTTGGGCTTACAATTTTTTTTAAATGTTGTATTATAAACCTACATATTATTTGAATAATGTTATAACTAACATCACTAATATTTTAATCTTAAATTTATACATATAATAAGCCTTAAATTTACAAATACTAAATGACGCACAATTTAAATTCAGATTTTTTTGTAATGATATTTACATAGTACAATTATTATAATATATTTAAACACTTAATATTCTAACTTATCATTTACATTTAAAACTTATCATTAAGGAACTCAGTTACTCTATAGTAGCTTTTTCTTATTAGTAATTTTTTTGTCGTGATTTAAATAATTTAGTTTTCAGAGCTTTCAGCTCTTTTGGGATTTTATTACATATTTTTGGGGCCATGCATACTATACTCTTGTACAGTAAAGTTGTTTTTGCGGGGTGCACACAAAGTTTTTCCTTATTACGTAAATTCCTAATCGTAACATCGAATATATTTGGAAACAAATGTAGAATGTTGTGTACAAACATTGTAACTTCAAATATATATAACGATGGCACAGTGAGTAAATTATATTTGTTGAATAGCGGTTTACAGCTTTCAGTTATGTGTATTTTGAACATTGCTCGTATACAGCGTTTCTGCATTAAGAATATAGTATTTGTATTGGATAAATTACCCCAAAATATGATACCATATCTTAAAACTGATTCTACAAGCCCATACACATAAGCTGTAAGCAGAGCGTCTGTATTGACTGTCGGTGCTAATTTGTGCAATGCAAATGTCGAACTACTTATTTTTTTGCTTAACTTGTCTATATGATTTTTCCAATTTAATCTATTATCTATTACTAATCCTAAAAATCGGGCGGAGTCTACTTCGCGTATATTATTGTTGTCGTATAAAACACTAACAGATTTAGAGGTGTTATTAGGTCTTTGACTAAAATGCATTTTTTCTGTTTTGTTGATATTTATTTTAAGTTTATTATTTTTTAACCAATTTATTACAGATAACATGGTATTATTTATATCGGTTTCGTAATCTTTTACATCACTACACGGTATAGTTAATGTGCTGTCATCGGCAAATAAGGTCATAGAATGAACAGTACATTTTGGCAGATCATTAATGTATATAGTAAATAAAAGAGGGACGAGAACACTGCCTTGAGGGACACCATATGTGACGGAACGTTTATTGGATGAGTGTACAAATTCAGTTTTTGTTATAGGGTTTAATTTTTAAATTTGTGTAATTTGTTTTCTATTACTTAGATAGGAATGTATGGTTTAGAATATTGTGATCTACATAGTCAAAGGCTTGAGTCATATCACAAAAGACGGCGGCTACCGGAGTTCTGGAGTCGACATGAGTGGTAACATTTTTTATAAAGTCGTAAATGGCCATGTTAATTGTTTTACCTCTTCGAAATCCTTTTTGTTCAGTACACAGAATATGTTTTTTCTCAAGGTATTCATTTATTTGGTTGTAATAATATTTTGCAAAATTTTTGGAAAATATCGAAATAAGAGCAATAGGCCTATAGATCTTTAAAAGTTCATTGTTGTCTTTCTTAAATAATGGTTTTACTATTGCCAGTTTAAGATCTTCTGGGAATTTTCCGGCTTCAATAGTTAAATTTATAATGTAGCTGAGATGATGACAAATTACATCATTAACAGATTTTATAATTTTTGTTGAAATTCCATCGTGTCCTACGCTATTCGTATTTTTTAATTTTTGTATAATGTTTCTGATTTCGCACGGTAAGCTCGGTGCCATAAACATTGATTTCTGTTCATGATTAACTAATTTGGTCACTTGTATACCGGATTCTCTTATTGGACTGACTTTATCAATAAAGTAATTGTTGAATACTTTAGCGATTACATCTGGATTTGTAACATAACCATTGTTTATTGTTTTAATTTTAGTTTTAATGTTTTAATTTTAGTTTGGTATGTTATGTTTAGAGCTGTTAATAATTTGTCATGTCGTTTTCGATTTATTGGCTGATAACTTAATTTTGTAATTATTTTGTAATTTTTTGTTAATCCTATAATTTTTTTAAATATTTTTTTATAGTTATCATCGATTTTTTTATTTGTTTTAGTGGGGTGTTTTCTGAAGTTCCATAATAGATGTTTCTTTTTTTACTACAAGTTTTGATGTCTCTCGAAATCCATTTACACTTTTTCAAAACATTTATTTGTGTATACTTTTTTGGGAAACAGAGATCATAGAAAGATTTAAATTCGTTTATAAAGATTGGATATGCGTTATTAGGGTCATTGGCTTTGTACATATCTGAAAATGAGAGATTACTTATACAATCTTTAAATTTATTTATATTTTCAGTGCTGTATTCTCTCGTGGTTTTTCGCCAGTATTTTAATTTGCAAGTCTTTTTTAATGGAATTCTTAACAACTGTGCTGTATGATCCGATAAACACAGATCTAAAATTTCAGTTTTACATTTCTTTTTATAATCGTGAATAAAGTTATCTATACATGTTTTACTAGCAAGTCTCGTTGGTTGCTTTCATGCTAATTTCAAGTTAAAATTAAGTAATAAACATTCAAAATGTAAAGTAAAATTATTAGTTTTAAGTATATTGATATTAAAGTCACCTGCTAATATGAGACGTTCGAGTTTCACTTTTTGTAAATAATTTAGTAGTTTTTCCATCTTGCTGAAGAAAGTATTTAAATTGTTTGTGTTAGGCACTCTGTAGATACAAGCGATAATGATTTAAAAGTCAATAAGTTCAATTGCACAGCACTCAAATGAATTTGTTAGAGAAAATTTTTTAACCTCTAAAAGTTCCTTACCTGCATATTCTTTTCTTGCTAAGATACAAGTACCGTAAGATACAAGTTAACTTTTATATGGTGATTGAAAAATCGGACCTTAGACAACTTAAGCCACCTTTAAAGTTTTATATTACAATAAAAAATGTTTTATATTTAACTAAAATGTTATTTAAAAATATGTTGTTGGTGAATTTATCTGTAAGTTTTTATTATAGTTTTTAAGTCTAATTTTCATGCGAAGGAAATATCGAGCACAACTACACATAGATACTTTCAGCCGCAAATTTTAAGATAGAAAGCTAAAACTGACATTTTCAGTTTTATTCAAAAAATTGAGAACTAACTTCTTTATTTTCAAATTAAGAATGTATGTACTAGGGTGGTCTGAAAACTTTCCGACCTAACAAAGATACAAGTCATTTTTTCTGTTGTTTTTTTTTCTGTTGTTTGTTTTTTTTTCACCATAGTCTCCTTGTTTCTCTCTCTACACACTTCTCCAAGCGATGCTCCCATCTCTGTATCCCGTCCAAACAGTACTCGGCATTTTTCTCTGCAAAATAATTGTTCACGAAGGTGATTGCCTCTTCATTTGACGAAAATCTCTGTCCTCCGAGTGCTATTTTTAGATGAGGGAACAAAAAGAAGTCGCTTGGGGCTAGATCTGGCTAGTAAGGCGGATGGTCATGCAGTTCAAACCGTAATTCGTGGATTTTCATCATGACAACCTTGAGCAAAGGCAAAGCTGTGAGACGGTATGTTTTCTTGGTGAAACAGGATTTTGTTCGTACCAATATATAAAAGTTGGCTCATCTTAGCATTCGTAGCAATCGGAATATGTAGCAATTACTTATTTTAATACAAAACCTGTAGACACATAATATACACAAAGTGAATAGACGATGATTTCACGTGTGTATTTAATAAGAAATTGAATAATTTGAAGAAATAATTAATATAACTTCTTAGACACAAACCGCTTTCTCATTTTTATTGCTGTGAAGCACAGCAGACAGGCTGACAGCCCAACTGTGATGGAAAGTGGGTATTGTCGCCTATGGACATTAGCAATACCAGAGGTACTGCTAAAGTGCTGCCGGCCTCTATGGTGATACTGGAACCTGTCCACTGATGCGGGAATCCAGCGCAAAGCGGTTATGGCGGCATACTCTAAACCAGGGAGTGGTAGCTATCTAGTCTGGCAAATGCCCTACCACCTGGCAAAACCACCACCGCTTTCAATCTGGTGGGCTGTCTGCCTATCTGCTGAACTCTAGCAATAAAAAGAACTCCTTGTGGCACTCGGGGACTGCCGCGGTAAAGCTAGCATGCTATTTTGCATAGCATTTTTTATCAACTTATGCAATTATAATTGTTTATTTATGCAGTTTTTTTAAGCTATCACTCATTTTCTTTCACTATTTTTTCATCACTTTCTTCATTAATAAATACACTTTGTTTATTCATATTTAAAACACTTTATACACAAATTTTACGCGTACAGCTATTCACCAGCAACTGCTATTCACTGTTATACATAGGTACACCTATGTATACATATATACCTACATGTATACTTACGGGGCGCACATGCGGCGAGTGTGGCATTATAGAGATATGATAGATACATATACACCTATACATTTTCTCACAAACAGCTGATTACGTATTCGTCCGATTTCGGAGCAGCTCGTCTCGATCCGTGCGAGCTTCGTACAGTCGTACCATATACACACACGTTAAGCGAACGCTCGGCCGAGCTACATGGTAGGCGGAGTGGGGGGTTAGGTTTTATTTTCGTTACGGAATTTCTTGATTCGGTCACCGCGCTCAAAGCCCGCGATAAAAGCTATGCAATAGCTTAAAAGGTACACAAATTAAAGACTTACCTCTTCGTTTTATTTGTCTTTAAAGTTAAGGTCTTAATTAATAAATATGAAATGCCTCTAAATATTCAGATTTCATGCAAAAATGTTTTGTACACATAAAAGTCAGACTGTCTAAACGCACAGTTATAAATAGTATGTACAAAATTTTCGTATCACAAGTCAGACTGGTTCAACTATAATTTAGTTTGGAGGCAATTTAATGCTCTCCCACGGGACACCCGTGTTACAGGTACGGAGACAAACTATACAAGAGCGTCGGGAGGGTTCGTAAAATATAATATAAGCATAACAGCCGACATTGGAGAGAATTTATTCAATATTCGTTTGTATACTTATAAGGTAAACGCTGGTTTTTTTTGTATTAACTCGAAGCATGGAAGGCGATCCCAAGAGAGGATCCCAAGAGAGTAGTTTCCTGGTTCTCTTCTGCGATTTTAGCCCGCCCTGTCAAGGCCAGCAGCAGGCGATTGCCATTTCCCGCAGCCCTGACTAAAGGCTAATAGATGGAATACGGAAAGTTTTAGTGGGTATTCCGGGATCGGTAACCTACCTTTACCAAGGCAGAACCAGGCAGCGAGTCCTACGCGCCACACGGTGAAAAACCCGTAAACGGATTTCTCCTCGTAAAAAAAAGGAAAATACTAAAGAATGATAAATGATTATTTTCCAAATTGAGTACGGTACTCCAATATTTTTTCATTTTTCCATAATAAAAATATTGTAATAAATGTTTTGACTACCAAAGAACACTTTGAGACCCTAAGGTTCTTACCAAAACAATATACTGAACTGTAAAAAAATTAAACATATACCAAAAAAAGAAAAGCAGAAATCACAATAGTTTTAGCTGTTTTAACTTGACTGCACTTCAAAATTGTATTCAAAGATCAAATATAGTGTTACGAGCTACACAGGACTCGAATTAAAATGCCGTTGGAATTACTATAGAGTTTATTAGAACTGTACAAACACGTATAAAACAGGCACAAATATGACTGGACACAGCCAGTACAAACTGCACGATACAATAACACGCGCAAAGTCCATCACTATATCGCTCATCGAATGTACGTCTTACTCGTATCGAAGTCGTCTCTTGACTGCCCCACCCCTCCGTTCGGGCATTGTTTTATACTAAACTGTTTTATACAATACATCAAAAGACCGCGTTCACTGAGTTAATCCGCACACCTGGCAGGCTTCGACGCAATGCAATAACAACAAGGTTCAATAGTTCGATACTAATGACGGCCATAAAACAAGTACGATAACAATAGAATGTTTTTCTTAATTGCAAATTTTAAACACGAAGTAAACAAAAGAACTTCGAATGCAAGAAAGGTAATAAACTGCGTTTTTAACCGACTTCGAAAAAAGGTGGAGGTTCTCAATTCGTCGGGATCTTTTTTTTTATGTATGTTCGCCGATTACTCCGTGATTTATGATCCGATTTACGTGATTCTTTTTTATTCGACGCTGAATAGCTTCCGATTGGTCCCCTAAAAATTTTACATAGTTTGGCCCAGTAGTTTTCATTTTATGAACATTTTTCATGGAAATAATTTTCACTCCGTTCCATATGTACACCGATTACTCTGAGATTTATGATTCGATTTACGTGATTCTTTTTTTGTTCAACGCGGAATAGCTGCCACGTGGTCCCCTAAAAATTTGACATAGTTTGGCCCAGTAGTTTTCATTTTACGAACATTTTTTTGTTCCCGGTTCTTGGGACCTATATTTTTTAAGAAGCGCGGCACCATTCATAGGTCCACCCATACATAGCTAGACACTAAAAAGTAACAAATAAAAACTTAGTAATTTTCAAAATATAGTAATTTTTATGTTTTACTTTGCACCGACTTCAAGATGTTTTAGATAATATATATTAATAATAATAGCTTTAGAAATAAGTTATTTTATACATTTTAGTTTTTTAGTTTTTGAAGTCGGTTTTTTTAAACGAAGTTTTTATTTGTTACGCCAGGCAAGTGTGCGCATTTCTTTGACGGCATGTAACAATAGTAAATAAACCAATTCAGTGGGGGTTTTAATTTTGGTGATCATCTACTATTTTGTCAGATTAAAGATTTTTTATGTTAGATTTTACTATCTTATTATCTGGTGATAAGTTAAACATAAGCCATAAGTAGGTGTTATAAAAGTTCCCATTCTTTTTTAAAACTCCTCAATTTAACCACTTTATCTTTGAAGCATCGCTTCACAACAATGTGTCGTTCTTGAAAGCGAGACTGAAAACCCACAAAGAAATTTAATTTTTGCAAGAGCCTTGAAACTCGCCAAATTCACGACAAGCGTCGGAGAAACAATGTATAATGTAGCGCAAATTGCTCCTTCTTGTTGAAGACCCTTTGGTTTTTGTGAACTGTTACACTTAATGCGTAATTTTATTACTTTTATGTAGAACTTCTTATACTTTTCTTTGAATAAAAGTTCTTTTCTTTTTGAGGAATGTTTGGCAGCTGTAATTATTTTTACAAGCTTTTATTTAACTTGCTATGTATGTAAGTTCGGGTGGAATCTTGCAAGTTAAATTTGACCAACTTTCCGGTTTCAGATTAAGCTGAAATTTTGCAAGTGTATGTATATCGTGCGACATTGTAATAATATGGTACCATGGAGCTGATCTGATGATGGAGTCGGAAGGTGGCCATAGGAACACTTGTACTAAACAAGATAAACCCGTCGTGTTTAGGCTCGATTTACTTGTCTTGGCTAGCACTCTGCTGCTACATGGATCTCAAAAGCTTGTATTCAAAAACCTTTTTAAAAAAGCTTATTTCAATTAGTAAAAAGTAACGTGAAAAATATTGAAAAACATTCGGTCGTAGCCTCAGATGACATCTGGTAGAACTAAACAAGCAATTTGTTTCATGAAAGACATGTATGATCGGTTCCTATATCTTATCGAGCGTTAATTTCCCTATCGGTTAAAATTTGACATAAGCTCCCATACAAGTAATGTCAAAATTTAAACAATGGTAGGGCTAATAAACGCCTGAATTGTCGATAAGATATTGAAATTCGGCATTAGTGACTCACTTCAGGAGAACCGATTGGCTTGTTTCAAGCCACGATTCTCCATCTTGCTATCCATGAATTTGGTTTACTATTGGAAAAAAAATTATTTTAGTAGGAGTTTATGACAAATTTTAGGTAGTAAGGCGAATAAATAAATAGTAAGATATTAAAAATCCTGCATAAGATGAATTAGTAAGTACAGCGCATTGATAATCTTACATACATACATACATAACTTCACGCCAGGTCCCTTGCAAGGTAGGCACGAGCAACAGAGCGCCATTCAGTCTTATTCTTACACACCTCACTTGCTTCTTTTTCATAGCTCTTGTCATGCACGCTCGTCTGTTCTTAAGGCTCCTGACATCACCTTCTGCTAATAATCTTGATGTACAATTTTCCTTACGATATATTCCAATACCTTCAGCACATGAAAATTAAATAAAAGCAAGTAAACACCGTTTTGGAAGACTTAATTAATTTAAAAATAGAACTCAAAACCATAGGTTTAGACATAAATTTTAATAAATATGAAATATTACGTGGATCAATAAGTCCCGGGACTAACCAAGAAAAACACATTTTTTTGGCAAAATTCCACTTTATTCATCAACATAGTCTCCTTCAAGAGCAACACAATCAGTCCAGCGCTTCTCCAACATTTCAATACCTTTATTGTAGAACGATTCATCTTTGGCCTCGAAATAAGCATTCGTTTCGGCGATGACTTCTTCGTTGGAGTAGATTCTTTTTCCTTAGAGCATTTTTTGAGATCTGCAGACAGGTAGTAGTCGCTGGGGGCCAGATCCGGTGAATATGGTGGGTGCGGAAGCAATTCAAAGCCTAATTCTTAGCTCCAAACAGCGATCGGAATCAACGACACGTTGTCGTTCTTGATCCGTCGTGAGCAAACGCGGCACCCACTTTGACCAGAGCTTCCTCATAGACAAATATTCATGCAAAATAACGTACACACTGCCGTATCTTTAAGATGTCAGCTATCTCATACAATTGTAATTTACGGTTTTAAAAAATGATTTATCGGAGTTTTTTGATGGTGTCCGATTGAACCACCTCATTTGGCCGGCCGGAGTGTTCAGCATCTTCAGTGTCTGTACGACCACGTTTAAACTCAGCATACTACCGACAAATGGTTAATTTGATGGAGCAGAGTCCCCGTAACACTTTTCAAGCCGTTGCTGAGCTTGCATTGTGGTTTTTTTCATCAAAAAGCAATGATAAATCAACACACGAAATTGTTTCGAATCCATTGCTTTGCATATATCAAAAGTAGCGTCACTTAAATCACTAACTCGTGAACCAAACATCAGAATGTCATGAAATTTTGACAGATATCTTTTGAAGGTTGGTACTCATGAAAAATCATACGGAACTTTTGTTGGCAAAGCCATCCATGTGTCAGTCCCGGGACTTATTGATCCACGTGTTATTTATAAATAACGAAGATAATAAAACTGAAATACTATCACAAACACTTTTCAAATAAAATCAATAGCCCCTGAAATCAGAATAATCAATAAGTCTTCACTTCACCTCCTAGGTGCCCCGATCTTCGACTAGTCGATACCCGATTTCGTAGAAGAGAATATTCAAAATTTTCGTACTAGTTCGGATCGCTTGCTCAAAATTAATACCCATATGGCTTTCAATATCATCCGATACTGTATTTTCGTACCTAAATTTACGTATGTCCTCCGATGCAGCCAACTCTTTAAACAAACCTCCCTTCTGAAGATGTTGGATAGCATCGTAAAGGATACGCTCACATCCATTTTAAATTTAGACATGGATGACCGAACATTGGCTACAAAGCTCACTTCCAGTGAGACTTGGAGGCTTCGGCGTCCGCAAAATTTTCAGTATTGCTTTGCCGGCTTTATTGTCATCTGTTCACAGTACAAGCGATTTAGTAGTAAAAACCTAGAAAAAAGCCATTTGAACGTTGAAATTTCATATTTGACAGATGCCAAAAAGCCTGGTCAATGGCTTGCCCCAATTCTGTCCTGCCCACTGCCCTGACTTCACAGCGGGCTTGGGACGAGCCGATCTGCGAACTGGCACGGGAAAATCTCCTGCAAACGTGTTCCAGCGTGGCAATGCAGCCAGCCTTCTGGGCACGCTTCCCTCTGGCAGCGATTTGTTACATTCTTTATATTAATTTATTTATAATCTAGTTTATTTTTAAGTATTTAGTTAAGTTATTTCCAAACTTAATTTTTTTGTGTTATATAAAATATTATTTATAAATTCATCATTTGTTATTGGTGATAAGACCGCCTATTGTTGTATAAAATATTATTTCTTCTATAACATAATTTTTAAACCCTTAAAAAAATAAAAGCCCACATTAGGCCAGAAAAAGTGTTTAGCGGTGAGTATTTATTGCTAAGTTTTAAAACTTATTACGGATACTTTAGTCACTTAACAACACGTGAAAAATCTACATTAAAACAGAATTTGAATAACTTTTGAGATAATGAGCCGAAATACAAGATATTTGATTAAAATCTTGTATTTCGGAATACGTAAGGGATTTTGGTAAGGCAAATTTAATCATCCACATGGTTAAATTAATCTGATGTATGAAAATTCTCTCCCTGTTCCATTGAGACTCCCAATTTTTATGCTATAATAATATACTATGTTTGTATTTATAATATTATTGTCGGGCCAGGCCATTGACTGGGGTTCGAGTGTAGTTGAAATTTCTATTAGTTTGGGGAAAAAGTTTCTTCGCATTTTATATAAAAATTCAAAAGGTTTTTTTATAAAGTTTATTTACATTAGACTACAGTATGTCGGTGCCATTTTGTTGGATAACTTTTTTCCATCTTGTCGGTAGGGACGTGATCCCATTGCTATAAAAATTTTGGGGCTTCTGATCAACAAACTGCGAGAAGTGATTTTGGCAGTCCTTTCGTGATGTGAACCTGACACTGCCTAAAGAATTCTGCAGAGACCGAAACAGGTGAAAATCTGAAGGTTCAAGGTCAGGACTATAGGGCGGATGCATTAACACCTCCCAGCCAAACTCTTGTAATTTTTGCTGAGTGGCTAAAGATGTGTGAGGTCTAGCGTTATCATGGTGAAAAACCACACCCCTTCTGTTAATGAATTCCGGACGCTTTCTCTCAACTATTTGCTTTAATCTCGTCAGTTGTTCGCAGTACAGTTCAGAATCGATGGTCCTGCCTGGCGGTAACAGCTCATAATGAATAATGCCCTTCCAATCCCACCATACACACAGCATCACCTTGTTGCGAGTTAACCCGGGTTTCTCCACAGTCTGTGAAGCCTGACCGGCCTTTGGCCACGATCTTTTTCGCACATTCTTGTCGTACGTGATTCACTTTTCATCACCAGTTATCAGTTTCTTCAAAAATGATTCGGTTTCATTACGTCGTAATAAAGAATCACGAATGAGTACACGGTTCATTAGGTTTCTTTCAGTGAGCTCATGAGGCACCCAAATATCGAGCTTTTTTGTACACCCAGCTTTTTTCAAATGCGCCAAAACCGTTTTGTGGTCAATTCCCAGTTCTCCAGCTACATCGTAACTACTAATATGCCGATCGTGCTCCACTTTTTCAAAAATTGCATCAATTTTGTCCGTAACAGGGCGACCAGAGCGACGTGCATATTTGATATCAAAATTTCCGGATTGAAAACGCTTAAACCAAATTTGCGCTACTCTCACAAATACTGCATTAGGTAGTGGTAAAGGCACGTAGTAACAAACTCGCGTTTCTTGACAAGAGTTCAAATTTTGTTTGGAGAGCATGCACCACTTAGGCAGTTTTCTGATCTAATATGCATATTGTTAAAATTAACACGTGCTAACAACGGTGATGGAAAACAACGTGATGAAATCTGCACATCGAGATAACCGATGTGTTAATCCGCCTTGGTGAAGCGTGGGGTGTATGCTGTCCGTTCTCGGCGTTCCCCTATACATGGGAATGCCCGAGTACAGCAGTGGGACATTTATGGGCTGGTATTTTACCTTATATCTCAAAAAGAATACTGTATTTTTCTTTAAAGCATTTTTACAGCTTTATAAGCGAATTTTGACTTTGTAGTTCAAATATTAAAAGGGATGCAATTTTAACAATTTTGAAAGTCAGTACCTATTGACTTAGTAAGAAATATCAAGAAATATAATTATGATTTAATATGTACTTAATTTGTTTGGAAAACATACAATAATTAATATTCTTAAATAAAAATTAAATAAAACACTATATATATATATATATATAGACAAAAATAAAAATTTGGCTCAAGCAATTAATTACAAGATAAAAAATGAAATTTTGTATATAAATATGACGGTCACCAAGTCAGTTGTCATGTATGTGTTTATCCAAGGAACCTTTAAGTCTCATGTGAACAGATAATGTATAGTGTTTGTTTTTGATTTCAAAAAATGTGAAAAGTGTTATTCATTCGATGCTTAACTATGAACAATATTTGAACATAACACAAATGAACGTTTTTGGATTTTTTGTTTATCGATCTGTCTGAATGAGTCTCTAATACACTACGAAAAGGCTGAAGTATATATAGAATTTTTTTTAAAACTACAACTCCAATCTTGAATTATATTTACCTGCAACTTTTATTTAGATATCTTGCAAATATCATAAGATAGAAATAAAAAAATCCTAGTCACACACAGTTTAAAATTACCAACATAATACAACTACTGAAACCTTTAAATAAATAATTATCATTTTTTTAAATAAAACTTTAACAAGAAACATTAAATCTTAAATTTTCCGGTTATAACTACAAATATAATGCTTTTTTCGAGTATATCCCGTGTCACACCCAATTCTGTTCATGAACAGCTTTACTTTTCTTAATTGAACAAATACTCTCCATGTATATCCTTAAACTCATACAAGTTAAGGATCAAAATAAAGACAGTGTTTAAGACGTTCGAACTTGAAACACCATCAAAAACAAGTATGCCAATTAGTAACTATGATCTTTAACCTTATTTTCCCAGCACTAGACTAAGTATCCCGGTGTATCACCTTGAAGCGAAGTGTTACACGCCATTTGCTCAGTCCCCTCGCAGTCAAATGAGGATGTGGACGAGGGGGCCGCGGCCTGTCACTCTACTCATAACTCACCTATTTAGGATCCACATTGTTATGCTGAGTTAAACCTCTATTTTTGCATGTGAATTTATTATTAACAAAATATTGACAGCTCAATTTTTAATGTAATAAAGGCATGCCATGCTAGTGGTCAAAATTCGACCATAATTTATTTAAATTATAAGTTAATAATATAATTAATTAATTTAATTATAATTATAAGGCTCTGTTGTCAAAGACTATACTTCTATAATCACAAATTTCGCCAAGGCTGCACTGTTAATTTGACTTATAAACAAAAGTATAAGTTAAGTATATATGCGTGTGCGTCAAATGCATGGTATGGTATGGTCATGGCAATTCATGTATTTTTATGCATAATTAATTTTTTTTTATTAGCACTCTATTCCTTCTCTATAAAAACTATAAGTGTGCGAAATTTCATACTCCTCCGTCCGCGCTATTCTCGTAAAAAGGGGTACAAAGTTTTTGCTTCACGTATTAATATAATGACTACAGCATTTAGAGTCCGCTCGATCGGAGTGATACCATTTTTCCGTGCAGGAACATAGAAAGAATAATATAATGCCTGCGGCCGGGCGGTCTATCTTTAGAGGCGACTAAATAAACCACAGCCAGGTATACCAATATAAAAACCTTGAGTTGTGTTCCGAAATTAGTGGCCAGGTTCCACCTCCCTCAAGAGAGTGGCAGCACATGGATACCACCTTTAGTGTTACAAATGTCCACAGGCAATGTAAACCGCTTTCCATCAGGTGGGCTGTCTGCTTGTCAGCTGAGCTCATGGAATAAAAAAAAACATTCTCTCACAGAAACTCGTCGTGAAACTATTAGCCTTGAGCTAATCATGCGATAGATGAGAGTTCCGATGGCCCACTTCTCCTTCACCCTCTCTCATCTGCTCCCATCTTCTCCATCCCATCCCCTTATTTCCAACCTATGCCCCATTCCTCCAGTCTGATCCCTCTATCCCAATGTCTTATCCCACCCTATAGGCTGGTAACGCGTTGGTTTCGCTCCTGGTGTTGCAAACGTCTACATCTGACAATAACCACTTTCCATGAGATGGCCTGCCTGTTTACCAGCTACGTAATAGCAAAAACAAATCAAGGTTCAAGGTGAATGTTCTTTTTCCGCGTAATATGAAATTATAGAAGGCTTGTAGCAATATTACTGTATCTATAGGGTTTCTTTTAATGAAACCTCTTTATCCACGCTGTGGTGAAAAGTACGTAAATACAGAAGCTGTATGGAATCGGTATACTCTTTGGTGTGTGATACTCCCGCATCAATATCGAATTAGGAATGACCATATGTGTCCAAATTATGGAATGAACTCCCTCCTGCGGTCTTCCCAGAGCGCTTCAATATAGGGCTCTTCAAAAAGGTCGTGAACAGATTAGATATCTAAAATGTCATCGAGGTAGGCAACGCATCGGCTCCCTTAGTGTTGCAGGTGTCCATGGGTGACGGTAGCCACATAAAAAAAATAAGGCCTCATAAAAATGTAGGCCTAAAAACAAAAGTCATGTTTTCTTGCAATGTTTCATTGTCACGGCGTCATAAGTATATCAATTGTTTTGATATAAACTGGTTATAAATATGCAGGAGTATACATATTCAAAAACTGTGGACATATTAAAATAATATAACTATATAAATATGTTTAACTAGCTGACCCGGCAAACTTCGTACCGCCTCATAATCAAACGTTGATTTCTGAACGACGGGACGAACATCAAACGTTTGACATTGAAACCAAAAAAAAACTTCACTTCTAAATTTAATTTGATTTTGAGGAAAATCAAATGTTTGAAATGAAGGAATAGCTTCTAAGGGAAAGTAAAATTGTTGTTTTTACTATATTCCAAGCATTTTTTTCATATTTACTCACCTTTTAAACTTTCCTGGACTTCCACAATTAATTCAAAACCAAAATTAGCCAACTCAGTCCAGTCGTTCTTGAGTTTTAGCGAGACAAACGAACAGCAATTGATTTATATATATGTATATATATATATATATATATATATATATATAAATAATAATAACACCGGCCGACATGTTTTTTTTTTCTAAGATATAATAAAAAAAATCCACTAATTTTATAGTGCTGATAACGAAATCAGACCTTTTGATTATTCAGTAAAAATGAATTAAATTAATAAGTTATGGCGCTTCTTTATTGAATTAAGCGACATCTCGTGAAAAAATATATTAGTTGGAAACGCGACACGCCGATTCGAAACGTGTTACATGGAAATAAGCCTTTATAGTTACTTTGTTTACAAATTTTTTACTAAAATCATTGTGTTTGTTAAAAAAAATTGTTTACATTTTATTTTTGGTGTATAAAATATTTAATTATTGATTTGTGGTTGAAAAACGGCGGAAAAATATAATGTCTTCAAGAAAGTGTCGTAATAGTCCAGATACATTTTGTTACATTTGTGGAAATTTTATGACTTCAAAGCTGAAATTGAAAATTACTGAATTTGTGGAAAATACTTATAATTGTCTTTAAATTCAACTCAGATCGTGGACTCCGAACTTTGTGTGTACTATTTGTGTTGAACTATTAAGGCAGTAGACATTTTTCTAGGAAATCACAAACACCTTGACTATAAAAATATTGTAGCAAATTTATTAAATAAGTATCAAAAATTGGGGTGTAATATGAGTATAAAACTCCATTTTTTAGATTCACATTTGGATTTTTTCCCTGATAATCTTGGTGATTATAATGAAGAACATGGTGAAAGGTTTCACCAAGACATCAAAACTATGGAAACAAGGTACCAAGGGCGATGGAATGTGAATATAATGTGATATTATTGACGTGATATTATTGACGATTCCCATAAAAAAACTCCCAGATGTAATTTTACAGCTAAACGCAAAAGATCTCACTCAAAATAGCTTCATAGAAACTATTGTACATGATATTTTCTGTAGAAGTTTTCAAATATATGTATTTATCATATAATGATTGATATCTTTCTTAAAATTAAAAAAAAACCGTTTTGTCTTGTTTGTAAAAAAATCTGATGTGATAAAGTAATTATCTAGGTAATTTTGTATTTAAAATACTATAAATTAGTGATATTTATCACTCATATCAAAACAACTTTCAAAAAGTCTGAATTTGTCGGCCGGTGTAATAATCGGCAGACAAACACACATATTGTATATCCCCAAATTAAGCAAGTTACGCTTGTGTTATGGGTAACATACAACGGACCACTCTGGGGCCGACCCCAGACACCCAGACCATGGTAAATAACGGTTTCCGAAATTTACTATACCGGGAATCGAACCCGGAACCTTTGGGTTGCAGTGAGGTAGGCCGTCAAAGGCTTAGCCTGCTCAACCACAGAGGCCGTCAAATATATATATATATATATATATATATATATATATATATATATATATATATATATATATATATATATATATATATATATATATATATATACACATATATGTGTATATGCAATTTGTAAATGAACGAAAATTCATTTATTTCAAATTGATCTTAAACCGCTGTCCGTGCGGCGGAGAGCGTTCCCGGGATACAGTTCGTGTGTTCAAGTGTTGTCTCAAGTACACTCTCGCCTTTTGATTACTCGAGACATCTGCGAAAGGCAGCTCGATACAGGTCATGAACATGGAGCACATACAACCTCTTTTTTATTATTCTCCTCCATCCTAACAAACACGATGTTTGAATACATAACAAAAGAAAAAAAAGCCCTGGCTCTTTTCTTTCTTTTTTTACGTCTTTATATCTTTTTTATTCCTATTGCATTTTTATTTTTTCCTTTTTTATTGCGTTCTGTAATTATAACTCTTAATTCTATGACAATTTATGCTTACTTTATATAACAAAATTACTATATTTTATTAAATTTACTCTAACCTATTTATGCTGGTGTGCACCGACATTTAACCGGTGGTTAAAATAAAATAATCCCTGTTTATGCATACATTTTTAGCGATTAGTTTATTTTAACCCTTGGTTAAAAGTCGGTGCACACCAGCCTTAGTCTTATTATTTAATACAGTGCTTATTCTGTTGCTATTTGACTGCTTTACGTTTTCCTTTGTCCTTCGAATCACATAGCTTTTTTTACATAATTATTATTCAAATGCGTGTTTTATTTATTTATTTACATAGTTTATTAATATTATTTATTTAGTAATTTTATTTATTTTATTTTAAGTCGTGGTAGCGTAATGCTTAGAGCACGCGCCCCTAGATCGAAGGTCGCGGGTTCGATCCTGGCCGGAACGCATGCACCTCTTAGGCAGTTTTCTGATCCAATGTGCATATTGTTACAATTACCACGTGCTAACAACGGTGAAGGGAAACATCGTGATGCAACCTGCACATCGAAATAACCGATGTGTCAAACCTGCCAAGCAGCCTTGGACAAGCGTGGCGGGTATACTGTCCGTTCCCCCTATAATGGGAGGCTCGAGCCCAGCAGTGGGACATTTATGGGCTGACATTATTATTATATTATTTTATTTAAATAAATAAATATAAATTCTTTTAAATACTATCGAAAAAAGTTGCTTATTAATAAATGCTATTACACTATAAATGAATACACAAATGATAAACTATAATTCAAATTAACAATGATAATCATATTACAAGTTACAAAATTAGTATTTATATTGATTGTTATTACATTTATTATGAAACCTCTTAAGCCTAAAGTGTTATACTACCTACCTGAGAGATTTTTATAGGGTACTATGCTTTAGCCAAACTTAAGATAATAATTTTAGCAGCTCACATCCGTGAAGTTTCGTATTTTTTTCGGCAAATGAGCTACATACGATGTCGTCGATACCGCATTTATGGGTATCGCCTACTTATGGCCGGGTCTTATATCTTACTCATTCATTCATGTGTCTTACCACCGGTTGAATTTTGACATTACTTTAATTATTAATTAAATTATTTGAAATAGTGTTGCCATCCAGCATAGCTTTTTGGCAAGCTTCCTTCTAACAGTGATGTGGTATTTGGTCTGTAATTAGCTTATCGAGATTTATTAATATTTACCTTAACATAGATTTAATTTTATTGTTTATAATTTATAGGAAATTTTAACAAGGATAAATTTATAAATGTATGAATATGTAAACATTTATTAAAGTGAAACTTCTTTAGAATCGTTGTGATTTAGAACTAGATGAAACGAAAAAGCGACACACATAAATACATAACTCTATAAGACTAAGCCTACGAGACTGAGATATAATACATTATATTTAATACTTTTAACACTGCTCATACAGATATAGTTGGAAATCTTTTGAAGATTTGCGTTAATACTTCAAATTTTGTGCTTTAAAGCTTAAATATATTATACCGATATATAATATGAAACGTGATATCAAGAAATTTAGGATCCTGTCACCCCCTTTCACACTTGGTATCACTGGAAATGCGTGTGAACTGTACACACACACATTTTCTTTTGGTTTTAGTCCTATAATTTGGTATACCTATATGTAAAATACCTAGTACATGCATATACTTTATATAAATGGGATAAAGATAGGATACTCTTTATCCCAGAAAACGGGAACGTTATTTAAAATTGAGATCGATACTAAAAAGCCTCACATTTCCAATTCCTTATCTTTATTTGTCGCAATTTTCCCAACAACATTTGGAAGCGAGATATATACATATAGATATATTTCTAATAAAGCTTTCGAAAAAATTACTGTGACATGCAAAGACCAACGGACCTAACGTTTTTTTATTGAATTAACAGAAATCTAAAATGAAATATGAAACACAGCCCAAAGTTAGAATTCCAAACATGAAGATGTTGTTATATCTCTTATCTACAGGTGTCTTTTCTCAACGATATCAAATCAGATTTTCTTTTCTTTTTGAAATTTATTAAACCCACTTAAAGGTCACAGCCGTAAGCTAAACTAACGTACGGATTCTTGATTTATATAGATGTTGTTGAACGTCTAGATAACTTCTCAAAGGATTTGAATCCAATTGATTTGTATGAAACGTAGTGAAATAATGCATTTAATATGCAAAACGATCGAGCTTTAAAAATATTCATAACTCAAATATAATAAAATCAGACTGACTGTAATGTAATTTTAAATTTGTAGAGGGACTTTTTTTGTAAATCTGCGTTCAAATTTGTTGGATAAATCGCGGGTGGAATTTTAAAAGGATTTACAAGTACAATAAGATAATTTTCTGAGGGACTTCTACCAATAAAGAAATTGTATTTAAGCCACAAAAGCGATGCGTAATGTGGAATAAAGCAAACTGATAATTGTACGCCATAGTTTATAAAATTGGGCATCCTTACAGTTCTTTACCTTTATGTTTGAAGTAATACAGTTTGTTAAAGAAAATCTTAACCTGTTCACACACCCAGAAAACTTACGACAAAATAATAGAATATGTTGTCCGCTAAACAAGACGGCTTATTTAAATAAAAGCACCATATTTTGTATGGCTTCAAAACTGGTACAACCATCTACCAGGTGAGCTTTTGAACATAACAACTCTTAATATATTTAATCGTAATGTTAAGACATTTTTAATACAAAAAACATATTATACAGTAAACGAATATCTAGGACATAAATAACTATATATATATATATATATATATATATATATATATATATATATATCTAACTCTCTGTCTGTCTACATATGTCATTTTTCGTAGAAACTAGTAGCTCTAGACGGAGAAAATTTCACAAGAAAGAAAGCGGATTTACCCTTCATTGTACGAGTACTGTCAAGCACTTATCCAATTTATTTACTATCCTAATAATTAAGATCAAACTGAGCCATAGCAAAGCACGGGTTTAGTAGTTTATTACTATTTTTTTATAAAATGTCACTGAACAAAGCCCAATATATGCAATTTGTTATTATAACAAATTGCATATATATTATATAACTTTAGTACTCATATACTAAAGTTAAAGCATACTACGAGTAAAGAAGACCGATAAAGTCTGGGACATACGAGCGCAAAGCATAAAATTTATAGTGTACTTAAATGCAGTTTAACTATAAAGCTTTTATACAATTATTTCAGTTTTATATTTCATTGAAATTTTACAATTTGTTTAATGACTTAAAAACATTATGTCAGTTCATATCACAAGCTGGAGCCAGACATTTGCTCAGCAAATTTATAATTTTATGCACAAAAAATTGGAAAAGTGGGTGACAGCGTTTTAAACATACATGTACATACAAATACTCGCATTAAAACTCGTAGTACTAAGAAATTATACTATTACAATTGAAGTGTTCCGAGAAGCCGAAAGCCACCCAAATATTTTAACGTTTTCTTAATTGTCACTTTTTTGCTTTGATTTTCTAAGTATTAAGTAAGTAAGTATCTTAGCTTTGTGTTAGAGCCGGCCTTCGAATAAGACATCTTAACCTTTTGTTTTCGATTTTCGCTAAAAGATCTTAGGAGCCATGTTGTTCCGGATTAAGCTCACAGCTTTCAAAATTCTCCATGTCTATTTTGTAATTGTATAGGTATAAGGTCAGCCCGTCGAAATGGAGTTAACATTGATCAAGGTACAATTATTAAGTGTACATTCGGAACGGGAATCTTACATCCACAGACTTTGTGCGATTTATATTATGACGATCTTGTGCCTTATCTTTTGGACTTGTATTATTTGCTTGTATTAGTAAAAACTGTGCGTTACATGTGTGTACTTCTAATAAAGCTTGTCATAATTCCAACGGCATTTTAAATTCAAGTCCCACAAATACGAATTTGTGGGACAGTACCTATCAAATCACCAACATAATACAGCACCACCATACTATTCATGCTCACTATGTCTAAAAACTCCAGAAAATAAATAAACCATGCTTACCGTTATCGACAATAAGTAGTTTTATTGTTAACATGTTCGAAACATTAATTTTTGTCAATAAAACGATGAATGTTGAATTGAAATAAATTATGAATGTAAGTAATATGTAGATCTCGACCAGCGATAGGATGTTGCGATAAATTCGAATAAAGGTATAAATCGCTTTGCCCTTTCCGGACGCGCGGAGGAAAACTGGAATATTTTTTTTCACATTTCCGTCAAAACCAACGAACCTTTTTTTAAGGTTAGCAACTTATAACGTTATAGCGGAAAGCTTTCGTGTACCATTATAATTAGGCTTGTTTATTACTTGAATAATTAAAATATTAAGAAAAAACTTTTTTTTGGGTAAGTAGAGGTACTACATATTATTAATACGAAACGGTACTGGACTAAATTGATTAAATAAAATTTCTAATAATCTAGTTAGGTTATGAAGTACCACCGGAATAGAACGTGAAACTCATGGGCACAGCACAAATCGTGAGAAGATTCCTGTTTTAAGTGCCCTAATAACCGGTAGCTTTGGCCACAACTTCAGATAGTAAGTAGTATTATAATTGAACTAGGATATGTCAGATGTAGGACATCCACGCTTGAATTTTAAAACGGTGTAGGAATAAGCAAATTTTTACGCACTCGAACAACTACAAACCGTTGCCGGGCTTAAAAATATCACACATTTTATTAAATTTAATTTGCTACCGATCATTAAAAAATCACATTGTATTTTTTTGCCATTTTAAATAATTCCCAGAACAATCCCCGCGTCGTTCCCAGGATAAAAAGTAGCACAGAGTTTAAGTCTAAGATTTAGCTGTCGATCAACGCAAACCGCATCGAAATCGGCCTAGTAGTTTTTTACGTGAATCCCGAACAAATAAACAAAACGACCAACAGTCAGAAAAAAAATGCATCGTGAACTCCGTCATTTATGTAGTCTATCCCATTTGGATTTATTGGTGGCAGTTGCTTCTGGTTTTGGAAATTTAACTCGATGTTACTGGACTGTATAATTATTATTGAACTTTTTACATTAATATACATAGAATAAGTACAGATCGTGAATTGTGAAGAATTATTATAATGAATTGAGCGACCGTTGATGGCCAATTTTTGCCTCCTATATCCCGCATCCCGTCCGACGCCTATTTGCTAATTGCGCCAGCTATGGACGTCGGCGGTATGCGGGGTGCGGAGAGTAGGTGTGCTCCGGCGGGCGGGTCAGGGAGGTGCTCTCTGTCCGCAACAAGATTTTTTAAATAGCTTCAATGTACTATAAACACGGCATGTTTAGAATTTTGTAATATTATAGATATAATATTACATTGTCATTTCGATATTATCATTCATCGTATAAAGATATGTGGAAGTGTACTTAATATATAATAAAGTCAAAAAAAATAAAATAAAGAAAGCATGTCGTTTGTTTTTTCTTTTCCTAGAAGATGAATCCTCGAAGCGGAAAATTCCCTGGGTGCTCATGAATTCAGCAACAACGCTATTACAAATCGCCAACAACTGTTTACTTGTATAGGATAAGAGACGTTAGAGTACTAATAAATACAATTGAAGAGAAAATGCCATAAATAAACATAATTTTTAGAATTTTGTCCGTCAAACTATTTGAAAGTTATTTCTATTGCTGGAGTAGACAGGCTGATATTTCACCTTTTGAAAAATAGTTGCCGTCGCATATGCACATTTGGACATTAGGCATGTTACGAATGAGCTGCCGGCCTTGTAGAAAAACTTCTTATCGCAGTGCTCAAGAGAAATCTCGAGTTTGAGCTCATCTCTAAAATAGGTAAGAGAAATGTTCTTGAGAACCGATGGTACACGAACGTAAGGGCTCAAGGAATTGAGGTCACCTTAATTCCTTGAGCCACGTACATACGACAAACCGATGGCGAGCTATACAGCGGTAAATGAAGACGAAGGTTAGGTTCTGAACTGTTCCCCAGAACACCCCCTCCATTACGAAAATCTCCTCTAAGTAGAGCGAGATATGAAGCAGTCTCTCCGAAGGTCAAGCATATTCAAACTATCTCTGATCGATGAGATCATCCACATCGTGGACGGCGCTATAGATTCAATATCCCGATACTCTTTGGAGATAATAAGGGGGGTTCTTGGGAGATGTCGATAAGGCTCTCCGAAACTGCACAATGGATTTCAATGAAGAAAACAGGAATTTCGTCTTTGGATTTCACGTAGGGTTGAGAAGATGTGAATATAAATATTCTTACGTATTGAGAGTAAATGCAATATCAGGAAGAAACCTGTACACCGGGATTATTGTTATTTGAAACCCGGCAAGCGGCCTTGAATAAATGTTTATTAAATATCTCTGTTAAAATGGAAAACTATCCTACTACGGGACGCTTATATCTATCAATTTTATTACATCCACGATGATGTGTGCCTTGCTAGTAGCTTAGTATTTATTAGACTAAAGAATTTTTTTATTCGCCGAAATATACTAAAACAACTTTATCCGTTAATTGGTCGCAAGCTTTATACATTTATATTTTCTTAAGAATTGTTTGCTATTAAAAATAAAATATTGGTGTGCAAGTAAACTAATAAATATTGTAGTAGTTTATATATAATTAATGACCATTGAAACACTAACATTAAACTCATAATTTCTCACATTTCTTTTCATTTAAAACGGCATAATTTGTTGTGTTTAAAAATAATGTAAAGCTTATTATAGGTTGGAGGCAAACAAAAGGACTTTATCAGAAATATTACTGTATCCGCAATAGCTCATAAAATTCAAGTATCTGTCTTTTGATTGGTAAAGTATAATATATGATGTCCAATTATTTATGTTTTACGATATTTATCTCTCAGTCTGACAGTTTGTCTCAAATTGGGTCTGAAACGGCGAAACAGGTTGAAACGAAAATTTTAAGGATTACAAAGAAATTTTATCTTAAATGTTTAATTTCGATATCTTATGGGCTTCAGACAATATGGATATAAAATCCAAACCCTGGTAGGCCAAGGCCAAGTTCTTTAGGAAGAAGCGGACACAGTCGTTAGTAAACAGAGTACAAGAGACGGCTACGTTACCAAGGTTACGTTTTGCGGAAGCCAGTAAACACATACTCGTAGATATTAATAGAATAGGACAGTGATTTTCAATGTGTGAGTCGCGACCCCTAGGGGGGTCACATAGCCTTGCTGGGGGGGGGGGGGCAAAAGGGAAATTAATTTGTATACCTCATACTTAGGTACTTTCTAAGCTTAGCAGCTTTTTGCGTGCTATAGGCTGTTATAATGAATATAGGTAACAAAATAGAGAAAGGCATAGACGTAGTTATTTAAATTACTAACTTTTAGTGTGTCTATGATTCAAGGGGGTCGCCAAAATTTTTCAGACTGTAAAACTTATTCATAAATATTGAAAAGATCCTCCTATTCCACTGGAATCCAATGAAACATGTAGGTCCAAGATATACAGGTTTAACGTTATGTGCCACAAAATACACGCCATTGGTCTTATGATGAGGGGATCTCAAAAAACATGCACAGTGGAGATAAACTATAAGACCTTTAGGAATGAAAACCCTGCACTTAGAAGCAAATATTTCTGATGTAACTAGTATTTAATGCAAGATAATGATGACATAATTTAAAACTTCATAAGTTTAATGTTATACATTTTAAGTTTCTAAATATCAAATGATAGATCTTATGTGCACAATGGGATATTATTATACTGATGATAATATTGCTATGTCAACAGAAATAATCTTTCTACAAGTAAAAGTGACTATAAATTACCATACACAACAACACATCAATATTTATATTTAAAGATTCATACAACTTTTTGTATAATAAATTAGTTTCACCTCAAACCTGTCACTGTAGATAGATTTATTATTATTTGCTCAAAGTTTTCGTAGGTACGATATGACAGTGATACTACGTGCAAAGAAGTTCGATAGCTTGTTCCAAACACGGTAAGATTGGACTGATTTATGTGATACAAGTTTTTGAGAACGGCAGCTAAACTATTTTCCTTATATTCCTAAACACATAAACTATCATATATGAACTATCAGACAGAATTGGAGACCGATTATTCCCTAGAATTCTTAAAGGGTCATTAGCAAAGAACACAACTATTTTTTGTACAATAATGTGAGTTCGAATTCACTTAGAGAATATGGACTGCTTATGCAGTAGTCCATAATTCCTTATCATTACAATAATCATGTACTTTTTAATATGTGTCTTGTTTACCTCACGGATTTCGAATGACATTCCGTCCGTGTTTATCCATAGCAATTTCCTTAAATGAAGGCAACTTTTCATCCGGTGGGCCCTTAACTTGTCTGCTCAAAATTTGTTTTTTTTTTTTTATTGCATGAATTCAGCACACAGGCAACGACCAACTGGTGGAAAGCATTTACCACCGCCTATGGCCATTCACAACACCAAAGGTGAACTGAAACAAGTAATTGAAGTTAAATTGTTGTTGACAAGAATACTGTATGCATTGAAACATCCTCAAAGCCGCTACGTTGATGTATGCAACGTTTCCTGTTACCTAAGGATCAATCTCGTGCAATCTATCAATTGAAAGTGAGCTCGCAAGTGAGGTTTTCACAACATTACAATATGTATCTACTCTTTTCAGAAAAGTATCATAAAAGTACTTAGTATCCGGCAATAATTTGATAGCATATATGATAAAATACCGACGTATGGAACCCGCTTCGGACAAGCAACATACTGTTTCGACCTGAACACCGACAACAGATAAATTCACACCTGCATACTTGTAGACATTTTATTACCTTTTCGCCATTTGGACTTTTTTGTTTACTTTGTGTTTAAAATTTGTGATTAGAAAAACAGCCCATTGTGTATTGTAATCTTTTATGGTAGTCATTAGCCAGGTGTGATTCTAGGAAATTCAGTCCACGCGGCCGATCAGATATATTGTGTTTGTACTACTGTCTTTGTACTGGTGTGTCTAAAGCAATGCCCCAATTGAGAGATGAAGCAGTCTAGCGATAACCACAAGCGAAGCAAGACTTGTGTACATTCGGTAATCTATTTAGTGACGGACTTTGCTCGTGTTATTGAATCGTGCTTTACGTTTGGATCGGTTGTGTTCAGTTATATTTATACCTGTGTTATACGTGTTTGTATAGTTCTAATAAACTCTATAGTAATTCTAACGGCATTTTAATACGAGTCCTGCTCGTAACAATACAATCAAATTCACAATAAATAGGTTTACGCATAAAATAGAGTTTTTAAAGTAGTAACCACTAACAAAACGCAGACAACCAAAACAAATCGCTATAGGCCTAAAATTCGCTATTTTCAATCAGTTACCAGCCGCCGCGGGGTACTTTCACACATTTCAATTTGAGGTGGTTTAATTAAAGCTTCGTCGATGTAAATTCGTGAAGTTCCATGTCCCGGAAATAATTTTAAATTAGGGTGATGTGTTGAGATTGCAGAAGGGATTCTGTTTTTGTTTTTTTTTTACTTTCTTTTTCTTGCAGATTTATTAGATACATTTTAGTAAAATATTTTTGATCATGTTCGCGCATGTTTTGGACATATATTCATATATTCATATTTTCTGCACCCCTGTAAAATGTCAAAACAAATCATTAGCAGAGATGTAAATAAATGCTATATTAATTACTAACAATTTTATTGAAATCTAGTAAGCTGTTCAGATGGGCAAAAAATTCTAAAAGTAGTCATTTATTATTAGAAATATTCATATTATAGCAATTGTAATATAAATGTTTGTGTGTGTTAGTTAAATCCATAAATACATTTCAATTTAATTTATGGCTATAGATAATATATAATGCAAAATCCTCAACCTTGTATTAAAAATATTTGAGGTTAATGACATTCCTCTTTCTTTACTCCACAACAATTGTCTGCATCGATATCGTTTAAAAAACTGCTCAGTGCGTCGTAGACAGAATCATCAGGTAAAATATTTATACCTATACTCGTACATAAGTATTAGTTGAGTTTAATAACTAATTATTAAAGGTATAATTTTCTTTGAAATTGTATAGATTTAGCATAAGCGATATAGCGATATCAACTCAATTTTAAATAACTTTCTTTGAACTAGCTATACGATTACTACCACATGTTTATAAATTTAAAATTAGAAAGGGTGACACATGGCGTTTCCTTCCTGCGTAACGTCAAATAGCTTCGTGACTTTTAACGCCATGTCATTTCAAAGAAATGCTTACAAATTGAATCGGTTAGACAACACTCATTTTTGAATCGTTTTGCTTTTCCATTAAGTGTAGCTCCTGGTTCCGTGGCGGCATGCGGGGTAGTGGTGAGGGAAGTAGGTTGTGTGAGTATCAAATTGATTACCCTAATTGCACTGCATGAGGAATGAAAGATATCCATCACGTTTTGGCTGAACGTGAGCGCGTCGAGCCTCAGAGACGTGGTTAAATAATATATACCTAGTTAGGTAATTTAGGATTCTTTAACAGTATTCTGTTTGCTATAATTGTATAGGGTAGTTATATTTTTAACAACTATTGTCGTAGAAATAAAGACTTTTAGTTTATTTAACAAGGTAAAGTGTGGTTCATAAATAGTTTTATTTTTTATTATAAACTGGTAAAAAAAATGTATGATGATTGACATCACATGGTTTTACCATCTGGCCCCAAAATTTTATGAGAGTATCCATTTTCTCTAAGATAAAAAAATGATTTTTTTAAGTGAAACTTCTTTAGAATCGTTGTCATTTGATTTGTTGAAACTCGACAAAACACACTAAAAGAGATAACACATAAAGCTATAGAACTAAGCCTGTGAGAGAATGAGATACGAGTTTTGCATTATGCATTGTGTGTTTCAATTTGGATCGAAATAAAACTGATAATATTTTTTAGACTAAAACAGTGAAAATTGAGAGTGATACTTAAGAAGTTTATTTTGAATTAAAATATATTGACGGATGTAGGCTAAAGGAATTATGTTTATATTAATGAAAATTAGAGAAGAATTATCTTTGAGTATTATATTCTATGAATTTTCACTTCTACTGCGTGTGAACTGCACACACACACACATTTTTTGTAACCCTCACATTTATCGTCCAACACTTGCTACTTAATCGTTCGAAGTAAGAATGGCTTCACAGAAAATACATTTGGTACCTATTAGTGGATTAATTAAACCAAGCCTAGGTTCACTGCTGGTGTGATGTAATATTAGTTAGTCATCTTATACTTGAATATGCAAATAACACGAAATGTAAATGGAAGGAATGGTTGAACCGAGGTAAGAGGTTTCGAAATTCATGAGGAACATGCGGGTCATAACCGCCGTCTTCGTTGAAATGCTATACAATCAGTTTAATAACTTAGTGTTTACAATTCCAACGAAGACAGTGGTAGTGCTAGTATAATGAATAGCACCTTAGAAAATCGATGAGATCCTCACATAAAAGTCCTAAATTAACAAAGTAATAGCATAATAGAAGAAATCTTTTTAGCCGACTAAGAGAAAATAGAGCAAGTTCTCAATTCGTCGTGTAAATAAACTTTTTTGTTTTCGAACCCATTTTTATGATTCTTCCGTGCATTACATTAATTAAAGATTCAAAATGGTCACATATACATTTTATTGCTTTATGGACTTTGGGTTCCGAAGATAACAGAAAAAATATTCAAATCAGACAGAAAATGTGTTGTTTTTGCGGGTTTTCGTCCATGATAAAAAAAACTAAACCTATTTTTGCGTTGGATTCATTACAGCTTTAAGATAATTTCTTAGAATTGTGTGTAATGACTATAACAATTTTGCAGAATATACTAGTTTCTGTATTGCTTCGCACTGATTTCAAGATGTTGTTGAATATTCATTAATTATATTTTATTTTTTAAATACATTTAAAGTCGACTGCTTTTTTAATACCCTTTTATTAGCTTCATACGTTATGTTAGTATGTATGTAACGGAATATTTCAAGTTAAATTTGATCGACTTCCCGGTTTCCGATTGAGCTGAAATTTTGCAGTATGTGTATATCGCGTGACAGTGCAATAATATAGTACCATGGAGCTGATCTGATGATGGAGTCGGAAGGTAGCCATAGGAACTCCTGTACTAAACAAGATAGACCCGTCGTGTTTGGGCTCGTTTTAATTATCTTGGCTAGTACTCTGCTGCTACATGATATGCAGGATCTCAAAAGCTTGTATTTAAAAACCTTTTCTAAAAAGCTTATTTTACATAACGTTCCATTTTATCATAAGAGTGTATTTAATTCTTTTTTCAAAGTTTCCACGGAGAAGGGAATTAAATCACCAAATAATCACTAAAAAATTAAAAATCAATAATAGTTAAAAAAAACTAAAAAATACGCTTTTATAGAAAATTCAACTAAAAAATGAAAAATAAATAATAGTTTTAAAAAAAACTAAAAAATACGTTTTTATAGAAAATACAACTAAAAAATAGATAATAAATTTTAATAAATTTGAATTAAAAAGTGTAAGAAAAAATGATTTTATTGTAAAAAAAGCGTGGGGTGTTTTTCAGGATATTATCAAAATAACCCTTCTACTCATATCTGTTCATAAACTATTTATAACTATTGATACCATGCACCCTACGCTTTTTTTTCAATAAAATCATTTTTTCTCACACTATTTTTAAGTCAAATTTATGTAAATTTATTTTTTAGTTGGATTTTCTATAAAAGCGTATTTTTTTTGTATTGCTACAAACTTTTTATTAATGGTAATAGTAATTAGCGAATAAGACATGTTTGCACATACTGTGGAGCACTGTGGTGATTTGATAATATCTCACAATTCCTAATAATGAAATTAGGAATGGGAAATAAAAGGTATTAATTAAGAACATATATCCAAAAATTGTAAAATAAATAAAATATTTATTTCTAGTCTAGTCTATTTAGTTCTAAAATAAGGGCTTTAAATATTTTCATAAAGTTAGGTCCATTACATTCCCAGAAATATATTATTAACTACATGACACAACACATTTAATTTTAATTATCATTACTGGGGTCGCCATGTTGTCCTTAATGAGCGGTGGTAAATTTTTGTAACGAAATATCATTTTATATACCAAGTATTACGACTTCACGACCTTTGTATGGAAAATTTAAAGTAATCAAAACATAAAGCTTATGGCAGGTGTGCAAATAAAATTAGCAGTGTTAATTATGTAGTATGTAATTCGGCCCAGCAGATTTAAATGCAAGTTCAGAATTTTCGTCTGTCCATCTGAGAGTACCTTATGATAAAACTAATGAAAAATTTGCTACGATTGCTTTCTCCTTGATCATGGATTATTTTCCAATGCCTCTGCTACTCGTGAGTCATTCATGGGGATAAAAAGTATCCTAAGTGTAGACTCGGGATATAAGTTACTTTTGTGTCGAGTTTCGTTAACATCCCTTCAGTTGTTATCATAAGATACTCTCAGATGGACAGACGAAAATTCTGAACTTGCATTTAAATCTGCTGGGCCGAATTATCCTCCTTTAAGATCTTTCATTTTAAAATTTATTTTATAAATCTGATACCCCCAAGAGATTTATTATAGTACTATCTGTATCCGGCAGGCGTTGTCCTGTCACGGGACCTATTTGAACATACAAAAAAATAATTTCACCTGAATCTTGGAACCCGATTACAGCACCACTTGGTTCAAATTTGAATTTAAGCCATACCGGGACTCATTTGAACGCACTAAGAGAATGTCATCAAAATCTTGATAACAGATTACAGCGCCACCTACCGGGACCAATTGTAAATTTCAACGATTCTCTAATCCGCATGAACACACAAAAATCATCAAAGTCGGTGCCTCTGATTAGGAGCAATTCAGCGACACCACCTACCGGTTCCAATTGTGAACCTAAGTCATCCCTGGATCCATCAAGTGGGCCGTCCGCCTGTTTGCCTGCTTCAGACAATAAAAAAAAATGAGCACACATAAAAAATTTAATGAAAATTACTTCAGTCGTTCAGTGAAATAGGTACACACGAAAAAAAGAATTTTATACATGAAGATTTTTGGGCTGGAAACCCTTTCGGCCGTCCTCAGTACACCCTTCCAGAGTTTCTTTTTGTAGATAAATAAGGATCAGCAGTAGTCTGTTTTCATTATTGAAATAAACAAACAAGGATATTAATATACTATAATGTATTAGTAATTAATGAAAAAATAGTGAAATAAGAGGACAGAAGAATATATCAAAACACATGGTGTCAAAAAATTTAAATATAACGTGACTTCTTATGTGCCAGTGCCAAGTTACACGACCTCATTTTAACAGTTTCATCAAAATCTGATCAATGGTTGATCGAGAACAAACATACAAAAAATGGTGCATCGAGAACAAACATACAAAAAAATATTTTTATTTAAAGATAAATAGATAGATTAGCAATTACGAATGCTTCATTCTATATTGAAGTGTCGCTTGTTAATACCTTGATAGCTTATATGACTCGTGGATAACCAAAAATGATTCAACCGTAATTAAAACTAAACATTGAATATTATTTCCTATCATCTAATACGTAGAGTTTAAAATCAATTCATGGATCAAAATCCAGCTTTTCACGTTGGATTAAGTTATACACGCAATTACATATCTTATCATGACGTCATAATGTTGAAAACTGGTTGTGTGAGAATATTATGAATGACGAAGCCGGCTGTGGACTGTATAATGATTCATTCGGTCCCGTTTACTCAACTAGTATTGTTTCACGTTCTGTTTGCAGTCTATTTATCCTTATTAGAAAGGAATATAGACTCAAATTGCATGGCAGCAGTAAAAGAAATGGTGGTACAACTTTATTGACAATCGTGCGCTCGCGCATTGTGCGCTACTGTCCTGACAGTTTGACATAATCTGTGGATAGTGCCGCACGTGTTACTTACCGGCTTCTTGGCGCGAATTAATAATTATTTATTTCGACTTTCGAAGTGTTTTTATGTGATGACTGATACGCCAAAATATATTGTTAAACTGTTTTTAGTGACTTTATTTTATTACATTGTGATATGTATTGTTAAAGAAGTTAAACGTTATTGGACTGGGATTAATACAGAAGAATACAGTGGATAAAACATTACAGCTGTGAGAATTTTCTGTAAGTACCAGCAATGCATAATTTTTTTTTGTTGTTTTTTATAATAATTTATGTATTGGCTGATATTTGACAGAGCATGTAGTCCCGTGTGGAAGCTTATTTTACCTCAGAATTGTTTATTTTATATTACATAGGTATGTAGTAAGTGCAGGTACACAATGTGTTTTGTGTGAGGATATATGTATGGTGGTAGTCTATATAACCTAATACCAGTTTCTTCTTCTTTTTTAATCTTTACTGAACTTATTAAAAATTAATTAAACTCTAACTTTTAATTATTTGGACTTAAATGATGGCTGTAGGTAATCGACCTTTTTTAAATCATAAGTGAGTTAAGTGAGCTGGACCAAGAACTCACTCACCACTGTGAATTCTAATAGAAATTCCATAAGATTCAACTCACGGTAGTGAGTTGCGCTAAGCTTGCAACATAAAATAGGTAGATCGCAGCTGTCATTTTACTCTAGGTAATTAAATATCAGAATATAAACGTCTGCTTAGTCATAGGTCATCATCTGTTTTATTTCTGTTACAAACCCAAAGCACGATGTAGTTATGCGATATACTTGTACCTAACAATTTATATTATTATACCCTAAGTTGTCAATTTAAATGACACGTGAATTAACCTTGCAAATGTATTTAAGGTACCTACTCCGTTTGACAGAATGTTAAAGTAATTGACTGTGGCTAAGTGAGTCTTATTGAAACCATTAACAATAACTCCATTAACTAATAACTACATTATCCCCGATGGATTAATAACATAAAAAGCAAGCACTGGGATAATTACAACAGAATAAATTAAATTTTTAGGATAAATTATAGTCTTTATAGCAGTGGTTATTCTGATTTCAAACTCTTGGAAGCATTCAACATATTTGCCCTAGAATATTATTGACCTGGGGTAGGTAACGCATCGGCTACCTTATGGCCGGTTCTATCTTATTATTCATTCACTGGGCTTACTATCGGTGTAATTTTGACATTACTTGTATGGAGCTTATGTCAAATTTTAACCGATAGTAAGGGAAACTAGCGATCGGTAAAATATAGGAACCGAGCCCAAGTGGACCTGTTTACCGGTTTACCTACAAGAAAATATAAAAAAAATACTTTTAGGCTGAAATCATAGATGGGGTTGTGCAAGATCATAAAGTCTGAAACAATTTTGAAAGGCAATATGAGAACAATTAAAATTATAACTTTCTATCCTTGCTAACAACCTTTTAGTTGTTGTAACAAATCGAAAGCTAATTTGAATAGGATTCTAGCACGCGAAAGGTCAATGATAGATGTGATCTCATGTGAATTTTGTCGATGTATGTATTGTTAAGGCTCTTGTTGCTGCAAAAGGTCAAAGTAGGGTGCAAACGAAACAACGTTTCCTTCGTTGGTATTATAATCCTCACGTAATGAGACGCAACGTGATTTTTTCGTAATTTTCCTATAGTTATTTTAAGTTAATAAAATTATTCACCAAATCACCTCCAAATATTGTCATGAAATTATTTTACTCCTTCAGTTATTATCAAAACAGATTAAAAAATATCTAGCTATACATGTTTATAAAAGAGATATAAATAATTTGGTTTTATTATTTTTTAAATACTACTTTATTTATTCACAATAAAATAATAATTCATCTGAAAAACGACCCCGTCTATGAAATGCCCGTTATCGGACGAAAAATCAGTACCGAAACATTTTTAAGGACGTTGGCATTGCTACAAGCCTTAATATTATATAGTACCTTTATACTTGTAGGGCAATAACGTACTTGAGTATTTACTACCTACCTACCTTCATTGTTGTTCCTTATCATTTGTATTATTTGTGATGCTTTTTAATCATTTATCAATGTCTAACGGAAATTTCGAAGCACCTAGGATTATATTAAGAAGAGAATGTTTTGATTACTCATTCAAACACAATATTTAACTAAAATGCTATTTTTTTATTAACATACTAACTAAATTAATTTCAATATTATAATATTTAACTAAAATTCTATTTTTTATAACCTTGTAATTATCCTAAAACAAAGTATAATATTTTACTTATTTATTTGTAATAGGTAAAATAAAGTTATGTTAGGGACATCAAAAAACACGTCACACATTAAAGAGCGGGGAGTGCGTCGACGAAGACGAAGAAGTGCCATTATAGGACAAGGGGTGGGGGTGATTCAAAATTTTGTGACGTCACATTAAAAAATCTAATATATTTAAGCTAATTACGGAACTTCTATCTTAATATAATAATTTCTTGATGTACGATTGCAAAATATGTGATATCACCCTAGGTAGGAAGGAGTCTCACGAATGTGACCAGCTGTGACAAGGACGGGAGAGCAAGTAAAACGGGGGTCAAAAATCATGACATTCGTGTGACGTATCTTGTGGATAGCCCCTTATTTGTATTTTTTATAGATACGTTACGTACGATAGTCATAGATACTAGATCGATCCTAATGCTTAGCTTCCTTAACCAAACACGAAGAGAATTTTGAAAGACAGATAGGAAATCATTTTCTGACTAGTATTTAGAAGGTCTCTATCGAGGAATTTAGGACATTCATTACGATTGAATTTCAAGGTTTATTGCCAAGTTAATATTTTATTATTTTGTTCCGGCAGTTTTTATTTGTATATTTAGTTTTAATGATAGAAATAATTTAATTTATATTTCTCAGTTTAATAGTGATAAGTGGTGAGTAATTTATGTAACATGCTACATAAATTTGAGAATTCTAAATATGCATATATATATGAAACTGCTACAATAAACAACGTTAAATTTAAAAATAAACTACAAACTATAGTATAAACTATATAAAAACAAAAACTAAATAAAAAAAAGAAAAATGCCAAAAGATAAGTTATTGGTTCCAAATAAATGGTTTCTTAAATCATTAAAAGATAGCTACTAATGCAATAGAAATAAAAAAGTTCTGTGAAGTAGTCTTTAGACTTAATATATTTAATTATTACATACACAGTCACATTGGGACCATTAAGCAGCTAATTTATATCAATGTGGGTGCAAATTGCACTATTAAAACATGTGATAATGCTAAGGGCGCCTCCAGATGGTTTCGCTAAATAGTACCCAGCTTTAGTATCTAACGTCTGTCCCCATTTTGGGTGCAATTACGTTCATTGTTCTCAACACTTATCGTTCTTTGTTCAGCATAAATACGATCGGATGAAATGTATTTAACAAAACTGTGTGACTTAAAATTGATAATCTTTTGTAGTAAAATTTGACATATACTAATATATAATAACAACCCATAAATAACCCACTGCTGGGCTCGGGCCTCCCATTATAGGGGGATAGGACAGTACACCCGCCACGCTTGTCCAAAGCCGCTAGGCAGGTTTGACATATCGGTTATCGCGATGTGCAGGTTGCATCACGATGTTTCTTCACCGTTGTTAGTATGTGGCAATTGTAACAATATACTCATTAGGTCAGAAAACTGCCTAAGTGGTGCATGGGCTGCGGCCAGGATCGAACCCGCGCTCTTCGAGGTTGGGGACGCGTGCGTTAGTCATTGCGCTACCACGACTTGACGTTGAAATTTGACATACTACCTAATAAATATTTTAGATTATATTTTGTTTATTATATTAAATTTATTTATTTTATTTTAATTGTTTAATAAGACTTAAAATCTAAATGTTTTAGGATTAATATAATTGAAAAGGTAAAATTTTATGTATCAAATTTACCAAATATTGTGGGCATCCACTAACTCTATATCTCTGTAAATAAAGATTCATTCATTCATTCAATATTACTTGTTCTTAATATATAGTTCAAGTATAAACTTTCTTCTGCGGCTTTTATCAGTTAAGCTGGGGCTTCACATGAAATTATCAGTATTATCTCTAACTAAGTAGGCAACGCACTGGCTCTCTTGGTGTTCTAGATGTCTATGAGCTGCTATGACCGTTTACTACACTTACAGGTGGACAGTCTATAGTATTCCTAGGAATAGGTCTGCTATTTAGACCACATTTTTTTTCTAACAGCAAAAAGTAAAAGGGTAAGAGGTGGAAGTTGTAGGTGAACTTTCCAAGTTAGCGTCCATGCCCAAATCCGAATCTTTAAGGTAGCGAAGAATACACAAAGGATTCTCAGTGCTGATTTTGATGAAAACTAAAACAGTGTCACTACATTTCTGAACAATCATTTTATACATTTAGTTAAGATTTGAAAAACTAAAGAAATTACTTTAAAATAAAAAAATTCAAATTTGACTTAACCTAAAATTTTCATTCGATTAACCATAAAAGTTTTATACCGCTAATAAATTAAAATTCAAAATCTCAAAAAATATTGATCTAAGCACACAAGCAAGGTTTGTGAGACTATTTTCTAGTGAATTAAATTATCAACAAATTTGCTTTTTACATTTTTTTTGTAAAGTCCGTTGCTTCTGAGATGATAGCAAAAATACTAGAATTTTAGGTGAAAATGAACTTCAGTGACGTGTACCAACTCTCTAGTATAAGTTTCACTTTCACTTTCGCAGTGGACACTATTGATTTTAATTGACATTGTTTAATTCTGAGTAAATCGCGACCAAGCCCGATGCGATAGCACAAAAATGCGGCTGAATTATAGAAATTAAAAAAACAACTTGATTTACGTGTATTTTATATGAAAAGTCTTTTCACGCTCAGGGTAGCTCTTAATGTTAAGGGCTGTAACTATCAGGGTTTTTTCCAGCATATAAAACAAAATTTCTAATGGGGACCGAAAAATAAGTCTAATACCCCACCCTCTCCTCTGCTGTAAGCCAAAAACACGGCCTTACGGTGTTTTTAAAGCGTCATCCATTGCTGAACTTGGTCTTTAAATTAAGGAATGTTTTAATGGAAACAATTTCGTAATCTAGATCACCCTGAAAGCACCAATAGCAGAACATTTTAATGAATGGGAATGTCTTAAAGCCTGCATAGATACATTTGGAGATTAATTTAATTACGCGTAGTTATAATTTTAAGGCGTTAAATTTTCTTCTAAATCATAATCCGTGACTAAAAGCCCACTTAAACAATTTTTGTGTTCATAAAATATTAATTTAGTTGAATTTTAATTATTATTATTTTTTTCCTCTATAGTTCTCTCATTCTAAATTATTTGCAACACATGTTTGCCATATTTACATTATTATTGAACTCTGTTTGCTTATAGTTAAATGTGTCGCAAGAAAAACAGTTGCTTAGTGCGAATTATTTTTGTTTCACGATTACACATTATTCATACGCATTCACGTTCAATGTAATAATAGAATTAAAACTTAAGCGACTATATTAAAATAAATAGTTGTAATAAGTACCGCATAGAAACGACATAAAAATCATGGAACTGCAAGAGATTAATGTAAAAATGTTCGCATGAAAATATGTTGTAAAAAAATAAAAACTTCGTTTAAAAAAACCGACTTCAAAAACTAAAAAACTAAAATGTATAAAATAACTTATTTCTAAAGCTATTATTATTAATATATATTATCTAAAACATCTTAAAGTCGGTGCTTAGTAATTTGCAAAATATAGTAATTTTTATTATGTTTTACTTTGCACCGACTTCAAAATGTTTAAGATAATATATATTAATAATAATAGCTTTAGAAATAAGTTATTTTATACATTTTAGTTTTTTAGTTTATGAAGTCGGTTTTTTTAAACGAAGTTTTTATTTGTTACTTTTTTAGTGTCTAGCTATGTATGGGTGAACTTACGAATGGTGCCGCGCTTCATAAAAAATATAGGTCCCAAGAAACGAGAACAAAAAAATGTTCGTAAAATGAAAACTACTGTGCCAAACTATGTCAAATTTTTAGGGGACCACATGGCAGCTATTGCGCGTCGAACAAAAATAGAATCACGTAAATCGAATCATAAATCTCAGAGTAATCGGTGTACATATGGAACGAAAAGGAAATTTTTTCCATAAAAAATGTTCATAAAATGAAAACTACTGGGCCAAACTATGTAAAATTTTTAGGGGACTAATTGGAAGCTATTCCGCGTCGAACAAAAAAAGAATCACGTAAATCGGATCATAAATCACGGAGTAATCGGCGAACATACATAAAAAAAATACAAAAAAAAAGATCCCGACGAATTGAGAACCTCCTCCTTTTTCCGAAGTCGGTTAAAAATTGAGTAGAAATGTGATAAAGTTAGTAAACTATGATAAATTAATATAAGAGCAATAAAGTAAATAGGATAAATAAAAAATAATAGACACGTAAATAAAGAACTTAAAGTTTAACACGAATAGTATTAAAAAAATCAATAAACCCAGAAAAAAGATAAAAATGGCTCTGCCCGTGCAGACAAAGAAGGTGAAAAATTAAACATTCTCAAATAATATCTAAATTGGTCACTTTACTAATTGACATACAAGCAATACTGAAAACACGATAGGCAAAACGAGACGAAGATTTTTCCATTGCATTCAAATTAGGCTTAATATAGAATTCACAGAGCACATTTTTTTTAATATATAAAAACAACACCAATCGCTTCTATATACTCTGCGTGTCAAACCCAAATTAAGAAATTCGCGTTTTACGTGATGTTTGGACTGCCCCTAAGATTTCGCGTGGTGCATTTAAAATATAGTTATATATATAAAGCCTTTATGATACTATTATGGATGAAAATGTTTATTATCCGCTTGTCTGCTTTAAGTTTGGCCCAGCAGGAATCACAAGGCCACTGCAGTGTCATTTAAAATGCAAATGCTGTATTTGCATGTCAAAAATAACGTTTTCGATAATTTTGTAGATACTTTTTGAACAAAATCATCGCAGACTTCGTTAAATGTTTTTGGTATATATTTTGCTTCAAGTTTTAAATAATTTATACTAAAATCTCTATATTCATTATACCTTGTTTTTAATGTTAGAAGTAACGCGCTAAATAAGACGACAATCTTTGATTATGGACTTTAATAATCATAGGGGAGTACTTACCTTAATAATCACAGTGGACCTAAGCTTGGCGGGACATTAGATGTATACAAATGATGTAGAAATTACACTCCGACCGGAGAAATTAAAAATTATATATAAATGGTTAAAATTAGCAAATTATAGTTTAATAGTTTTTAGCAAAAATTATTTGTTTGTCTAGTTAAATATGAATTTCAAACTATCACAAGAACTCCATTGTTTGGTGGTACTCAAAGAACTACAATTTAGCTGAGGCTGGGGAATACGGCTACAATATGCGCTTGTCTTTCAATTAAAAAATAAATATATAGTCACAGTGAGGAAGTCCGTCAGTGGGGGAACTCCATACACGACAAACTACTCGTCAATTGCATGTTTAAATAATAGCAACGACGAAAAATCACTTAACAAAGCTAAGTCACCATTTAATTATATTTTCAAATTGCAGTTGACGCTAAATTCCGTTTATAAAAGGTCAAAAACGGAAGGTATACGAACTTATCCCACTGACGAGCTTCTCCACCTCGAGTATAATAAGTAAAACTTAATTGAGAAAAATGACACAGCAACAAAGTTACATTAACTATGTTAGGCCAAGTAATCATTATGATGACATTGATGACTGCTTATAAAGGCAAAGTAATGGAATTTAGAATTTTTAACTATAGCTTCACAACTTAACAGACAGCCTTGGTGTACAAGATGTGGAGTGTAACATAGGTACTACAGGATAAAATACAATAAGATAAAATAACTAAAGGAGCGTCTACTTCTCTTTTTTTTAATATGGCAGTTTGTATAAATATTCAAATTTCAGAATAATCTTTAGACAAGTATCTCAGCCAAATTGTGTGACTGACGCCAAACCAGAGAGTTCTTGTAGTACCCCCAAAAGAAACATTTCACAATACAGTTAAAATTTAAAAATTCATTCTTGACTTTTTATTTCTTGACTTAGGGAGATTCACACTTTTGACTACATATCGTTGCTCTCTGTAAAGTTGCAAAGCTATAAGAGATCACGCTTTACGTGTAAACGAGATGGCCGTAGGAATTTTGTGTTATAAAATATTTTTTTCCGTTTTGGAATTAATACTTACACTACAAACATTCAATCTTAATACTTAAGAATATACGCAATAATACTGCATATGTATAATCTCAAAAATTACTTAGTTGCGTCTCATCTGTTATCAAAAAGAGGTCGAGGTAACTAAATATCGTTTCCCTATATAAAAATATTATAGCAGATTATAGCTATAGCTCATTTTTATAAACTTAAAAAAGTTCAATCAAAATAATAAGATTTTGAGGTTCTATTTCATAGAAATCCTTATTTTAATGTAATGTAATCAATTATACAAAATTGTTACAATGGTTATATAGCATGATATCTACTAATTAAAGAAAAAAATGATGAAAGTTTCTACTTTTCCCGCAATAACTACCATACTACACTTAGAAACATGTACAGCAAAGACCAAGTAAAATAATAGATAAATTGATATTGATTGATAAACATTTTTAAAAATAAGCTTTTATTGAAATGCTCTAAAATGAAAAAAATGTGTGTGCAGTTCATACGCAGTAGATGTGAAACTTCGGAGAATATACTCACATATACCTAATTCTTCTGTAATTTTCATTAATAAAATGTACTTCGATTTATTGTAGGTAATCATTTTTATTACATAAAAATGATTAGCTACAATAAATCGAATATGTTTATTACACATATGAACAATTATAAAATTACATACTATTGAATACAATGTAAGAAAACTTAATTGTATTGTATTCTACCCATAGTCCCTCAAGACTATAAGTAGAGTTTATTAATATAACTATAATTACTTTAGCCTACACCCGCTAATCATCGGTCTTATTGACTCTCTAATCTGTGCTGAACAATGTAAAACTCGTATCTCATTCTCTCGCAGGCTTAGACCTAAAGATTTATGTGTTTACCTCTTTTTAGTGTTTCTTTTTCGTTTCATAGAGTTTCAACTCGCAACGACTCTATAAATTAGATAAATAATAATTTTATGCGGTCCAAACCGCTATCAGAAACCTAGTCGTAAGTATAAATAAATACTATCGATTATTGCTTTCTATTTAAAGATTACTTAATATAGCTTCTGCAATAATTAATCTTACAAATACAGTAAAATGACAAATTACCATCATAAATTTTAATATAGTTAGAATGGCTTCTGCTTATGAGCATTCTTCATTCAAGATCATGACCTCAAATGATAACTATGTGTGACTAATTATAATGAATTGTTTCTTTATTTACGTAAATATCTTTGAGTTAATTTATTTCTAGAAATTGGGTTCCTGATTCCATGAACTTTTACCTAATAATAGCCAGACCATAACCGTGCTACTGCTGCGCTTGGGCCTCGCACTATAGGGGAATGGATACTGTACCCGTAATGCTTGTCCAAGGTGGCTTGCCACGTTTGATACATCGGTTATCTTATTTCGATGTGTAGGTTTCATCACGATGATTTCCTTCACCGTTGTTAGCACGTGGTAATTGTAACAATATGCACATCAGGTCAGAAAACTGCCTAAGTGGCGCATGCGTTCCGGCCATCATTTGTACCCGCGCGAGTTTGGGTTTGGGGCGTGTGTTAGCCGTTACGCTAACCATGACATTTAAATAGGGCTCCAAAACGATCAATTCTGCAGGTGGTCAGAGGGCTGGTGTCTTCCTCGAACGACGGATCAGTAGGGCCATCCAGAGAGGTAACTTAGCCAGCCTTCGGAGTACTTTCCTCATAGAAGACGGTGACCTAGGCTCAGTTTTAACTTATAGTATTAAAACATAATTTCTTAAGATAATACAATATACGTAGTTTAGTTTTCTATATTGTATTACTCATAAAAAATATACATTAACAATAAGTCCTAAAAATGTTATGTATATTAATATAAAATATGTTTAAGTTGCTTTGCTCCAAATACACCAATAAACTATAGGACTAAATATTAAGAAAAAATAATAATTTTGGAATATTGCCCTGGCTCTGTATCGCTTACTGCATGCGAACTTTTTTTTCATTTGGACGAATTATAATCTCAAGTAGGTATCGCACTAAAAAGTGTATAAAATTGTAAGCGGGTGTGATTTCTTTATTTATTAGTAATCACCTATAATAGTATGATTGCATAAACATCCCACTGCTGAGTTCAAGCACCTCAATCCAATCTTACCCTTAAAGACCCGGCTACGACCTTGTTGCTATGAGCGTCAGCTAAAGGTGACGCGAAGAGCAACGATTGAAACACGCCAGGAGTAGTGTGCTCGGTTCCAAGATCCGTCTTATCGCTCGTCGCTTAACCCAAGATGAAGATCGTGGCCGGGCGACAGAATTTGCTTATCTGTACTTCCTTAATTGAATTAACGAAGAACCGAATTGTAACAATTTTTGTTATTATTGTAAATGGTTTTTATGAACAGTTATGCTGGGGCACAACCGCGCGAACAAAAGTAGCGGTAGCGCGTGGCCGCCACCGGCCATACATATGCGGCGAGTCCTTACAAAATGTATGAAGAGGCGTGTGAACTTCTTGGCCAGCGGGCTACGGGTGGCTGTGGTCGGTAGCCTGTTTGGGCCCAACCTTAGGATGCTAGACTTATGGTTAACGTTCAAAGGTTATATACAAAAGCATATCCGTCAGAGAAGTGAGTCAGTTGAAACTAAGGAAATATGTGATTGTGACGCATTTGAATATTCAAATAATTAATTCCACTATGCATGATTATAATTTGCGGTTATAATGTACGTAATTAATAGTTTAAATAAACAATAACAGCTTCTTATATGGAACTATTTTATTCAACGTTAATATAATTGAATATTTTTCGTCTCTTAAAATTTACTGAAAATATTTTTTTAAAGTAAATGTTCAAGAAACAAAATTAAATGCATACTTAAAAATTATATACTTAATGATCTCAAACATGCATAATTCAACATTTTTCCAATAATTATTTCGAATACAAGAAGGCTATTTAGCTTTAGATAGCGCTTCCTGTTGTTGTCAGACAAGCAAAATCTAACATTCAAAAGAATAACACAAAAAGAACAAAAAAAGAATAACATTCAAAAACATGACCAGGAGCATTACTTGCAATATTATATTATTGAGAAAATTTTACATTCATTTAAACCAATGTTTTTGGAAGCATTGACATTCACATGACTCATAATTACTTAAATAACATAATTTTACCTATGTATAATCAAATAAAAATCTGTAAATGGTTTGAATTTGTACATTATGTTTAAAAATATGAAAAAGGGGACTAATTCGGATCAGAAGATTCCGAAAATACAATTTTTAGAGTTTTTGACCGTATGACTGTCTGTCAGACCATCACGTGTAAACTACTGAACGGATTAAAATGAAACTAGGCACAAGTACATACCGGGCGTAATTAAGGATACCTTTATCTCGATAAAAATAAACAGATTAGCAAAATAGATGGCACTGTAATCGCGTTGTTTCTATTCTCTAAGAAATACCTACGTTGTTAGAAACAATATATCATTCGTTATATTACTTCAAATCAGGTTGGATTCGACTCGCCTCTGTTTTGCTAGGCAGTTGTGTAGTCTGTATGTATGTGATGTTTTATGTTGTGTAGCTTAGATGATTTTTTATGTAAGTAATGTAAACCTACTATGGTTTAACACGCGGCAAAGCCACGGGGAAACCTCTAGTAGTTAATCATTGCATTCTATTGCTCTACATAGCATATAAAAAATACTTGTAATATATGAAATGATCTATTTATCTATGTCCAATATTTAAAAAAACAAAAAAGCCATTAACCAGGCATAGCCTATCCAAATGTCTTTAATATGTATTTTTACACAAAACCATTCATTTTGTAATATGAATAGTTCATTGAAATGTTACATGAGCTTTGCATTTTTTAGAGGACGCAATTTTATTTTTGGGACATGTGTGGTGGGATCAATAGAAGCTTAACCTCAAGTTTGTGGGGTCGCCACCCTTGTCCCCCGGCCGCCATCTTGGAAAAAGGGGTGAAAACACTTTATTCGCGATATCTCGGAAACTATGCGTCTTACAAAAAATTTGTAAGTCATAATTTGTAGCAAATTGTTTTGCCTACAAATATGTTTATTTAACATTTTGCCCTTAATTAAAAATTAAAGAAGTTATGAAAACTGACTTAATATAATAATTAAAAAGAAAAACTAAATTATAACCTTTAAAGCGTAGTAATAATTATATGAAGAAAGTTTATGTATACAAAATAATTTATTGTTCAATCAATTCATACCTTCAATTGGTATCCACGACATCGCAGCAGTGTTATCATAATATAGTGCCGCTTATTGTATCTTCTGAGCTCATTTGTATAAATTCTTCGGCCACCGTGTGTGGAGCGATAGCCACACAAAGTTTAGTTTATCTTAGCTATATAATATCAAAACCCAGCATTCCTTAGTAAATAATTAAATATATCTAAACTATCAAAATATGATTTTGCTCCCAAGAAGCTTAATAAGTAGCTTAATATTATGTTCTTGCCATACTTGTCATCCAGCGTGGAAAGGCAGCCAGAATATTGGGTCCGTTGTCAACAGACGGCGTTCTGAAAACCATATTTTATTCATAAGTTTCTTTTTTCTTTCCATACGTATATATTTTTTATGTTTGTATGTATGTTTATATTGTTTCGTTCAAATATATTGTGTATTATTTACATATATATATATATATATATATATATATATATATATATATATATATATATATGTATATATATATATATATATATACAATTTCTTAGAAACCACTTCTTAAGTTTTGAAGTTGAGTAGTTGACCATGTTTGAAACTTATGTTTCTAGCAGACTGTATTTATTTGGCTGGTATACGCGAGTCCATATACTCGTAATGAAAAGGTATTACACTTGAACTATATTTTTATTAATGGAATAAGTATTATTACAAAGCAACAGTTGCTAAACTGACAAATTATTCGCCACAGGTTTAATTATTAAATAATGAGGCATTCGAACATCCCTTGTGTATGAAGGTTTTCTACATATTCAAGAGGAAGAAATGAGAAATTGTAGTGGCAGAGAAAATTATAATTTTATATCATTGTGTCTAGTAATTGATAGTCATAGTGCACTTAGCCTCAGAAGCTGACGCGCGCAAAAGTTACAGGTATAAGAACGCACTAACATCACTTATATTATTGTCTTTACTTGTTAAGATCTTCGCTTAAAACATAATTTATTATAAAACCATGTCATATTATTAAGACGGTAACAAGCTGCGATATATCGCAGTGATGATATATTTGTTTCTCGTTTTAATGACGTCAGTATGTCATTATGTGCAGCAGTCTCAGGATTAAACTATTTTATGGGAAGTTCCTTCCGCTTTTTAAGCCAACTTCTAAGCATAGTGTCTTAAGTTTCTTACATTAATGTATTATGTTATGTAGAAGAAATCCCCCTAGTCCAATCCTATAACCCGTCCTTTCTATCCCATGCCTCTTGTCTGATCCCGATTTTTGTCCTCCTATTTATCCCTATATCCCTAAAGACTGGCAACAGCGGTAGCATGTTGGTTTCACCCCTCGTGTTGCAAACGCCTCTAGGCGACGGTATCTACTTTCCATGAGCTGGGTCATCTGACCGTTTGCCAGATTCGCAATAAAAAGCAGTGTTAGCCATCTTGAAATATGTGATGTCACACTAGGGAGTGAGGAGTCTCACGATTGTGACCAGCTGTGACAAGGACGGGAGAGCAAGTGAAAGCAAAAATCATGACATTCGTGTGACGTATCTTGTGGATAAGGAAGGGTAAAAAAGTCATGAAATTCATGTGACGTAATTTGTAGATGCCTCCTTATCTAATCTCCGTGACAGTAATTTGATCAGAATTTGTACCAAAATTTTCACCTTCAATAAAATATTTTACAAGATATTGTGGACGGTAATAAATTCACCCATTTTCGATCACAATAAAAGCTGGCTAGTAAAATTCTCGAGCACTAGAATGCTGTTAAACATGGCAACCATACTCGTATAGGTTACAATCTATTTTACAACATTTTATAAAATGCTCTATATAATATCTTTATGTCTAAAATAATAATTGTTGAATTTATGAATGTCGTTGCTGTATAAAATTCTTCTACATTGCGTAAAGTACTAAAAGGTTATAGCCGAGTTTCTGAAAGAAATCTGCCTCCTCGGCGTTTTTTATTTTTACTATAGGGATGGCTTTTTACCAAAAAAATAAATTAACCAAATTTCAGCTTTGAATGGGAAGTAGTTTTTGACTTTTTTGTGAAACCTTTTTTTTCAATAGTAAAAGTACAAATAAATACTCGCCATGTACTAATTTGTACTTTTTTTGCCAACACTTGGGAGTAAAATCCATGAAAAACAATTCTTGTTGTAAGTCTTGGGACTAAACAGCCGATTAAAAAAAAAAACAAAAAAAACATTGACCAAGTTTTTAAATATAACTTTTACACTTTTGTCTTTCATGAATTATCTTAACTTTTTTTAAATGGTATAACAGTATGAAAAAATAAAACACTTTTTTACGATAAAATAACTGAAAACACATAATACATAATTTAGGATGTTGATGATAGAAACCATCTCCCTTGGAATACTGTTTGACATTCCTTCACAGAAATTGATCCTTACAAGCTACACCGTGATTTGGTTGGTACAATAAATAACGCAGAATGTGTTTATTTTTTCAAAATCATCTGTTTCAATTCCTAACAAGAGTTTTTTTTATGATTTTTTTTTAATCTAATGTTATCTATACTTTTGTTTCCGTCAAAATCAGTCTCGAGACCCCGCTATTTCGTATAGTTTAGGACTTGGCCCCGAAGACCTATTTGAAACAGTCAACCTGTATTGTATTGTATTACTTCATACCAACGGGAAACTTTTGCCAGCTGGCAAAAGTCGCTGTCATATGCCCGACTGGATGGCTACCACCCCTGGTCTAAAGTATGACGCCATAACAACCTTGAGTTGTGTTCTGGCATTAGTGACCAGGTTCCAGTCTCCCTTAAGAGAGCAGCAGCGCATTTGTAGCACCTTTGGTGTTGCAAATGTCCATAGGCGATGGTAACCGTTTTTCATCATGTGAGCCGTCTGCCTGTCTACTGAACTCCTGCAATAAAAAAACCGACTTTTGATTAATATTCTTTTTTTATATTAAATAGGGTTGCGTTTGACCACGATCACGTCCAATGCCGGACGATGATGCGGTCGAAGATGGAGCATGCTTACCTAGATAGTATCTATTCACACGAGATTTGAAGATACCCGGATTGTACTTTTTGGGAAACACTTTGATTAATATTCGAACTTCTAATGTTTTGTTTTTCTGAACAACACACTAGAATAAAGTGACATACAAATACTTCTTACGTCCAATTATACTAATCACGATATTTGATTTTAATATGCGAAGTTGGCTGCGGAAGTTGCATTGTTTTTTATTTGTCGAAAAAAAACTTTCGTCGAAGCTAATTTCGTATTTATATGACTCATCAATCAACATTCCACAGAGTTTCAGCAATTTACAACATATATGGTTTTCCTACAATAATTAATATTCTTTGTTAGTAATGGTTATTGGTTATTCACCAGCTGCGTGATACACGATTTGCTTTACGGCACTGGCACATCGCATTATGTCCGCATATCTGTTTAAATTATTAAGCCAATTTTAGACGGTTCATTATTGTCTTCCAATTTAGACCAATCAACTAAAGTGATTCATATAAACATAAACCTAAATCATTCTATGTCATTAGATATCGTCGTCTCTTTCAGTCCTGTGCTTTCTAATCAAATTTAACTTTGGTTGATCCGTCTAATATAAACATTAAGCCTATATTTTACGGTTCATTTCTGTCTTTCAATTTGGATAAATCTATCAGTTTTTTTTTTATTGCTGGAGTTCAGCAGACAGGCAGACGGCCCTCTAGATGGAAAGCGGTTACCATCGCCTATGAACATTTCCAACACCAAAGGTGCTATAAATGTGCTGCTGCTCGCTTAAGGGAGACTGGAAGCTGGCCACTAATGCCGGAACACAACCCAAGATTGTTATGGCGACATACTCTAGACCAAGGGTGGTAGCCATCCAGTCGGGAAATGCCCTACCACCTGGCTGTGGGTTGTTTTGTCGCCGCTTACGACGGGCCGCCCAGCCGCAGGAAATTGTATTCTTTCTCCGTTCCTGCACGGATAAGAGTGATCAGTGATCCATATCGTTCAATGTCTTTGAAAACCGTCGTCTTGAAAAGGAGACGATGGTTTTCAGTAGCATTGTTCTAGCCAGTGCTCTTCTGTCACGTTATTAGGATGGACGTCAATGACGAAACTCAGAATATTGAAATGGAAGTGTAGTAAGTATTAATTTTATCTACAAGTGAGAAACTAGTACATAAAAATTAAGAAAGAAAGCTAAGGTAGTATGGACCTGTAATGAGGGTAGATGATGTTAAACTGGAAGACGACGAAGGTCGTTAAAAACGAGATGGATGGATTGTGTGAACCTAATGATAATTTGTGATACGACAGAGGCCGTATAACTGAATAGTGATGTATGATAAAGAAAGATATTATATTGTTCCGATCTCAAATGATTGGAAGCAGGTGAAAAAAAGAGAAACAAAACGATATAACAGAACTGCTAAGAATAATAATTATTATTTATTTATTTGAGACACAAAGGACATAATTACAACATATTTTACAGCCTTATTGCCAGATTAAATTAAATTATTATAAATTAAATTAAAACCTCAAAAATATATATCAAAATTAACAATGTCCAGCAGTCAGTCGGTCAGTCCCTCACTAAATCATGTCATTCACATAAATATTTCACATTAACACATAATAATCGCAGTTCTAGTAATTTCATTTGTATCTTGATGGTTAGTTCTATTTTGCCCGCTAGATGTAATAGATCTACTACAACATGATAGGATCAACCGAAAATGATACGGACAATTTAACTTAATTGATATCATTGTTTGGCCGTGACTGTAACGTATGCGGGCGATATTACGTCTTTTAGGTGACTATAGCATAGCTCTTCATTGAATATATCAATTTCAACTAACATCAAGATCAAAGGATACTGAGAAGCTATAGATGTGATGAAAGAATAGATGGCACTACTGTTATTTTTTCGCAATATTATAGATACAAGTCATAAAAGTAACTTTATGTAGACATTTATTTATTAAATACCTTAAGTTTCAAGCCCCTTCTTAAATAGTAATGAAAAATTTTAATTCGAAATATTACGCCCTGAATGCATCGGGAATATATCGGGGCAAATTTTGTTTGCTGCAATATCTGCAACCTATGATACTCCATTGAGGCGTGCACATCGCGTAATTAAATCCGCACTTGACAATTCTGTTGATTTGATGCGTTCTAGGCCTTATTATAATAATCATATACGCAAAGCGGCAATTTATCACCTGGCCATATAAAAAACTTCAACGGACAAGTGGAAAAACGAATGGCAACGGACGGACAAGTGGCAGAACGCAACAAAATTTTAACTTGAAGTTTTACGGGCAGGTTTTCAAATTGGATAAGTACATTAACAATCTGAAGTTTCGCTTCTACTATGTGTCCCAGCACTCATATCGATTTTTACCAGGCTTACTGCAAATTATTATTTATTGATTTATTTGATTAGATTAGGTCCATTTTAATATATTTATATGCATTTTTTATTTACACATATTTTATTTTATCAAACCAAAAAACTGAATTCAATCCGTATCCAAAAAAAATCTATAGTCTACTCTAAAATAATGCTGCCTCTCACCACGTCTAAACTTATGCCGCCCCTTCACGCGGCCATAACGCTTTTTAGTAACAGAAAAAATCCCAATACCCGCCGTCTATATAGAAGTTTCACATCAAAAATAATAATAAATAATATGCAATACGTGATTTATCTATTCCAGAATAAATATAATAACATATTTGAAACATCCCTTCTTGTGATAAGTTACAATAAAATGAAACAACTTGCAATTATAAAATAATAATTGCTGTAGATGTAACGTTTATAAACGTTAATATTCAGAATGACGATTATAATCAGGCCTTTTTTTGTCACTTCTTTTTTGAAGGCAAGTGAATTCTGGAATATTGTATGTCCTTAATTTGTTGTAACCCCTCCCCCCATTTTCAATTTTCTGATAAGCACTTATTAGGCTAATCTCACGATTTTGGTAATCTAAGCTCACTTAGCTCTTAAAGCGTATTCATTATACATTTCGTATGAGGTGACGCTGTATCTGTTCAAGAAAGATAGATTAGATTTTGTATTTGGATAATTTTGACCTATTAAAAATATCCAAAAAATTTGTAAAGAATACCAAAAATATTTTTTTTTCAATTTATTTTTGGGTTATTATGGCAATTTTTCCATATTTTAGTTTCCTTTAAGGACTGCGTGCCCCCACAAAAAAGCCCTGATTATAGTTATTATTGGCGGATTGGTAGGCGTCTCATATCCTTTTATATTCCCGAAGTCCTGGTATACACAGGTGATTTCTTGTTATACCTTACCGTTATCCGGGAGAGGTCAAGTGATCATGTTGGATTCCTCAATAATAATTCGGGCATGTGTCAAGTAGTCCACGAATCATGGAAAAGTCTATGAAAGTCACAAACGTCCACTGTTTTCATAAAGTATTCTTGAATTGCTCCAGTTAAGTACAGCCGGAGTAGTGGGCCAACCCAGTCCCACACAAACCTTATTAAATTGCCTGTTATAGCCAAAACAATTTCGGAAAGTTTATTTTCAACAATTTCAATGAACTATTTTGGGTACTGTACCCAAAATGACCGAACTAGGCAGAACAACCTACAACCTAATCCAATTTTCGAACAATTTTGGTTTCAATTTAATTTGCCTTTTAATACTTTCTAAAAGGTTTCTGTGTAGATAGAGAGATAATACCTTATTGCTCACCAAAATAAATAAATACAAAAACAAAATGCATAATTACAATACTTCTTCGCAAAACAACAGGCGGCCTTATCGCTAAAAGCGATCTCTTCCAGGCAACCTAGATTTAAAAAATTCTTAACGGATCTGGCGATGTAGGTGGAGCATAAAAAAGATAGGACTATACAATTTAAATATCCATACTTACACTGTTTTATAAATTGGATACATATATAACATACTAGTAGATATATATATATATATGTCGCAGAACGGCCTCGTTCTCACGACATCATCTTTAGTTATTTCAGGTTTAGTGGGCGTCATCAGGATAAAATGCGAGCATAAAACACAATAGCCACGGTTTATACACTTTTAATTTAGATTTGATCAACATTATGACATAGTTTAGACCGAGCAGCGGGTTCAGGGCACCCGCTCATACTTTCAACTTCAATACTTTCTTTAAAACTCTCAAAGGTCCAACTCGACCTGTAGCCACCAACCAAATGTGTCATAAAAACTCCTGAGTCTACCCAAGTAGATATTACTCAAAGTATAGAGGGCGCTAACCCCGCTCCGCCATATGCTCTGCTCTGATTGGTCGTTTATTAAATTACAATATTCATAACTTTTATTAGGTTAGAACGATCTTTAAGTTATAGAAACATTCAACAAATCAAATTAAATTACATTAAGAATTTTAGAAGTAATTAAAATGTAAACAAATGATATTGTGCGTTATACATCCAGTCAACGATCCGTCCAATTAAAGCTTCCCTCCGACACGGCCTTCATGACATTCCCAGGACAACGATGTTGCCATCGAAGCCCTCACCAGCCACCTCCAAAGCGTGGTACGGGAGTCCACTCGGCAGGTACCTCTCGAGGACCACCGACTGCCACTCCCGGACGACGTCAGAGACCTGTTGAGGGAAAAGAGGGCAGCATTCAGAGCCTACGGTAGCTTCCCCTCCTTGGAGAATAAAGCCCACTACAGGGCACTCCAACGCCAAGTTAGACTCCGTGTCCAGGAGGTCAGGAACCAACGTTGGGACCGACTGCTAGAGGAGATCTCCCCAACTCACCAGGCTTACTGGCAGCTGGCGAGATCTCTGAAAGCATAAACCCTCTCGAGTATGCCACCTCTCGAGAGACCCGATAATACCAAAGCGTTTGATGACGATGAAAAGGCGGAATGCCTCGCCGAAAGTCTCGAGCTCCAATGCTCCCCCAATACTGCCGACAACGACCCGTCTCACCTATCGGAGGTAGACGCCGAGGTCGAATATAGGTCCTCCCTCCCGGCGGAAACCACACTTGAACCGGACACGGTTGAAGAAGTACAGGATTTCATCAAAGCCCTAAAGCCCCGCAAGGCCCCAGGCAATGACGGAATCAGCCATAAGCTTCTGAAAATCCTCCCCGCCCATCTTATCTTAATTATGGTAAGCATCTTCAATGCTGCCATAAATAACTGCCAATTTCCCAAGGCCTGGAAAGAAGCGGAGGTCATTGGCATCCGCAAACCAGGCAAACCGGCCTCAAAGCCCTCTAGCTACCGCCCCATCAGTCTACTCAGCTCACTGGGTAAACTGTATGAGCGAGTGAGGAGGCTCACTAGATTGAGTGATTTTGCCTTCAGCAATAATCTCATCCCCCACGAGCAGTTCGGCTTTAGAGCTAGACACTCTTGCCCGCAACAAGTGCTCCGCATCACGGAACACGTCCTCTCCTATTTTCAACGCGACGGACGAAGACCCTGGCCGACAGGCGCAGTATTCTTCGACGTCGCGAAAGCCTTCGATAAAGTTTGGCACAACGGGCCATACAAGCTGTATCAGCTCGGTGTGCCAGACCGACTCGTACTCATTCTACGGGACTTCCTCAAAGACCGTAAATTCAGATTCCGAGTGGAGGGCACCCGCTCCTCCTCTCATACCATCTCAGCGGGAGTCCCCCAGGGCTCCGCGCTCTCCCCCCTACTTTTCACGCTGTTCACCAGCGACATGCCACGGCACCCCCATACCCAGCTAGCCCTATATGCGGATGACACCGCCATATTCAGTAGCGACCCCAGCAGATACAGAATCTGCAATCAGCTCAACACTGCCATCAAAGAACTAGGTGACTGGTTCCGTAGATGGCGGATTGAGGTGAACCCCGAGAAGAGTGCAGCCATCATGTTCTCCCGCAAATGCCTCTCACCCAATACCCGCCCCTCCAACCAACTTATGCCCATCAAGCTATTCGACCAAGTTATCCCTTGGGCTAACGAAGTCAAATATCTTGGGGTAACCCTAGACAGAGGCTTGTACTTCCACAAGCATACCAGAGCGGTCGGGAACAGAGCATACTCGATCCTCGGCCGACTCTATCCGATGATAGGCAAGAGGAGTAAGATGAGCCTTAGAAATAAGGTGAATCTTTACAAAACTTGCATCCGCCCCATCTTGACCTATGCGAGTGTGGTCTTCGGCCACGCCAGCGACGTTAACATCTGGAGACTGCAAAGAATCCAGAATCACTTTCTACGTGCTGCAGTCGACGGCCCGCGCTATAAGCGGCTCGCCGACCTGCACCGCGACCTGGAGCTTCCCTCCATCAAAGACTATATAACTTCACTATCGCGCAGATTCTTTGACCTCGCCCCCCATCATCCGAACCCTCTGGTGACGGAAACGGTCAACTACAAACCCACTCCAAACGCTCCCACGAGTAAACGCAGACCTCGCAATGTACTCATTGACGAGCCTGACAAAATCGCACGTCTAATCGCGATCATGAACCCCCCGAGACTCAGAACATCAGCCTGGCATAACAGACGCAGACACAACAGACGCCGGAGAGCCCCCGGCTCGAATCCTCTTACACAATCATAAGACCCACCAATCCATACTCATTACAGACACAAGTAGCCATACAAGATTAGCCTAGGCGTGTTGCTGGAGAGTTTCTTCCGCCGCTTCTTCTCCTCCAGCTATAACACGTTGCGAAGCGGTAGTAATGATAGACTAGGATCGTCTCCGCCGGCGGAGTCGATGAAGAGTCCCCAAATAATCACTTCAGCCTGTTGGCTTAGCTCATTCAGCCTTTACGGCTTGTTCCCAATATAGAGTCAATCCCCCGCAGCGGTCGAGCCGAGGTCGAACCTCACAGGAGGTGCCTCCTCGAGCGTGCTGCTTCCGGGCTGAACGCCTCCGCTCCCACGGAGGCGGGAAGCCCCCAAAGCCCGGTATCGCTGAAACAGCCATCTGCGGCTATTCAGCTGAGTCAGCTCCTAAATAAAAAATAAAAAAACCTTCCTGACGTATTACACGCCCTCGTGTAATAGGCCGCCCATTATGGATTATCTGCAAAAAGAAAGATATTATAGTTCGGCCACTCCTGACCAAGGACATCGTGTACATTTTATCTTCTGCGCAACAACTTCATTCTGTATTTTTTTTTCTGAGATCCGAGTCCTAACAGACTCCAGACTACACACCAAATCAAGTCAGCAGTATCGAAACGGCCACCTCGTCGCCATCGAGCTACGTATTTTGAGTCAAATGTCAAAACACAAATCAAAACATCAAACAAAAATATCTCCAAATAATACCCAGCTTCTCATTCTATCGATACCACTTTTCAATCGCTACCTCGCCTCTCGTTCCACTGATTTTACTTTTCAATGGCCACCCCGCTTTTTATTTCACTGGCCACCTCGCCTCTATTTCACTGGCCACCTCGCCTCTATTTCACTTTGTAATGGCCACCGCGCCCGCTACAAAGCTTAAATAAACCCAAACAAGCACTCTGCTACCCCTGAGCACTAATGACTACTTCAACATCCAAGTCAAAATAAACTTTCAAAATTTCCAACGACTATTATTTCAATAATAATATCACAAATTCACAATCTTTGACTATCAGACTAAAATCTTTCACTCTATATGTACCTCTAAATTTAAAAACTACCTATTATAATAGTCAACTGCACTTACCACGTTTAATAATTATTGAAATTCCATTATTTTAACTTCAAAGAAAAACCGTGTGAACGCCTCAGTCATCCAATTCGCTAACAACACTTCTCAATCAGTCAATCAAACCAATACATCTAGATGAGTGATGTACTCTCAACCAACCCCCGCTGAGCGTGGCTCGGATGACACTTTTTGACCAAAGTAGGCAATTAGAGCAACGAAGGTTGTCACTCTACGGGCTCCAGGGTCGACAACTTATGAAAACTCATTATAATAGAGGAAGAAACAAACTCAAAATAATTTTCCGATTTACAATGCGTTCAATAACTAGGGTATTCACCCTAATTCGAATTTGAAACTATCACAAAAATAATCTTAAATAAAAAATCAACTTACCAAAGTGTCTACTAACGTAAATACCCCCTGAGTACCTTATAGTGGCTTTCAAACTTCTTCATAGCCACACTTTCTTCACGGTAAAATGATTATCATCTGAATCTAAAATGTCTTTCATATAATGCCTGTAAACTTACTTTTACAAGAAAGATAACATAGCGTAGCAATAATGTGTCATAACCACTTTCCACTATACGTTATCTAAGTAAAAAAAAACTCAAAAACTAGATCCGATTTTCACATAAAAATTATTGGAAGGTAAACTTGAAAAGATAATGAATTTCATGCACATCGTTTATAACATACAGAAGTTTTCTTATCTTAATCAGAAAACCAAGGAAAACATCGCATAGGAATAATATGTCAAAGTCAACTTTCTACCATACATAATCTAAGTAAAATAATTTAAAAAAAAACTAGATCCGATTTTCCCATTATAAAAACTCTTGGAGGGTAGACTTGAAAAGACAATTAATTAATACACGCACATCGTTTATAACGAACACAAGTTTTCTTACCTTAATCAGAAAACGAAGGAAAACGTCGCATAGGAATAATATGTCAAAGGCAACTTTCTACCATACATAATCCAAGTAAAATAATTTAAAAAACTAGACCCGATTTTCACATTATAAAACCTCTTGGAAGGTAGACTTGAAAAGACAATGAATACACGCACATCGTTTATAACGAACACAATTTTTCTTGCAAGTAACCAACTCCCAGAAATAATGATGAAAAAGTAAACTACCTACGTAATTTGTTCGTTTTCCATTTTTTGGCAACCATATCGTAATTTTTCGTACACGAAAAATATCACTTAAATATGAGGGTAGTAAAATTGTCTACCACAAACGATGAACTATAATTTTTTTTTTAAATCTCGCTTTCTTCATTTTCAGAATTCGCACTAAAATAATAATTAAAAATTACCATACCTCCTGTGCCAAGTAGAATAGGCACGTAATTTTTACCTTAGATTAGACTTCACGATCCGTAAAACTGCCTTTCTACTCGCTGTACTAACGTGAACTTGAACCATTGCTGGCACACAGTAGGCCCAACGGTGACCAAACCATGCATAGGCCGACACACCGCCGCTCCACAGGCACATTCAGGACGTCACCACTACGTCGCCGCTATTGCCGCCGATGGCCCCGACATGTCAATCGTCCTCAAATGCTTTTGCTTCCACTGTGGGCATCCTTCAATCCATCAGCACGCCTTCTTATACTGGCAAGGCTTCGCAGTCATTGCTTTCATTGTGGGCACAGGCTGAGATCTCACTTCTGATGTCGCAGAACGGCCTCGTTCTCACGACATCATCTTTAGTTATTGCAGGTTTAGTGGGCGTCATCAGGATAAAATGCGAGCATAAAACACAATAGCCACGGTTTATACACTTTTAATTTAGATTTGATCAACATTATGACATAGTTTAGACCGAGCAGCGGGTTCAGGGCACCCGCTCATACTTTCAACTTCAATACTTTCTTTAAAACTCTCAAAGGTCCAACTCGACCTGTAGCCACCAACCAAATGTGTCATAAAAACTCCTCAGTCTACCCAAGTAGATATTACTCAAAGTATAGAGGGCGCTGACCCCGCTCCGCCATATGCTCTACTCTGATTGGTCGTTTATTAAATTACAATATTCATAACTTTTATTAGGTTAGAACGATCTTTAAGTTATAGAAACATTCAACAAATCAAATTAAATTACATTAAGAATTTTAGAAGTGATTATAATGTAAACAAATGATATTGTGCGTTATACATCCAGTCAACGATACGTCCAATTAAAGCTTCCCTCCGACATATAAAAATAATCTAAATAAATATACTTGTGAACATTATGTGTGACAAGCATATTATATTTACATATATTTATTACAATACAAATTGTACTTTGTACGGGAGTTCCGAAATGTAGGTAATGTTTTATAAATACCTACAACTAATGACCAATGTTTTATACCTGTGTAGGTTAAAAAGAATAAAATAAATAGTAAATTTATTTCATGATAAGTTGATCCTTAGGTTTCCAAGTAGAGTGTATTATACTTTGCAGTGGATTGAGGGTTTTAATTAAAGACATGAGTGGAAGAAGGAGACATGATACAGTGGGTAAACATTGAGAAAATGGGGAACAAAATTTCCTTTTGTTCTTTGGGATTAACTCCTTTATCACTTTTATTTCCTTTTTTTAAATCCATTCTCTACTGGATCAAGTTTGCATATATGTATTATACATTTTCAAGAATGTATATCCTTGTTTTGCTCTGAATTTAAATAATTCCAACCAACACGTGCAGCGCTTCTAATTATGGGCTTCTTAATCGCAAGGTGTAACCTAGACACCGTTTTCGTAGGTCGTTCTATGACATGTATATTAATGACCTATTCTTCTATATTGTATTAAAATGGGCTTAGTAACACTTTCTGAACTCATTTTAAAGTAGCCTATAAACCTCGAATAACTATCACGAATAAGGAGATACAAGTCTAACATGCATATTTTGATTCTGAAATAGTATTTGAAAACAGATGTTTCTCGGTCAATACCTACATGGGTTAATCTTTACACTTATAAATAACACTATTATAGTATATTACTTATAGTATTAAAAATTTATTAGCTCTATAAAACACCTTCGTCTGATACACTTGATATGCGTTCATATTGTTACGAATAGTGAGACTCGAATTAAAATGCCGTTAGAATTAGTATAGAGTTTATTAGAACTATACAAACACGTATAACACAAACAAATATAACCGAACACATCAAGTCCAAACGTAATGCAAAAGGTCGTAATTCAATAAAAAGCGCAAAGTCCGTCACTAAAAAATTTGCGATTGTAGTACACACGTCTTGCTTCGCTAGTGGTTATCGCTCGACTGACTCCCCCTCCATCAGGTCATCGTTTTGTACTGCGCAACTGCAATGTCCCCGTATCTTAATCCGACAAACCTGGCTAATGACTACCATAAAATATTACAATACAACAATGGGCTGTTTTCTAATCACAAATTTTAAACACAAAGTAAAGAAAAGAAGACGACCATAAAATAATCTAAATGTTATCAGTTCAAATGCCGACGGGTAATAAATGTGCTTTGTTTCAGATATGCAGGTGGGTTCTGTGTTTGTCGGGATCTGAGTCGTAACAATATTTTGACCGGGGGCATGCGTCAGTTAGACTGTATTTCTGACTCAATGTGCATATTGTTTCACAATTTATTAATGAAGATAGAAAATATCGCTGAGCAAACCGACAGAATGATGTTACCGGCGAGTGTGTGATACCCATAAATCAGTCTTGAATAACGGTGTGGGTGTATCATCCGTTCACCTGATATGGGGAAACCATATCCCACCATACCATATCCCAGTAGCGAGACATTCAACGTTTACAGACTGTTTACTGACATCACAGTTCTGATTTGGCAAGGTATTTGAACCTATTAGAATAACCAATATGTTATATCTATTTAGGCAGTATAATAGATAAATAATGCTTAATTAATCATCAAAATTAAAATTTCCAAATCAATGAGAAACAATAAAACTTTTTCTAAATAACTTAAACTTAACTAATTAAAACGAACTAACTCCCTTAGCTCAGCGACCCAAAGTGAGCCAATAATTTAATAGCCGAGGGTTCCGACTCTGCTATTAGAATAGTGTTAAAGTGGTTTCTTAACTGGCATTATAATGGTAGCTTTTGCACACCGAAATTAGTAGGTATACATTCGATTTTATTACATTCACAAGCGATTCAGAAGCGATTTCCATATAACTTCAATATTTTTAGACTTAATATCCTATACACATCTCCGTTCCTTGAACTACCTACTTGTACTTGAACTATCAACATTGTAACAAACTCATTGATACTATGTACTACCCGTAATAGAAGGGTAGATCATATTTCGCCCAGCAAATCAGCATTGCCGTACAGAGTAGCAATGCAGCGAGCCTTTTAGACACGCTTTCCACTGGAAGTGATCTAATACATAATCTATAAATTTGGAATTATTATTTTTTTCACTTAGGTTATATTTCAAAACTTTTTGACTGATTTGATACACAAACAATCATCCTTACAAAATTATTTTCAAATTTGTAATATAAGTAAGTAATTTATAAATTTTATATTTAAGTATCGAATACTATATATAAAAGATCAAATACCAAATAATGCACCCCATGGAACTAAAATAAATAAAGTAAAAGTTATTCCCTTCAAGCCAACAGTTTTTCCCGCGTAATAGATTTTCACTTGCCGACATAAAAACTCGACGGCGTCAAGAACTTTCCAATATCTCAAGAGTGATAGAATAAGCACTGAATTTAAATTTGCGGAGTCGACAAGCTGATAACCGTACTTAAACATCAATTTCCAATTAAGTGTGTAATTTCGTAGGGATATCAATTACTAGGAATACTCGAAAAACAGGCCTTGATATATTTTCTTTAGAAGAATTCGAGGCATATGTGCTTCAATTAAATAGACCTTACCCATAAAAGACGATGTCTTACGCTTTTATAGTCTTAAGCGATTATATGTAAAATAATATCGATTGAGGTAAGATTACTTTTCTTCGTTGTATTTGGTTTATAATATTATAGTAATATATAAACCTGAAGAGTTTGTTTGTTTGTTTGATTGAACGCGCTAATCTCAGGACCTACTGGTCTGGTTTGAAAAATTCTTTCAGTGTTAGATGGCCCATTTATCGAGAAAGCTATATGCTATAATCATCACGCTAAGACCAATAGGAGCGAAGCACCAATGAAGAATGTTTTGAATTCGGGGTATTTTGAAAACAAATTCCACGCCGACAATGTCGTGGGCACAGCTAGTAAATGAAACAAATTTTTAAAATATAGTTGGTATTTTGGTCGGTAAATAAAATTTTGAATAAGGTTTGTAGAAAATTAATTACGTTCAGCATATCTTTTGCGATAATTTAAATATATTCTTGACAGTCGAAAAACAAAACAATTAAAATATTTTTAGGGTTTCGTAGTTAGCATGTAGTCGGTCTGTCTATCAATCTGAACATTATCCCCGCAAATTGCTATTGCACCTGGCCGCCATTTTGGTGACGTAACCGTAGCCGAACACTCAGTACTGTTAGCATCACTGGCCGGCGAGTACGCGTACATATCGACTTGTGGATGACGTCACGTGAATGGTAATTTGACAAGGTTCCAGCGCATTAGCAATTTGCGGGGATAATACATAATATATCACTAGGTGATTTGTTTTTTTGACTATTTTTTTTCTCGGTCCCCAGCTGAAATTTTATCAGGGATTTTTATAATAATTGTAAGTAATTTCCCTGAGCGTGAAAAGATTTTCCATATAAAATTCACGTAAATCAAGATTTTTTTTTTAAATTTATATAACTCAGCCGCATTTTATGCTCTCATATTAGCTTAGGAACCAGTGATCGGATCTGTATGTATTTGACCAGACCTGAGGTTTTGTACATTGAATCATCTATACCTACCATGCATGGTACGGGGACTCACTAAGCTCTAAGTGGTGGACGCGACGAGCGCTGAGGTAAGGCAGTATCGATTTTTGACGAATTTTAAATCCATTTGACCAGGGCTGCCGTTTTGATATTTGAAAATATAGGCTTATTATTATCGGAAAATAAGATTGGCAGACCATCATCAAGCGGTTAACTTTGTGGCAGACCATTTTGAAAATGATAAAAAAAATTCAAAGTAATTGACCAGATCTGCCATTCATATATTTTGTTTATTATAGTTTTAAAAACGTATATTGATCGCGGCAGACGTCTACTTTGCGTATATACATCAATAAATAATAAAATATTAGCTACTACCCGGTCAGATGTATATGTTTTCCGTTCGCTGTTTTACATTAATATAATTTACTTGCGATTTACTTTATCACTGTATTTACAGAAATTAATGTTTGTTTTATATTCTATATGCTAAACTTCATTAGTTATATAATAAAGAAGTGATTTTTTGGAAGAATCATAAATAATATGGTATACTGCTGATAAAAAAAATCTATTCATTTCGTCAAGACAAAATTTAAATGTTAGATAAGTTTAAAAAAATATTTATCATGCATGCATGTATGATATTTTTTACAATATACATAAATAAATCTTCATTCATCTTCATCGGAGTCATGTTTATCGTTAGGTGACTCATCTTCATCATCCATTGAATCGAATTCTGCAAAAAAAAAACATACATTGTAAAGTAGAAGTAAATTGATCTGAACATGTTCTCAAGAAAGAATTTTTATCAACTTACCAGGGACATCGGTGGTTAAGTCACTCACACAAGATGGAAGTTGGTCACCTTCGAACTATTTGAAGACACATGTGTTGTCCTACTTCTTTATTATCTAGCTAATAAAGTTTAGTATATATAATATAAAAATATTAACTTCTGTAAATACAGTGATAAAGTAAATCGCAAGTAAATTATATTGATGTAAAACAGCGAACGGAATATATATACATCTAACTGGGTAGTAGCTAAGATTTTATTATTTATTGATGTGTATACGCAAAGTAGACGTCTGCCGCGATCAATATACGTTTTTAAGACTATAATAAACAAAATATATCAATGGCAGATCTGTTCAGTTACTTTGACATTTTTTTATCATTTTCAAAATGGTCTGCCACAAAGTTAACCGCGTGATAATGGTCTGCCATTCTTATTTTCCGATAATAATAAGCCTATATTTTCAAATATCAAAACGGCAGCCCTGGTGGATTTAAAATTCGTCAAAAATCGATACTGTCTTACCTCAGCGCTCGTCGCGTCCACCACTTAGAGCTTAGTGAGTCCCCGTACCATGCATGGTAGGTATAGGGGCCTCTATGTACAAAACCTCAGGTCTGGTCAAATACATACAGATCCGATCACTGGCTCTTAAGTAATGGCTTGGTCGCGATTTATTCAGAATTAAACAATGTCAATTAAAATCAATAGTGTCCACTGCGGCGAAAGTGTAACTTATACTGGGGAGTTGGTACACGTCACTGAAGTTAGTTTTTACCTAACATTCTAGTATTTTTGCTGTTATCTCGGAAGCAATGGACTTTACAAAACATTATGTTAATAGAAAATTTGTTGGTAATTTAATTTCCTATAAAAAAGTTTCACAAACCTAATTGCTTATTGCCTAATTTTTCTCATCGATATTTTGATGACGAAAACATTTTAATGTTTCACAAAGATGTCTCATCGTTTACATTTACAATATAAGAATTAGTAATCTGAACGTTTACAAAGAATGCAGTGGAAGTGACTCAAACATTTCGCCAGAAATATTTATGGGATATCAATGAAGAAATCTTATTGATGATTGTATGCGAGAATATGAAGTTAATATTGTTGTTTTTAAGGCATATATTATTCGTCATTCAATGCACAAAGTACCTATACACTGCTTTTCCGTAGTTTTTTTTTTCGTATTACGCACACAGTGTTCACACAACTATCAGCGTTGGTCGCTCGCAAATGCGCGTTTTTCGTAAAATATTACCTATATACCTGTCGAAATATTATTGCACAGCGCAGATAAGGTTAAATTTGTTATGTCAACTGTTGGTGGTCAGTTGTGGATCTTGCGTCAATGAGTGGCTCTTTCATGCGCTTCGACTCTGTGCTAGCATGGTCGGATTTATTGCTTGAGGGAATTTTTTATAGAAGAATTGATATATTCGGAATAACAATTGCCAGTAAAGAGTGACTCTTCAATGCTCGAAAAGCGTACATGACTAGATAGCGCCTCAAGTCATTCTTATCTGTTTTTGAGGTTTTATTATTTGAGAAAATTTTATTTCTACTAAAAATGTATATACACCTTGTCCCTAAAGTGTCTTGTGCATGTAAAGGGCACATTTTGTGCGAAGAAGTCTACTGCATGAAGCTGCTAGGAACTAGTCGTCCGTAACCAATACATATGATATAGAAGAGCTGGGTTGGATATATTCTACCCGTGATAAAATATAATTGGACTATCTTTACATGCCTGAACAAGCATACAAAATTGTAGTTGTAGGTCTACACTCTACAGGAACTAGTTCTAATCCAGTTTTGCAAGATTTGATCTAAGCAATGTAACTAAAAAATATTGCAAATTAAATGAAAGCTTGAATGAAAAAACTCTTAATTATAATGTATACAAATTTTTACTTATATTATAAAGAAGAAAGATTTGTATGTTTGTAACGAATAAACTGAAAAACTGCTGGACTGGTTTCAAAAATTCTTTCATTAGTAGAATACTACAGTATCCTTGAGTAGCATAGGCTATATTTATTACTAGCAAAAATTAGGAATCTCTATTAAAACTTTAATAACGTAATCCAAGGTGTAAAAGATGCCATAAAATGTCTTTCTATCTTTTAATTGACGATAGAACAAAAAAATCAGCAATATTAAAGAACATTTCAATATCTACAAAAACTTTGCGATACTATATGTACAATTATTGTAGTTATGACACTATAACTACTTTTTTACATTTCATAAGTTGATAGAAATGCCAATAATAATTAAAATCAGTCCATGTTATCCATTGTATTAATCCTTATCCAAACAAAGAATTTCGTATTCAAGACTGATTCAATACCTGTAGATTACTTTTTGAATTATACAAACCTGACACTCTATTTAAAAGGTATTATTAATAAAAATGACAATCTACACAAACACTTGGCGCTGGAATCGAGTTCTAGATTTTTATTTTTTCAGGGCAGGACATTCTGCCGGGTCCGCTAGTCTAAAATATTATAAACTTCGAAACATGCCATGTCTGTACATTCAAGCTATTAAAAAAAACAACTGAAACAGACTATATAAACGACGGAGAAGACAATGCATGTTTTTTAAACACCTTGTCTGTTTATCGGTTTGTCTGTTTGCTCGGGATTCACGTAAAAAAACTGGGCCGATTTTGATGCGGTTTTTGCTGCCCGACAGTAAATTCATAGACTAAAAATCTGCACTACTTTTTAACCTGGGTATCCCGCGGGAATTTTTCTGGTAAAGATCGAAAATAACCTGATTGAAAAACAAAACGAAACTCAATGCGATTTTTTCACTGATTGATAGCAAATTTTATGTAGCAAAATATGTGATATTTTTTTCCCGGGGATCCTGCGGAAATTTTAAGTCATGCGTGGACAAAGTCGCGGGCATATTCTAGTATATCATATAACTCTTTCATATCTTCAACTATAATTTAAGAAGGATAGGTAATATCCCATAGCTGGCACAAACTTGGGGAGGCCTAAGTCCAGCAGTGGACAACGGTTGGCTGACGAAGAGGTAATATGAGACATAGTCTAGGGAGCAGAGGAGTCTTCACCCCTGTCGTCGAAGTGAGTTTGCTCTGATTCCCGGGGCACTCTCAGGCACTTTTGCGCTAGGATCGGCCTGGGCGTAACTACGTTCTACCATAAGGCGGGGTACATGGGAGGAGGGTGGTTATAGTGGGGTATTAGCCCCTGGGCATTTGTCCATCGGTTCGAGTCTCCACACAAGCCGGTCGAGTACTGTTTGGATTGCGCTCAGTGGAATGCCTCCATGATCGACAACGGTCTAATCCTTAGCAAAGGACCCGATATGTGCGAGATGTATTTCCCCCGCCTGAAAAAAATGAGACATAGTCATTCAAGCATAATACGAATGACTATGTCTCATTCAACTAGAATAAACGACACTAGGACATTACGCTCTTAGTAAAACTCAAATTACAAAAAGAAAATTTACGTGAAAAGAACGAAACGTTTTCGCCTAATTTATTTTTCACAAGAAAATAATGATGTAAGCAAATCTCGAACATTTTTCTTCAGAAATGGGTACGCGTTAAGTTTTTGTAAGCGCCTGATGAAACGGAAATTAAGTTTTTCACAAGTTACGAAACTTATTTCTTACTTTTATCCTTATTTCTTCGTTTTGGATTTACTCTCTAGTTTTTGGTAAAATAATGTGCGCTACGGATTCTTGTCGGATTTGTATATGTTAATATACGTTTTTATACCATACAATTGTTTGGAAGAATACGGCACTACTAGTAAGGAATTGTCTAATATATTGATAGTAAGTATTGCAGGTATTTACTTCTTGCTTAATTTACTTATTTGTTTAAAAATGGCCAGTTCTTATACCTTACTATACATTCACTTACCTTACGATCGATAAAATTTTGATATTACTTGTATAAGCTATACAATGCCAAATTTTAACCGACAATAAGGTTAAATGAACGATCGGTAAAATATAGGAACTGTACACACCATTGATTGTGAAAAATGGAAGACGAAGTTTTGTTATTTTATATATTATGCCCTGCAACATTTAGGTTCATATTAATGACTATGTGCAAATGCTACTTAAGCGTTAAAAAATAATGTCGTTAATTATTAGCTACGGTAGTGTGTATAGATAAGTTATCTATCAATGTTTAACGTTGTTAACAATGTCGCATTTCAAATAATACATACCAACATACACACATAACACTAGCATTATCCCAACAGGGTAGTAGAGCGGTGTAGTGGAGGTATCAGAATAGAACCTCCTGGCGTACCCAGTGGTGTCCAGTTCCAGGAACACCTTTCCTTGTCGCCTTGCATCGAGGCGTCACGGCAGATACTTAGGTATCATTACGGATCCGTGACGTCTCACTACCATACGGAGGTGGAAGGTAGTCTGGCGGTCGGTACTTGCAACTTCTTCTATTATTAGATTTTGTGTGTAGCGTCGGCCGTTGGGAACCCACATACCTCATGGTCACCTCCCCCTGGGCCCGAGGGGTGTACGAATTCACCTCCCCACCGTTAACAAAAAATAGGCATCAGTGTAGACACACCTTATATCAGACAAAAGAAATATCATGGTAATGAGCCGCTTCCTGTCTGCTGAACACATGCATTTAAAAAACCCATATCACTATTATAATACTGTCACGACCTAGACGCCGACAAATACAAATTCACACCTGCATACCTGTAGAAACACATTTTATTACCTTTCGGCATTTGAACTTCTTTTGTTTACTTTGTGTTTAAAATGTGTGATAAAAAACAGTCCATTGTGTATTGTAATCTTTTACGGCCTATTGTTCTATTGTGATCGTTATAGCCAGGTGTCTTGGATTTAAAGTACAAACTGATTCTAGGAAATTCGGTCCACGCGGCCGGGCAGACATATTTCATCTGTGCAGTATAAAGCAATGCCCCAATTGAGGGAAGAGGCAGTCGAGCGATAACCACGAGCGAAGCAAGACTTGTTTGGACTTGTTGTGTTCGGTTATATTTGTACCTGTGTTATACGTGTTTGTATAGTTCTAATAAACTCTATAATAATTCTAACGACATTTTAATTCGAGCCTCGCGACTCGTAACAATACGTATTTATCAATCCAGTAATGAAATGGCGAGTTTATATTTGAACATGATAGTCTCGATAAAGGTTACCTGTATTTGATAATATTTGTCATTCGCTATTTTTGTGATACTTACGAAAATGCGTAAATCGGGTTATTCGCCTTATCTTTATGTGATTAGGGACAAGTGGGGAAAGTAATGTCCTTAATATAAGTTTTTATATCATTTAACCCAAACATACAATACTTAGTATTATGACGGTTAAAGTGAAACATTTAATTTTGTATATATTTTATGAGTCAACTAAGAATCGATTAGTCATTGTGAACAACTTCAGAAGATACGACCAATAATGTAGATTTATGCAGTCAGCACATTTTTTTGCATGTTTAAAATATATTTCTAATTTTATCTTATATGTGTAACTGCATAATTAAATGCTCACTTTTTCCTTTTCCTTAATATTATAATTTTCAATTTAAAACATATTACATGATGATCCATGATGTGGATTCTATAATAGGGAGTATATGAGTATTGTTTAGATTTCTGGAATTATGGTTTGGAAGGTGAAAAACAAATACAGATCTCTAGATGAACATACTAACAATTAAGGAAATAGAATTAAATACTGTAAATAAACAAGGTTATAGAGAAGCTCTTATAAGTTATGTAATAAATTGCTGTCATAACGAAGTGTACCCAGAAGGCTGGCTGCATTGCGATGCTGTTTAGATATTCTGTTTCGTTGGGTGAAAAACAAACCAGTACACTGATAACAGATGGCATCAAAGACTGTCTTCCAATTTTAAGCAAATTAGTATTACTTTGCCATACGTTTATAATAAGTTCAGTTTGTAACTCCAGTATAAAATATTCCGTTACGAGTGTAAATAAACGGGGATAAATGTAAATCTATATTACAGACAGCCAATAACATCAATATGTATTCCCCAGGGGAAATGGAGAAGTATGATACCGATATAAAATGGCCGAAGGCAAAGGGCCACTTATGAAAGTCGTTTGATTTACCAACCTCTAAGGGTTAGAGACCTTTTTCAAAATATTATTCGTTCCTTAAAAGAACCGTTATGAGATCCTATGTTCGCTTTATTCTAAGGGGAAAACTTAAACTCTTTTCCTTATTATGTTTATCTAGTGCTCCACGCTAGTTCGTTCGTTTCTATCCCTCAGTAACTACTGTGCTTTAAAAATATTTTGTTTTTCATTGTGTAACTGGCAAACAGACGGCTCATAGAAAGTGGTTGACGTTGCCTATATACGTTTGTAACGCCAGGGATGAGGCCAACGCGTTGCCAACTTTTATAATGGGGGATAAGGAGAATGCAATATTCAAAATATTTTATTCAAAATAAGTTCTACTGGAGAACTCTTTATGAAGGTCATACATGTAATTCAAAATTTAAATCTGCTTCCTATTCTATGTACACCGCTTCGCAATGTGTTGGCGCTGTTCAAAGGAGAAGAAGCGGCAACGTCTGTACATTGTAACTAAATATTTAACAAAAACAACTGGAAGAGACTACATAAACAGTTTTCTTCCAGCAAACCGCTAGACCTATAGTAGCGAGAGTGGGAAGACAAGAGGCAGGGATGTGTACATGAAAGTTATTACATAAAAGTAATTGAATATAAATATTACATTATAAACTACATACATATAGATGTGCATACATATACTACATACATACATATACATCTCGTATCACATGATGGGAGGTCGTCTTTCTTGTCTGTTCGTTCGGGAATCCCGTAAAAACTACTGGGCCGATTCGGATGCGGTTTTGACAGATCTACAGCAAATTCTTAGACTTAAAATCTGCGGTACTTTATATCCTGGGAATCCCACGGGATTTTTTCTGGGAATTATTTCATATATCGAATTTCAGTGTTTTTTTTTCTGATCGAAAGCAAATGTATTATAACAAAATGTGTGATTTTTTATCCCGGGAAGGCCGAGGGAATTTTCTCGGGAACGTTTTGTAGTTGTTCGGGTGCGTAAAAATTAGCTGATATATATACGTATATATATATATATATATATATATATATATATATATACCTATGAAGTTACGTATGCTGTAGTTGATGTATTGAAAATAGAAATATTTTGTTCAAAAACAACGCTTTACCTTGCTTTGCCGTATATTATTCCTTCATAGAATTTGATCTTTACAAGCTTACACTATGATTTAGTATGATAATACAGGGTGTGTTTATATCGGATATATCACATCACATTTTCAAAATTCTATAATTTTGGATAAGCATTTTTACGGAATCTTCAAGTATAATTATTCTCAAAATCTTTCTTGGGTCATGTTTTTAAATTAATAACTTGGTCTTCTTAATGTTAATTATAAAGCCTCTCAAACCCATACATTAATATGACTCATTTAAAAAATATCCAAAACACCAACCATGTGTCACAATCGCTGGTTGTATTGTAACACGTTTCTGCGTAGTTTATTTTCCCTTCAAGGAAACTACATATAAATGAAGTCAAAAGGTAGTTCACCTTTGTAATATGTTAGTCATACACATTTTTTTTTTGTATTATGTCTAGAACAGGTTTTGACGAAATATTATATTTCTATCTGTAAATTGATATCTATATTCACATTCTTTAAAATCAAAGTGAATTGTTATGCATGTTTAAATATTTAGTTTTGGAGTGAACTTCTTTAGAATCGTTTTCATTTCAAACTCGATGAAACGAAAAAGCGACCCTAAAAAGGGATCAACACATAAACCTATAGGACTACGCCTGCGAGAGAATGAGATACGAGTTTTACATTATGCATTCTGTGGTCCAATTTGGATCGAAACAAAACTGATAATAATATTTTAGACTAAAACAGTGAAAAATTAAAAGTGATACTTAGGAAGTTTATTTTGAATTATAATATGTTGACCGATGTAGGCTAAAGGAATTATTTTTATATTAATATAAGTTAGAGAAGAATTATCTGTGAGTATATTCTCTGAAGTTTCACTTCTACTGTGTGGGAACTGCACACACATTTGTTTGTGTATATGTTTGTTTGTCCTTTCTACAAGGGCTTTTAATGTGAAACATATTTCATGGAATTTGTTATACACTTTTAAAACCAAAAAATAAACATACTGCCGTAGGCTAGAAAACAGCCAAAATTTACGTTAAGTAGAGACGCGTGGCAGGCGTCCAGAACATAAAATAAATACGGACAGCTATTTAAAACTAATTGTAGCTGATAAATCAGTATAGAAACTTGGTAAGGGTCAAGATGCTCATAAGACACCAATTCCTTTTCTATTTAAATTTGTTTATCAACATAATGAACAAGAATGTGTATGTATAAAGTTAATAACTGCTTTAACAAACCGCTATAGTTTACTTTCATATTAATAGATGTCATAATGAACAGATTGTGTTCACAAACTAGGTATATTAAATCTTAAATCGCATTTAAATTACTAAATGAAAGCTATTAATATTGGTATTAATATTGGCTTTAATATTGGTCGCATATTCCCAAGTTTTGATTCAAATATGTACGTTGTGATAGGATACATAAAATATATACAAACACAAACGATGCTTGAAAACGAGATGAAGGTCGGTAAAGTTTTAATGTTCTGAGGCCTGTAACTTTTGTGTATTAGAAAATACTTTTTGGTTTATACGGTTTAATCAATACTTTATTTATGCCTAATTGTTATGGAATACAGGCATCAGTCACTGTTGTCCTACTTAATCTAAGCAGAGAGATATTAGCAAGACATAAATGCACTCCTGCTGGGCATGTGTCTCTTCATCACCCTCCACGCTTATCTACGCCAGAGTCGTGATTTTCACAATATGGTAATCTCGATATGCAATCCACATGATATATTCTTGATCCTCGGCACGTAGTATTCGTAACAATACGTATAAGCCTAATTTAAAATAGTTAACTTGCAAAACTGGCCAGTTGAGTTCTTATCATCGATTGTAAAAACATTTTCCAATGCAGTAATAACTTGTCATTTCATTATATGATGTCCAAACGATATATAATATATCAGCCTATAAATGTCCCACTGCTAGGACATTATAGGGGGAACGTACAGTATGCCCCGCCACGCTTGCCCAAGGCGGCTTGGCAGGTTTGACACATCGGTTATCTCGATGTGCAAGTTGCATCACAATGTTTTCCTTCTCCGCTATAAGCACGTGTTAATTGTATTAATATGCACATTAGATCAGAAAACTGACTAAGTGCGCATACTTCCGGCCAGGTCAAACCCGCGCCCTATGAATTTGGGGCGCGTGCGCTAGCCATTATACAACCACGACTACAAACGGTCAAACGATGATAAGGACTTATTCGCAAGTTGACTAACTACTTATAAAAATGTATATCAGGCTTTAATTAAAGAAAGTGCGTAGATAAACAATGCATGATTCTCGGTCAGAATTGTAATCAAAGTCATTGGAATAATGAAAAATAAATATGTAATTATAAAAACCAGAAACAATAAATGTACAAATGCCTTATGAATAAAATCTTGATTACATAGTTTACATGTTTAACTCATATTTGCAAAATGAGTCATTCGATGTTTGCTGAGTCAAACACATTCTCTTCAGTGATTGCGTCTCAGGTAATGGTCGAATGAGTCAGAATTGGCACCATGTCACGTCACCAAAGAACCCATCGATTAAATAATTTCTTAACTACCTACCGGGGTTTGTCTATGTAGTACTAAGAACTAGACGACGGCGGGTCGCGGTTGTGAGAGCGGGAGGGGTTGTCATCGGCAAACCTTATGCGCACAACTTATATTTTACCTTATTTTGTACCTTAATTTCAAAAACTACTCAGCTGTCATCCCCCCAAATAATAAAAATAATCCGTCTTTTCGGTATTGTATTAGCAAAAAATCATTTAGCATAATTAAATAGCGCACTTGTTATTTCTAGTACATACAATTAAAACTACAATATACCGGTTTTAAGGGTGGCATTTTATTTAATATTTGTTTATTTTGATGTTTTGGTCACTTCTCAGTAAGAAATTATAAGGACTAAGATGTCAAGTGTCAATGAGTAATGTGAAAGTTATTATTCTCTGATTTTTAATTACCTGGTCTAAATTGGAAGCTGCGATCGACTTTTTTGATTCATAGGTAAGTTGTGTGAGTTCAATCAACAACTAACCACTGTGAGTTGAATTTTATCGAAGTTCTGTGGAATTCAACTCACAGAACTGAGTTGCTCCAAGCTTAATTAGGCATAAGAAATTCTGATTTATATAGTTATACGTGCCAGTATGTAACAATACCTAATCCGAATATTAATTCGAGGCTATATAGATAATTGTATGAATCTTCACGGACTTAGGGATGAAGCGATCATTAAAGAGGCATATCTGTTAGACATTGAATAAAGGAGGTGAATACCGTACACTACTTATCCAGGAAACGGATTCGGAGTTTATACGTACAAACCCACAACAAATAATATTTTTAAAATATCTAGCAATCACGCTTTCTTGCGAAACGTTGTTAAATTGGAAAGTTGACAAATTTTATTGACCTACAATCGGAGGCCTAAGATATCCCTTATGGCCGGCCGGCCGTCTGTATGTTTATGGTCGTTTTACTCTAAAAATTTATCATTATTAGGGTTCCGATTCTATTGAAACCTCTCTCTGTTCAGCTATTCGTAGGTATTTTATAATACTTCTTCTCGGAAACCACAATGTTAATATATTGATCAAATTAAGGAGTACTTATGTATGTGATTTTTTTATATTAACTTGTAGTGTCGGGTGTTTATTGTTTGTCAGATTTTAAAAACTTATTGCATTTTTTTAAAGCCATTTACGTAGAGAGATATTATTAGCTTTCAAAGTCTTAAAAGTCGTACCTCCTCTAACTTTTGAACTATGAAGTGAAAACGACTTCGACTTCGACTCAGCACGTTTCTCAGATAGAAAATATCAACATATTCAAAGAAGTAAGTAAGTAAGTAAATACCTACAGATCCTCGTACAAATTAAACAAATATGGCGTACCGCAAGGCAGTGTGTTAGAGCCACTATTATTCATTATATACATAAATGATTTGCCAGATATAATACATCAGCACTGCACACTCTTCGCTGATGATATCTCGATAGTAGTGACAAATGATAATAAACATGATCATGTCAAGGACCTAAATACTGTTGTAGGTATTTGCATTGAGTGGCTTGCTAACAATAATCTAAATGTAAATATATCGAAAACAAGTTTTGTACAATTTTATTATAGAAAACCAAAAACAAAAAATCGTATAACAATTGCGAGTTAGTTGAAAATACTAATGTCTTATTTCTTGGAATTACTCTTGACAATGTCTGTTCATGGCAGATACATATAGATAATCTTGTTAAAAAAATTAATAAATTTATATATGCATTACGGAAAATCTCTAACATAACACATGTTAAAACTGGTCTTATGGCTTACCATGGCTACGTGGGATCTCTTATTAGATACGGACTTATATTATGGGGAAATGCTGTTGACGTAAATAAAGTATTCATCGCCCAAAAAAATGCTTAAGAGCAATATTTAATGTACCACCGTGGACTTCTTCTGCCCCACTCTTTAGAAAATATAAAATCTTAACGCTTCCCAGCCTTTACATATTTGAAGCTTGTAAATTTGTGAAGAGCAATCCAGAGCTATTTCTAAAATTCGAAGATGTTTACGGGTTTAACACTCGTCATGGAAATCGTTTAGCACACCCCGCGGTGAACAGCCATCTCTATAGTAGAAATAGCCATATTATGATTATAAAAATCTATAACAAAATACCTCCATTTATCAAAGAATATAAGGGTAACTTATTTAATATAAAGCTTTTTAACTGGCTGGTGGATAAATGTTTCTATTCAATGCAGGATTATATGAGATAAATACAATATTGACTAATTTTTTATTGACATTTATAATTTAATTGTAGTATAATAAGATAATCAGAATAATACAATTTTACTTTAAGAATAATTTTGCACGCCAATATAGCTAGCACACGTGAAACTATCACCATGCATATATATGTATTGTAACATCTTGTCACCGTGTCGAATGCAAAATAAATATGATTTGATTTGATTTGATTTCTATGGTGCCATAATAATATTATAAGGAAAAAATTGGACATAAGTAACCTCTATGAAATGCTTCAGTATGTGGGTCTGCCACTCACTTGCCATTTTTTTTTAAATATTGATTTTAACCATGAGTCATAAGTTTCGTCTGTAAATTACTTTTATCGATAAATGGCTTTAATATCAAATATGACTAACATCGATGGCGTCGTGACTCAAAATGCTTTTTTTGTTCACAAAAACTACTATTCGTATTGCGGTTTAACTGATTAATTTGGGGTTTTGTCATAAAATCGTCATGGCTTAAACAATCTCACTTTTACTAACCACGCGTATTATTAACCTAAAATTACTATTTAATACTTGTAACATCGACACAAACTTTCTAAATATTAAATTTTATTGAAGTGAAACTTCTTTAGTGTCGTTGTGATTTAAATCTCGATGAAACGAAAAAGTGACACTAAAGTGAGATAAACACACAAATCTAAAGGACTAAGCTAGCGAGAGAATAAGATACGAGTTTTACATTGCACGGCACAGATTAGAGAGTCAATAAGACCGATGTTCAAACATAGGTCCAATTTGGACTGGAATAAAACTGATAATAATATTTTTTAGACAGAAACAGTGAAAAATTGAAAATGATAACTAAGAATCTTATTTTGAATTATAATATGTTGACGGATGTACGCAAAATGTATAATATCTATATTAATAAATGCTAGAGAAGAATTATCTGTGAGTATGTTCTCTCTCTAAAGTTTCACTACTACTGCGTGTGAACTGCACACGCATGCATTTCTTTCTATTCTATGTTAGGCGAAATCTAATTTATTTTTTTCAATTTATAACTATCTGTTTACATTAGTTCAGGTCTACTCAACTAACAATTCCTCCGAATGTACCTGTAGGTCCGTGTCTTTTTAAGAAGTCTTCACCATCAGCTACATAATTTTTCAACGAAGGTTTATATTATATTATAATAGTTTTTTCCCGAAGCTTTACTCGCGATGCACAAAAACATAATTAAATTTTCATGTAAGTAAAATAGAGCTACTTAGCAGGTTTTGGATGTTTCTCTGACTAAGGAAAACAAGACGATACGTAATACACAATCACGTAAGTAAACATTAAATTATTTTGTTTACTTTGTAAAAAAATAAGATTTTTTCACATAAAGGCAAGTAGGACGCTGTATTGTTATGTGAGCCTGTCTAAAGGATCAAAGAAAGAAACACTGTAATGGTTTTATTGGATATTTTTACTCTACTAATATTGCTGTTATTCAATTCACTACGATGGCTGGTAAGGGATGTAAGTACATAGAGCCTATTAGTTTTTATTAGATATAAGGATAAACAAACTTTAGGTCTTTTATTAACACTAGAGACAAGATTTTTTGGTTGTTCGAAAAATCACATCAATAAACATTTTAGATATTCCACATAATCCCTACTCACATTTCTTGTTTAGATTTATACATTTTTTCTATACGAAAGTAACAAACACAGCATAAAACACCATTTAAGTTTACACAGAAAAACTCAATGTAATATTAAATCTATGTAGTATATTCCCTAAGGTTTAGGAGAAGAATAAAGGTTACATTTTATCTTGAGAATAAATAGTTAGAATATAAGATTTATTTTCGGAATATAAGAAACAAAATGGTGGAGGTTTATCTCTTTCTTACTTACAAATTTCATCTTTTGCATACATTTGATGCTGTAATAAGCTTATCTATTCAAAACTTACATGATTAGGTGCAAGACCATCCATCTTTATATCCTCCTGAGGCCGAATTTTTATTTCCTGAGTTGCATATACGACCGTTAGTTGAGTATAAAGAACAATTTAAAAGATGCCCTTCCAAGTTTAATTCAGCGATTCAAAGTGTGATTTTTTTAAGAATAGTAGAATATTTTGACAGTAATTTAGATAACCAACCATAAATCATAGTGTTACGAGTTACGGGACTCGAATGGACTTACTATAGAATTTATTAAAACTATACGAACACGTATAACACAGGTACAAATAAAGTGTAAGCTCTATGGCTGGCAAGTGTGCATTCAATTTTGTCGGCGTGTAACAATAGTATTAGTTCGTTATTTAGAACATTGGTTCTTAGTAACATTTTTAACAAAAACAAATCTACTTCACACTTAAAACCAAAAAAATAATATTTCACCGACTTCTTTCTACAACATCTAGAAGTCGGTGCCTAGTGAAATGAAATAAAAAACAACTAATTTACAAAATATAGTATTTTTTTATTTTAATCGACACCGACTTCGAGATATTGTAGAAAAAAGTCGGTTAATTTTTGTTTTGGTTTTTAGTGTGAAGTCGGAATTGTTTTTATTTAAGAAATGTTTTTTTTCCAGTTAAGTTGCGCAAATACTTTAATAACTTTAGAAATAATATATTAAGCACCTATAGAAACTTTACGACCAGCACGCGTATACAAATGTACCATCTCACTCTTCCCTTCAACAAAGGTTTCTCTCGATTTTCTTGTGATCCACAAATCAAATCCTGACTTGGTGACTATGGAAACATCTCCCGAGTTAAAAAAGCAATTTGAAAATCGGTCCCCAATTGACGGAGATATCGTGTTACGAAGAAGTATGTTATCAAATTTCGTATGTTTCTCTAATTTCTTGGAATTCACTGGTTAGATCCTGACATGGGAACAATAGGACCAATTCGGGATATAACCTTTCGATTAACAGAAAAAAATTGAGAATTGGTTAACAATTGACGGAGAAATCGAGTAACGAATATAAATAAAATACATACACTCGAATTGAGAACCTCCTTTCTGAAGTCGGTAAAAAATAGGAAGGTAACATTTTTGCGTTTTAATTAAAATGAAGAAAACTAATTCGTGTTTTACGAAGTACGTACGGTTGTTTTTTTATGAAACCTAGGCAAAATTGGCGTTGGACAAATTGTTCTTTTAAAAGATGCAAGTCTTTAAGTGAATAATAATAATCAGTCTATCCGAGCAGGAACGAAGCAAGAATACCATCTCCTGCGGCCGGGTGGCCAGTCATAAGAGGCGACAAAACAACCCACAACCAGGTGGTAGGGTATTTGCCCGACTGGATGGCTACCACACCTGGTCTAGAGTAAGCCGCCATAACAACCTAGATTTTCTAGTTTAGTTTTTATTACTAAATTCCAAGTATACGTGCGAATGAATCGTTTCATAAAAATATTACAACGTAAAAAATAACCTTTACACGTTATATTAGTTTTACTTATTTTCTGTGACTCATTTGTTAGAAAATTGCTGAGGAAAAAAATAAATTGCGTCAACGCAGTGATTGGATTTATTATTTTTTGTATGAAAAAGAAGATTATTTATTGGTCGTCTGGTCTTCAGGTCACGATTGAACACCAACAGAGGTAACATTATCCTTAATTCCATGTGACGTGTTCAGTCGAGGACAAAATCAAATTAATGCAAGTACTTCATACAACCGAAACGAGAATGACTTAACGATTATGCATTTTAAAACATTTCTACATGTTCCTTTGTTTTGTTATCGTGGCTTTGTGCTAGATACAAATGACATATTAGCATGGAAAGAGAATACTACAAATAACATAAGCCCGGCGTTACATCTGTAAATTTTGCTTGCGTAAGCCTCTAAGGCTTAAGATGCACTAATTTATCAATACCAGACGCAGCTGTGAATGGATAAGTATTGACAATTATAGTACGTACTTAGCCTTAAAGACTTACGCAAGCAACATTTACAGGCTATGGCTTTGTAAAACGTTGATAAGGTCCTTAAACCCTATTTGCTGAATCTTCTCTAGCTTTTTGTACGAAAACAAATATCGCATCAAATTTTAACTATAATAAAATCACTATGAAATATCATTATAATCTTCAGCCCTATCTATTCCTAGCACACCTATAGACCAGTGCTATAATCCCTTTGAAAAAATAATGGTAGGATGAAACACATTGGAAAAGGAAGAGAATATAACAAAAATGAAAGAAAAAATATTTTTCGGGCAATCTGAGGTCAGAAAGTGGAAAGGGGGTGAGTTTTAAGGTTGAAGAACGGTTTATCTTCATTTCCGGCAAAACTAAAAGTCCTATGGAAAAAAGTTGAAAGGCAAAGTTGTAGGTAAAAAAAGATCTACAACTTTTGTATTCACACTTTTTTCACGTAACCTTAAAATGTATGTGAAAAATTCAATTCAGGGTTTCATCCTACTATATTTTTTTATTTCAAAAATGCTCTTCCCAGGTCTACTATGTATATAGATGTTTTTAAACCCTCAGCCACGGAGTCCCGCAATGTCACTATCCTATTGTGAATAGAGATACAAAATACACAGTTGTACCGAATTTAATTTATACATATCCAGCAGTTATTGAGCGAAATGCATGTGACTTTAATAGAAAGACTTTGAAGGAAGGCGATAATTTGACAATGGTTTCGTTTTTACCAAAAGGGCAACGAAGCCCTAAAAGCAGATAAGAAAAGCCATTATAATGTGGAAGTTTATTTATTGTTTTTACAAAATTATTAAATTTTACACGCTATATATATCTATTCTAAAAATATATGTACAACTTAATTTATAACTAATACTACACACACTAATACAACTCTTAACTACAAATAATAGATAGGTCCCAAATCACCGTCAGCTGGGAACGTTCCCAAAACGCTGGCCGCGTTACCACGTTGTATGGCAACGCTTATGCGTTGCCCAAAATATAGACCAGCGTTTTGGTTTCGTGAGACATCTATCAACTGTTTTGATAGGTCTCGATAAAGGCGATGGGCTTCTGGACCCCATGGCCCGAGAGTTTCGACGCCAAAAGCCGCAAATATGTATCCACTACCAATGGATGCATATTTGCGGCGTTTTAGGTCCTCTTGTCGGGCGGCAGCTGCACCAGCTACCACAGCCGTATCGGGAAGATGGGACGCTGCCAAAGTGTCAACGCACGTTGCGTCCCAAACTATTGGTCGTCCCATCTTCCATGGCACCAAAGACATCCCGTCCGGTCTCTTGCCATCGTCGCGACACAGTCCATTTGGCTCTAAAATGGCTGGGGTCCCGGTGGTGACAAGAGCCCGGCGGATAATGTCATTTAGTGCAGCATGGCGTGGTATTCTGCCGGCACTTCTGACGCACGACAAGCCATGGTGACCTAAACCACCGACTTTATCTCCGCATTGACAGTGATGGGGGACTACAGCCGGTGCCCCCAGTCGAATAGAGGCAGCAATCCTAAATGTAGTGTCATCTAGGAATGTGCCTAAATTTGATGAGGGCAGCGCCTGAAGCCACAAGCCTGACTCCCATGTTGAGACTGCTAAGAGACGGGCTCGTTCAGTTTCGTTGACACTAGAGGACATGAGGTTTTCATACACCAACTTGCTGAGCGGCCCGTCCCAAAGTTTTTGTGATTTGGGCTCTACTGGATAATTTTGACTCGGGCATGCTAGTGACCATGCGTTTCTGGCCTCAGCCAAGTATGGGACCTCAAAGTCACTTAGTGACGGATTTATCAGTTTGCCAATGAGGTCCACAGTACTATAAACTGAGGACAGAAAAGCAGGTAAAGCTACGTCTGAGATTTTGCGTATTCCCAAGCCACCTAGCCTAATTGGCAGGGTAGCTTGGGTCCACGTGCGGTCTTCAAAATCGAAAGGTAAATTTAAGATGGAAGTGAGCGATTGTCTCATGGTGGAATCCAGAACATTTAGGATATTCGGGTGCCTCCACAGGGGAGAGCACCGTAGGACGTACGTAAAATTTGGAACAAATAGGCAATGCCGAATAATAAAATATGCACTGTGTTTACTTATTTTTTTTAGGTTGTCTACTTTGTGTGTAAAATTTTGAATTTTGTCATCAAAGAAAGAGTTAAAAGATTCTTCGAAGACAGGTGCCCCCAGGAGGGTCAAATTATTTTTACTTACAATTTTTAAATTTGGGGCCAGATTTATAAGTTCAGAAACGGGGTAATCACAATTTTCATTTATGAAAAGTTCACATTTTGAAAAATTTAGTTCCAGATCTATTTTGCCAAATTCTTCAGTTAGCATGGCCAAATCATTTTTCAGTGTACCTAAGTCGCCTCCTAGGGTACCGTCATCTAAATACCAAACGTTGAATTTTGAATTTAGCTTTTCTATGACTGGGTGAATAGCTAATGAAAAAATTGCAGGCCCGAGCGGGTCTCCCTGCTGACAACCAGTAGCCGAATAAATTAAATGGTTTTTGTATAACAGAAATGAATTTTCACCGTAACACTGCCAAACGTATCTGTAAATTTTGGGAAAATGTCTTTTGATTTTCGCCGGCAGTGGGGCCTCGGGTCCAGACTACCGGTTGTTAAGGCTCCAGACACAGGAATCTCCTCACAATACGGGCCGTGTCCAACAAAGCTGCCTTTTGCATCCGACCCTTCAACCAGATACCAAGCGAGAGCCTTTCAAGGTGGCGGTCAAGGCTCTTCGCTATTAATCCATTCACTGACACCACTATCGGTACTATGATTGTAGAATTTAGGTTCCACATGGCGGTAACCTCGTGAGCAAGATCAATATACTTTATTTGTTTATCTTTCTCGGCATTTACGAGGTTACCATCATGGGGGATCGCGACATCTACAATTAAATTTATTATCTTTGAATATTCACTTGAAAATCTGCATTATCAAGTTATGGAGACATAACTTCTAATAGACTATAAAAAGTTCAGTTCTCTATTGCTTGCTTCTCCTAACTTTTAAGATTATTGTCAATTTTATAGACGATTTGTTCTCTAACTTATTTTATTAAGAGGGATATTAGAAGATTTAGTACTTGATAGAGATATAATGGTCTGGGAATCTGTTACAAAATTGGCCTTAAATTTTATTGGGATGTCTTTGAAACTTATTTTGAATTGTTTGAATTTGTAGGTAGCCATGACTATCAACACTCAATGCGACTTGGTTGGAGAGCATTTATTTCACTGGTAATACTATTATGCGTGTGGCAACACTCGCTCTAATATGGCTGCTGGTTTGTTCTGTATTCTGTATCTGTGTTTTTAACCGACTTCGAAAAAAGGAGGAGGTTCTCAATTCGTCGGGATCTTTTTTTTTTTGTTGCTTTTTTTATGTATGTTCGCCGATTACTCCGTGATTTATGATCCGATTTACGTGATTCTTTTTTTGTTCGACGCGGAATAGCTTCCAATTGGTCCCCTAAAATTTTTACATAGTTTGGTCCAGTAGTTTTCATTTTATGAACATTTTTCATGGAAATAATTTTCACTTCGTTCCATATGTACACTGATTACTCCGTGATTTAAGATCCGATTTACGTGATTCTTTTTTTGTTCGACGCGGAATAGCTTCTAATTAGTTCCCTAAAAATTTTACATAGTTTGGCCCAGTAGTTTTCATTTTATGAACATTTTTCATGAAAATAATTTTCACTCCGTTCCATATGTACACCGATTACTCTGAGATATATGATTCGATTTACGTGATTCTTTTCTTGTTCGACGCGGAATAGCTGCCATGTGGTCCCCTAAAAATTTGACATAGTTGGGCCCAGTAGTTTTCATTTTACGTACATTTTTTTGTTCCTAGTTCTTGGAACCTATATTTTTTAAGAAGCGCGGCTCCATTCGTATGTCCTCCCACACATAGCTAGACACTAAAAAGTAACAAATAAAAAATAAAACTTCGTTTTAAAAAACCGACTTCAAAAACTAAAATGTATAAAATAACTTATTTCTAAAGCTATTATTATTAATACATATTATCTAAAACATCTCGAAGTCGGTGCAAAGTAAAACATAAAAATTACTATATTTTGAAAATTACTAAGCACCGACTTTAAGATGTCTTAGATAATATATATTAATAATAATAGCTTTAGAAATAAGTTATTTTATACATTTTAGTTTTTTAGTTTTTAAGTCGGTTTTTTTAAACGAAGTTTTATTTTTTTTAACTTATTTTTTACTATTCCATGCGGATGAAGTCGCTAATTCTGGAGCTAGTAGTCAGATGTAGGAACCGGCCATTCAATAAAAAAGTGCCTAAAAATTATATAGTATATAAGAATGATGAATACAATTTTCTTTATTATGCATATGAGGTAGGCGTCGGTTTGTATTAAATAAACAGAATCGACCCCACGGATGCACTTACAATTAAGCTACTTAACAGGACAAATTGGATTAATATCTCGCCTCCTTTATAAAGGATGCACCCACGTATATTCTCTTTAGTATTTCACATTAATCATTCTTGTAAACTTGTAAAGGATATACGGTTCTGAGAATAAAAGAATGAGACAGCACCAAGATGACGGGAAAGGAAACCAACTAATTTAAATACGGTTTGAATAAATTGCTGTGGTCATGAAAATGACGGTGAAAGGAAGCGATTTTATATGGTTTATAGCATTAACAGAATTACCAAATATTCGTGAACACATAACAGTATTCATAATCAGACCAATAGTGCCCCTGACACCCACATTGCGACAGCTGGGATGAAGCATTATTGCTAGTTTAGTCCTACGCGTATGTAATACTCAATTTGAACTGACAACTGCAATTGCATGCTGCATTTCCCCTACGTATTTAAATTAGGCAATCATTTGATCATTTGTAAATGTTGTCACTATAATTTTAGGGTTGTATTGCCATTTAAGCACAAATGGAATTATATTGCTTACTATATTATGCTCGCAACTTCGTCCACGCTTGACTTTGAATTACCGCGAGATTAGGACACAAAGTAACGCACCATTAAAAAAAGAATGCAAACTATCGTTTTAGTGAAAACTGTGTCGGAATAAGTAATTTTAATTCACCCGAACAACTACAAATCGCTCCCGGAAAAATTCCCGTGTGATTCCCGGTATAAAATAAACCACACATTTTATAGAACCATACATATATAGGATATAATAATGTATTGAAAACTAAATAAAAAACTATAAATCAGGGGTAACTTGACAACTCATCTAATTATAAGATGGTAAAAAGTTAGTGTAAGCCGTTACAGAAATTTATACAATACTTTCTTTGTAAAATGTAAAAAACACCTATAATTGGCAAATTTGAAAATGGTGCAACTAATAATTTTTTTCTAATAAAAAAGAAACGAATTTCAAAAGTAACTAAAAAGCATAAAATAAATTTATAAGAAATGTTTTCTACGACATCTTAAAGTTGGTGCATTTTACAAATTGGTTGTTGTTTTTATGTTTTACTTCGCACCGATTTCAAGATGTTGTACAAAGTTTTTTAATTATTTTTTTGTTGCACTTACTTACTTTTGAAGTCGGTTACTTTTTTTTGTTAGAATACTTCTATTTTTCACTTTGAAGTTACGTATATGGTATCCAGTAATAATGAAATTTATATGAAACTATGCTGAAGCTGTACTGAATTCAACGCAAAATTAATCATCAAAATCGGTCCAGAGGCCTTATAGTACCCTACTCTCTTAAAGAGGCCTTTCGTAATTCGTTCCGATCAGCCCAAAAGAGTTAATGAAACTTTAGATAGAAGAAGAAAAGAACAAAAATGTCTTTAAAACTACATAAAATAGTTTATATAACACAACAATAAATGTAATATAAAAATGTAATAAATATAAAAAGAGGTTTGAAGCCCCCAGAAACAAAAAGTTTTGGCTGAACGAGTTGAACGAACCTACATAAAAAAAAATTCAGAACCTCCTCATTTTTATGTTGGTCAGACTGCTCAGTCTAATGCAAAAATAGCCTTTTGGGCTTGTAATGAGCCTCTAAATATTTTGCACTATAATATGTCACCATTAACGTAGAATAATTTACGCATACCCGACTTGCTATAATATTTTGGACACTCGCTGTCACTTTCAAACACCAACCCACATTAGTAAAAGGGCTCCGCGATTAATTTAATATGATAAAACCCTGAAAGCGGTCACATTAGACACCTAATTTGCATATAAAAAGTGTCGTCCAGATTGAAATCTTATGAAATTATTACTGTCATAAAGCCTTTAAGCCCAGATGTGTTAACCGAAGGAGGCTGAAATATAACCTTAGTTATTTCAATGTATTATATTATTTTTATAAATTATGCAATAAATACACGCTCTGTGTATACGTAATGCCTTATTTATATTATCCTTGGCAGTAAGCAGGAATGCGGCTAGGGAAATGTGTAACACGAGTACCTATATAAACACAACACACACACACACACACACACACACACACGCACACACACGCACACACACACACACACACACACACACACACACACACACACACACACACACACACACACACACACACACATATATATATATATATATATATATATATATATATATATATGTATATATTGGTAGTTGTTGAAGATCGTCTAACAGCAGTGCGATACATTGAAGAGATCCTCCAGGAACATGTTTTACCATTCGTGGGATTCATCGGCGGCGAAGACTTCATCCTCATGCAAGATAATGCCCGACCTCACACAGCACGTTGCGTCGATGATTACCTGACGGAGGTGAGCATTAGAAAATTGGTGTGGCCAGCACGAAGTCCAGATATGAATCCCATAGAACATGTCTGGGATATGCTTAAAAGGCGAATTCGATCCAGTCCCAACCCTCCAGAGACCATCAGTCAATTGAAAACCGCCTTGGTGGCCGCCTGGGAAGAAATACCCCAGGTGGACATTAAAAACATTATCCATATCATGTCTGATGGTATGCAGGCGGTTATCAGCGCCAAAGGTGGAAATACCCGTTATTAATTTTAAGTAACACAACGTAATTTTGTAAAAAAAAACAAAAAGATTTTTTAAACATAGAGCTGTAATTACCTTTTTGTAATTTTCACAAATTTTAATAAATTTAACTCGCTTTTTGTTAATTAAACATTTGCATTTAAGTTCCAAATAAAGATTTAATTTTTACCACAAAAAAAGAACCTTGTGTCGCGTTTAATTTTGATAATAACGCGCTTGGGCCACATTCCGTGCCGCTTAGTTTATATGACAAGAGCTATGAATGTCAAAGAAGCAAGTGAGGTGTGTAAGAATAAGCCTAAATGGCGCTCTGTTGTTTGTGCTTACCCCGCAAGGGACCTGGCGTGAAATTATAATAATATATATATATATATATATATATATATATATATATATATATATATATATATATATATATATATATATATATATATATACATTTCATACGTACATCATAGATACTTAAGCAACTACTGCAAATGGATATAAGTAAAACCAGGTATTTGAAATATAAAATAATCTCCCCGTAGACGTTTTCTCGGAGCCTTCTGATATGAGGTTAAAAAGTGTCATTATACTTATTCCAGGGGACAGCAAGTTGGTTACACCTTTGGTGTACTATTAATATTTACTAATTATCATTATCAAGTAATTGTAGTAAATAATTAGTAATATATTTAAGTTTCAAAAGAATAAAGATATAAAAGAAAATAATAAAAAGATGCAGAACTATGAAACATACATAAGCCCGGATAACCCTGTTCGTCCGGCGGAAGGTATTAAATAAAGCACCTTCGGTGTTTCGAGTATCTACAGACGACTATAAACCATTTTTTATGAGACAAATCGTTAGCCTGTCTGCTGTACTCCAACAAAAACAAAGTACTTTGTGTTTTAGATAACAAACATAGTAATGCTGGTATCACCTCAAAACATTATTGTCATAATAATCACATATTCTGCCACTTCTCCAGCTCTAAATGACCACTAAAAGTCGAAACTAAGTGCAGGCTCGAGCCAATCGCGGATATTGTTAAGGGACCGTATTCTCCCAAAACATCACTTAGTTAACCTCAGATACGACATTACTGTATCTTCAACTCACTTAGTTTTCACTTATACATATAAAACCAACTTCCACAAGCTAGTCTACACCGGCATATCCTAAACAATATTTAGAAACGGCAAAACTGCATCAATTTTAACATCAAATGGAAATAAATAGCACAAAATATATTGCATTATTTCAAATTTAGGATTTTCTAAATTATGTTATTGAGAATTCCAGTTACCTAGTTTTTAGAGTTTCGTAACTATTTTGGAGCGAACGTAGCCCTTATGAAATCGTCATGTCCGTCCTTCCGTCTATCAGTCATTTTTCATGGAAACTAATGGATCTACATGCATAAAATTTAATTAAAAGGTGTAGTCTTTTTGCCAGGTAGGGTGTTTGCCCGGATGGCTACCAACCCTGGTTTAGAGTATGCCACCCTAACAACCTTGAGTTGTGTTCCGGCATTAGTAGCCAGCTTCTACTCTTCCTCTAGTGGGCCATATTCTTGTCTGCTGAACTCGGGCAGTAAAAAAAGACTACATAGCACTACGAAGTTATGTAAATTGCAAAAAATAAAGGTGGCCGTCATGCATGTAAACATAGGCTCGTTATTATTGTCGTTTGTAGACGTTTGTAACACCAGGAGTAAATCCAATGTGGTGCTAACCTTTAGCATGCGATAGAAGGGACAGGAGCCATAGGATGAAAAATGGGTTCAGATAGGAGCGCTGCGATGAAGGAAACTGGATAGAATAGGAGAATGGAATTGACTTGGGGACTAGGGTCAGAGAAGGGAGAAGTGGAGTAAAAAAAGGTTCACTTATCGCATGAAACACAATTATCTCAAGGCTAGCCATTTCATACCGATATTTTGTGAGAGCATCGTATCATATCGATCGAGCCGGCGCGGCTCTAGGAGCTGCAATCAGGACCATAATTCCATCATGGCTCTACCACCGGCTGGTTGGGTTGAATACACGTGTACAAATTTTATTCGGAAACGATTTAACGATGAGTTACAATAGTATTGAGTGACAAAATAAGAAAACATTGTTATTCATTAGTACAGGTAGTGGTTTCTAAACTTGGCTTTCTGACTAAAGTTATTTCTTCCGCTCTTAATAGATCTCTAAGGACACTTACCCAACTTAATTATACTTGTCGAAGTGAGTCTACTTATTCTACTTTAGTGTGGAAATTTGCCGCTACTAATTAAGCACGTAAATTTAGTCGTTTGAGCTCAAAATAGTATTAATATATATTAGTTATAATTCTTAGTTTAATAATCAATTATAATGCAGCTCTACTACCAGTCGTACTTCGCGGTTTTTTGAGAGAAATTAAAGGGTGAACGTGCAGAAGATACTATTTAATAACATTAATAATTTAAAGTGAACAATAGTTTTAAAATATATAAGAATTACTATAGTTATGTTTGTATTGAAAATCTCAACTGTTCTGTAAAATGACCTTTCGAGCTGCCATAAGAACTTTCTCCTTTGTTGTCATTTTGAATGAAATCTACAAAGGGTGAGTCTATTACTTGAAAATAATTCTAAAACTTGACACACAATTTCTTACCGGAAATACGGCATAGCTTAGATTGACGGGTTTTACTCTTGGGTCTTTTCGTCGTGATTATCAAAATAATTTATTTTATAAAATATAAATTGATAAATACATATATAAATCGTACTTAATTTATTTTGAAACTAAGGCTTTGATTGTCTAGGACCATTTCTTACTCTGAACCCGTCTAAGAGGTTCCAGGCTCGATTCATGGTGAGTTAATTTTCTAAAATGTACCTTCCATTATTTATACATATGTACGACGTCTTACTCAGCCGATATATTAAAAAAATAGAAAGTGTACGAGCGTTAATTTCTTACAAAATCTATTTAATCAAAAATTCAACACTCCTTTATCTGTCTTGAGTACGGCTTGGTCAGCGCTAAGTGGTCTAAATTGGCGCTACAAACAATTTAAGCAATTGAACACTGCAAATGGCGGAGCTCTGTTAATTAACGCTCTTGTATTTTGAGTTTCTCGTGTTTAGTATTAGTTGCAACGTGGGTGGATTTATTTCTACTTTCTCTTAAAATTAATTATTAATTAAAATAAAGAAATAAATGATTTTATGTTGCATTTGATACGTGTATATTGTATATATTTAGATATATTTATATTCTTCAATTTAATACATACAAAAACTTTGTTACAGTAATGATATGCATACTTATATAACTGAAATTAAAGCTTTGTTTGTTTCCTTAGTACGAATAAACAGCTAAACGCTTAATGATAATTAGCAAGAGAACAAAAAATAATTAAATAAATCGGCACATATACACCCACACATTGTATATCCCTAAGCTAAGCAAGTTACACTTGAATTATAGGTAAAACGGACCATTCTGTGACCGATCCCAGACACCCAGACTATAGTAACTAACGGAAAATCTGTTTTACGCAATTAACCATGCCAGAACCAGAACCCAGAGCCTTTAGGTTGTAGTAAAGATGGCCCGTTACATTTTGGCTTAAAATACTATATTCAAAAAGATAGAAAGGGGCAGGTAAAATTCTATGAGTAAATCACAATCCTCAAATTAAAAATATGTCAATTAATATTTAAGCTTTTCATAATAAATAAAAAATGCATGTTTCAGGGTTACAGCTTTATTTAACATTCATCAAGTATAAAAATAAATGCAATGTCGTGGATAGTTAGTACCTATCTAATCTTTCCTTTATTGCAGTTATAAAAAATCATAAATTTTTTAATGACAAATTTCTAACAAAATCAAGGTAAAGAATGAACAGGAGAACATCGAATATGGAAATTATGTTTAAACTTTAATACGTTAGAAAATAAATTTATTTTACTGAAATATTGTCGCCATATAACTAAAGTAACTTATATTAACATAATGTTCACAAAGCATAACTTTTGGCCACTAAACTAGGAGTAATTTAATTAATAGATTAAAATGTTTAAATGCTTGAACGCTGGAGAGACAGGTAACCGCGAGGCAACGAGTGTCAAAATACACCACCTTGCAGTTGGCGTAAACCACCAACATCTCGTCGCAAAATTCAAAGTAGTGGCCGGGCCGCAAAACTTAGAAGTTTGTCGTTGTTATAGGTAGACCATAATCATAAAGTCTGTGTTTTAAAATATGTTGATATTATAAAATATAATGTTGTAGAGTTTAAAAATTACTTGCATTAAAATTGGTTTGACAGGATACGTTATACACCCTAGGTAAGGGTTCTCACCCGCCGTTAATGCCGTAGAGATTGGAGCGTGCCGCTGCCTGTATTCCGCGTGCGTTCACCTTTCTTCTTGTGGGGCGCATTACACACTGCCCACGCAAAGTGAAATGAAGAGGCCGGGTCTTGTTTTCCCAAGGTGAAGGTGAAAAAGTGAAGAATAGAACACCAAAGGATTTTAGTGGGTACCCCTAACTCGAGTAGCAAATAGTTCTTCGGGGGTGCTAGGGCTACCCTAACGGTAGCGAATCCCATACGCTGCCATACACGCAGTCCTCCTCGCTGGCTCATCATCAATCGGATCTCGCCTTGTTAATAAAGGGATACTTTAAACAGTTTTTGTTATATGGGATTTAACAGTTACAGTGTTTAAGATTTCATAGCCAAAACGTAAAATCAGTTACGTTAGTCGCCATTGAAGAAACGCTTCACGGTGCGTGATACGACGCCGACGTTTATTAAAGACTAACCATAGGATAAATATCGAAACCCATAAGAACAGATCATGTTATTGTTGTGTTCTGTTGTCCAATGTTATTGTATGACTGCATATTGAATTTGAACTCTATTATTGCTTTTTCACACATGACCGCATACAAGTCCAGCCCCGCCCATATGATTGTAATAACAACCTTGTTCATATAGATCCTTGATAATTCTATAGCCATTTTGTCAAATATGGAATCTTTTTATTTATTACACAACCGTCTATGTCCTTCAACATGTCTGTTCAACTACCGGTCTATTTATTGTTTTTTTTCGCCTTCCTCCTCCTCCTTTGTTTATAAAAGAGGGTTTTATTTTTATTTTTTTATCGTATCTTTTTGAACACAGGGATAAGGGTTACCTTTATTTTATATATTTTCTTTCTTTTATTTTTTCTGAAAAACTTAATACTTGATTTGATGGAGGCTAGATTTGAAAATCAGCGCTGTGTCAATTCTTGACAGCATAATGCTGAGTTACTAGCCTCATAGGCATGAACGTTATGTATACTTCCTTTTCTGAATAGTAAGCATGTTACATAATACTCTGTTAGTTTAATCTAATTTTATTTACTTGTGTCTACACTCTCGACAGTAAATATTTTTATTCTTTCGTTTGATATTTGAAATTTGATAGTTAGGTCCTGATAAAATTTCATCCACATAAAGCCTGTATTAAAATTACTGTTAGATAGTTTGTGACAGTCAACGGACGGGGGGAGGAACATGACGATAATGTTAATGGTTCCGTTTTTGTCAAAAAGCTACGGAACCCTAAAATCAGACTTATGTGTTTGTTATCATAAATTAATCATTGATTAACCAATGATTTAATTTTGTTTATTGACATAAAATTTACAAGGAATTATTTACATAAAAATATAAATACAAATTTAACACGGGCTAGCAACAGCCGTACATTCCGTGTCAGCGGTTTACGTCGACAAGTGCATTTTAACACAGCATACAACACTCATCAGGACTCATTTAGCACCGTCAATCGGCAAACAAGCCTTTGATCCTAGGATAGTCATAAACACAATGATTTTATTAACATAACTTTAGCAATAAACAATATACTCATACATCTGCAAACTTCTATCATTGACATCCAATTTAAGAAAACCCTCTATTAAATTATTGTAGTATACATATTACATATACGTCATATAAGTTATATGCAATTTCCTAAATTATTACAAATAGTATATAGGTCCCAAAACACTGTCGGTTAGTAACGTGCCCAAAACGCATTCCCGCGCTATATGGCAACGCTGATACGTTGCTCCAAGTACAAGCCAGCCATTTAGTCACGTGAGACTTCTATCAAACCAGATGATAAGCCTCCTATAGCCGATAGGCTTTTATGTATACCTTTGTATTGTTGTTATACGGTCGGAAGTCGCCTTGAAGAAGATTGCTGAAGATATATGTAATGTCTATTGGATTTATTTGATTCTTAACGGTCTATTTGGTTGATATGATTATCGCTGCGTAGTATGGTCGAAAAAGGACGGTTTCATCTTTATGTCGTTGAAAATGATCGGATATATTTTTTATCTCAATCCACATGCAAGGCAAAGATAATATAATAAATCGTGATCTTATGAAATAAATAATTGGCAATTAAACGATTATAAAAAATAAATCATACTGGGTTTCTAATCTTGAGGAGTGACGTGTCGGGTCCAGTTTACATTAAAAAACCTAATATATAGTAAGAAGTATAACTATATTGACCGTTTTCCGCATTCCGTACGCATGTATGTTTTCTTTTATTTGCTTAAAAAGAAGTATGAAATAAAAAGACTGTAATTATTTTCATTGTTAGGTGCGATATGTACGAGATGCCACAAACAGTTTCTTGCTTAACATTTGTCAAATAAAAATCTACAATTTGGTTTGAGAAGCATCTCAATGTAGCATATATTTAACAACTGAAATTAACAAAAAAAAAATAGTTTGCCTGATGCGAACTGTCAGAAAGTAAACCATAGAATATTAATTATAATTACTACATGCCGACGGTGCGAAAATGTCTTGATGGAATCTGCACGTCGGGATAATTGAAGGCGGAATAGGCCAATGTAGATCCCCAAGCCCAACAATGGGACGTTTATGGGCTGACATTATTATTGTTTCCTCAAGTACGTAATAAAAGACTATTTGAAACAATAATTATTACGAAGGCAATATATTCCTGAAGCATAACAATGACATGGTTTTTACAATACATCAAATAAATATTCATGCAGGAAAATTTATTGTTAAATTTGTAATATTGTTACATACCGACAAAGGTAAACACACACACCTGCCTGTCGTAAAGCGCAGTTTATTACCTCCCCGCATTTAGGAATTATTTTTTTTACTTTGTGTTTAGAATTTGCAATTAGACAATAGTCTATTGTTATTGTACTTGTTTTATGGCCGTCATTAGTGTCGAACTAATTCTTGTTGATATTGTATTGCGTCGAAGCTTGCCAGATATGGATCGGTGCATTATAAAGCAATGGTCTAAGGCGGAGAGGGGCAGTCAAACGAGGATTACGATACGAGCAAGACGTAGATTCGACCAGCGATTTAATGACGGACTTTGCGCGTGTTATTGAATCGTGCAGTTGGTACTGGTAGTGTCTAGTTATATTTGTACCTATGTTATACGTGTTTGTACAGTTCTAATAAACTCTGTAGTAATCCAACGGCATTTTAATTCGAGTCCTGCGTAACTCATAACAATATTATTTTTATACTTATTACAAAACTGAATGAAATAGGTTTGGATGTTTATTCCCATTGAATTCGAGTGAGTCAGCTTTTAGCTTGTTTCAATCTTAATTAACGGGGTCATGTCCAATTGTCTGTGTAACCCTAACACCGGTTGTCCTATGATGTAACATATTTTAATTCGTTCCCATAGTGGGACGGGGTGCTCAGGGGACCCTCCCGACGAGCCACACCCAGTGCCGTGGGGTGTCCTAGTTTCAGGGACACCCCTCCTTCTCGGCTTGCGTCGAGGTGTCACGGCAGTCATACCCATGGTTACGGTCCCGTGGCGCCTCATTATGATGCGGAAGTACGCTGAAAGGTTTATTGGGTAGTCTGGCGGTCGGTGCATGCACCAACAGCCGGGAGTCCCACATACCCCTTAGTGACATCCCCGGGGCCTGAGGATATGCGCAAACGCATTCCCCCAGCGTTGACCAAAAAATAAAAGGATATTAGGTTAAGCCAGTGGCGGATTTACCAATAAGCTGAGTAGACTGGAGCTTAGGGCGGCAGATTTTGGAAACGGGCAAACCTTTTTTATGCCTTACAGAAATTAAAAAATCATATTTAAATACAATTTAATGTATCTGTTCAATAACATGAAGTCCCCCCCCCCACATTAAAAAAAGAGTGTCTGCTGTTCACACGCAACAGAAGTGAAACAAAGTGTGAGAAATGGTGGGAGGATTCCAAATTTCGTGACGTCACCTTACATCTTAATATATATAAATCTCCTGTCACGATGTTTGTCCGCGATGGACTCCTAAACTACTCAACCGATTTTAATTCAATTTGCACACCGTGTGCAGTTTGATCCAACTTAAAAGATAGGATAGTTTTTATACCGTTGGAACCGGTAGGTGGCGCTGAGATCGGGTTCTAGAATCCTCTTAACAACGGGGAGCGATTTTGTTTTTGTGTATTTGAGTGGGTGTTCCCGGATGGTTTAAATCCGCAATTGGAACCGGTAGGTGGCGCTGGGATCGGGTTCTAGAATCCTCCTAATCACCGGGAGCGATTTTGGTGATTTTTTTTTGTGTATTTGAGTGGGTCCCCGGATGGTTTAAATCCACAATTGGAACCGGTAGGTGGCGCTGGGATCGGGTTTTAGATTTTTATTTTTTCAAAGCAGGACAACGTCTGCTGGGGCCGCTAGTTGTTATAATATATTTAATCTTTAAAACACGAAATTTGAAGTATTGACGAAAACCTTCAAAACATTTCCAACTCTATCTGTTTGAGCATAATGTTACAATTTTTAAATAGTAGCTGCGCCCCGTGGATTCACCAGCGTGGTGATGGAAAATCGATATATTTTGGATAATTCACACTATATCTTTATAAATGTGTGTGTTATGAGTTATTCTGATGTGTACGCTATATTATTGTAAAGTTTAATCAAAATCCATTCAGTAGTTTTTGCGTGAAAGAGTAACAAACATTCTTACAAACTTTCGCGTTTATAATATTAGTAAGAAGTAGGATAATGTATTCTATCTCATTCTCTCGCAGGTTTGCTCCTATAAATTTATTTGTTTGTCTCTTTTTAACTTGCTTTTTCATGTCACCATCTTTCAAATCATAACGATTCTAAAGAAGTTTCACATCAAAAATCTAGCAAAAAAGAAACCGCCTTCAAAAGTAAGAAAACAGCTAAAATATTTTATCTTGAAGTCAGTGCGAAGTAAAATATAAAACTTATATTCTTAATCGATATAAAAAAAGGAGATTCTCAACCATGCATATAGATATGTAATAACATTTTTTGTGAATTCTGTAGCTTTTGCGTACAAGTTATTTTTAAATTAATGTATTATATTATAGAACATGACTACAACTGAGCAATAACTATCCACAGATGTCAACACTACGAAAAATACTAAAACTAATTTATTTGTTTCAGATAAAACATGTTTGACGACACGATGAATGTCACGGAGGATGTTACCTCGACCGTGGGGCCCAGTGAACTCTCCAAGTGAGTAACAATGTGTTTGAATTGAACAATATCAACTTACAATATAAGCAGTACGCTATACGAATCTGCGAATGTTGCCTGGAATGCAGCTGAAGCTAAATTAATAAAATTAATATTTTAAGATTGAGAAATTGTCTATCCTCTAAATATTAAACCATACTTATGATTCCCATCTTAAACTCCAATCAAATAATTTAGGCCATGAACATTATATAGCAGAAGTTACAGAATACGATCAAGCTATTGAAAAATAATCAGATAAACGACAAATTAATTTTTATGATGATTTGGACGAAACTTCAAAGTAAATGATGAAAAAGTAGTAAGTTTATACTACTTATACGGCATCAATCCCAGCATAATTTCGGTGACGTCATTGATTGGGAACCATATTGCTAATTTTCAGAAGAGCCGAGGAAATTGTAGACAGCCGCTTGTCTTTATATAAATTTCCCACGATCACCAACTTTTCTGTTGGCCTCTGGACAACCTTTTTCACAGTACGTTTAATTCAAACCAGTTCAACGGAAATGCCTACATAATGGGCATAAAAGTTCTTTATTTTCCGACTCAATAGCTCGGTAGCAAGCGGGGAGTAGGTAATAAATTCAATGGGGATTTGCCTTCCGGTGCTTGTGGCCCATAGTCTCACCGGCGGATGAGCCACGTATATTTTACACGCTCAATTTTGCCTAATACAGTTCATTGGACAGTGGAATCCTCGGGTACACCTAGTTAGTTTACCACAAAACAAACAGACTTTCCGAATAAGTCGTGCGAACATTTTCTTGTAACAATAATTGGTCTTAGGATCGCGAAGAAACCTTCGGGTCATTTAATCTCTGATTTTCTACAGCAATTCCAAACAGTCTAGTCACGTTTCGTTATACCAATTAATGTGAATGGAAATATTATTTTATTAGTAACAAAAAAAGGGGCAAGTGCTTAACATTCCATCCACAAAGAATAATTCTGCAGAGGTTGTCACACGTCTCGCTATTCCACTTAAGCGTAAGCTTGATGCTGTTATTAAACGAAGTAGTACACGAAGTTAGTACAATTTGGTTGAAGGGTGGAGAACTGCGGCCCAATTCTGCTATTACTATCGCGTCAAAATCGCCGGACACTATCATATCAGTCGTGGTTTTGCCTGATTTCGGTATTGTGGCACGCCACTCTATCTTTATTGACTGTAGCAGCGAGAGGTAGAGGTTAAATGATACTTCATATGGCAGAGATTAGTATTCACCGTCCAGGGCTGATGTGAACTAATTTATTTTGGAAGCAGTAACCTTAATTACAAATATTAACAGCTAGTACAACATTTAGCACAATGTGTGAGCGGGATGGATGATATGCGAGCGAGATAGAGCTACTATTAATTTGCGCGCTCCAGTGTTGCGCTAGCTAGTTGTTCGTTGTCCACTGCGATGACTAGACGTATGCAGCTCCCATAAAATATTTATAACCTAAAATTAGCGATATAAATGTTTAAATTTTGGTAACTTTTCAACTTTTATATCAGCTAACGCCATTTCTCCGAATGATAATGCCAATTTTTATCTACTATTATTCCTCCACGACGATATCGAAAAGATGTGGATTTAGTCAAATATGAATTTCTGCCACTATCACAATGGAATCGTTGTTTGAATATCTCCGCAACGCGAATATATTGAAATAGCAGAATCGGGCCCCTGGACGGATACGATGATATTGTATGACTCCATTGTATTTTGTCACAGATCACTTTCGTTAATTCATCTGTATTGAAAGACTGTAATGAGCCGTCTAAAATCGCCTTAAGAAAAAACACATTTAAATTGTTGAAAGCTCCTTAAATTGCTTCTTATAACCCTCACTGTAACACAAAAGCGAATGAAAAATAAATGTTACATACAGCGGTTACAAAACAACACGAAACAAAAACTTAAACAAATAATACAGGCCTAATTTCATAAAAAACAAAAGAAAACTTTTTAAAAACTTATTGACATTTCATACCCATAAATACGCAGTGTTCTACTTTCACTCAAGTTGTTTTTCAAATATTTATTTTTAGGTTTTTTTGGTTCAAACATGCTGCGTATTTCTAAGTTTTCCAAGATATCGTATCGCCGAGTTTGAGAACTTTCCCAACTTGAGGTCGAGACCTGAAAAAAAAGTTTAATAACGTGCTCCATATTTCTTAAAAGAAATGCAAAATAATTATCCAGTCAGGATTATTTGTTTTCTTTAATTTATTAGGATTCTTATTGATTTTTACGGTGTGTAATTTTAAATGTGTATAACAAATCAGTCTAGAAAGACAGTATGGTTATACATATTATGTATATTTTAGTATAATAATTTAATTAGAAAGAATAAAACTTCCGTCGTCAGTGCTATATATAAACTATTTTAATACGAGAAGCAAAAACTCTGTACCCCTTTTTACGAAAATTGCGCGGACGGAGGAGTATGAAATTTCGCACACTTATTGTTTATATAGGGAAGGAGTGCAGAATGCTAATATATTTTTTAAAATTATTCATAAAAAATACATTAAACAAATAAAAAAACATTACACACACTACCATATATTTTTCACACACGCATATATTCTTTTATTTATTATTAAAGTCTAATTAACTGTATAGCCTTGGCGAAATCTGTAATTATAGAAGTGTTTGACAACAGGACCTTAAAACTTATAATTTAAATTAATTATGGCCGAAGTTTGACCACTGGGCGACCACTAGTATAATAATAAATTCTCAGCATAGATTTTTTTATTGTAATAATTACATTTAGAGATTTTTTATGTTCCTCAAGGATTTCAGTGTATAGAATTAGTCAAAGACCTATTCCTAATATACTATACTACTACAGTTGTATAGGACATTGTCTCGCATAATGCCTTTTTACGTAATGACTTTTCTAAACGTTGAATGTTTGAATTTATTCTGTAGACTATTTCTTCAGCAATAAAAATATAGAACGTAATACTAAAACAATAGATATCATAATTATATCAACCCTAAATATTGTTATTTTCCAGATTCTCCCCTGGTCTTCTAACATTTGCTGCCATAGTGACTGGAGCCATAATGGTTGTGGGTCTATTCGGTAACTTGTTAACAGTGGTTGCATTGCTGAAATGTCCAAAAGTAAGAAATGTTGCTGCGGCTTTTATAATCAGGTATGATATCACTTAAGTAATTAGGACACTAACTATTATATAAAGGTAGGTATATTAGCTTCGATATGTTTTTGCGTTTAGTAGTATTTGTATATTCACAGGAATTCTTTGGAAATTAAAATTTTCATGTACAGTCAGTAAAAAGAGGTTCTTTACATTTTGAACTTCAATTTTGACTTGTATGGAGCTGCTGTTAAATTTTAACCAATAAGGTAAATGAACGATCAGAAAAATATAAGAACCAACCATGAAGAGTGGTTTACATGGTTCTAGATAATGTGTGCTAGTAATTACATGTAAGTTTTTCATTATACCTAAATAGTTTGTCTATTTATCTAGGTGTAAAATGTGTTCAACTATTTCTCCGTATACCTATTATAAAAATTATTACAATCAATAAACAATTTTATGACCTTTCGCAAATATCACTCTTTAACCGACTTTAAAAAAGAGGAGGCTCTTAATTTGATTGGATTTTTTTTTGTATGTACACCATCGATCACTTATTATTAGTGATCGATGATGTACACCGATTAGCTGTGATATATGATTTATGTGATTCTTTTTTGATGCGGAATATATTGGTCTCCTAAAAATTTAACTTAGTTTGGCCTAGTAGTTTTCATTTTTTTTTTAAATTCCGTTCCCGTTTCTTGGGACCTATATTATTTAAGGCGCACGGCACCTTTCGTAAGCGTACTCATAGCTAGACACTAAAAAAGTAACAAATAAAAAAACTTCCTTGAAAGAAATCCGACTTCAAAAACTAAAAAGTATAAAATAACTCAATTAAGATTTTCGACTATTAATTAATTTATTTTATTAAGAGACAAAAGAATACAAAATTTTCTACATCTTGAAGTGGGTGCCAAGCAGACTATAACAATTAAATATACACTGTTTAACAACAAAATATTGTACTTTTTATGTTTTACTTGGCACCGACTTCAAGATGTAGAAAATTTTATATTCTTTTGTCTCTTAATAAACCCAAAAAAATTTTGAAGTCGGTTTTTTTAAACGAAGTTTTTTCTTCACTGTTGTCGTTGTGCCAATGTGCCATATCTAGTAAATATTCCATAATTCACTTAATTAATTATTGTTGTTTAGAAATTGTGTCGTAAGTTATAAGTACACAATAAAAATACAATATACAACAATCAAGTAACTTCACCGTTAATGTAAATTTTTTAAATGAACTTTCCGCTTTTATTATGGTCTGAGTATAGACCGGACCGAGTGGTCCGCTGTATGTTATCTAAAGTACATTTGTAACTTGCTTAGCTTGAGGATATACAATGTATGTGTTTGTCTGCCGATTATTATTAATATTTTCAACGATATAAATAATATTTCTTTATACGATCAGAATTTTCCTTTTCTTCATTCAACCATAACATCCCATTATAACTGCACACCTTTGGAAAAACGTTTTCGTAACAATACCCTTTCATAGACGTTGAATTGGTATTCCGTCCAAATATTTTCTCCTTTCAGCTGGAGAAAGATGATTGAGCATTTCCCATTGTTACAAAATACTTACCCCTTATTTATCGATATCCTTAAATCACTAACAGATTAGACGATTACTTGTTCCCCAGTCATATTAAGAGAGTGTCATATTATAATATTTGGAAAACTACGAGAGTTAATTCAACAACTTGATCGCCTTTGACCTAAAGAAATAAGGTCCGCGTACAGTAATACGAGTATTGAGCTTTTACCGCCACTTTATCGTAAGCGACAATCGGACCTAAGTATATCTTTTGTTGCAAAAGGTATTACAAACTATTATATTGTTTTAAGATAGTCAGTTTTTATTCAGTAAGGTCTAATGGTCTAATCTAACTTAAACTGAAAATCTTTAAACAAAATAATACTTTTAAATAGTTAATTGCAACCAAAAATGTACTTTGGTCCAAATGTCTCTTATGATAAAATAGGCGGTAAAGGGTCGATATGTATCAAGTATACCAAAAAATGTGTATGAATTCGCATCTAATATTCGAAAATAGATGTTCACATGTTGTGTACAATGCAAAAAAGACTATTTGCAGCAATTTCTGACCTCCTGACAAATGCTTTCAAAGAAGAGAAATTTTAAAGTTGGAGCCTTGATCTGCTGAAACCCATTGGCTTAACAAAATATTGAAAAATACTATTCTCTATAGCACAACTCGGCACAGATGTAATTTTTTAAAATCTTTATTACATAGTATAAAACAAAGTCGCTTTCCGTCTGTATTTCCGCTAATTCCTCCTAAACAACGTAACGGATTACTAAACTATTTAAATATCAGTTAGATCATTTTTCAAGGACGTTTTATATATATGTCCGCGGCATCGCTCATTAAGTTTTTGACAAGTAAAATAGAGCTATTTAGTACGGTTTGACCCCGGATCCGGGATAAACTATAGAATAATAGAATAATCGTACTGAAAATACTGATTTACCAACGCTTCTAAAACTAGTTACTGTTATAGTTGTTGTTCATAAGAAAGTATTAACGCAATAAAAACAGGCTTGCAAATAACTCCAATATCCCTCTAATACCTACTCATAGGGTTCTATAACTTTTTTGTTATTGACCTGATGTTAAATGACGATGCGATCTAGGATGAAACATGCGTTACTAGAGGAAACCTATTCACTCGTGACTTGAAATGTTCGACAATTCATAAGTCTGAAAACGCAACCTGCGTTTGCAGCAAGTTTTTCCATCCAATATAAGAGCGCAAAGAATATTCTTTTCTCCGAAGAACTCTCCTAAGAAGAACCAACCATATAATAAGTAATGGCCAAAACCGTTTCGTCATAACTGAAATTCAATTTATTTTTCATTACCAAAATCATTTTTTATTCAACACCAACATATTAAAACACTTTGTCATTTATGCTCGTCATATAAGGTTAGTACAATGGGCGACCTTATAAACAATCTCTTCCAGGCACCCTTGGGATGGCCAAGAATAATTGCAAAATATTTTCACAATATACTTATATATTATTTCTTTCATCTTTGCTTGAGTAATAAGAATAGACATATTTACATAATATTTGTAACCGGAATTTACTAAGGCTGGTAAATAAGCCTCGCAATCTTTATTTAGCCCGTATTTTATATAGGAATAAAGAATTCTGATGATAGAAACCTCATAATAGAAAAACTTATATAAGGGATTAGTGTTGTATATACATTTTGTAAGTTTACCTAATGTGAATGGGCTCTTATTCTTAGGCGACATAGCTGAGATTCCATTGGCTAAATTGTTGGAGGTCAACGTAAATAATAGATTTTATGTCCGTTTGAGCTGTTATATTATCGACCTTGTACTTTGAAATTCGAAAGCTAATATATTTCAATAGTAAGAGCCCTTTCATTCGTAATTAATCGGTGTTTGGTGTCCTAAATTGAATTGTTTTAAAATCTCCGTTTTTTATACGTAATGTCAGGAGTCCTAGATTATAAAATTGTGTTAATTTGTTTTTCTTTAGGTTGTAAAGTCTTTGAATTTTATGCTCAGATCTTCTATGTCATAAGTAATATAGTACCTGACTTATTATTTGTAATTTTCGAATCATCTATTAGATCTATGAGAAGATTCGTAAACCCTTTACTACTTTGGTAGCATCAGGACTAGTTGACAAAATCTGGTTATGAACAAAAATCAGTTCAAAGCAGATTGTTTTTCAAAATGTCAAGAATTGCTGAAAGTCGTTGGTCCATATCTACACTAATGTAATATCCATTTAACGGCCTCAAGAAATAATAATTAGAAATAGAAAACGTTTCATTGTTCACTACATATACATTGATACCCGTTCCCTGAATCTTACGGACCATTTATTTCTATCGATTAAAATTTGACGTAAGTTCCATACAAGTAATATCAAAATTGAACCAATGGTAAGCAAATGAATTAAAAGTAAGATTGTTATAATCAAAGTTTATTACACTAGAATTATTACAATAAAAATATTAAATACAGCACAATAATACATGAAATATTAGGACAACTCCAAGAGTTGTCTCCACGCTTGTCAGGTGTCGAGCAGCAATTTGCCCTTAAAGAATACTGCGATTATCGAACAGTAATTATCGACCACAATATACTATGGGCCTCTTGCCCAACAGAGCTTTCGCTCTGTTCTACCGTCGTGGTAGATTGCTGGTTGTAGACCGTTGGACTGTTGGTTGTAGACTCTCGTAGACTAGTTTGTAGACTGTCAGTTGTAGACTCTCGTTGTAGACTAGTTTCCCTCTGCCCGAACACCGATTTATGAGATCCTCGTAGTGAGTCTGCAGCGACATCATCCTGTAATACTTTGGCGCCACTTCACTTCCGTCATCCGTATAACTTCCAACTTCCAGTTACTCCATTTTCGATATCCGTTGGCTTAATAATAAATGCTTCTACGTTGACATCCGGTTATACGACTTCCGATTACTACATTAATGAATACTCTATCCGGTTATTGACTACTTCCATCATATGGTTACTTTACAATAAATACGATTCTAACAAGCGCATTAAAGCAAACAAACAAACTCTTCAGCTTTATATATTAGTATAAGATTTTTATATATTGTATATAACAAAATATATTATATATTTTATCATTTGTATTTTTAACAAGTGGAAATTGTCCGCGCCATGATTTCGAAGTTTACCCCAGCAAAACTTAATGAACCGGTTGTTTGTGTAACTCGGTATACATAATATATATTGTATGTACGTGCCATATAGTCAAATGATCGGAATGACATATCGTGACGCTAAGTGTTCTCATATATTTTCATTCTATTCGTTTAGTGCTAATGCCACTTGTCTACAGGGCCCTATGAGAACATGGTTGATCATGTATTAATATAACTTAATATATCTGTACCGTTCAATTTACTGTTCCAGCCTTTGCATAGCGGACTTCCTATTTTGTGCAATAGTGCTCCCGTTTGCCATATCAGGCTTCTGGAAGAGAACGTGGTCCCATGGGGGTGCCTTGTGCAAGCTAGTACCGTTCTTGCGGTACGGCAACGTTGGAGTATCTTTATTGAGTATCGCACTAATCACATTAAACAGGTGAGACATTACACATAACTGTTAATAGACTATATTTCAATGTTTATGTAATAGAACTGAATTGACACTGCGAGTAAATTCAAAGAGTATACGCAAAATATGCGAACATGGTGTAATCCGAACATTTAGGAACATTCCGAACATTCATTGTTACGAGTTACGTAGGACTCGAATTAAAATGCCGTTGGAATTACTATAGAGTTTATTAGAACTGTACAAACACGTATAAAACAGGTACAAATATAACTGTATACAACCAGTTCAAACTCCACGATTCAACAACACGCGCAATGTCCGTCACTATATCGCTCATCAAATCTACGTCTTGATCGTATCGTAATCCTCGCTTGACTGCCTCTTTTCGCATTGGGCCATTGCTTTATAATGCACCGACCCATACCTGGCAAGCTTCTACGCAATAAAATAACAACAAGGATTAGTTCGACACTAATGACGGCCATAAAACAAGTACAATAATAATAGAATGTTTTTTTCCTAATTACAAAATCTAAACACAGAGTAAACAAAAGAATTTCCAAATGCGGGAGGGTAATTAACTGCGCTTTATGACAGGCAGATGTGCGTTTATCTTTGACGGCTTGTAACAATATAAAGGAGGAATGAATGTAAGTACATTATCAGTGGGTACACTGCCACTAAGTGCAGAAGTCAATAATGGTTCGCTGGCAAGAACGCCACATCACAATGATGACATCCTAAGGATAAGCGGCGTATTCTACACATGATATAACGTGGTGTGCACTTCCCTCGGTACATTGCTGCTTGCTGCCGTGGAAACAGGCATAATGCAAACTTCTTTATTTTTAATTAGCGTACATTAACCTCTGAGTTAAATTATATACCAAGCACAAAAATGTCATCATTTCCATAATACTAGAACAATCAACGACATCCAAATTTAAAATTGATCAAATCCCGCAGTAGATATTATTACCTACGTTTTTCAATAAACCAATAATAAGTACTTATAACAAATACATATACAGATGCAACAGATAAATATATATAAGTACAGGTAATTTAGCTTAGAGACGTTTTTGCGTTTGCAAGGTCGGCTAATAAATAAATTATTATGTATGTCTTTCAAGACCACGGGCCATAAAAATAGCCCGGACTTTTGGAGGGCTTGCGTGGGGCCATGGGGAGGCCAACACGTAGAGGCCCCTTGACAAATTTAAATTATTATTATATTATAAATAAATAAAATAATATTTTGTATATATATATTTTTATATAAGCAGGTACTTAATATGAAACTAATAATATTAAACGATATTAAGGTAATAAATATTAATATTAAACATAATTTTAATACTAAATTGTTAGTCCCTGTTCTGAAGAATGACACTTGCTTAAGGATAGCATCTTTCCGATGGAAGTCAATGATATTCCGTTTGATTTAGTAACTAATTGAGTGGGAGGCATGATACTGGTCGGAATGCTATTGCACTTATTTTCGAAATATTTATATAAATTATACAAAACTTCTTTAGTTTAGGAAGTCAAAAGCTTATCTCGACCACGTTTCTATTTCGGAACCATTTTTAATTAACAAATTAATATAAAATATCAACAATAGCAGCAACTAATAACACTGAACAATAAATGACAAGAATGAACCACAAAAGAAATCCATTAATTAATTAATTATCAAACTAAAACCAAATAGTCAGACTTCACAACAATTAGTAATGTAAATAATTATTATTTACTAGATATTTCGCCATGGCTACGCCGCATGGAAAATACTAATTAAATTATACAAGTTATTGTCATATTTTTCTGGTTTTATATATATTTATGTAAGTGTATTTTATAATATTTTATTTACATATATCTTATTAGTATAATTTTTGTATTTTTATTCATGTATGTATATATTTATAAGATACTGATTCGGTAGTGAGAATAATGCAACATACCTTATCAAATTTTTTGCCCATTCAAAGGTTGTCTGGTAGAAATCGCTAATAGCGATAAGACCACCTATTATTATGTTGTAAAATTTTATTTCTGTTAACTGTATCTTTAAAACACAATAAAGCATATTCATTCATTCATACAAATTTTATTAAGTGTTTTACATACATAAACCTTCAATATTTCTTTTCTTGTTCAATTTATTACAATTATAAAAAAATCATAGACTACTAAAGAAACTAAATCAATATAATGTAGACTACTGCACAGCAAAACAAAAAGACGCAGCCAACCTAAATTGAATTAACTAATAGTAATGAATGACATGTGTCTGACCTGACAGCGTATTTGTTATTGAATTACAGCGATGGTTGTCTACATCGCAATTGTAGCACCATATATTTTTCTAATCTGTCTATTTTACAGAAATGACGTCATTTGTCGGTATAAAATGTATCCTAAGTGATAATTCGGGTTATAAGCCAGCACTATGTCGAGTTTCAATCATATACGTTTAGTAGTTTCTACAAAGCGATAATATCGCAGTACCATCTTTTTCACTATTTTTGTCTTGTTGTTGACAATTTATTTTTATCTTTCAACTTGTCTAGATCGATCAAAATGATACATATAAACATTAAACTTGAGTAATTCAATGTGCAATCAGCCTTGTCTTTTCAGTTCTGCGTCTTTCAACCAAATCGGTTGATTTACCTAATATTAGTATATGTGATATTAATTTTCTAGTTGAATTTAATAATGCTGAAGAACTCGTAATGGCAATGCTATTTTAAGAAAAATATTTACGATGTAATATCCTGGTTTATGAGGTTGCAACCGCTTGTTGATCTCTTTTACAGCTTAACGTCTTGAAGCGATATTATAAGTGGGAGTTCACAATAGAAAATTCATAGCATATAAAAATACATATTACGTTTTTGATGAAATCCTCTACATAAAAGGGAATAATGTTATATTGAAAAAGCCGCGATTTTCAAATCAACCAATGACATGTGTGTATTTCATCGTTAATGATATCGACGCTCCATAATTCGTTCCACTAGAGTTTATGATTGTAACGCCCGGAAGCAAGTGGAACGGGAAGAATCGCGGTCGTGAACGTGGTCGTTGTCCCTTGTGGAATGTAGCAACAAAGGTATAAATGTCTATATGATCAAGATACCACAATAATTTCCTCTCAGCTCTAATATGCCGCCGCGCCTCCGATTTGCTTTGATCACACGATAGGCTTGATTAGCTCAAATCTCATTAACAAAAGCGAATTATCCCTTATTCTGAAATTGTTATTACTGGAGCATCTTTCAATTACCTCTTGATTTTCGGAACAGTATTACGCCTAAAAACATTAAACTTAGACTAAATCTGGACTTTTTATCATCGTAATTTCAAATAGTAAAATGCAACACTCTGTTAACTCTAGTATTATTATAAACCCTAGAGGTTCCAATCCTATATATAAATCGATCAATGGTATATTGTTTATTTGTTGTTATGGTTGTTTTAAGCAAATCTAGATCAGAATAATAATTTATCAATTGCAAAATCTGTACAATCGGCTTATGGCCGGTCTCTATATCTTGCTATTCATTCCTTGCCTTACCATTGATTGAATTTTTATATTACTTGTAAATAATACAAGTAATGCATCGTTAAAATTTTAACCGACACTAACTCAAAGAAATATTAGGAAAGATATAGGAACCGGCCATAAAGCAAAACTGAGCGATGATACAAATAACATTTCATCAGTGGCTTACGACAGATCTCTCCGGTCTTGGCTTGGGGATACCGTATCTGAGAATAAAGCGGCCTGTGTCTGACACAATTTCCACACGATGCAGAGACTAAACAATTGAATAATCCACCATTCAATTTGTTCTATAAAATTCTTGAACTGTAATTTATAGGGAAAACATATAACAAATAGCTATTTCTGATTTACTAATATAATCATGCTAAGACATTTACTTATTTATTATAATAACTTATGTGTTATTGTATATATATGACTATGTATATATGTATGTATGTATTTGTATATTTATTTCTTAAATTAGTTGAGTATTTTTGTATTGTGTATCTATTGCCTTTTTCCTGCACCACCTATTTCGCCTGATTCAATCTCTGTTATTTAGGTTGCCTGGAAGAGATCGCTTTGAGCGATAAGGCCGCCTGTTGTATTGCCTAGAAAATATTGTAAAAATGGTCTGTTTTTGTAATTGTATATTTTGGTGTGCAATAAAGTGTTATCTATCTATCTATCTATCTATATATAACTATTAATTTTGTAGCCATTGTAATGATTGTACTTGAGGATATATTCGAGTTATGTATGAAATACAAATAATTGTTCCGGGTAATCCCAATTAATCCTAACAAGTCAGAAATAACAACACGATAAATTATTTCATAATAACAATGTGTACCTGCGGTTATAATTTGACTAATTCTTACTACTTCGAGTAGAAACTGAAATTCAAGAAGATTTTATCCCAAAACATAATCACTAGTCACAATAGTACTTAATAACAAAGTTACATATCCAGTAACTTCAAGTCATGCAACAGATTTTTTTGCGGTTTTCACCATCAGAGAGCTACTTTTTCACTGGAGGCTTACATATATAAAAAACCTAATGAAAAAATAGTAAAAAAATATTTTGCAAAAGATTCGCGAAAGTATTATTTATTACCTGTGTAATGAAAGCGCGCTGGTTAAATAAACAAGGGTTATGTACAAGGGTTTGATCCACGGCAACCGAGGGAAAAACCCTAATTCATTACAAAAATAACCTTCTAAATAGTAAGATCTTGTATGGAGTACTGTTCTCACCTTTGGGATGGTTCAGCAAAATACCAGCTTGAAGCGCTAGAGTCAATTGAGAGAAGAGCCAAGAGGTTGATTGCTAAAGATCAACTTGTCAAAGCAAGGCTTTAAAGCCTAGACCATCGATGCCAGGTTGCAAGTCACAGGGCAAACGCCACCAGTCTCAACGAAACCTTTCGCCTCCACGTTCCTTCTACGTACTGCTAAGTGGTGTAAAAGTACAATCCGGGTATCTTCTAGTTCCGTATGAGTATCTAGGTAAGCGTGCTCCATCTTCGACCACATCATCGTCCGGCATTAGGCGTGATCGTGGTCAAACGCGAACCTATATATCATAAAAAAAGGTACCCAGAAGGCCAGTAAAGTTATCTGTTTGCACCACAACATAATTAATATAAATAATTAATTTTAGGCATGTCATGTGATTAATTTTGAAGCATTTTTCTTTCCGAGTCAAATACTAGAAAAGGTAAATGACATTTATTTGAACACATTACGATTAATCATGATGTTACATTTCCAGGTATATAATGATAGCTCACCACAGCTGGTACTCAAGAGTGTACAGAAAACACAACATTGCTTTGATGATCGTCTTCTCTTGGATGTTCTCATATGGCATGCAGATACCCACACTTCTTGGAATATGGGGTAAGATGTTATTTCTTTAATATGTACATCGTTGACTAATGGCGTGCATGTGGATTAATAGACGCCGTTAAACAATGACTTTTATTGTTTTTTCAGGTAAATTTGATTACGATCCAGAATTAGGAACTTGCTCTATAGTGCAGGACGAATTCGGTCACTCAGCGAAGACTGCCCTATTTGTGATAGCCTTCATTGTACCTGCCATGTTAATACTAATCTGCTACGCAAGAATATTTTGGGTTGTGCACAGGTAGGTACATATATTAATTTATTCAATTCAATTACAATCTCATAACAGTTATGTTACACTTTATCCATAGTCTATAGCTGAGTAAGGTCTTCAACGCCGTTGTTGCGTTGCGTTGTGTTGTTTCCACGACAGACATGTGAAAATATCTAAGTCTAGATTCTCTTCGCAAATCTAGTTACAATTTGTACATGTGTTTCTTAAAAAAAATCATTTTCATATTTTCAATTACTAGAAAAAGGAATCATAATTACTCGATCACAATTACTCGACTAATAATATCCAATCAGAGGGTAATCTAACTCGTCACACAACCTAATACAGCAATCTCAATCTATAAATTGTGTTCGAAGTTTCTTGCATTCATCAACGAAATTTTACATTAAAATTTGTCATATTCTTCTCATAGTTCAGAACAAAGAATGCGGGAACACCAAAGATCGCAAAACAATCACCCACAGACACTGAACAACACAGAGAAAAGGTCAACAATAAAAGACAACAGAGAGACGAAGGCGCGCCGCAATGAATGGAGGATAACCAAGATGGTGCTCGCCATTTTCCTGTCTTTCCTTGTTTGCTATTTGCCAATCACAATAGCGAAGGTTGCTGACAATCACGTTCATTATCCAGGTAATATGACACTTGTAATCTGTTTCATATGATCTTAGACCATTAATGTAGTCTAGACGGAGGCTACGTAAATAAGAACTTGAAATGAAGTGAAGCATTTTTTACAAGCTTGTAAGCGTAATTCCTATTCTAAAACCGGCATCTTTTAGCCTGCCTCAATTTCAGAGTCGTAGATTCTGTCTTTTTATGCATGGTCTAAGGGTCGTTTGCATATCGATCGCCTTTAAATAAAATTAGTTATTCGTATTAAACTGCCTAAATACGATTTACACTACACAAAATGTATTGACAGTTCTTTAAACATATTTAGCGACAAATTTTACGTTGTGCAAGACGCTAATTGTATTTAAGGCTGTTAAATGCGGTTAGTGTTTCTACAAATAAATTTAAGGAACGCTATGCAAGCGGCCCTAAGTCTATAATATTTTTAGTAAATCTGTAAAGGAGTTGACTTTGTATAATGAATTAATAAAGGGGATAATAAATCAGGGGGTCTAATTCGACCAGTAGACTCTGAAAATTGCACTTCATTCCCCTACTTCTTCAAATATGGGAACGTACCCATACTACGTGGCCAATTTTTTAAATTTGTTACTCCTTCCTCCTTTGGTGACCCCCCGTAGTATATGCCAATACTTCTCCCCCTCTAGTTTTGACGAAGTAATTCATAAACATGGTATTAAATCATTTTTTGCAAACAGAGAGTTAACAAAAAATAAATTGGCCCATTAAGTGTTTAAAAAGAGCTATGCGCTGATTAAGCACGAGATTTACCATACAGGATATTGACTACGTGACGAAAACCTAAACCCTCCGATGTCACCAAGCGTATTTTAAAGACCTCCCTGAATGGGTCACGTACGTTCCTTATGTTATGTATTAATCAAAGTCGAATGTGATTTTCAGTGTTCCACATCGCCGGCTACTTACTCCTTTACGCGAGCGCATGCGTGAACCCCATAATATACGTGATAATGAACGCGCAGTACCGCGCTGCATACGCGGCGGCGCTGTGCTGCCCTCTGGCGCGGCTGCCGGGGCTCACCAGCGGTGCGTATCCCTCCTCGCCCGTCGCATGCCAACAAGCTGTCAGGAAGTCGGAGCGTACGTCCGCAATCGCCTCCTATATCAGACCGTGAAGGTATCATCCACGTGACAATGCGACGCGTTGTTACTATATCTTACCCTGTGCGCTAATGGACTTGCGCAAATAGCCACCGATGGCGGCCACTGCACGAATAAGTGACGGTGGCGCGTGTGCGGCCAATCCCTACAAAATGTATGAAAAAGTCAACTGCTTGACGCTGGCCGCCGGTTGCCCGTTTGCGCCCAGACTAAGGACACTCTCTGATTCGTTGCTGCTTCAGCGATGCGAAATGAGTTAGAAAAATATCCTCCTTGACAGTTGAGTCTTGAGTTGAGCGAGCATAACCTTTGATGGCTTACCGCATTGCAACGCTGAGGTTCCAGGTTCAATTCCTGGTAGAGTAAATTTAGGAATCGATTTTTCTCCTTTATTTACTATGGTCTGAGTGTCTGGGATCAGCTCCAGATTAGTCCGTGGTATATTACCCATAACACAAACATAACTTGCTTAATTTGGGGATATACAATGTGCGTTTGTCTGCTGATTATTCATTTATTTAACTCCTAATATTTAAGCAATGCTAAAATTATTGTGATGTACTTAATGCTTGTCATAGTAACTACTCGGAAGGTACCACTATCTAGGCAGTTTTCTGAACTAATGTGTATATTGCTACAATTACCACTATACATTGATGATGAAGTAAAACATTGTAACCAGCACATCGAGATCACTAACGTGCCAAACCCGGCAAGTCGCCTTAGACCAGCGTGGCAAGTACACTGTACTATCCGGAACTAAAAATGGGGAAGAGAAAATAGGATGTTTATGGGATATTATTTATACGGGTCTTAGTTATTTAACTATTAACGAGAAACTTCAAAATATTTGTAACTCTATCTGTATAATTATAGTGTTTAAACTTAACTGCTGTTTTAATTAAATAATTTCTTGATGTAAAGTTGCGAAATATGTGATGTCACACTAGGGAGAGAGGAGTCTCACGAATATGACCAATTTGTGACAAGGAGGGGGGAGGGTCAAACTATAATGAAATTCGTGTCACGTAATTTGTGGATAGCCCCTTGTGACGTCATAAGTAGGCACAAGTAAAAGGAGTCATATAGGCTATATAGCCTATTCTTTTATATGTAACAATATTAGAAATTATCATAAAATGTGTTCGCATCTCTATTTGTTTCTCCTTTCGAAATTTGTTTACAACGCGTTGCATCGACCATTTTATTCATTCTACATAATTCTTAATTCCATTATTGCATGATTAACTAATTCACTTTCTTATGCATGTTTTATAACTAATAACTCTACTTAAGTGAAAACACTGCATACTACACGAGTTCATTATTAAACTATTATACATTTGGTAATTTTCTAATGAATAGACTTTTTCATGACTTAGTAATGTCTACTAACAAGTGTTGTTGGGTTTTTTTTATTATATGAGTTCCGCAGACAGGCAGACGGCCTACCTGACGGAAAGCGGTTACTGTCGCCTACGGACATTTGTAATACCAAAGGTTACTAATGTGCTGTTGCTATCTCATGTTGATATATCATTTACAACAACCAGAATTCAACTCTAATACTCCACCATCCAGCTCATTTGTTATATTACCTACTGACCTTGATGAGATTAAAACCATAATTATGAATCTTCGAAATGATTGCGCTGCTGGTTGGGATAATATTAATACGTCAGTCTTAAAGTCTGCAGTTGATGTTATATCACCTATTGTAACCCATATCTGTAATATATCTCTCGCTAAAGGTTTCTTTCCTGATGTTTATAAAAAAGCAGTTGTTCACCCAATTTTCAAAAGCGGAGATCCTGCCTCAGTCAATAACTATCGACCGATATCAGTTCTCCCAGTCGTGTCAAAAATTCTTGAAAAAGTCCTTAACGTTCGTCTGGTCAATTATCTCGAGACAAAAAACCTCCTTGCTACTAACCAGTATGGTTTTAGACGTGCCAGATCCACTAATGATGCCGTTACTTCTTTAGTTAATCATATAGTCGAAAATCTTGACCAAGGGAATAAATGCCTTGGTATATTCCTTGACTTATCCAAGGCATTTGATACCGTCACAATTTCAATACTTTTGACCAAGTTAGAAAGACTGGGTGTTAGAGGATTAACATTAGAGATTTTTAAAGATTATTTATCAAAACGCAGTCAAGTTGTAAAAATCTCTGATGTCTTAAGTGATGCTGAAAGTTTGGTTATCGGCGTACCTCAGGGAAGCATACTTGGCCCAACCTTGTTTAATGTATATATAAATGACCTGTGTCTCTTAAACTTACTCAATTGTAGAATTATCATTTATGCAGACGACACTGCACTTCTCATTCGTGGCACAACCTGGAATGAAACTAAAAAGAATGCTGAACTAGCCTTCACCCATATTATGCATTGGTTGTCTTTAAATCGCCTTACCTTAAATATGTTCAAAACTTTCTTTATCCCTTTTTCAATTAGTTCCAGCTCTTTACCATCCAATGATTTTCATATCAGAGCTCATTCCTGTATTAATCCTACTCCAAACTGTAACTGCCCAACTTTAACTAGGACATCACAAATCAAATATTTAGGAATTCATATCACCAGCAGCCTTAAATGGGACCTGCATATCAATACTCTTACAAGCCGTATTAGGAAACTTATTTACGTTTTCAAAAAATTAAGAAATGTTGCAGATCCACGTATTATAAGAATGACCTATTTTGCCCTATGAGAATCTTTACTAACCTATTGCATAACTTCCTGGGGAGGAGCCTGCAAAACTCATCTTTTAAAAATTGAACGAGCCCAAAGAGCTGTTCTAAAAGTTTTATACAAAAAACCTTTCCGGTACTCCACTCACCAACTGTATCAAGACACAAATCTTCTATCTGTAAGACAATTATATATTCTATACGTCATTATAAGAACGCATTGTAACGTTAATTACGATCCTACCATCTATTCCCGAAAACGACGCCACGGTAGGGTTTGCCCTACAGTATCCTGTAGAACATCATTTGCTAAACGCCACTTCAAGTTCTTACATGGCTATCTCTACAATAAAATTAACAGACATTTAAAAATATATTCACTCAAAAGGTATGAAGTAAAGAATAAATTAATTAAATGGTTCCACTCAATTATGACAATACGGAACGACTTATTACTGAATGAGCAATTCTGATGCAAGTTTTTATTTTAATCTTCAATATACGTGTACCCTACCTATTTGTTTGATCACAATGGCGGTTTCTACTCTTAGTACCATATACTCTGTAACTATCGTAACACACTCACACCGACATGTACACACACACATACCCCTCACGTACACACACCCTATACTTGCAGACACTTAAATAAATAAAATAATATAAATATAATTTCATCTGAATCCTAATATTTTACAGTCTTACTAGTTTAGGATTCAGAATTTTCTGTGTATGTGACATATTAGCCTTTAAATATAAGAAATTTCCTGTAGTCGGATGGCTGCCAATGCCTACGGTAACACAGGTTTGTTCCTAGTCCGGGGTCTTGGCAACCACCTGACTCCACAGACAACTATTTTTTGTGCTTTTATTGTTTGGCTATGTAATAAAAATTTATTATTATTATTATCTAAAGGAAGACCAGAATACTAATGCTGGAAAATAATTCAAGGTTATTATGGTGGCATACTTTAGACCAGGGTAGGTAGCCTCCAGTCAGGGAACTACCCTACCACCTGGCTGTGAGTAGTTTTGTCGCCTTTTACGACAGGCCGCCCGGCCGCAGGAAATTCCATTATTTTTCCATTCCTACACGGATAGGTAAAAGAAGAAGAAACATTAGACAAAGACTCGAGCTATGTAACTTGCACTTCCTTTCTTGCCGGAACCAAAAAAGTAAAGTAGAAGAAAAAATGTTAAGTAGTTTTCTTTCTTAAGTCCTGAAGATCTATCTGTAACGTTAACTTTAAAATCTTGTCGTACGAGGTACAACCATTCTAAAGAATCAGCGTTTTAGCTCCATTATGATCATGTCGTCCATGGCAAAATATATAATGTAAATATAATAATAATAGCCCATAAATGTCCCACTGCAGGGCTCGGGCCTCCCGTTATAGGGGAATGAACTGTTTAACCGCCACGCATGTCCAAGGCGGCAGATTTGACACATCGGTTATCTCGATGTGCATGTTGCATCACGATGTTTTCTTTCACCGTTGTTAGCACGTGGTAATTGTAACCATATGCACAGTAGATCAGAAAACTGCCTATGCAAGCGTTCTGGCCATGCCTTTGATTCTGAGACACTTGCGTTATTACGCTACCACGATTTCAATAGGCAATGATGATGAATGATGGCAAAATGCAAAAATTAAGTTTCTAAATCCATCAGAAATAGCAAAGCTTGTGAAACAAGCTCGCTTAAACTGTCATCAAAGTATAATTTTGCTTTAAATCCAATGTCTCCAAATGTAACTTTAACGAAGTTACTTAGGAAGTTTCTTAAGCTTTGCCATTAACTGCAAAAAAATTACGTAGTCTTTTCAAAAACCGATGTTTCTTTATAGTTGGAGTAACATTAAATAATACTTATGAATATATCTGTTTAGTAATGTGTTGTTTAAATATGGAACTCGTTTTGACACCCTGACATTTAACAAATAAAATAAAAATTTGTCAAAATTATCACATGAGTAAAATATTATACAGTTTCCATAATGTCTATACGATTTATAAGCATATTTTAAATGAGACATTTAGACAACTGCACTCTCAGTAGCTGAGAGTTACCGAAAATCAAAAACCCCGCAAATCCGTTAAAACGTAATTATTTTTTTGTAAATAAGACACTGTTGCTAAGCTTTATATGAAAAATTGTAATTTTATAAATTGGCTAGGTATTTTTTAACTGTTTACATACACAATAACGCACATTAAATACTATACTATAGTTTTACTTTCATAATATGCAATAAAATAATTCAGTATTACTGTTTAAACCAAAATTACGTTTTTTTTACCTGGTCGCGTTACCGTTATGACGATGTTGGCAACACCAACAATCAATATTAACTTTGTCCCATAAATTTTATATTAAAAAGTCATTTATAAAGGTCATAAAGGTATATTATAAGGTCAAGTTATAAAGGTATATTATAAGGTCAAGTTGTAAAGGTTGTAAAATCAAATATTGCCATGTTCGAGATACAGAGGTCCAATTTATTTTTAAAGTTATACAGGGAAAATAAGTACTGAATTTGCTTATAGGGACTCACTAATTATTTCGATTTATAGGGGGGTTCAAATTTCGAACAACGGAGATTTTGGGGTTGAAGGGAAGGGAATACAATATTTTTTTGAGTTTTGGAGGTTTTCGACTTATTGAGGTTCGACTTAAAGAGGTTCTAATTTATCTCTCTTGGTGCAATGTTTACCGTTTCGACTTACCTTACAAAAGTTTGATAGGCCTATGTCCCGATCGTGTCATAATTTTCTACGGTAGTATAAAATCCAGGAGGATGCGACTTTTAGTAAGATGATAAAAAGTTTCTCACTTGAGTGTCATCTCATCATACCTTATTCTGGCAACACTCAACTAGTCCTTCATTCCTTTTAGAGAAATGGAACGAGCGTCACGGCTACAGCTACAGCAACACGCGAACGGCGGTCAGCCAAGTGTCACTGGGAGAATCGAGAGCAGACCCACGAGGCTATCCAGCCCCCAGTGGAAGGTAGACCGGGACTCGGGGTCCGGCACACCACGAGGCTCCAGGGCCCATCACAATGGCGCGCAGAACCTCAGGGCCGAAAGATCTGGCTCCAGTCAAAACATATCAAAGATCAGATTCAACATGAAAAACGGCCAAAATGACAATCAAACCAAGGTATAACTTGTCGTTCATTATTGGAGACGTACCAAAGAAATACTTCAGTGCTTCGTAAAAGAAGTTTTTTTTAAATCAATTTCAGTATAAAATCAATAAAAATTATTAAATCCATAAATCGATTTAATATGTTCACAGTCTGGCGTTTAGTATATAAAGTATCTTTCAAGTCCAGTTGACGTAGTTTTGCTAAAATTGAGTAAAGGAATAAACATATTTCTCCATGTCCCATGGCTATTTTTATATCTTGGAATCTGTCCTGCCGAGTCCATGATTCAAATAAGACATTCCCTCCTGAAGAGTCCAGTTTAATACACTCCTATAAAATCGTTAAAGCGGACAGCCCACATGCGTTTAACGCTCAAAAGCTATTAACATTAAATAATGTAAACCTATAAACACGTTCCACTGCTGAGATCTCACATGGAGAATGGTGTTGCCAGTTGGGAACCTCGCGATGTTATCTGTCATCGCCAGGACGTGGTAATTGTAATAATATCCCGGCATAAAAATTACCCAAAAATTTGCATTTTCTGTGTGAAGATTTGAACATACGCCTTTTGAAAGAGACTTGGTCTCTGGACCATCGCGATTTGCGGTCTTATTCATATTGAGTTAGAGTAAGTTTTAAGGCTTTTTAAGAAGATTAGATTAATTAAAATAGTCGGAAGACAAACACCTATCCGTTTTTAATATAACGTTAAATAATTAAAATCGAATCAATTTAACCGATTTTATAATGAGAACTTCTTTTACGAAGCTTTCTTGTGAGTTTACCCAAAGACTATTTACACCAAATATTATACAAAAATAGCATAATGTTTTGCTCTCTTTTAATAATAATAATTATTATTGTTAAGTTCTTATGTCCGTCCTTATAACGAGCGTCAAGTTATTATGAATTGTTAAATACATACATCCATTCAATTTTTATAAGAAATTATAAAAATAAAAAGTATAATTTTCACAGTCATTGCCTCAGTAAAAGTACCAGATTTCATAATACTAGAGAGATTAAAAAATTGTATTGATTGAGATATATTTATTTATAAACAAAAGTGAATTGTTATCTACTTATTCAAATTGAATGCATGTGTTTTAATAATATAATTTAGACTGTGAATGAAACAGGTGCCTTTAATTAAATAATGTATTATAGCTAAGTAAGTTCATGTCTTCCGAAATAATCTTTCACCAAATTATATTAAAATTCACTTTTTTTTTAATTTGGCTAGATGTATTCAATAATAAATTTAAAATTTCTAAAACGGCTCTAGGCCGTATGATAATCTTAAGGCTAATAATCAGTCACTTTTCATAGTAAATGGCAGTAACTTAAGAATCAAAACTATTTTCAATTAAAATATTAAAATGAGTTTTAATACAGTATACATTTAAAATAGTCTAATAATTTTGTGGGAAATTACAAAAGACCATTACGCACTGGAAATATATTCTTTCTATTTTTATATATCTATTTCTATTTTAATAATTATAGATATTAAAAAAATGTTAAGACCATGTTTATACCATTTACTATGGAAATCGACTCCGTATCCTTGTACTCGTATCCTTGAGTCTAGAATCGGATATATTCCAATACTACGCTATTATACTATTACTATGCATTCATAAAGGCTTTATTTTGACGACTTACAGGCGTTAATAGACTGTGTACGCTGTTCAACAATAGCCTAAGTAAAGGTTGTATATAATTTTTCTATACGTGTATACTCTTATTGTACATTCCGTAAATTAATACAATTATTTTAAGTGATTAATTTACCACCAATCTAAACATAATACTCCTATTAACACGTCGTTAAATGTTGTCACTGAAACTAAATGTGGCGAAGACTGAGTACTTGGCCTGTAACAGTACAGACCCCACATCCATGCGCATAGGCGAAGATGCGGTGGAAGGCACGAATCTGTTTAAGTACTTGGGATCTGTAATTAGCGCTTCCACGGATATCGACCAGTACGTCAAGGCCCGTATATCAGCAGCTTAGGCCACGTGGTGTCAGGTGACCCCAAAATGCCGGTTAAGTTAAAAGGACAGGACTCTAAATCCATCTTAGACCTTTGTATGGCAGTGAAGCGTGACCTGTACTTGAGCGACACAAGCAAAAACTGCGTGTCACGGAGTGTCATGAATATGTTACAATGGATGTGCGGAGTTACGCGGAGAGACCTTGTCAGGAACTCCCGCATCTGTGGCAGTCTTCATGTCCGTAACATAGCAAACTGCAAGAGTGTTGTTTACGCTGGTACGGCCACGTTTTACGGAGACTGCCTAATTAAGTGGGGAACCAATGTCTAACCATGCCGCCTATGCCAAGTTCCGGTCGAAGGGGAAGGCCCAAGAAATGCTGGCTGAACGTGGTGAAAGATGACACGCGTGCCAATGGTCATAAAACGGGGGATGCTGAAGACCGCGCGAAGTGGAGTAGAAAAAGTAGGAAAGCGGAACCTGGGTGTCGGAATAAACGCTCCAAACGCAACCGGGATTTAACGCTCGGATGATAATAATAATAACAAGCGTAAATTTTCATATTTGAAATTCATTAGAATTAAAAACATATACTGTCCGTGATCTTTCTTTCTAAAGTAGAGCTTGATATGGTTATCACTAGTTTAAAGCAGAAGAGTGATGTATCACTTATCATGCTTTACCCAAACAAAATATTTGTATAACCTGCAAGTATGAAGGGTAGAGGTAAAGAAAGGTACCATCTTATATGAAGAAGTTGAAGTGTCCAGCAGTATCCTGAAAATGCAGGTTCAAATAAACACCTATTCAATAGTGCTGGCGTACGAAAAACTAAGATATAAAATTGTTGAAATGCTATTAAATGCCCAATATAGAAAACCTCAACTTTTTACGTAGTCTAATATAATGCTGTGAGAAAACGTATAGACTGAATTAACTAATGTGCTTTTTAATAATAAGAAAATAAAGCGGAAATCTTTCGGTCCTTGTTTATTTTTCCATCTCACTCTTATTACTTTAACGCTTCCTTTAAAATGTATCTTCTGCTACCGCAGCGCCACCTTGGTTTTCCGCGTTTTTGAACACTATCAAAACGGATAATATTCCTTACCTCTGCTCTCCATACTTGCAAGTAATTTGTTTTCGGGCTAGGTACACAATTTCACTTCGTACTTGTAATAACACTCTTTATAGGGTTATTAGAGTTTTTACTCAGAAACTCTTTATGCTTTATTTGTTTCGTTTATAATAGTGGAAGAATATTGTGTTTGTGAGGATAATCACGCCAAAAACCAAACTAATAACTAAAGTTACCGAACGAAAAACTACCATGAAATTCAGTTTTTTTTTTTAAATAAATAACATTCCATTTAGCATAATATACTTTGATGTGAAAACTTCTTTAGGCGCTTTGAGAATTTTAATTTGTACGTATGGAATGAGACTTAGCCGTCTCACTCGGCTATATAACGCTCGTTCGAGTAAAGTCGGCTTAAGTCGACTAAGCATTGACTTGCCTACCATCAGTTAAATTTCGACATTACTTGGAATGAATGAATGGAGCTTATGTCAAATTTTAACCGATAGTAAGGCAATGAACGTTTGATAAGATATAGGAACGCGCCAATAGTCAACGCGATATTCGACATTCGCTCGGCAAGCGTTACTTGCCTTCATGAAGTTTTCACCTGTGTCGTGTGGTCTTAAGGGTCATTCACTGTCCTGCATGACAGTTCGCCTACAAGGCCGCCGCATAATGCAGCACTCTGAATGTTGTGGCAGCCTGCATTGCACCATGCAACACCGAGCAGAAGGCATCTTGAGTCCTGCAAGCTCCGCCTACTGCAGGACTGCACTGCATAATAGCGAATGGACCTCCAAAAGCACACAGCAAATTTTTTTCAGCCATAGATATATAATTATTCCACTAAATATAATATTGTAATCTATGTTCGTAATAAGAATTTTCTAGAATAAAGACGGTACCTATATATTTGTGAAATATAATTTTACTCCTGTAAATAAACAACCATGTAATGTAATAATTTTATCTAAGCAATAATTTGTCATCAATTTTAGTATATACTTTTTAATAGATAACAAATAAATTAATGATAAGTATAATTTGGGGAGTCTAATAAATTTTACGTCAGAAGTTACGTTTTCTCCACACAGGAACGGAAAAAGAATACTAATTCCTGCGGCCGGGCGGCCCGAGTAGTCTAGAGATCTTACTCAGGCCGCCCGGCTTTGTGTTGCTCCGGCATCAGTGGCCTGGTTTCAGTTTCTCCTTCGACGCCGGTAGACCATTGGCAGCACCTCTAGTAATTCTAATGTTATGCCATCAGTCTTTCTGCAGTGCTTCAGCTATAAAAAAATAATAAAGCCCAGGCATCAAGATAATATTATATAGTAACCTACATTACATACATCTCGATGCTTCTAGAACGCACATAATCAATAGCAAGCTACAGAATTTTAATAAGGTGAAGACTTAATTACTTCGAATGCTTCTATGGAATTTTATAGGATATAAGATTTTGCAAAAAAAGACGCAAGCCGAATTAAAAACTAGGTTAGAGATTTTGCAGCAAAAAAAAATCACACCGAAGTATTCGTATTGGCCGCATTTTCATAATCGCATCCAGATTGCGATTAAGTAAATATATATATATATTTTTGTTTCTTTAACGAGCTTATAAAGCTCGTATAACTATTATGAATAGGGGGGTTAGTTTAAAACGGTGTCTACCACGTTGAAAATGCCGTAATAATCAAAAGCTTGAGTTAATCTGTAATATTAATGTGTCTGAGGGCTTGGGCACTCTCAAACGTCGTTCGTCACTAATTTTAGAAATTTTATTTTGTAATTACAACCTGTGCGCATTAACACCTGGCTCGAAAACAACCCTCCTCCCGCTGCTTTGTACTGTCACGTTTCAAGCATCGTAAAGTAGTATAATAAGAGAAACTATTTAGCGCAAAATAAATGATGATATTCAAAGAACTAAAATAAATTTCATTTTTTTTTTACACTAAGTACTTTAAACGTAATTTGCAATTATTAACTATATACGTATTTAATAGACTAGCCCTCAAAACAAATAACTAATGCTTTGTTGCATTATGTAATTTCATTTTTGAAATAGTCAACATTTTAATAGCCTCACATTGTATGCAAGTAAAACTTACTTCTAAATATCGTTGTTTTAATCAAATAATTATTAAAATTGTATGTCCTATTTAACATTCATTTGTCGCCCAACTCATAGGTCCTAGTAGGTATTATTAATTATTATCATTCTATTGCCATATTAAACTAGATATAAGTTTTAAACATCCATTGTGTCGAAATAAATTATTTTGTAAATAATTAGTATATAAGTGCGTTATTTATTTATACTTCAATTATACATACAGTTCTGAGATTGAAAAACCAAAATAAATAGAATAGATAAACATTTCTTGAGTTTTACTTATTCCAACCTAAAGATCTCTAGCTCCAATTCTAATTGAAACACAACTAGCGACAACATTAACATTAACTTTAAATTAACAAACAAAGGAGTGTTAGCGAAAGAGATTAATATTAATAAGAGACGACTAGACGAGTCGTGTCATTACTACTAATCTTTTTTCTTTTTAACGAGGAGAAATCCATTTGATGACTATCCAGTGTGGGGAAAACGCGATGGGAACTATGGGAGATGCCACGCGTTGGGGTGGCACGAGCACCGCAAGAAAGAAAAGCTATTACCAATAGAGTTAGAGATAACCATTAAAATCTCTGAGTATTCCTTCCTTCACCTTATGCCAGGGCTACGGGAAAACGGAAACTCGATCAACACCATGTAGAGGAACACTTACAAACCAATAGATGGCGCTGTACAATAATTGAGGTCGCAAACGATTTCCAAAACGTACAAAGAATATATACAAATTTCCAACAACAAGAGATGGGCCTAGGCCTGCGAAGCTGTAATCCGAACTGGCAGTGGCAATAGCTCCGGTCACACATATGTAGTATCCATATTAATTTGTGAGTCACACTTGTAGTAGGACTTGTTGTGGATCGAGAGGATGTCTTTTGAAGACTTTGAACAATAAATTATGGCGATTATTTAAGATAACTTTTAATTTATTATACGACATTTAAATTTACACAGCACTTATTTTACAGGCAGAAGAAAGAAGAGAAAGGGGGGGACGTAAAACGTCATAAGCCGCTGTCGTCGTCGTATGACAGTGACATTTATTTCTTCTAATAGGCAAAGGGTGCTGATGCCAGGGATACTCCAACAGGACTGATGGCTGATAGAGCAGACTAGTAGAATGGAGACAACGTTTCGCCAAACGTAGTTAGTGTAGAACATCCTCCTACCCAATGGACAGACGACCGTACTACCTTATATTCCGCCGTCCAAATTAAAAACTACTATATCTGTGGAAAGAGTTGTAACCAAAACGCGTGGAGCGAGATTTCGATTATTGGACGGTTCCTATATCTTACTGTTCACTGATACTTACTTTACCACCAGCTGAATTTTGATATTACTTGTGTAGAGCGTATGTCAAATTTTAACCGATAGTAAGGTAAATCAAAGGTCAGTAAGATGTAGGAACCGGTGCTTTACAGATCCTTTAATCGAACTTTACATTTTTACTCAACGTCACATTAGCGTTTACATAAAAGGGCCAAATCGAACAAAAATTTTGGGTTCTGTGGCTTACGGCAGTTAGTCGCATCTTATCACACATAGGTGAAAAATAGTCACGAACGAGTAATAACTTTAAACTGTTCACAAAATTAAAACAATGGGTAGTTTGTACATTAGGTTTCGATAAAATTAAACCTACAGGACAATTTATATTGTTCTACTTCAAAATGCTGAGCCATAAGTGATGTTCTAAATAATGGGTTTAACTAATTATTACCAAGAACATTATTTTCAGCTTATCATATATTTAAAGTTTTACATTGGGGATATCACTACATGACACTACGACTGTATGATTGTAAAATTCTTACCTTAATCTTTAAAAAAAAACTACCTCGCACTATCAAATTAGAAAAATTGCAGTATCACTGTCAGTGTCAAATTTAGTGACATAAGTTTATGTTTAAGGAATGTTGAATTTTACAGATTTTCAGTATTGATTAATGAATTTAAAATGTTTTATCCTTAAAATCTTTCTTCAAATACTTATTATTTATGTGTTTCATAATATTAATTAGTGATTGTTTAAATATTAGTGTTATTTTGTAGATAGTTGAAAGAACCTATACAGCAAAAATGGATGTCGTTGGAAGCGAAATTGGCCAAAAGATGAGGGTGAATATTGTTTAACTATGAAGTTATTTGTGAATTTTGAAGCTAAAATATAAAGTAGATTTTTTGTTAGTATATTTGGGGGCTATAATTTTCTTTACATCATGTATACATTTACAGATTATGAATAACTTTTCTCTAGAGTATATTGCCTTTAACTCGCCGGTTTTATCGATTTATAAAAATCAATTCTTGTTTATTTTCAGTCGGCCATCAAGGCTAAGTTGACCGAGTTAGGATGCTACGTTGGTAAGTATAACTTGAACATAACTTTTGTATTCAAGGACTTTATACAACTTTATTGATGTACAAGTTAACAAAGGAAAAAAACCCACTAATTACACTGTCTTACAACCTCTATAACTTTGAATATGCTAAACATAAGAACTAATTAAACAATTTAGTTTATCTATACATCATTGAGCATATACTCAGACAGGTGATTTGTTCACACATTATGAGATTGAATTCAGTTTGTGTAACAGCAACAGTTAAAAGTCTTTTTAACAATCAACAAACAGACAGTGAATAATTAAATAAAATTTGAGCCAGGTACCCATATGAGTCATAGGTATGCAGGCGAAGTAAGCCAGTGAACTTATTAGTAGTATAGCAGACCTCAGCAATTCTTGAAAGTAATAAAATACCATTTAAAATAAAAAGTTTTTTGTGATATATTTCAATAGGTTTTTTAAATTTATTTTAGAGACTTAGATAGAATGTCCACATTAGTCCTATGAAAACAAACTTACATACACACAAAATCACTTATTTCATACTTTTAACAACAAATTCTATAAATATTATTTCCAAATGTTGTGATGTTTAATTTTATTCAATAGATAGTTTAAGGATTATGTTATTGCAGATGATGAGCTTCCAGATTATGTAATGGTAATGGTAGCAAATAAGCGCACCCGTGCCCAAATGGAGGATGATCTGCAGCTCTTCTTAGGTGACAACACAGAGCTTTTTGTGAATTGGTTGCATCAAGTGCTGAAAAAACTACAGGAAGTCAGTGTGACTGCACCAATAAGTAAGTAATTTATGAGGTTAAGCTGTGTAACTTTGTGTTTGAATCTACAATATTCACATGGCTCACTGCCCTACTACCATTTATATTGATAAGCCTTTTATACTTCCAAACTTTTCACTAAATATCTGAAATAGAAAATATAATCATGAAGTGAAATATATTATCTAGTGTATTTTTCAAATAAATTGTTTACAATCAGGGTCTCCACAATATATTGACGGTTAAAAGGTAATAGGGTATAGGCGACAAAAACTAAATTGTTCAGGAGAGCAGTTTAAAGTTTAAAATTTCAGATAAATGGAGATAACTTTTTTATTTCTTGTCATATCGTGAAAATGGAAACAGCTCTAGAATCAAGAAAAATAAAAGCATTAAATGGTAGTTTTATTTATTTGATTCCCCGTTGTTTTATGTGTTTTAATGTTGCTTAGATCAATTGATCTTATTTTGTTTATGGAGTAATTCGGCATAAGTTACATCTACATAGAAGAAAAACAAAGGGTAGAGTAGACTTAGCTACATTTGATATCCTTATATCAAGAGGTAATAGGGCATAAGTCACATGACTGTAGAATAACCTAAAAGGGTAAAAAGTATAAGTGGTAATTCACATTATTATGCTAAAAGGTAATGGAGCATAAGAAACAGTGTTTAGCAAAAAAACCAGTAGAATGTTAGTCATTAGTAACACTGTAAGTGGGTTTAAAAAAAGGTAATGTGGTACTTCTGCACTTCAAAATTTCTATACCAAGAGGATAACAGGAACATCCAACATAGGGCATTATATGAGCAAATGGTAACGTGGGTTAAACATCACGACTTAAAAATAATAGGATCACAACTAACATGATTTTCCTTTAAAATAAGACTTTAGTAACTGTGTAACGGTTCCGTTTGATCAATTATTCATGTTAAATTTTTTGCTTGAAACTAGTAATTTTATCGTTATTTCGAGCCTTATAGCGACATCTGTTATTTGGCGATAATGTTTTTAGTAATAGTGCAATCGTCATTAATTTGGTTGAACCAGTATATTGGTATCTTGACAATAAGAATATAGTTTGGTTTAGACGTGTTTGGATAGATGGCGTTGGTTCGCTTTGGAATAATATTTTTGTATGTCTGTCTATAGCCAGTCCTTTTTTTGAAACACTGGTTGAATATTAAAAGTAAATTCTGTTAGATTTTTGTGCGTAGAATTTGGATATTTTTGAATTGAGAACAATCCGAGGCTTGTTGGAAAGGGCTGCTGAGGAAGCGAGACAGTCGGGTCGACGTCGTTAACGTGTCCGCTTTGGTCAGCGGAAGTCCGTGAAAATAAAAGAATTTTAATAAATTCTAGTGTGTTAAGATAGAAGAGTTGGAGATGAGAAGCTTGGATGCAGTGATTTAAAATGATTTATTGCCCGCTCGCGTAAAAATATATTAAACCGAAAATAATGATTTAAAGGTCTAAAGGTTTCCTCTAAAGAGTGCTAGCCTTCAGAGTTTGAAACCTCGCGTGTGCAGTGTCGTGAAGTGATAAATGTGAGTGTAGTGTGAAATTATTGAAGATGGTGCTGGGAGCTGAGATTTGAATTCCCGCGCTTGAGGCGGCGTGTTTCGTCGGCAGTCCTGTTTGTTCCTGTTGTCTTCGAAAGCTAAGTGGAATTTACTTTAATTAACTTGCAATGTACATTTTAGTAATTTATAAAAATTACTAAGAAATTATTTACGAAATTTTAAAACAATTCATAAACTTTTTCTCTAAGGCAAATATTTCAATTCTGTGGAAGCCGCCATGTTGGTTGATTCTTAATTATCAGTCTGAAGTGTGGTTATATTTAAAAATTGTTAAAGATGTTTTGATGTATTATATTGCAAGTTAATACTATTAATATATGGATGGCTTTCTATTTTTATGATAATAAACATTTAACACAGGTATGTGAAATATTGAAACTTATAATCACAAGGTTCCCAGACCTTGGTAGGTTACTTTGCTCGTTGGATTGATACTACAATATGGCTTTCAATGTTTAGGATATTAAACATTTAACATAAGTATGTGAAATGTTGAGACTTATAATCACAAGGTTCCCAGATCTTGGTAGGTTACTTTACCTGTTGGATTGATGCTATAATATGGCCTTGAATATGATTAGATCTTTGCTATGCGAATGTGTATTTTAATACTTTTATTTCAGCTAATAAATCTCTTTCTTTCAGATGGTTAGTTGGATTTTGTCTTTGTGTGTCTGTTCTTTAATATTCTTATTTAATTTTTGCTTGCAAATATTAACTTGAAAACCATCCATAGGTTAATTTATTTTCTATCTGTATAAATTTTGTGTTGTTCTTATAATAATTGATACAGCCGTTTTCTAGTGTGAACTAATAACTTATTAATATTTAACCAAAATCTTTATTTTCGAATAAGTACTTATACCTCAGAGCTGAGAGTTCTAAAACCATTTAAACTAATCTAAACCTATACATAAATCTATGAATATAGACATTATATCATTATAAATTAACTACTAGAACTTGATAGTGAAATACATGAAGAATTATAACCTTAGCGGAGATAAAAAAATAGTTTTCTTTTACACGAATCAATCCTTCTAGGATTGTAAAAATAGTATTAAATGTTCAATATTTATGTGTATGTATATATATATATATTTATCTGGATATTTATATGTTAACATGTCTGTTTGTTTGAAAGGTAAATAGTTTGAGATTAGACTGTTTACATAGGATGAGCTTTATAAGAACTCTATTCAATTATTTGTCTTATGTATTCATATAAATTTTACACATAGTAAGAAATAACTTATATACACACACTTCTAATCAAATGTGAGGTGACAGAGGTGTAAGAATTCCAATTTCAATCAATGAATTTTAGAACAACTGTTTAAGTATTTACATATATTTATGTATGTATTTGATAATTATTGTTTTCTTATTAATGTATTTCAACGTTGTCTAATTACATAAAAGATATTAGACTTGTTAGGTGGTTGTTACCTTTTATTAAAGATTTTAAACTTATAAACATTTAATTTAATTAACTGAATTTCATAATTTATTTTGAACTTTAATAGTCCAATGGACTTTGCTGAGTTGATTTAATGCAACTTGTTTTCTATTTTTGATTACTTTATTATACTTTCTTCATTGATATTCATAACAGATCTTCATGTTATATCTTGAATGTATATAAAGGTTTTTAGTGAGTTTTGAACAATTAAGGATTTCATCAGACACTCTTTTAACTAAGATGTGGTTTAAAGGACTGATTAAATAATATTCACTTAATAAAATTTCTGAATTTCAACTGTGACTGACGCGCTATATTTTAAAAAAAATTGAATTTCTAATTTTTTGTGGATAACATGTCAGTTTAACTGGAGTTATTATTTTATCAATGCAACTTATAGGGTCTATTCATTGGGGTTTCAATTTGTTTATGATCGTTTAAATATTATATATTAAATTTATTAATACAAGTTTATTTGTAGCGGAAGTGGATTATGATTTCATTATAATTTTCTATTAAAGCCATTATTTGTAGGTTTAGTGTAGAAGCTTGTGGGACCTTAAGGAGCAGTTGTATTTCAGGAGCTGGAACAATAAACTTTATTTCTTTTAGGGTGAATTATGGATTCTTTTGTCAAATCTTATAAATGGAGACTTAAGGGAACTGTAAGCTGAATAATTGAATTCTAGGGTGGTTTGCTGCAACACTTTAGTGATTTTATGAGTAGAAAGGGGGTGTGTTTGTTTAAATTTGTTCGATATCTAACTAGATTGATAATTATTTGAGTTTCAGCTGGAGTCTGGAGTATATTAGTTCATATTTGAAGTTTGCTTTTGGGGTTTTACTATATCTTTTATTTAAGTATTTATGTATTTATCCTATGGAATTACATGATAACATTACACTATACAACAATCATGCACTCTATATGGGAGGGCTAATTGACTTTAGAAAAATTAAAGTTTATTTAATTTTATAGGTTTTTAATATTTTAAATACTTTCTTGTTGAGAGAGTCTACTTTGGCACTTGGCTTTGTTTGGTGCAAAAGAGTTGTTGATTACAATTTAATTTTTTATTAGAGGTTTCTTTTGATTAGTTATATTTTCTTAAACTAGCAGTTCTACTGTTATCAAGTGTGTATAAAATAGACATTTAAATATGATTACAAAATGAAGTGACGAGATGTTGTTGATTACAATTTAAATTTTATTAAAGGTTTCTGTTGATTAATTACACTTTCTTAAACAAACAGCTCTACTGTTACCAAATGTGTATAAAATAGGCATTTAAATATTATTACAAAATGAAGTGATGAGGGTGAAAGCACATATTGAAGGTTTCTATGAAGATTCAGATTAGGACCGGGTTTTATGAGCTCTGCAACCTTGGACTAATGGATTCACGACCCATTCGTTTATTGTGGCAACGTTCCCTTGGATAATTTCGTCAATTATCAAGGATTATCGCGCGTACAGCTTTTAAGCAAATTTAGTTTGTTTTTATAATATGTGTATTCACGAGACTAAAAATGGTTTCACATATTAAGATTAACTGAATTGGTAACTGAAGGTCTGGAGCCAGTTAAGCCGCGGATCAGCCTAGAGGCGCGTGGGCACTTGCTTTTAGGGATAAGCTACCGTGTTGTAGGAGGATCAATCGTATCAAAATTTGTTTTCTTTTACGATATGTGACTTCATGAGAGTCTTAGATGTAGTTAGGCCAAGTGGACTTGACTGAATTAGAAAGGATGATTAAAGATATCTACATTTGAGCATTGTTACCAATGAAGACATCTTTGATGCAGAGTATCACCATTTTATGTTAAATATAACTCTAAACTTTACTTTTACGGTGCTATGCTCTCATCTTCTGGGTGCTAGGGTCATTAGACGGATGTAAGGATTTGCCAAATTCACTTTAACTTTCAATTTCATTTTAACCTTCACGGCGAACCTGAAACCTGTCTTTGACAAGGGAATCTCAATAAAAAACTTACTTTTACGGGGCTATACTCTCATCTCTTGGGCGCTAGGGTCGTTAGACAGATGTAAGGTTTCGCTAATTTACTTTAATTTAAACTTCATTTTAACCTTCACGGCGAACCTGAAACCTGTCTTCGACAAGGGAATCTATTATATGAGTGAAGTTGTCTCTCGCCAAACTTTAATTTAAAATTTACTTATAATTCATAGAGAGACATTCTGAAACTCTTACTCTGACAATTTAGGGATGGGAATTTTATGAGATGTAGAGAGTATCACTATTTAAACTTCAATTAACTCTTATTACTGCATCAAGAGAGGTCTTTGAGGTGACGTTCCTCATAATGACAATTTTATATGATATTTTGGAAAGGTGACTTTAAGATGAAATGTTCACTTAAGTCTTTTGGCGTTTCCAACTCATTTTACACACAAGGCACTCCAAATGAGTTTCTTTTAAATGGATAGATCGTACTGCTGTGAGTTTCTTGTCGGCTCTTCTCACCAGCAATAGTACGTTGTGAACCGACGCTAGTTTTAGATAATGTTTATAATTGATTCAATAAGTATTAATTAAAAAATTGGAGGTTCTTCGTTTATCTCGATATGAGCTCTTTTACTGACAGCTAACGCGGTGGCATAATAATAATAAGAGAGGTGGTTAGGTGGGGTGCCTACACAAAATTATATAATTTGTTATGAATCTACATTAAAATATCCTTTGGCAAAATAAAGGCACGGGCGTACTCAGGCGATGAGCTTATGTCATGAGTAATACATTTATCATAATTCATAAAATGCATAGCATTTTACACTTACAACATATTACTACAATATTATATATATATATTTTACATCAACCTCTGAGAGTCTTCCTGTCATCTGTTCAACACTCTTATATAACCTACCTTGTGAACATAGGGTTAACGGTATTACGACGAGGGTTCCTGCTACTAGATGATTACGATTTATGGCCAATATTACAAGATTTATTCTATGAATAAATTTTATTAATTTCTACTTTATAAATATTTTATTTCTCACTCTATGCTTCGGCTTGAGTATGTCATCCCATAGTCTTTAGACCCAAAAAGGGGGGTTCGTTACAACTGCATACATTCAAAAGGTGTTATCCATCATCAGTACCTAGTATATTATACATAGCAACAAAAATAAAATAGTAACTTAATTAAGTAACAATGTATCTAAGTATTAAGTAAGTAGGTATCATTATTATAAAAATACTATAAAAGGTACTTCTAAAATGCGATATTATAGAATTTCAATACTCAGTACCACAAAGTAATACCAAATTGGCGTAAACGTCAATTAATGCATGATCATTGTAAAGTAAAATGGCGTATGTGACAGAGTTGTATTAAAATAGTAAGTAGTAGTAGGGTATAACCAACATATCAACATCAAATTACATTTAAGAAATTACATATAAGTGACAGTTGTATTATAAACTTCAAAATGGTAGTAAGGTATAAGCGACATTGCAATATCAAATTAGATTTTAGTAATTGTGTATAAGTGACAACTGTATGGTAAACTTGTAAATGGTAGTAGGGTATAACCGACGCTTAATGTCTTTTACGACAAAGGTAAAGAGGCATTAGTTCCAGCTTTCAAAACAGGTACTAATGGTAAACAGTAATATACCCCTGGAACCTTTACACCAGTAAAAAGTAAAAATTTATTACCGACTATAACCCAAAAGTGATGCCATTTTTACAGAGGTATAAGTGCCTTTAGAGTAAAAAAGGCCCAAAACTCGGTCAGTTAAACGAAATGACACTTCAAAATCACAGTTTTTTTGCTTGGGCATAAACAACAAGAAAGTCATCGTAGAGCCATGGGAGTGAGCGCATTCGAAAGAACGAAAAATTTTAAGTATGATGGCATTTATTACTCATTTTCGACCAATATGTCGCTTATGGCCTATTAACTTTTAACCGTCGATATACACATAATAATCACTTACATTATTTTGGTCAATTTTCACTATCAAATTACATTGATTAATATAATTATGCTTTCAGAGCCTGTAGAAAGTGATAAAAGCAAAGAAAAGTTAGTATCGAAAGAACGAAAAATAAAAGAGAAAAAGAGCAAAGACAAGGTGAAAAAGAGTGATTTGAAAAAAGCCAAAAAAAAAGAAAAGGCAAAAGTCCATAAAACCAAGGAAGGGAAGAAGCCCCATAAAAGTAAGAAGAAAAGCAAACATCATGAGATGATACGACCAAATGTACCACCATTACTTATGAATATGGAGAAAGAGTCAGAACCTTCTATAACTGATGTTTTTGCTGGGCAGATATTAAAGAACCATGGCATTACTATAGATAATATAAAAGAAGATAAAGTAGTAGATAAAAAACCTATTGTTAAGGAAAAAAGACCAATATTGCCAATTATAGATCCTTCTACTATTTCATCAAGTCTTGAACCAGTTGTTGAAGAAACAAATAGTGATAGTGCAAAAGCAAGTTTACCTATTCCTGATGAAAGAGACGAACAGTTAAAAGAAATAGATGATATTGAAAATAAAATTCAAGGTATGACTATTTCTAGTATATACACTTAAAATGTTTTTGACTTTGCATCTTATAGAAAAAATCATTTGAATGGTTTAATATAATTTTTTCTGCTTTCTGATATGTTAGGAGAAGTTTATGACTTTGATTAACAAATCGAACTTTAAATAAATAAATATAGACCACTGCATGATTTCATTTAGCTGTTTAGTAATAATTTTGTATTATACATGCATGTGTTAACAGTTATCACTTCTGGAAGACGATCTAGCCTTAAAAATTATGAAATATAAGTTAATTGATTATTCATTTTATTGATGGTAATTGTTGTATTATTGAAAAAAGTAAATTTTGCCTGTGATTACACCAGCAGTACATCTACTGATGTTGTTTGATATCATGCTTAAGTGAATTTTTTCATTGCCTGAAACATGCAATCAAGCACATGGCTCACCCGATGGAAAGTGGTTACCCTTGTCTATGGACTGTTGCAACGTCAGGGGTGTCACCAGCATGTTGCTGACTTCTAAGAAATATTATAATGCCTTTAAAGAACCCTGTGTTGTAGCGCAAAGGGAAAACAGTGGTGGGAAGTTCTCTCCAGATAATTATTGTGTGCAAAAAATGTTCTAGAGATCCGTTGTGTAGTTGAGCATGTGAGCTCAAATAAATGCAGGGAATATCCCATTACTGTAAAAGTATGGACAGCTACTCCTCATTTGTAGATTTTTCTTGGTTTCTCTATATTTCTCTATAGAGAATACACATTCCTGTGAACAATCTGTTTTTGCCAAATTACTATGAAGCTTAATTACATTTTAATGTAACTGTTAACCTTGAATGCCTTTTACATTGAAATTTGAATATTTTTACATAATAATTATACATCTATTTAAGGTTTGAAACAGAAATTGGTGGAACAGCTTGATTCAATTGATGATTCAATGTCAGACGATGAAGACTTCTTAAATATCAGAACTGAAGCCGAAGAACTGATGAATGATTTTGCTGAGGATGTGATTCAGGTATTTATCTATAATGTTGTTTCCTAACTCTGAACCATTACCCCCTTTAGAAGAGACAATGTCAGCAACATCTACCTTTAATGTTTAATTTTTCAAATCCACTAAGAGTCTATGATCTGTAAAGCATGAATATGCATACTACGAATGTCTATCCCAGTACTCATTATTTTACTTGAGTCCAATATTGCCTTGATGAATATTTCCATATAAGAATTGTTGATGTCATTACAAATGATTCATCATATTTTTATGTGCATATATAATGTCTTTGGAATTTTATTTAGTTATATTACTCATTTAAATATGAAGCTAAGTAATTACAAAATTTATTAAATCTAGATTTGTAATTAGTATGCAGTCTTAAATGTTTTGTTTAACAGGTAACTAATATTTGCCTGAAAAATTCTCCATGTATGAATCCATTACTTAAAACAAAACAGTTAATGTTGAATCTCATATTTTACTAAAGATGTATCATGAAACATAGGTGTAAAATATCAATGCATCGTGATTTTACTTTCCAGGAAATAACGCAGCAAGCACCAGTGAGCACACCCCCCTTACAACCTTCAAAATCTCCATCCCCAGTCCAAACTATTCCAAAACCTATTGAACCCCCAAAAGATCCCTCGAGAGAATCCCATAAAGACTCCCCGAGAGAGTACCATAAAAGCCCCCTTAGAGAATGCCATAAAGACTCCTCGAGAGAATCTAATAAAGACTCCTCAAGAGAATCCAATAAAGACTCCCCGAGAGAATCCTATAAAGAACCCTCGAGAGCATCCTATAAAGACCCGCCAAAGGAGCCTCATAAAGACCCCTCAGAGATCCTCCCACAGATTGAATTAAAACTTCCCAAAAGACCAGTAAGAGAAAGGCTTGGAGCACGCGAGGAGTCAAAGAAGTTTCAAGAACCAAAAGTGACTGAAAAAAGGATTGAAAGTCCCGAAAGGTTGTTAACAACCTTACATTAATATAAAAAATATTGAGGTAGTAGGAAAGAAATACTTTTTTTTTATAATTTTACAAGGTAACCTTGCCATGGTTTGCTGTGGCTTAGTCTGATATTAATTATTAGGAAAGTCAATACATATACAAGTTTTTGAGTTTCCCAGATATAAAACATTAAATTTATGCTTTCAGATTTACTCCAGAAAGAGAGCCGGAAGAAAGACCTCAAAAACTGGCCAAAATTCGTATAGAAGGACCATCTGATAGAGAGAAAAGGAATTCTTCCTCAGATGAAGGCTCTGGTAAAACTGATCATAGTTCAAAGAAGCTCAATTCAAGGTAACAATACAATAGGAATAAGTATTTCACTGGCATGTTTTATTTGTTAAATATGGTATAATTATTGCATAAGGTGCAGGGAATATATGATTGTGATATTATAATAAACTAGAGTTTTCTTTGTGGCAACACTGCATTACAAACCCCTAGTAGTAGCTCTATGTTACTTACATATAAAAAATATTCAGTTTTTTACATATGAATATAATAAGCATATAGACTGAACATCTGGCCAGCAAAATATAGAGGTGAGTCAAAGCCCACATGATTTGAAGTAATAAAAACAATGAAATCGTAGGTATTTGTTACGGAATTGAAAAAACGCTATCGTAGTGCCGTCTATTTAGCTGATCTAGTTCTAATTCTATTAAAACGACTTTATCTGGATATAAGTGTTGATTCAGGACATAAGTCAGCTATGTGTCAAGCTTTATACATATACGTTCAGTAGTTTTCAGAAAGGATGCTATCGCAGCGCCATCTTTTTGGATATTGTGATCTATCCCGCGGAAACGACGCCATTTATCGGTATAAAAATTATCCTAAATTACGCCTCAAGATATGAGCTAGATTCTGTGTCGAATTTCATTTAAATCCGTTCAGTACTTTCACGTAATGCTCTAACGGACAGACAGACAGCCAAAAATTCACCGTAATCAGCCTGTCCGCATATATATATGCTATATGTTACCGACCATACATTTGCCTTACTATAGGTTAAAATTTGTCATGAAGTCCATTCAAGTACGGTCAAAATTTAACCTATAATAGAGCAAGTGAATGAGTAGTAAGATATAGGAATCGGCCATAAATTTCACAATCACAGTGGTGTCGGTTCATTTGATTATCATATGTCTGTTTATATATGTTAACAATTAGGATAGGAATTTGTCATTTTTTAATATACATGTCATAAAAAATAAATATATCTAGTCCATTGGACAATAATTGTCCAATGGACTAGATATATTTATTTTGATGTATTCATACTAATTATTAGTATGAATACATCAAATTATGTTCCCTATTTTCAGGGTGTCAGTATTAGATAGTCGTTCGGCGCGTTCCACATGCGCAAGCGTAGTTCGAGTGAGACCCAGACCTAGAATGGCCACCACTACCTCCAGCCTACTGTTCAAAGCTGTTGCTGATGCTCATAAGAGTCTACTGAATGTAAGTCACTTAACATATTATATTATTTATAGCCCTTTCTAATTTTGTATGGCCGTGATATAATAATATGACATAGAAAAGCACTACGTAATGGAGAAAATAGCAATAGTAGAGATATGACACCGACAATTTGGAAATACCGTTAGATTATAAATTGTGTCGCGAGATTGTAAATGGTCGAAATATTGTGAACCATAACATACTGCTTACAATTTAACGCATTCTTGTTCGGTAGAGATCTATCGACGTGAAATCGTCAAACTGTGAAATGGCATGCGATGGAACTTATCTCGCGTGCTGATTGGTCAGTCTTACGGTAGTTCGTTCTGTATCCATAGAGTTAAACATGAAACACAGGTGTTAGTCTGGTCAATTTGGACAATTGAAATAAAGAAAATTCCGACAGCCAAATTTTCGTAAAGACCTTAGGTTTACCATAATAAATAAAGTGTCAAAAATCCCTATCGGTCCCATGTGTGCTAAGGGACTTATTCGGGGCCCAAGGTCTAAATTTTAGGTTTTTGAATTTTTCTCGAAAACGGTAAGTTTTATCGAATAAGTACTTCAGAGCAAAGTTGTAGATCTCAAAATTCTCTATAAAAATGGTCCGTATGATTTTTTCTCTAAGACCCACCATTTCCTAGATATTGCGCTTGTAAGAATCACGTTCTACATAATATGCACACATATGCCACGTGTATAGGTATATACATATTCAGGTACTCAAGCTAGCAATAATGCCTACTTGTGTCTCTTTTATGTATACATTATACTATTCTAAGAAAATATACTCTCAAAAGACCGCCAGTCCCTTACAGAATCCCCTCTACTTCTATGGGCTTGAATAACATCTGGCTATTCTGTTGTCCACGTGGTGTCGTTCATATACCTGTTTCTATTAGTGTTAAACGTGCAGTTCGGGTGAATATACGTATTTATTACTAGCGTCTACTATTGTAGTTTGTGCTGATCAATATTTAAAAAAAATGTCACAATTTTGCTTTATTTGTAATAAACTTTTGACTGAAGATGAAACCGTTGTGGTAAGTCGTGGAATGCCAACTTTAATCAATGCAAGTGTCGCGAGAAGTGATGAGTTTGCTGATTATTTAAGAAGTCAAAACTCCGTTACAATTCACGTGGATTGCAGAAAATCATACACCCGGAAAACTTCAATCTCTGCAGCAAAAAGACAACGTGAGGAAGAACAGGCCAGTAGGTACTTCAAAAGTAAGTCCACCTCGTACTAGAACGCGAGTAAGTGAATCCAGCTTTTGTTTTAAAAAACACTGCTTATTCTGTGGCGATGGAGCGGATGAAGGAGCAGAGAACAAGAAAGCGCAGAATTATCGCCGAAAAATTGATTAATTATAATTTATTTTATAAAAAATTTATTTAAAATAGTTTCTACACTTACATTCAAAGATTCCATTTTAAAATTAGCTAAAGATTGTTCTGATGATGTGTCAAAAGCTGTCTTTGCACGTATTAATTTTGAGTATGATTTAGTCGCTGCTGACGCTAAATACCATGACAGTTGTTACAAATCCTTCCTGAGACCTAATACTGGCGGTAAAGCTGGCCGTCCTCAAAGTGAGGTTATAAACTCTGCAATGGAGGAAATTTTCAATTTCATTGAAAGTGGCGATGACTGCCAGTTTTCGTTGGATGAATTGAAGAATGTTTGTCAAAATGTAGCTTTAGAAAACGGGATTATGAAAATACGATTGAAACTAAAGTATGGTAGTAGAATTATTATTACAGAGAAGCCTGGAAAATTAACATTTATTTGTTTTGTAGACAATTACCAAGACATTTTAAGTCACACCTGGTCTGATAACAAAAACTTACGGAATAGGCCTACCAGGGAAACCACGTTAAAAAAAACGCGCCGAGTACACTACCTCACAGGTGGTGTGGAAATGTGTGCATATTGTGTAGAATCTGGGAAATGGTGGGTCTTAGAGAAAAAATCACAAGGACCATTTTTATAGAGAATTTTAAGATCTACAACTTTGCTCTGAAGTACTTTTTCGTTAAAACTTAACGTTTTCGAGAAAAATCCAAAAAACCTAAAATTTTGATCTTGGGCCCCGAATAAGTCCCTTAGCACACATGGGACCGATAGGGATTTTTGACACTATTTATTATGGTAAACCTTAAGGTCTCTACGAAAATTTGGCTCTGTCGGAATTTTCTTTATTTGGTCACTATTTTTATGTCTAAATTGACCGGACTATGTCAGTTATCAAAAATTGTGACATAAAATATGTATTTATTATTTAGTAGGTAATCAATAATTCTGACATATTGGTAAGAAAAATAACAATACAATTTTTAAAGAGCATTTAGTTTATTTGACTGACACCTGTGATTTATTTTTACTATATGGACACAGAACGACCTACCGTAAGACTGACCAAACAACGTGCGATTAGCTTTCTATCTCGTGCCATTTCAAAATTTGACGATTTGTTGTCGATAAATTATAATCCACCGAAAAGTAATACGTAAAATTGTAAGCAGTACTTATGTTACTATATGCTATTTTGATTGATCCTACATTCATTCTGATATCAAGAGTAGTTTTTCCCAAGTTTCATTATAATCAATTCATCACCCAAAACTACAAAGAGAGAAACAAACATACAAGCATGTAAACAAACTATTCATCATTTCAGATACCACCGAAAGTAAATGTGGAACCGCAACAAGTGAAACGAGCTCTGGTGCTACCGATGAGGAGAACTATCGATCCGCAGAACATCGTGATCCAAGTGCCGACTGCTGACGTGCACGACGAAGACAATGACAGGCGCGGGGACAGCATCAGTCTCAGCGGGGGTGACAGTGACTCTGAAAAAATGTCAGGGTGAGTATATGATTGTGCGATCGCGATGTCTATGTGTATATCTATAATATTATAAAATTGTAAACATGCCATGTCTCTACATTGAAAGTATTGGGTATGAGTATTATGAAAGTAACTGTCTGTTCCGTTTTCACGGAAAAACTACTAGACCGATTTGGCTAAAACTCGGTATATATATATATATATATATATATATATATATATATATATATATATGTCGCAGAACGGCCTCGTTCTCACGACATCTCTAGTTATTGCAGGTTTAGTGGGCGTCATCAGGATAAAATGCGAGCATAAAACACAATAGCCACGGTTTATACACTTTTAATTTAGATTTGATCAACATTATGACATAGTTTAGACGGAGCAGCGGGTTCAGGGCACCCGCTCATACTTCCAGCTTCAATACTTTCTTTAAAATACTCCATGGTCCAACTCGACCTGTTGCCACCAACCAAATGTGCCACAAAAACTTCTCAGTCTACCTAAGTAGATACTACTCAAAGTATAGAGGGCGCGTCTGACCCCGCTCTAGACATGCTCTGCTCTCATTGGTCGTTTATTAAATTACAATATTCATAACTTTTATTAGGTTAGAACGATCTTTAAGTTATAGAAACATTTAACAAATTTAATTAAATTACATTAAGAATTTTAGAAGTAATTAAAATGTAAACAAATGATATTGTGCGTTATACATCCAGTCAACAATACGTCCAATTAAAGCTTCCGTCCTACACACATATATATATATGATGATGACGGCCTCTGTGATTGAGCGGGCTAAGCCTTTGCGGGCCTACCTCACTGCAACGCAGAGGCTCCGGATTCGATTCCTGGTATGGTAAATTTCGGAAACGTATTTTCTCCGTTATTTACCATAGTCTGGGTGTCTGGGATCGGCCCCAGAGTGGTCCGTTGTATATTACCCATAACACAAGCTTGTAACTTGCTTAATTTGAGGATATACAACGTGTGTGTTTGTCTGCCGATAAAATATATATATATGTGTGTGTGTGTGTGTGTGTTTGTGTGTGTGTGGGGGGGGTGTTTGTGTGTGTGTGTGTGTATTCGATGCCGAGGATGAACATAGGATACTTTTTATCCCGAACAATGGGATAGTTTCCGGGATAAAAATATATTTGTCTCCCTGTTTGTTATACTTTTAAAGAGAGACTGTTTGACGATTTAGTAATTAGTTGAAACTCGGTACATATATAATTTTAATATCGAGGGTGGCCAAGAGATACTTTTCAAGGGATAGATTTATGTAAAGATTATCCCGTAAACTAGGATAGGTTTTGTGATTTTGACCATTTCTTCCACTCGTTCCACTTGGTCCATGATGTCTATTTTGTCATTTTTGTCAAGGTTTGTCATTTATGTAGTTTACAGAGAGATGGGGAATGGTATAGTTTGCGATATAAAACGAAGTGAATCTTCTGGGGGCAAACATACAATGGGACCTGTACCGCCTGCTCTTTAAACAAGAGCACACAACAACTTAAATGAATAAACGATGGAGAACACAATTTTTTTTTAGATAACTTGTCTGTTTGTTTGTTCGGGATTCACGTAAAAAGTGCTGGGCCGATTTCGATGCGGTTTTCGCTGATCGGCAGCAAATTCCTAAACTTAAATCTGCGCTGCCAAAATATCCTGGGAATGCCGGAAATTTTTCTGTGAATAATTTAAAATGACCAGATTAAGAAAAATCGAATTCTAATGTGATTCTTTCGCCGATCGAGAGCAAATTCTTAGTTGGTAATAAACTTATTAGAACTCTCAGCACACAGGACACAGCTAGTAGTTAATATTACTTTTAACCGAGAACACATTGTGTTTCTAGTTTTACTCAAACCAGGAACATTTTAGTATATCTTATTAGTGGATTGATTTTTAATTAAATTCAGGACCCAAAGAGAATCGGGTAAGGAGGAGTACATACCGATTCCCATCACAAAGAGGATAACCAATACAGATTACGTACCCTCACGGCGGACAGAGCAGAGGACAAGCAGCCGCAGAGATGATACCCTCATTATTGAGACTATGTAAGTATAAATTCAGTTTTTTTTATTATTGCGAGGCTAATGGGCAGTGTTTACTGTCACCAGTAAATGTCTGCAACACCAGGGATGCACCCAACACGTTGCAAGTCTTTACGATGGAATAGAAGGGATTGAAATAGAAGGGATTGAAATAGAAGGATGGAATCAAGGGAAGAAGGGGAAGTGGCGTGACGGAACTCTCACTCGTCATACAAAAGTATATGGACCACCCATACACGTTTGTATGCTTCGTTGGAAAATAAATATCCTTTAGTTACTGTTACGTCACATATATGGAATAATTTTTTGTTATATAATCGGGAATATGTATGCTATTTATTATGTTTAAACCGTCATTAACCCTAGAGTACTAATCTGAGTCATTTTGACTCGCACCGAAAATATTTCTCCAACGAAAGCATGGATCGTCGTGATTCTTTAAACTAGCTCAGTCGCGCTCATGATTGGTCTTCGCGAAAAAAACATCTGCGGGGAAAATAAGATTGAAATATGTGTTAACTGTGCCAAATTAATATATTTAATTTTTTTTATACCAGATTAATTCTTATTTTATTAAAATTATAAGTTTCAAAAATGAAGATTTTGTCATTTTTGTTGTTTTTATGTAAGACTGATGATTGTGATCTCAAAAAATGTCCTATGAGAGTAAAACATTTCTTTTGATAATAAATTGTATAAACTTTTTTCCTTAATACCTGTGTCAATATAGCGAATACCTATATTAAATAAAAATATAAACATAAAATAGTATTTGATGTTAAATTTATGAACTTATTCGTGTGTAGTCAAAATGACTCATGATTAGTATATTACGTTTGTAAAATATGATTAGTAGTCTAGGGTTAACATCGTTTTATCATAGTAAAAAACAGAAATACTGTTGGAAATTTACAAATATTTTTTTTTTTAAAATATTTAAAATCTTGTATACATTTGAGCAATTTAAACGCCATTATATTCGCAAGCATTTGATGACGTTGTAGTTTTATCTCGGAACGCTTTTCTCTTGTGGTTCACAAAGCCCGAAATGCTCTGTCTGCCGTTCCATATACCGACCATGGTCGTTATGGTCCCCGCGAAAACGTCACTAATGACGTCATTATTTTCGATCACGCTCACAATCGCCCATGTCCAGAGGTGGGTCGAAGTGGGCATTGACCACAAAGCATTAGATATATTCAATAATCAACTATACAGCAAACAATGATATTTGTGGTAATGACATCAACGCTACATAATCCGTTCCACTTGAGTTTTTGAGCGTTGTGAGCTACAAGGGGACTGACTTTACGTGCTATTTAATCAATAGTTTTGTGTTTTGCTATTTTAAATATCTCGCGCATTTTGAACACTTTTTATCAATGAAAGGAATTAAATAAGAAAATAATGTTACATAATTATGTAATCCTACAGCAATAAAGAGATCATATTTAAAAAAGCATATTTGAATTACATGCATATTCCTTATTAGCAAGGTTGTAACTGAGTCAATGTATGTGCCAAAATCTATCGATAAAGAAAACGGACAAACCTTCAGAGATGCATATACAAACATGTTCAGAATATACATAGGTTACAATATTATCATGTAGAAGATCAGATTTCCGTATATAATATTGTTACGAGCTACACAGGACTCGAATAAAAAATGCCGTTGGAACTACTATAGAATTCATTAGAACTGTACAAACACGTTTAAAACAGGTACAAATATAACTGGGCACAGCCGGTACAAAACTGCACGATTCAATAACACGCGCAAAGTCCGTCACGATATCGCTCATCGAATGTACGTCTTACTCGTATCGTAATCCTCGCTCGACTGCCCCACCCCTCCGTTCGGGCATTGTTTTATAGTAAACTACAATACAAAATCGATTGCGTGGGCTGGGTTCTTCTAAGAAAATGAAATTTGCACACCTACGAACGGCCAACAAAGTCGAAAACAATAACAATAAGGATTAGTTCTACACTAATGGCGGCCATGAAACAAGTAGAAAAACAATAGCATGTTTTCTTAATTAGAAATTCTAAACACAAAGTAAACAAAATAATCCGGGAAGGCAATAAACTGCGCTTTACGACAGGCAGCTGTGCGTTTATCTTTGAAGGCATGTAACAATATAATCTTAGGTTTAATGTTAAATCAATCAAGCCAATACACCTACAGCCTTATTAATAAAAAAGTCTTAATCCTAGGAGTAATCCGCCTTTAGGCCGGACTAGTTACTATTGGAGTAACTAAGCATTAACTTCGTCGTAAGAGTGTTATTAATAAACAAGGAGTATCCTCGGAGTAACAATACCTTCCTTACAAGATTAGTGAATAAATTATGGCAACACGAATCATTTAAAAGTAAAAAGACCGATTTGGTGAGTGGAAATGACAAGTTATGTTGACAATTGACATTTGTAGTGTCTAATTGATAAATGATTCCTAATTTCCGACACAAACGTTACCTAAAATTTATTTGATTTTTTTTCGTAGTGCCTAGTTTTTCTTAACCAACTTCGAAAAAAGGAGGAGGTTCTCAATTCGTCGGGATCTTTTTTGTTTTTTTTTTGCTTTTTTATGTATGTTCGGCGATTACTTCGTGATTTATGATCCGATTTGCGTGATTCTTTTTTGTTCGACGCGGAATAGCTTCCAATTGGTCCCCTAAAAATTTACATAGTTTGGCCCAGTAGTTTTCATTTTATGAACATTTTTCATGGAAATAATTTTCACTCCGTTCCAAATGTACACCGATTACTCTGAGATTTATGATTCGATTTACGTGATTCTTTTTTTGTTCGACGCGGAATAGCTGCCATGTGGTCCCCTAAAAATTTGACATAGTTTGGCCCAGTAGTTTTCATTTTACGAACATTTTTTTGTTCCCGGTTCTTGGGACCTATATTTTTTTAAGAAGCGCGGCACCTTTCGTAGGTCCACCCATACATAGCTAGACACTAAAAAGTAACAAATAAAATTTTAAAACTTCGTTTAAAAAAACCGACTTCAAAAACGAAAAAACTAAAATGTATAAAATAACTTATTTCTTAAGCTATTATTATTAATATATATTATCTAAAACATCTTGAAGTCGGTGCAAAGTAAAACATAAAAATTACTATATTTTGAAAATTACTAAGCACCGACTTTAAGATGTTTTAGATAATATATATTAATAATAATAGCTTTAGAAATAAGTTATTTTATACATTTTAGTTTTTGAAGTCGGTTTTTTTAAACGAAGTTTTTAATTCATTTACAAAGTTAGTATCACGCATAAACCACTAAAACATGAGTCAAAAACGTAACCACCCCATCAATTGGGATGAGGAGGAAAGGATAAGTCAATTACTTAGGATGGATAAGAAAAAAAATTGTGTAACGTGTGGGTTTTGCATAATTAAAATAAAAAAGTATATATATAAAATATATCGAAGGCAAAGTGGAAGCAAGGAGAGGGAAGGGGAGACCAAGGCGAGCATTTATGGATCAAATAAAAGAAAAAGTGGGTGTCGTGTCTTACATAGAAGTAAAACAACTGGCCCATAATAGAGAAGATTGGAAGAGGCTCCACCGACAAGAACGTGCTCTTAAATGATAAATGCAATGAATAAAATATATAAGATATTAATTTTAAAATAAAATTTTATTTAGTCACACTATTGTAGTATTTTCTTAAGTAATCTATGTTACCACACCGCTTCGCAACATGTCGCTTGAAGAAAAGGGCGCAAGAAAGTCTTCAACAACATGCTCATCTATGTGGCATCTGTATGAATTTGAGCTCTCTTTTGTACCAGTGCCAGGGCAACTTGTTTGCATATAACAGAAATTGTTGACTGACTTATTCCAATAAGATCTCCTGCATCATCTAGAACCTGTTAAGTAAAATGTTTGTATAATGCTGAATTTATTAAGAAATAGATGAATACTGAAAGATGATCATTATTTCACTTACTTCTTCACGAACCCGTATTCTTATGGCTGCTAAAACTTTAATATGAGGAGGTATACAACCTTCTTTCCTATGTTATTTAATTATGTTAATGTCAGTTTATTTGTCAAATTGTCAATTGACAGCGCTATCAGGGCTTACTCTATGCTTAATCTATCGTAAAGCTACCCAGCAGCTTGGAGTAACTTTTACTCTGAGATTAATGTCGAATTAGTCTACTCCTTGTTTACTCCACGTTTATTAATACTGATATTGGTTGCTACTGAGATAATACTAGGAGTAAAGTTGATCTAGGTTTACTCCATGTTTATTAATAAGACGGCTAGAGTACGTAACTCGTCGTCTTTTTTAATAGTGGAATAGGTTCGCGTTTGACAGCTATCTCACTTGAAGTTAAGTGAAGATGTGATCTCGGATGGAGCAGGCTTACTTAGTAGATACCTATTTACTGGTTTATATGAATGAATATAAACCCTCCTATTCATATAAACCAGTGGTTTATATGAATCGGTGAACATGGAATGCGGCAAGAGAAATGACAAATGCAGTGCACTTGGTCACCGCTACATAATCCTTCGTTATGTATAGTAGACAGAATTTTCTTTCCGATTATTAACATCTCATGGGTTGTCTGGAAGAGATTGCTTCTTAGTGATAAGACCGCCCATTGTGCACATTTAAATTATTTTTAGGCTATAAGTTTTTCTGTGTTTTCTGTGATGGTGTACAATAAAGTGTTATCTATATATCTATCATCTTAAAAAATCTACATAATTTTCGTCGTATATGTAATATAGCGCTATCTCATTTCCAGTAATATTCACAACCCAATTGTAGATAAGGACAAAAGTACACAATTCATAGTCACAATGGATGGATTCAATCCCAATGCATTCTTAGCCAAGAAACTACAAAGCGAAGGATTACTAAACGACGAAGAAAAACTATCCAAAACTGCCACAAGCAAAAAAACGGATGGAACCAAAGAGAATTCAGTTTTGAAAGAAAAGCATCAGTCTACAAAAGAAGAGAACCAACCTTTAAAAGATAAAGATAAACAACCCATTTTGAAACAGGAAAGTGAAGTAGTTACAAAAGAAAAGGATTATTTTATAAAAGAAAAAGTGTCGGAAAAAATTGAGAGGAATGAAAGTAAAGAAATGCAATTAAATACGAACACTATTGAAACCAAGCGCTTAAGTAACACAAGTGATGAAAGTGATACTCAAGTTATTATTAAAGAGTGAGTAATATTTTAATGCCATACTCACAGAGCTTAAAAAGAAGATTAACTTTTACTTTAATTTTTTTATTATATCTATAAGTAACTGGTTTTTTTTTCATTCGTTACTACAAGCTCTTCTAATAAAATTAAATGGTTGTATATATTGTAGTTCCCTTCTAACTATTGACATATGGTTTTAAAAAATATGTAAAAATTCAAGTCGGTGGAAATTGTGCAAGTCTTTTAATTTTTTTTGTTTTTGAAATAACAAAAGGTCGATTTAGCTTCAAGAAATTATGAAAATAATAATAATGTACCCAATTTTTCAGTGTTTCAGAACCACCTGTAACAAAAGAAACTGAAAAGCCCGTTGAAAAACAAAAGGAAATTGAAAGAGTCCAAGAGGAGAGTCCTAATCCGAAGAAGAGAAAAGCGTCCCCTATCGTTTTTAATGTGGAAAAGAAAGATAGAGTGGAGAGAGCTAGGACTGAAAGTGCAGGCAGTGACAATCATGTTGTGGTCACAACTACTAACAATACACATAAATATGATGCTTTGCCGCCATGTAAGTTCATTTATCTTCTATACTAACAAAATTCACGTCTTTAATATCTATCTAATAATTTCAGTGTGAATCATTATTTATTTTGAATTTGAATATTTAATCACTAGTTCTCCACCTGCGAAAGCCGATTCTGTTACCTGGTTCAAATTTATTTCATACTACATATTTTGAAAGTAATAATTCACAGAGGTTTCATTGCATTAAGTCTTTACCTAGGCGCTATTCGCCCATAGAGAATTCTAATCCGTCCCGCCAAAACAATCTCTTCCTGGATAAAAAGTACCTTATATCCATTCTAGGCATTGAGACCACAAAAAATAAAAATACCAATATTGGCAATTTTCAATATTGGTAAAATATAGCACATTAGTGACATTGAAAATTGGTATCTTTCTCTATCTATGAAAACGTCATAGACAGACAGAGTTATAATACAATTTACATTAACTAAAAACTAAACTATTGCCGCATAATTTTGTACAAATTTATTAACTAATATTACATTTAATTACAAGATGTAATTATATTATGTTGATTCTTTATTTATTTGAATATATTTGAATGTTTTTGTTCTATTTGTCTTTGTTCAAAACATAATAAATATATGCGATCGATATCATTACTTATTTGATCACAACACACAACTACAACTATCAAATTAGAACTGTCATCGAGAAAATAAAGAAATGGAAATGGTATAGTTAAGAAATTCTTTTAAATTAGGTTGCCTAGAAGAGATCGCTTTTAACGATAAGCCCTCCTGTTGTTTTGCCAAGAAGTATTGTAATTATGCATTTTGTTTCTGTATTTGTTTATTTTGGATACTAATGGCCTTACTTATAATCGTTTGTTAAATTTTAAGAAACTGCTCAGCAACGGATTAACGAAAATCTTACCCATAAACTCCTCTTAAGGATAAGAGGTGGTGGTAAAGTAACTCATAAATAACTGTCAAAAATAACCAACATCGAGAGGTAGTTAAGTGACTGCTAAGAGGCAAGATGGCAAGTTTTATTTGAAACAGCCATTGATTAGGGGCTTAAGAGTCTCTTATTTAAGATATAGCTAATCCTTTTGTTGAGGAGTTATCCATAGGTCGCTGGTTCAGATCCGGCTCGAAGGACCAAATGTTGAGGAGATAACCCGGGGAATGATAGGCTTAGGTAAATGAATATATTTAATGGAAAAATGGTAAAATACAATGATCATTGGTATGTGGCAGACAGAGCGAATTATTAAGTAATAATTTGACAACTTCAAATTAATTAAAAATATATACATAAAAAGTTGCAAATCAAAGGAGTACGCAACAACTTTCTTAACGAGATTATTATATATTTAGGATTATGGCTCGGCAGCTAGGCCTTTAAGCCAGGTCTTAGTTTACAATACTTTCTTCACTTTCTTAAGCCTAAGTGTAGAACTGTAGGTAATCAGCTAGTGCCATTCAACGGAGTTCTTGTGACAACTCAAAAGGCCACATTTGACTATACAGTTCACATTTCTCACAAAACACATAATTACTATTCAAAAACTATCAATATCCTACAACTATTGTTCATTTTAGAGTCATTTTACACATTTTTAGAAAATAAAACTGCACAGCACAACATCTCCTTTCACTCACGAACTCACGAGATTATTATAAGTAAGGGCTGATATGTTCTCAGTGTCCCAGGCCGAGCGCAAGTTGGTGTGGTGCCGCTCGTTCCCGCTGTGCCGGTACGGGTCGGCGTGTGCGTTCGCGCACCCGCGCTGCAAGTTCGCGGCGGCGTGCACGCGCCGCAGCTGCGTGTACTCGCACGCGCCCGGCGCGCTCTCGCCCACCGCGCCGGCGCCGTCTGTCGGTGAGGTCTTTCATTAGTTTAACGTAAGCGCGGGAGAAACGTCACACTTTCGCGATTGGAACATTTGTATCGGGAACAGTAAAATGTTCCGTATCACTGATATGTTTCATTGAGTCAAAGATATAAAATCACGATTGTCTTGTTATGGTACGTCGCGGACTGAGGCTGAGATACGTGCTGCGGTTTCATTCGAAACATCGTGTCAAACTTGTCAAAGATAAATACAGATATATATATGTCGTGTCGCAGGTATATTGAGGCAGATGGTGTTAAGGTTGAAACAAAGATGAATATTCATAGTAATATTTGAATAAAATACAAATTTGTGAGATAATTAATAAAACCGATTTCTTATTGTTTATTTTATTGTATTCCTGCTCTCTCGCTACGCTTGTTGCTCTGTGATTCATTATGCTCTGGTTGGTCTCTCTCACACGTAAGCGACGTGATCGCGCTGAACAGAGAGTCAGAGAGATCGCGATGATCCAGATCCAAATGATGCATTTGTTTCGGATCAGTGAGTCGGTTCAATAAAGTTACACACGCCTAGTTTATCCTGAATTTATATATGTCGCTTTGCAACGGATAATATAATAATATATATCCGCTAGAAAGATTTCAAAGTCGGCAAGATTTCTATTCATGAGAAGTAGCCGCCCACGACTACCCATCTTTCGCCGGAACGCTCCCTCTGCCCCTACCACGGGACATCCCGAAGTTGTCCGCACGATGATTCATTCTATTTAATTATTTTATTTTATTTATATTTCTAGTTACTTGAATAGCTTATAAAATAATATTATAAGTGACTGAAGTAATTGCACTATCAGCACGTATATACAAGTTGTGCCTTTCCAAGAGTGTACACTCTCGGTGCTCTTCAACAAGTGTTGCTCTTAATTTTTCTGGGATCCACTCATAAGATCCTGACTTGGTGACAATGGAACCACCTGAAGAGTATACTCGTTCGAATAAAGAAAATTTTTGAAAACCGGTCTACAATTGACGGATAAATCGCGTAACAAACATACTGTTACGAGTCGCAAGAATCGAAGTTAAATGCCGTTAGAATTGGTATAGACTTTATTAGAACTATATTAACACGCATAACACAGGTACAATACTGTCTCCCCCCTACATCAGGTCGTCACTTTATACTGCGCAACTACAATGTCCCCGTATCTAATTCGACTTAAATCTGACTCACCTGACTAATGACTGCCTTAAAAGATTACAATACATCAATGGGCTGTTTTCTAATCACAAATTTTAAACACAAAGTAAATGAAAGAAGACGACTTTAATAGAATTTAAATGGTGTTAGTTCAAATGCGAAAGGTAATAAAATATGTTTTTACAGATATGCAGTTGTGAATTTTGTTTCTGTCGGGACCTGAGTCGTAACAATACAGTCGAATTGAGAACCTCATCCTTTTGGAAGTTGGTTTAAATAATCTATGTTTGTTCCTTATAGCATCCCACGTGGTACCCGCAGCAAATTATAAAACTATATCAGCCAGTGCAGCGACGAATGTATGCAAATATTACCCCAACTGCGCAAATACATCATGCCACTTCTACCACCCGAAGCCCTGCCGCTATGGGAAAATGTGCGCAAATAAAATTGAATGTAATTTCTATCACGCAGATGTGCCGGCGAAATGGAAATATACTCTGTAATTAGGAATAATATAGAATGCAATTTATGGGAATTTGTGTTTTATTTTATACTAGCATCTGCGAGCAAAGTTCATGCGCGTTGCCAGGACGACGACCTTTTTCGCTACATTGTTTTTTTAAACTCTCATTATTTCTCGCCTCTCATAAATCTAATGCACACTCTAATGTCAAAAAACCATAAACAAGCTTCCAGTCATGTCTCCTCACCTCGCCTTTCCTTGTACTATAAACTTAACGGCTTGGCTTCCCTGTCTTTTACAATTTACATAAAATCAAAAGTTTCCCAAGAGGCTACCCAAGAGTTGTGACCGGAAAATAATAGGCAACCTAACATTTGCATATTCTATGGGCTACATACTTTTCGATTGGTATAGAATTTGTTTAATAAACCAACCGGTGAAATGTTTTTTTTTTTTAAATGATTAATTAATCATATACTAGACTGAAATTTTTTAGGCAACCCATATTCAATATATTTATTGACACATTAAAATAAATATAAAATAGGTTTCATCAAATAAGCATCTCGGTGAAGGTCGTCGGTATAGCGTTGTACAGCGCGTCCGCAGTCCCCACTCCCAAAAATTACGCATCCGAGTTATTCACCTTAGGGATAATCGCAAAGAATACAACATACAAGTACTCTCTAAGGAGAGGATAATCGCAGGGCTCAACCCATCCGCAGTGCAATGGGAAGGCTTTGCCCTGATGTAGTGATGTAGCAGCACAAAAAATTATTAGATAAACCCAACGTGATGATCCCTATAATCCAATTGTGTTCACGTAAGCGCGTTGTAGAATTTGTAAAATTTTACATAGTGACATCTGTTGAACTTTTAGAAAATTAATAAATTTACGAGAGACACTCATAGTACAGTTAATTTATTCACTATAAATATATAAGCTTTTATAACCTTATTTGAAGCTTAATTTAGTTATTTGAAAATGGCAGACTTTAGTTCCGATAAGCGAGTCGGTTTCTCTTTGGTCCTTACCTTAGTTATTTTAGTTCTTTAGTTGTAGTAAACTAGACGGCGTTGCTCTTATTTTATTTAATTATGGTGCAAGCTCGGAACAGTTTCGTATAAATGAGTACCTAAAAGGATTTTAATTTTTTACATACTGTTAACATTTGAATACCGTTAAACATTGTCACGGTGAAGTCTCATAGGCCAAATTCTCCTATGACGACCTAATATGTGGCGAGGTCGCTTAACTCGCACCAATTGCTACGGAGGTGACTATTTCGGGGGCAGATTTCCTTATTATCGTTTAGGATCTCATTCATCGAGATTTTATCCCACTATAATTCCACAACGTGAGACGTTGAACTGTTAGAAACGAGTAACGTAAGTATATAATCCTTTCACTGAGTACTTTTCAAAATTTGGACAAACTTGTATCCAAACTTGATCAGTATTACCACCATGTTTAAATGGATATTACAAATTTTCAAACTACCTATTGGGCCACGTTCAAGGATTGATCACAATAGTGTGGACAAGAAAACGAAGGGGCTGCTTTGAGTGTGCGATAATGATGATTATTAACAAATTAACAGCTTACCATGAATGAATATAGAAAATAGATATCAAAGTTACGAAGTAGGATAGCGGACCCCGGGCTTTAAGGCAAATGCTCCTTTTTGTTGGCCAAGGGAAATCCGATTGAGGACTAAGCTGCGACAGGCACAGAAGCCTGAGGGGATAATCTGCAACCCGAGTGTGGGATTCGCCAAATTGCGGGCGGCACTAGCTTGCCCAGTCAGAACTGGTGCCACGCTATTGCCATTCCCAGTTAGGGATACCCACTAAAACCCCTGGGTATTCCGTCCTCCGCCTTAAGCCAGTGCTACAGGGATGCGGAAGCTGAATCAACTCCGCGTGCTCTGGCAGGCGGGGACTCGCAGGTCTCATCCACTGCTGGGGGACTTTTTTATCCCCCAGCATCGTCGTTGTTTAATCCGGGCTTGGAGTGGTATGTAACGCGCCTCACGGGAGAAGATGAGCGCGCGCTGAACACTCGCGCTCTCATCTCGACGACATATACGCGTTAATGAGAACCCCTATACCTCAAGGGGCCCCACCAAGTGTCATTCTGACCTAACCCAACAAGGGAGATAGGTACTGATTTCCTCCAAAAATTGCTAATGTTGATTCTCCAAAAATAAATACCTAACCTGTCCAGAGTTTTTAGTTATTTCGTAGCATATAAAGATATCTTAATCTAAAGTACCTAGTAACTCATTAACTAAGCATTCAACATGTGCATGATGAAAAAATCACCAACAAAGATAAGTAACCGTGACATACATAGCAAGATAAACCGAGATGAAAGATTCAATAGAGTTCCATTTTTGCTATTTAGTTACATTACTAATAATTTCACATCCATATCGTGGGAGTGCACAAAAAATAAGTTGTCCGCCATTTTAGGCCATCCACCATGTTGGATTTAAAGCGAAGTAGTTTTTTAACCTTTAACATGAAAACATTAATTGTTCTTATGTCCCTGTAACACCTGGGACAGTGTTAGTAACTGGGTCACGTAGGTAGATGTGGTTAGGATTTAATTTGTGATATTGTTAATGATAAACATTGACAGGCAACGTATGTGTATATACACTACTGAAGCTACTTAATAACGTTATTTTTTAATGCTATAAACAAGACGAATTTGGCCACAAGTAATTTACAGGGCATTATCAACAGTCTAACTGCCTAAAAGTAATTATTTCCAGATTTAATCATAATTGGCAATCTGCTTGGGTAGTTCACGACCACTTAGCGGACTTATCATCTTTCGTTACATTTGTAAACCCAAGTGGTACGGTTATTCAACCCACCTCTTGACATGGGTCGTTGTGAGCGTTGTGTGATCGAAAATGATGACGTCATTAGTGACGTTTTCGCCACGACCACAATGACGGTCGCCTTGTGGTTCCAAGTTACCTTATTTTTTCAGGTAAGTTTACCTGAAAAAATAAGGTTAAATACTAAAATAAACTAAATTTAAATAAGTTATTTTACAGATTGTATAAAAAATAGCTGCCAGATGAAATACGCCATATGGCCGTAAACTAATCAGTCAACGACCACCAGACACGCGAAGTATTTGTATGGCATGATTTGAATGGTCGACAATTGCTCAGTAGAATTTTCTAGTAGCAATGTGACGTCTAAATTAAATATATATAATAAAACTAAAATGGCAAAATATTTCATACCATGCTAGTAGAAAAAAGATAAGCCTAAACAGTTAGTCGCTGACGAGGTATTCATAAGCGAAGATAGCGTTAATTTTGTCAGTTAGTTGAGCTAGCACTAATTATTTTATTAAAAAACGCTTAAATTTAAATAAATAAATAAAAAATTACATGTTAGAGTACAATACAATATATATTATTAGAGTCTATTACTATGTTTATTCACCTGTCTTACCATCGATAGAAATTTGGCATTACCTACTTGTATGGACTTTATGTCAAAATTTAACCGATATTAAGCCACATAATCTTTTTATAAAATATAGGAATCGATCTTCAATCAACATTGACAATGTTCACATGATGGCTACGTTCCATTAGAGACACAACGACGACGTTCACGACCGCATTTTGTTTTCGTTCAACCTGCTTGCCGGCGTTACAATCGTAAACTCAAGTGGAACGGTTTATTCGACCCAACTCTTGACATGGGTCGTTGTGAGCGCTGTGTGAGCGAAAATCATAGTGACGTTTTCGCCACAACAGACGGTGCATATTGGGCGTTGTGAGATACTCATGAAAGGGAACGTGCCCAATACTTATTTTTAATCTCAGCGCGTAATAATTATAATGGAATGCAATATAAGACATAATGCTTACGAGGCTCTTGCAGTCTGCCAGAACTAGAACTTAGCTACTTTACTGAAATGGACCGAATGCCTTAACCAACGATAATCCAACACAAATATCGCAAATTTATTCTTCAGTCCATACACAAACAACTATAAAATAATTGATAGATACCTAAAAGACAATTCACACGTGGGGACCACGGTGTATGGCATATAATATTTAATCATAGTACGAATAATGTGAACAGATTGATGAGTGTGAAACATCCGTAGTTAGCTCTCCTATCGTCCTGTTATCATTCATAGTCGGAACACGCCTTTGCGAGGGTCACAGTGAGATATGGTGCAATAAGTAACTCATCTAGAAAGACAGTGTCCAAAAGAACCAAGTCTTTGGAAGTTCTTGTTGGAACTACAATTGTAAAGGTAAGTATTTTTATAGCCTTCCTATTTTATTTTGTTTAGTATAAAATTACAGATAAATAATATCGAACGCATTCTTATTTTAAACAATAAATAGGTATAATGTTTTCTAGTAATGAAGGTACGTTTATAATTTTAACTAATTACAATTATTATTTTTAAATTGAACGTATTATTAAAATGATAATAGATCATTCGAAAGTAGCGTGTTTAAAAGCAGGTAGATGAAAAAAAAATCAGGCGTTGATTACTGTTACGGATAAAATTTAAGTTTAGTTTATATATTTTTTTAGTTTATATCTTTTCAACCAATCAAAACAAAGGCTGTCTGGACGAAATTTACGTTGGCCGAATATGAAAGAAACTTCTATGAATATGTATTGTTTTATTTGTTTGTTCCTTCTACATGGCCTTGAGATTGAACTTATTGTAATGAAATTTGGTATAGGTATATGAACTTTCAATAAAGGAAATGAACATAAGACAGTTTTTATTACAGAATATGAGATATTTTTAGCTGGATACGAATACAAAATTTCCATGATGAAACCTAAGTTTCAGTATATATATAACCACGAATATATTATTCGTACGATGTGTTTATATTTAATTAACCAATGTATTTAAACAAAATATATTAAAAGAAGCATGCACATGCACATTTATCAACAATATGCTGCGCTGTGATTTTCCAGTACGTGCTGATTTTATAAATTGTATATAATAAAATAATAATATCTAGTGACCTTGCACGTTATCGTTTTCAAATGTAAACATTGTTTTACAAATAATTACTTGTCTTTAAGTCTTATAATATTAAGATTTCCAAGTGGCATCGTTTGCGAAAACTTCGAATGCGTCTCGAACTATCACCAATTCCAGTACAAAAATTATCCTCTTTGGCCGAAAATATATATGCATATGTCAATATTTCATAACAATCAGATAATTCAGCTTTGAAGAAAGAAAGAAAGAAAACAGGTTTTTTTATGATGACCATATACAAGTGAAACAAACACATTCAAAGTAATAAAGTAACAATACAAAAAAAATAACCACAAAGTAACAAGAAAAGATATGCATACCTATATATACAGGTGAGAGAGAGATAATACTTTATTGCACCAAAATACACAATTACAAAAACAGACCACATTTACAATATTTTCTAGGCAATACAATAGGCGGCCTTATCGCTCAAAGCGATTTCTTATTGGCAACCTAAATGAAAGAATTTTGAATCAGGCGATATAGGTGGTGCAAGAAAAGACAATAGATACATTAATAACTAATTTAGGAAATTAATATACAAATACTACAATTCAAAATACATAAGTTATATCAAAATATGACCATGTTTCTGAATTTCGTATGAAGCCCTATTCGTTTTCGCCGGAATACTCACATTCTAACTCTCCTTTATAATATACTATTTAATCCTAATAGTCCTCCTTACCTTAAGGAACGTTGTGAATTCCTTCGCCTCTCCACTTGTCACAATTTGCGCTCAGATACATATCGTAGACTCCTAACACCTGCACACACTTCATCCTTTTACGATAACTCTTTTACAGTGCAGGCTGTCAAACTCTGGAATGCTTTGCCTCTTAGGTACTGTCAGAGAAGCCAAAACATTATCTAAATTTCGGAACTCCCTTAGAAAATCTGTCTTTAAATAAAAATTAATATGTATATACATTGACTTACTACTATATATCACATTAATAAATAATCTTTCACCCGTGCAGAAACGGAGAAAGAATACAAAATGTTTCCTGCGTCCGGTCCGTCTGTCGTAAGAGGCGACAAAACAATCCACAACTAGGTGGTAGGGAATGTACCCGTCTGGATGGCTACCAAACCCTGGTTTAGAGTATGCCGCTGTAACGACCTTGAGGTGTGTTCCGGTATTCCTGGGCAGGTTCCAGTCCGCAATTAAGAGAGCAGCAGAGCACTTTTGCACATTTGATTTTACAAATGTCCATAGGCGATAGTAACCGTTTTCCATCAGGTGGCCCATCTGCCTGTCTCCTTAACTCATGCAATAATAAAAAATGAAAAATCTTTAAAATAACTGTGATTTGATGGTGACAAATCTTTATTTCGAGGATCGTATGCATCTCAAGAAAGGAACATAAATATTAACAATATCAGGACAGCTCTTGCCCAGACCGTACAAAAGGACGTACAAAGATCCAGTCAGAGTCCCTTATACGTTTGGTATGGACTTTTAAATACTTGAATAGTAAATATGTTACGCACTTCTTTTAAAATGAATAAATTAGGCAGTTTCTTCAAAAACAATTGTAAGACACTCTTTGATACTATCTGTGATGAGAAGGCTGATTCAAACACCCAACGTATCAGCATTGCGATAGTGCGGCAACGCATGTAGCCTGCTAATTACACTTCCTCTTTGTTTAATTGTTCTCCCGATCCTAATATGGCCGATTCCTAAATCTTAGTATTCATTGACTTGCCTTACTATAGGTTGAATTTAGACATTACTTCTATGTCTGTATGTACTATATATATATATATATATATATATATGTACTGTATATATTGTATTTACACTTATGTTAAATATTAAGCAATAGTAAGGCAAATGAATGGTCGGTAAGAATTAGGAATGGGCGATTATTTGTAGCGTTATATTACAGCAGCTGTAACCCGCAATTTCAAGATTGATAATTATGCCTATATAATTATTTTGGGCAATTGAAACTATCTTTATAGAGTAAAAAATAGTCACTCCCACCTCCATCTGTTTGTATATCCGCTAACTCCTCTTAAACCATGCAAAGGATTTTTAAGCGGTTTTCATGCCATCAGTTAGATCATTTTCAAGGAAGCTTTATATAAAGTGAATTTCACTTACTTTCTTTCTTTCTTTCACTTATAACGCCCTCGATTGTAACGATCTTTTTGGTTATAGCGACGTAACGCTTCAGTTCCTTGAACGTAGAGAATACTTTACAGGAAATTAATTTGGCTATAGCGATTTCCGATGTAATACCGATATCGGATATAGTGACTAGTTTACATGAACCAGTTGCAACAAATTCCTAGAATTTCCTTGCAGATATTTTAACCCAGTCTACATACAAGGACCGAGTCAACAAACAAACACACAAAAGTTCATTCATAGTATGGTTACACGCCGACAAAGTGAATGCACACTTGCAGTTTATTACCTTTCCCGCATTCGGACTTCTTTTGTTTACTTTGAGTTAAAAATTTGAAAATAAGAAAAACATCACATTGTTACTATACTCGTTTATGGCCGCAGGCGTGTAGATTACGTTTTCTTGGAAAATTTCAATTCACGCGGTCGATTGTTGTATTGTATAGTTTAGTATAAAACAATGCCCGAACGGAGGGGTGAGTCAGTCAAGCGACGATTACGATACGATTAAGACGTGTACATTCGATAAGCTATATAGTGCGCGTGTATTGAATCGTGCAGTTTGTACCTACTGGTTGTGTCCAGTTATACAGGGTGGCGCAATAGAACGTGCATATTGCATCATCTTTTTCGCGGGGTAGAAAGTGCGCGGGCGGGGGGAGCCTGCATCGTTGGGTAGGCGGGCTCATGGAGTTTTAGTCACTATGAGTCACTTCGACGGGAAGCGTCGCGCATTTTGCGTGCGCGCATTTTACGAAAACTCTCGTTCATACATCGTTACTAGGCGTTTATATTGTTCTGAATATGGACTACGGCAAATTAGTGAAGCTCCGAGTGCTAATTTAATTTAAATATGGGTACAGCGTTTTGAAGAGACTGGTTCAACGTTTAAACCACAAGCAAAAGGTCGTCCAAGAACATCTAGGACCGACGACAATATTGAGAGAGTTATGCAGTCTGTACGAGGAGATCCACAAACGTCTACTCGCAAGAGATCGTCTGTCTTACACTTATCGCGACGAAGTTTGCAACGAATTTTAAACTTGGATCTTAAACTGCATCCTTACAAGCTGCAGTTAACACAAGAATTGAAAGAGTATGAATTCGGAGCAAGGCTCGCATTTGCTAATGAAATGCTTAATCGATTTTCCAATTTTAACTATATCCTTTTCTCAGATGAGGCCCACTTCCATATCAATGGGTTCGTAAACCGTCAAAATGGTCGTTACTGGAACAGTGAGAATCCCAAACTCAAGCACCAGAAACCACTGCATAGTCCTAAAGTGACAGTATGGGCAGCAATCTCTGGTAGAGGAATAACCGTTTTTCTTTGAAAATGCGCGGGGGCAAAACGTCACTGTTAATACCGAACGCTATGTTGCGATGTTGGAAGGTTTTTTGGCTCCAGAGCTTGAAAATTCAAGAATAGTGAATTCTAGGACTTGGTTTCAACAAGACGGAGCTACCTGTCACACATCAAATGACTCCATGGCGGTTGTGAAACAGATGTTCCCTGGCAGACTGATTTCGAAAAGAGGTGATATCCCATGGCCCCCACGTAGTCCAGACGTGACGCCTCCTGACTTTTTTTTGTGGGGATACCTCAAGAACAAAGTCTACAGCAATAATCCGAAAAACATCGATCAGCTCAAGGAGAATATCCGTGGTGAAATGGCAGCAATTACACCAGCATTACTGAAGAAAGTTTTCACTAACTTCCGTTTGCGATTAGAGGAGTGTCGTCGTAGAGAGGGTCATCATTTAGACGATGTTATTTTAAAAAATAAACTTCAGTTATTTCTTAATAATACCTCAGTTTTATTTTAACTATACCTTTTGTATTTATTTTTTAATCAATATTTTAAATATGCACGTTCTATTGCGCCATCCTGTATTTGTACCTGTGTTATACGTGTTTGTATAGTTCTAATAAATTCTATAGTAATTCCAACGGCATTTTAATTCGAGTCGAGTTGAGATAAAGTTTTCTTATATTTTATTTACATCCACAGATGGTTAGCAGTTGTAATGATACACTTTTTTATAAATGTTCAGGTAGGTTAAATCTAAAAATCAGTATTAATAATTAGACATTACTTGATATATATGCACATTTCATAATATTAATATATAATAATAATATCAATCAAGAACTAATTTTATTAACCGACTCCCAAAAAGAGGAGATTCTCAACTTGATTGGTATTTTTTTTAAATGTAGGTATGTACACTGATTACTCTGAGATTTATGAACCGATTTACATGATTCTTTTTTTAGTTCGATTTGGAATAGTTGCCATTTGGTCCCATAAAAATTTAATATACTTTGGCCCAGTAGTTTTCATTTTATGATAATTTTTTATGAAAAAAAATTCAATTACGTTCCATATGTACACCGATTACTCTGAGATTTATGATCCCATTTACGTGATTCTTTTTTAGTTCGATGCGGAATAGTTGCCATTTAGTCCCCTAAAAATTTAACATAGGTCCAGTAGTTTTCATTTTATGAACATTGTTTCATGTTTTTTTTCCGTTCCCGTTTCTTGGGACCTATTTTTTAAGTGCGCGCGGCACCTTTCGTAGGCCTACGCATAGCTAGACGACACTAAAAAGTAACAAATAAAAAAACTTCGTTTAAATAAACCGCCTTCAAAAACTAAAAAGTATAAAATAACTTATTATTAGAATAAGATACTATAATTAAAAATAGCTTTAGAAAGCTATTTTTAATTATAATATCTTATTCTTAATATATATTCTCTAAAACATCTTGAAGTCGGTGCAAAGTAAAACGTAAAAATTACTATATTTTAAAAATTACTAAGCACTGCCTTTAAGATGGTTTAGATAATATATATTAAAAATAATATATTATAATTAAAAATAACTTATTTCATACTTTTTTTATCACATTGCACGTTAAGATTTACATGTTATGTTACCTATCTTAAATAAATGACCATGAGTATATAGATGCTATAGGTATTTTACTTTTTTCTTGCAGCGAATGTTCGGCATTCAAACCGAATTTCGGCCGAATGCCGAAGTTCGGCTCAAGCTGCCGAAATTCGGTCGAACCGAATGCAAAACGAATTTCGGCCCATCCCTAGTTATTATTGTAATATTTTGGAAAACTCGATCAGTAGTTTCTACGTGAAAGAGTAACATTCATCAATATCATTATATTAATACGTGAAGCAAAAACTTTATACCCTTTTTTACGAAAATTGCGCGAACGGAGGAGTATGAAATTTCGCACACTTATAGTTTATATAGAGAAGGAGTGCAAAATGCCAATATTTTGCCAGAAAATACATTAAATCAATAAACATTACATACACTACCATGTATTTGACACACACATATATACTGTTTTGTTTATTATTAAAGTCAAATTAACGGTGTAGCGTTGGCGAAATCTGTGATTATAGAAATACTAGCTGACCTGGCGAACTTCGTACCGCCATATTTTCTGAATTCCTAAAAGACTATGTTTCATGACACAAAAACAAAATCACCATAATCGGTCCAGGTGATTAGGAGGATTTTAGAACTCGATCTCAGCGCCACCTACCGGTTCTAATTGCGAATCTAAACCATCCGGGAACCCACTCAAACACACAAAAACAAAATCACCAAAATCGCTCCCGGTGATTAGGAGGATTCTAGACCCCGATCTCAGCGCCACCTACCGGTTCTAATTGCAAAATCTAAACCATCCGAGAACCCACTCAAACACACAAAAACAAAATCACCAAAAGCGTTCCCGGTGATTAGGAGGATTCTAGAACCCGATCTCAGCGCCACCTACCGGTTCTTTTTGCTAATCTAAACCATCCGGGAACCCACTCAAATACACAAAAACAAAATCACCAAAGTCGCTCCAGGTGATAAGGAGGATTCTAGAACCCGATCTCAGCGCCACCTACCAACGGGGTAAAAAGTATCCTATGTCTGTCTCCTGGTTCCCCACCAATTTTCAGCCAAATTGGTACAGGCGTTCTTAAGTTATAAATAGTGTAACTAACACGACTTTCTTTTATATATATAGATATAGCTGTCCCGGCAGACGTCGTACTGCCCGGTAAAAAATAGGGGTTGATCGTAGAAGGTTGAAAATTTAGGGTTGTATGTATTTTTAAAGCTATCATAAAAAAATAAAAATATCAAAAAATTAAAAAAAAATATTTAGGGATGGACTACCCTTAACATTTAGGGGGATGAAAAATAGATGTCCAAAATTTCATGAGAATCGTTCAAATTAAAATCTAATTCAACCCAGTAGAAAATTATAAAAATACTAATATCGCTATTAAAAAATAGGGGTGGATCGTAGAGGGTTGAAAATTTAGGGTTGTATGTATTTTTGTATTTTGTATCATAAAAAAATAGAAATTAAAAATTTTGTCTAAAAAATAAATAAAAAATTTTAGGGGTGGACTATCCCTAACATTTAGGGGGATGAAAAATAGATGTTGGCCGATTCTCATAGATACCGGATAAGCACAAAAAATTTCATCAAAATCGGTCAAGCCGTTTCAGAGGAGTATGGCAACGAAAACTGTGACACGAGAATTTTATATATTAGATAAAGTCTTTGACAACAGAACCTTGATAATGTTAACCTTATAATTTACATTAATTATGGTCGAATTTCAACCACTGTGCGACCACTAGTAGTAATCAAATGAGCTAGACTAAATATGTAACGTTCCTTATTAAACGAGTTGAATATAAAATGCGTGTTGGTTTACCGATTGATAAAAAAACAATTAGTTGACTATATTAGTATTAATTAGAATTAAATATTAAAATTATTTTGATTATGATAAATAAATAAGTGACCTAGTAATTACAGCAAGTTTCACGGAATATTACCTTTGAAACAGATTTACTAATTGCAATACACATTATCCGAATACGTGACTACGAAGTATCAAATACTAAGTAAACACGGAATAGATAAAAACCACGGTGCGAGTATTTACAGAATTAAAATTAAATACGTCGACCAATGCTTCCCAACAGTAGCGAAATGGACCATAATATAGAATGTAGATCTTAGACAGATTAGAATATTTTTACTACTTTTATTTTTATTATACATTACAAAGTAAGTTGTAAATACAATTTTTATGACAATTTAAAAGCGGTCATTTTGTTAAGAGAGATTTCTATCAGATAACGAGTAGTCTAAAGAAATTTAGCTATGCGATCATGTATTTACATCGAATTGTAGAGCCCGGAAGCTGCACGTGATAGCAATTGCTTTAAGAATTGTTTTTGAAATTTGAAATTCGTGCCTCACTCGGGTCTCGCGCTTACTCTCGTACTAAGCACAGCTTGCGCCCACATAATCTAAAAAATATTCATTTCTTATTATTTTTACAAAATTACTGTATATGAGCTATAATTTTCATAGTCACTACAGGATAAATAATATTTCTATACTTTTGATTATGATTAATAATAACTAGGTTATAGTTATTAAGTTATGGGGAGTTTCTTGCCGCTTCTTCTCCTTAACAGCAATAACACGTTGCGAAGCGGTGTACATAGACTAGGAAGTAAAATAAAATTTTAACCTATATGTATGACCTTCAAAAAGTGTTCTCCAGTGGAACTTATTTTGAATAAAAACTTTTGAATTTGAATTTGAATATAGTTTTAACATAATTCTGCATTCTTTTTATATTTTGCTCCTGTATTCCTTGAATGTCGAATGAATGAATCGAATGACGTCTCAACTGCTGCGATGTTAATTTTCAATCAACATATCTAAAGTTCAACTGTCGTGCCATGGTAATATCCAGAAATTTTGCTATCAGTTTCTTTCGTTTGAAATATAATGAAGAATTCCACTAAAAACTGATTTTTTTTTCATTTATTTATTGTATACTTATTTTTATCCGTGCAGGAACGAAGAAGAATACAATTTCCTGGGGCTGGACGGCCTGTCGTGAGAGGCGACAGGCCGTGGGTTGTTTACCCACAGCCAGATGGGAAGGCATTTGCCCAACTGGATGGCTACCACCCCTGATCTAAAGTATGTCGCCATAACAAGCTTCCAGTCCGGTTTCCAGTCTCCCTTAAGAGAGCAGCAGCTCATTTGTAGCATCTTTGGTGTAGCAAATGCCATAGGCGTTGTGTAACTGCTTTCCAACAAGTGGGCCGTCTCCCTGTCTGCTGAACTCCTGCAATAAAAAAAATCAGAGAAAATATCCAAAGTTAATGTTTACAGGAATGTTTGCATTAAAGGGGGAAGAGCCTTAAAAGTTTGGGAACCAGCAAAAAAGGCAAATAATAGGAATAGTCACAACATAACCACCAATCAAGGTCGTATTGAAAATAACTTATGTTGAACACTGACCACAAAAACTCCGGAACTATTAATGTCTATAAACTGAATACCAAAGCAGGACGCTTATATTTTCATTCTGCACTTATTATTACCGCCTTTTGCGACTATAGCCAAAAGTGCTTGACTTATGACGTGCAAAGCCGGATGTACCTTAAGTGCCGCCCTGGGGCACCGTGAAAAATACCGCCCTATTATTTATGCACTGTGAATAGACTTCAAAACATAAATATCCAATAAGAACTCGATTCTTAAAATGTGTCATGAAACCAATAACTTCCCAATTTAAAAACTCATTGACTTTTATAGCAGAAACTTGTATTTTTTTCTGACACTCTAGATTTTGCCACCCTCCAAAATTTCGCCACCCTGGGCACTAGCCCCTAGTGTCTCTAGCGTAAATCCATAACTGATGACATGTAAGTTTAGGAATATAAATTTTGTTACTAGTATCAGGCCTCTTAATAATTTGAAAGATAGGTAACACGTTAGAAACATTTAAAAATTATTTACGTACAAAAGAGCAATCGCTAAAGTACCTTAATATCGTCTTACTTTTATCTCATATCTTAATAATTTTAATCAATAAATAATAAACTATTTGACTAGATATGGTCATAATCTTGTACAAATTCTAGCAAGTTGCGACGATTTGTGAAATGATAACAAGTTGCTCATTAAAAATGCCTTTACCAACCAAAGACAGGTGATCTGCCTGTAAGTACGGATTGTTAAATAAACCTACTCATACATCAGTTTTACAATATTCTTTATAAATAAAGCTCTTATTTTTTTAGTAATTAGGTGTGCTCACAACTAAGTTTGCGCTGGACACTGACTTTTTGTTCATATATTAAAAACGTTTTAAGATATCTAAATTAAATTACGTAATCTACTCACATACTCACATGATAATGTGATTGATTAATGATTCTTGTAATTAACAAATAAAGTACGCAATGCTGGAAAACGAGAGTCTTCGTGTAATGCCTCCGACTCGTCATGACGTATGGTGCCGGGATACTGACAATAGGACTGATTCACAAACTGAAGGTCACTCAACGGCTATAGAGTGAGCTTTGTTGGGACTGTTTCTTATGGATAAATCCGAAACGAGGATATCCGTAATAGAACCAAGATTACGAACGAAAATTAGCAAGTCAACGTAGTAGTGGACCCGCTACACTTGTCGCAGGACTGATGCCCCATGGAGCAGACGGATTCTGGAGCGGAGACCGCGTCCCAGTAAGCGTAGTGAAGGACTCTCTCCAGCCTGATGGACCGACGCCTTACGCAAAGTGTTTCTCTGCGTAAGGACAGACAAAGAATGTCCTGTTAGGGCAGCCTATCGTTAGAGGCGACAAAACATCCCATAGCCAGATGGTAGGGTATTTGCTTGTCTGGATCACTACCACCTCTGATCTAAAGAATGCCGCCATAACAACTTTGAGTCGTATTCCGGCATCAGTGGCCAGGTTCCAGTATCTCCATCGAGGCCGGCAGTACATTGGAAGCAACTCTGATATTGCTAATGTCTGTCGGCAATGGTAACCAGTTTCCATCACAGTTGGGCCGTCAGCCTGTCTGCTGTGCATCAGCAATGAAAATAATTAAAGAGTTGCCGGTGAAGACTGGATGGGGAGAGTGGAGGACTGGAATTGATAAGTTTACTTAAAATAAGTCTACGTAAAATAAAGTTTACTAAAAATAGAGTTTACTTAAAATAAAGTAAAAAATTAAGCCAAAGTAGTAACAGAGTTCCATTTGATTATTATTTCCTGCTGTCCTAAGAGCGGTAGTTAAATTTTAGGCAACAAAATGTCAAGAAAAAATTTATTAAAATGCAATACGCAACGTTCATTATATTAACAATATTAAAAATACAACAACAAAGCAATTTGTCTTCCGCATATACAACTTTTTTTATCTTTTTTTACAAAGAAAACATGGAACAATAGTTTTTTTAGTAAATATAAATAGGTAGATCATTTTGTCGTCACAAATGTGCGTATAATTAGTTTTTTTAATGCCTACTAAGTATTATTATTACAGTTTAGTATGACAAGGAAGTGCTCATTGCCCGAGTGAACATCAAAACAATATATATAACTAGTCTGGCCATAAAAAACTGTTACATAAAAACTTTTTTTTTTTCAACTTTTTAATTATTTAAAATTTGGAACGCGTATATTATTTTAAAAACTTCTTTCGATTTTGCGTCATTTCACATATTTTTTCGTGTTCATTATCAAATTACAATATGGAATGGGGTATTAAAGAAAATACGATTGCAGTGATAGCCTTGCACAAAGTGAGTATGGAGCCGTCGGTCATATTCCAGACACTTCAAAAGCTTCGTATCAGCCGTATGTTCGTATATCGTACTGTCAACAGATACAACAACACTTCGTCTGTCGAAGACCAAAAAGATTGCGGCGGCCGCGTGCTATTTGTTAGAACTACAAAGGCTGTTAATGCTGTTAAAGCTAGAATTCGTCAAAACCCCATTAGGAAGCAAAAAATCTTATCGCGAGAAATGAAGATTCCCGCTAGGACTCTGTCGCGTATTATAAAACAAGACCTGAAGCTCGGTGCTTATCGTCGATATAGAGGACATGCCCTAAATCAATCTTTACAATTAAAGAGAGTGGATCGATCAAAACGCCTTCTGTCGCGATATAAAGGTGAAAGGCACAGAAATATCCTCTTTAGCGATGAAAAAATTTTCACGATTGAAGAACACTACAATAAGCAAAATGTTAAAGTGTACGCTCACAGTTCTAAAGAAGCTGCTCAAGTGGTCGGAAAGGTACAACGTGGTCATCATCCTGCGTCAATCGTGGTTTGGTGGGCCGTGTCTTATCAAGGAGTCACAAAACTATATTTTTGTGAAAAAGGAGTGTAAACCTTAGCCAAAGTGTATCAAGATACAGTCTTGGATCATGTTGTGAAACCTCTCAGCAATATACTTTTTAAAAATATACCGTGGGCTTTCCAACAGGACTCTGCACCTGGTCCACAAGCACGATCTACCAAAGCCTGGCTTGAAACCAACGTTCCGGCGGCGGTTCTTTATAAGAGCTGAAGACTGGCCCTCATCTAGCCCAGACCTCAACCCTTTAGACTTCAAATTATAGTCAGTTTTGGAGGACATGGCCTGCTCTAAACGACATGGCGACATTGAGTCTCTTAAAAAAGCTTTGGAGCAAGCAGTGGCGAAATTATCCTTGGAAACAGTGCGTAAATCCATAGATTCGTGGCCAAACAGATTAAAGGCCTGTATAAAAGCCAAAGGTGACCATTTCGAATAGTTTTTTATGCTAAGTCTTTAATAAATATGTAGGTATAAATTTTAATAATATTACATTACTTCATTTTAAAAAAATGCATTTTCATTTGTAACAGAACTTATGGCTGGACTCTGGACTAGGTATATTTGTATTTGTTTTCCAGTGGTCAGAACCTCGGCTCATGATTTTCCCTTCATCTACTTTTATCAACCTCTTCATACTTATGTAAGTAGCTTCTTAACCAAAAAAATATAGCTAGTAATATTCTTCGCAAAACGATGACCGGTGGGCCCAAAAACGGCCGCGTTCGCACATTCGTATTATGAATGTGACAAGTATCAAAATAAAAAGGAACTTTATTCTATGCCATGCCTTATCAGTATATCCTACCAGTACAAACGAAAACGGAATATATTGTTACGAGCTACAGGACTCGAATTAAAATAAATGCCGTTGGAATTACTATAGAGTTTATTAGAACTGTACAAACACGTATAAAATAAGTACAAATAAATAAAACTGGATTCAACCAGCTCACATTGCACGATGCAATACAATTCAACAGGCGCTATACTACTACTATACAGTACGAAATCGACCGCGTGCCAGTGCACCGCTCGGCACTCGAAAACACCAGTGAATTTCCGAGAAATAGTCATTTGTACACCTGGCTGATTATTCTTGCGAGCGGCCAACAAAGTCGAAAACAATAACAATAGGCATATTTTAATTACGCCGACTATAAAAGAACTCCAAATGCGGGGAGGGGCAATAAATCCGGTGCGGCAATAAAAACGGTGCGCGGCATTTCTTTGCCGGTATATAACAATAAGTGCAGGTGGCCCAATTTGTAAAAATGTGATACTTAAAGAAAACTACTTCAAAAACCAAGAATTACGAATAAGAAAACAACAAAACACACAGAAGATCAATCTCAAAACAGACATTAACCATCCCACCCCACAATAACCACTATGGCAAGAATACTACTACCTGCATAATACCAAAATTAATTAATGAATTGCCCACTACATTAAGGGAATCTTTAAATTACAAAAATATAAAACAGAAATTAGAAAACTATTATTTAAAAAAATTGCAATGACAGCATGTGTGTATGTATGTGCAAGTACGATGTGATTAGGTGTATGTATATATGAATGTATAATATTTTTATTTTATACTCATATGCCATAATGGTACTTGCCCGAATTGTTTGTTTACCATAACAGTTATGTGACATAATCTTCTTTGCCAGTACATTAGATTCCATAATGACACGAGTGCCATACGTATTTTTATCCATATTATTAATTGCAATAATATTATTTAACAGAATATTTCAACGCCATACTAAATTAATTTCACCGTAGAAAATTAACCTAACGCGTTTGTCCTAAAAAGCGATCGGCTTTCTAGCACTTCGCCGGCCGCATTGTTTTTCATGTTCTAACCTTTTTTGCCAGGGGAAATCCGTTTGAGTACTAAGCCGCGAACAGGTACAGAAGCCTGGGGGGATAATTCGCGATCCATGTGTGGGATTCGCCAAACCGAGGGTGGCACTAGCGCGCCCAGTCAGAACTGGTGCCAAGCTATTGCCACTCCCTAGTTAGGGATACCCACTAAAACCCCTGGGTGTTCCGTCCTGCGCCTTATGCCAGGGCTACGTGTATGCGGTTTTCCCAACTCCGCTACCCTGGCAGGCGTGGGCCCCGCTCACTGGGCCTTTTCCAATGCCAGGGGGCTATGCCCCCGGCCACTACTGGGTCTTTTCGGCGTGGGGTGGTCTGTTACTCGCCCCACGGGAAGATAGATGAGCGCGCGCGGAACACTCGCGCTCTCATCTCGACGGCATGTGCGGGTGAGTGAGAACCTCTATACCCCTAGAGGCCCCACCCGCGCCGCCCGCTTACGGTGGCCGAAGATCTAGGTCAGACCTCCGGCGTCGGCGCGACCTGCTTAGTCGGGAGCGGAGCAGGGAATTACGCTCACGCTCCCGTTCCGACTCCTCCTTCGCAAACATGACTTGCTCGCAGAAGGAGGAGACGGCGTCCCATCCGGTGGAGCTCCCGACCATGGTGCGTACCACGGCCGGGAGCGATCATGTTCTAACCTAACCTTTTTTTTTTTTTTTTTTTTTTTTTGGCCAGGGGAAATCCGCTTGAGGACTAAGCCGCGACAGGCACAGAAGCCTGGGGGATGCTCGCGACCTTGGTGAGACAGTGTGGGATTCGCCAGATCGGGGGTGGCACTAGCGTGCCCGGTCAGAACCGGTGCCACGCTATTGCCACTCCCCAGTTAGGGATACCCACTAAAACCCCTGGGTGTTCCGTCCTGCGCCTTATGCCAGGGCTACGTGAATGCGGTTTTCCCAACTCCGCTACCCTGGCAGGCGTGGGCCCCGCTCACTGGGCCTCTTCAAATGCCGGGGGAGCTACTCCCCCGGCGACGACTGGGTCTTTTCGGCGTGGGGCGGTCTGTAACTCGCCCCACGGGAAGAGAGATGAGCGCGCGCGGAACACTCGCGCTCTCATCTCGACGGCATGTGCGGGTGAGTGAGAACCTCTATGCCCCTAGAGGCCCCACCCGCGCCGCCCGCTTACGGTGGCCGGAGGTCTAGGTCAGACCTCCGGCGTCGGCGCGTCCTCCTTTGTCGGGAGCGGAGCAGGGAATTACGCTCACGCTCCCGTTCCGCCTCCTCCTTCGCAAACATGACTCGCTCGCAGAAGGAGGAGACGGCGTCCCATCCGGTGGAGCCCCCGACCATGGTGCGTACCACGGCCGGGAGCGAGGTGTCAAATCCGGTATGGGCGACGAGCTCTCGGCGCTGCTCTGTCCAGCCTGGACACTCCTGGAGTGTGTGCAGCGCCGTGTCCTCGTCGCCCGTGTCACAGTGATGGCACCCTGACGTTGCCTCGCGGCCGAGGCGACACAGGTACCTTCCGAAGCAACCATGTTCTAACCTAACCTAACCTAACCAAACCTAAACCTATTGATCGTTTAGTTTAAACCGATTTTATGATTTTTTTTTAGAAGCAATTTCGATGGCAAATGATGTTATGGTATATGATAATCACGGCAGGTTTAGGTTTAAGACATTTATTTCTCAAAAGAATTTACAATTCACTTACAGAGAAATAAGTAGTTACATTTAATTCACATTTACCCCTATTAGCGCATCTGTCCGTTTATTATTGTAATATTTAAAATATTTTGTTTTCGAGTAAATTTAGTTAATTATTATTTATGATATATGAGGGCAGTCTTGAGACAAAAGTCCGAGCAATGCAAGTTGTTCATTAAAGCAACGGGCTTATTAAAACGCGTAAAGCGATTTGAAAGTAAAGTTACGTGTTTTTGTCAGTCAGTCCGTCTGTTACTTACTAAATAGCTTTACAATAACAAATGGTGCAGTGCAAACAGATGGATAGATTTATTTTAGTTTGGATAAATAACTTTCACATTAGAATAATATGAATTTAGTCAAGTAAAGAGTAGTCCTTTAGAATGTGGTTTTTCAATAGTTTTTGGAACAGTAAGAATGATTTTACAATTAATGATTATTGTATAGTAAAACGCCTTCATGAGTTATATTCGTTTTTCCGTAGTTTGTTCTGGGTATATTGATACTGGGTAGATTGATATTATGTCTGTTGACCAGTATAGCAGATGAAATTATGGTAAATGAAAAAATGACAAGTGGGTGTATCCGAACATGACCAAAGGGCAATCACCTAGTCATAAATTTAATGTTGTTTTATATTTTTAACGAAACTTACAATATATCACCAGCCACGTATGTCCATAAATGGTGTGAAAGTTTCATCGCGATGTCTTCATTCACCGTCTGCATTTCATATTAGTAAACATAGCTACATTAAGTTAAAAACCTGTTCTGTTGTGTTCTGTTGATCATTTAGAAGTGGTCACGTCTTTTGAAATGCGAGTTGAGATGACAGTTCATTAATTGTTAAGCATGATCAAGCCTCGTAAGCCAAATTATCCAACGAAGGCCTAACTTCAGGTTAGGTCGTCCTACACTCCGGTTACTTTAGAACAGATTATTTCCAGGTTAAATTTCTTTGTTACAATTAAGGATCTCTTTCATATAGATTCTTAGTACTCTTCTTCCACGCTATCAAGCAGCTGAGATTCGTTAAGATCGTGCCGACGGTTAGTAAACCTGAATTTGGTTAAAAACATTCTCCAGTATAATTGGAACACCCGACTGCTAGACCCTAGTAAACATTCGTTGAAGTGCCTATATTTATATATATATATATATATATATATATATGTGTGTGTGTGTGTGTGTGTGTGTATATATGTATATATATATATATATATATATAAATATATATATATATAAATATATGTGTATATACATAGACCCACCTATTGTTTTTTTGTTTTTTTCAAGCTGTATAGCTGTATAATATAAATTAAATTATAAAAACAATCAATGCACCTGTTTCTTTCGTGTTCCAAATGTAAATGTACATGGGCTGCGATAACGTACCTACTTAATGAAAATTAGACAAGTTCTGGGATTTCATGTTGTAATTAATATTGCATTGCGCACGCGTTTGACCTAGTATTCTTCTTTTATCGCTAAAAATAAATCTTATTTCAAACCACGTTATGTAAAAGTAACGACCAATTTATATTGAAAAGAAGTTAAAATGTCAAGATCAACCTTCATTTGTAATCCTAACTGAGCTCAGCGTTAGTGCAAATGTAACGTTGACTATTTATAGAAATCGGATACTAAATTGGAAAGGACATTGCCTTATATAAAATTACACGAGCTTTTGTACTTTTAGCACTTTTTTGTGGCAAATTTAAATAATTATGATATACATCAAAAATATTGACACCCTTGAATCAGTATATTTTTTTCCGGGGCAATAGTAAGATATAATAATATAATAAAATCACCCCATAAATGTCCCACTGTACCAACTACATATTTATTTCGTAAAAATAACCACCACTTTACGACTATAGATATAATAAATCGCCCTTTTTGATTTACTAGATGAACAGTTCGATTCTTATCTTTATAAGATCTTTGAAGCAATTAGAAATAATTATAACTACATTTAAAATGTAGATTTAATTATGTTATTCTACATTAATTACATGGTAAAGCAATGAGCAAGTTTAGGAAGAGTACTGTACGGCTAATTGATTTTTTACAGAGGTACGACGTGGAGTGGTAAAAAATGTAATTTATTAAACTGGTTTATGGCAACGTGGCAAGCCTTTCATGAGGGACGCGACCTGCGTGGACACGTTGGCCGCATCCCATTTACCTGACGGTTTGGCGGCGGAAACAACTGTATCACTCAAGCGGCGTATATATATACAACCCTCAATGAGAGTTATATGTTTGTGCCGTTTGCTGTTGAGACGCTTGGACCATGGGCTCCTGGGGCCATGAGCCTCTACCATAATTTATGAAAACGACTCATAGACTCTTCAGGTGATTAGAAGGCTGGTGCCTACCTCGGGCAACGGATCAATAGGGCGATCTAACGAGGAATCGTAGCCAGCCTTCTGGGCACCTTACCCATAGGAGACGGTGATCTGGGCTCAGTATTCTACTTATAGTATTGAGGGGCTATGGGTAGAATCTGTATATTAATACGCGAAGCAAAAACTTTGTACCCTTTTTTACGAAACTTGCGCGGCCGGAGGAGTATGAAATTTCGAACATTATAGTTTATCTAGAGACGAAGCGACAAATGGTATTTTTTTTTTATGCATAAAAAACATTAAGGGCCGCTTGCATAATGATCGCCTTTAAATAAAATTAGTTAATCATATTAAACTGCCTAAATACGTTTTACACAAAACTTATTGACAGTTCTTTAAACATATTTAGCGGCAAAATTTGCGTTGTGCAAGACGCTAATTGTATTTAAGGGTCTTAAATGCGTTTTGTGTTTCTTAAATTGTTACCTGGTGATTCGGTGCTTATAAATGAAACAAAGGAATCACTGGTAATCATTTATTTATATGGTTAAAATGGTTATTAAAAAGAGACCGTGGCACATAAGTTACGACGGACTACAATAGATTAAATATGAAGAGTATTTATAACAGAGCAGTTTGAGACTTTAAAAACATAGTTCACAAGTAGTGGGGTTGTAGAGGCGTCAGACTGTATTTAATAAAGGTTGGTTACGAAAAGTTGATAATATATTTGATAGATCTGAAGTAAATTAATCAAAGATGGTACGACGGTTCCGTTAACATGAATTTAGTTATTAAAAGTATTTGCTTAGCTGTAACGCCTGGTAACGGCGTGGGCAGCTAGCCTGAAGACGGCAGGCGCGTCGGCAGCCTGGCTTCACGTGCTTTTCTTGTATCAGCTACAGCGGTAGTAGTGAGCGGGTTGGAGGGCTCAACTGCCAACTCCAAACACCAGCTCCCGTAATAAAAAAAAACCCCGAAGACCTGGAACGCGTCATAATGCACGCTATTAGTCTTCGGTATACGAAATTGTCGTTAGCTTGCGCGGTTGTTTAAGACAACTGAGACATGTGGGTATGTAAAACTTTTAATAATGAAAAATTAAATAAAGGGTTAAGAAAAGAGATTTGTAACAGTCGAGGTTTACTTACGGGGTTCTTTTAGTAAAACAGGAAACCGCAGAAGGGGTTCTTAATATTCAGGAGAATGTTCCTGGCCAAACTCAGGTGGCCGAACGAAATGTCCCCACGGTCCTGACGAGAGGCTATTCATCGTGCCTGGAAGGTTTTAGACTTCTTAGTTCTATATTGGAATGTGAACGAGGGTTTTCGAGTAGGAATTTAAAAAGGTACTCACCGATTTGGATGTCGGTGACCTAGTTCGAAGTGTTCAACTTATCAACGACCAGTGTCGACCAAGGTTCGCAGCCAAAAGGGAATGCATTCAGTCCGTTGGTTATCAGCGGCTGTATTCACCTTCGAAGTCGTAACCAATAAGGTGGCTCTTTTGCTATTTCTCCAATCACATTACGACAGCTCAAACAATAAAAAGGCTCCACGTAATGACGATGTATAATTAAGGACGGCTGACAGTTATCGGTGTCGTTCAGAAACGAGAAGACTAAGGCACTCAGCCGATACTGTCGAGTTCTTAATTGCCGTTTTGAAAAAGTTGAAATTAAATTTAGTTTATTTTATTTAAATTAATGTTGGTATTTTTAAATGTATTTTGATTATTTTATTTAGTTTATTTAAGAAAGATGTTTTGTTTGTGAACGATTTTGTTGTTGTTGTGTTGGCGGCGACGATTCCATAGATAAGTGTTGGCAACCTGACATTGATATGTTTATTTGGCGGTAATTTTAAATGTGTTAAATTATTATTTTACGTAGGGTTTTTACTACGTAACAGTGCCTCTCCCCTCAAAGAATTTTGCTCCGTAAAATTCTGGCTGGCCCTCCAGCGCATAAAGGAGAAACAAAATAAAAAGAAAAAAAACATACTATTGAGAAAAAAAAATTGTAAAATTACACGAATAAAAAAAAATTAATTAGCTAACTTAATGTAGATAAGACTAAAAGATAAAACGAAAAAGAAAAAAAAAATCCATTCGCGACCAATAATCATCGTGAAGGAAAGAAAAAAAAATTCAATATTAGAAAAATAATATGAAAAGCAATTAATTCAATATATAAAAAAAATACGAAGTATATAAATTAATGTATTCGATCAGCGTTACTACCGTTGTGTGTTTTGCTGGCAAGCGGAGGGTTTGTTTACTCAGGCATGCTCCTTCTAGAAAACCTATGCATACCAATAACACTCACATTTCTTTCAAAAATCTCAGTCCAAATCATCACTCATTAACATATATTTAATATGGTGTAATATTGATATACTATACATACTAATACTAAATAATATAATGTAATATTTATATTATTCACATTCATTCATCTTTCAAATCATCAGGGTCTCGACAGCAGATTTTACGCTTCGAGACGTTCTACTTGAATTGCGTGTAGCTAGATTTATTTCTAGTCTACACTATACAAACCTCCGGCCAGGAAAACTGGTCGAATATACTTTACTTGGGCACAATATAAAATTATTACTGCTTTGTCCCATGTAGCATAACTATAGCTCATTCTATTTTTGCATGTCTTTGCAATTGCTCAATATTTTGTTTAAAAAGAAATTTTTAACACGATTGTTAACGTAATATGCTATCGGTTAACAATTACTGCTTAGTAGCAAAAGGTTCTAAAATAGAAATATAATGAATTAAAACGGGTAACATTAAGTTCCTATAATCCGAACAAACGAAATGTTATAATTAGAGCTGTTTTAATAACTAAACTATAAAAATTAAAAAATACGATCTAAATTAAGATCTGTTTATATTTTATGAACTAAAAAAAATATCTGACTATATTACAGTCGAATAGCATTAATCTTAGAACCTAACACATAATAAGTAAAACTTAGAAAAAGAAATTATGTATCACCAAACTGGTGGTAAGTTGGTATCAGATAACCTGACTAAATAAAATAAAAATAAGAATCGATAAGAGGAATATTTTCCTGAGTATCGAATTCAGACTAAAATAATGTCTGTGTATGCTTAAAACATACTAATGTTCAAGAAAAACTTTATGTGTACTACGTACAAAAATACAAGTAATTTTAATGATGCTCTCATAACATTAAATTACTGTGTTAGTAGTAAATTACTACTTTACAAGGATTTTGCCCCAAAATGTTGTACAGGCAAAATGGAATGAATAACATACAGAACACATATTAGTGTTAACTGACTGAATTATACCAAGAACTATAATTAACAATGTTTAAAGTTTCGGTTTTTAGTATTTATAATGATTGTTGAATTTTTATTTATTTACATATATATATTTATTTGTTTATTATTTAAATTTGTTTTTGTAAGAAAAGTTTTATATGCACAATGTTGTCTTGTTGAATTTGTTGTATTTTGACTATAAACAGTCGTATTTAGGTATACATATATTAAAATGTGATAATTTTTATAACGTTTATTGTTATTCGATTTATTTTTTAAGGTCTTTAATATGCCAACTGCCAATAATCTTTCCCGTTCTTAAGTCCTCTAATTCGTAGACTATAGGAGAGATTTTTCTGATTATGCGGCATTTATCAAATTTCGGCGCAAATTTCGCCGTAAAGAATTTACTTGCATCCGATAGTGGATACGTTTTCTTCCATACTATATCACCTATGTTATATTCTAAATATCGTCGGCTTTGATTATAGTGTTTTGTACTTTTCGCGTGAGCTTTTAGTAGAGCTTCACGGACTTTAGGGAACGTTTCCTCTAGGGAATTTAAATTATTAGCATAAGTGCTACGCGATGCGCAATTTAATGATATAAGATCTGTATTAGTGTCTGTGTTACCGTATGTAGTACCACAAAGCACTGCTTCTCTTCCATGGAGAAGAAAGAAGGGTGTGAAGCGTGTTACCTCATTTACTACTGTGTTCATGCTAAATTGTATTTTGGGTATCGACAGATCCCATTTTCTGTGATCATCCTTTACTAATATTGATAAGGCAGTTACTATTGTACGATTATATCGTTCTACTGTGTTCACCTGAGGACAGTATTTAGGTGTTAAGTGTACTTCTGGTATATTGTATTTTTTTAAAAAGTTTTGCATCTCATTGCTGGTGAATTGCGAACCATTATCTGCAATCACTGTTTTTGGAATACCATGAACTAAAAATACGCCTTGTTCAAGGCATTGAATTATATTTTTGCCGATTGCGCGGCGTAATGGAAACAAAAGGCAGTATTTGCTAAAACAACATACAACGACTAACAAATATATAAAACCCGCACGAGAGCGTGGTAAGGGACCTACCAGGTCTATGCTTATGCATTCAAATGGTCTGTTAATGACCTTAGGTGCACCTAATAGACCAGGTGTCTTTTTCTGACTATGTTTGTATGCTGCGCAAGTCTCACAGTCTCGAACCCACTTGAGCACGTCTTGATAGAGTCCGGGCCAATGGTATCGAAGTGCGATACGTCGGTACGTCTTTAAGACGCCGAAATGTGGATTTAAATCTCCACTGTGATGGCACTCGAGGATATTAGAGCGCTCATTTTGGGGAACTACTAATTTCCAATCGAATTCTGGACTATTCGAAAATTTACACTTAGAATATCTGTACAATTTATTGTCTTTTATCTGAAAATTTGGACAAGAGCTTGGACGTCTTTTACATTTTTCTAATAATGAGTTGTACCAAGTGTCATCATCGACTGGTTTCAACTCGAGTACTGGGACAGCGCGGGAAAGTGCGTCCGGAACCACATGATCTTTACCCTTGCGGTGAAAGATCTCGAAATTGTAGGGTGATAATCTAACACCCCACCTGGCAAGTCTACCAGTTGGATTGGTTAGGTCAAAAAACCACTTTAAACTCGAATGGTCAGTAATTACCTTAAATGTTGGTAAGCCTTCGACGTAAGGTCGGAAGCTTTCAACGGAAAATACGACGGCCAACGCCTCTCGTTCCGTCGCGCTGAAATTACGTTCTGCCTTGTTAAGGGATCTACTTGCGTAGGCGATAGGGTGTTCTTTCCCATCGTCATCCAGTTGAGTAAGGGTTCCAGCTATCCCGAAGCCTGAAGCGTCGCTGTGTATTGTGAAGGGTTTGGAAAAATCAGGGCACGCTAGTACCGGTGCAGAAATTAAAGATGATTTTAAGTCGTTAAAAGATTTCTCCGCGTCTTCCGTCCATAAAAATGGTGGAGCGGTTTTGCTAGTGCTTGTCAAAGCATTAAGAGGTGCTGCTAATGTACTGAAGTTTTTAATAAATCGACGATAATACGATGCTGTTCCTAAAAACATTTTTACTTCCTTTCTGCTTTTTGGAGTAGGAAATTCTACAATGGATTTTGTTTTCGAAGGGTCTGTCCGTAGCCCATTTTCATTCACTATATATCCTAGGTATTTTAATTCCTGTCTGAAGAAGTTACATTTATTTAAATTAATAGTTAAATTCGCGAATTTTAAACGATCTAATACTTTATTTAATAATTTTAAGTGTTCTTTAAAAGTTGACGAAACTATTATAATATCGTCCAAATATGCGAATACTTTTCCGTCTAATTCGGGTCCAAACAGCTTATCCATTAAACGCTGTTGTGTGGCCGGTGCGGAAGTAAGGCCGAAGCACATAACTTTATATTGGAAAAGACCACGTCCTGGGACTGTAAAAGCTGTCTTTTCCTTTGAATTCGCTTCTAGGGGAATTTGCCAAAAACTGGACTTCAAGTCAATGGATGAAAGGTATCTAGCATCTCGTAACTGGTCGAATATATTAGATACATACGGTAGAGGATATGCGTCCTTTTTGCTGACCGCATTAAGTTTGCGACTGTCCAAACAAAAGCGCATTTCGCCATTAGATTTAGGAGTTAAAAGAGTTGGATTATTCCAACCGGAAGAGCTTGGCTCGACGACACCCAATTTAAGCATTTCGTCTAACTGACGATTCATTTCTTTTAGCCGTTCGGGAGAGAGACGGTAATATCGTTGTTTTATTGGTGTGTGGTCGCCTGTGTCTATTACATGAGTTATTAAGGAAGTTCTTCCTAGACCATTTTTTTCTGAGCTGATATTTTCAAACTGTTTTATGATGGTCTGCGCCTGAACTTGTTCTTCTGGTGACAGATCATCATAAGGATGGATGTATTTTACTTCATTAACTGAAATGGGAATATCTATTTTATTAACTAAAGGTAAGGTATCGAACAACTCGGGAGCTATATTGAATGACTTCCAAAAGTCTACACCTAAAATAAATTGAGTTGAGATGGATGGTATAACATAAAATTTTATTACTCTAGATTCATTCTTTAAAGTTACAGGTAGTAAAAAATAGCCTTTTACCGTTGCACGGGAATTATTAGCCGTTGCAATAGTTTTAATGTCGTCGCAGCATTGAAGTGTTATACCTTGTTTTATAAATTTATTTTCTACCTCTTTATTTAGAATTGAAATTGAGGATCCGGAATCTAATAATCCGTAATAGGTTTTTCCGTAAACTGAAAAATTTAAATATGGTCTTTCATCATTGGTTTTTGATTTAATCGTCGATATTTTATTTGTATTTGTTATTTTGGAACTATCTTCCTTGTTCCTGGTATACCTTGTATTTGTATGTTTATTTCTGTTATTTAAATTGCGTTTATTTTTAAATGTAGTAAAGTATTTTTGACTCTCTTGATGTGACTGGCAATTGGGACAGTTTGGCCTGATTGTATTTGGTAATCCACAATTGTAGCAAAAAATATTTGGACATTGTTTATTAAAATGACCAAATTGACCACAACGTCTGCAATAAACATTGCATTGTATGTTGCGTGACTTATTATTTTTATAGTTAGTATAATGTTTACGAACCGAAGCGTGGGTATTAGAAGAATTATAAAAATATCGGTGCATCCGGTTCGAGCTTACTAGTTTTTTGAATTAGTTCTAGGAATTTTTGATTTAGTACAAATTGGACAATCAGGTTTCTTAGTATTTATACGGCCACAACCATAACAAAATATTTTGTTACAACTTTGGTAGTTATGACCAATATCGTTGCAGCGTTCGCAACGTACAAAATTATTATTATTAGTTTGGTAATTATTTCTTGATGTGACGTTTTGTTTAGGAAAGTATTCATAATTTGAATTAAAGTTTCTATGATTCGAATAGTTATTTTGTGGAATATTGCCTTCGTTATTTTTAAAATTGCTATTATGTCTATTTGTTGACGGAAAGTTTTTATAACTCTGGTTTTGAAAATTTCGATATAAATTATTGTTTTGATTTTGGGATTTATTGTGTGATACTTCTCTTGAGTTACACGAGTTTTGAGAAAAACCTTTAGGTTTTTGTTTAATGTTTGTTATGGTATTAACTTGGTTTTGTTTGTTTGTACAACCTTTGTATCCTAAGTCAGGAGCTACAAGTTGTGAAGACATTTTAGGTGGTTCGATAAAATTTGCCGTACGATCGCGTGTATGGTCTAATAGTTTACATTTACTTCGCAATTCATTGATTGTTGTGAAGTCATAAAGAGATAGTGGCATTTGTATTTCCGGTCGTAAATTTTTTCTTATAATATTTATTTGACTTTGTTCGTTTAATGGTTGCGTGAGGCGCGAAAAATAGTTTATCATTATCGATATGAATGCTGTAGAAGATTCACTAGAACCCTGGGTTCTACGTTGGATTTCTGCTAATAATTTATCATTATAGTCGATAGGCGAAAATTCGGAAATAAGGCCTAATTTTAATGATTCCCAATTGGATAATGTAGGTCTTATGCTACGAAACCATATCAGAGCTTTGTCTGTAAAAAGTTCTATTGAAGATTTAAAAAGTTGAGAGTTGGAGATCCCCCTGGATTCACACAACTCTTCAAGGCGTTGTAAAAAAGAATGGATACAGATATTTCCATCGAATTTGAGATTTAATTTCACCACTGATAGGTTATGATTTTCTTGACATAAGTTAATTTTTTGAAATGAAGATTTTGGTTCCGGTGCTTCCTGTATATTTTCAAAGGATTCTTTAAAAGAATAATATAAGTTATCTATTTTAATTAAATAGGAGTTTAACTCGGAGTGTAATGATGAATATAGATTTTGGTTGACACTCCCATCTATTCGGCTAAGTCTATGGAAAAGATGGTGTGATATTGCACGAATACGGTTTAAGGATTTATACTGTGGTTGATGATCTTTGAAAAAATCTTTTATTTCTATTAATTTGGTTTGTATAGTATTTAGTTCTTCCACGGAATCTAAGTCTGTTTCAAGGATTTCATCCGCCGGGATGTCCTTAACAAGTTGTCTAACTTGTACACGAAGTTCAGTCACGGTAGGTAATGGTTTTGCCTCGCGAACTAGGACTTCGTAAATCAATTCATCTTTTCTTAGTAAATTGTAAATAATTGGTCGTTCCATAATTAACGTTTGAGTATGTGACTATAACAAAGACAACAACGCGTAAAAACTAATTGAAGAATAAGAAAAAGTTGTAAAAAAAAAATTGAATTTTTTTTTTTTTTTTTCAAAAAAATTAAATTCAGTCTGAACACGCCCTTATTTATGTACAGATAAAAGTAGAGATTTAAACTCTATAAAGAAAGTTATAAAATTAATTTTTAAAAATTTTCAAGCTAAGCTATATTTATCGCTATGCCTGTTACAATAGGACATTTGCCTTATTTTTTGTTAAAAACAATCAAAATTTAAAATTTAATGTAATATAAGCCTCCTTAAATGATAAAATTGTATTATAAAAATGTTATAAAATGGCTACCTGCATGTGTAGCTGATATTAATTTTTAGCACTATCTTTAAAATATAAATCTGAAGATATGTAGGTATCTATGAATACAGAAACACAATTGATTATTACAATTTCATAGCAAATCCTATGAATTTATTTCAGAAACAAGAGATTTTAAGTTGATACTTTAAAATAAAACAAAATGCTTTTTATGAAATGTTAGAAGTCATTAAAATATTGGATTTACTGGTATAATTGCTTGAAAATTGCTAGAGTATTACAAAGAATTTATTACTATTTAATTATATGAAGGTATTTTGGTATGAAATTGCAATTGTATATTAAATGCTTTTGCTTAACTGTGAAGTATTACACAATACAAAGTAATATTTTATCTCCTAACCTTTCTTAAAAACAGTCTTTATGTTTTTGCCTCCTATTGTAAGGGGTGCAAAAATGCCTTTACAAATTATCTATTTTAAACCACGAATTTGGGCGCCATTGTTACCTGGTGATTCGGTGCTTATAAATGAAACAAAGGAATCACTGGTAATCATTTATTTATATGGTTAAAATGGTTATTAAAAAGAGACCGTGGCACATAAGTTACGACGGACTACAATAGATTAAATATGAAGAGTATTTATAACAGAGCAGTTTGAGACTTTAAAAACATAGTTCACAAGTAGTGGGGTTGTAGAGGCGTCAGACTGTATTTAATAAAGGTTGGTTACGAAAAGTTGATAATATATTTGATAGATCTGAAGTAAATTAATCAAAGATGGTACGACGGTTCCGTTAACATGAATTTAGTTATTAAAAGTATTTGCTTAGCTGTAACGCCTGGTAACGGCGTGGGCAGCTAGCCTGAAGACGGCAGGCGCGTCGGCAGCCTGGCTTCACGTGCTTTTCTTGTATCAGCTACAGCGGTAGTAGTGAGCGGGTTGGAGGGCTCAACTGCCAACTCCAAACACCAGCTCCCGTAATAAAAAAAAACCCCGAAGACCTGGAACGCGTCATAATGCACGCTATTAGTCTTCGGTATACGAAATTGTCGTTAGCTTGCGCGGTTGTTTAAGACAACTGAGACATGTGGGTATGTAAAACTTTTAATAATGAAAAATTAAATAAAGGGTTAAGAAAAGAGATTTGTAACAGTCGAGGTTTACTTACGGGGTTCTTTTAGTAAAACAGGAAACCGCAGAAGGGGTTCTTAATATTCAGGAGAATGTTCCTGGCCAAACTCAGGTGGCCGAACGAAATGTCCCCACGGTCCTGACGAGAGGCTATTCATCGTGCCTGGAAGGTTTTAGACTTCTTAGTTCTATATTGGAATGTGAACGAGGGTTTTCGAGTAGGAATTTAAAAAGGTACTCACCGATTTGGATGTCGGTGACCTAGTTCGAAGTGTTCAACTTATCAACGACCAGTGTCGACCAAGGTTCGCAGCCAAAAGGGAATGCATTCAGTCCGTTGGTTATCAGCGGCTGTATTCACCTTCGAAGTCGTAACCAATAAGGTGGCTCTTTTGCTATTTCTCCAATCACATTACGACAGCTCAAACAATAAAAAGGCTCCACGTAATGACGATGTATAATTAAGGACGGCTGACAGTTATCGGTGTCGTTCAGAAACGAGAAGACTAAGGCACTCAGCCGATACTGTCGAGTTCTCAATTGCCGTTTTGAAAAAGTTGAAATTAAATTTAGTTTATTTTATTTAAATTAATGTTGGTATTTTTAAATGTATTTTGATTATTTTATTTAGTTTATTTAAGAAAGATGTTTTGTTTGTGAACGATTTTGTTGTTGTTGTGTTGGCGGCGACGATTCCATAGATAAGTGTTGGCAACCTGACATTGATATGTTTATTTGGCGGTAATTTTAAATGTGTTAAATTATTATTTTACGTAGGGTTTTTACTACGTAACAAAATAAAATTAAACAACCTTATGCAAGCGGCCCTAAATCAATAAAAAAAAACATTACACACACTACCATGTATTTGTCACACATAGGCATATATACTTACTATTTTGTTTATTGTTCAAGTCAAATTAACAGTGTAGTCTTGGCGAAATCTGTGATTATAGAAGTATAATTTTTAACTTTCATTATTATGGTCGAATTTAGACCACGGGGGACCACTAGTACAATATAAATAAGTTACTTTTATTTTATTGTGTTAAATTATTTGTTGTATATATAATACATATGTAGCATATAGAAATGCTAGATATCTGTAGAACAAATATAATAGTTTTTATAGTTAGTGTTAGTAACAATAGTTTTTGGGATTCAAAAATATAAATCGTTGGCCCCCTATTATTTTTAACCGAATTCAAGAAGGAGGTTGTTCTCAATTCGACTGTATTTTATTTTGTATGTTTGTTACGCGTTTTCTCCGTCATTTTTCGACCGAATATCATATACCAATCAGTGGTCTCGTCACACAAAGCCAGGGTAGTGGGACAACAGCTTATCCAAAGCTCACTCAGCTGATCTACGGCATAAAATTCCGTTGGCTATAAGGATATTAATACAACTTTTCCGATATAGGTAATAAATGGCATACTCTAATACCACGTTCCGAAGCGGTCTACATGGAATAGAAAGAAATTTAAATTTATATGCTTGACCTTTAAAAGATATTTTCCAGTGGAACTTATTATGAATAAAAACTTTTGAAATTGAATTTAATAATAGTCGTCAGCCAATCACAGTCCACTGTTGGACGTAAGCCTCTCCAAGTTTGCGCCATCTATCCCGGTCCTCGGCTGTTCCCATCCAGCGCCTACCGGCTACCTTAAGCAGGTCTCCACTCGTCTGCTGCATCGGCAATAAAGCGACAAACGTGGCCTACCCATTGCTACTTCAACTTGCTAACTTTGCGAGGTTTTTCCGTTACCTTAGTTCTCTTTTGAATATCCCGAGTTCTAATTTAATCATTAAGAAAAACACCGAATATACCTCGCTCCGTAGCTTAATAAGATGGAGTTTTAAAAATGAGAATGATACTAATTTAATTTGCGATAGTACTTAAAATGACATGGATTTATTGCTATAATCAATCACAATTATATTATAATGACAGCGAAACGAATTTGTATTAACCACTTACTAAATTAATCATGTATGTTCACGCGAGTGAGTTTTAGTTTCGATTTAGCGAGGTAATCCACCTAATATGGCGAGTGTTATATAGCAGTCAGAGGGGCTTGTTCTCCTGGCTGTAGACGAGGCCTGCGTGTCTATAATATTAGATACTTCAAAGGTATTATAACGTATGTTTCCCATGGGGGTAGGCAGACTTAACGTACCTCCACTTGCGGAGATCCTGCCAAAGACCTTTCGCTTCATCTACTTTCTTTAATCGCTTCACACATGCATATTTATTTGAGCTGGTTTTTACCTGACTTTTCTACAAAATATCTTCAATTTGGTCATGGTGAATACGTGGCGGTCTGCTGGCACCAACGCTATCATTCACTATGCTATCATGGATTTTTGTGTGATTTTACAACTGTTCAAACTTTTTCAACTCTTATCACTACACTTTTCAATCCACAACAGTCTTATTACAATATATCTCACTGTATCTTATACTAATATATAATACTGAAGGGTTTGTTTGTTTCTTTGCTGGAACGCGCTAATCTCAGGATCTACTGGTCTAATTTGAAAAAAAAATCAGTGTTATATAGCCTATCGAGGAAGGCTATAGGCAATATATCAATATGCTAAGACCAAACATTTTTAACTATTCTACACAGACGAAGTCGCGGGCAGAAGCTAGTGATTTATAATTCCGATATTCGCCTCATAAAAAAAACGTAATTTCAAACTTCTAAACTCTACGTGTGATTTTATTTACAGGATCACAGGCTTACATTCATTTACACATATTTGCATATTAATTAATATGATCAGTCATATTACATTCAATGTGATTACATTCGTTGCATATTTTTATATGTGGGAATATCGTGGGTATATCCTATTATCTGATTTAATTCGATATCTCCGTGTATACATCCGTAGACAGAAAAATTTGCTTAAAAAATATTGAACCAATCTCCGGTTTGAATCATATCGTATTAGGCCCTGCCCGGTGGCCATACTTACTACGGTTCACTGGACAGATCTATTTGTGGACGTAACTGCGCAGCAAGAACGAAGTGATGCGAATCCGAATAGACCTATAGAGAGGCCCTAAAGTGGCCGCTTTCGCAGATTCGTGTGACGAACACGTCAAGTGTTAAAATAAAGTGGAAAGTTATGCTACGTCTTACAACTACCAGTACACTAGAAACGTGTCAATTTTACTAAGCGATTCTCCAAAAGCATCTGCTTTGGGCCCTCAGTTTTAAATAGTTAAAAAAATAAGTTAAAGAAACCTTTTTTTTTTAAACATTCTTCATTGGTGCTCCACTCCTATTAGTCTTAGCGGGATGATATATAGCCTATAGCCTTCCCCGATAAATGGTCTATCTAACACTGAAGAATTTTTCAAATCAGATCAGTTCTTGAGATTAGCGCGTTCAAGCGACCGAACAAACTCTTCAACTTTACATATTAGTCTCAGATAATCATAAAAATAAAAAGGTCCATCTCAGTCCGAAATTATTCGAAACTGTTATATTACAGGGCTTACTCTCAAACATCATTCGTCGTTTTAAAAAATTCTTTGCTTGTGTATTTTTTAAATTTAATTACATTTTCCATTTATTTTTGTGTTGTTTAGACTATAAATGGTACTTTTAAAGAAATCTTTGTTCTTTCTTTCTTCTATTTAAAATTTCACTGACTCTTTCGGGATGACCGGACGAAAATGAACGACGAAAAGCGTTTGAGAGTAAAGCCTAGGTTACGGTTTCAGATTGATTTTTACTTCGGATATCCGATAGTTTCGATTATGGTTAGGGAGCTCCATACATAACAGGGGGTTATGCTAAATGAAATAATGATATATTTAGTTATTGACCGATTCATGCAGATGTAGCGATGTGTTTATTGGTTTATTCATTATGCGATATTGTTATTAAATATATATATATATATATATATATATATATATATATATATATATATATATATATATATGTACACTACACAGCTTTAATGCCAGGAACTAGACCAATAGGAACTACATCTGTGATGCCCTAACGCTTGTCGACGAACCTAGGCTGTCTTGCGGGGGAGGACACCGTCTCCAACAACGGGGGGAAACCCGCGGGAGCTCCCGCTTCCGCGCGGCCCCTGGTAATGGAATCATGAAGGGTGCGTAGCGACGCCTCAGATCCCGGAGTCTAATCTAACATTATTTTAAATTAAGTAACGTGTCAATTAGTGGTTTTATGTTAATTAATTGACAGTCAATCATGTTAATTGACTGTCAGAATTCGATTAGATTTAATTTCAACAGTAATTTTATCAAGCAATCAAGCTGCGCTTATTATTTGTTTGCAAGATCAAGGTCATACGACTAAAAGTTTCCACTACTAAGCAGATGTAGCCGAACGACGAAAAATATAAATACAAAATATATTCTTCGAGAAAATTCAACTAGTATAGAATAAAGGAGACGGGAATATTGGGCCAAAGAAATGAAATGAGTTGAGATTTAGCTTAAAAACTTTTTTTTATTACGAAATGGAAAACATCAAACCTAAATACTATTTGAAACAGAATAAATTTCAAAATAAAGTCACAAATAAAAAAGTTATCGATAACCATTATTGTTTAAAAAAATTGAATGAATTTTAACAATTAATAATATGAGAACTCCTTACACCACACGATTAATTCATTCAAAATAACTAAACCCATTACAATTATTAAAAATATTAACATAATAAAAAAAACTTAAAATCAGTCTCATCTTTTTATAATTTGGGCCCAAGAATGTATGAAAGCGTGTACAACTCCTTAGAAGTTTTAAATTAGCTTTGCCTCATCTTTACTTGTCTGCGTTGTCGCAACATCACTTAAGATTGTTTTATTAATATTAAAAATATATAAAAAATTATTTGTAATAAATAAAACTTACTGAAATTATGATTAGGTAAACAAATCAATTAATAGTAATCAAAACGGCTTATTAAGAACACCAATTCATTGTGTTCACATATCAAAATTAGTACAAAAGAAACACTTTTAATGTGCAATAAATTACAAGTTGCATCCGTTTTCTATTAACTGTAATAATTTACATTAATAAATAATAAATTACTTACAAAATAAACGGGATCAGTAAATCATAATATAACATTGAAATCTTTCAAAATATTTTGAAAGTAATTTATATAAGTAGAAGAAGTAATAAGAACAGCCTGTATAATTAAAGGATTGCACAAACAAAATTATTTAGTTATGTAAAAAAATAATACACTTCATCTTTTACGATAACTCTTTTACAGTGCAGGCTGTCAAACTCTGGAATGCGTTGTCTCTTACTGTCAGAGAGGCCAAAACATTATCTACATTTCGGAACTCCCTTAGAAAGTAATATCTGTCTTTAAATAAATATGTCTAATATATAATACATTTACTTATTTATCTATTGTAATATATGTTAATATAAAGTGGTTGTCACATATAATGTTAGTGTTTATCTAGATTGTTTTGTATATACGTATATATACATTACTATTATTTTACATATGTATTACATGTATAAAATAGTGTATGTATATTTAAATTGTACAGTCCTATCTTTTTCTACTCCACCTACATCGCCAGATTAGTTAATAATTTTAAGCTAGGTTGCCTGGAAGAGATCGCTTTTAGCGATAAGGCCGCCTGTTGTTTTGCCAAGAAGTGTTGTGATTATGCATTTTGTTTTTGTATTTGTTTATTTTGGTGGCAATAAAATGTTATCTATCTATTATTCATTGCATCATTACATGAATATTTTGAATTTTGTCATAACTTCTTATGGGAGGGAGGGTAAATCGCATCGTTACGTAATACGTTACGGCGTATGTCTGGCTTCCCTTTCTCTCACGTTAGATTAGTTTAAGTCATCACTTCTTTCAAGAGTCCCGAGACGCACACCGTCGTTTCTTAAATTTAACAATGAAAATTAATTATATAAATGTCGACTGCCAGTAGTAAAAGTAAGATACTGTTTGAAGTATGTCCTAAATCCTACATGCAATTTTTCTCGTCATAACCCTATAGGTATTTTAGCAAAAACACGTATTTTTGTCATGTTCCCTCCGTCTGTCTGTTCTTCGGGCATAATTATTTTAATAATTTTGATTGCATATTTTTATAGCATGCTGTTAAAATTTAGGTTGTGTTAGCATAGGTTAATTAATTTTATTTTTTTACATAATAATATCAAGACAAGAAGTCATGACATTTGTGGGCTGTTATTATATAATTATAATAATATATTATACTAGAATATGCCCGCGACTTCGTCCACGCTTGACTTGAAATTTCCGCGGGATTCCCGGGACACAAAATACTGCAGCATTTGAATAAGAATGTAAGCTATCGTTTTAGTGGAAAACTGTATCGGAATAAGCTAATTTTTATACATCCGAAAAACTTCAAACCGCTCTCGGGGGGAAAATATCACATTCATATATATCACATTATTACATAAAATTTGCTATCGATCAGTAAAAAAATCATATTGGAATTCAATTTTTTTAAATCTGGTCATTTTAAATAGTAATTCTCAGGAAAATTCCCTGGATTAAACGTAGCGCAGATTTGAAGTCGAAGAATTTTATGTCGACAAGCGAAAACCGCATCGAAATCGGCCTAGTAGTTTCTACGTGAATCCTAACTGACAAGAAATCTAAAAATTCTACGGAGTCTTCATTATGTACGGTCTGAGTCTCACTGGGTAGATTTCACCTTCAGGGCCGATTTTTTAATCATCACATGTTGTGTTTTGTTGTGTCCCATGTGTGTTAAGTCACATGTTGTGTTTTGTTGTGTCCCATGTGTGTTAAGTCAATATCGCCGAAAATAATAAGCAGCGGAAACCACTCACTTCCATTTAAATAAGGGCTAAGGTCAGATACTTATAATATATATTATAATATAATCATAATAATTAATTTTATAGCTACAATGGCACTTTGTTAATAATTACATCCTAAAAAAACTGTGAGTAAACATCACTCGAAAACATACAAATATAATAATAGTAAACAGTAACATCTTCTTTCTTCGTGGTGCTTTGTCAGAAACGTCATAGGCTGGGTCAGGCGTGACACTGTACGCGACCAACGAGTGCATGCATTAGAGACTGAGCATCTCTGTCAGGCGCTTGACGCGACACATATACTCTGTGAACGGCTACTTAATTCATACGTCGCACCTTGCACCCACTGTCATTTTTAAGCTTTACAGCGTCTTCCATAACTTCTTCTTCCTCAGCTAATTAATATCCACTGCTGGATGTAAGCCTTCCCAAGTCTGCGCGATATATCGCGGTCTCCCACCTTCCTCACCCAGTTATAAGCGCAGCGAATTTTAATGGTCTTTTATTTCGACGTTTCGGCCACTTTTCAGTAGCCATAATTACTTAGTAAATTAAATTAGGCTCTCATAGAGTAAATAAAAACTTAAATTGAATAATTAAAATGAAAAAGTTGAGGGTACACTAAATAATAACCTTAACATTACTCATTGACGCTTGACATTTTGTCTACAATGATCACGGCTACCTACTGAAAAATTTAAAAACTTCGTTTAAAAAAACCGACTTCAAAAACGAAAAAACTAAAATGTATAAAATAACTTATTTCTTAAGCTATTATTATTAATATATATTATCTAAAACATCTTAAAGTCGGTGCTTAGTAATTTTCAAAATATAGTAATTTTTATGTTTTACTTTGCACCGACTTTAAGATGTTTTAGATAATATTATATTAATAATAATAGCTTAAGAAATAAGTTATTTTATACATTTTAGTTTTTTCGTTTGCGAAGTCGGTTTTTTTAAACGAAGTTTTTAAATTTTATTGTTTACTTTTTAGTGTCTAGCTATGTATGGGTGGACCCACGAATGGTGCCGCGCTTCTTAAAAAATATAGGTCCCAAGAAGCGGGAACAAAAAAATGTTCGTAAAATGAAAACTACTGGGCCAAACTATGTCAAATTTTTAGGGGACCACATGGCAGCTATTCCGCGTCGAACAAAAAAAGAATCACGTAAATCGAATCATAAATCACGGAGTAATCGGTGTACATATGGAACGGAGTGAAAATGATTTCGATGGAAAATGTTCATAAAATGAAAAGTACTGGGCCAAACTATGTAAAATTTTTAGGGGACCAATTGGAAGCTATTCCGCGTCGAACAAAAAAAGAATCACGTAAATCGGATCATAAATCACGGCGTTATCGGCGAACATACATAAAAAAAAGCAAAAAAAAAAAATGTCCCGACGAATTGAGAACCTCCTCCTTTTTTCGAAGTCGGTTAAAAAGTGGCCGTAAATTTGCTCTTAAAATCGTTAAAACGTAGTTTTAAATATGTGTACTACTCGCGAAAACTTAGGAAAATACAATAAGCGAATTCCCTTATGTCGTAAGGCACAAGCTTGTACTTTTCAGAAGTGAAATCTAAAAACTGGTTTATAAAAGCGTTATAAATTTTATACGGTTATTAAACGTGCGGTCAGTATTTCCCGTACACTCTGATTGAACAGATTTATTTAAAAGATTAATTCACGTCAAAACCGCGACGTATTTACGCTGGAATGCTTTAAATTGACAGTGGGTGAAGCGTACAAAGCATGAACGTGAAGTCGCCGCACACAAAGTCAAACATTCACCGCACCGCGTCAAGCGTCAGTGAGAGATGCTCTTTCTCTAAAGCATGTACTCGTCAGTCGCGTACAGCGTCACGACTGACGCAGCCTATGACCTTGATAACAGACCACTACCCTGATGTGCTTTAAAAGCTATTTCATATTAATCATATTATCTTCCTCGAAGCCTATAGTATTCATCTTAAGTCTGGGAAACAACGAGGGAAAAGACGAAAGATATCGCGCGACGACTCGTGGCGTGGGTACAGTTTTAGACAACTTATAATTCTGATCGGCAGTTTTCGTTTACGTGGAAAAATGTTTCCAACATTTAAATAGGCTATACTAAACATTATTTACAAGCGGAAATGGCAGTGTTGCTTACTATATATTCTTAGCTCTGTTCCGCTTACACGATTCGAACACTGTCGCGCGCTATTAAAATACTCTACTGCGCAAGTATATTAAGAGGGATTATTATTTGTGTAAAACTTCATGGTTTTAGTACCTACTTCTGTTTTTGTCGCTCGTCGCGTTGCACTTAGGCATCGCTCACAGCGACAAGATCGTGGCCGAGCTGTTATAGCTTGCGCTTAATCAATTACTGTGCATGTCGCAATTACTCATATTCAATTAAATGTAATGCTACTCGAGAATTTAATGTTTTATGGTTTTATTACGATTATGTTTTATATTTATATCTAAGTGATTTCATCGCGCAAGGCAATTCACAATTTATTAGAGCATATCCAGTTATTAATTGCATTATGATAATGAATAAATAATTATTTATAAATAAGTTAAAGACGTAACAGCGTAGTGGCAATGGTGGCTCTTATCTTATTTCAATATAGGTTCGAATGTTAGCCTAGTAGAATACCCAACTAAAAGAGGTTTTTATCTAATGTGCATATTCTTAAATTCTCTAAGTCGAGATTATTCTTTTTAGGCCAATTCGCTTTGGACGTAGTACAGCAAATAAGCTGCCGGCTCACCTGATGAATGGTGGCCACCGTCATCTATGGACATTTATAACTCCAGAGAGCTACTAAACGTATTACAGGCCTCGAAGAAAATGACTCATTTTAAAAAACTCCTCCTTTTATCCATGCAGGAACAGGGAACAATAGAATTTCCTGCAACCGGCGACATGTCGCAAAAGGCGAACAATTCAGGTGGTAGTTTTGGGCGGGCGCATTTTATAAGAAACGAAGACCATGTCATGATACGAGAAGGCATTTCTGCCGAGCACTGACCATCTGTAGATACATAGGAAGGATTATGATTTATTATTATAAGATTATACTTTTCTACGGTTGGGTGACCTGTTTTAAGAGACGATAAAACCACCTGCATCCTGTCAGGTAGTAGCATAGCGTAGTAGCATATTTGGTAAATTTCCGAAACGAATTTTCTCCGTTATTTGCTATGGTCTGGGTGTCTGGGATCGGCCCATAGTCGTCCGTTGTAAATTACCCATAACACAAGCGTAACTTAATTTGGGGATGTACAATATGTGTTTCTCCGCCGATTATTTATTCGTAAGGACCATGTGTTTAATGCTTTTTGTATATAATCTTTTTTTGATGATTTATCCGTGCAGAAACTGAGAAATAATACAATTTTCTGTGGCCGGGTGGTCTGTCGTAATAGGCGACAAAACAACCCACAGCCGGGTCGTGGGGTATTAGCCCATCTGGATGGCTACCACCCCTGGTCTAGAGTATGGCACTATAACAACCTTTAGTTGTGTTCCGGCATAAATGGCCAGGATCCAGCCTTCCTTTAAAGAGCTGCAGATCTTCGGTACCTTTGATGTTACAAAAATGTCCGTTGGCGATGGTAACCACTTTGCATCAAGTGGGCTGTTTCCGTCTGCTTGTCTGCTGAACTCATGCAATAAAAAAACCCATATTGTAGCGCTCCGGGACAACGTCTGTTAGGAGCTAATTCCAACAATCTATGGTGCTTAAGACGAACCGCTCTTGAAAACCGTTGCGTATACAAGGCTGATGGCTTTAAAAAGTGGGAATGAACGCCCAGCCGATGGCGTGGGGCGCAATGGTAGAAAGAAGACGAAGTCACCTATTCTCACTATTTCTTAATGCAATGAAAGGAGATATCCAGAATCTTTTATTGTTTCTACGTTTGTTTCGGCGGTGGTGGAATAGAAGCAATAATAGACCACATTTGTTTCGATCGGATTAGGGTTTCAAACAGTGCGTTTTATGTTACGGGTGTTGGGAACGTTTTATTTTTATTGTCAGTTACGTTTTTTAACACAGAACCATTAACAGACAATAAATGGTGCTCGAGTAATTTAGTAACAAATTATTAAAAAAAATACACAAACATTACCTCGCATTCCAGGTATTAAATAGTTTATAACAAAACAGTTTATAAGCTAACAGTAATTAAACTATTTTTAAACAACATACACCATATAAAGTTGTTCCAAGTGGGTGATTTTGTATCTAATTTTGTTAATACCTACAAAAGAAGATAAATTATACCAACCAGACTTCTTAGTGTCCAAAGTTATTTATTTTGGATAAATCATGCGATATAGTTCAGAAACATAATCTTTAATAGCCTATTATAATGAAGTGTCAGTTTAAGGTCATTGCCAATTAAATTTATATAACATCATAAAAAATCTATCATTCTTAATAACCGAACTTACACCGTACCTCATATGTATTATATATGTCGGAGGGAAGCTATAATTGGATGGATTGCTGTTTGGATGTATAACGCATAATATCATTTGTTTACATTTTAATTACTTCTAAGATTCTTAATTTAATTTAATTTGTTAAATGTTTCTATAACTTAAAGATCGTTCTAACCTAATAAAAATTATGAATATTGTAATTTAATAAACTACCAATCAGAGCAGAGCATATATATGGCTCGGAGTGGGGTCAGACGCCCTCTATACTTTAGTAGTATCTACTTCGGTAGACGGAGGAGTTTTTGTGGCACATTTGGTTGGTGGCAACAGGTTGAGTTGGACCTTTGAAAATTTTAAAGAAAGTATTGAAGTTGGAAGTATGAGCGGTGCCCTGAACCCGCTCTCCGCTCGGTCTAAACTATGTCAAAATGCTGTTCAAATCTTAATTAAAAGTGTATAAACCGTGGCCATCGTGTTTTATGCTCGCATTTTACCCTGATGACGCCCACTAAACCTGCAAGCAATAAAGAAGATATCACGAGAAACAGGCCTTCTCTGACATATATATATTCGGGTTAGTTACACCGAACAGCTGGACCGATTTTTATAATATTGGATTTGTTTCCACCCCAAATAGCAGAATAATGAATATATCGAAAAATTCGTATGTGTGTACTGAACATCCCCTGGACTGAATTTGATAAAATTTGATAAATAAAATTGATTGATTTAATTTTTTGTAAGTAATTGAGTGGGTCCCGGGATGGTGGATATATTTACAATTGAATCCGGTAGGTGGCGCTGGAATCGGGTTCTAGGATTTAATTATTTTTTATTAATTACGAAATTAACACTGTTAGAAATCAAAGTCAAGACCTCTCTCTGCTTTCCAGGGAATCTAAGCTAACCAACCATTAAACTACTAGACCTCAGAGTTGTAGTCAGATTATTCTGTGATATGCGTCTGTTTTTGTCATACTCCATCCCGCCCCGCTTCCCGTTAGCAAAAAACTATCTTCACTATGGCAAAAAACGACCTCTGAAACATCTACAAATGAATATTATAAAATACACATAAAACGATACGTTCTTATTCATAGAGAGTTAAAGTAAGTTTGAACGCATCTTTAAGAACCATAAAGAAGCGTCCAAACTTACTTTAACTCTCTATGAATAAGACCGATATTCAACTGTGGCATAGGCTTATTCGTGCCGCAGAGACGTGTACAAAATACATTAGGTATTATAGGTATGATACATAAAATGTCACTATTTTAAAAATGAATTTACACAATATTAATGTTATATCAAAAATAGGAGCAGAGACGAGGAATTGTTATCGTTATAAATAGTTGTTATTATTTAAGTGTTTATTTCTGATTTGATAATAAAAGCGAAAATTATCATCATTCAAGTATATGATTCTGATTTATTTAGTCCCAGATCTGCATATGTGCGCCTGATGGTCCACTTTGAGAACTAATATAGAATCTTTTCAGGTTATATTTGTTCGATTTGTGGTTATTTTTTTTTTAACATATATCACTTAGCCAAAACACTAAAAGGACACAATAAATCCGATAGGTTAGTCACTTATTCAAAAGAGAAGTGGTTACACAGTGTAGGGGTTGATTTTTATCATGTCGGTTTTTTTTAAGGTGGGGGAAATGCTTTTCGCACACTACTGGGTCCTTTGCCAGGGATTAGACCAAAGCAATAAGAGGTGAGCCACGAATAGCTACCAGAGTCAATCGCGGGCTTGTATGGAGACTCGACTAATCAATACTCCACTAAAACCACCCTCTTCCCATGTGCCCCGCGTTTATGGTAGGAAAAGCGTGAGACTTAGAACGTAGTTACACCCACGATGATCCTAGCGCATCATTGCTTGAGAGTGCCCCGGAAATCAGGGTAAACTCACTTCGCCAACAGGGGAGGAGTCACGCTCCCTAGGTGCTGGAGGGCCCATTTGTATTGTGCGGTGCGCCAATGATAGCTACCTCATTGGACAGAGTGACGCGCCAGTAGTGAGTACCCATTGCGCATTCGCCGCGGAAACTAGGCTCGACTGCTGGAAAATTATACAATAATATGCCGACTTGTTGTACTCTCGATGCTACTACTTGCTTAATTAATTTAAGATTAAACTTAAGACAATATGTATATACAAAAATCTTAAATGCTACGTGATAATATTTAAAACTTATATCCTAAACATATTTGTAGACGAATCTTGACGGTTTTGTTTGTGCTCTATATTGGCAGATGTAGGACAGTCTTTTATGTGTTTATTTTTCTATACATTTTTAATTTCTATTTCTTTCTGTATAATATGGAAAACTTGAAACAAATCCTGTCTTGTTTATTGCACACATTCACTTCAGCAGATAAATATGTATAAACAATATATTTATCCGTGCAGGAACGGAGAAAGAATACAATTTCCTGTGGCCGGGCGGCCTGTCATAAGAAGCGACCAAACAACCCACAGCCAGGTGGTAGGGCATTTGCCCGACTGGATGGCTACCACCCCTGGTCTAAAGTATGTCGCCATAACAACCTTGAGTTGTGTTCCGGTATTAGTAACCAGGTTCCAGTCTCCCTTAAGAGAGCAGAAGCGCATTTTTAGCACCTTTGGTGTTGCAAATGTCTATAGGCGATGGTAACCGCTTTCCATCAAGTGGGCCGTCTGCCTGCATGCTAAACTCCTGCATTAAAAAAAAATAAAAAAATGTATCCATGTAAGTGACGTAATAATCAGTTTCTGACAACTCGATCCATTGAAACCATCGATCACAAAATTATTGATCGATGATTGAAACTAATTCACTGTGTTGCGGCGGCGCTGGGTTTTGCGGGAAGCGAACTGTTTCAATTTAGCGGAAAGAAAGTGTGGGACAATTTTGATGGGAATTCGAGAACGAGCACGCACTTACCTGGTTAACGGGAATGAAATGCGGCTCCTCTTATCCACAATGCACTTCACTTCGCTTTATTGTACCTTAATATTTATAGTATTATATATTATGTTTGTTTATTTTATTTTACAATTTATGGATGGATATGTAGCGGGTTATTTATATAATATATATGTGGTGCGGGCGCGGTATATTTTAAGTTATTTTATAGTATTTTATTTATTTACAATGCGGAGCGGTTTTATTTATTTTATGATAAGACAATGACTGATTGAAGTGACGTGCGAAAGGGGAACGCGCCGTCACATTTTAAGAAGAATTTAAATATGTCGAAAAAAAGTATGAATAGGTCGAAAGGAGGTGTAGTACATGGCGGTACCACACTGCATATTTAAGCAGCCGTATCTAAATTAAAATTAAAATAACATTCGTATAACTGAGACATAATAATGACAAGAGAAATTATGTTTGTTATCCATAAATAGCGTGGTCGACGTTGTTTAACATGTTAAAAGGTTTATCATAATTAGTTAATTAGTTTGGGTAGCTTTATTAAATGTAATTTTTATTCCACGCTCGATGAACACAGTAATAAGAAAAATATTTTTTGTATTGAACAAAATCAGTTCTAGGGGCTAAGCTATATTCCATATCATTTATTACAGAGGTACCGTAAAATTTATTTTGTCGAATATGTTTTATATTTCGAAGAAGGCTTTTTCCTCCTGCTGTTCTGTTCTGTTCGTTCGGTTCGAGTTAAGTACAGAAAATGAACTATTTCGACACCTCTTTTGGCTTTTAACGAAAGTTTTAAGGGCGTAAAAGTTACTTATGATATTATATGGAGACATGTGGGTGTTATAGTTTAAAGGACAGCTCGCGTTTGATTTTTCAAGTTTTAATATAGAAATTTTAATTCAAAATTCGTGTCTAATGTTGACCTTGGATTTCGATTAAAAACGATTAACAAAAAGACGAAAAATTAGCTACCAACCTATTATCTATAGTAATTTATAAAATTCTAAACATAGGTACTATGTCTATGTATATATAAGAAAAACAATTGAATATATTATATAAGCGATGGAGAACGCGATGCCTTTTTTAGATTTCTTGTCACTTTGTGTTTGTCTCGATTCACGTAATAACTATCGGGGCGATTTCGCTGATTTGCTGATCGACAGCTGATTCTTAGACTTAAGCTCATCGCTACTTTTTATCCCGGGAATCCCGCGGGTTTTTTGTAGGAATGATTTAAAATAGCCAGGTAAAAAAAAATCGATTTCCAATGTGATTTTTCACTGATCGATGGCAAATTTTATGTGTATAAAAATTAACTTATTCCGACACAGTTTTCAGTAAAACGATGTGTGCGGTTCTTTGTGTCCCGGGAGCCCCGCGGGAATTTCAAGTTAAGCATGGACGAAGTCACTGGTATATCCTAGTATTTTATAATTTATTTATATCTCAATTTATTCTTGTACTTTGCTTAATTTTGAGATACATCACCAACAAGTTGTCTGTGAAATAAAATAATCTTTTTTTTAAATTATCATTTGTAACAATACGTATCTATAGACGGTCTCTGCGGTTGAGCGGGCTAAGCCTTTGCCGGCTTGGCTAATTGCAACTTGCTTAACTTAGGCATATGCAATATGTGTTTGTCTACCGATTATTTATTTATTTATTCTTTATTGCACACAACTAAATACAATTAGCTGTCTTCTCCCTGTCAATAGTCAGTCAATATGTTACTGTGTCCCAAGGAGAGTGTTTAGACGCGCTGTAAAAATTTGGCGGATTTTTTCTATGAGTTCCTATCGTACTAACGCAGAACTTCGTGCCCCAATGTACCAACTCGTCAATAGATACAACACATATTTTGGAAACATTGACATCTTTGCACTTTCCTTGGGTGCTTTTAAAAAAATACGTTATTAACGCTATTAAGGATCAGGCACTGTAATTTTTTTCTCTTTTTTAAAGTGATAACTTCTTATGGGAGAGTAAACCGCTTCGTTACGTAACTCGTTACGGCGTCAGTCTGTCTGGCTTCCCTTTCTCTCGCGTTAGATGAGTTTAAGTTATCACTTCTATCGGGCGTCCCGAGACGCATACCGTCTTTTTTCTCTTTTCTGTCTGTTATCTTAATCCTTTGCATATATGATATGTATATAAGTGTGTTGTTGTGTATGTTTGTTGTCTGCGCGCATGTGCGTGCATGAGAGCTCGCGCGCAAGTGTGTGTGTACACTGCCATCTTTTAATTCGTGGGTAATGTAGTTGGATAACACTAATGTTATACTATATACTGTTTTTTATGTAACTTTAGTGTATATCTGTTTATTATCCTAAATAAAAAATAAAATCATCACACATTCGTCACTTATCGTGCGCTATTTTATATCATCTATCATTCATAAACAGACAACCCACGAGTGATGATAATCTCACTTCCTTATGAAAGTAACCATTTGACAGACCAATATCGGTCCAATCACGACTCGACCCCGACATTTGCAATAGTGCTGAGTCAATTACATACAATAACTCCGCCTGGAACCTTGCATGCACGTGTTCACTGATGTCAACTTAACGTCCTTTCGTTTGACCTCGTATTATATGGAATTATCATATAAGGATATTATTTCTCAAGCAAAGAAATTACAGTATATATACGGGCTAATATTGCTCGTACAACGTATTATACATACTAGTGGTCGAATTTCGACCATAATTGATTTAAATTATGAGTTGGAACATTATTAAGATTCTGTTTTCAAAGACAGTATAATTTTTTTAAATCACAGATTTCGCCACCAAGGCTACACTGTTAATTTGACTTGAACCATAAACAAATGAGTATATATATGTGTATGTGTGATGTATTTTTTGTGCATAATTGAAAAAAAATATTAGCATTCGTCGCTTCTTCTCTATATTATATACTCTCTATATATATTATCCGTGCAGGAAGGGAGAAAGAATACAATTTCCTGCGGCCGGGCGGCCTGTCGTAAGAGGCGACAAAACAACCCACAACCAGGTGGTAGGGCATTTGCCCGACTGGATGGCTACCACCCCTGGTCTAAAGTATGTCGCCATAACAACCTTGAGTTGTGTTCCGGCATTAGTGACCAGGTTCCAGTCTCCCTTAAGAGAGCAGCACATTTGTAGCACCTTTGGTGTTGCAAATGTCCTTAGGCGATGGTAAGTACTTTCCATCAAGTGCGCCGTCTGCCTGTCTGCTGAACTCCTGCAATAAAAAAATAAAAATATAAACTATAAGTGTGCGAAATTTCGTAAAAAGGGCTACAAAAATTTTGCTTCACTTATTAATACAATGATAGATAGGCAACAAACAATGTACTGAAACGGACGTATCAACATGGCCATCACGTGCGACACTTGTGCAATAGAAGTTGTGGACCTCAGTTGATCAAACGGCCTTAATAAACAACATGCAACAGCATGTTTTGGCTTGGCAACACCCTTCATCCGGGGTCCATCATTTACGACGATCAAGCCCCAGCATCTTTAGAAGTGTACAAACCTTACATTATATGTATGTATAATGTAATGTATGAAAGGCAAGATATGAAAATGAACATACACACAAGATAATATTTTTATTGAATTTCGTTGAGCAGTTTAGGTTGAGATAGACTTAAAACAAAATAAGGTTATAGATCTGTTTGTGACAGTTTTCATATCTAAATTAGCCTAGGTTTGTTATATGAATAGGTAAAATGTATATGTATTAATAATTACTTTTGTAAAAACTGTATAATGAATTAAAATGTATAATAATATAATAACGTAGCTAACCTAAATAACTAATGTTTCAGTAAATTAATAAAATTTAATTATCTTCCTGAGTGAGTAAGGGTGTGGGCGACGGCGGAAGCCTTTATAAAAAGACTAATTTAGGTGTTCGCTGCTTGAAGAGCTGTGCAAGTCTGATCTTTATTCTTATATTTAATATTCATTACAGTTTTGGCTTATCAACTACGCGATTACATAAACAATGGTAATATTATTTTATTATGGGTCTGATGGGTTGTGAATGGGGCTTTGTTATGGCTTATCACTAAGTGATAGCTCTTCAGGTTATGCCGACATAACTAGTGTGTGGATGATTTTAACCGCCACCTTGTCCAAAGGTGGCAGGTCCTTCCAGTCTACATTCAGGCAACGGCCCCCACGAGGTCTTATTATTATGCATATAACAAGGTAGTTTAAGCTGGTACGGTCAATTTAATAAGTCCGGTCACTATGAATAATGAAAATTCATAATACTGGTATCAAGTGGGCAATGTAAATAAAAACTGCATGTTTATTCACTTTTGGCGGTCAGTGTGAATAACAATAACTTTATATTGGGCAATATAATAAAACACAGATAAACTGTACTTTTTAATTATTTAATTGTTTATTTAATGAGGTAAGGGTATAGTTATACAACAAATATATTTATTATTTGATATACAAAGTGAATTTTGGGTGGTTACAAAAAAATAACCACCTTTTGACCTATATTAAAAAAATGGAGATCTATTCATAATAAATAAAAGTGTCATATAACTAAACCCCCCATTAAATTAATTAAACTTACGTAAATATTATGGATAAATAACCGAATTTATCACATTATCCGGCTAGAAGTATGGAAGTATTCATACTGCCTGGTCCAAGTCATAAATTCAAGTTATCTCAAACCATTATTTTTTAAATGGGGTATTTTATATGGGACCGTCGGGAATTATTAATATGAACCGGCCAGAGTAATTAGTTTATCAAATTGACCATACTCTTGGTCATTATTCATAATAATCGGTCCATATTAATAATGCCCGAGCAATCAAATTGACCGTAACAGATCCATGCTAAAATCTTTACCTCGATTGTACTCCTTAGGGCTGTGCCGGCTCGATGTGATACTACACTCTCACAGAATATTGGCGTGAATTTGTCAGTGTTCTACTAATCACTTCCACTCCTCCATTTTCCTTATCCTATCTACCTAATTCAATCACATATCCCATTCTTCTTCTCTAAGTCTTCTTTTTCATCCCCTCATCTCCTGCCCTTTATTGTTGGGAAAAACGAGAGGAGGTAAGAAATAGGATAAGAATTAAAGGCTTTTTTAACGAGTAGGAACCTGATTGAAAGCCATCAGCCGTTCACTGAACTGGAGAAATCGCAGCCTGTGTATGGGATTCGCCAGGTCGGGGTGGCACTAGCACCACTAGCCAAAATTAAAGCTGCTATTGGCATACCACAGTTAGGGATGCTCACTAAAACCCTTCAGTATTCCGTTTTTCGCATAAATGGCCTACACTCTCCGCAGGCCCTGGTAGGCGGTGGCCCATCGGCCTTATCCACTGCCGGGAACTACTTGTCCCCTGGCGGCATCATGCTCTCGTTGCGTAGGGCGGTCAGTAATGTGCCTTATGGGAGGAAGCGTGGGTGCGTGTGAAATACGTCGCATAAGGCGCCTTTCCCTAAAGCCCCACCACCTGTGCCGCACGCTCACGGCGGCCGAAGGTCCAAGTTGGCCCTCCGGTGCCGATGCGTCGTCGTTCCTTTGTCGAGAGCGGAGCATAGATGTCCGCTCATGCTCCTAAGTCCAAACGGCTGAGAGAACGCGTTGGCTTTGCGGCCAATAGAACCTCCTTACAGTTGCCAACTGGCCAGCAAGCCAGATTCTATACTTATTATTGACAAGTATCAAGATATAGAGAGAGGAAAAGTCGTGGTATAAAAATGTACATTTTAATTTGTAAACACCTCATTGTATTTCAATTGTTTATCACTTTGATGATGTAAACACAGCAAAGAAAATTATATATTCATGCACGAGTTGTTTAATTCCCGCAACGACCCGTCAACTTCGTCCCTGGTGTTGCAAACATCTATAGGCAACGGTAACCACTTTCCAAGAGCTGAGCCGTCTGCCAGTTTGCGAGCTTTGGTATTTAAAAAAAAAATGTGTATGTACAGTTCGTTCATACGCAGTAGAAATGAAACTTCAGTAAATATACTTACATATAATTAATTCTTCTCCAACTTTTATTAATATAAATATAATTCTTTTAGCCTTCAACATAATTATTATAATTCAAAAAAACCTTCAATATCACTTTCAAGTTTTCACTCTTTTATTCTTTTTTTTAAGGGAGTATAGGTTTGCGTTTCACCACTGTCTCGCCTGATGTTGATTGATGACGCAGTCTAGGATGGAGCACACTTACCTAGAAGATACCTATTCATTCGGGACTTGAAGACTTCTAGATTATATTTGTCAGGGAAAACAGACTCCGGCAAATTATTCCACTCTTCGGCAGTGCGCACCAGAAAAGATGAAGCGAAACGCTTGGTTCTGCCTGGTGGTGTTTCCACCATATAACGGTGGCGCAAATCGGTCCGTCTGGTTGTCCGATTGTAAAAAGGGGATGGAGGAATCAGCTCCTGCAATTCTAAGGAACACTCCCCGAAATGAATTCTAAAAATTATTATTATATTTGACCTATGTTCAATCATCGGTCTTATTGACTTCCTAGTCTGTGCTGCACAATGTAAAACTTGTATTTCATTCTATCGCAGGCTTATGTAATGCAATGGTCCAGAAAGATGCTTCCCGGCACGGTCTGGTCTCCTTGTCAGTCAGCATTGTTGCTGATGCTGACCGGGTAACGGTATGTCAAAGTTGGCCATATCTAGGACAAATGCAAGTGTAGTTCTGTAACCAATTTAGGTGTGAACACGGAGGTTTTACGCTTTAGTAGCAACCTCCGCCAAAGTTAAATGATGTTCTGTTCACTATGTCAAAGCAAGACAATTCGCTAATGTCCGTTGTGCACGATTTTCCGTGATTTGAATTAAAATCAATTTAAAATCTAAAACATCTTAATATTTCGTAGTAGGTTAGAATATTTAAATTACTAAACTGGCGCCCAACGTGGGGGGGGGGGGCGTAATTTTGTTGTTGTTGTAATTTTGCAGGTGGTAGGATATTTGCTCATCTGGATGTCTACCGCCTCTGGTCTAGAGTATGGCGCCATCAAAATCTTGAGTTGCGTTCCGGCACCAGTAATCAGGCTCTATTCTCCTGTTGGAGGCCGGCATCGCATTGGCAGTATCTCTTATGTTGCAAATATCCAAAGCCGATGGTAACCACTTTCCGTCAGGTTTTCATCAAGACTGCTGTACTCCAATATTTAAAAAATGTTATACTGTGTCTTGCATGACGATATCACACACACACATGCTAAATGTTCCTTCAACTTTTTACTACTTTGGTTTATTCATCAAAACTGAAAGATAAAATTGAACCCTCTAAGGCTTATGATCATATAAGACTTCAACCAGTCACCACGATCTATTTATCAACCATACAGTTGACTAGAAGTTGACAACGACAAGGATGTCCTTATGTTATTTTTGACATGATCTAACAAAAAGCATCTATATAAAAACTTGTTAGAATAGTAAATAGTTCCACTATATACTATTAATAACAAAGTTATAAACTTATAAATTGATTTAAAAGATAATAAGACTAATTTGAAATTATGCATTTGTAAATTACGTTCGGATACTGAATAATTATACTAATGTATTCTAAATATTCGAAATATAAAGAGAACATAAATCAAATTATATTGTACATTTCCTTTTAATTTGTGGGTAATCTCAATACTAAATATTTTTATCAGATTGTATATCAAAATAATGCAAACTTTAATTAAATGAAGTTATAAAACACCGGTTTAACTTTAATGAACACTTGAAACAGACAAACGTTTTTGTTAGCTGATATAGGTGGTTATTTGACAATGCTTCTGTATAAAACACGCGCTGTTCAATCCTCGAAGGATATTATATGAAAACGCTATCAATAGTAACTAACATAGTTAAGATAGATAGATAGATAGATAACACTTTATTGTACACCATTACAGAAAAACTTACGAACTAGTATTATTATAGTAGGGTACAAAGGGCGGTCTTATCGCTAAAAAGCGATCTCTTCCAGACAACCCGTGGCAAGAATATTCTGATTAGAAGTGGCGATGGTGGTATACATAATTATTGTACGATTACTTCAATTTTATTAATAAATATATAACTATACTATATACAAATATACACATAAGTTATATACATATATAATATATGGCGTATTAATCATGTAGAGTAATAAAATTATCATTAAATCTGCATATGACAGCAATATGACTGGTAGTCAGTGCCGCTAGACCACGACGTACTCACCATGATCAAATTGAAGATACTTTGAACAAAAGTCATGTAAAAAGCACTTTAAATATGAGTGTATGAAGATTAATTAAAGTTATTAGAGTGTGTCGGGATCGTAGCTGGTATCCATCATCTCTGCCTATATATTGTATGTATGTAAATCTTTTTATTCATGTAGGAAAGAAGAAAGATTATATTTTTCTACGGCAGGGTGACCTTTTTTAAGAAACGATAAAACAATCTGCAGCCAGCCAAGTGGTAGCGTATTTTTCCGTCTCGATGGGTAACACCCCTGGTCTAGACTATGCCACCATAACAACCTTGAGTTTTATTTGGGGGGCTAACAGCTATCATTAATAATAACTAAAAATAAGATAGATTTAGAGAAGCTATTAATAAGCCGCCACAGGTAACAGTAAAACTTAAAAGAGAAAAAAAGAAAATTATACAAAGAAACAATAACAAATATGTGCATAGATATAAGGTACTTAAACTGATAAATCCGAGTTTGAATAGAATTTGACCAACTTTGCGCTAAAAAATGCTACACTATTAGCAAATAAGTCTAAGTCTATATCTTCCAACTTACTTAACTAACTAACTAACTAACTCCGATGGCTCAGCAACCCAAAATGTGTCTTGGCCTCCGAAACGAGAACACGCCACCTGTTCCTGTCCTGTGCGATTTCTGGCAACTAACTAAGTAAGATAACTGGCAGTTAAGGGCTTGAAGCTCACACAGGTCAGCCTCCACTCTGTCCCTCCACCGGTACTTGGGGCGACCGACCGGACGTCGCCCATCCGATCGCCCCAAATCTTTACGCTTCGATCCTCTTCCATCCGTTCCACGTGACCGAGCCAACGGAGGCGGTGAGATTTTATTTCTCCTAGTATGTTAGACTCGGCCACGAGGTTTTCGATTTCGACGTTGGTTCGGACCCTCCAGCTGCCATCGTCTCTCATCGTTGGATCCAACTTACTTAACTTATTAAATTCGTTTGGTGTTCTGATACAGAAGGAATTACGTCGGTAAGCTGTGCGCGTTAATGGTGTGTGTAATAATTTCCTAGGGCGAACATTAGTAGGAGGAACAAACAAATGTAGTTTCTCAATGAGATTTGCACAATCAGTTTTGGATTGTGTAATTTTAACTAAGAAACGTAAATCAGCAATCTTTCTTCTAGTTTTAAGAGGTAAAAGGTGAAATAAAGTACAGAGTTCAAAGTAACTTTTCTGTAACTTTTTTCTTTTCTTTTAAATTTAAATTTAAAATTAATAAACCTTATGATTTTTTTTTAATACTTTCTAATCTTGTGGAATGTATTTCGTAATATGGATTCCAAATTTGACTAGCGTATTCGAGGTGACTGCCGACAAAAGCACAATAAAGAACTTTGAGAGTTTTCATTGCCTTAAACGAGCTACCGTTGCGAATGAAGAAACCCAAAGACGATGAAGCTTTTTGGCTAATTGATCAATATGGTGATCATAAGACGATTATCTAAGTACAAACCAAGGTCACGTATTACTGTAACTCTGGTTCGTGGCTCATTGTTAATACATTAGTAGCCAGGTTCCAGTCTCTGTTAAGAGAGCATTAGCGCATTTGTAGAGCCTTTGGTGTTGCAAATGTCCATAGGCGATGGTAACCGCTTTCCATGAAGTGGTCTCTCTGCCTGTCTGCTGTGCAATGACTGCACAGTCACTTCTTAACTGAATCGAGCTTGTAATTTATATCAACTCCGCTTCCATAATTTTTTTTAAACAGATCAAACACGAGAAATGGAATAGGAACAGGAGGGTGGGATAGATAAAATGACATGGGGAAGTAAGTCATCGGAACTATCACTCATCGCACGAAACACGATTACCACAAGGCTAAGTGTGTCAACCGATATTCTGTGAATGCGTGGGATCACACCGATCAAGCCGACCTTGAGAGCTCTAATCAAGGTTATGATTCCTGCTGAGCTCTACTACGTACATGCAAATCGTGTTCGAGATCGAGATCTTGCATAGCGTATTTTACCTTTGGGACGCCTTAGTTAATACCAGTTTTGAAGTCAATTGAAGGAAGAGTCTAGAGATTGAATGGTAGCGCCGGGCTACTAGCTAATCATTTAAATTATTATACATTTGATACAACTATATCAAATATACAATATTTCTAACAAATTAAAAAATACTAATAGCATTGGCCATTAATCTAGGTAGTAATTAAGCTTGTTTACCGGCATCTGGTAATGATCTGATCTTATCCACAAAACAATTATTGAATTCGTTAGCAATATCTGTTGGATTTGTAATATATTTATTTTTTGTTATCTTAATTTTTCTGATTGATTTTTTAGGTATATTTGATGTTAATTTTTTAATAAAGTGCCATGTTATTTTAGATTTGCTGTCGGAAAGATTATTTTTTATAGTTATTCTGTAATTTTTAGTAAGTCCAATTATTTTCTTTACTCATTTAGAATAGATGTCATTTAGTATTTTTTTCAATACTTTGAGTAGGACTACGTCTAAAACTCTATAACAGACACTTTTTTTTTCTTGCTGCAGATCTTTATACCTTTTGAGATCCACTTACTTCTGTGAAGGCATAGCCTTATTAGTGTATATACGTTTTCTAGAAAAACAAAGGTCGTAAAAATTACTTAGTCTGTTATAAAAAGTTCGTTTGCTAAATTTGGATCATCGACTTTGTACATATCGGAGAGAGATAAGGTATCTTTATTAATTGGGACGTGTGGTCCGACAAGCTAAAATTGCATACTCCCGTTTTACTTTTCTTTTTATAGTCGTGAGCAAAGTTGTTTATACAAGTGTTGCTCATGATTCTTGTAGTTTCAAATCATAGTTTAATAATAAACATACTAAATTTAAAGTTTCGTTATTTATTTTCGAAATATCTTTATTAAAGTCTCCACTCAAAACAAGAATATCGTATTTTAATTTAATCAAGACATAGGTTAGTAGTTTATAAGTTTTATTAAATAACGTGTAAAGAGTATTTGACTTTGGCACCGTGTAAATATATATAATAATTATGTTGCAATCAACTAGTTCAACCCCACAATACTCAAAAGAAGAAGAAGAAAATTTCTTGATCTCTACTATTTCTCTAACTATGCACTACCAGAGTTCGTGTTTCTTCAAAAGAACAATCTTGGTGTCAAAGTTTGATAAGTTTAATACTGTGGCGAATGATGGTGGAACAATCGAGTTGCTTTAAGAACTTTTAGAAAAAAGATAGAAGGTTCGGGAAGGGAAAGACAGAGATAGATAGATGTTTAGAAAGGAATAGATAGTAAATAAAAAAAATAACGAAAAGAAGATCGAAATTATGGGTTCCGGAAGATTCTTCCGAGTATATAAGCAGCGTAGACGCACCTACCGGGCAGTTTGAGTTCAGTTCAAGACAGCGAAGTAACAAGTGTGATACGAAAGAGTTGGTAGAGAAGTTAAAAGAAGACAGTAAAGAGTTTGAATGTAGAGAAAATTTTAGTGGGCAGTTCAGTGAAGGAGGAGTTAAGCGAAGTTTAAAAGGAAGTCCAGAAGCGAGCTATCCGCGGTAAATTTGGACGGGAACACCGCAGCAGCAGGAGGTGGTCGACGCAATATTGGCGACGGTATTATGAATGAGACATCGTCGGGACAGAGCGTCGTTAGTTGTGCGTGTAGGGGCAACCTTACGGACACGTACGGCTGTGTAAGTTAATAAAAGCGTTTATTTAAAAACTGGTGTTTTCTTCCAATCCTAATCCTCGCACGTAACAATACTTTGATGCGGTCATTTTATTAATACAATCACCAGACCACTACCTATCTTCAATAGTCTAACTTAAACTTCCTACTGGTGGGCTTGGGCTTCTCATTTGATAGGGGAACGGACAGTATACTTGTGGCACTTGTCCAAGGTTGATTAGCGCTTTTGACACATTGGTTATCTCGATGTGCAGATTCCATCACATGTCTTCACCGTCAGCTGTACATAACTATATGACACAAGGGTTTTCTGGATACTTGGCTCGGTTCAAGTTGAAGGAGGACCCCTCATGTCCCTGTGAACCCGGAATTCTAGAAACCCCTCTACATGCCCTCTTCCAATGCCCCCTTTACACGAGAGAGCGCTACAACCTGGCCAGCACCCTGGACGTGGATGTCACACAAGACAATATTGCGGCATTAATGGGAAAAGAAGAAAATCGAAGACTTTATACGGTATGCGACCAAAATTGTAGAAAGAGTAATAAAACGGAACAAAAGCCAGTAAAATGTTGCCACTATATAATAAGTATATATTAGTTAACATAGTATAGGAACAAAAAACTGTATATTAGGACTAGATTTTAAGAAATAGATATAAATAGCATATATGTATATATACCATAACAAAAAAAATAAAAAAAATATACATATATATATATACAAAAATATATATATAAAAAACGATCTCTGCCCTGAACCAAGGCGGAGGAAGGCGACGAAAAAAAAAGCTATATGACACACATTAGATCACAAAACTCTCTAAGCCGTGCATGTTTTCCGGCCAGGATTCGTACTCTTGCCCTTTCAGTTCTGAGACGCAAGTATGCCAACCAATAATCAACCACGGCTTTTATATTCTACATAGTCTAAATATAATTAAGGCATTAAAAGCAAGTTTTAATACCTCTGATATGACGCAAGTCTGCGATACATTTATCGTGTTTTAATTGTTCTGTTAATTGCGAGGACTCTTGTCTAATATATTTCAATTAGGAAAGTTACATAAAATGTTGAAATGCACAAGTTTTGATTTAAAACTAATTATATAAACCAACTTATTGTGTAGTATTTAATTTTATAATACATACCTATATATAAACATTTAGTTAACATTCACTTTAGTCATAGTAATAAAACTAATAGTACAATAATATTTGTTTAACTTATTTAATTCTGTGGTCGAACAGATCTGTACAATTAGTACAATAATTTTATTATTGGCCAGTTCCTATATCTTCCTATTCATTTACTTGCCTTACCATTAATAGAAAGACATTACCTGTATGTGGATTATGTGAAATTTTAACCGATACGATACGAAATGAATATTATTTACCTTAATGAATTGTGAATAAAATATAGGAAATGACCATAAATACCTAACATCACTTTTCAGTGGCCGTGATCACGGAAAACCGTCAATGACGTACTGGCGTATACTGAAAAGTAGCCGAGAAATCGGAATAAAAACAAATGAAATAACACGCTTAAAACAGTTTTATACGAAATACTTTTTGAAGTGAAAATTTTTACGAATCGTTGTGATTCAAAACTCGATTTAACAAAAAAGCGACACTGCAAAGCGATAAACACATAAATCTATAGGACTAAGCCTGCGAGAGAATGAGATATAATACATTATCTTGTATACGTATAAAAATGAATGTTTGTCTGTTTGTCCTTTATAGAATCGTGAACTATACATTTGATCATATGATGATCTTTAGCAAGGTTGTTGTGCATGAGCCTAAGAAGGTTTCTGAGTTGGTTCACAATTGGACCCGGTAGGTGGCGCTGCTGACGGCATATCGATTGAAGCTTTTCCGGGCAGGACGACGTCAGCCGGAACAGCTAGTATTTAATAATTTAAGCACCATGGTCATACAGATACGAGTTCGAAATGTTTTGAAGTATTTCGTTTATATTTCAAATTTTGTCTTTTTAAAGCATAAATATGCTTTAACATAAGACGTGACGTCACGAAATTTAGATACCCTCCCTTCCCTTCTCACACTTTATTTCACTTCTACTGCGTACTACTGTACACACACATTTTTTTATTTAAATCGCTAGCGAGATTTAGCTTAAAAAATCAAAGATATTCGTGTAATTGGTTTAAGGATTATAATAAAAACTATAGATATACTTTTGTCTTCACTTGGAAAATGCGAGTTTCACAACAAAAAATTCAAAAGTAAAGCTAGTCTGGACAGTCCTAATAAATTAAAACTTTTGCAACTGCTTGGCCTTAAAACAGATTAATATATTATCGTATGCTGGGATTACATTTAATAACCAAACCTGTCGTTAATGCTCTAAATCGAATAAATATTAACTTCTAAGTGTAGTAACTGTATCACTTGAAACATTATTACTTTTTAACTGACTTCTAAAAAAGGAGGAGGTTCTCAATTCATCGGGATCTTTTTTTTTATGTATGTTCGCCGATTACTCCGTGATTTATGATCCGATTTACGTGATTCTTTTTTTGTTCGACGCGGAATAGCTTTCAGTTGGTCCCCTAAAAAATTGACATAGTTTGGCCCAGTAGTTTTCATTTTACGAACATTTTTTTTGTTACCGTTTCTTGGGACCTATATTTTTTAAGAAGCGCGGCACCATTCGTAGGTCCACTCATACATAGCTAGACTAGCTACACACTAAACAAAAAACACTAATAAAAAATAAAAACTTCATTTAAAAAAACCGACTTCAAAAACTAAAATGTATAAAATAACTTATTTCTAAAGCTATTATTATTAATATATATTATCTAAAACATCTTGAAGTCGGTGCAAAATAAAACATAAAAATTACCATATTTTGAAAATTACTAAGCACCGACTTTAAGATGTTTTAGATAATATATATTAATAATAATAGCTTTAGAAATAAGTTATTTTATACATTTTAGTTTTTGAAGTAGGTTTTTTTAAACGAAGTTTTTATTTTTTATTATCTGCTACGCCTCGCTGGAGCTGAAGTAATGATTTTTTATTTTAATGTGATATATCAATATTATAATAAATATAAAGCCTAAAAACTAAGCTAAAACTACTCTTTTTGCTACAAATAGTCATTAAAATCGTAAATGTTTCTAAGTCCCACGTATGCAGTGTTTTCGTTGTTGACAATTATAGACATATGATGTACGTCTCACTCGCTTTAAAATAATTTCAATCTACCTTTCAAATTATTATATTGGTAACTCTTTGATTTCGATTACTTAACTTATTTACTAAAATTGTCACACACTCACATCGTAGTACTTAAGACTCTGGAAGGGACTAACACCTAAGAGACAAGCTTGGCCTAGTCTGGGTGTTAGTACCCAAACAGTCTTAAATTTTAAGACAACATGTAAATTTAATTTTGGTGTCTATATAAATATTATTATTATATTATATATGTATACATAAACACCAATGGTCGGTTCTTTATCTTACTCTTCATTCACTCGCCTTACCATACGTTGAGTTTTCACATTGCATGTAAGGGACATTACATCAAAATATAAGGATAGTAAGGCAAATGAAGTCGGTACAATATAAAAACCGGCCAAAGATCGTATCTATTAAAAAAATGTTAATATTGATAATAACACGGGCACACAAAAAAATGAAAAATGATAAAAAGAGAAATCAAGTAATCCAAGTATTACCTACTCAGAATCAGATTGTATTAAAGTTAAATTGGCTTAGGAGAAAGCAATCCTTTCCCTTAGTTTGAAATTTGACACTTCTTCATAGAAATTGATGTTTACAAGCTACGCTATGGGCTGGAGTAATCACAGAGCTAAGAAAATCGTCGTGCGTCTGTCGTCGCACCCCTACTTCGGCGGGAAAAGGGGCCCTTCCCCGCCGAGGTAGAGGTAGGTAGATCTGTTCTGTGGATGCAATAATACAGTATGTTACTTTCCTTAATGAGCAGATTCGATTCCTGACTGTGACTAGGGTGTTTATTTCTATTCTTGTTTGTTTTCAAGAATTTAATGATATTACTTCATCGAAATAGACTTCGAGACTCCATTAAGTACCTATTTTTCACTACTTCCTATAGTGTAGGATTTGACTTTGAAGACCCTCTTGAAAAATTCACTCTGTACCTATATTTAAAGGTGTTTTTCAAGTGGGCTTCTAATTTTTGATTTTGACGAAAACTAAAGCGGTAGGTGCCTATCATTAGATTTTTGAAAAATAAATAACCTACCCTACCAAGTCAGGAATAGCATCAGCTTGTAGGATGTTTTTTTTTTCGCCGGGTCATTGTTTAACTCAGGGTCTAGTTTCTTTTCTATGTTTTATCTCTTTATTCAAAAACTTTCTATTTTATAATCTTAAAATAATCTTACAAATTGAGAACTGTTGGCTCAGGTTGGGTTAGGTTGGAAGTTGGTAGTGGGTTGGATTTTGATTGTGGATAGGATTGGTCGTGGTATTTGGGGTGGGATGGGTAGGAGGGTTATTGTTCTTTATTTATTTATACATATTATTATCGCCTAATTTTACATTTTTTAAACTTATTTATACTATTACAAGTTTTCTTTCGTTATTACTATGTTTGCTTGTATGCTTGTAGGATGATTGGATCGTAGTAGTAACACAATCCATAATTCATTTAGTATCAAAAAACTAAGTAGCTTTTAATTATACTTAGATTATTAGGGTTACGAACCTTAATAATAAATTAAAGTTTATAGTAACAAAAACAAATATAAAAATAATAATTCTTCTCTAACTTTTATTAGTTTGAATATAATTCCTTTAGCCTACATCCATCACGTATTATAATTCAAAAATTCAATCTAAATTACACTTTAAATTAGTATTATAAAGTTCAAAATCCAATGCACTGTTAGGCACAATTTCCTTCAATCGACATATAAAAGAATTAAGTAAATACAGATATAGCTTTTCTTCTTTTAAAATATTTGAAGTATTTATTTAAAATGAAAATTAATACTAACGGTTAAAGAGAAAAGTGTTGTTTTATTTTGAATTAAATAAAGGTTGAATTTTAGGTGTTTATCTCTTTTTAGTGGCACTTTTTCGTTTCATCTATTTTAATCACAACAATTCTAAAGACGTTTCACTTCAAAAACATTCTGAGGTGTTAATAATAAATATTTATATTTATACATCGGGCCTTTACCTCCATTTTATCATAAGCGCCATTTGGACCTAAGTATACTTTTTGTTGCAAAAGGTATTTCAAACTATTATTCTGTTTTAGGACTTTCAGTTTTAGTTAGATCAGATCCTAGTGAATTAAAAACTGCAAGTTTAAAACAAAATAATACTTTAAAATACCTTTTGCAACAAAAATACATTTAATTCCATAATATGTGGCTTACGATGAAATGTCCGTAAAAGCTCGATATGTACTTTACGCGGACGCGATTTCTTTAGGGCGTAGGTGATCAAGCTGTAAAATTAACTCTCGTTTTGATTGTTTTTCCAAAAAGACTCTCTTAATATGACTGGGGAACAAGTAATTGTCTAATCTGTTAGTGATTTAAGGACATTGATAAGCATTTTTTAACAATGGGAAATGCTCAAACATCATAAAGGCTTTATATTACAGTCATTGCGATTAAATTAATTGATCGACAGTTTTGAATGTCAATATAAATTAGAACCAGTTATCTATAAATGGTAATTACTAAAAATGTTGTTAATTTATTTGCACGTGCACTAGTTAAAAGAATGAATAATTGCAATTAATTAATTTATTTATTAATCATATGCAGCATTTTGGATCAGGGTGTTCCAGTAATCAAGAATGTTTTATTATGTGTTATCAAAATGCCAAACTCAGTATAGCATAATAAATTTGAAATGACAGTTTGACTATAAACGCCTGGTAAATACATTTAAGATTATGTCCTGTTTGTTCAAATGTTGAATATTGAGATTTTTAATGCTAAGTAATATTTAAATGCGGATGTGAGTTTGTTTGTTTTTTGTGACGCTTTCATGTCTTAACTACTCAACCGATCGGTATGAAACATTTCATACATGCTGTCAGGGAAAAAGATATAGATATAGATACATCATATATATAATATAGTATATATAAATAATATAGAAATAAACTAAAATTATTCCAAAAGGTATAAAAAAAATTATAAAACTTACCCAAAAATCACAAAACAGTAATATGTATCAAATTCTAAATGGAATAAATCTAAATCGACATAGAAAATAATTAAAGATATGAAAATTACAGTACCCCGATGAAGGAATTGAAAAACAAAACAATGATAAATTTATCAAAGATTCCCAAGAAATGGCGCAGATGTTTAATAATTATTTTATTGACCAAGTTATGTATAACTGGAAAAGTAATGGAAAAGTTTTACACCATACAAGCACAGCTTGCAATAATTATAATTCTATATTTATAGTTCCATTAACTCCTATTAACATTATAAATACTATCAGAACATTAAATAATACTAATAATGTTGGAATTGACGACATTGTACATAACTAAAGTAATTAAAGTAAGCGCTCCTATTATTGCCCCTGCATCATGCCATATAGTCAATTTGTCCATAGAGCATGGTGTTTTCCCATCAAAACATATTATGATATCAGTGGTAAAGCCAGTACACAAAAAGAATAATAAAGTGGATAGATAGTTATTATAGGCCGATAGACATTATAATAATATCTGTCTGTGATGAACAGAACCTCTTCATTCATTACAACCTCATTTCATTACTACATAATATTGTTAAAAATCACTCATGTCACTCGCCTTACATACGTCTAAGCATCAACAACTAATAATTGCTATAAAATCTAAAACCAAATGAAACATGTGAAATCCATAAAATATATAATTAAGATCGCAACAGACCTTTCAATTTAATATATCAACAAAACAATAACTTCAAAACTATTTTTAAAAATTATTTACAATACTTTATATAACCATTTTGAGACTTACAATATAATTGGTGACGAACCATATGGATTCCGTAAGAACAAAAATATTAATTTAGCTATTTATGAACTACTCACCTTAGTCATGAGTAATATTGACAAAAGAGTGCCAGTTTTAGCTATATAACATAGACTTAACTAAGGCGTTTGATTTTGTAGAACATACAATTCTATTAAACAAATTGTATACATATGGAGCCAGGAGCAATGCGTTTAATCTCAAAAAAGGAGAGACTAGTACACTATGTGAAACAATATACGCTACCGAGCCCCGCAAATTTTTATATGGGGTGCCACAAGGTTCAGTCTTAGGACCTCTTCTATTTTTAATTTATTTAAATGACATGCATATGGCAGTGACTCAAAATATAATATTATTTGCTGGCGACAGTACGGTTATATTTAAAGGACTTAATACTGATAATTACCAACACGACATAAATCGTGCCTTCCGAACATAAAATCATGGTTAAATAATAATAATTTACAGATTATTTTGACAAAAACAAAAATTATACGCTTTAGACAAAGAGTTAATAAAAATATGTCCTACCCTATTTGTAACGTATTGTGATCGAAAAATTGAAAAAGCAAGTAGCACTACATTTTTAGGTATTTATATTGACAGTGATTTAAAATATAATTTTAGTAGTTTTTCCAGAGTGCAGAGGCTCCATGTTCGATTCCTGCCGTGGTAAATTTTGTAAACAAACTTTCTGTTATTTATTTTGATCTGGGGGTCTTGGATCGGCCCTAGAGTGGTCGGTTGACCGATATACCCATAATATAAGCCTATCTACATTACACAATTTGTATGTTTGTCTGCCGGTTTATTTGTTATAAATAATTATTATTATACTGGCAGATGTCTGCGACTTCGTTCGGGTCACGATCGCGATGTAGAATACTATCAGCGCCATCTAGTTTTATTAACTAATAGGATTGGCTGCTTGTCCAATGACGCAATTTTTATGCAATCCTATTGGGTAATAATTCTCCGATTCTCCGTTCCGCAGCCTCACTCCTCTTCAATGGACAGGCAGCCTTAGGCTGGTTTTAGTGTCACGCGGACCGTCATTATGGTGCGCTCCGCACAGACCGATCTGTGTTAAGCTTAGGGAGCGTTTCAGTCAGTTTCAGAGTAATGTGGAGCCGTCCGCATGACGCGATGAAATTGCTATGTTAGATACTGTTTTTGTAAGATTTTACTTTTTCGCAGAATGTCGTCTTTTTAATTTATAAATTGTTTTTTAATGTATAAATTGTTTTATTGTATGATGATATCGTCAATATCAATACTTAATTAGGTGCACAAGTTGTATATAAGATGTTAAAGTAATTTAAGGTTTTTAACTATCCCACGGGAACTCTTTAATTTTTCGCGATCAAAAGTATCCTATATGTTGACCAGGGATATAAACTAGCACCATCCAAAATTTCATTTGAATCGGTCCAGTAGTTTTGGACATTAGCCCGTACAAACAGACAAACAGAGAAACAAAAAAATTGAAACATCTAAATTAGTTCTATTTCACTTCTTACATCCTTGACTCGCTTTTAAGCATTTTTTTCATTGTACAGAAATTTGGGCTCTACACTTTTATTATATGTATAGATTAGGAGTGCATGTGCAGTGCACGTCTCCACTCAGCTGAGATGAGAATGTTGAGATGGATGTGTGGTGTTACGAGAATGGATAAGGTGAGAAATGAATACATAATGGGATGTATCAAAGTTGCACCCGTGACTGAAAAATTGAGAGGAAGAAGACTAAAAAAAGATGGATGGACTGCGTGAAGGATGATATGATGATTTGTGGTGTGACAGAAGATGTATGTCGGAATAGAAGAGTGTGGAAGGTAAAGACATATCGTGCCGACCCCAATTAATTGGGATATGGTGAAAGAAAAGAGAGAGATTAGGAGTATATTATATATGTTTTCGACTAAGATGTTTTAGATAATATATAGTATATTATCTAAAACATCTTAGTCGGTGCTTAGTAATTTTCAAAATATAGTAATTTTTATGTTTTACTTTGCACCGACTTCAAGATGTCTCAGATAATATATAGGTATTAATAATAATAGCTTTAGAAATAAGTTATTTTATACATTTTAGTTTTTTAGTTTTTGAAGTCGGTTTTTTTAAACGAAGTTTTTAAATTTTATTTGTTACTTTTTAGTGTCTAGCTATGTATGGGTGGACCTACGAATGGTGCCGCGCTTCTTAAAAAATATAGGTCCCAAGAACCGGGAACAAATAAATGTTCGTAAAATGAAAACTACTGGGCCAAACTATGTCAAATTTTTAGGGGACCACATGGCAGCTATTCCGCGTCGAACAAAAAAGAATCACGTAAATCGAATCATAAATCTCAGAGTAATCGGTGTACATATGGAACGGAGTGAAAATTATTTTCATGAAAAATGTTCATAAAATGAAAACTACTAGGCCAAACTATGTCAAATTTTTAGGGGACCACATGGCAGCTATTCTGCGTCGAACAAAAAAAGAATCACGTAAATCGGATCATAAATGACGGAGTAATCGGCGAACATACATAAAAAAAAGAAAAAAAAACCCGACGAATTGAGAACCTCCTCCTTTTTTCGAAGTCGGTTAAAAACATCTTGAAGTCGGTGCAAAGTAAAACATAAACTCTTAGTTCAGAAGACTAGACCTATTTACATGCGACTGAGATCTGACTCATGTAAATACCTAAATATAATAATGTGTGTGTGGGACAAAGCGCGAGAAATATATGATACCAAACATTATAAATGTTAAAAGATATGTGCGGTTACTGCAGTTCTGAAGAAATTTCCGGCCCTAATTCAACCGCTATTTTATTTATTTTTTTATTTCAACTTCGAATTCAAATTCAGCGACTCCAAAAACCCCTGAGTACTGACTTTCAGCCGAATGTAAGTTTTTGGGCAGCTTTTTTGGATTCTGGACCATTGTGCATCGGTTGAACTTTGACTTTACTTGTATAGAACTTCGTCGTCGTCAGCCATTCGCAGTCCACTGCTGGACGTAGGCCGCCCCATGACGGCGCCACTCACCCCTGTCCTCTGATTTCCTCAACCAGCGCCTACCGGCGATCTTCCAGAGGTCGTTGGTCCATCCGGCGTCCGACACTACGTTCACGGAGACGCGGTCTCCACTCCAGGACTCGTGTGCTCCATCGGCTGTCGGTCCTGCAACAGACGTGACCGGCCCACTGCCACTTTACCTTGCTAATTTTGCGAGCTAAGTCGCATTATGGAACTTATGTCGGTTTAATATTTTAAGAAAGAAAGAAAGAAAAGAAAGAAAATATTTTATTTAGAACAAACAAAAAACTAAGTTAATATAAATAGAGAAAGAAACAAAATAAGTTCTAAATTGGACCCAGCCTCAGCATAATGCTAGCCAACAAGGACTAGCGCTGTTCTTCCGTCTGGGACCATAAAGTGAAGTTACGGTGAACAATACAACACATAACAACAACAAAATATATAGTGTAATGCAGTTTCATTAGGATTAATAAAATTCACACTAAAAAAATATGTATAAAAAGCAATAATTTAAAATCGTAACACAAACATAATATATAAAATAACTGTAGCAACAACGAAACAAATAACATATATATATATGTAAATTAACCATATTATAATAAATTAAAATAAATAAATTCATAAAATCATATAGCACTTGTGTCATGCCTAAGATCACATTGTGCGTTCTCATGAGCATTTAAAAATGTCTTGAGTTTGAACCTAAACAATGATATTGACGTTAAATTTCTAATAGGTGGAGGGATATTGTTCCAACATCTTGACGCTGCATACCGGAAGCTTCCTCTGAATGCTGCTGTACTGTGTCGTTCCATTGCCAGTTGTATTGCACATTGCCGCGTTCCTATTTGTCTTCTGCTAGAAGCCCAAGAGAGCTTCTCGTATAAATAGGAAGGAGACTTGTGCTTTACAACTCCAAAAAGCAGACATGCTAAATGAAGCTGGCGCCGATGCTTCATCTTTAACATTGAATTTTTATTTAACTAAGGTGTCACATGAGCCCTTAACGGGATTTTAAAGCAGAACCGCGCACAAGCATTCGGAACTCTTTGGATAAGGCGCTGAGTTCTGGCCAGCAGACGAGGACCAATAACTACGTCAGCATAGTTTAGACGAGATAAAACTAAGGACTCAACTAGTTGAATCCGCAGAGCTTCATTTAAGTACGGCCTTATTTTATATAAAATTTTCAACTTATAAAAGCAGTTTCTTACACAGTTAGCTATATGCTTTTCGTATCTTAAGTCACAATCTACAGATAAGCCTAGATTACGTGCTATTGTGATATTGACATTACTTGTATGCTATACACACACTCCGACAAAATTAGCGTTATTAGCGGAACAGAAAAAACTTCGATTTACTCGACAAATTTGTGTTGGCGGGAGATCATTGAAAAAATGCCTGACAGCTTATTTTTCAAGTGAGAGCTAAACCAGGAAAAATATATAATCTGCCAGTATATTGAAAAAACATTGCATTATTTTTTATTTTTTACGAGCGTTCCGCTAATTTTACCGGTGGAGTGTGTTTCTTATACAAGCAACACCGAAAGAGAAATTGATATCGATGAAGACAGTCGATGAAGAGCCGTGCTGCACTAAGACTAAGTAAGACCAGAAGGTGCCTACACATCACAGGACGCGACTGTCAGGCCGCGTCTGACGGACATGTCCGAACAATGTGCACACCGTAATCGTAACACGCTCTCCAGATTGCTTTAGGACGTCTGAATGCTCAAGGTTACGTTCGCGACTTACGATTAAATAATATGCACACTTCAATGGACTTATCCACATACGTTGTAAGTTACGCCCCTCAGCCGCGTCCATCGGCCGTGGCGTATAATATGTACACAGGGTGTACTAGAGGTGTCTGTGTGTGTCTGTGCACGACTTACCTCATACCCCGATTGCCATTCTCAAATAGTAACGAACTGTGGTAACCATCCCAATGAATCCTCCTCACAAAATCAAATAAAAATGTATAGAAACTAGCGCCATCAAGGGGGTAAGGGTATCAAACATTATAACTAGTCTCCATTTAGGGCACTTAAGATGGCGCTGTACAATGTCATTGAATAATGACAACGCGCTGACGAGATTTTGAGAGCAAACGTAAACCACAAGTGATGGTCCTATTCATGAACCATTTGTATATTTCAATATCAAACATTTCTTTTTTACTTTTGGGTCAAGATTATTATGTTAGTTTTTTATGTTATACTTAGTTTTATTCAGTATTAGAGTTTAGACTTTATTCCAATTTAGAATAAGTTAATAAAAGTGCCACTCAGTGGAATTTATAAAATGGTTCTTTTATGGGATTTATAGGAATATAATTCCGATTGAGATGCCATCTATCGGGTGAGATGGTGGATGTTTTGATATTTCATGCCGTAGAGGCTCATTTATCTTTTATGTATAGTGTATTTTATCGATGATAGTAAAATATTTTTCTTGTTACCTTAATTTCTTTGCCCAACGGTACACATATAAATGAATAAACATTGAGCACAGCGGGCTTTTCAGTGCGCTCACTGGTGCATGCACTACGTCGCAAAAACTGAAGCTGTATAGAACATGGGAAACAACACGAGTAACGAAGAATTCAATGTTCCTTTTTTCAAATATTACTAAAAAATATTTAATTGACACTTAACACAGATGTAGCTTATACGACGGATTAAGTATACAATCAAAAACAAACAATTACTTAAGTTTTATTTTAAATGTAAAGATTATAATCGACTTTTTGAAAAGGAAGCCACTGTAGGATCTGACGGACATATTATGATTTAAGAGTTTTATTTTCCGCATGCATAAGTAATTACTGCGTAAAAAACGCAGTAATTATACTAAACTTTAATTAGAATATCAAAATCCATTACATAATAACATAATTATAATTCTTTATTTGCACAAAACATGGTACCTAACATACAAAAATATAGTCAGTGTATAAATTGGTACAGCATGTTTGACCCGTTTGGTGCGCAAAAGCGTACGTACCTATATGTTGAGGCAACAAAGTGACCTCTAGGTTTCGGGTATAATAATAATAATTAACTGTTCTTTATATAAATTAGCAAAAAAATCATTGTTAGGTCTGTTTCGTTTCGTATGATTAAAGTGAAATTAATGGATTAACTGACCCCTATATGCTACGACCATGTGCTTAAAATGTCCATTAGAATGTTTTACTCAGGGTTAGGGCGCCGAGCCATAGTTCCACTTTTTAGTGAATATTCCAGGCAAAAGTAACTTATCAACCAAGCCAGTAAGTTCCACAAGCCCTTATCCTGATCCCCACATGATGACAAGCCTTGTAAACAATAAAGAAAAAAATAAATCTAGACCTAAAGAAGGGGGAATCAGTTGCCAACACTACGTTGGAGTGAAGGCGTTATATAAAGGGAAAAACCTAGAGCTTTTAAGACAGCCGAATAAATAAACTTGATACCAGGGTCCCTAAATATTATAATACTATTGTAATAAAAAATAAATTGTGTATAAAATTGACGCATCTATTCCAATTTTCTGTTTAATAACTCCTGAACCCTGAACATATTCATCTATTGCATGTGAAAGGGGAGTTTGCAACCCCTCTGGGCTGCGATGGAAGCCTTTGATATACATTCTGAAACCACACAAATATAAACACAGATTGTATGTGCAATGTTTTATGTCAGTTCTAGCTGTTACAAACGACTTAGTCGACATTTGTATTTCATTTCCTGATGAAGTAAAAACACAACAACAAAAAATAAAAGTTGCAGTGTTACGCAACTTTTATTTTTTATTTCTTACCAAAATTCTTAATATAACTGTGTGTTTTCATGAGGTACTTTTAAAATTATTCCCTCAGATTACCCATAGAAACTGATACAAAATCTAACATAATTGTGTCTTCCATGTTATACATTTTATCTTTTTTCCAAATTTCATGATAATGCTCTTAGCCTATTAGATTAAAAACTAACAAATCTAAATAATCCTATACAATAATTTACAAAAATAAATTTAAAAAAATACACTGCAGCGCCACTGGCACTCTAAGGATCCAGTCATAACAGACGTTTCAAAGAATCGGTCCGAAGACCGACCCCTGTGGGACGCCGCACGCGACGCATCGCCGACCTTTCACGCCATCGAATTACCCACCCTCCCAAAAGATGTATCCGTCCTGAAGGTATCTGGCCTAACAGCCTCGTGAGGTATGGGGGAACTCCGTATGCACAACAGCCTCCCTCCCTGGCATCTGGAGGCTGTTAAAGGCGTTCGCTATGTCAAGCGAAACCGCCAGGACATTATTATCGTTTGCTTGGATAACTTCATCCGTTATGGAACGCAGAGTGGCGTTCAAAGTGGAGCGCTCTCGCCGAAACCCGAACTGCGTTTGAGCAAGCCCCAGCTCCACAGTATTGAAATGTTTAACGAGGCGTAATTTAGGTCTCGATTATGCCAACTTTCACGGTGTTCGGTCAAATTGTGTAAGAACTTTATCAATTTCATATGACTGTTGTCGTCGGCCAATCGCAGACCACTGTTGGACGTAGGCCTCCCCAATTTTGATCCACATATCCCGTTCCTTTTTTGTTCTTATCCAAAATCTATCAGCGAAATTGCGCAGATCGTCAGTCCATCGGGCTGGGAGGTATCTTCACTACGTCTACCCAGACAAAATAATAGTAGGAAAAAGTTGGAAATAAATATAGAAAAGCAACATTTTCATTGTAAACATTTACTTTGCGAGTTTTCGCTTTTAAATATTTATAAAAGACACGAGTGCACCCCTTGCACATCATTGTTATTAACATAATACCGAAACCAGGCAAACTTACGATTAAGATAATATCTCGTTCGATTATGATGAGATAGTAATAGCAGAATTTGGTCCCAGAACTCGTCTGATTCATCGGCCATCAGTCCTGCGGCAGACATGACTGACCGTTTGTCGCTTCGCTTACTAATGTTACGAGCTGTGTCGATAGCTTTCGTTCTCTTACGAATATCCTCATTTCGGATTTTATCCATAAGAGAGACTCCGAGCATTGCTAGTTCCTATTTTTACCGTTTAATGTAACTACTGTAAATTGTTTATTTTATGTGTATGTGGTGAACAATAAAGTGTTTTCTATTCTATTCTATTCTAGTTCCATAGATTGTCGAGCAACTTGGAATTTATGGACCAATGTGCAAAGAAATCACCATTCTCCTTAATGTGAGATTAGTAATTTCCATTCATAGTTGTTTTGTACCAACATCCATTAATTTCAATTATATATTAAGTATAATGTGGAACTGTGGCACAATTTTTTATTTCTCCCACTATATAATAAGTATTGTTGAATATAATCATTTAATAAATGGGTGGAAACACGTCTAGATCAGCCGGTTAGGCGGCGGAAACAGCTGTATAACTCAAGCGGCGCAAATATGCAACCCTCAGTTAGAGTTATATATTTGTGCCGTTTGCTGTCAAGACGCTAGGGTCCAGAGGCCATGAGCCTCTACCAAAATTTATCAAAACAACTCGTTGACTCTTCAGGTGATCAGAAGTCTGGTGCTTACCTCGGGTTACGGATCAGTATGGCGATCCAGCGAGGAAACTTACCCAGCCTTCTGGGCTTACCCATAGAAGATGGTAATCTAGGCTCTGTATTCTACTTATAGTCTTAAAGGACTATTGTTAGAATACTGTTACGAGTGCGGGACTCGAATTAAAATGCCGTTGGAATTACTATAGAATTTATTAGAACTATACAAACACGTATAACACAAGTACAAATATAACTGGCCGCAGCCACTACAAACTGCACGATTCAATAACATGCGCAAAGTCCGTCACTATATCGCTTATCAATGGACACGTCTTACTCGTATCGTAATCGTCGTTTGACTGCCGATCTCTCCGTGGGGCCATTACACCGATACAATATGGCTGCCAGCCCGCATAGGTCAGATTTCTTAGAACCTGCCTAATGACTACCATAAAACAAGTACAATAAAATGTTTTTCTTAATTACAAATTTTAAACACAAAGTAAACAAAATAATTCCGAATGCGGGAAAGGTAATAAGCTAGGTTTATGGCAGGCAGGTGTGCATGCACTTTGGCATGTAACAATACAATACAAATAAGTTAAGTTTTCTTTCATTATATTCGATTATTTATAAATTTCTTAATTGCGTATAATCGTAGCAAAAAAAAATTAATAATAGAAATCAGTAAAATATAATCATTAACCCAGCCATTAATAAAAAAATGTGGAATAAAACTAAATGGCAAATTATGTCGGGTTTTTAACTTGTTGGACATTTATAAATAAAAAAAGTTAATAGGGCTTGGCTGGCCGCAGAATAATGGATTCGGTGAATATGACGCATGGTCTAAAGTTCATTGAATCTTAATCTTTATTGTATCTATTAATACAGAAGTCAAGGTAGATTGGTATCTTCTCAGTTATTCAGTTGGTTTTGCTCGCGTAAATATTAGATACGTATGCTCTGAATACTATCCCGTTTTCCAAGATAAAAACTATCTTATCTTCTTATTGAGGTAGTTGACACGTGCGTGAATATATGGTATTTGGGTTTAAAAAAAAAAAGTTGCAATGTTACGTTACAACTCTTTCACAAGTAACATTTTTACTGTTTAATAATAATGGTTTTTAACGGTTTAAATAAGCATTTAAAAATATCTTCTTCTTCTTCAGCCAATCTCAGTCCACTGCTGGATGTAGGCCAAAGTACGCGCCACATATCCCGGTCTCCTGTCTTCCTCATCCAGCCCCTGCCGGCGATCTTGCGCGGGTCGTCAGTCCACCGGGCTGGCGGACGTCATACGCTACGTTTGCCGAGACTTGGTCTCCACTCCACAACATATGTTTTTAAACATCTGTTGTTGGAATTCCCAACAAAGATTTTAATGTCCACGATTTTATTCAATCTGACCACTAAACTATTTTTAAATTTAGAACAACATTGATGTTATTTTGCTTGTATCTTTCAATTTTTCCTTACGGAATTATTATATCTTGTTTGTGTTTGTTGTGTTTATATGCCTTGTCTAAGACGCACGTGTGGTTTGGCTTATTGTAATATGTACAGAATATTATTTTAATAAAATGTTAAACAGTTTAAATAAGTATTTTTCATATTCTTTTTGGTCCTTCGAGTCGGATATAAAACAGCAACATATAGATACGGTCTAAACCAGTAATTACGATAATTACGGTCACAGAATTGCACGAATTAATTCCTCCCTCACCATTTTACCACCGAACAAGCAGACGTACAATCTCACGCACGCCACAGATACATGGTGGAAATACCAATAAGGCGGACGAAATGCTAGGCTTCACTTTGGTTAAGAGGAACTCTTTACCGTCTTCTGATTTTCCTAAAAATCTTCAAGTCTCGCGTGAACGGGTATCTTCTAGGTAAGCGTGCTTCACCTTAGACTGCACTGTCTGTCTGTCTGCCTGACATCAGGCGCAATGTGGGTTTCAAATCAAATCTATTCAATATAAAAAAAAACCGAATTCGGTTATTATAGTCACCTGTGCCTTGTCAACATCAGAGGTCTGATTTTATACCAGTCATATGTTCATCTACGGCTCCTATGTTTTGGCCAAAATATACGATCTCACTTTTTACTAGTGATAACGACACCACGAGAAATATAGGTTATGGCAATAGATTAGCAGACGTTGTTTTATCCTGTCTGGCAACAAGCTGCTTTATTTGCTTGCCTTTACATTTCAACAGCATACCAAATATTAAGGTTTATCAACTTAGCTTCGCTCGAGTGAACTTAGAATCATTATCTCGTGGAATTATACCGTGTCCATCTCCCATTAACGAAAGCATAATATACATATATAGCTAGAACGAATTTCAAGGCTGTTGGTTAGTACCTAAAAATATGAAGAATGAACAAATATTAAAAAAGACCGTTTAATTTCATAATAATATATTAAAATGGACGGGTTTAGTTAATTATTGTAAAAAAGTGTTACTAAAATATGATGTAGGTATAGATAGATAGTTAGATAACACTTTATTGCTCACCAAATATACAATTTCAAAATATACAATTACAATATTGTCATGGTAGAAACAAAAGGCGGCCTTATCGCTGAAAGCAATCTCTTCCAGGCAACCTAACTTAAGGAATAATTTAATCTAATCTGGCGATGTAGGTGGTGCAGATCATTAAATATCAAATATCATAAATAAGCTATAATTTTGCAACTAATTTTATTTGTCGAAGTTGAAACGCTTTATACACATTTAAAAGCGTTATACCGCGCTATACACGTTTCACTTCTCCGGGTGTGTTAAATCGCCTATTTAGAATGTAAGGGCGCACGATTCACTTTAACTCAGCTAACTAAAAACGGCATAAGTTGATACTGCACTAAAATATGCTAGCTGCCTGTATTACTATATTCTGAAGGAAGAACAGTGTGAAGACTATAATTTATGACGGGTTTAATTTTTGTAATTACAGTTCTATAAAATGCAATTTCCTAAAAAATACTAATAATGTATGCGTTCCAAATCGCCGTCATTTGGGAACGTGCCCAAAATGCTGGCCGCATTCCCGCGCTGGGTGGAAAGCCGATGCGTTCCACAAGTACAGGTCACTTAAAAGTTTGAAAAATATGTTTTAAATAATAAGACGTCGATTACCGACTATTATGGAGATTTCTATAAAAACAAGAACGGATTGGTAGTGCTAGCTGTGATTGTAGAGATTATCATGAGTTGCGTTTTTACTAGTATATATATACGAAGCGGTGTATATAGACTAGGAAGTAAAATTAAATTTTAACCTATTTGTATGACCTTCGAAAAGTGTTCTCCAGTGGAACTTATTACTTTTTAATTTGAACATATATATATTATATCTTTTATTTCTTTTTTATTATATCTTTTTCCATAACTGTACTAAAAAATAGCGCATCGCTGTATGTACATACGGGTAATATGCAAGTGGTTTCGGTACGTACAAGTTTACTGCGCCATTACGCTGGCGCAGTGAGCTGAATTGCTGAGTTGATGAGGTGATTCGAAGAACTTGCAACATCTCTAAAATTAGTAAATCAGCCTATGCTGCTTTATACGAAACAGTGGCTAAACCGACTCTATAACTAAGGTGAAATTTAAACATGATGCAATAACTATCAGAAGACTTTTATAGCCGTGAATTATGCATATATGACCAGAAAAGTTTAAAGGTTCACAATTATCTTAAATATAATTTTTCATTTATTTCGACCCCTATCAGTTAAGAGTTTAGTATTGTTCACAGATATAATTAGCACAGTGCCCCGCTAGCGTAACAAGATTAATTGTTATTATGACAAGCTATGTCTGTATTCAAGTATTTTAAATTAAAATTTCTGGGGCTTCGCTCGAGTGAATATAATAGCTTCATAAAATGTAAATATATATTTTTTCTAAATTGTTAATATTTTTGTTAATCTTTATGCTATAAGGAAAATCTGTGGCAGGTTTTCATGAAAATTCGTTCAAGGCCCCAAAAAGCAAACATAAATAAAACAAAAAATATAGTTTCATATTGATGTTTTATTTAAGCACCAATTAACCTGGAATAAATTTACCGAAACCGCTTTTGTAGACCAAATTTATATGAGCGGAATCGTAATTGAATCTATATAAATAAATAAAACTGAAGTGTCTGTTTGTAATGTCAGGGTTTCCCTCAATTTCCATGCGATCCACAAATCAGATCCTGAATTGGCAATTATGGGACTATCGCGGAAGTTTAAAAAAAAACAATATGAAAATCGGTCCACAATGACGGAGAAATCACGTAACATGCCTACAAAAAAATTAAAGGAATTGAGAAAGTGTAAACGGCGCAAATATGGAACCCTAGGAAGGGGTAACTTATTTGTGCCGTTTGGAGTTGAAACTTTAGGTCTATGGGGTCCACCGGCAAAGGGTTTCTTCAAAGAAATTTGTAAGAAACTCTTTGATACCACCCGTGATCAGAAGGCTGGTTCGTATTTGGCGCAACAAATCAGCATTGCCATACAACGTGGCAATGCAGCCAGCCTTCTGGGCACGCTTCCCTCTGGCAGCGATTTGTTACATTCTTTATATTAATTTATTTAAAATTCAGTTTATTTTTAAGTATTTAGTTAAGTTATTCTCATATATACCTATATTAATGTTATATAAATAAATAAATACAAACAAACTTTATTTTTTTGAAACCTGTACGCTCTCGGCGTTTTTCAAAAAGGGCTACTGTCAATTTCTGTGGGATCATCATCAGATTCTGACTTGGTGACCAGTTTCCAGAAGCGTAAAAAGTTTGTTTGTTTAGCATTAACCACTACAATGTTCATAAAACTATATATATACAGTAGAGAAAGCTGAAAGATATATTGTAACAGCAGTCAAAAAACATTTTCAACGACGAAATAAGATTAAGGTAGCTTATAATATTGGGTAGCTGAAATTGAATGATTTCTAAGAGATCCGTAGTCAAACAGCAAAAGGAACTTGAAACATTTTATTGTGTTACAAATTACAAATATGTTAGTTTCACATTCAGCTCGATCGGTGTGAACTTGAGCTAATCTTGTTTCGTGCGAAGAGTGAGAGTGATGATGACCCATTTCCCCCATCTCATTCCATATCTCATCCCATTCAATGTCCGATTCAATCTCCCGTTCCATATCCCATCCCATATCCCATCACATATCCCATCCTATATCCCATCCCATATCCCATCCTATATCCCATCCCATTAGCCATATCCCATCCTATATCCCATCCCATATCCCATCCCATATCCCATCCCATACTCATCCCATATCCCATCCCATATCCCATCCCGTGGTATCCCATCCCATATCCCATCCCCTCTATTCTCATATTCCTCCTGCCTGATCCCTCTGTCTTATCCCCCCTCGCATCCTAACGGCTGACAACGCGTTGGCTTCGCCCCGCTGTTACAAGCGTCTATAGGCTACGATAACTTAGTACCACTTTCCACGAGTCGGGCCAGTGCCTGTTTGCCAGTTTCCATATAAAAAAAATACTATATAGCCTACCTATTATATAAGTACAGATCTACGAATGTAAACAAAATTATCTACAAAACAAGACCATCTTATAATTCACTATTTGTCTGTATTGCCATTGGTCCCTAATTACCAGATCGATATTAATTGCAGTTCAATATCATGCGATACCACATGCGTTTCCTGTAATAAATGTGTGAATTTGAATCTAATAATACCTGATTATCCTGTCAAATCCGGTTATTAACACATCAAATCTAGAATTAAGGGCAATCCGAATGAAATCTTACAAACAATACAAAAAAACGATTAATTTGGTTTTATTACTAGTCTAGAATGAGATCTGATTTTGCGTGATTTCTTCACAACTAACTGTAATTCTGTAGCCACTTATATGTGAAGTGCACGGGTTGTTAGACAAGTAAATATACAAAGATATGCCTTGCGTGATTTCACGCCACGAGCACGTATAGGCGTGTATAACAATGGGCCACAAAAATCTGAGCCGGTATGAAAAAAGGCTTTTTGATGGCAAGTCAGCCATTAAAGGGTATCTCGGCCGCGGTTTTGATTTAAAGCAAATATTACACTTGTGTATTCTAGAACGAATGATACGTCTAGCAGACAGTATCCAAAATCTCTGTCTTATTAAAGACAAAAGTAGCTGAGGACCAGCATGCAAATATTTCTTATGGTAATAATCGATTAATAACTCCACGAGCGCGTCTTGGCGAGGTAAAACAATTGGAAATTTATAATCAAAACTCTCAGCAGAGTTAGATAGCCGATCGCCTACATGAATAAGATGATCTTTAAGAAAAGCCTTAAGTTTCATCAATGCTGGAGAATATTTTTTACCAGATTCTAAATTTATAATATCAGATGAAAAATGTCGTTTTTGTATGTCGCGTATTATCAGCCGTTCGGCGAAGTTTATATCCGATGCGGTAATTCTAGGCGATACAGAGCGTGGTAGCTTTCTTATAAAGCGACAAACATATATTACAATTCTAACAAGTTTATTCCAAGAAGAATCGCGTCCACTTATATCCAGAATAATCGATACTTGTGGTGCTGTGTCAATAACTGAATGTGCAATTACCTTTTCTTCCGGAATATTATCTAAAGTTATTTCGTGGATCTTATTCACAGGCCACTCCGCAGGATTCTGAGTGAGCCAGGAAGGGCCATATACCCATAGCGAATGCGAAAGCAATTTTGCGGGAGTAAGGCCTCTAGACAAACAATCGGCAGGGTTCTCGACACCTGCGACTTGGTGGAAATGAAACGCTGCTAAATTGTCTATAGTCTTGACAACGCGGTTGGCTACGAAAGTTTGCCAGCGGTGAGGCGAAGAATTCAACCAACAAAGTTTAACTTTGGAATCAGTAAACGCATACATTTCATGAACGGGAAATCTTGGATTATAACTATCATGAATGCATCTGATGAGCTTTGCCATTAATTGTACAGCGCAAAGCTCCAGGCGCGCAATAGACATAGGCTTCATGGGAGCAACCTTAGATTTAGCACAGATTAATTGAGTATGTATTTGACTATGATGTGTGACATGAGCATAGACGACTGCGCCATATGCATGTTCACTAGCGTCCGAGAAGCCGAATAGACGGACTTCACAGTTTTCAAAAATACCCAAATGTCGCGGTATTTAGAATTAATTGAGAAACGGTATTTCATTCCTAAATTTAGTCCAAGATTCTAGAATGTGATGGGGCGGACAATCGTCCCAATCAATTTTAGATATCCACAATTTCTTTAAAATAAGTTTTGCGTGGAGTATAACGGGCGCTATGAAGCCCATTATGTCCCATAATCTAGCCACAGTGGCCAATATAATACGTTTCGTACATTTATTGTCTGGCACAGCGACTTTAAAAACAAAATAGTCATCCAACTTAGACCAATATAGAACAAAGATTTTTTCATGTGATGATTTGTCTAATTCAACAGGTTCAGTGGCTTTGTGAGAATTTGGAAAATAATTCATAACAAAATCAGAATTGCTAGTCCACTTAACCAAGTCAAACTGAGCTCGTTTAAAAAGTTCAATCAGCTGATTAGTAGCTAGCAAAGCTTGATTCTCCGACTTAGCGCTGAAGACAATGTCATCCATATAAATATAACGAGCAATTTCCTTTGCCAAAGGAAACGAATATCCTTCGTCATCAATAAGTGGTTTTATAACGCGAAGTGCATGATATGGACTTGATTAAGTCCAAAACAAACTGTATTAAATTCAAATATTGCAAGTTCATCTGTAGGATGAAAGCGGTAAAACACACGTTGGAAGCGACGATTGTTTTTATTCATTACAATTTGTAGGAATATCTGTTTACAATCAGCGGAAAGAGCGGTTTCAAAAAGACGAAAATTTAAAATAATTGTAAACAAATCACCTTGAAAATTAGGCCCATTATGCAGCAGATCGTTCAGGGATAACCCTGAAGTTAACTTATGACTACCGTCTAGAACCGTAATTTGGGGTGAATAGGGATTGAGAGGTGAATAGGGATAAAACCAGGAAAATATTTCGATGCTCAATATTAATTTTATATTCGTTGAAAAATCTTCCATTTTTTGTAGTGTAATAGTAGAATGTTGAAAGTTCACATGGCAACACTAAATATGCATGACATTAGCTGCTAACGGTCAAAAAATCGCATTTGAAATTAACTTCTTGTGGTGGTAATTATTTTAGTGCTAGAAACTTTGCTCTCTTTTATTTATTTGATAATAATTAGAAGACGACTTTGATTTATAAACGTTATTTAGTGTTTGGGCCATCATATATATTAAAGGTAAGTCTCAGTTGTTATTGGTATTAATGTTTTTTAATAATATAGAAATACATGAAAAATCTGTTGGTTTTGGGTTGAATAGGGACGTCTCAGGTATAAATAACAACGAAAGAGGGGTCAATTGGGATGAGAATAAGTTGAATAGGAACGACTTAATTATGATTAGGTACAGGTTTATAGGGTTGTCCATGTAGGTAGTTATAACAATATTTTTTAAATGTGTAGGTAAGAATCTGGTTTATTCATGATGTTTTTGTCTAGAAGTTTTATTTAATTATTAATGCAGTGTTAATCTTATTGTTTGGCAAATATTAATATATGTATTATCAGTTACATATTGTTTTCTATTTTTAGATATGCCTCGCGTGTACGTATCAAAGAGTGCAAAGCCTTATAAGAGATATGATCCCTTAATATTAAAAACAGCAATAGAAGCTTATGAAATTGGGAATAAGTCTTTAGTTGAAATAGCTAAGCAATTTAATATAAGTAAGTCGGTTTTGCACCGACATGTAACAAGAACAATGAAATCTCAAGGTGGACAAAAATGTCTAAGTGAAGAAGCAGAAAAATAATAATAAAATATATCAATGTTTGTTCAGAGTGGGGGTATTCTTCGAGATTTGATGAACTCTGAAGATAGCCATTAGCTGTTTTTATATTTAAGTTTTTATTTTACATACATACATAACTTCACGACAGATCCCTTGCGGGGTAGGCACGAATAACAGAGCGCCATTTAAGCTTATTCTTACACACCTCAGTTGCTTCTTTGACATTCATAGCTCTTTTCATGCACGCTCGTCTGTTCTTAATGCTCCTGACATCACCTTCTGCTAGTACACGATCAATTTGATCATGGAAGGTGTGTCGTGGCCTTCCACAACTTCTGCATCCATCCACTTTTGCATTGTATATCTGTTTAGTCATTCTTCCATCATTCATTCTTTCCACATGCCCGAACCACCGGAGCATTCTTTTCCTTACCTTCACCCCGACACTCTCTTTTTATTTTTAAGTTTTTATTTTGAAGAGTTTAATGTAAGTTTTTATTATTTATTGTTATGGTTTACCAAACCACTTGTGAACTCATATCCTTAGTAAGCGTACGATTTGTATTTATTTTTATAGGTATCTGTAACATTCCAAAGTGTATGGTCTCATTATATAATGACCTAACGATTTGAAGTTTTTTTTTTCGAGTGTCAATTATTAATGACGTTTTTACATTTGACTTGCTAAATTGCAAAATATGATTATTACTATGTTTAATTACTTTATATGTATAAGTATAACAACCTTGTTGGTTATAAAATATCTAAAAACTTATTAAAAAATTAAAATTGTTATTACTAAAGTTAATTTAAAAAATAAATCATTGAATTCATATGTACTATTTGTTTTCATCTGATAAGAAAATCAAACAAGAAATAGATAAGTGGAAATTATTAAAACCAAGTAGTGCCAGCCCTAGCAAATTTCTCTATTGACACTAATTTCGTCCCCATTAACCCCATTTTCCGGGTGAAAAGGAATATCCTATATTTTTGCTTTTTTTGCTTAAACTGGAATCCTAATTGCTTAGTTTTAAATTGGATAGCAAAGATACCCCCAAGACTCAATCATTTTTATCCTGATATAGCATTATATACATCAACAACTACCTTAAAATTGTTCATCAAGTTGGGATTTGTCCCTATTCACCCCGTTTTACGGAACCATGCGAAGTTTGGTAGAAGACTTATCTTCACGGACAACGCCGGGATGCGGTATAATATATACAGGATATGGATCCTTGATAATAGCGGGTGGAGAAGGTGATAAATAACCTTTCTCTAAATACTCTCTTATGACTGCATCATAGGCAGCTCTAAACGAGGACGTGGATTCCAGCTTCTTTTCCAAACCAAAGAAGCGTTTCCGAGCGGTTGCGTATGTGTCACCAAGCGCGCAGGCATCATCACGAAAGGGCAGTGACACTATATACCTTCCAGTAGTCTTATCTCGTTCGGTAGACTGGCAGAAGAAATATTCACACTCAATGTCATCAGGAGACTGAGTGGGCGGATATCTAAAGGAGACTCATCAATATAGCAAAACCTTTTAATAAGCATGTCAAGTGAATCCTGGTTAGTAGACATAGTACTGCAACATACAATGGTTTTGTCTTTGCGAATGCATGTAGCGGGAAGAATGGGTACAGTACCCATAATAATATAACCTAAAGCAGTTTGTATAGCGGGCGGAATCGCGGTATTATATTGTATCACACCTGGTAGCAACAATTGTGAGAACACAGAAGCACCAATCAAAACATCAATATGAGCGGGCTCATAGAACTTGTCATCGGCCAGCGGCAAATCTTGCAAAAAAGCTAAAGCGGAAACATTCACCGGCACAGATGGCAAATTATCTGTTATTAAACCGAGAAGAAAATTGGAAGACAGCAGTTCCCTTTATGCATTTCTCAGAACCACCAATACCATTTACCTTTGTATGCTCCGGATTCATTGGCAAGCCCAATCGAGTACAGCAGTCTGATGTAATGAAATTACTCTGCGAAGCACTATCAAGTATGCAGCGCACACTATGTTGCACACCATATGCATCACACAAGCAAGCAAAACCGTAGTCTTAATATTACTTGTAGAATGCATAACAGTAGTACAAGCCTCCTTATCTATATAAGATTGTGAAGATGGCGAAGAAATAGTGTGAGGTATGGGAGCTGGTAATGGTGGTGGTAAGCGAGCGGTTGTAGAAGGTTGTATGGTTATTTCATTTACAGGCTGTGCCTGAACATGTGAGTGTGAGGCAGTGTTAAATTTAGAAGTGTCAAATTGGAGTAAACTGTGGTGCCTACCATTACAGATTCTGCATTTTGAGTTTGAATGGCAATTACCTGCCTTATGTTTGCAGCTTAAACAATTAACACAGGCATTGTGCTCTTTCACCACCTTATAGCGCTCATTGGAAGACATTTTCCCAAATGCAGGGCATTTATATAAATGATCATGTACAAAATCTTTACATAAACATTTATGTGTATCAGACATAGTAACATATGACTGTGGTTGTGGAATTTTAAAATTGTGTGTGCGTTTTGTATTACTATTATTGGAATTTGAAGTAGAAGTTGAAAGAGATTAACGCTGTAATATTCTAGATTGATCTTTAATATATTCAACTAAACTTTTAAATTCAGGAATTTTATCCTTGCGGGAATGCATCTCAAAAGACCGAACTGTGTCTAGATCTTCGATCTTCAAAGCGGTATGTAAAATAATAAAATCAGTTAAATCTGGTAATTTATATTTTTTTAATGCATTTACAGAAGTAACAAACTTATCTAAAAATGTTTCTAGGTTTAAAGCGGATGCTGTAGAAATAGATTTATATTCAAAAATTTGATTAATATAAGCGAACGCTAGCATGCGTTTATCATCATATTTCTCTTTAAGACAATCAATAATAAGTGCATAATTTTCAGCACAAGGTGTAATGCCAGCCAAAACTGACTTTGCTTTTGCGGTCAGTTTGCCTAACAAATAATATAATTTATCAGAGTCTGACAAACTAGGATTATCATGGACAATAGACACAAAACATGAATAAAATATAGGCCATGAGCGGATATCTCCATCAAAAGACAAAAGTTCAATTGGAGGCAAAGATGGGCGTGACCTATTAGGGGTCGCTGACCTCTCAAATTTATCTTTATTTTCAATACTAGATAAAACTCTTTTAATGTGACAATACATTTCTTCAAATGCTTCCCAGGACTGGTAGTCTACCCTTGATCCTACATTCACCTGCATATTGTACAAGTTATAAACATAAAGGGCTTTTTCAAAATCACTGCGAATAGTATCAACCAATAGCGCACCAGAAAGAAACATCTCTCTATTCTCCAAACTGTCTACTAACTGAGAGCGGTCATAAATGGTTTGTATACGGCTAAATAAAGACTCACGTTTAGCTAATGCTATTTCTAATAACATCTTTAACTTAGGATCTGAACTATCCATCTTAGTTTCAGTTCTTTTACTTGTGCCAGTAGTTGCCATGCTGAAATTAAATTAAATAAACAATTACTCACAAATCTTGTGTAAAATATAGTGAAAACAATAAGTAAGCACAATACAAAACACTTGTTTGACTGTGGTATTATTGTATAATTTTAGTGCAATAACAAAATGTAACAAAATATAGTTTATACCAAATTATAGTTATGAATTTTGTTTAGATATAAAGTATATATGAATATATAGTATTTATGTATACAGATATTCAATTGAAAGAAATATAACACAGGTTTGTGTAATATGCACCTTGTAAATCAAGGTACCTACATACATATGGAATATATGACCCAAAGCAGAGGTATCTTATTTTATGTGAAATAAAGAAAATACAGTGCGGTTTTAAAATATTGCAAATGATTAATATGCGGCGCGGTTAAATATATGAAATATGAAAGCGGAGATTAATGATTTAAATCGATAATAGAATGCGGGACGCGAACTTAAGATGGCAGGGCTTCTTACGAACAAAAGGAACACGGGGATATGAAAATATATGCGGAATTTGGCTCGAATTGACCACAAAATGGTATGAAAAACAATGGACTGTAATGGATGGGAAACGTTCTTATAACTTACTTGAATTTTGATCTGTTTCAATTTTCTTGGGCCGGCCCGTGTTCTTTCTTCTTCTTGAATTAACACTACATACAACACTATGGATTGGATTTTTTGAGTATGGAATATGCACTTTAAATGATTGTTTTTTTTATGAAAAATTAAATTTGCGGGAGCGGGCAGCGCAGTGCAATTAGGCGCGGGCGCGGGAAGAAGCAGGAAGGGGTGAAGGGGAGCGGGAACGCCAAAACGACATTAATGCGAGACGTCAATGTCAATGAGTCTGCGTTTTGTTTGTTTTTTTTCGCGGTAAGGCTTTGGCCTCAACAGATTATTTAACAAGTCCTAAACCTATAAATATGAATCAAGGTTGAAATGTTGATTTTGATCTAGGGCCTAATTCTGCTAATATTATTTTATTTTTATATTTTACATCTCGTTAAAATCGTCGGACAATTTCGTCTCAATCATAGATTTGCTTGAATTCCGTAGTCTGTTAATATCAATAGCGTGCCCGTGACATGCCACTCTATGAATATTTGAAATGAACGATTAAAATGTTGGTAGCTTGTCATTATTCATTTCGGATAACGCCATTTCTGTTATTGATTATACCATTTTTTTTCTAATCTTATATATAAAATTCTCGTGTCAAAATGTTCGTTCCCATACTCCTCCGAAACGGCTTGACCGATTCACATGAAATGTTGTGTGCATATTCAGTAGGTCTGAGAATCGGTTATTATCTATTTTTCATGCCCCGAAATGTTAAGGGTCAACCCCTAAATATATTTTTTTAATTTTTAGATAATATAATATAATTTTTATAATTTTTTTATGATATAGCATAAAAAAATACATACAACCCTAAATTTTCAACCCTCTACGCTCAACCTCTATTTTTTAATAGCGATATTAGTATTTTTATAATTTTCTACTTGGATGATTTAGATTTTAATTTGAACCAGGTAGATGGCGCTGCAATCGGGTACCAGAATTTAGGTGTTCTTTTTGTTGTTGTATGTGTTGAAGTTTGTCCCGGAATGGTTTAAATAAACGATTGGACCCAGTAGGTGGCGCCGCGATACTCCTAAACAAGTGGATTTGAGAATAATTTAGATTAACATTTGGTCCCGGTAGATGACGCTGGAATCGGGTTTTAGATTTTTATTTTTTAAAGGCAGGACAACGTCTGCCGGGTACAGCTAGTATTATATATAATATTCTGCTCCGACGATACTGAGAAGATTTTGTGGATTTACCAAATTCCAATTTTTTACAACTAGTAATGGAACATCTTCACAACGCTTAAATATTGAAATAGAAGAATTAGGCCCCTGTTACTACGGTAACTAGATTGCGTACGGTATGCGGCTTTACGTGACTGACGAATGTTTGTTATGTACAAGTAAATACACTATAGTAGTATCTCCTGACGCAGCGAACATACCCTGTACCCCGTGTCCACAGTCATTTTGAGCGTCTCAACGTAAAGACATCGTGTCTCTGACGCACAGATGATTTGACGTCAATTAATCTGTCCGATCATACAAAGTGCACGGGACATACTGACGCTTTTAAATGTTTCCCTTGGTGACATCGATATAACGTCGATCCAACGCCTCAAGCGGCGTCCAACATCCCTTGATGCTAGACGCCGCTTTCAGCGTATGATAGACCACGGCCTTGATAAATTGTTCATCGGTCAATGACACCTTACTGTAGATTTAAATAATGCTTGCATATTCCTTGTTGAATTTTGATAATTAGATGATAATTAGTAGTCAATGATGTTTTGTTGTTACCGAAAACTTAACAACAAAAGAAAAATACTAAAATGTATCAAATTTCGATCCCTTCTAGTATTTTCTTAAGTTTTCGCTACTAGTACACATAACAAAGCTACGTTAGAACCATTTAACATCGGAATCATAGTAATAAAATACAATACCACGCTTAAAACCGTTAAAAGGGAGTTTTGATTCCTTCTTTTTGATAAAGTATAAGTCTTTGCTTCCTTAATATTAAATAAATATAAAATGCTCTTTCAGGGCCATAAATCATAACGTAACGTATGCTTACAACATTATTAGGTAATTAATCATTAATTAGAGTTGTACTAATTATAATAAATATTATGGATATTTACTCATATACATATGTAGATACATCTACGAGCCCTTTTAGCAGGAAAGACAATATGCAAATAGATATAATTATGATTAATGACAACAAGTTTCTGTTTGATTGTTTATTTTGAGTACTACCTTATTAGGTACCGATATGTCACAATTCGTTATAATAAAACTACGTTTTAACGGTTTTAAGCGCGGTAATTTATTTGATTTGTGACATTCCAGTTTCAATTAATTATTTTAGGAAATACTAATATTACATGTATGAAGTTTGGTATATAAAAGATTATTTTCTGAATAAGAGACGGGCGAGCTAAAAGCGTTCTTCGAAGTTGTACTTAAGATCAACACCTAGTTACTGCATAATAATATTTAAAGCAAGATAATATCACTTAGTAATAATATAAAATATAATTTGAAAAATAATAGTAAGTAGAACATAGTGTTTACGGTAAAACAACCGAAGATTACCCTTTAAGTTATGTTTTATATTACTACTTGGTATTAATATAAAAAATAATTTAAAATAGTAATCATCAGTAAGCAATAGACCATAGTGTTTACGTAAAATGAAGTCTGAACGGTGTACAAAAAAAGGGCTGAATGACGGTAGGTTTACGCAAAATAAGCTGGGCTGATGCGCTGATGTTCTGTACTGTGTCAGTGCATACGTTACTATTAAATATTGTTGAAAAACCTATATATTAAATACTCTTAAATACTAATTACATTCTGAACTAATAAGTGTTATTTGGTATCAAAAATAAGTGCATGTTATTACGATACTGGGAATTTAGTCTGAATTAAACATCTTCGTTTCGATCTAAGCAATATCTCGACGCGCCTGACCATCGTGCACTAGTCCTTGCAAAGAAGAGACTGCCGTGCTATCCACCATACTTCAGAGATTCTCGGTGTTGAGCGGTACCTGTTCTGACTGACTTTTGCGAGCAAGAAACCAGTGCTTACCCTCATATTTTCTTTTAAAGAAAAATCATTTTGAAATTTAATTTGTTTGCGTTTTAATTATTTTAAGATAAAACGTGACAACACTTACAAATTTATATAGTGAGGAAGCCCAAGTCCAGCAGTGGGACGGTCATGGGCTCACATTATTTACTATATAATCTGACCATACATTAATGAATATATATAAGGTTTGAAATATACTACTTAGAATCATGATGTGATAACTGTAACGTTCATTTAAAGTAACAAAGGAAATATTTTAACTTAATTACACCACCATAAGATATGTGTATATTATAAAACGATTTCCATGCAGCTATCCACCATAACGAAATGCATTACATGGCTATAAATATATTAGTATAAACATGGTTAAATTGTTAGCTATTATTTTGTAAACTTAAATTAGCTTCCATAAAAAGAAATGGTTTATTTCGTAATATTTTTATGGTTACCAAATTAATCACTAGTGTTAAAGTTATATAGCTTTAGGACATAAAACTTTTTGTACCGGAAGATATCTATAAAGGCACGCTTGGCTGTCCATCAAGAAGTGTTAGTACCAACGCTAAGGTATGGCAGAAGAAGCATGAAAGTAGGAGGATGTGACGGTACGCATCATCATGTATTTATTATTTTCTCACTTATTAATTATTATTTTTTTTATAAAGGAATGGCTGTTCTCCATATAATGTATTCCCTCCTTTATTTCGCATAATATATGTATTTACTACTAATCTCTTTGTATGATATAATCGAATTTTTCTTAGTTTGAAACTTTGACAGAGAAAAGAAAGGACTTGAATATTCGTGTTTGACAGAGGAAGACAATGAAAAGATTATTCTCGGAAAAATTTGTGTTTTATATATTTTCAGATGGAGAAAGTCTAATTGAGATATAAAATGGATAAACTAATCGCTATTAATAATAAAACAATCAAAGTTCAATATGTATACGTCGGATGTGGTTGTTGTAAATTTCGCCAAAGAGCCAAGCTAAGTCTTCAAGCTTTATTTAATAGTTATATTAACCATGTAGACTTACCTGATATCTTGCTTGTTATGTTTTCAGACGTTCTTCTGACGTGATCACGTATTCTTGTCTTTTGTAATGTATTAGTAGTTTAATAATAATTGTTCGTATGCATACGATTTAAATTAATCTTAAAAGCCTGATTAGTAATGTGTAGTTACAAATAACTTCTATTCTTAGTAGTACATATTATAAGTAACATTGATTTTGTTACACTTAGCTGGTAGTCTTTAGACGTATTAGGGTTCCTTAGGTCCGTTTCTTCAAAACTATTATATTATAGGAACGTTTCTATAATTTGTCTAGGCATAAATGCTATAGAAATACATAAGCCTTTAATATGAAATCTTACATAATCTTATGTAAAGATAGGTAGGCTCGTTTACTATCTACTGCCCTATATATTTTTGAACTTAATTAATTACTGTCCTTAATTTATATATTGTATGGAGAACGAGCTATATAAGAGTGAATTAATTTAAAGTATGTCTTAATTGACTTGTGCGTTATTAACATATAAGAATTGTTTGTACATTTTTTTAGTTTCATAGTTAACTAAATGATTAAGGGTTATTTATAAAGCCTCAGTGTGCTAATACATTACTTAGGAGTTATGATACATAGTCTCTTGCGGATAAAAATGTATTAATCTAATTTCATTTAAGGATCCTTAAATATAATATTGTCTTAGGAAACTTAATTAAATAATATTACTTCTTCATAGCCGGGAACTATTGGGAGATTTTGATGATTCTTTCAAGTAATATGATTATTAGTTACTTTGCTATGGGAGATTCATTATATGTCAATGGAGACTTATAGGAGTTATTGTCTTGCTGTTGCACACACGTTGTTGGACCTGATTATGGACTCTTACTTGTTGTGTTTGCTGATTAGAGCTGGAACGTTGATTGTTATTGTCCGATTATTTCTGTTTCAGTGAGCTTGGAGTCAGCCTGCGTAATGAGTTTTCATTGGTTCTGACATCGAAGGGATTATTATTGACCTATGGCTGTGAAGTCGGAGTCTTCATTTATAATTTATTAATTAGTCTATTTTTATATGTGTATATATTTATATATGGTTTTATAACACTACATTATTACATTACACTATACAACAATCATGCATTCCATATGGGAAGGCTAATTGACTTTAGAAAATTTAAAGTTTATTTAGTTTTTATTGAATTTTAATATTTTAAATACTTTCTTGTTGAGAGAGTCTACTTTGGCACTTGGCTTTGTTTGGTGCAAAGGAGTTGTTGATTACAATTTAAATGTTATTAAAGGTTTCTTTTGATTAATTATATTTTCTTAAACAAGCAGCTCTACTGTTACCAAATGTGTATAAAATAGGCATTTAAATATTATTACAAACTGAAGTGACGAGATCGGGTGAAAGCACATATTGAAAATTTTTATGAAGATTCAGATTAGGACCGGGTTTTATGGGCTCTGCAACCTTGGACAAAGGGATTCACGACCCACTTGTTTATTGTGGCAACGTTCCCTTGGATAATTTCGACAATTATCAAGGATTACCGCGCGTACAGCTTTTAAGCAAATTTAGTTTGTTTTTTTTATAATATGTGTATTCACGAGACTAAAATGATTTCACATATTAAGATTAACTGAATTGGTAACTGAAGGTTAGGAACTAGTTAAGTCGCGGATCAGCCTGGAGGCGCGTGGGCACCTCGATGACGCCCTAGCTGGTTAGGGGGATGAGCTACCGTGTTGCAGGAGGATCAATCGTATCAAAACTTATTTTCTTTCACGATATGTGACTTCATGAGAGTCTTAGATGTAGTTAGGCCAAGTGGACTTGACTGAATTGGAAAGGATGATTAAAAATACCTACATTTGAGTATTGTTACCAAGGAAGGCATCTTTGATGCAGAGTATCACCATTTTATGTTAAATTCAACTTAAACTTTACTTTTACGGTGCTATGCTCTCATCTCTTGGGTGCTAGGGTCATTAGATGGATGTAAGGTTTTGCTAATTTACTTTAACTTTCAATTTCATTTTAACTTTCACGGCAAACCTGAAACCTGTCTTTGACAAGGGAATCTATAATATGAGTGAAGTTGTCTCTCGCCAAACTTTAATTTAAAATTTACTTACAATTCATAGAGAGACATTCTGAAACTCTTACTCTGACAATTTAGGGATGGGAATCTTACGAGATGTAGAGAGTATCACTATTTAAACTTCAATTAACCTTTATCTTTAATTTACTGTGATATTCTTATTACTGCATCAGGGGAGGTCTCTGAGGTGACGTTCCTCATATTGACAATATTATTTGATATTTTGGAAAGGTGACTTTGAGATGAAATGTTCACTTAAGTCTTTTGGCTTTTCCAACTCATTTTACACACAAGGCACTCCAAACGGGTTTCTTTTAAATGGATAGATCGTACTGCTGGGAGTTTCTTGTCGGCTCTTCTCGCCAGCAATAGTACGTTGTGAACCGACGCTAGTTTTAGATAATGTTTATAATTGATTCAATAAATATTAATTAAAAAATTGGAGGTTCTTCTTTTATCTCGATATGAGCTCTTTTACTGATAGCTAATGCGGTGGCATAACAGAGAGGTGGTTAGGAGGGGTGCCTTACACAAAAATATATAATTTGTTATGAATCTACATTAGAATATCTTTTGGCAAAATAAAGGCACGGGCGTACTCAGGTGATGAGCTTATATCATGAGTAATACATTTATCATAATTCATAAAATGCATAGCATTTTACACTTACAACATACTACTACAATATTATATATATATATTTTACATCAACTTCTGATAGTCTCCCTGTCCTCTGATCGACACTCCTATATAACCTACCTTGTGAACATAGGGTTAACGGTATTGCGACGAGGGTCCCTGCTACTAGATGATTACGATTTATGGCCAATATTACAAGATTTATTCTATGAATAAATTTTATTAATTTCTATTTTATAAATTCATTATTTCTCACTCTATGCTTCGGCTTGAGTATGTCGTTCCATAGTCATTAGACTCAAAAAGGAGGTTCGTTACAAGGAATGTGGAATCAGTTGAAATGAGAGCTTTGAGACGTATATGTAAAGTCAATGTAAGTGATATGATAAGACACTGTATGATAAGAGAACGTTGTTGATTGAAAGAGGGTGTAGTGACAAGAGTTGCAATAGGAATGTTAACATGGTTTGGACATGTTGGGAGAATGAATGAGAGCAGATTCGCAAAACGAGTATATGACAGCAATGTGATTGGGAGAGTCGTGCCAGTAGACAGCGACGTACTCAACACGATCAAATTGAAGAACGGTCATGTAAGACTTTAAAATATGCTTGCTTGTATGTATAAAGAGATTAATGAAAGTTGATGAAGATAAAAGTGGTTGTCAGGATCGTAGCAGGCGGTGATCCATCATTTCTGCCTACCCCTACCCTAATGGGAAATAGGCGTGACGATCTGTATGTAAAACTTTATTTTCTTTTTAATTGAAATAATTGTTCTTTTGAGGGTTTCGTAACCATTTTAGCAAAGCTGTTTGTCTGTCTACGTCACAATATTTTTAAAACTATTAGCCCCCTAATTGTTAATATATAGTTATAAAAAAGTTTATAGACAGGTTTCACAAAGGCATCACAAATATTATTCATAATCACATTCAGAATACAATTAGGAATAATACTTAGATTAACTAGGTATTTTAAACGGTACTATGCTTTATAGTATAACTATTTTGAATAAGAAAGTTAACCATAAGTATCAAATTTTGGCATGCCTATACTGGCATATTAAAATTGCCAAAAAAAATATTACAAGTCAAACATAAAATTTAAATTCGCGTAATTGCGTAAAACACGTCTTCTTGAGACATGTACTGCCCTGAGTAAGTTATGTGTACACAAACTTGTCGAGAATTGTTAGACAAGTCTTTGAAAATCATATGAATATGATCATAATAATGAATTATTTAAGCCCTTGGGGCTGGAAATTTCAGAAACAAAACCATCCCAGTGCAAGTCAAGATCAATTGGATTGACGATAGTCAAATATGTATAGTCTCTAAAATTCATATTAAATCAGCCACAGTCATATAAAGATTGATTCAATATTGAGCCGAAATGGTTATCAGACATCCAAAACCGTCAATAGTTACAATTCCAATTGGGTATTTGACAGTTTAATTAACTAAGACACTTTTTATAGTCACACAAAAGTCACGGTCTTCTTGATTTTGTATGAGAATACTGGCTTATGTCATCACAATTTTTTCCGAGTCAAAGAGTTTATTAATTATTATTATTTATAGACTATAATTTAAATTATTTAATAATAAATAAATGAACTGTAAAAAAGAAGTTAATAACAATATATTTCGACATCTGCTCTTTTTTATGAATTTATTTATTTTATTTCTTTTTTATTTATTTTACTATTACTACTTTTTAGAATTTATTGTAATATGTGTCAAAGTCCCAATTTGATTGCTTATTTGAGTTGCAGACTCGGGGCCTTGACCTTTTAAGTCAAAAGATGGGGAGATATTTTTACTGTCCTATCTCACTATTACAATCCCATATGCCATATCTTCTATATCATTCCTTTTATCCTATCCTCAAGATTCGCAACGCGTTCACTTCTCCTTTGGTACCAAACGTCTATAGGCGATGGTAACCTCTATCTATGAGTTAGGCTATCAGCCTGTTCGCAACTTGAGATAAAAAAATATGTATATCATTCTTGCTACGGAACCCTAGATTGTGTTGGGACTGCTACACGTTGATTTTTATTTATTAAGATAGATAATAGAAAAGATATTAAGATTTATTTTAATGTAATAGAGCTGTTAAAATAATATTATCGAAGTAATTAATTCCAAGACAAATATGTAGTACACAAGGAAGTCATTTTGAGGAGAACCCCGGAGTCAACAAAATACCTATCATAAATAGATCGTTGTGGTTTTCCTTGATTTTCGTTTGTTTGTATTTTGATTTTGTTATAGTAACGGGACTGTCAAATTTAATAAAATACGTAACTTACTTAGTGGAGATTGGAGATATGAATGAAGACACGACAGTTTTAAACACTTCTTTAAATATAAATTTCTTGTGCACTTTTAATTATAATGTTACGAGTTGCGAGACTCGAATTAAAATGCCGTAGGAATTATTAAAGAGTTTATTAGAACTATACAAACATATAACACAGGTACAAATATAACCGAACACAACAAATCCAAACGTAATGCAGAAGGTCGTAATTCAATAAAACGCGCAAAGTCCATGACTATTAGATTCCCGATTGTAGTACACACGTCACGCCCGTATCGTAGTTGTCGCTGAACTGCCTTCCTCTCTCCCTCTGACCGTCGTTTTATGCTCCACAAATGCAATTGTATGTTCGCCCGGCAACGTCGCCACAGTTTCCTAGAATTAGCTTGTAACACCTGTCTAATGATGCTAATGAGCGAGTACAACAGGACAATGGGCTGTTCTCCACAATAACTTAGAAACGTATGCCAATAAATAAGTGAACAAAAGAAGACGATCATAAAAGTATTACAATTAGTTCAAACGCCGCCAGGTAATAACTAGGCTAGGCTAACTTGTAACAATAAAATATAAATGCGTCATAAGCCAGTATTCTCATACAAAATGAAAAAGGCTGTGACGATAAAAAGTGTCTTAGTTGATTAGACTGTCAAATACCCAATGGGAATCGTAACTTTTATCGGTTTTGGTTCCCTGTAAAACTTTTGGGCTTAATGTCATTATAATGACGATTTTACTAAGGGGAAAAAATATACAGATATAAGCTTTTTTAAATACAGCTTTTGAAATCCTGGATATCATGTAGCAGCAGTGTGCTAGCCAAGACAAGTAAAACGAGCCCAAACACGACGGGTATATCTTGTTTAGTACAGGAGTTCCTATGGCCACCTTCCTGTTCCATCATCAGATCAGCTCCATAGTACCATATTATTGCATTGTCACGCGATATACATACGTGTGCAAAATTTCAGCTCTATGTTCTAAATTCAAACATTTAATATATTTAGTGGCCAGTACTATGCGGCACCAAATAAATAAAAACTATTTGTTGGAGATTCCAACAGACAGACACATATGAAAATTGATTAAAACTTACACAAGTGACCTAGTTACTTTTATTTGCGTCAGGGTCTAAATATGCATTTCATGTCACGAGATAAATTAGCAAGTTAAAACGTATATTAATTGCGTAAGTCATTTATTGAACCCCCTATAATATAAAGCATGACGCGGAACGGTTTCCAGTTACAATACTAGAAGTAACCTACCCGATCCGTTTCGTTCTGATCTTGCTATTAGATATAATATACAGTTATATATATTTTGAAGTGAAACTTCTTTATTATTTATTTAGGTTTATAGCTTGGCAGCTAGGCCTTTAAGCCAGATCTTAGTTTACAATATAGTTTCTTCATTTTCTTAAGCCTATGTAGCCTCAGCTGAACTGTAGGTTATCAACTAAAGCCATTCAACGGAGTTCTTGTGACAACAAAAGGCCACATTTGACTATACAGTTCACATTTTTCACAAAAACACATAATTACTACTCAAAAACTATCAATATACTACAACTATTGTTCATTTTAGAGTAATTTTACACATTTTTAGAAAATATCTGAGATAGGTCATCAGAGAGCAGTTCAAAAAAAAGTCAAAGAACACTATCTATGTTAAATTATCCTTATATGTCTAGATTTTACATTATATATGTATGTTTGTATATATCTTATGAATATCTTGTATATAATTTTGTTCTGTTCATTTATTTATATTATATGTTATAACGTAAAATATCTGTAGCGTACACAACCCTGCCTTTTGCTTCACCCCTTCTCGCTAGACTCATAGGTTTACTGGAAGAAAATTCTTTTAGGGTTATGCTCGCCTTTGTACATCACCACTGTTTTATAATTGTGTATGTATGTGTTTTTGTGTACAATAAAGAATAAAACTACACAGCACAACATCTCCTTTCAGTTCCCGCCAAAAACTGTGAAACTTCTTTAGAATGGTTATGATTTGAAACTAGATAAAACAAAAAAGCGACACTAAAAGAGATCAACACATAAATCTATAGGACTAAGCCTGCGAGAGAATGAGATACGAGTTTTACATTGTGCAGCACAAAATAGAGAGTCAATAAGACCGATGATTAAACGCCGAATAAAATAGAATACACTTTATTGTTCACCACATACGCATAAGCTAAACAAATTAGAGTAGTCACATTAAACAGTAAAAGTAGGAGCAATGGGCGGCCTTATCGCTTTCCAGCGATCTCTTCCAGACAACCCGGGCTATAGATTTTATGAACGGGAGATTCGCAAGTGTATGACCGTGGTGTGCAAATTAAATACATATATAAATATCACACAATACATATACTTAAAATGAATAAAAATAGAGAATAAACAATAACACATAGCTATACAATATTAATACATAACATAAATAATTTGAATATACAAATATATTAATTAGTAAACGTAGACGTTATTAGGTATTAAATATTTATTATAAAGTGAGATAATATTCTCGTACCGGTTTTGTTTTATGGGGAATAACTTTGACTGTCTTACGTTTTCGGGCAATCATTTCCACAGCCGGACAGCCTGCACAGCGAAGGATTTGGTATAGAAAATAGAAACGTGTGCAGGTGTTTTTAAGGCAACATTATGAGAAGAACGCAAATTAAAAATGAATAATATGTCATACAGCAGATTGAGAAGATGAGCATTCCGGCGAATTGAGATTGACGACCATTTGAGCTTTTTGCGATATTCAGAGACATGGTCATATTTCTTCAAACCAAATATAAACCTGATGCAAAAATTCTGTGTGTATTCCCGTTCACACGCACGGCACACATACACAAAGCTGGCAAACTGGCAGACGACCCAACTCATGCAAAATAGTTATCGCCGGCTATAGACGTTTTCAACACCAAAAGCGAAGCCAATGCTTTGCTAACCTTTAGTATGGGATAAAGAGGAAAGAATAGGGGGATTAAATAGAGGAGTCAGACAAGAGGAATGGGATAAGGGATTGGAATAGGAGGATGGGATATGGAAAATTAGATAGGGGGAAAGGGAAGAGGACCATCGGAACTCTCATTCATCGCACGAAACACGATTAGCTGAAGACATATCGTATGACGCTGATTTTCTACGTGAGCGTATTGCTCTCATAGAATATGGGCGTCATATCCCCAAATAACCTAGCCCTAAGAGATGTAATCAAGATAGTGATTCTAGCGTGGCTCTACCGTGTCAAAACGTCACAATCAAATGATCTGATCAAATCCCTGAACTGTTTTAGTGAAATTATAAAATAATAATTGTATCACAGCTTTGTGATTTGTGTGATTTCCTTAAGGAAAGTAAGTGATTTGATCAAATCACTTTATTAAGTAAACCATGCATTATCAAATGTAACGTAAATAACGCAGGTGACGAGTTAGTACGCGCTGATACTGGTGAACTTTTGATTTCAATTCTTAGGACTGACTCGATCGGTGTAATACAACGCTCTCATAGCATATCGGCGTCAAACGGTTAGTCTCGAGCTAATTGTGTGTCATACGATGAGTGCGAATCTAATGACCCACTTCAAAAAAGAATGTAAGCTACCATTTTAGTGGAAACTGTGTCGGAATAAGCTATTTTTTTATGCACCCGAGCAACTTCAAACCGCTTCCAGGAAAATTCTCGCGGGATGGGATTCCCGGGATAAAAGTCTGAGAATTAACTGACGATCAGCGGAAACCGCATCCAAATCAGTATAGTAGTTTTTACCTTAATCCCGAACAAATAGACAAGACATCTAAACAAAAACTTATGAAATGTGAATGATGATTTCTAATGAGATTTTTTACTACATACATACATACATAACTTCACGCCAGGTCCCTTGCGGGGTAGGCACGAACAACAGAGCGCCATTTAGGCTTATTCTTACACACCTCACTTGCTTCTTTGACATTCATAGCTCTTGTCATGCACGCTCGTCTGTTCTTAAGGTTCCTGACATCACCTTCTGCTAGTACACGATCAATTTGATCATGGTAGGTGTGTCGTGGCCTTCCGCGACTTCTGCATCCATCCACTTTTGCATTGTATATCTGTTTAGTTTTCTTCCATCATTCATTCTTTCCACATGCCCGAACCACCAGAGCATTCCTTTCCTTACCTTCACCCCGACACTCTCTTTCAGACCAACTCTCTTTCTTACTTCGGTATTACGAACGCGGTCCGCGAGCGTCACTCCGAAGATTTTGCGCAGAGCTCGCATCTCGACTGCGTTTACTCTACTTTCATGCTCTCTCTTCCATACCCAACTCTCGCTTCCATACGTGAGCGTAGGTACCAGCACCGCGTTGTCTCTGGCGAGCTGGGCCTTCTGACTGAGGTTCTTAGCGCCTAGAAGTTTACCTAACGCTCCATTCACACTATTCCCCAAATTCACTCTTCTTTCTATATCAGCGGTGTACCTTCCATCCCTGCTAAAAGCACATCCGAGATATACAAACTAATTCACTTGTTCCAGCATAACATCATCGACCATTATCCTTGCATCCGTTCTGGTTGTTTCTCTTTCAAACACCATGACCTTTGTTTTCTTCTCATTCAAACGTAAGCCTCTCGCCTGACAGTCATCTTTCATCATTGTGACTAGTGTTTGCAGTTCTGATGACGATTCGGCTAAAAGCACGGCATCATCCGCATAAAGCAAGCTGCTAACAACTAGATCACCCATCCGCACCCCAACATCCATCAATCTTAATCTCTGGAGACAATCGTCCAGGTATAGGATGAACAGCAATGCCGACAGCACGCAGCCCTGCCGGACGCCAATATTGACGTCAAACCAGGGCGACAGGCTGCCGTCCACCCGCACGCATGCCATACAGTCCTCGTAAGTGGACTGCACAGCACGCAGCAATTGGCCATTAATCCCATATCCGGGCAATATGTCCCAGAGGTGCTTCCGCACAACCCTGTCAAATGCTTTCTCTAGATCCACAAAACCGCAGAAAACCTTCCGGCCCATAGCCAGCTGCTTCTCCACGATATTGCGGAGCGAGAAAACTTGATCCATACATCCCCTTCCATTTCTGAAGCCTCCTTGCGCATCCCACAGTAATCCATCGGATACCACTCTCATTCTCCTTTCAACAATCTTCGCACACACTTTAGATGCTGTGCTGATCAAACTGATGGCCCTGTAGCTGGCGCACTCCATACGTGACCCCTTGCCTTTATACAAGGGCACGATGACAGCGCGCCTCCAGTCCTCGGGAACCTTTCCCGTCCTCCAGCACAAGTTGCATAAGGACAGGAAAACGTCCTGGACGCAGGTTCCACCATACTTGATCATCTCAGCAGACACACTATCGATTCCTGCTGCCTTTCCATTTTTCAGACTTCTTATCGACCATTCGATCTCTTCCAAAGTGATCTCGGATGCTGACTCCTCGAAGTCGGTCACAGACTCAGTCGTGGTGCCAGCATCCGGGATATTATCATACATTTCTCTAAAATATTCACTCCATCGCGCTAAAACCTCTTGTGGGTTAGCAAGAATGTCCCCAGCTTTAGATTTTATTCTTTCCATTCTGGAAGCTGACGAACAACCGCGAGACTTCTTAACCTCTCTCCAAAAGAGTTTGGTATTTGTCTCGAAGTTCTCCGTCAGCTTCTCTTCTTCTTTCAATTTTATTCTTTCACGCTTCTTTTTCACTAAAGCTTTGGTTTCATTCTTGCAGAGGCGATACATTTCTTTCTTCATCTCTTTCATACTGTCATTCTGCATGCAAAGATGCAATATAATCCAGCCAGGCAACATCTGCGTCCCACCATTCGTAACCTTTCGTTGTTATATGCCTCTTTGCGCATCCACATGCTTCTTTTGCGCTTTCCACTATACTTTCTTTCATACTATCCCAGTCATTCGTAATTTTTTCATATTCGTAATTTTTTATTAAACTCACTGCAATAGCAAAGAAACTATCTACTATACTACTATCTACTATGTCCATAAAGTGGATAGAACTGCCCGGCGAAACGTGGACGCCAGTCAAAGCCAACCTGATTTAAAGTAATACAATGAATGAAATGTTGTTTATGACAACGTAGGCATTTGTTAGTGAATTGAAAGAATACAATTGCAGCGCCATCTGTTAAGCGCCATCCGTCTATTCTAAGGAAACGATTTCATTTATTTGGATATGAAGTATCCTAAATTACGACCCGGGATATAGCGGGCTAGCTCTATGTGTTTCGTTTCAATCCGTTTAGTAGTTTTCACGTGATGCACTAACAGGTAGATAGACAAAGAGACAGATAGACAAATAAAATTAAAAGTTGTATATTTGGAATCTGCTAGTCCGAATTAGCCCCTCCTGATTTTTTCACATTTTTAAACTCTTTGTTTAAACTTGAATCATTTACATATTTATTATAGTACTAGCTGTCCTGGCAGACGTCGTCCTGCCCGGAAAACCTTCAATCGATATGTCAACAGCAACCCCGCCTACCGGGTCCCGTTGTGAACCAACTCAGAAACCTTCTTTGGCTCATGCATTACAACTTTGCTAAAGATCATCACATGATCAAATGTATATATAGTTTACGATGCTATAAAGGACACACAGACAAACATTAATTTCTATATATAAGAGATAGTTAAATTATTTTAAATTTAGAAATCAATTGTATTTGAAACGTATGTATAAAAACAAGTTATAAAAATGTATTTTAAATATGTGAAATAGTGCGGCCATTGGACTAGTAATCGGAACAAAGATATTTTAAAATTCAAATATAGAACTGGGGCGGTGTGAGCACGCCCGCTTGCATAAACGCAATGGACACTGGACGGATATGAAAGGGACAAGATAGCGGAGGCGCGTTAGATATATCCACTCATTGCTTGCAAACTTTATATATAAAGAAGCGCGCTATTTCGCAACCATTCAAACTTGGAATCTCGTCGCGATCCCACATAGGAGCGCGGGAGAGCCGGACGCAGCCCCTATATACACGAGTGAATCTAATAGTGTCAGAACTTTATTGTTTTACTATTCGAATAATTTAATTTTTCATATACAATATGGCTTTTACAAGTGCCAGGAGTATTGTGAATATGAAAGACAACTTACAATTTGAGCCGGAAAATGCCAGGATCAATAAATATACGGTAGGTGATTTTTTTTCTGTGCAAATTTTTTATCCAACACCTAGTGCTTCAGGCAGATTATTATTCCTTTCTTTAATACTTTTTTCATCGATATTTCACTAGCTGAACACACCACAAAATATTATTACTACACGCTATTTAATTAAATGTTATGTTTAAAAATTTTCAGTATTTCTCCTGAAAATTTTCAGATTACTTTTACATATTATTATTAAAGAACTCAATATAACTTTGAAAAACACGTAATTGGATATTATCATAATAAGCAGTTTACAGTTGTATTATGGATAATAACAACCGATAATTCTAATAATGGAAAGTTTATTTAAGAAACTCCTTGCCTGGAAGCGAACTTGCTGCTTTTGGATTCTAATAAACTTCATGGGTCAACTTTTAAACGTTTGGACCGCTTTATTTTATTACTTCATTAGTTTAGTTTATTTCTTTAAGAAGATGAATAATTTAGGTGTATATTTAAAATTGAATTTACTAAATGTATACCAGTAAAATTGGATTTTAAATGAAATATCAACAATTATACGATTCTTAATAGTAATTACAATTTTTAGAAATTTAGTCCCTCAATCTATCTAAAACTATATCTCAAATAAACTCTGAAGTGGGTTAACGGATTACAATGAAAATTTTAGACAGTAAAATGAACATCTTACACACACGATTACGTACAATAATTATGTATACCACCATCGCCACTCCCAATCAAAATATTCTTGCCACGGGTTGTCTGGAAGAGATCGCTTTTTAGCGATAAGACCGCCCTTTGTACCCAATTAAATTAATACCAGTAGGTAAGCTTTTCTGTAATGGTGTACAATAAAGTGTTATCTATCTATCATTTTAATGTCTTGCGGACTTAGAAGATCTGTTATTAGTAAATGTTAACGGGGAATAAATTATTCTTTTCTTTATTTATTATTGTCTTGATTACCTGTATTTGTTATATGTAATAACTATCTAGCAGATTGCGAGCTAACCTTACAATGCGCATTTTCCTAATTGGAGACATTCCCACACGGTCAAAGATTCATATCATATCCAAAAAACTTCTATTGTTGTTTATTATGAAACATGTCTTACACATATTAATGCACGGCCAAACTAAGGAAATCCTAAATATTTGTAAGTTATAATTCACAATTATTAAAATAAAAAAACAATTAATTAAAAATAATTGGCGCAATCATAGCTTACGAAAATTTTTTATCTTCCCCTCTTTGAACTGTTTAAGAAATAATTTATTAATTGCCTTATTACGTACATGACACAAAAGAAAGAGTTGATTAATACACAGCTTAAAATGTAATAAAAATTATTTGTCTATTAATATATGGCTGATACTCCCGCGCATGAAGTTTTTTTTTAAATTCTATGTCGTCTATAAAAATTACGCCTTCTTGATAACAATAGACAGATAGATAGATAGATAACACTTTATTATACATCATTACAGAAAATTTACGAACTAATATTATTCTAATTGTGTACAAGGAGCGGTCTATCGCTAAAAAGCGATCTCTTCCAGAAAAGACAAGAATATTGCTGATTAGAAGTGACGATGGTGGTATACATAATTATTGTACGATTGCTTACATATTAATAATAAATATAGAATAGAATAGAATAGAATAGAATAGAATAGAATAGAATAGAATAGAATAGAATAGAAAACACTTTATTGTTCACCACAGACACATAAAATAAACAATTTACAGTATTTACATTAAAAAGTAAAAGTAGGAGCAATGGGCGGCCTTATCGCTTTAGAGCGATCTCTTCCAGACAACCCGGGCTATGGATTTTATGAAATGGAATTTCAAGTGTATGACGGTGGTGTGCTAATTAAATACACATATAATAGGATACATAAATATCACATAATACATATACCTAAAATGAAAAAAAAAGAGAATAAACAATAACACATATTATATATATACTAATATGTACATACATCATAAATATGTGTATAGCAACCGCAATAGCTATACAATATTAATAATAGTATTAATACATAATATATTAATATTATATATACCTACTAATATACATAATATTAATATACAAATACACTAATAAATAAACATACATGTAATATGGTATTAAATATTTATTATAAAGTGAGATAATATTCCCGTACCAGTTTTTTAAAAATGGCGAGTGACTTTGCCTGTCTCACGTTTTCGGGCAATGAATTCCACAGCCGAACAGCCTGCACAGCAAAGGATTTGGTGTAGAAAGTAGAAACGTGTGCAGGTGATTTTAAGGCAAGATTATGAGAAGAGCGCAAATTAAGGGTATGAGATGTATGGAGGAAATCAAAACGTTTTCTATTCTATTCTATTCTAAGCATACTGTATATATAAATATACACATAAGTTATATATAATATACAGTAATAAAATGCAACTATTTAAACATACAGCTATATGCAATATAATACTAATCACATAACATACTGATCAATAATATCGTAACCAAAAATGATCTAAGCGCAAGTTTAAAAAAATATGTGGATTGCGGACAATGATGCGCTCAATATATTCGCCCAGTCACGCAATATCAAAATACAAGTGCATACAGCTTTGGATTCATGCATTTTTATGTATATATGTGAATATCTATATAAATGTTAGCATAATAATATGGTTTCCACAGACTGTGAAATTGTGAAAATAAAATAATTAATTATAGGACTTTATATCCTTTCGAATCTTAAACGACTTGACACGTGCCAAAACTATTTTGGCTCCGCACATTGCAAACATGATGTTTAGGTGATGTCAGAAATAGTAACTGCAACAATACGCACATTGTACTCCGCATTGTAATCTGTACTAAACATGCCACTCTTGGTAATAATATTAGTAAATTAAGGTATAATTAACGAATTTTTCATTCATTTACCTACTTCATCAAATATTATTTCCCATGAAAATTGTACAAAATATGTCCCTGCTCCATCTGAGATGATGTTAATGTTAATGAGTGTGGCTAAATACATCTTCTTGATAGGGTTAAAAATAACGCCGTCAATTATTGGCTATATTAGTATATACAAAGTTATCGGTCAATGCTTTTAATAACTACGTCGCATAATAAATCGCCGCATTATTCCAAACGTTGCAGAGGGATAACAAATACATTACATTCTCGACCTGTTTGGCGTACAGATATCATTTTGCAAATAATGTTGCTTATTTTATCTCTGATTAGAATACTGCGCTTAGAATGCTTATGATACGGAGTACAATTTTCAAAATCTGCTATTTTATCTGCTATCCCAACAGTGTAAGCACACTACGATTTCTTTCTTTCTTTATTTTTCCTCCTTATTTTTATCCCATTTATATGTGTAACCTTGTCCAGCTATTCTTTAGAGGTAAATAAACTTGGTGGATTAATCTCCTGAGCGCATCATTATCCACTATTACGTTTCTTAAAATAATTTCTAAATCATTAATTTATGGCTATAATATCACTAGTTAATGCTCGTTATTGTTATTATCAACTAAGCATTTGAAAGGGAAAAAAAATCCGAAGATGTAGCATTAGCGCCCTTTGTTCAATATGGACTGTACTTAGTTTTAAGAACGTAGTTTAAATTTTTGGTGAACAATAAGGTGTTTTCATTCATTCATTAAAAATTATGGTTGCTGTCAATGATGCGCGCAGCAAAATCACACTGGTGCTGACTACTACTGTTAAAGAACTGAGTGTATGGTTTCTAGCGGAATAAATTCTTCGATCTTCAAGTCATTCATCTCGAGAAATAATAAAGTGACCGAATTGACCGATTGACCGAACCAAATAGTCTTTACTAAATAAAAATATTCGTCTCAGTTTCGATTTACCATTTCCACAGAATAAAATGAATTTTTCGTATAATCTTTTATCGCCCTCGAATTAAATCGAAGGTAAATTATATAAAAAAGTATGTTACACAATAACTGCTTTAATAGTTTCATCAACAAAAAATACCTAATTTGATTATTATAACATTTTATGAAATCGATTTGGCAATATGTTAATTAATAAAATTCATAACGGATGTCCCAGCTGCCTTACATACAGCCCTGGGCGTCGTATATGTAATGTTATGTGTAATTGTCCTGACCTACAGCATTAGGTACGGCATCATTAAAGTCGAAGTTGCCAAGATGGGGGCACGTCTGCAGGCGCCCTTCTCAAACGAGCATTTTTTAATTACAACTCGAAGTAGTCTAGTCTACAAGCAGTAACAACTTTCAATGAGTGAGACCATTGAAGCAGCCTGGCTTGTTTTTCTCGGGCAGTAAATCCTCTTTAATACAACGTTCCCTTGCTAAGTTCCTTCCCATGTGTTTGGGGAGCGGATGATAATATAATATGTACTTCCATCCGTGTAAGTTTCGTCACATTTTCTTGTCTTTACAATTAATTATAATCACACAATATTCTAGATGACTAACTAAGAGGTTTATATTTTTTACCAGGATTCACTATAGACAGTAAAATACCACGGTTTCAAAAAGCTTATTACATTGTCCCTTTACTCGTAATTACGATGTTCTGTGTTCTAGTGGTCTAAACATTCAATCGTCTAGTTCATTGGAACCTAAAGGTGTGGGGTTTGGTTTCCAGCAGGGTAAATTTATTAAACGTACATTCCGTTGTGTACTCTTGTTTGGATGTTTAGGATGTCTCAGAATTGTATAATACGTCCTTTCCATTTCATACCTACTGTTTAATTGTTAGTCCTTCTGCATAGAAAGTAAGAGATGACAAAAGAACCCACAGCCAGACGGTAGGGTATTTGCCCGTCAGGTTGGCTACCAGCCCTGGTCTAAGGCATGCCACCATAACAACCTTGAGTTGTATTCCTATAATAGCGGCCAGGTTCCTATGCCCCTTTAAAGAGCGGCAGCACATTAGTAGCACCATTGGTGTTACAAATGTCCATAGACGATGGTAACAGCTGTCCATCAGGTGGGCCGTCTGCTTGTCTGCTGGCTTCATGCAATGAAAAAATATTGGTCTAGTTGCCATTCCAAAGGTGGTCGGCATACTAAGAATATAAACAGTGGTCAATAGATTTTAGACTTAAAAACTAAAAATAAAGTTGCGGAATAAAAAGCCTGGAATATTCCACGTTTATTAACAAATATATGATTCAATGGTCTATTAAAATGTTTCTCTAAATTATTATTTTCGATAATTTAAATTTAAATTAATTATAAAACATGCATTTGTTGCGCACTTCAACATAAGTATAATACATACCTTATTAATCTACGATAACGATCTTATTATATGTAGTATAATAATTTAATCAAATCATAATAATAATTTGTGTAAAAAATGTAATCATACATAAACCAGTAATAAAATATGAATTAAATAGTTGCTGGCCAAATAACGAAATAATTGGAATAATATACACCCAATTAAAATAGTATAAAATAATAATTTTCACAACACATTTTATTTTTATGATATAAGAAAAACAAAAAATACTTTTGGTGATTGTAATTAAAATTTTAAACATATTAATGACAGACTTTCGTCATCATATGATCGTCAGAGATAATATAAAATAAAATTCAAAAACATATTCTCAACATAGAATTGAAGAAAACTAATTCTCATTAATTAATTTACATTGCATGATAGAATGCAATAATTATAAATTAATTATTATTTCTTTTAGACAATACGTTGAATACTGACCCTAGATCATCGTCGTCCACTATTAAGGTGAGAAGACAAGATACGTTACCTGAATCGCCTTACTAATTCGTTGGCTAAGGACCTTGTCTGATCACCGATTTGGTTATAGTATTTTTATGTATACACTAGCTACTGCCCGCGACTTCGTCCGCATGGTGCGGTTTTTTAACTATCCCACGGGAACTCTTTAATTTATCGCGATCAAAAGTATCCTATATGTTGACCAGGGATATAAGCTACCACCATACAAAATTTCATTTAAATCGGTCCAGTTATTTCGGAGATTAGCCAGTACAAACAGAAAGACAAACAGACAAACCGACAAACAGAGAAACAATTTTTTTTTTTTTAATCTAAATTAGTTCTATTTCACTTCTTACAGTCCCCTGACTCAGTTTTAAGCATTTTTTTTTCATTGTACAGAAATTCGACCTCTACAGTTTTATTATATGTATATATGAACATAGACGTTAATTTAGGTGCTTTTTAGCAGATTAGTTAATGTAAATGAAGCAAAAGATGTATTATGTCAAGATCGAACAAGTTAAATTCCATCATCTCTGCCTACCACTATGGGAAACAAGCGTGATAATATGTATGTGTGTATATAATAAAACACGTCTGAAATTTAAATTGGGGTTGTCTGGAAGAGATCGCTTTTTAGCGATAAGACCGCCCTATGCGCATAATGAGACATAGTTTTAGTCATTAAGTTATTTATTTATATTGGTGCACAATAAAGAGTTATTGATTGATAAAATTTTCAAGATAACTCATTATTGAAGAAAAGAGGCGATAGGTATAGACAAGCCAGACCGGCTGAAAGACGGACAATCGGGTATGATGATGTTATGTATAAGGTTTTCATTTATGCTAAAATCCCTATGGAATCCTAAAGTCTATATAAGGGGTGTATGTTTTTTGCTAAAACTCGAAACAAAATGTAAATAATAAAATGTAGATACCTATATATCCTGATTGTATTATGCCTTATATTAATCGACAATTGCATAGATATTAAAGTGCGTCATATTATAGACAATTGTAGGTCGACTTTCTTGAACTAATCGACCTTGCCTAGCGGATATTAAATCGAAACTAGCATATTATATTTATAGATATAATCATATGCTTTTTAAACATTTAAAAGTAATTTTATTTCTTCCTTTTTCACGAATTAAAAGGAGAGTAAATTATGATGATCTCCTTAACAACAATAACACTGCGATGCGGTGCACATAGAATATATAGAATAGGAAGTAAAATTCGAAGTAAATGTATATGTATGACGTTCAAAAATATTTATCACGTAGAACTTATCTTGAACAAAACTCTTGAATTTGAATTTGAAAATTTGATTCTAAATGAAAAATCGGCAAATTTCCTTGAGACTTGGATTAAAACTGAATCATATTAGTAATAATTTATTCTAAAATTGCATGCTTATTTTTTAATTACATGCAAAAAATTGAGCTACATAAAAATTGTATAATATGAAAGTACCTACAGAACTCGGTTTCAACAAACTAAATTACAAGCAAGACAATAATATCTGCTAGGGAGCGGCGGTGTGAAAGGCGCGGATGACCTGCCTCCCTTCCTCCATACTTGAGAGTAGGCAGCGTCTGGGGACTTCTAACGAACTATGATTACCTTTGTAGTTGCACAATCGTGGGTGACGGCCATTGGGGTACAAGATAAGCAGTTACATTCATCAATACTTTCCAGAGGTGACTCTGTAGATATTTCGCCTACGAATGAGAAGGACATTCTGTAATTGAGAGAAAGCTGACTGGAGATTGTGGCTTTCTCTGGTGGCAATATAGAAAGAGCCTGTAAACCTGCACCTCCCAGAGTCGTGACGCTGGCTAAAATGTTGTCCTACAAACCTGGCTTAAAGTGATACAAGAAACACTGGGGTAGTTTAACGGGTTCTGGTACAGCCTACGAGTCGAATATTACCTGCCCTTATCAGTGGATTATGCCTAAAGCATTTCCACCAGCCAACAAATTAAACAAAACTGAGGACAATATGGGGCCCAAATTTGAGAGCTGAGAGTCAGCTTTAATTTAAATATCCGGATCTTACCATTAAACAATATCCGCGTAAATTCCGAATATCAAGTATTATTAACTATCAATTCAGTATAAGAATTATTTTTAACAATGAGGCATTTACGCACACAATGACTTTTATTTGAACTAAGAAATCAGTTTTTTGAAGAACAAATGTCAAGTCATGTCGCTTCGGTCCGATCTCGGTACTACGCATAAGTCCAATCAATGCTATCTTGGTCTCACAATAGACCACTAAAAGATATGCAAAATTTCAGAAGAAAAAGTAAATCCATAAAGTCCACATAACAGTGTTTATGCTGATCGCATTCTGTATAAACCAATTTTACACATAATATTATAAATTAATATAGACGCTCATGGAATATTGATATAAATAACACATAATACATATAATTAATAGTATGTATATCTGTAGAGATAACACCTTCCTTGACCTCAATCTTTAAAACCTCACCAACGTAACTATACAATGATAACGTCCGGCGAATGATGGAGCCACTGAATTATCTAAATATCAATAGTAACATAATAATTTTAAAAATCTATGGACAGACCAAATAGATACACACCAGCCAGCTGGTAGGGCATTTGTCCGACTGGATGGCGACCACCCCTGGTCTAGAGTATGCCGTCATAACAACCTTGTTTTGTGTTCCGGTGTTAGTGACCAGGTTATAGTCTCCGTTAAGAGAGCAGCAAATGCGCTTGTAACACCTTTGGTGTTGCAAATGTCCATAGGCGATGGTAACCGCTTTCCATCAAGTGGGCCGTCCGCCTGTCTGCTGAACTTCTGCAATAAAAAAAAAGTATTTATACTGTCGTAAAACTTCATATATTTTTTGCAATCAATCAATATTATTTAAGTTAAATATAAGTTTAAATATCTTACTTGACTGAAAACATGTCTAAAGGTGGAAAATAATAAACTGGAAAATGTTTTAATTAACCATTTAAATATAGAATTTAACTATTTTATTTAATAGTTTATATTCTATGAAAAAACAGGTTATAATATCCTTATTATATTTTATAGAGAATTTGCTTAAGTAACGTTTTACCTTGAAAATTGAAATTTTAAAAGGAAAGAAAGGAAGAAACTTAAAAAAATTATTATGTCGAAACGCATAACTTTTTTACTGACAATTTATAGTTCATAATAAAAGAAACCACGTATTTAATTATGAAACAAAAATATGAGTATAGTTCCTATTATAAAACCAGCGAGTTGTTGGTTTTATAATAGGGACACGTCACGTGTTAATTATTTCGACCCAAAAGTTTCTCAAATATTACAATTAAATGATAATATTTTATTCTCTGTCATTGTAATTACAATAAACACATAATTCATTTTCAAAGTTGGAACAATGAAGCTGTAAAATTTTATTTGTAAAGTTTTTTTCAAAATGATTACCAAGTTTCCATTAATTAAAGTTTTAAACTTAAAACACGAATTGAGTGTCTTTTGATAATAAAACTCAATTAGCAACTAATTGTACAGATAAACAATAGATTTTAAACTTTTTATTTGAATATATTAATAGTTTAGAAGTCGATAAAACTGTTTTAAATTTTAGTTAACGTTTCAATTTTCTTACATAAATGAATAAACTTAAATTAAACAGGCGTGAAACAATATTTTGTTACCGTGCATGTAAGTTTTTTTGGATTCCGTGGTGGAAAGGTAAAGTCGGAAACTTTATAAATTCGTTCTGGCCTTTGTTAGTCTGCCCGTCTATAATTATTATATTTTATTCGTGCAGAAACGGGGAAACAATACAAATTCCTGCGGCTGGCCGGCCTGTCGTAAGATACGACAAAACAACCCCACAGCCACCGGGCTGTGGGGTTGTTTGTTGTTGTTGTTACGGGCAAATACCCTACCACCGGGTAGGGTATTTGCCCGTATGGATGTCTACCACCCCTGATGTAGAGCATGACCCTATAACAACATTGAGCGATGTTCTTGGCCACATTCCAATCCCATCCACGAGTCCTGCAGTACACTGGTAGCTCCTTTAGTGTTGCAAATGTTCATAGCCGACGCTAACCACTTTCCATCATAGTTGGGCCGTTAGGCTGTCTGCTAAACTCCTGCAATAAAAAAATATCAGTTTTAAATAATAAATAGGGCAAACAGGGCCCACAAGACTCTATTGAGTGGCCAGGCCGTATACTCGTGGCCCTGGCATTTAGACAAAGAATCAAATACCAAATTTAGTGGTGTTCCCGATTTTACTCTCACGTGGCGTTTTTTTTAAATGATGCATTGAAAATGCATTAAATTAATAAAAAAAACATGACACACATTACCATGTATTTAACACAGACACGCATATATACTCTTTTGTTAGTTGTTCAAGTCAAATTAACAGTGTAGCCTTGGCGAAATCTGTGATTATAGAAGCCTTTAACGTTAATTATTATGAGCAAATTTCAACCACGGTCAATCACTAGCATATTTAATTACCCATTACTCGACTATACTTACCCATTTTGTTTAAATACATTTTTACTGAAATTATTATTTAAGCTCTGTACTTGCACTTTCATTCTTTTTCAATTTCGATTCAGGGGAAGCGATATAACTTTTATGCCTACGAAAAACAAAATAATGATTTTTTTGAAGCTGTCTCTTTAATTAGATCTTCATAAAATCATATATTTCACACAATTTTGTACAGTGTAAATAATAACTCTCAAGTTAGTAGTAACTTAAAAAATTTACTACACAGACAATTAAATATGATAATATGATGAAAAGCGTTTTTGCAAAATTTATTCGAGGTTCCGTACCAAGAATATGGTGCCTACCCTTGAAAAAATTTGTAAAACTCTCTCTTGTAAAATACTACCTTCGACTTCGTCCGCGTGGAATAGTTTAGAAAAATAAGTTAAAAAACCCCCGATTCAGAAACATTCTGTATTGGTGCTTGGCTCCTATTGGTCTTAGCGTGATGATATATAGCCTTATAGCTTTCCTCGATGAATGGGCTATCTAAAACTGAAAGAATTTTTCAAATCAATAGTTGCTGAGATTACCGCTTTCAAGTAAAAACCTCTTCAGCTTTATATATATTAGTACATATAAGATATGTACACAGAATTATAAATGTAATATAATAATTTTGGTGCGGTGAGAATTAATTGCGTGATTTTCCCACAAAGACACGGCTGATTGACCAGTGAATGGATCTCGGTCACGTTCAATAACAAGGTCTAAAGTTCGTTGCTCGCTACTTTTTGTTGTAAACACAATATCTTTGCTGTTTTTCGAAGTAAACGTTGTTATCTAGTTATCGGATTCTTTACGTACCTCATTTTTAGAGTTTCATGGACATTTTTACAAAAATCGAACCCTATAAAGTATGCAGAGGCATTTAATCAATGATTAAAATGAAATAAACGCTATTTAGGCATATATTTTTAAACTATTTCAAAAAGAGAAGGTTCTCAATTCGTCTGTATGTTGTTTTTTTTTGTATGTTTGTTACTCGATTTCTCCGTCAATTGTAAACCGATTTTCATATTTTTTATCAAAATTATACTTTCGTATTGGTTCCATTGCCATCAAGTCAGGATCTGGTGAGTGGATTCCATGGAAATCAAGAGTAAACTTTACCTACTAAAAACTTCGTTTAAAAAAACCGACTCCAAAAACTAAAAAACTAAAATGTATAAAATAACTTATTTCTAAAGCTATTATTATTAATATATATTATCTAAAACATCTTGAAGTCGGTGCAAAATAAAACATAAAAATTACTATATTTTGAAAATTACTTAGCACCGACTTTAAGATGTTTTAGATAATATATATTAATAATAATAGCTTTAGAAATAAGTTATTTTATACATTTTAGTTTTTTAGTTTTTGAAGTCGGTTTTTTTAAACGAAGTTTTTATTTTTTATTTGTTACTTTTTAGTGTCTAGCTATGTATGGGTGGACCTACGAATGGTGCCGCGCTTCTTAAAAAATATAGGTCTCAAGAACCGGGAACAAAAAAAATGTTCATAAAATGAAAACTACTGGGCCAAACTATGTAAAATTTTAGGGGACCAATTGGAAGCTATTCCGCGTCGAACATCAAGAATCACGTAAATCGGATCATAAATGACGGAGTAATCGGTGAACATAAATAAAAAAAAGCAAAAAAAAAAAAAAAACCAACGAATTGAGAAACTCCTCCTTTTTTCGAAGTCGGTTAAAAAACGCAGTGCGCCTAAAGTCTCGGAAAAAAGCGTATGTAGGTATTTCATTTTCTACAGACGCTAAACTTTTTTGTACGCATGTAATGCGATTTCTCCGTCTATTGTGGACCGATTTTTTTTTAACTTAAAAAATACTTAGAACTTAATTTTATTATATATAAAGAAACCCTTCTTTTAACTTTAAAAGACTCACGCACTTGCCGGTCTTTCCTTTTAGCTTCTGACTTTTAAAAAAATGTACAAAACAATCGTTAAGTATACAACACCTAATTATGGAAACCGAAAAATCCAAATCGCCCGTCTTATCACATATAAATCACTAGAAAGATCCAAATTATCTAATTTTTATATGCAATATATTTTTGGAAAACAACTTTCTTTGGCCATTGTACACAGCTTTTTATAAAGCATTTTATTATGTGTACCTACTAACATTTTAATTATGTCAGAATTCATCCTGTACCATAGTTCTTGTTTGTTCAACTAGTCATTTTTCAAATCTACTTAATAAAATGATAACAGACCATAAACGTCCCACTGCTGGGCTAGAGTCTCCTATTAAGGGAGCGAGGGGGGGGGGACAATATACCCGCCATACTTGTCCAAAGTGACTTGGTTGGTTTGATACTGGTTACTTCGATGAGCAAGTTTCATCAGGATGTTTTCCTTTACCGTTGTTAGCACGTGGTAATTGTAATAATATGCACATACGTCAGATAACTGCCTAAGGCTGGTGTGCACCGACTTTTAACCGATGGTTAAAATAAAATAATCTGTAAAAATGTATGCATAAACAGTGATTATTTTATTTTAACCGTCGGTTAAATGTTGGTGCACACCAGCATAAGTGGTGTAGCGTTCTGGCTACGATTCGAATCTCACGAATCTACTTAATAGAATATTTTAAAACCATTCTATATATATATATATATATATATATATATATATATATATATATCAAAATTACATATAAAGTCACAAATACAAAATACAGATCTTTCCTTAATAATTAAGTTATATCGTTAACTAACACCTAAACTAGGCCGAGCCTGTTTTTTAGGTGATAGTCCCTTCCAGTGTCTTAAAGAGAGTGTTTAATGCCAAAGAAGACTGTAAAATTTATATTTTGTAAAAAGAAGATTAAGACTAAGACTTGCTTTCGTAACTAACTACATTTATAAATGTTTATTTATTACTACACTTTTTATATGACCAGTACAAACAATATCATCAATATCAATATCATCATAACTGCTTTGTTTTAGCCAATCTATTAAAACTTCTTTACATTGATATTTGTTGAGGGGTAAAGTGAATGAAAGATTATAACACAATTAACATTTCTAGTATTTCCTATTCATGATTTCTTCTTTTATAATCCTCAATAACTAATAGAGCTGTACTTGTCATTGAGATATAAGACGTTTATATGATCTAAGATCCTTGTATTGAGCAAAAACCTGTATTATAATAATCATCTTTTATATCTTTCTTTACCAATTCTTTAATATAATTATATAGTTTGATTGTAATCCTTAATTTAGCCATACCTACATTAATAAGATTTTATTTGTTCTCCGTTTTAGGATTTATTAAAAATACTAAAAAAGAAATGGTAATATTCCTAAAGGTGAGCGCGACTTTAAACGATACAGACTATCATTATATGTATACGTGAAGCAAAAACTATGTACCCCTTTTTACGAAAATTTCGCGGAGAAGTAAGAAATTTCGCACACTTATAGTTTATATAGAGGAGTGCAGAATGGTTTTTTTTTTATTATGCATAGCAAATGCATTTAAAAAAAATACGCACACTACCATGTATTTGACACACACACATATATGCATATACTCTTTTATTTATTGTTAAAGTCAAATTAACAGTCTTGGCGAAATCTGTGATTATAGAAGTATATTTATGTAGTCTTTAACAACAGAACCTTAATAATTTTCAAAGTTATAATACTAATTAATTATAACGGTCGCATTTCGACCACTGGGCGACCACTAGTCATAGTAATTATTATGACACAATTTACGGAAAATTATTGTTCTACACTTAACTAATATTTAGTGTGGGGCTTTATATACTGTTGTGTGGTGCGTCGATGGATAGACCCTATTAGATGGGGTGACGCAACACTGGCGAGAGCCCATTGCCCAATCGCCGGAGAGGGCAGTACAAAATAAGACGACGAATGTTTTACTCTGAAAGTAATTGCTGCTTAATTAATTTAACATTAAACTTAAGACTATATATACAAAAATCTAAAGTGCTAACGTGAAAATATAAAGAAAGAAAAAAAATTATTAAAGAAAGAAATAACGACGTACTTACGTTGCTAACATGTATCTAAAAATAAAAACATATTTTTGAAAATTTGTACCCCGCATTTTCCGTAAACAAGGTTTGCACTCGGCTTATTGCTGTGCCGGCGTAATATCCGAAACAACGCTGATCTGTATATGTCATATTTCATTCGAATTGTGTTCCATTCGAGAATATGTCTAAGTTAAGTCTACTTCCTATATCCTAGGATATCTTCTTATCCCATAAGCTTAACATTCGTTTTGATAATATCCACTCCAGCTAGCACCACATTTACTAGTCCATAAAACACCAACATTCCAGAAAAACGTCTGCATGGAGAAGATTGGTATATTGTTTCGATTTGTTAAGCTTATAGGTAGGTAACTTATAATACAATCTTAACAGCTCACTGGTTTTCTATAAGACTGAACACAGTGCCTTCCATAATGTAAACTTATGAAGGCGTAATAACTATTAAGTATCTGTCTGTATTTACGATCTTCATAGCTCCACTTAAGATAAAAAATATATTATAGGTATTAGCGTTATCACATATCGTTATATTATGAAGACTAACATAAGATTAGTTTAAGATAATAAATACAAAAAGCACTTCTAAAACTTGTAGAATATTTTCCGAACAATAACTAACTAATAGCGTGATAGGCATTGATATATAAAAAATGTGATAGGTATGTCATGTTTCTTATAGCGAAGGTGTGACTTGAGCCCAGTAGAGAATGTTTATAGATTGTGTTATATTATACCTAATGTTGAGATGGATCTGTAGTGTTATAAGAATGGATTAGGTAAAAAAAAGTACATAAAGGAGGCTTTGAAAGTTGCACCTATGATAGAAAAATTGAGAGGAATATTACGATGGGCACGTAATGAAGCGGAATGAAAGTTATGTGATAAAAAGTGTATTAAACTGGAAGATCCATGAATACTATGAAGGATTAAATGATGATTTGTGGTGTGATAGCGAACGTATGCCAGAATAGAGGGATGTATGTCTGGAAGGAAAATACATTGTGCCGACCCCAAATGCTTGAGATAATGTAAAGAGATTATGTTATACTCACTTTATACATCAATATAATCAGGGTATTGTAACTATCCTATGAATCTATGAACTACATTAAAAACTTGCTCTCCTCATGAAACTCGTTAAATACCTACTTATATAGACACTTCACTCCATATACTTTGCAACTGCAATTTTATTTTTATATAAGTAAATAGTTGTCCCGGCAGATGTCGTTCTGCCCGGAAAAGCTTCAATCGATATGCCGACAGCAGCGCCACCTACCGGGCCCAATTGTGAACCAACTCACAAACCTTCTTTGGCTCATGCAAAACAACTTTGTTAAGATCATCACATGATCAAATGTATAGTTTACGATTCTATAAAGGATATACAGACAAACATTCATTCATTTTTATATAGAAGATGTGTAATTTCAACTAAAACACAATGTCTTATTTGAGAGTATTAATAGAAAACAAGAACAGACGTCAAAAATGCGATTTCACGTCACACGTAAATTTAGACCATGAACCCAGCATGAATTTATTCTAAGTGTCCTCTCATTACGCTAGATACTTAACTATATTTCTGTTCTCAAGCCACATCGCATATTCATTTTTATCACAATGTCTTAACCTGTATTATGTATCATGTAACGATCCTCAATTATTATTAATCATTTGATGGTTTTAACCTAATTTTCACCCAATTATTTTTACGGTTTTACGGGGAGCATCGCGTGGTGAAAATAGCCTATCTGGGCAAATCAACGAGACGGTGACCAGTCGTCGTCGTCGTCGTCGTTGGTCGGCTCAAATATCGCTGGAGTGACATAGTAGAGGCTGGTCTGTGCGAGCTTCGAGTCTATGACTGGCAGGAAACAACGCTGAACAGAAAGAAGTGGAGTATTCTCATTTCCGAGGCCAGGACTTATTGTGGATCGTTGACCCGCAGCAGTTAGTCATTTTTTAACGGTTGTTAGAGTCGCGTTTGACAATTGTCTCGCCTGGTGTTGTGATGATGCGGTTTAAGATAGAGCACGCTTACCTTCAGTTGCCTTATTAATTTGAAAATATGCACATGTAAACTAACTTCTATTCAGACACATTTGGCTCACCTCATGAGAAAACTACCTAACCAATTTCAGAGTATGCAGTGATTGAAGATGTTTATTATATTCTAATGGAATATACCCGAAATGAAGTGGAAAAAGGTGTCTATATATCAAGTGTTGTAATCTAAAGAAGCTAAATATGGATCTCTGTAATAGTATATAGGCGTTCCCTCTAGCGAGAGAAACGAATATGGTATTGAAAATATAGAGAGTAGCACTTAAAAATAGATAATTACTTTGTTAAGTTTATGGCTGTTAGTTAAGTTTATGGTCGAGGGTGACATAATCTAATTGATCAAACCCTCTATAAAAATGATGTCTAAAAAAACCGATGACTATACCATAATTTTACAATAAGTAACTTGTTTAGTATTTGGCAACACTAAATATGTAATTTCTTTTTAATGTTTGGCAACACTGATTTGTCCTCTTCCATTTTGTGATTTACATACACGTATGAAAACCACGTATAAAATCTAATCAATAAATATCTAGTGTAACAACACATAAAACTTGTAACAAATATCAAAATATTACTCAATGCGTGAAAATAAAGGTGTACAACAATAAATAATCATCTTTCAATAACATAACTGTTTTTTATTAAAGTACTAACATGTGCCAGCGAACTTAGTTCGGATAAAAATGACGACAACGTATCTGTAAAAATATCCTAAGTTTGACCTAGGATGTAAGATAGCTCGGATTCGAATTTTATTTAAACCCGTTCGGAGTTTTCACATGATGCTCGAACAGACATACAGACAGTCAAAAATCTTGAAAGATGTATGTTTGGAATAATTTGTCCCGAATAAGGCCCCTGTTATTTTTTATTTATTTAAAATTCATTGCAACTCTACAAATTTATTATGTTATAGATCGATAAAATCATATATTTTTTTAAACTAATAAGGTAAATCTACCGAATTCGAACCACGCGACTACAAAAGCCCTGCCTGACCTTTTACTTAAGTTTTGAGTTTAGTTTACAGTCATCGGGTCTGTTTACTCCGCGAGACTCGTGGCAATTAAGTGGATAAGATAACAGTCTTATTCAAATAACAAATCTTGACAAACATAACGTCTAAACGAGCTATGGTTAAGAGAATAACAAATTTGTGTAATAATAATAAATTACCTATGTGTAACACACGTTAATCCATTTTGGATAAGCGTGAGTCTATTTATTTCCTTGAAATGGGTATCTTTGATGGCAATAGTACTGCATAAGTGCTGCATACTTACCGGACAGGATTTGAAATCAAGTTTTATTACAACGTTTTGAGACTCGACAAAGTTAACCGCTAAGCTACCAGGACTTTAACATATTTGTTATATATTTAGTTATCTACTAAAATACCATAAAATCGACTTCGGTAAAAAATATACGGTTCTCATTACATGGTTAAGTAGGCATTGAATAGTAACTGTTACTAATGAATTAGCTTTAGTGTTTGTTATTTTATTTTGAATAGGAAGCAAGACATTATTCTAACTAGAATTTAAACTGATGCTACGCAAGTTTTTCAGTCATTTTAACATTATAGTTTTGTCAAGTTCTAACGATACAAACATCAAGCTGATTGTGGATAATTTTATATAAACATTTTAAAAAATGTACGTAAGTCTTTTTATTTTCTTATATATTGTAATGATTATTCACAAACCTTCGATTATTTATGCTTTGCGAAACAATAGTGTTAATATTATTAGTTTGACTAAACTTGGATTAGAAAAACATAATAATAATAAATGTCTAATAAACAGATTTGTTATTCAAAGAGTAGATAGGTATTGACCTATAATATAAACGCTTTTTTGTGAATACTCAAATTGTTTAATATGGAAATTATTCAAAACATCAAGGTGAACGCGATTGGTATAGGGCATATAAAAATCCCACTGTCTTTTTTGACTCGCTAAAGAACTGTATAAAAAAAAGTATATATTAAATTATCAACTAGTATATGCAACGAGGAAGACTTACTCATATTGTATTTTACCTATAATCCCTTGAGATTGTAGGTAGAATAGTGAGCCTAGGTCATCGCAGTCAAATTCTCCTATTTCACAGTCTGTTGAATTAAACTTATAAGATAATTTTAACCGATGACACGAGAAGACGACTTTATAGACTAGTTCTAAAACGGGAAAATAATACAATCCTATATTATTGAATCTGACAATAAGCTAAATATATATATTTGTCTTTGAAAATTAATTGAAATATATCTTTTAGATGTATTTTAAAAAAGAGCCTGAAATAATATATAAATTATAATTAAAAAAATATTTTTTTTCGCTAGACGTGTTGCTCGGGAGTTTTTTGCCGCTTCTTCTCCTTTAAGCAACGATAGCACGTTGCGAAGCGGTGTACATAGAATAAGAAGTAGAATTAAATTTGACTTACATGTTTGACCTTTAAAAAGTTTCTCCGGTAAAACTTATTTTAGATAAAAACTTTCTATATTGAATTGTCAAATATTTATACCTTCACCCGAATAGTAAATCCGGCTTGCATTTGAAATAACCCATTCAAAGCCTGCAGCCCACTTTTCTACTCTTTCTTCTTCTGTTCGCGCGGTCTTCGACATACGTTGTTGTCTATTGACATGGACGTCCAGCTTACATTTCTTGGGCGAGCAAAAGACGAGCAAGATATTTATTTCCTACAAAACAAGCCTGCTTCTGTCAAACCAACTCTTACAGTTTAGCTGCAATACTCGAATATGAAGACAATGAAAAATTTAATTATTTTTCATTGCTCATATTCTCAAAGTACGCTTAGAGTTGCCGGATCACAGGGATGAAAACAATACTTTTCGTCCCTGGAAAACAATTTTCCCTACAGTCACAAAATTTAAAAAACTATTCGAACCATAGATAACACACGCGATTTATATCCTAACTTTTTTTACAGCCAGTGTTAGATTGCGGCATAAATTGTATCTAATTAAAAAAAATATGATCAATTTTAAACATTGTTTTAATCATAAATTATTTTTCACTTAATTGTTATTTGATTTACATAAATTTGAGTTAAATATTTTCTATCATCAGTCTAAAAAAATACTGGCTGGTAGAATGCCAAAGACAAAACAATTTACTTGAAGTTTCACATGCGACGTATTAAATGAGTTCATCATATTTAGATAGGGATTTAAAGCCTAATTTATTGCAGAGGTAGTTGTTTGTTTAAGTAACCACTTTTTGTTTACTTCCCTCATATTCGAAATGAAAACCAGAGCGCTAACCTTAGGTGAAAGGTCTATTTTGGCACTCGACAGCGCCCTCGTTGCGCTCGTGCACCAAACCATCTCGTGCCGAGATATGTCACTTTCAACTCTCGTGTAACAATCTACTATCTAAAGTGTAGATTACTAATGCCGATATTAGAGGGGTTAAACAAATTGAATCTACTTCGTAGAAAGTCAAAGAACAAAATTATTCAAAAACATTGAATGATTAAGTTCATGTTTAATTGTTTATGGGTTGTATTATATTTATTAAATAACCAAAGTCATCCACTTTAGTTGACGAAGGTTTCAATTAATTAAATAATACATGTTAAGTTTACGTAAATAGCTTTTTGATGTTACTCAGGAAAACACAATTTAATAATGTATTCATGAAAAAAAACAACTGAACAACAAGATGCTTTATCACTTCCAGAGAACTCGTTATTGTGAGTAGTTATTAGAAAACAAAAAAGTGGAGGTGTGAAATTGGAAATAAAAATAGGTATTAATTACAATTAATTATATTTGTTATTGAAATATAATATAAATGTAGTTTTTACATCAAACTTAAATTACGAAAGAATACATGTTTCATGTAATAATTAGAGTAGTATTTTATTATACAAGGGGGGAAAGAGACTGTGAATGCAATAATAATTGGGAATCGTGTTTTGTTCTCATTAATGCTGATATTACACGAATTAACTAAATTAAATCAATTTTAAATTACACACTTATAAGCACAAGATATTTATTATTTAAACATTATTAATGAAAGGAGTATTGATGAAAGGATACGACGGTATTCCACGACAGTGAAGGATTGAAATTGAAATATTTGTGGATCACATTGGTTGATTGACGGAAATGAATCATGTAGTATCGACTTAATGGAATATTTTTTTATTTTATTTTTTAGCTTAAGTCCGTTTCTTTTTTGGTCATAATATTTTTTTTTCATTTTTAAGTTACATAATATTGATCAAAATACAATTAAATTTATATGAAACTATTCTGAAATTGTACTGAATCCAACTCTAGAAGAATTATCAAAATCGGTTCTGAAACAAAAATGTTATAGCTGAATAACCGCAAAACGACACATTTTCCGTGTAATTTTAATTACTTTTCTGCTATATTTTCAGAATTCAAAGTCCAATAGCAATAAAATTTATATGAAATAATTTTAAAACTTTATTAACCTAACTCATAAATAATTTAAAGAATCGGTTCAGAAACAAAATGAATATGGATGAACATAGATAGAAAAATATTATACGACGAATTGAGAACACCCTTTTAAGTCAATTAAGAATAGTAATGCACCAGAATACCAATCGTGACTATGGAATCGTTTTTCCAAATTCTCAAGGTTATTGTCATTATAAGTCTTAAACGGATTTGCAATTAATGATTTATATAACATCAATTATAACATAATTGATTGTTTTTAATATTGTTAGAACTATTTGAAACTGGCTTTTAAATCTCTGTGTATGGTATCAGCTAGTTCTAGACAAAACATTATGCGTCAATATTAGAGCCATGAACAGTTAAGTGCAATGTATCTGTCATTATATATTTATAGTAGTTGAATTAATTCTATCTATTAATATACATTAGTGGTCACCCGTAGTCGAAATTCGACTATAATAATTAATTTAAATTATAAGTTTGATCATTATTAAGGTTCTGTGGTCAAAGTCTATCACAGATTTCGCCAAGGCTACACTGTTAATCTGACTTTAACAATAAACAAAAGAGTATATATGCGTGTGTGTGTGTGCGTAAATACATGGTAGTGTGTTATGTTTTTTTATTGATTTGACGTATTTTTTTTGCATAACTTAAAAAATATATTATTAGCATTTTGCACTCCGTCTCTATATAAACTATAAGTGTGCGAAATTTCATACTCCTCCGTCTGCGCAATTTTCGTAAAAAGGGATTCAAAGTTTATGCTGTGTTTTTGCATCACGTATTAATACATAATAATTTAAAATGAAATATGAACAAGTAATATATAAATATCGGGAGTTACAGGAAAAAGTTCCTCAGGTGCTAACTTTTAGAACTGCAACCATAAACAAAACGTATAGCAATCTTTACAGGACACACCTTGGCTAATATACTGAAGTACGGCAATAAACAAGTATATATTTCGAAATGTTAACAAGTATAATAAAGACGTAAATTGGATGTATTGTCAGAATAATGCATCCATAACGACAATAACACTTACTACTTCTGGCTTGCAATAAAAGATTACATATCCAACAGCAAGCAGTTTACAGTCCAGCTAGGCGTTTCTGCACAAATTCACTCGTGTAACTCCCTTTTTTTGGTATAAAAAGTATTATTCGTTTGTTCCTTCTTCACATCATTAATTATCATTTTTTTAAATACTGTATTAAAAACACATATTTAAAAAAAGAATTAAAAAGACCGATGTCCACCAGCAGCAGGGCCTGGGGTCCAAATACCTGTGGTTCGGGATCCAGACAAGAATCTCCTCACTGTATGCACCGTATACAAGTGTTCCTTCTGTATCTGGCCCTCCACCCAGCTTCCTAGCGAGAGCCTCTCTAGGTGATGCTCGAGGGTCTTCGCTATAAGACCGTTGACGGTGACAATTATCGGCACAATGCTCGTTAACTCCAGACTCCACATATCAGTAACATCGTGACCAAGATCTAAATATTTACTTAGTTTTCTTCTTGATTGAGAATTATTATTACTATGAATTTCGATATCTAAACTTTCAAGAGATATGCAGTTTGGATATGTTTTATATTAGGAATGGTATCGATATGCTATTGATAATATATCGATACTATAGCGTTAGCTTTGAATACTTACCTTAAGGTACGTATTCAAAGCTAACGCGATTAAAACTGCATTCATTATACTTATACGTATTTTATTTAAAGTCCATCCCCAGTAAGCAAGTGAAATTAGCGCTAAACGAATACAACGAAAATGTATAAGAATAAGCATAATGATTTATCAGTTCCTTACATTTTCTATTCTATTCGCTTAGCGCTAATGCCACTTGCTTACGGGGGCTGATCTGACTGCGAGACGCAATACGTTCCAGAAAAATCTATATTTCACTCGGAATACGGTGCTGTAAATTACGAACACGAAATTACCTACGTCGAAAACTCTGCTACAAGTTAAAATAGTAAATATGCTTAAAAGCTCTAATACGTATAAAAATAATAAACTTCAAATAGGCATGCAAACATAGATATTGTATGTTTCTAAGCTTAGCAATATATGCTTGTGTTTATGGGTTTAAGTATACCACGGATTACTCCGCGGCCGATCTTAAAGCTAGAAGAACGGAAATTTCATTTAAAAAACCACCTTGTAAGGGAACGAAACCAGAACTTTAAAGTTTTATTAAACTTGAAGTTCTGGTGTTGCTGGTTCTGCATAGCTGGCCAACTTCTACTTCTATTAGCCTAATAGAAGTCACTATTTTACATACATATTTATACTACGGGCTCAATAATAATTAAAGTAGTAAGTATATCTAATTAAAAGATACAAGAATAGATACATATCCATTCGCGTTCACCGCACTAATTACTTTACAATATATTAATAAGGAAGTGCGAACATGTACTGATTTTTGCATTTAATATATTTATTGATTCATTGTCATAGATAATACCTAATAAGGTGTAGCGCATACCGTAGATGTTTCCGGTAGGTCTACTGCCGCATGGCTAATAACGTCGTGACTAGTAAGACCAACAATAACTAAGTACAGGCATAAACCCTGATTGACTTCCGGAATATAGCAAATCAGGTGACACGTTACTGAACATTATGTTGTGAACTTATTTTGTATGAAACGTCTCGAATAATTTATATCCTGATAGATAATCCTATAACACTTAGATTATAATAAAACAAATTGTGTTCTATTCACCAATCCTTTACTGGTCTATAGCAAAACGAAACCTTCAATGGCCACGTCTGATTAGTCCTCATATTAATCAATCCTCTATATAAGTCAGTTTCTCAGGAACTGCGGGGTTTACAAGGATACGATTTAGAAAATTAAAATGAAAATGAATTTATTTATTTCAAAATGGAATCTTACAGATTACTTATTGAAAGTCATGACTCTACCACCGCTTCCAAAGCAATTGTAGTTACTGTTAAAGGAGAAGAAGCGGCGCAACAAAAAGTACGCTATACATATATGCTGGTACACAATGATGTAACTGTAGGGTTTCTTCTTCTATGTGGTTACATCATTACTGAGCATTGTGGCATTGATGGTAGTGATTAATTGCTGTCTTTCATGGAGATCGCTTTTGAACACGGCGAATATCCGAATTTATTGGCATGTGTAGTTGATTAGCAACATGGTCAATCCACCAATTTGGACATCAATCACTATTTTAGAGCAATCGCAAAAAAAAATTAAATTGGGAATTGACATGGCGTCAATACCCAATATATTTTTTTTGCGATTGCATAACAAAACAATCAAATTTTTTCAATGTAATAATAATATCGTTAGACTGATCTGAAAGCCATAATAATGTTTCTTGATGATTTTTTTTATTTAAGTCTATAGATGTGGACATATGCAACACTAAGCTTATAAAAAAGTGCCATCCCTTAAAAACTTTACCAAAACTATGAGGTGAAACTCTAAAACCTACTTGTTTAACCTAATGTGACGATACATTATCAACAATTTTCTGCCGCATAACAGTATAGCACAATTCCCGTAGGTACCATTATAACGTGTTTTACGTAATTAAACACGTATTAATTGATTTATGCAGTAAAAACCGCAATAAATATTGAACATCTCAAGCGGATCTAGCGTTTTACCTCCGTCTATTATATAGTGACAACCTATTTCAAGTACTACAAGCAATAAATTTATGAACGTATTGTAAAACGCTCTACATATATTAGTTAACCAAAATCGAGAGCAATTTTTTTTGTTTATTAGTTCGCACTAGAGACTGAACGAACGCGATTTTTAAGGACCAAAACAGAACGACTTCGTTACACTTTATCTTATTACTAAATTAGTACTCTTATTTAGGCCTAGTTGTGCTAATTTACTACAGTGTACAGTGTACAGAGTACATTTAAAATACATGGCTTGGCACCACCATGAGGTTGCCGAAAAGGGATGGCTCACGGGAACCAAAAGGAGAAAGAGCAGAACATCGTTGTACCATATGTTACGGAAACTTAAGGAGGCCAATGTCCAGAAGAAAACATTGATTGGGTGACGTACATATTCAAACATTATGACAATACAGCATTCAAATTAAAAAATATACCTATTTAATACTTCACAACTCAGTCGTGACTCGGTTTGTATTAAACTAAGCAACATTAAGTCAATGCATATTTATTCGATAGTAGTTGCACTAGGAAGCTTAGGGTTTATTCACCGTGAAATATGAATGCGAATTAAATTCATGAAATTTTTTATTAATTTTTAAGCTAAATTGTGCATAAAAAATAATCTTAAATATAAAATAGTAGCTTTATAAATAATAACGTGATGATTGAAAATGATAAAGTTATAGAGTTTCACTTAATTTATAACCTTTTTTTCATCTGTGTTAATATTACTCACTCCGATCAAATGCACCTTACTTATAGATTTGAAAAATAACGCCTTTAATGGTTACCTACATTAGTGGTCCATACGTTATCAATCAATGTTTAATATAATTAATAAAAATATCGTATCTTAAATAACACATTAGATACATCTATCTGCGTGCCGCAATCACTATAACACTAACACTATCCCCGGGACATAACATAGACAAAAATTAGCTGACATCTGTTTCATAGCTTGAAGGACAGCAAGCAAGTATCCGATAGAAATTGATCACATCCACCTATAGACATTTGTAATGTTAAAGATCCCAACACTGGGCGACAAATTCTTAAGCAGAATCTCTATGCTACAAGCAGAACGAAAACCTCAGCAGAGAGTTGCGTAACGTAAGAACTGTCCTAGAACCCTTATATATTTCTGATTGGAAGCCTAAGGCTATAGAGTGAATATGACACCGCATCCACGCGGAAGTAAAACGGTGATACCAGATTAAAAAGCTCATAGTAGCTCTCTTCGTTCTATATATGATAGAATACCCAAGACATAAATAAATACTACAAAATAAAAGACAAAAAATATTTAAAGAGCATTATAAACGTATGAATAATATAATTCGTGTTCTTCGAATCTTACACCTACAAAATTTTAACCTCCATTACAAGTTTATCTCAATAGTCCTATATTGATCGGAGCAGTATTTAAGTGCATTTGTATACTGCATTGAGGCATAATCGCTGATCAATTTCACATAATATTTAAACTGTAGAAAGCGGGTACATTATAAAAGGCTATGCTTATGGCCCGTGGTTGAAAGCTTAATATACGTATTATGACTCCTTAAATTCGAATATATAATTAGATTCATAGGTTGAACAATGTATTTTTGAAGTGAAAACTTCTTATGGGAGGGTAGAACGCTTCGTTACGTAATGCGTTACGGCGCCAGTCTATCTGGCTTCCCTTAATCTCACGCATACGGCAGCGGCAGGCAGACTCCTCCTCTCTCACTCTAACCTACAGCTCCAGCCGTATTTCGGTAATCAGATTAAATAATGATACTAGTAATGTACATACACAACATTCTAATGCACATATTCAAGAATTGTAACTAAGAATAAAATAAATTTTATTATCAATAAAAGATTTTATTAATATATAAGCTTTCATTACATTATCATATTAATATACATAAAATTTAAGTAATAACCTAAGCTTTCCTCAATTTAAACATAGTTCAACTTAGATTAGTTTATGTTATCACTTCTGTCGAGCGTCCCGAGACGCAGACGTTTTTTTTATTTTATTTTAATGATAGGGTATTCATGACTATCAACCTATACAACAGTGCAAATTATTTAACTTAACTTTTATAATTTGCGTTATTAAATGTAAACACATGTATAAATTATGAAATGTCCAGTTTATTATTAATATATTGTATTCTTGACATTTTACAGAGCTAATAAATAAATACATTTAGCAGTGATTTAATTATATTTTTAACTTATAAACAAAAAATGTATATAAAAGTTAAATATATTATTAAAAAAATACTAAATGTATTTATTATCTCAAATAAATGTCAAGAGCGCTTTGGGTTTCCTTCGAAAAATGTTTGGTCTACTTTTAAAATTCAAATTATTAACCGTAACCTTGTATTAAGGTAAATAAATTATCACATATTAAATAATATTATAAAAAATAAAAATCACAAAAAACACACATTTTATAACATAAAATTTGCCATCGATCAGTGAAAAATCACATTTAAATTAGATTTTTGAATCTACATTTTAAATCATACCCAGAAAATTTTCCGTGGTATTCCCAGTATAAAAAGTAACGCAGTCTAAGTATTTGCTGTCCATAAGCAAAAACCGCATCGAAATCGCGCCAAGTAGTTTTTACGTGAATCTCAAACAAACTGACAACACGAGAAACAAACAAGAAATTTCCAATAAAATCGCATCGTATTCTCCATCGTTTATATAGTCCATTCCAGTTGGTTTTTTAAAATATCTTCAATGATTTGTGATCTTTAGACCTTTGCTTGGCAACTGTGAATAATTTTCATTCATATATTTGTACTACGTATGACTTCTACAATATATCTTTTTTTTTAAATACAGTTATATACATGATTTTATATTCAGTCAAACAATAATATAATTTTATAATTACACAAATTATGAGATACATAAAAAAGGTATATGTATGTATACACCTAATCATTATATCTGCTTGGACAATCAGGTTTCTTATACAATTGATGATTTCGGTAGAATAATAATGTAGGTTATTAAATATTGAATTAATCGACATTTTAAATTTTATTTAAAAATTAAAATGTATTCCTGAATATAATAGAATAGAAAATAGTTTATTGTTCATCAACTAAACAATTACAGAACGAAAAATTACATACATTTAACGGCAAAACAAAAGGCGGCCTTATTGCTAAAAACGATCTCTTCCAGGCAACCTGACTCAAAGGAAATTCTTAAATTATCTATGATATATATCTATATATAATATTATCTATAATTTACGTTGTTTGATAGTCGCGGAGCTTTTTGGATATTTTTGATCTTTTTTTATATTATACTTAGAATAGGTATGCTGTTTCCATACTTATTGTACTATTCAGTGTAAGTAACTTTGTCCGCCATCCTATTTTACTTTAGCATTGATGTCAATTTCGGAAATACAATAATCGTATTTGATAAAGCATTTAATAAAATATGATTGATTCAATCAATCATTTCCTTATATAAACAAAACAGATTTGCATAAGATCGCATTCGACCAAGGTTTCACAACTGGAGTACAGATCGGTATGTTAAGGGCTTGTATAAATCGTAAAGTTAGTGTTGTTAAGTTATCGAGACACTGTTTATGAGTCTCGAGTGATCGTTCATTATGTTTCGGCATAATATGTACTTACATTTCCATTCCTACCTTACTCATTTTACCTCAAAGTAGAAAATAAAAACAAACATGCATGTTTGCTTTTATTTTGTTCGTGGAGATAAATTTTAATTTGCACATATTTAAAAATCAAATACTCTCTCTCTCTCTCTCTCTCTCTCTCTCATCACACATATACACGCACTCACACAACGCAAGAAAAAAATATATATAAATATATATTTGTTGTAATAGATATATAAATTTCTGGTAGCAGTTGCTTGTCATAACATGAAGAGTGGAATCTTCTGAGACAGGTATTTCATACTTACAAGAAGATCATTGTATCTAAAGTTTAGGCATATACTTCAATGAATAATAATTATTATTACTATTTTATTTTGTTCTGTAGGTAGATAGATAGATAGATAACACTTTATTGTACACCAATACAAACATGAACTTAAAGACTAAAATTATATCTACTTATTACAAAGGGCGGTCTTATCGCTAAAAAGCGATCTCTTCCAGACAACCCCAACACACATGTAGAAGACATTAAAATAATATTCTCTACGTCTGTATCAGTTTCAATTTACGTCCATTCGAATTCTGAATAAAAATAGCTGTAGCTACACATTTCATGTTTTTATTATTATTCTTTTTAGCTTAATTCATACTTTTTAAAAGACTTAAGCTGGATATCCACTATGTTCGCAAACCTATTGCTATCCGCGCTTTTGCAACTGCTCTCTACAGTGGATACGTTTCCGCTCGTGGAGCATACAACAGTGCGCGCTCTGCGCTCAGCAATCTGCTCTCAGCGCTCCAATCGGTGGCGGTTTTTGTGTGAACACAAAGGGGAGAGCTCCATCTGTTCGTGCGTGTTACTTGCACGGAACAAAATTGGTACGCGAACATAGTGGATACCCAGCTTAACATATTGCTGTAACACATATGACTGAAGGAATGTTATAAATATTACAAATATAAGTAATCTTATAACATCAAGCCTTAAATAAATTAATTATTAATTTCGGAATCTAAATAGATAGACAACTTTTTATTGTCCTCCTTGAGTCGTATTCTTTATTCCTGAAGCTCGTGACTTTTTATTGTACCTACACCTTTAAACACTTACAATCTCGTCGTATCCCTAAAAAACTATCTTTTTCAAACAACTTATAAGAGTATTCCAAATTGGTAACCAGGTTGGTGGCAATCCTACTTTACGAGTATACTTTTTATGTATGTAAAACAAATTATAAAAATCAAATCACAAAAAAGACGAGATCATAAAAGTCTTTAAGACTTGAGCCCTTTCCGTAGAACTAGTTCATGTAACCCAGATAAATGACAAGATAGTCTTAATCACCTCTAAAATGGACAAAGTAAAGTTCTTAAAAGCACTTAAGCAACTTGCATTGCGTTCACCGGCACCGGGGTTTCGTGATTAGGTATCAAGTCACGAATACTAAATATAATAAATTGCGATAGGAACTATTTAGTAATAATTCCATTTAATAATGCTATTTTGGTTCCTGCATAAGTTTCCTATAGCGCATGCAGTACTGGTCATAATGTAATAAGCTCACGTGATTTCAGACGTGCGTATAGAATATTTTATATACTATATTGGCTCCTACTAGAATTACAAAAAAATCTTTTGATATGTTCCTTGATAAGCAACAGAATTAATAAATTTCTAGCGAAAAATAGCCAAGTGCCAATCAACTTATAGAAAAAGGTCATGTACGGATAAATGAAATATATCACATTGATTTATTAAGGATTTTCCATATATTAAGAGATCGTGAGAGGATTCAAGAGGAGGTGACTGCTGGTTTGGATTTTTAAAAAAAGTTACATAAGACAGTCTCTCAGTTAAAAGGTTAACCGGTTTTACCCAGGATAAATAGAAAGATAGCCCTTTAATGTACACCATTACAGAAAACTTACAAACTAGTATTATTCTAATTGTGTACAAAGGGCGGGCTTATCGCTAAAAAGCGATCTCTTCCAGACAACCCGTGGCAAGAATATTGCTGATTAGGAGTGGCAATGATGGTATACATGAGTATTGTACGATTGCTTACATTTTAATAATAAATATATAACTATACTATATATACACATAAATTATATACATTTACCACAGATATAGTGATAAAATGTAACTATTTAAACATAACAAATATATAGCTATATGCAATATAATACTAATTATATAAAATTACATATCATTGTATTACATACATACATAACTTCACGCCAGGTCCCTTTCGGGGTAGGCACGAACAACAGGCTTATTCTTACACACCTCACTGGCTTCTTTGACATTCATAGCTCTTGTCATGCACGCTCGTCTGTTCTTAAAGCTCCTGACATCACCATAGTTTTTGCTGATCATGTTCTTCCTTAGTTTAGGGGGTTGCCTGGAAGAGATCGCTTTAAGCGATAAGGCCGCCCTTTGTTCAACATATACTGTACTTAGTTTTAAGAACGTAATTTTAATTTTTGGTGATCAATAAAGTATTTACATTCATTCATTCATTCATTCTTAAATGTTGTTAAAGATTTTGCTTGTCTGACACCAATAGGCAATTTATTCCAAAGTTGAACAGGCTTAACCGTGAAAGAATGTTTGAAAAACTTTGTATTATGAATAGGAGAAATAAGTCTATGTTGACTGGAAGGGCGTTAATAAATAAATTTATATTAGTTTAATTTTAAAAATTAATAAAGTCATTAATTCAGCTATTAGTATATGATAAACCTTTAATATATGTATAACGGATTGTAATCTAACACTAAATCTTTTTGTTCCAAAAGCTTCTTACGGTATATTTTTATAATTTTGTATAATTTAAAAATTAGGAAGACTTAAAACAATAGAATAAATAAATAACTTTAATTTTTTATTATTATTTATCATATTTAATATAACTGATGTCTTTTTTCAGATAAGATATTATGTATTTTAATTAATGTTTTTTAGATTACACTTTTATAACACGCTCGTGATAACGGATAGCGTTTGAATTTCATTTAACTTAAAAGATTTATTTCTAGAACGAATTTATTCCAATTCAAATCTACAAGTAAATTCTTCCCTGATACTAAGTTAAAACTAACGCAATGAAAATAATCAAAAAAATTAACTGTTGTAATTCAAATAGCCTGGCAGGGCTGTCATATGGCTTGTTCCTATATTTTACCGAAGGTGCATTTGCCTTACTATCGGTTAAAATTTGACATAAGCTTTGACACAAGTAAAGTCAAAATTCAACCGACGATAGGAAAAGTGTATAAATAGTATGATATAGGGACCCACCATTTAATTAAATTAGCCGCCTGGGTGTTAAAATCAGCTATTAAATATTATAATTTATACATACATACATACATAACTTCACGCCAGGTCCCTTGCGGGGTAGGCACGAACAACAGAGCGCCATACAGGCTTATTCTTACACACCTCACTTGCTTCTTTGACATTCATAGCTCTTGTCATGCACGCTCGTCTGTTCTTAAGGCTCCTGACATCACCTTCTGCTAATACACGATCAATTTGATCATGGAAGGTGTGTCGTGGCCTTCCGCGACTTCTGCATCCATCCACTTTTGCATTGTATATCTGTTTAGTCATTCTTTCATCATACATTCTTTCCACATGCCCGAACCACCGGAGCATTCCTTTCCTTACCTTCACCCCGACACTCTCTTTCAGACCAACTCTCTTTCTTACTTCGGTATTACGAACGCGGTCCGCGAGCGTCACTCCGCAGATTTTGCGCAGTGCTCGCATCTCGACCGCGTTTACTCTACTTTCATGCTCTCTGTTCCATATCCAACTCTCGCTTCCATACGTGAGCGTAGGTACCAGCACCGCGTTGTGTATGGCAAGCTGGGCTTTCTGGCTGAGGTTCTTAGCGCCTATATTTCTAAATAAGTGGCGGCTCGTCGCGGTGTCACCCGCGCTCTGTCCCACTTTCGTGGTATACACATTGCCTCGCTGAATGCTTGTATTGTATATATTGTATGTATTGTTACTGGCCGGTTCCTATATCCTATCGGCGTACATTGCCTTACTATCGGTTAAAATTTGACGTAAGCTCCATGCAAGTAATGTCGACATTCAAATCAGATCAATTTATTGACAAAAAAATTACACAGAAATAATGCCTGTATCGCGAACACCAAGTACGTGTGTGACTGACTTAACAATTTATAATTATCTCTAAGATTAATTTTTAAAATAGATGTAAACTTGTTTGTGTGTGTATGTGTTGTGTTTGTTTTAGCATCCATCCACAATATCTGATATATATAATAAGGTTCATATTTATATGATATTATATAATAAGTTTTATGGTAATCAAGTTGCATAAGCCAAAATTCAACCAATGCTAGGGTTATGAATGAATAATAAGATTCAAGAACCTACAAATTAAATTTGTGAGTTTGTGCGTTAACACAGTTCTTACTTTGAATCATTCAATCAAATAAATTAAACTCCGTTGAGAAACAATCCGACAAGGCTCATAAAGCCAAATTGTAAAATGAAATTGTCTCATAAAACTTTTATCTAGTGTAAATTTTCTAACAATAAAAGAATTACTAAAACAACAATTTGAAACAAAATGGTTTTATATTATCTATTATGTTTTATATGACTTTTCGATAAGCGTTTTTATAGCTAAGATGAATTTTTAAAATCTTAATATGATGCAATTTTTGACTTCGTTTTATAAGATGATTTTAACTTTATAATTTACACATTGTACCTTAGGCTTAAATAACCATTAAAATTTGCATGTCGGTTAAGTAATCGATGAAACATATTAAACTATATAATTAATTTTATGATCTTCCTGTAATAAAACAGCATCTTTAATTTCGTTACTACAAGCTTTGGCAGCTTAATTTAAAGTTTTTAATGGTTAGGACAATCGCGTACCGAACTCGAAGGGCGCGGGTACGAATCCTGACCGGAAATTATACACCATTTAGGTAGGTAGTTTTTGGACCTAATGTACAAATTGTTACGATTACTATGTGCTAATGGTAAAAGGAAAAAATCGTGACCAAACCTGCTCATTTCTATAACTGACGTGTAAAACCCGAAAACCCGCCTTAGTCAAGCGTGGCTAGTATACCGTCTGTGCCCTTTTAAATGGACGCTCGAGCCCAGCAATCGGACGTTTATGAGCTGTCATTCTTATCACGTTTAATTTCTGTAAATAAAAATATTCATTTTACTACATTACAGAATATCGCCACATCAGAATTGACGCTTCTATTGTTATTTTAGTTTGTCTTCTAGGGCTAAGTACCAGAAGTCCGTGGTCGTGGTTCACGACCACGATTTTTTCCGTTCCATTTGCTTGCAGACGTTACTACGCCACTAGAGTTTATGATTGATAAACACTAGTGGCACGGATTATGGGGCGTTGATGTCATAAACGACGAAATACACAAATGTCATTGGTTAATATGAAAATCCTGCCTTTTCAATATCAAGAGTTAGAGAGAATTAATGCTCTGTGGTCAACGCCCACTTCGACTCACTTCTTGACATGTGTCGTTGTGAGAATTGTGTGATCTAAAATTATGTCATTTGATCGATCGCCTTGTGGAACGGCAGATGGAGCATTTGGGCGTTGTGAGATACTAAAGAAACGCGTCCTAGATAATGCATCCCAGTTTCTTATCTTCTCTAAAATGGTCGACTAATAACCTTCACTTTAGAAACTTCTAGTATTTATTTAATTGTAGGTAATTCTAGGTGTCAGCTTCAACCTTAAATCACGGCTACGGGCTAAATACCATTATCAGCGAAAAATTACCGTTAAGGTGCTATATGGAATCAAGTTTTTAACTAGTAATAAAATAAATAATCAGAATATTATAGATTTTAAAACACTCGCTTGCTGTAGTCATTAGATTTAATTTATGTTAATTAACTGCTTGGGTGGTATTTTATTTAAAATATTTTGTAGCATAAATGTTACAAAGCAATTATAATAATATGTCTAAATTAAAACAATTAAATACAATTGTTCGTTGTATTCGATATAGTTTTTATATTGCACGAGTTCAGCAGACAGACAGACAGACGGCCCACCTGATGAAAAGCTGTTACCATCGCATATGGAAACTTACCAAAGGTGCTATCAATGTACCGCCGTTCTCTAAAGAGTGAACATTTCAAGGTTGTTATGGTGACATACTCTAGACCAGGGGTGGTGGCCATCTCGATGAGCAAATATCCTACATCCTGGCTGTGGGTTGTTTTTTCATCTTTTACGAAAGGCCGCCTGGCCGCAGAAAATTGTGTTCTTTCTCCATTCGTACATGGATTGCTTGAATTTTTGTAGTAGTTGGTCAGTAGTTTGTAGTAGTTTGGGTTTGGTTTCCGCTGTGGTTCAGGCTATGATCGGGAGGCAACAGGGATGAATAAGAAGTAGAAGATACCTTCACTTCTTGATGTGAGACAGAAGTATTCTTTAAGGAAGTAACGGGGAGAGAGAAGGGGCTAATAGACGAGCTCCCAAAAAGTATAATCAAAATACGTTCAACCCTTTTTATACGAAAGTAACGACCATCCCATTTCATTAACCCACAGTTCAACTAAAACAAAACCATTCTCGCCAACAAAGCATCAAGAAATGATTACGAAATTATCACCACATAGAAATAACCCAACAATCCACCCATGCCCACAAACTGTCTCGTTTATAATAAAGGATATTTAATTTACTAATGAGATATATTTCAACAGCTCGCCGACAAGCTCCCGGCCCAGCTCTCGGAGCTTAATCTCCGGCCTCGCAGCATGACCCAACCATCTTACACCATCCGCAGGGTAACGCCAAAGGACAAGGATCTTGTGCTCAAGTTCCTGAGAAGGTAAGAGGACAATTAAATTACATTGTTTCTAGCAAACATGTAATCAAACCATTTAAACAAATAGGAATCAACCTGGCTGTACAGGCCACTGTAAGCAACGTACATATGGAACAAGAAGAGACAACATACTTACTGTCTGTTCTAGAGATATCTAGATAAAGATCGAAAGAGATAAATAAACAGAAATGATAAAAGCTGTCGACTTAGGTTTAGGTTTAGGTAAGGAGTTAGAGTAGGTACGGTTACTAATAAAATCTGCATAGACCGTACCTATACTGAGTCTCTCTGGAACTTATTTATTTTATTTTTATTGCATGAGATCAATAGACAGGCAAATGGCATGATATAAAGCGGTTACCGTCGCTATGGTATGGACATTAGTAACAACAAACGTGCAGGAGTGGTAGCCATCTTATTTAAGAAGAAAGTAGGCAACCTCCATGTACCAACATCAGGACCGACACGATCGAGTAGTCACCGCTGACTATCGGTGTTAAATCCACTTCATACTTAGTTACAAACAGAGTAGGTGTATCTGGTTGGATGGGCTACGTTTTTGTCGGCCGAGCTCACTGAAACACAGAGGCTCGCTTCGATTCTTTCCGATTATTTCCTTTCGATTTTTGAGTACTAAATATTGTAAGTGAACTTCCTTTATTTAATATGGTCTGGATATATCTGGGATTAGGCCAAGAGTGGTCAGTAGTGTATTATCCATAACATAAGCGTAACTAGCTTAGCTTTGGGGTCATAGGTAAGATCTGTCAGTGTTCGTCTGCCGATTAGTAAAAAAAATAAGTGTACCTGCTGTTTACATTAATAATCTGATTTTCTACCGAGATCAATATCTAAACAAAAAAATGTCCTAAGAAACAAGATTGCAAGTACGTTTCTCAATGCAAAATGGTTGTATGTCATTTTGAAAAGTTGTTTTGTAACCTTTGCTTCATATGAATCAATCGTACTTAATTTAAATACATAAAATAGGATGCAAAATAAAATCGATTCTTATCTCTGAATCTAGTCAGGACAATGCAAATGTATTGCCGTGGGTATTGCGATGATTGTGTTCTTTATCGATTGCGAATGTCTAGGTCTGCATTAATTGCAAGTTTGTCATTGATATGGGTATAAGGTGAACCCAACCTAGTAAATAAGTAAATACATTGTTGTATTATGATTCTAAAAACCTTGTCGTCTTAGCTTTAGATTGTTTGATTCGCTAGGAACCAGGTTTTAAATCTGTTATATTACCGATATGTAAAACCCGCCAATACTTTACTCCTACTTGCGCAAAATCGTGGTAGAGCCATACAGGAATTATGTTGATTACTTGATTGATCGGTATGATAGCACGCTCTCACAGAATATCGGCGTAAAATAGTTAGCCTTGAGCTAATCGTGCTTCGTGTAGCAAGTGACAATTCCGATAGCTCACTTACCCGTTCAGTATTCCATCTCCCATTCCATTCCTCCTATCTAATTCCTCGATCTCATTCCCTTTATCCCGTTACACCCTATCCTATCCCAAAGGGTGGCAACGCTTTGGTCTCACCCCTGTTGTTTCCAACGTATAAAGGCGATGGTAACATTTTCCATTAAACGACTGCTAATTCAGATATCCCACTTCCCTGTTCTCTATCTCATCTCCTTTTCCATTCCTCCTATCTGACTCCTCTATCTCATCTACCTTATCCCATTACACCCTATCCAATACTAAAGGGTGACAACGCGTTGGCGTTACCCCTATTGTTCCCAACGTATATAAGCAATGGTAACATTTTCCATTAAACAACTGACGATTGGGATTGTTCACTTTTTTCAATCTAGCTATTTGAAAAACCATTTCGAGGAATAGTGTCCCTAATCATTTCTGTCTAGTTAAAATTCCAAAAAACGTACGATCTTCTTGTATTTTGTAAGAAATGCGTTTGACCTTTATTTGACCTTACTAAATCCAATCAGGTGGGCCGTCTGCCTGTTTGCCTGCTTCAGGTGTAAAAAAATTCTAGCTGTACATTATTTGATTTAAGTTCTCTAACATGGATTTTCCCTAAAGACCAATTTAAAAAATTTAACGATAAGTATAGAAAATAATAATAGTTGAACACGAAAAATTATAAGCCTAGCGACAAAAAACACTAAAATGATCACGATACGTAATGAGTAATGACAGTAACATTTAAATAAGTAGTACAGATTACTATGATTATGTATAGATAAAACTTACTTTTATTATTTTTGTTTTCTAGGCAAAGAAATCAATGTAAACTTGTCCCTTATGACGTTATCGGAGAAAATTTTTTAAAATCGAATTATAAAAAAACTAACGCTTAAAATACAAAAATATTCAAATTAGTATCTTAAAATACCCTATTTTACGTAATAAAAATATAAAATCAGAGGGTAATTTTTTGTGCACAATCCCCATTCCGAGAGCCCACTTCCTTGTTTTCTATGCCATCTCCTAATCCGTTCCTCTTATCTGACTCCCCTACCTCATCCCCTTAATCTCATTACACCCTATCCTATCTTAAAGGCCGGCAATGTATTGGCGTAACCGCTGATGTTCCCAACGCCTTTATAACCATTTTCCATTACGTGTGTAACGAACCCCCCCTTTTGAGTTTAATGACTATGGAATGACATACTCAAGCCGAAGCATAGAGTGAGAAATGAATTTATATAATGAAGTTTAATAAAACATATTCATTGAATAAATCATGTAATATTGGCCATAAAACGTGATCATCTAGTAGCAGGAACCCTCGTCGCAATACCGTTAACCCTATGTTCACAAGGTAGGTTATATAAGAGTGTTGATCAAAGGATAGGAAGACTCTCAAAGGTTGATGTAAAATATATATAATAATAATAATATTGTAGTAATATGTTGTAAGTGTAAAATGCCATGCATTTTATGAATTATGATAAATGTATTACTCATGATATAAGCTCATCACCTGAGTACGCCCGTGCCTTTATTGAGCCAAAAGATATTTTAATGTAGATTCATAGCAAATTATATAATTTTGTGTAAGGCACCCCTCCTAACCACCTCTCTGATATTATGCCACCGCATTAGCTATCAGTAAAAGAGCTCATATCAAGATAAAAGAAGAACCTCCAATTTTCTAGTTAGAATTTATTGAATCAATTATAAACATTGTCTAAAACTAGCGTCGGTTCACAATGTACTATCGCTGGTGAGAAGAGCCGACAAGAAACTCTCCAGCAGTACGTCCTAACAATTTAGAAAACACATTTGGAGTGCCTTATGTGTAAAATGGGTTGGGAAAAGCCAAAAGACTTGAGTGAACATTTCATCTCAGAGTCACCCTTCCAAAATATCAAATAAACTTGTAAATATGAGGAATAATACCTCAGCGACCTCCCCTGATGCAAGATAAGAATATCACAGTAAATTAAAGATAAAGATTAATTGAAATTTAAATAATGATACTCTCTACATCTCATAAAATTCCCATTAAGTTATTAGTGTAAGAGTTTCAGGATGTTCCTCCGTGAATATGAAGTAAAGATAAAGATAAAATTGGGTGGAGGACACCTTCACTCATATTATTCATTACCCTATGTCAAAGACAGATTTCTGTGTAAGAGTTTCAGGGAAAGTTCTCAGTAAAGTAAAAGTGAAATTAAATTGGTATTGAACTGGAGTATTCCCTTATGCTCGTATTGTTTGTTACCTATGTGTCAAAGACAGGTTTCAGGTTCGCCGTGAAAGTTAAAATGAAATTTAAAGTTAAAGTGAATTGGCAAAACCCTACATCCATCTAATGACCCTAGCACCCAAGAGATGAGAGCATAGCACCGTAAAGTAAAGTTTAAAGTTGAATTTAACTTAAAATGGTGATACTCTGCATCAAAGGCGTCAACATCAGTAACACTGCTCATATGTAGATTCTTTTAATCATCCTTTCCAATCCAGTCAAGTCTACCTGGCCTAACTACATCTAAGACTCTCATGAAGTCACATATCGTGAAAGGAAATAAATTTTGATACGAATGATCCTCCTGCAAGACCAGCAGCTTGACCCCGTGGCGCCCACTTCGCCTCCAGGCTGATCCGCGGCTTAACTGGTTCCAAACCTTCAGTTACCAATTCAGTTAACCTTAATATGTGAAACCATTTTAGTCTCGTGAATACACATATTATAAAAACAAACTAAATTTGCTTAAAAGCTGCGCGCGTGGTAATCCTGGATAATTGTCGAATAACCATCCAAAGGTAGGTCGTCTCAATAAGCAAAGGGGTCGTGAATCCCTTTGCCCAAGGTTACTAGGTCTATTAACCCCGGCTCTAACCTGAATCTTCATGGAAACGTTCAATATGTGCTTTCACATCTATCTAGTTGTTGTTTCATTACAGTTATACTACTACTTAGCATATATTCAGTGTCAACAGAGTTACTTGCTTGTATGTATATATATATCAAAGAAATAAAATATTGGAAAACATTAAATTAAAAATAAGTAACTTAATTGCAAATTTGTCCAACGAAATAATTTCATAAGTAAACCCCATTAATATAATTAAAATTAAAATGTTCCACTCTATTGCACTAAACCATGCCAAATGCCGAAGGCAAACCTTCTTAAACAAGAAAGTATTTAAATCATTAAAATCAGTAAAACTAAAAATCAAACTTTAAATTTCTTAAAGTCTGTTAAACTTTCCCAAACAAGTCGCATGATTGTTGTAGAGTGTGGTGTAATAATGTAGTGTTATAAAATATATCTAAATATATACACATATATGAATAGACTAAATAATAGATAATAAACCTATCTATGTTCAAAACAATCAAGATTCGATACGACGTCTGACTCCAAGCTCACTACGACAAGAGCAGATGGGCATTAACAAGCACCACCCCTTCAGGCAAGAGACCGCAGCCAGGTACAACAACATGTATGCAACAACAAGACAAGAACTCCTACAAGTAAATCCCATTGACATATAATTAATCTCCCTTAACAAATTAATAAATAATTATGTCGCCTAAAAGAATCATCATAAACCCTTAGTAGCTCCCGACTATGAAGTAGTCATGTTATTTCATTAAGTTTCTAAAACCAAAGTTATATTTCAGAACCCCTTAAGGTTAATTAAATAAATTAGTATTTTCATCCGCAAGAGACTATGTGTCATACCTCCTAAGTATTATATTAACACACTCAGGCTTTACAATTAACCCTTAATAATTTAATTAACTATGAAACTATAACAATGTACAAACAATTCTTATCTCTTAATAACGCACAAGTCAATCAAGACTTACATCAAATTAATTCAATTATGCATAGCTCATTCTCCATATAATTTACAAATTAAGGACAGTAATTCGTTAAGTACTAAAACAGGAAGGTCAGTAATAGATAGTAAACAAGTCTGTCTATCATTACATATAGTTGTGTAAGTCTTCACAATAAATACTTATATATGTTAGCATATATGCTCATATAAGTCAAAGGAACGTTCCTATTGAATTAAAAGTCCGAAGAGATGAACCCACGGGTCCCAATATGTCTAAAGACTAACAACAAGATATACCATACTCAATACTAACTAATTAATATAAGCTGCTGTAGTTAGCTACAGTTTATTAGCTAAGTTTTAAGGATAATTCCAGGTTTATACATACAGACACTCATTAAATGCAAATATTTCATAATTACTGAAATTTAAATTATTAACACAATATTATTAGTAACATCTCTGAAAAGAAAGTACATTAGAATTGCCTGCAAAATAATGTATTTAGTACACATAAAAGAAATCAACAATAAACACAGAAAATTAGTTATAAAATACATATTCAACAAACAGATTAGTTTAAAGCACATAATTAGATATATCATTAGTAACAATCAAACATAAAACTGCCTCTGGATCATCTGAAAACAGAAATAAAAGCAACAAACACAGTATAGATTAATGTTAGTAAATTATTAGTATATAGTTATTAGTAGTTCTATATTACAACAGTCCAGGAGAACACCTGAAAACATAGATAAACACAACAAGCAAGATACTAGACAAATCAACATGATTAGTAAAATTATTAATGTATTAATTGATGACTTGAAGTCGTGGACTAGCCCTTTGGTGAAATCCATAGCACCGAAGTCTGTAGCGCACATATCGAAGATATAATTATTCATTGTCAGTATTGATCATTTTGTCCATAAATAGTTTTTCTCCATCTGAAATTATATAAAACACAAATTTTTCCGAGCATAATTTTTTCATTGTCTTGTTCTGTCAAACACCAATAATCAAGTCCTTTCTTTTCTCTGTCAAATTTTCGAATAAAGAAAAATTCGATTATATCATACAAAGAGATTAGTATTAAATACATATATTATGCGAAATAAAGGAGGGAATACATTATATGGAGAACAGCCATTCCTTTATAAATAAATGAAAATAAATAGGTGAGAAAATAATAAATACATGATGATGCGTACCGTCACACGTGGACCAGCTGCTTGTTTGCCAGGTTCGCAATCAAAAAGAAATAAAAAAGGATCACCTAATTCTATAGAGAATAAATCTACCGAGTCAATTTTGGGACTACCAGAACACCTAAACTATTTAGACAAAAACAAATTATGCGTGTATTGACACGCGGTAGAAGTGGAACTAAGTGTGACAAAGGGTGGGGGAGCCTACATTTCGTGACGACACATTTCATATATTATATACTTAGTTATAATATATTTAAGCTTTTAAACACGAAATTTGATGTATTAAGAAAAAACTTCAAAACTTTCCAATTCTATCTTTACAGATAGAATTGGAAAGTTTTGAAGTTTTTTCTTGCCCTTACGGGCATACCTGGTGTTTAAATTATTAATTATAATGTATTCTATCTCTTCTCTTGCAGGCTTAGACCTATAGATTTCTGTGTTTATCTCTTTATAGTGTCACTTTTTCATTTGATCGAGTTTTAAATCACAAGTTTCACTTCAAAATTACCATATTCCCAAGTCTCATCTCTTGACATACATAACTCTTCTTCTTTTTAAACACGGCTCTGCACGATTTGTATCAAGTATTTATGAATAATCAAGTATTAAACAAACTTCAAGGAAGTTTCAGCAGAAACGTAGGTATTTCGTTGACATCAAACAAGGGAGTACTTGTGACAGTTCAAATACATAATTGTCTTTAAATTTTATAAAATCATTTCAAAAATAAAGCTGCGCAACTAAATAAGAAAGAATAGTTCATGTTCCTTCCTAAAACTTCTCTTTTCACATCCCTGTCCAAGGTTATCAATGTTCGATTTGTATCCAACCGCATTTAACCATAATAAAATAATTTCATACGAAGCTAGTTATCTTATTAATTATTAAAATTACCATCTTTATATTCGAGTGAAAAAAATAATATGCAAACTTAGAGTTGGTAAACAAAAATATTCTTATTTTAATTGTAACGAAATACTAAAGATGAAATGATTGGTTTTTAGCTTAGAGGTTAATGCAGTTGCATCCTAAACTAACATCTCAAAATTAATGATGTGGGTTTGCATCATGACTGAAAGCATGGCCAGGCAGTTTTCTTAGTTATGACCCGTTCCTATTTATTCACTTGCCTTACCACCGTTAGAGTTTTGACACTACTTATGGCATGGATATTATAGCAAATGAATGGTCGGTAAGATATAAGCACCACCTATTAATATTGTTACAGTTACGTAGAATAGATATTATATTGCAAAAAATCTAAATTCATTTTCATACAAAAGATAGAGCACTAACATCTCACTCTCTCACAGAACAGCGGCATGAAACTTTGAGCTACTCCTGTTCTTACCATGGATGAGAGTTCCAAAGGCCCAGTTGAACCCTCCCTTCCTATCTTCCCTATTCCAATATCAAATTCTGTCCCCTCTATCCTATCTTCTCTCTAACTCCTCTATGCCATGTTTATACTATTGTAAAGGCTGATAGCGTGTTCGCTTCACCTCTTGTGTTGCAAATGTTTATAGGCGGCAGTAACCACTTTCCATGAGCTGGGCTGGCTGCCGTGAGCCAACTTCGTAAAACGTAAACGTATCAGAAGCAGGAACGGAGGATACCCAAAACCATACATTTTTCAACATTTGTATAATTCGAGTCGATGAGTGGCGCCGTCCTGGAGAGGCTTACGTCCAGCAGGGGACTACGAGTGGCTGACGACGATAATTCGGTTTTATTGCAATAATCGTTACGCTGGTACGAATTTGAACGAATGTAAAGAAGTGCAATAAACGGACGTTTTAGCTGTCAATGTTAATGGACTAGAATAGAAAACACTTTATTGTACATCAAAGTAAACAATTACAAAAAGAAAACAAAAGGTGGCCTTATCGTTTAAAGCGATCTCTTTCAGGTAACCTAACTTGAAGATACTTTTAACAAATTATTTCTCGGTATCATTAAATTAAAAAATAGTAAAATAATAAACAGTACAATATGGACCGTAAACAACAAAGTATATATTTGATCATAAACTTAGGCAATGGTTTTTACACAGGTTTTTTTTAATATATCACTTGATTTAGCTTTTCTGTAAATGAGACGTTTAGGTATAGTAGAGCCATAGATGGCGTAGTTGTTGATGGCAATTATTAATAATGCCAAAAGTGTTGACGCCAGAATCAGAATACATCTATTGCGTCAGCGTCTGGATTATGATTATCCAGTTTAATAACCGTTTAAACAGTGATTATTACGATGTTTGACTCGTTAAGGTTACGACGTCACAATTGCCATGATTCTCGTGCCAAATCTAAAAGGCTTTTTGGAAGATAATAAAAAGTGTATCATTTTTCTTCTAAGATACATTTATTTTTTATAAAATTACATATAATCGAATACAATCAAAGAAAACTTAACTTCTTTGTATTGTACCATAGTCCCTCAAGACTATACGTAGAATACTGAGCCTAGATCACCGTCTTCTATGGATAAGGTGCCCAGTAGACTGGCTACGTTTCCTCACTGGATCGCCATACTGATTCGTTGCCCGAGGTAAGCACCAGCCTTGTGATCACCTGAAGAGTCAATGAATCGTTTTGATAAATTTTGGTAGAGGCTCATCGGCTCAGGATCCCACGGTCCAAGCGTCTCGACAGCAAACGGCACAAAAATAACTCTCACTGAGGGTTCACCGAATCAATTTATTTGACTGTCAACTACTATATTACCCGTTAAAATAAAAAATCTAGTTTTTCATATATGTGTCTTAATGAAGAATTTTATGCAAAGACAGGTAACAAAGATTAGTTAGATAGGTACTACGAAAAAAAATTAAATATAAAAGAACAAACCTGTATTTACATCATTATCACCTGTTGACGGTGATGGAAAACATCGTGGTGAAACCTGCACTTCGAGATAATCGAGTGTCAACCCCGACAATCCTTGAACAAGCGTGGTGGGTAGATAATATCATCCGTTGCTCTTTAACAAGTGCGGAGGCCCGAACCCAGTAGTGGAACTTTTATGGGCTATATTATTATTACTAGTGAACAAATAAATATTATAGCGTTCATTTTCATAAAAAAATTAGTACGTACTAGAACAAAAAAAGCAAGGGAATACAAAAATAATTAAGACTAAAACAATTAGTATATAATATTATAATTACTTCATTATTTATGATTTATTATTCTTCATATTTTTAATTACACTATAATTATTTTCGCTGCTGCTCAAAGGCACCCTAAAAACATTGACCTGTTTTTATTGGGAAATCGTGTAATAAATCAACATTATTTTTGTGTTTGTTTGTTAATTTAATTCGCTATGTAAATTACATTTAAAAACTTTGAGTAATTTAACTAAAATATTTTAAAAGACTTAAGTCGTCATTATCATATTATATTAATACACTTAAGTTATTATAATGGTCATACAATTTTGACTCACCTTTCAGAGTCACATGTTAGTAAATGAATATTATATTTTTTCTGTTAAAAGCAGAAACGTTAATTGAGTTAATAATTCACTTAAAGTTATTAAAATAAGAGTCATATTTATCTTGTTGAAAACTCGGTGTATAATATAATACTATCTACTAATAAAGTATTATTTTAACAGATATTTCTTTTAGTAAAAGTATTATTCTATATAAATCACCACTAACGAACTAAGAGATAGACCGTACTATTTTGTTCTTTTTGTAGTATATTATTTCACTTTTGATCAAGTATTGTGTGACGTGTATGATCTAGAATGGAGTACGCTTACCTAGAAGGTACTCATTCATATGGTACTTAAAGATACTTGGGTAGTAGGTATCGGCAAACAATTTTAGCAATACGTTCCACTCTTTCGTGATGCACAAGAAGAACACACATTAAGAAACCTAGACACACATCAGGAAACTGGATGCAAAACATCTCTATCGTATATTATGTGATATGTTCCCCGTAAACCTGTACAGTATGTCTATCTGGTTGTCGGGTTGTGGAAAATATGGATTTGGGGAGCAGAATGGAATTAGGTTAAAGTACAGTTGTACACTCTCAAAAGTGTATCCGATAGATAACCGAAGACTGGAAAGGAGACTTCAATACTTTGAATTTAGTTCACGTACAGCTGGTAGTTTCTGTCAAGCGTCTAGCTCTCCGATTAATCGACTCACATTATCATATAACTGCTATCACATGAATCTAGAAATATTATTTCTCTATCCAAAGCTGTCTTACTGAATTCTATATTTAATATTTTATTTGTCAACAGGTTCTTCTTCCGCGACGAACCCATGAATTTGGCGGTGAATTTGCTTGAGACGCCAGAGTCCAGATGTATGGATTTGGAAGACTATGCCGCAGCAACTCTGGATGACGAGGTGTCGGTCGCTGCTGTGGACGAGAACGGAGATTATGTCGGATTAATCATCAATGGCATTGTTCGGCGAGAGGTAACGTTATTTTATATATATTCCATGGGCATGGCACGTTGGGCACTTTTGTTATGGGGAAAAGGACTAAACCCACATGAGCGTTACACCAAGATAAAAAGTTTTCACTTCTGGTATGCAGTCTTACGACTGAAGGTTATTGTGTTTCTTGTTTGTAAAGTAACTTAGGAGCCATCCATAAATTACACACGACACACGTTAAGGAGGGAAGGAGTCAACGAAGTGAACAAGTGTTCACAAGACAACAAACAAGACAAATGGGAGGGGTCCTGAATTTCATTTCGTCACATTTCAAAATCTAATATATTTAGGCTTTAAAACAAGAAAATTTGAAATATTAATGAAAAAATTCAAAATATTCCAACTCTATCCGTATGAGCATAATGTTTACAATATTAAAAAATAATTGAAATAGAAATAGCCTAATCACGGAACTGCTGTTTAATTTATTAATTTCTTGATGTAAAATTGCAAAATATGTGATGGCACACTAGGGAGAGAGGAGTCTCACGAATGTGAACAGCTGTGACAAGGACGAATGAGAGGGGGGGAGGGGGGTGGTTTATGAAATCATGAAATTCGTGTGATGTAATTTGCGGACGGCCTAACCCTACATATGTATGTAAAAAATATTCTCACAAAGTCACTTTACTGATTTGTTTTCATTGCAACTTCGTTTAACACCATAAACAAATAAGGGTAAACTTTCAATGTAAATGAATGTCACATAGAAAAATGAGCATATGATTTATGGATAGAGAGGTACAGATTTTCACCCAATTTAAAAGTGAAACCCATATTTGACGTCTTTGGAAGCATATACCTCGTCACATTTTGAATTATATATAAAATTTCATTACCATCCATTTTTATGACATTTTAAATATTGAGTAATGATATCTCAAACAGATATTGTGTACATTAAAAAAATATAATCTTCACCTGTAAATTTTATTTTCTTCACGATTTCACTAGATAATAGTGTTACAACCTAGGATATCTGCATATCTGTAAAAACACTTTTTAATACCTGTCGACATTTGAACTAATTGTAACTCTTTTATGATCGGCTTCTTTTGTTTACTTATTTATTGGCATGCCTTTACTAATTATTCTAGAAAACAGCCCATTGTTTTATTGTACTCGTTTATACCACAGCGGGTCGAATCATTAGCCAGGTGTTACGGATTAGGTCGACTACAATACAGGCACATTTGTATTTGTGAGGTATAAAACCAGGGCCCGATGGGGAGAAGAGTGAGTCGAGCGAGAACTACGATTAAGGCGAGACTTGTGTACATTCGGTAATCTATTAGTGACGGACTTTGCGCGTTTTATTGAATTACGACCTTCTGCATTTCGTTTGGATTTGTTTTGTTCGGTTATATTTGTACCTGTGTTATACGTGTTTGTATAGTTCTAATAAACTCTATAATAATTCCAACGGCATTTTAATTCTAGTCTCGCGACTCGTAACAATAGTAAGGAGTACATTTTTTCCGAATTGTTTACATATAAACAAAGTAATTTCTACGAAATACGACTGTGTGTGCATAGAATACAATACATACAAACAGTAAAGTTATAGAATACTACGGAATCTTAAAAATATCCTACAATCATTCCAATACAAAATACATTTTGAGCCAACAAAGATACTCGATTCATGTCTAACAGCGCAAAAAAAAACTGACTCACACAATCAATGAATAATTAAAAAGTAATAACAAAAATTAATAAAGAAAAAATCTACTCCCGAAATTCATTCACGTACATAGAATATAAATGCGGTTACCGAAGCAATATTATTATATTCGCCTTCTAACTTCGTTACCATATTAATCACAGCAGGTGGACACGTTTCATTCAGCTCACGTTGTCAAGTGTGTCTGAAATACCTGTCCATAATGCTGTTATTACACGGTTCACCTGTCTTTCATTTTAAATGAAGCAACTAAAGTGATCCATGTAAACGTGCAATTATCATTGTATTGAATATCACCGTTTTCTTTCAGTTCTGCGCTGTTCAACGACATTGATCGAATTTGATTATTTGGTTGAGCCGTCTAATATCAACTCAAGTATTTGAAATCAAACTCGTTTGACAGGCTCACCACACAAGAGAGATTTTCTTTTAATAACGAACTATTATTAATATGATACTTAACGCAAATTTCAAAAACGTCAGATAGATTATTTAATATTGTACATATATCATTTTCATGACTTAACTGCTGCATGAAATTATTAAAAACATATATTTGCATTTTAAAGCCAAGTCAAAATATTATTGAAAATGGGGATACAAAAGAATTCTGTAATGGGTTTTAAAATATGCGCATAAGTATTCAAAAAAGTAGTTTAACATGATTCATAGAATAGCGTTGTTATTGCTATGAATTAATATTTTAAAGTCATTTTTTGTATACCTACCGAGTTAGCAACAAAAATCTGTTTGACAGACTGGTTTTCACAGAAAAGCGGTTGTTGCATATTTTTTTTTGTATTTATGCTATTATTTGTGGCTAGACACAATTATTATTAAATTTGATGAAAAGAGCACGGAATGTTTTATTACATACTCGCCCGACTCAACAGGGGCAGATTTTACATTACCACTCCGCTCCTATTGGTCCTAGCGTGATGTTTATATAGCCTATAAAATTCCTCAATATATGAACTTTCCAACACAAAAAGAATTTTCGAAATCGGTTCAGTAGATCCAGAGATTACCCCCTACAACATCACAAACACAAACGTTATAATATTAGTATAGATATAGTATGCATTAAATTGAAATACCTTAATAAAAAGGCGGCAAAATTGTCTTCCGTCCCAGGCGGCCGTCACCCCCGCTACGCCGCTGCTCAAAACAAACCGAAGCCTACATGTGCAATTCTCTGTTCACATCACATCTCATCACACAAAAACCCTCAATTTTTACAATAGATTCTCTTCACTTTTGTACATATTTAATACCAGACGTTGGTAATTATATTTCATCAGTGGGGCCATCTACTTGTTTTCTTGCCTGCAGTAAAGTTCCGAGAATGTCCACATTATATTAGGTCGGGGAAAAAGTTTCTTCGTATTTTATATAAAAATTCAAAAGGTTTTTTTATAAAGTTTATTTACATTTGACTAAAATATTTAGGTGCCATTTTGTTGGATAACTTTTTGTCATCTTGTAGATAGAGACGTGATCCCATTGCTATAAAAATTTTGGGGCTTCTGATCAAAAAACTGCGACAAGTGGTTTTGGTAGTCCTCTCGTGATGTTAACCTGACACTGCCTAAGGAATTCTGAAGAGACCGAAACAGGCGAAAATCTGAAGGTGCAAGTCAGGACTATACGGCGGATGCATTAACACCTCCCAGCCAAACTCTCGTAATTTTTGCTGAGTGGCTAAAGATGTGTGAGGTCTAGCGTTATCATGGTGAAAAACGACACCCCTTCTGTTGATTAGTTTCGGCCGCTTTCTCTCAACTTTTCGCTTTAATCTCATCAGTTGTTCGCAGTATAGTTCAGAATCGATGGTCCTGCCCAGCGGTAACAGCTTATAATGAATAATACTCTTCCAATCCCACCATACACACAGCATCATCTTGTTCATCAAAATTTCCGGATTGAAAACCCTTCAACCAAATTTGCGCTACTCTCACAGAGATACTGCATTAGGTCCATAAATATCACAAATTTTTTTCGCTGCTTGTTTTGCATTTTTACCTTTTTTGTAGTAAAATTTTAAAATGTATCGAATTTCTTCATTAGATTCACTCATTTTAACAGTAAGAAAAACAAATGAAAATCACACATTTTCCTAATTTGAATTTGGAATTATCTTCTTTAAAATTAAAACTTTTTAATGATACCAAAACCAGCCAGATACAAATGGTATAGCCAAAGAGATCTTATTACAAGTTCATACATACTATATGCGAAAAGACTATTTCCCCAACCTATTATAAGTGCGTTGCTTTACAGACCTTTTAAAGTTACTTCCGCACAGGTGTTGACTGAATGCGTCTAAACGTGCCTTGTTTCCAATCGTAATTATACAACACATTGACAGGCACCAACTGTGTCATAAATTCAATAATTTTAAATGCACCAACACGCTTTTATTGGTACGCAATTATGTTATCTATTTTTGAATTTATTATTATTAAACTAATTCGTACAATAAGCCTACATATCTACAACTGGGCTCAGGCCTTTCCAATTTTAGGAGTACTGGAAGGAATGATATTGCTTCTGAATGTCGTAAAAATGTTTCCTCCTTCTTTCTTAGTTTTGAACAAAATGTGAAAATTCTAAAAAAAACAAGCTTACCTATAAAATAGTGCATTAATTCTGATAATAAAATGATGAACGTTGGTCACCTCTATGGAACCCTTAATAGTGTATATGTGCCATTAGCATATATTTGACCAGTTTTTCAGATATATACCACAGTTGATATTACGACATGATGATTTGCTTTTTTTAATTTATTTAAGTATTATCAAAAAACTACAAGAATTAACAAACACTTAAGTACATTGCTACACTGCAAAGCAGTTTGTCCGCAACGTTCGCCTGGGTCATATTATTTTATAACTACTTTTTTTTTGAGGTTTTTTTGTATACAGTTTTTTAACTCCAGTCACTCCACTGAAAAAGTCCTTTGTGTTTACAAATTTATTCCTTATTGCGTGTTACTGTCAAGCGCGGAACCACCGTTGAGGGCACAATGGGCATGCCCACAATCCTAATAGACATGTTACGTGTGACGTTAATCGTGCGTGATTCGAATCGCATCAAAGTACTTAGTCATTACTCATCATAGTGCTCGTTCAGATACAGTTCGATCGTTCAGAAACCACGCGGAGCTTAGTACAATGACACCCCACTAGACCGTTCATACTGCATACACCACGCGGAACAAACATCCTTGCAGTAGCCGCCATTCGATCGTTAGAAAATGAATTCGTGCGGTCGCCGCGCATCTTTTACTATTACGTGCCTCGGCGCGTTTAATTGCTCCGTAGAATCCGCGCGTATGAAACTTCTGACAATGGATCGCTTCAACACCGACTTATTCATTGACGAAGTTTTTCTTCTGGTGACACGCTTGACATCATATGGGTATCAGAGGACGCAATTTATTAATTGCAAGTAATTCGTCAAATTAATTGATTGATATTCTGAAATAATTAAAAAAATTGGGCTCAAAATTCCTGAACTTGGATATAAACGATCACGTAAAATTGGATGTATCCAATCCTGCTGTTGTCTTTTTTACGGAGTAGTAAATACACACATATTGCTAACCTACTTCACTCCACACACTCATCGTGCCTATCTGAACATTTTTGATTCTCGCGGATTGGAACCACGCGGTTTGCATCCGCGCGGATTCCGCCATGTCTGAACGAGGCCATAGACGTTATGCTGACATGGTATCACATTTTAACAACATATTTTCTGTTTATTTTTGGCACATGAATACTTGTACTGAAAAAAGAGTAGAGTTCTGTAGTATAAAGTCTAAATGTAACACTGTGATGTGCAAACAAACACACATTTACTTTTGTAATATTGAGAGCAAACAAACTAACATTATTATATTAATGTAGTAGTGTTCGCCCCACGGCTTTGCCTACGTGGAACTATACACTGTGTAAAATCTTGGTCAGGGCGTCATATATGTATTTTGTAAACGTCTACTTTGTAGGAATGCACTATTGATCTTGAGCGAGCCGACTCACATTTGGCCGATTTTCAGGTGGCTGGGACCACAACCTTTTTTGAGGGCTGGATCCGCGTCTGAAACTGTACTCCTCACCCCTCCCCTCCTATTCGTTCTTTTGTGTATGTAATCTATAGTTACGCAGTGTAATATTTTACGTCTATGTTATATTACTGTTAATATTGGTTTAACGAGATGATTCATGTAGTAGGTAGTTTCTGGTGCTTGTAAAGGTTTTATAGTTAGTTATGGGTATATTTTATTTGCTTAATAAGTAATAAAAAGTGGTTGATAGTATATCTACCTTGAACACTAGTCTTCATCATAGAATAATAGGTATAATCAATTATAGCAAAGATCCAAGGACTAAAAGGAAAGGGTCACGCTTGACAAATCGATACGCTCGAATGCATCTCGAATAATTTAATCCGATTGTATTAATTAACCTACAATCTACATCTTGTCTGCAATATATACTTACTAATTCAATGTGGCAATAAAAAAAAATGACCAATCGCATGTCACTCCACGCATTACAAAACTTTTGAAAAAGCATTAGTCTATAAATAAAATCATATACCTCAAAAACGGATCATATTCAAACTATTTTGCTTGGAAAGATTTTTAAGAGTAGATTTATTTCAGAACTAGCTTTTCGCGACTTCGTCAGCGTGGAATAGTTAAAAAAAATAAGTTAAAAAATACCCCGATTTTGAAATATTCTTCATTGGTGCTCCTATTGGTCTTAGCGTGATAATATATAGATAAATCTATATAGGCTATAATATAATAGGCTATCTAACACTCAAAGAATTTTTCAAATCAGATCAGTAGTTCCTGAGATTAGCACGTTCAAGCAAAGAAGCCAACGAACTCTTCAGTTTTATATAACAGAATAAGATTATTAATATCATAGTTCAAAAGTCAAATGAGGCATTTTCGCGACTCTAGAAGCAAAACTATTATCACCTATTAAAACGTATTCCAGACTGACCCCCTCGATTTCATCCACAGTCACGCCGTTAATATCGTCCACCATGCTAAAACAGCTAAAAAGAACCCCTAAAATATATGAATGAAACCCTTTACTTTTTTTACATGTACCTACACCTTTCGTACAAGTTCCTTGAACCCGGGGTATAGACCAGTGGTAATCCCTGTGAAAATGGTAAAAAAAGTAAAAAAATAATAGTAGGATGAAACCCATTGGAAAAGGAAGAGAATATAACAAAAATTAAAAGAAATAATAATTTACGGGCAATCTGAGGTCGGGAAGGGGAAGGTGGGGTTGGCTTTTTACGGGTGAAGAACGGTTTATCTCGATTTCCGGCAAAACTACAAGTCCTATGGAAAAAAGTTAGATGGCAAAGTTATAGGTAATAAAAAGATCTACAACTTTTGTATTAACACTTTTTTCACATTACCTCAAAATTTATGTGAAAAATTCAAATAACCAAGTTTTTGTTTTTTTATTTTTATCTTTTACAAAAATAATATTTTTTTCACGTAATTTGGTGAAACTTGCTTTTTTATGTCCCAAACACACTGTAATTTTTTTGATTTAAAATATTTATGTTTTTGTCTTAATAACAAAAAACCACCCTAATTTTCAATCGAAAATTCTCGCGTCAAAATGTCAGTTTTTTTTAAAGAGTCGGTGGGCTTTTTGTTCGTTGAAATCTCTTCGTTCAGATGGTGTAAAAAAATATACATTACTATGGTAAATGTTCTCAGAAAATGCAAAGAAATAACAGGAAGTAATGCCCAAACACTCCTAGCCCCTTCCCTACTTCTTTATGAAATACCTTTTGGTGGGATAAAATTTTCCGTAGATCACTCAGGTATATAAGTTATCTTAAAATAGCAATATATAGGCTATCTACGCATAATTTTTTATTTCGTTGGAACCGCTAGGTGGCGCTGAGATCAGGTTCTAGAATCCTTCTAATCACCTGGACCGATTTTGGTGATTTTGTTTTTGTGTGTTTGAGTGGGTTCATGGTTTAGATTCGCAATTAGAACCGGTACGTGGCGCTGAGATCGGGTTCTAGAATCCTCTTAATCACCTGGACCGTTTTTGGTGGTTTTGTTTTTGAGTCATGAAACAAAGTCTTTTAGGAATTCAGAAAATATGGCGGTACGAAGTTCGCCGGGTCCGCTAGTACTCTAATATATATTATATATTAGCGTATCTATTTATGAATGATACAAAGTAGTCCCTAACGAATTATATAGATAATTCTATTCTATAGTTATTTTTTTATTCTCACTCACCTGACGCAGTTTTTTGTAAGACTATTATTGCCTTGGCATTTCGGGTTGTGTGTATACTTTTTTATTTTCTTTTATCTGTTTTGCTTTATTTATTTTTGTTGACATTTTAACCTAAAACAAAGTTGCTATGTTTAAATGTTCTACTTATGTATACATATTTGCTTATTTCCTATTATAAATTTTGACAGAGTTATATTTGCTAATGCACATAGTTTTACTTATTTCACTATTACTGTTATTTAAATCTATCGGAAAATGTTCTGACTATCCTTTACTCTAGTTTTGATCGCTATTCGTACGATGAATGAGATGTCCGATGGCTATTCTTTTAGTTTATAATCACTTTACATACATATAAATAAAATAATTGTTTTGAAATGACATGTAATTTAAAACTTGATTGCTAGATTTTAATGCTTGATAACTTTTCTCTGTAAGGGTTACAAGAAAAACATTAGAGCTATTTTTGGATAATTAATTTTTCAAAAGAATATGTCCATCGAAAATTTGAAAAAAAAAATTACAACTTTTGTGGAACTAAAATCGAAAAAAAAATCCTCGTGCAATGAATGAGAAAGGGAAAAATCATTGCGCGTCGTGTAGTTTAGATATCGAGCTGCTATTTGAGCAGGTTTTATTTTACCTCAACAGTATTTTTAGAGATAAAAGGAATTTAAAATGAAAAATGATTTTTTTTTTGGACCACCCATATATTGCAAACTGGAAACTCTAGTTTATCATCTTGCATAAAAACAGTATTTCAGTCCAAGATTGAACAGTACTCAAGAAATTTATTAAATTTTTCTTCATATTTTTTCCAGGAAGTAGACTACACAGACAAGTCGGAGGAATGTCCTGATCCCAAATTCAGACGCATTCTAAAAGTGCTTGGACATTTGGACCGAGAAGCAAGGATATGGGACAAGCTGCACCCATCTTGCCACACAGTCCTGGAAATCAGGATAGTATCCACGCACTCCGCATGGCGAGGACGAGGGCTTATGAGGGCGCTATGCGAAGAGACAGAGTAAGTATATAAAATAATTTTAATTTTAGGAAGTACTAGTTTTAAACAAATATTTAATTACTTGTAATATAAATATATAACTTAATTTAGAATAAAATAGATAATACTTTATTGCTTACCAAATATACAATTTCAAAAATGCACAATTACAATATTGTCATGGTAGAAACAATAGGCCTTATCGCTTAAAGCCAGGCAACCTAACTTAAGGAATAATTTAACCTATTCTGGCTTTAAGTAATGTAATTAATATTTAAATGCAAATGTCTTATGCATTTTTGTGCTTCTTCAATTCAATCTTTAATAGATTGTCAAAAATTCGAAATGTTACACCATGATTATTTTTTCCTAACCACACCACTGTAACCAAATTAAACACAATCTGAAAAAAATATTTTCTTTACATATTACATAACTTGCCCGCGACTTCATCCACGTTCCGAAACGAACAAAAAAAAAATATAAGCTATCGTTTCACGTTTTGTGCTATTCGGAGAAATCGCATTGCAAATTTCTTGACCAGGGTTGAAGCGTGTAGAAACAGTTTATTTACGGTCGATAAGTATCTGTATCGCATTGTGGGCTGCTCCCCCGACCGACGTGTGTCGTTCCCTTGCAACGACCCAGTCTGTGCGTACATCGGTAGCATTTTCCCTCGCCTCAAAAAAAAGTATATTTACGGCGCCCCGGGGGTGCCGCCCTGGACTCCTCTCCGTCCAGGAAGCGGTACAAGGGGATGCGTCACCGAGGCCCCGAGCGGCCACTGTCACATTCCCCCTTTCAATCCGTGACAGTGGTGTCCCACTTATCTACTCCAAATCCTTGTATTCCTTCCCCTTCCTCCCAAACCTCCTCCCCAAACACCCTTCCCTTCCGACACGACCGCCAGCGTCGAGCTCTGCTCCGCCCAGCGCGGTTCTGCTAATCTCGGTCGGTAGAGTTGGAGTTAGTAAGTGGGCGCCGGCGTCAGCCGGGAGCTCGGAGGCGCAGATATGCGCATGATTTCCCTCCCTGATTAATACCATTTCAGGGGCCCTCTCGCATCAAGGGAACAGAGGAGTCTTCACCCCTGTCGTCGAAGTGAGTTAGCTCTTCGAGGGGCTTTCTCAGGCACTTTTGCGCTAGGATCGGTGTGGGCGTAACTACGTTCTTAAGTCTCATACCTTTCCTGCCATAAGCGCGGGGCATCGGAGGAAGGTGGTTTTAGTGGGTATTAGCCAGGTATGGTTCGAGTCTCCACACAAGCTGATCAATTACTGTTTGGATTGTCCATAGTGGAATGCCTCCATAATTGATAACGGTCTAATCCCTTGCAAAGGACCCAATATGTGCGTAAATAGCATTTCCCCCGCCTTAAAAAAAATTATAGTATATTATATAATTATAGTATATAGTATATTTACGGCCATTGCTAGCAGGCTACATCAATCAAAAATGTATTGGGACTGGTTGCAGATTGACAGATAAAATAATTAATTCAATGTAAAATATTTATGTATATGACATTCTTTAGTGAGGGACTGACCGACTGATTGCTGGACAATGTTATTTTTTATATATATATTTTTAAGGTTTTAATTTAATTTATCATAATTTAATTTAATTTAATAATAAAGCTGTTAAATATGTTGTAATTATGGATCTTTGTGTCTGAAATAAATAAATTGTTATTATTTAGTGGAAACTATGTAGGGATAACTAAAATTTTTATGCATCGAACAACTTCAAACCGCTCCCGGGAAAATTTTCGCGAGATCCGGGATAGCGATAAAAAAACACACATTTTGTTACATTTAATTTACTATCGATCAGTAAAAAATCACATTAGAATTCGATTTTTTTTATATGGCCATTTTAATTCATTGCCAAAAAAAACCCGCGGGATTCCGTGGATAAAAAGTAGCGCAAAGTTTAAGTCTAAGAATTAGCTGTCGAATGGCTAGCTTTAATCTACGTGAGCGAAACCACGGACAACAGCTAGTCGTAGTCAAACTTGTTTAATAATTTAATTTCATGCCTACTGAATTTAGTATATTTAAAAAAGATTTTAATAAACTTCAAATTTGAAAAATGAAAAACTATAATTTTAGCTCGTTTTAAATTCCATCAGCTTATTTTAAAAGCAGTAAATAAACCATAAACGAAATTTCAAACATTCTAATCACACTGGCTGGAAAACATTTTCAAAAACGTAATAAGTTCAAACGGGTTAATTTAAAAACAGATTATTTAAAAATAAGCACAATCGTTCTAAAAATTTAAAAAAAAACACGTCTTTTGTTTGTGCATGACAATACGAACGTTCTAAAATTACGTTTTTAAAGCTATTATAGACAACATTCGTTTCATATTTGTTTTTTGTATAACCAACGATTATATATATCATGTCTCGGTGCGATAGACAAAAAACTGAATGACGGGTGTCACCCGGAAATCAAAACAGCACTAGAATAATATAATATTAAACTTGAAATAAATAAATAATTAAAGTTATACACGGTATAAAATTACCAAGTTATTATATGTAGTAAACCTATTTATCTTACTTGTTATCAACATTAAGCATTTTTACGGTTAAACTCATTTGATTTTAGAATATTCTGTTACTTACCTAAATAACGTAATTTTGTGTGTGTTTACTTACCAAGTAGTTTTAATTAACATAAATAATAACACTAGAGAATTACATGCGATGCATATTTTATTAATAAATGCCTGTAATTTCGTGATTATTTAAATTTAAATATAATTTTAAATGATAAAATGATTTAATTTTTTCAATATTTACATACTTATACTGATATTTTGAAATTGTATGAATGAAAAGAGTTTATTTATAGATTTAATTTACGATGTTTGTAAATCGAAATAATGATATTGCATAAAACGAAGATAATAGTTATTACATTTTTATATCTATGGCTGAACGAATCTTAATGAAATTGTCAGATTTGATCCTGGACAAGAATAGTGTGGTGTCTCACGGAAAAGTCCCCCGCCAAAATATGCAACTAATTTTAACAATTCAATCCAACGATGTAGATATTATTTTTATCAAGGGTTTTAATGCGAATGTTACAATATATTATTTTCTAAATAGCATTTTTTCTAAAACTATTTTATATTTCTAACATTCCGTTATACTATGGAGTGTTTTTGTCGTGAAACAGAGTTTAGAAGCATATATCTTTTATTTCAATAACAAATATGAAAGGAGTGAAATTGGAGATGGACATGAACATGAGCTACCTATAAGAGATATAAATAATACGTCTTTAAAATATTACGCTCATACGTAGTTACCGATGTGGGAAACCCATCAATCCGGCTTAGGGAACTGCCATTCTCCTAAATTGGAACTGAACGAGTCCAACAGCGTGATGCTCGTGGGCGTGTAGTTTGTGATTATAAAGTTTTAATTATATTTATCATATGTAAAATTTATTTTTGGATAATTATGTTAGAATATAGGTACATTCCAAGTAATATATCTTCATGAGATAATCATATTGTTTACAACGTATACACATAAAGTTACTTCTCTAATTAAATGCGCCGACTCTTATTTACGTCGAGTTATAAGATATAAAATATAAAATTAAATTAAATATAGTTAAGGAAAATTGCGTATAACAATAAGAGGCGGCCTCATCTGCCATTCAGAAATGCGTATCGTAATGACAGTAGGGTTAGCAACAAAACAGATATTTCACCCAATTTTCTGTGTAGTATTTACATAGCTAGAAGAATATGCTGCAGTAGATGTGTAGTATCACGCGGAAAGATCGTATCGGGAACTCCCGCATCCGCGGCAGTCTTCATGTCCGTGACATGCAGACATATTTCAAGGAAGTTGTATACCCTCGTACGGCCACGTTTTACGGAGACCAGCTAGGTATGTGAAAAACAAAAGTGGTAAGCCTAAGAAATGGTGGCTTGACGTCATGAAGGATGGACGTAGCAATGGTCAAAACAAGGGACGCTGAAGATCGCTTTAAATGGATAAGAAAAAGTAGGAAACCGGGCCCCAGGTTTGAATGAAACCGGGATTTAACGCTCGAACGATGATGATGACGATATTATTAGATTATTGCGGATTCAAAAATATATCGAGGGCTTCATAACAAATGAGCGTACCTATACGCAAAAATGACATTTTTTGTTGTTACTTTAATCTATGCATGATACAATTTACAAAGTCTTACCAGTATGCAAGTGTACCTAAATAGAAGGGTAATCCAAATTTCAGCCTTATACAATCAACTAGTTTACTTTTATTCACAATTTCGGCCCTTGTGTGAAACTGTACTTTTGTCTGTACGTCCATTTGTTATGAAGCCCTCGAAATATTTCTCGCAAAAACTTTTTCCACTCCCTTGTAGTTAGTGTTGTAAGCCTGACAAAAACATAATTTTTTATAAGTTACTTTTCAATTTTGTATTTAAAGAGTGGATCAGAACAAAATCAATCAGTGTTACCGGTCACAGCGACTGGACTGTATTGTAGGTAGGGTCGTTACGTGCTTATAGCCTCCGAATCCAGGTTGCGGAATTAAATACGCAACGAAACGGTTGCTACGGTTTATTCACGGTCTTGTTGTTTTGGGGGAGCTTCTTTTCCATGTCCTGTTGAACTCCATTTGGAACTACCATTTTGCCTCAGAAAGCTACTTATAAAGAACTTGTTTCCCCTCGAATTCCACTTATTCTTCTAACTCCTTGTATATTTACTATATACGTATATACTACCAAGAATTAGGTAACAAAGTGGAACAGTACACACGGGTATTATTTGCATTATTTTTCTTTTATGCCCTAAATCTAATCAGTTTCCTGCGGCCGGGCGGCCTGTCGTAAGAGGCGACAATACAACACACAGCCAGGTGATAGGGTATTTGCCCGACTGGATGGCTACCACCCCTGGTCTAGAGTATGCCGTCATAACAACCTTTAGTTGTGTCCGGCATTAGTGAACAGGTTTCAGTCTCCCTTAAGAGAGCAGTAGCGTATTTGTAGCACCTTTAGTGTTTCAAATGTCTATAGGCGATGGTAACTGCTTTCCATCAAGTGGGCCGTCTGCCTGTCTGCTGAACTACTGCACTAAAAAAAAATTTTTTAGTCACAAAAATATGTACAGGTGTATTGCGCCACACTCAGTATTGTTCGGGGTCGTAAACCGTCTTTTGAATTGCTTTCGATTGGTTTCGTTTTGGATTTAGTTTAGTTTGGCAACCCTAAACCTAACACAGCCGTCTAAATAAATAAGCGTGTCTTATGCAATTGCATCTGCATTATGGTTATGACACACAACGTAATTTGTAAGGCGTAACAAGGACAATGTGGATGATATGAGGCATTGTTATGATGTAACTAAATATTCAACCTCTGTTAGGTTGTTGTACATCTTCTTGTATTTGCGTCTCTCTACAATTTTTACCATCACCATCCGTTATTCGTCAGCCAATCACAGTCTACTACTGAAAGTAGATCCACCCAAATTTACGTGATATGCATCCCGGTCTTCTTATCTTTTCCAGTCCACACCAGCGACATTGCACAAGTTATAAGTCCATCCGGCATTGGTCCATGGAGGGCGCTACATGACGTTTCTGACGCGGTCTTGAGTCCAAAAACACCTATGACAGATGTGACTGGCCCAGTTCCACTTCAGCTTGTTTTAACAATCTATGTAGACAAACTTATGTCGCTTTCGAATATCTTCATATTTCATATTTTGTCTATCAAATAAATACCCAACATAGCTTCATAGCTTGCTGAGCGACCTTAGGTTTGTGGAACACTATCGTTAGCTACATCTCGGCTACGTACGTCATAACGGATAGGATGTACTAAGTCTCTCGTCTTCAAGTATAGCGGTATTCCGCTCGATAACAATAAATTGGTTATTACCAATTTATTTATTTATTTGCAACTTACATTGATCAGACAGTATTTTGTATTGTATGTGTATTTTCTACTAGCTCCTAAACTAGTTACCACTATATTATAGAGGCTATATTTTTGTTGGTTTTCAGCTTCCAGGAAATATTTTTCCACGGCCCTACGATACTTAGTTTTTACAAAAAAATACACAAAATTTCTTTAAAGCCTCAGTAGGTAACCCTCTTTTGCAGTAAACCATTATGTTTACTTCACCTTTCCATAAGGTTGCTCTTAGTCTGTTATAATAAAATAAAAAAAACACGTATGACTATTTCATACGTGTTTGTTTTTTTTTAACTAAATTCCAGTCGCTTTATATGCCCGGTTTCTGAGGTTACCAATTATGAGTTCAATAAGAATTTATTCCATAAAGTTATGTAATTGATAAACTTAGGTTAACTGTTAATCTACAACTAGTACCAAAACTTGCCACTAGATGGATCTATTAAAAAGGAATATCTAATATTTATTTACATCAAACAAAAACGTCAACAACAAAACGTCAAACAAAAGATATGAATAGATAAACGCCTAATATTGGTCTGTTAAGTTTAACTATCGTACGATGGTGTGTTCAATAACGCAGTTTTATAAGTTATTGAACCGATAGCGCTAACGAACACATAAACTACCTTTGAAAATACCTCAGAAACCGGGCATAAGACAGATAAATCATGCTTGGGTTGTTTTGCGCATGAGCTCATATCATTATATCTACATAATTATAATAAGAGTATAAATCCGTTGGCTCAGAAATTAAAACAAAACGTACAATTCTAGTTGTTATTATGTAAAAAACATACATACATACATAACTTCACGCCAGGTCCCTTGCGGGGTAGGCACGAACAACAGAGCGCCATTCAGGCTTATTCTGTAAAAAATATACAAAATAGATATCCATATTACCTATGTTTTAATATAAAATTAAATTTAAAATCATTTTTCGTTATCTTATTATTTGAATCGTCACGGTGTTATGAACCGAAAAAAAATAAGCTATAAATATCAAATTTTAAACGTTTCCACTCACGTTGCTTAAATATTTTAATAGAATAATTTAATTAGCTATGGACACTACATTCTGTACATATGGTGTTGTTGTTTAAATCTAACCTGACCATAACACATAACATCTAGAACGAGAACTATTTTTTTTCCTTTTGGCAATATTCTAAATATTTTATCTGATGTGAAGGTCAGCGAATCATAAACAAAGCGAATTTATCCATGTTATTTTTATTTCGTGTCTAAAAAAAATAACTAAATACACATGTAACAATACCAAGTTTCACGTGAGCAGTGATTTAAGTATACCAAGGATGTCTAGTGGAGTTTGAAGCAAAAATCTTTTCGATATAATTCGACGATATTTACCAAAGAACAGACGACATGATAGGTTTGTAATGTTAGTTAGTTTAGCTTCTTTTAATCAAATAATTGTTATGTTCACTATCACAAGGTGCTAATGTGCTCTTGCTTATAAAATTGTAGCCATTATTATTAATAAAACAAGCATCTTAAACTATGTTCACAAAATGCGTACGTCGTAACTAAAGCAACTTGATACTTGCACGAAGTTTGATGTCGTACTGAAAACCACCTCTACGTATCGAAATTACTCTTGACGTAATATTGAAATTGCTAGACTTTAGACACTTTTGGATGTTTTTGTCCTTTTTGGATCTTTTTTTGGGCTTTTTGAACTTTCTTGTACCTATTTTGGCCTTTGTGGCGGATAGTGTCTAGATAAAAAATTATTGCAATGTAACATGTTTTAATGTATTGTAAAATAAAATATAAATAATATTTAATATTAACGTGGTACAGATAAAACGACATTCATATGTGAACAGATGATAGATAAGACATAAAAGCAAGACACAGGCAACATTTTTTATAGCAAAAATAAAAGTGGAACGGGATGAAAGTTTGTATGGAAGATCAATCATTTCTCAATTTTAGGGATATATCTGTTCGTCACCCATATATAAAAACAAATTTGACAGCAGCTCGGTCTTTTAAATAATAGAATAGCGAGACATTAAAAAATTAATACAATGTAACCTGTGTGAATGCTAACTCTCTACACAAAAATCATGCACTAGGGTTTGACGAAATCTCTAGGAGTATAATAACAATTTATCTTATGATAAATTAGAGAAGCCACAAATAACTGATGGCCGTGTACAACTTACGCATACCTCTATGCGTCCTTTATAAATTCAATCACAATATCCCAGTGTTTTTCAACCTTTTTCATGACAAGGCCCGTTTAGTATGAAGAAATATTTCGCGACCCCTCTAGTTACCCGTTGCTTTTTTCATGTATTTTATTTTGTGTCAAATATTCAATACAACATATTTAATCATTTTCATAATAAGGGTTCAGATAAATACATAATTAAATACGTAAAAAAACATTTTTTTTCCATCGAGCATACGTACGACCACGGCCGATGTCGGCCGCTCCGCCTCCGCCCCTCGTAAATGAGAAAGCGTTGCTGGCTAGTTATCGAGTAGCTCTTCCCATGGCTAAAGCAGGAAAACCTCATACTATTGCCGAAAATTTGATTTTACCAGCAGCTTTAGATATGACGGAGATTATGTTTGGCAAACAAGAGGTCGGAAAACCCAAAAGTATACCTCTGTTGGACAACACCATTCAACGCAGGATAAGCGATATGGCGGCTGATATTCGTGATCAAGTCAAGGAAAAAATAAAAGAAAGTACTTTTGGGTCCTTGCAATTGATGAATCCACGGATATTGCAGATTTTGCTGCATAAGCTTGCCCAACCTTTTGCAACTCCGTTATAGAAGCTTCGCGACCCCTTTAAAGAGGCTTCACGACCCCCCAGGGGGTCGCGACCCACACGTTGAAAAACACTGCAATACCCAAAAGGTTTTTATTGAAATTAATTTAAACTATAAAGCATTCATTCTTCTGAAAGTCATACAAAATTTAAAATTATACTTACTTCCTACTCTATGTATGTCATAAACAATACAAGTTCAAAAATGAATAACATTCTTTAAATAAAACTAAGCATTAAACATATATCCGATCATAATGTAGGTATACATATAATAGACGTATCAACCAAAATAAATCAACTTGGTTGACAGGCACCGAGCTTAAAGAACACAATGACATTCAATGACATTGAATGATCCTAGTTTATGTTTATACGGATTACTTTGGTTGATTCATTTAAATGGAAAGCCGGATTGAACGGTCTAATACAGGCTTAATAATTCAACTGATGTTGAGTTGAGTATGGACATGCGGCACTTAACCAAGTATAGAGCTTATCACTAGACTGTTTATTTTATGTTTTGTCTACCATCTATAGATTACTACTCGTATTATTTGAAATTAATATCAGAAGACGAATGTACATAGTGTTACATACCGACAAAGAAATGCGCACCTGATCTATTACCCTTCCCGCATTTGGAATTCTTTTGTTTACTTTGTGTTTAAATTTTGCAATTAGACAATAGCCTATTGTTATTGTTTTCAACTTTGTTGGTCGTTCGCAAGAATAATTAACCAGGAGTGCAGATTACGTTTTCTTGGAAAAACTCAGTACACGCAGTCGATTGTTGTAATATACAGTTTACTATAAAACAATGCCCGAACGGAGGGGAGGGGACAGTTAAGCGAGGATTACGATACAAGCAAGACGTGTACATTGATAAGCTATATAGTGACGGACTTTGCACGTGTTATTGAATCGTGCAGTTTATCCTAGTAGTGTCTAGTTATATTTGTACCTATGTTATACGTGTTTGTATAGTTCTAATAAATTCTATAGTAATTCCAACGGCATTTTAATTCGAGTCCTGCGTAACTCGTAACAATATATAAACATAGAATAATCTGTTTTAGGACGAATGTTTTTCCGTAAATCTATTAGTAAACCATTTGAGTACGAAACTAAATAATCAGCTTCTTTATAGACGTTTGGCGAGATCAATCGACGCAGGCGCACTACGAATGGACACAACATCAGCGTTTTCAGCGGCTGCAGCTGCGAGGCTTAAGTACAAAAAAATTTACAGAGTACTCTACTCTGAACTTCCATACGCACCACAACCAGACCCACCACACACCGAGGCTAGTGTTTACATAAAGGAACTGTGAAGTAAGTTACATAGCCGAACATAGTAATATCTTATATTAATATACTAATATATAAAGCTGAAGAGTTTGTTTGTTTGGTAGAAAGTAGCCGAAACGTCAGAATAAAAATCAAATAAAATACCGCACTTAAAGAAAATACTATAATTATTAATATATGTAGTAGGTCATAGATATCTATACATATAAATAAAATTGAAGTGTCTGTTTGTAATATTGAAATAACCGCTTTTTACTACATGCATATGAATATATATACGCTAGTACACCAAAATAACATTTTTTACAATTTTTGTCTGTCTGTCTGTTTGTTCCGGATAATCTCTAAAATGGCATGACCGATTTTGACGGGACTTTTATTGGTAGGTAGCTGATGTAATAAGGAGTAAGTTAGGCTACTCTTATTTTAGAAAAATTCTTTTATTTTGGAATTTTGACGATTTTCAATCACCACGCGGGAAAGACCGCGGGGCGCAGCTAGTAAATAATAAAATGTATCATTATTTTTGTCATTTATTTGTATACGCTGTTCCGAAAACTTATATAGTACTTATAATTACTATGAGCGTTTCATCCTCGCTTGGTATCGGTATGGCACATACCGAGCAAATCGGGTGATCCAGCATGGTAACCTAGTAATGCTTCTGGGTTCTTTGCCCATAGGATATGGCGACTTAAGCTTAGAGGCGCCTTAAACATATTGCGCGCTTCTTAAACATCAGTGCGAATATCTGCCTGCCCTCTATCTATTTTTAGGCTAAGAACTCAAGTTCATAAAATTTATATCCGTCCGTCTATGCATGTTATGATAGGTATAAGGCGGTCGGCTTACGCGCCTGGCCCCGGGTACAATACAGCCCCGGGTAAAGAGGGCCTTGCTAGGCTTAGAGGCTTTACAATTTAGAAATATTCATAAGAATAGTTAGAAGAATACATGTTACTAATTAACAGGTGTTAATAATTAGGTTTATTCAGATTATATTTTCTTCAGTGTATTAATTTATATTTTTATCCAATTACTTATATAACCTATATAAAAATTACACCATAAGTAAGAATTTAATTATGATAAGAAATGTATTTACCAATAATTTTTTTTCTATTTCAGGGGATTCTCAATGACATGACATCATATCAACATAGAATACCTACGTAATGATTTTAAACACACTATAATAAGTTTAATAAGGCACATGTTATTACAATTAAAAGAAACACTTTTTAGTGTAGCCTTAATATACTAAAATACGAATTTAATAAGAAACCAAATATTTTATTCAATTATTGATCATGCATTTCTATCCGCCATTATAGTATAAATACGTATTATAGCCATATATACCCACAGAACCAATGCAATAGTCCAGGGCCCCAAGTCTGCAATTTTCACAAAAAAAGACATGCCAGTGCGAGTCAAGATACATTCAACTGATAATGGTCAAATATCCATTGTCTCTAAAATTCATATCAATAAGAATCAATCAGTCAAATCAAGATTGTTTCAATATTGAGCCGAGATGGTTAACTGTCAAAAGTTACGATTCCAATTCGAAACGATTTGAATTACAGACTCGGGTCTCAGTAAATTGCAAAGCATTTAAACCAATTACGTAGTATCAAAATCATCATGATTAATAAGTTGATAATAGCAATAATAAGATCATCACTCATTAATCATACACGTTCCTTTTTAGTGTAGTCGTTATAACTGTGTTTCTATTAATAAAAAATCATATTTTTATTCAAACAGTAAGCACAATAAAGTACGATATTGTACCTGATATTAATTTCCTACTGCACACAATTATGACATGTTGCTATTAAAAACCACTAGGCGTTTTGCTAAGAAATATCCCTATCTTGTAGGAAGTTCTCATAAAAGCTTCTTGTTTGGTATACTCCAAAAAATCTTAGTCTCTTTTACACATTCGCGAAGTGACAAATAAGTAAGTTCAAGCACACTTTAAAACGAGAGAAAGTACCCGACGCTGCGAAGTCAGTTCTTTGTTTCCTTTCAGTTATAGTTATAAAAGTTTTACAATTGCTGCTTCGTGAATGTCAAAATTAGGCTTAAGTTCCATTCAAAAACTAGACGACGCTGTTTTGAAAATTCTGTGATGTTTTCAATAAAGTCAATTCAAAGTTTTAGGACAGAATTTTTTTATTCAAAAATAAAAAATTGGAAATATCTCTCCACAGATCATGTTTTTTGTGGATGTGTAGGTAGATACCTAGAAATAATAATTGAAGACAAAGTCAAAAATGAATTTAAACTTCCTTAAAAATATTTCAGGCATACCATAACTAATTCTAGAAAGCTATACAATAATTGTTTATTGATACATTTCGTAATTCCTATATTGTTATAGGTATTGGTGTGATATTGTTATTTATTGGTACCTTTTATTTCTATTTTACTTGTATTGTCAATGTAGTCGTAGAAACGTTGAATTCTTGATGTATCTTTCGTATGTAAACGTATTATGTTATAATAAATGTAAGTAATTAGGAAAATGCTTTTATTATTTAATACAACCCATACCAGTGATACCAGTATCATGGAAAAGTACACTGCCCAGTCAAAAATGAAACCCTAAAACGCCTTTTTTGATAACGCATAATGCATTTCGATACTATCGCCGGGCCTGAGGGAAGACACCCGAGAGGTGAAAGTGATCCATTTAGGCACACAAGCGTAGTAAGAGCGCTAATAGTTCGAGAACCTAAATAGGCCTTTCATCCGAGGTTAACACTGCTTTTTATTTCGAATATGAGAAAAGTAAATAAAAACTTATTCCTTAGTTTAAAAAAAATAACTGTTTCTTTAATGAAATCAGGCGTTATAGTATATATATCTAAATCTGATGAACTCATTTAATACATCACATATTTTATGAAACATCAAGTTTTTTTTGGCTATAGCATTCTACCAGCCAGTATTTTATTGTCACTGATGGTAGTGAATATTTGGCTCAAATTTATGTTAATTACATAATAATTTAATTTTATAAGTTTAAATAATGTTATAAAATTGTTGATATTTTTTATTATAATTTATGCTGCGATTTGATAGTTGGCTGTAAAAAAGTTGCTATTTAAGTCACATTTACTATGAATCGCATAGTTTTTAAATTTTTTGACAGCAGGGAAAATCGTTTTCCAGGCAATGTTTCATCCCTATGATCAGGCAATTCGGAACGTACTTTCAGAGAATATGAGAATAAAAATTAATATAACACAACTAAAATTACGAATGAAATGTAATTAACAATTATTAAACGTCGCGCGTGTTTTGGTTTACAAAACGCCGAATGATGATCATATACAAACTTTAAAATTAAGCTAATTAAAGTACGGACAACTACATGATAATAATTATATTCAGGTGTCAAAAGGCTATATGTTTCAGAGCCCGCGGGATTCCCTGGATAAAAGTAGAGTAGAGAGTTTGTCTAAGAATTAGCTGTCTATCAGCCAAAGCCGCATCTAAATCAGCGCAGTACGTGAATCCCGTACAAAAAGACAAAGACAAGAAATCTAAAAAACAATTGCATTGTGTTCGATTATATAGTCTATTCCAGTTTTTTATTACCTTCAATGTAACACGGCATGTTTAGAATGTTATAATAATTATTATAAACAATAATATGGTTTATTATGATAAAAACATAGTTAAACAACATTATCGACGTCGCTTTATACCTATGTAGTATTTTTATCTTTCGCCGTTATTATGTAAATGCCCCACTCTTGCGCACCGTATCGCGTCAGTCAGTCAAAACATTGTCGCTGTACTTACACGAGTAGACTTAAAATATATTTGTAATTATTCTCCTTTCCATGAAAAAGTTTTTACCTAAATTGAGAAGTTTCAGAGCCAACTTGAAAATACTACTATCTAGTGATTTAATATCGCACAGTGAAGTGTTTTATCATTGTTCGTTATAGATCGTAAAGTATAGTAAATATTTGTTATATTTACTATCAAAGTATTTGGACGGTAGGTAAATATAATTCAATTTTTATACATTCCAACTTTAAGTACACTTGGTGCATCTCGTGTATTTTAAAATTAATATTTGAATTAACCTAAATCTCGTCAAATATTCGAATTCTCAAACAGGTAAATAAAGAGTTTCAATTTTAGAAATCGGCTCTCTAATATGTGTATTCTAAACTAGCTATACTTGCAGCTTATTTCTGTTCGTATTATTGAACCCTGCAAGATATTGACATGTAAATATATTGAAAGTTAAGATAAAATTCCAGTTTTAATCTCCAAACTCTTCATTTAAATCCTTTGTCACGTTTAGAAGTCTATTCGAGACAAACAATATTTCTAACAGAGGTAGTATTTGATTAGGAGTCTTATAAATTGTAGTATTCATGGAGCAGCTTGTCTGCTGCGATGGAGAGCGCGTTTAGACAAACCTAGTGTAGGAGGACGAGGAAAGTGGAAGACCCGAATATGTGGCACAAACTTTGGGAGGTCTACGTTCAGCAGTGGACTATGACTGGCTGAAGAAAAGAAGATACACTTCTTATTCTATCTGTTATCTTAATATTAATCAGCAGACAAACACATACAGCGTACCTACATTTCTAAGCTAAGCGCTAATTACGCTTGTGATATAGATAATATATTTGTACAAAGATAACTTTAGGGCCGATCCTAGACAACATACCGGAAATTTCGTTTACGAAATTTATTGTGCCAGATTCCGAACTCGGCGCCTTTCGAGTTTCAGTGACATTTACGGGCAAAGGCTTGAAACAACTGAGCCACAGAAGCCCCCTTAAATAACTAAAGTACTACAAGTGGTTTAGAATTCATAACAAACTCGTCATAACATCTGTTATACATGTGTTTGAAGATAAAAAAATAACCGGTTTAAAAGTCAGAAGCCTCTAGGTCTTGCGTAAGCAAGATCGATAATGACCTCCAAGTAAGTATTTTAAATATTCTTAGCCATGTTAATTCAAATAATTGTAAAAACATCTCTAAATTTGGATGTTTGTTTGTTAATTCCTCGGAGCTATTAAACCGAATAGTGTACCTTCGATAATGGGAATAATTCTTATCCTGTTTCACATCGATGCTAAGTATAACGAAGTGAAGCCGCATGAAAAAGTCTAGTAAACAATTCGTAAGATGACCCCAATTCCGAGAAAACTACAAAACCTGTTAAAGTATGGACATGTAGGTATATGTTAACCCATATTAGGTAGGTACTGGCAAGCATTGTATTTTGTAATAAGCTTAACTAATTGACCAATTTATACCAAAAATAGTGTGACGAACTACTTGTATTAATATATTGTAGTGTTAAATGTCGTTCCAACTTGTCGACATTGCTTCTGTATTATCTATATTACGCTTTACATGTTATGTTTTGTTGTTTATTTTATTGGCACAACAAACTGCTATTATTATAAAACTTGAATACAAAGTTACCACTTAAACTATTAAACAATAATGCAGCCCACAGCACTGTCTACAAGTTTAAATAAATTTATATTATTAAAGGCTACTATAAAAATAAGGAAGGGAAAGAAAGTAAGCAAAAAGAAGAGCAAGGAGAAAATAAGACTAGAATTATGATCATCAATGATAAGTTAAGAGTTTTGTGAAGCAGGATTTTGAATTATGAAGGTGACTTGGCAAATATGTTCGTGTTTGAACATTTTATTACGGGCGTCAACCATATCTGCGACAGGAGAACGAAGGCCAGAGTTTGTGCGGCAAACACTTAAAGCAAACGACGGCCTCTGTGGTTGAGCGGGCTAAGCCTTTGGTGGCTTACCTCACTGCAACGCAGAGGCTTCGGATTCGACTCCTGATATGGTTAATTTCGGAAACAATTTTTCTACGTTATTTAATATGGTCTAGGTGGTCTGGGATTGGCGGCCCTAGAGTAGTCTGTTGTAAAGCCATAACACAAGAGTAACTTGCTCAATTTGGAGATATACAATATGTGTGTTTGTCTGCCGATTATTGATTTATTTATTTAAACAGTCTACCCGTGCGTATCTGCTCTCCTGTGCACAGTTCTTGTAACGGCATAGCATACACTGTTACTTAGCTCGATGTAATCAAAAACATTATTTACTATATTGGGCAGTGTAACAGCTTCTAGGTATTTACGTCTGCTCTTTAGTGTCAGTAAGTTATTTGGTGAGCAATTGTTCATAAGTCTAAATTTTTCCCAATATATAAAATGCCAGGCTCGTAGGAATCTGATAAACTTTCTCAATAACATTTATACATTTAGAGTCAAATGGGTCTATAAGAAGTACACACACGTAATTCACAGTTCTTATAAAGACAACCAAATACAACAAATTTAAACCAAAAGGAAGATCGTGATAATAAGATAAACCGCGTAGTCGGTCGATGTAAGATTCCTGTTCCAAAGGTTCACTTAATAAGACCCGTTTAAATCTCAACTAATTCTGTCTTAACGGGCTGACCTTATATATTCGCAAAATAGACATGGACTCCTAAAAACATGCATATACATTAAATTCTAAAATTTATAAACTTAATCCGAAACAACATGGCTTCCAAGAAGTTGTAGTGCAATTTGAACAAAAAACAAAGGTTTATCAAGTGATTTGAAAAATGAAAACGATCTTCGCGGGTCGCCTATAGCGACACAGGGATTAGCGACTGACAATAGGCGGTTCCATTTAAACACTAAGAAAATTAGCGCAAAGAAATGACAGGGAACAATTAAGACAAGTATAATAAATAATAGTTTAAAAAAACTAAAAAAAACACGCTTTTATAAAAAATCCAACTAAAAAAACAAAAAATAAAATTTAATATAATATAAAAAAGCGTGGGGTGTATTCAATTAATAATATAATATCTTAAAAAGCGCTTTGAATACACCCCACGCTTTTTTATATTATATTAAATTTTATTTTTAGTTTTTTTAGTTGGATTTTTTATAAAAGCGTGTTTTTTTTAGTTTTTTTAAACTATTATTTATTTTTCATTTTTTAGTTGATTTTTGTTTAAATGTTTTTAAATACAAGCTTTTGAGATCCTGCATATCATGTAGCAGCAGAGTGCTAGCCAAGACAAGTAAAACGAGCCCAAACACGACGGGTCTATCTTGTTTAGTACAGGAGTTCCTATGGCCACCTTCCGACTCCATCATCAGATCAGCTCCATGGTACCATATTATTGCATTGTCACGCGACATAAACATACGAGCCCAAACACGAAGGGTCTATCTTGTTTAGTACAGGAGTTCCTATGGCCACCTTCCGACTCCATCATCAGATCAGCTCCATTGTACCATATTATTGCATTTTGACGCGATATAAACATACGAGCCCAAACACGACGGGTCTATCTTGTTTAGTACAGGAGTTCCTATGGCCACCTTCCGACTCCATCATCAGATCAGGTCCATGGTACCATATTATTGCATTGTCACGCGATATAAACATACGGGCCCAAACACGAAGGGTCTATCTTGTTTAGTACAGGAGTTCCTATGGCCACCTTCCGTCTCCATCATCAGATCAGCTCCATGGTACCATATTATTGCATTGTCACGCGATATAAACATACGGGCCCAAACACGAAGGGTCTATCTTGTTTAGTACAGGAGTTCCTATGGCCACCTTCCCACTCCATCATCAGATCAGCTCCATGATACTATATTATTGCATTGTCATCGACCTTTGACAGGTGTGCAAAGTATGAATTAAATCTGATCGTTCAAAGTAGGACAAAATCGAGCTCAAAGGGGTCGGTTACTGACATACTGACATACTGACATACTGACTGACATACAAGTGAAGCTAATAAAAAGCGTGTAAAAATAGCTACAGATATTTTAAATACCAAGGATAATAAATTACATGTTCACGAAACGAATAATGCGCTAGTCGTGGTAGCGTAATGGCTAGCGCACGCGTTCAAATCCTGGCCCGAATGCATGCACCACTTATGCAGTTTTCTGACCTAATGTGCATATTGTAATGAATACCTTTACATCGAGATAACCGATGTGTCAAACCTGCCACGCCGGATAAGCGTGGCGGGTATACTGCCCTTTCCCCAATTGTGGAAGGCCTGAGTCCAGCTGTGGGACATTTATGGGCTGTTATTATATTATATATCACGAAACGAAACGATTATCGAGTTACCGAATAAGGTATAGCAACACTGTTCATTATATTAATATAGGATAATTGTTGTCACCCTCTCATTGATTGGCACTTTATTAATTTATTCAAAAATATAGAAATTTTAATGTTTTTATTTTATTTTATAGCCATTAAATGATAATCATAATATTATTAGATAAGAAGTTTTCAGTTCAGTTCAGGTCCTTGCTAATAATCTTCTTCCATGTCTGATATTGTTAATACTAAAAGACATGTTATTATTACTTTAGGATACTGAAAGGATGTCAACGGAGCCATACTTTATAAAGCCTGTGGAAAAGGATGATGTGGACGCTGTCATGAAATTACTCAAAAAGTTAGTATTCTACCCACAACAATATTCTACTCTCCGATTACTTAATACCCGTTTCAGAATGTCCTTCCGTTCATCTCCTCATATGCCTAAGAAATACAAACGATGACTTGAAATTAAATTTCAGAGATTATTTCTTTATTAAATGGCTTTAACTTATGTCATAAATAATGAGATTTATTATTAGAGAATAACTTCTTTTAGAAAATGGTATAACTTTCAAATTATATTTAAGGACTTTTATACAATTGCCAAAAGGCATATGATATCATATCTTCTAACTTATTGCACGTTTTATACAACCTATAACCGGTAGCACACAATAAGTGTATGGTTAGGTCATATTAAGACATTAGGTGTATAGATACTGTATTGAAAGCTATACGAAGCTCTCCAAGATTCCCCTAAATACAATACACATAAATGTTTTTTAATACTATAATTGGTACTATTTTCTATGGTAGAAAGGCAGATAATAGATGTAGGTAGAAATAACGAAACATTGAACGAAGTCTTTGGTTTAAAAAATGCATATTTTTGTTTGAAATAAACAATCGTTGTAGGTATTGATTTCTTTTCTTACATATCGTATACCTACTTATTTGTGTATAAATCTCAACAGTTTAGTGAAATATGACCTTCCGAGTTAAATTCCGTTGTTTGGTGTCAGTCTCAGACTAATAATTTGGTTAAAGCTGAGATGTTTGATTATATATTTCATGGGCCTACAATTGGCATGTTGTCTAAAAAATTGACCTTGGATTCATGAATAATTGACATTGGTTTAAAAAGACACAATTAATATAATACAATAATAGCACAGTTAGCAAGAATAAACCTGTAACCATTTTACTTTCCAGAACATTCTTCATAGACGAGCCTTTGAACCAAACAGTAGCGTTGTGTGTCGAAACTGGTACTTGTCCTGAACTAGAAGAATATTGCTTACATTCTCTACTTGAGGGCTTGTCTTACAAGGCTCTGGATTCCGATGGAAACATTGTCGGGGTTATTATTAATGGAGTGTCTCCTTTGAAAGAGGTAACAAACACTAGGGACCTATTTAATATACTGTTACATACCGACAAAGAAATGCGCACACCTGGCTGTCGTAAAACGCAGTTTTAACCTTTCCTGCATTCGGAGTTCTTTTGTTTACTTCGTGTTTAAAATTTGCAATTAAGAAAAACATCCAATTGTTATCGTACTTGTTTTATGGCCGTCATTAGTGTGGAACTAATCCTTGTTGTTATTATTATTGCATTGCGTTGAAGCTTGCCAGATGTGCGGATTAACTCGGTGAATGCGGTCCTTTGTCGGTATTATACAGTTTAGTATAAAACAATGCCCGAACGGAGGGGTGGGGCAGTCAAAGCGATAACACAAGCGAGGCAAGACGTGTGTATATTTTAGTGACTGACTTTGCGCGTGTTATTGAATTGTGCATTACATTGGGACTTATTGCGTCTAGTTATATTTGTACCTATGTTATACGTGTTGGTATGGTTATAATAAATTCTAGAGTAATTCCAACGGCATTTTAATTCGAATCCTGTAGCTCGTAACAATAATTATAATGTTTAATACAACATTACCATTTAAGCGAAGTGTAACAGCTTAATTGTTGGTGAATTTAACTTTGACCTCGAATAACTTTCCGACTAACAAACTATAAAATCAAATATTTATATTATCGCAGGATCAAAATGGCAATGATCTTCTCAGTCAAGCTCAACGTTGTACGAACCCTAAGTTCCAGAAGATCCTCTATATATTAGCAAAGCGAGAAGATGGTTCTAGACTGTGGGAGAAGTTTCCAGATGAGACAGTTCTGGTGGAAGTGAAGGTTGCAGCCACAGACCCAAAGTGGAGGAGACGGGGAATTATGAACGAACTAGTCAAAGTTACTGAGTACGAATATTTATTTAATAAAATATTACTTATTTTTTCTTATTCTTATCTTGCCGGTGTCAAGTATCTATATTCTAGTTATAGAATAATGTTCAAGTAATTAAAAAATGCCATTTACATAATAAAAGACAGTAGGTTCACTACTATAGTACCTATCTAAATTTTTATTGAATCAAGGAGTCAGATCACTAAAGTTCAAAGAAAATATAATCCGACTAAAGCGTATTTATTTTAAATTATAGGATGGCTATCAGCTTTGCACATATTAACAACAAATTAGTAACGAGTGGTAGTGAGCTTTTTAACAATCAACCAAACTACATTAAAATAAAATCCACAACAAACTAGCCGTTAAAAACAATATAAATTATAATGAAGTAAAGAAACAGAAAGAAATACATACATTACCTTGAGTAGGTACTAATATAACTAACCTGCTCATTCATAGCAAACTAAAATACCTACATAGTATTCGACTTAAATTTAAATGTTACACTACTTGATTTTAAGATCCTTTCTGTAAGTTGAGGTGAGGTATCACGTGATATGTTATAAGAGTGACGGAAGTTATATATAGGTAGATCACAATCGCCCTCTGTACCAGATCCCAAAATTAGTGTAGTCTATTAAAGGCTTTTTAAATGCTAGAATACAACAGACAAGCTAACCGGCCCACCAAGTGCAAAGCGTTAACAGACATATGCAACAACAGAGGTGTTACAAAGTTATAAAGAGCCTCATTCCCTATCCTGCATAGCAGTCCGCCGCTTAATCCAGGATTGTGAATGTCGTCGCAGCGTGCAATACGTCCAGCAACAAAGTGCAGGATGCCTCTTAAATCCTGCAAGCTCTGCCCACTGCAGGACTGCACTGTGTTATAGTGAATGAGCCTTGTTACTGTTACCAAGGTTATAAACTTGTGATATCCTTTCAGAAAAGCTACCATAGACCGGAACATCCGCCTTCTGCGCATGGATACGTCAAGCGCTTATTCAGCAATGTCGGCACAAAGGCTCGGTTTCACCTGCATGTACAGCGCACCTTACACGAAAATAAAAATGGATGGGAAACCACTTATTGTGCCCGAACCACCGCATGTCGATGATAAAGTGTATGTTAAAACTTTGTTCGAAAGATAAGTGTCATTAAAAATATTCCAGTACATTAAAAAAAAGGATAATTTGTGTCAAAGCTATGGAAAGTAAAATAAAATATCAGTCATAAGACTGTGTACATCACAGGTAAAAAAAACAGTTTTTCTCCATCCCAAAAGTGCCCGATGCTGTTCAGAAGGTCTACTTTACAGCCCAGAATCCTTTTTCCAAAATTTCCCAGTCAATATTTTCTGTACGGTAGGTACAGACTGTACCCATTCCTTGGAACCAAGCAGAGGCTACACAACATTTCTTCCGTCTTAACTTCTATATACTTGTGAGTATCCGCAAAATTTACGGCCGTACCAACATAGAGACCTACCTTGCAGTGTGTTCACGAACATGAAGGGCTGCCTTGGATAAGTACCAACACAGTCCTTTGCTTGAATATACATGATCAGTATATTCATCTCCGTGACAAGCAACACTTGTTAGCATAACTCAAGTGTAGTCCATACTTCACTGAGATAATACTAGCATATTTTATTATGCATCTACAAACACATTTCATAGGCTATCCCTCATCGAGTGAAAAAGATAAAGGCTGCCTGTCCGTTGACGCAGTTTTTATGCAATGCTATATTGGTTGATATTTTTACGTTTCTCCATTCCAGTCTCGACTGGCAGCCTAAGAGCAGATTTGTAAGAACATTGATATACATAAAATATAAAAGGTTCTCCATTGAACCATGCTAATAGTACTATGAGAATTACTTTTTAAATATTCAAAATAAAAACCAATTAATAAATACAGATTTTTAATAATTAAAGTTCAACTAATTCCTTACAAACCACTTTTTTTATAATCCTCTTTTTCCATTGTGAAATGACATCCGTTCATCATAGTCCTGAAAAGATGTTTGCATTCTGAAAAATAGTCATTTAGAAAATTTCGATGCTAGTATTATGGCCCGGTCACGATCTTATCGCGGAATGCCACTAAACGCGAGGCGACAGGCGACAAAAAAAGAATTATTATTTTGCATGAACCATGTCGCAAGTCGCTGCGTTCTCTGTCTGTGAAACCACGGTCGTGATCGGGCCTTTACGATTTCATTATGGTATAGAATGCATACAAGTTCATGTTAAATATCTGCTAGTTTTCCTGCGACTACAACTCGCGTCAAACTCTAGTTTATATAGGAAGCAAGCATCACACAGGGAATATTTCAATAACTTTTTATCCAATTGGTTTCACGATAAAGGATGCTAATCACACCGTGAAGAAAAAAAGGAGGAATGTGAAGTAAGAAGACTTTGAAGCAGACGCAACGGGGATTAAATACCCGAGTGATGAAAATTAATGTTCATATACCATAAGAATATTAGGAATGAGAACCCCCCAGTAAATACCATAATAAATATTTCAGAATATCTTTATTTATTCTTAAAAGGCATATATATATATATATATATATATATATATATATCAGAAGCATTTTCAGAATACTATACCACAATAAATTAAAACAGAAATGGTTGAAGGGCACGAAACTGAAAAGACAACGGTATTCAATGACATTGAATGATTCAAGTTTATATTTTTAATAGATCCCTTTGGTTGATTCATCCAAATTGAAGAACAGAAATATATCGTATAATATCGGCTTAAACAAAAAATTGAGTAATTCAATGTCATTCAATTTTCTTTCGTTTCAACCAAATTGATTCAAATTGGTAGATCCGCATAGTATCACCATTATTAAAACTTTCAAGTGTTGACTCATTTCATCTAAACAAATGTGGTTTAAATAATGAAACGTCAATAATAAACATAGGAACCTGTGCCGCCATCTGGCTATATTCAAGAGATTTACAGTTACATTATTCAGTGGGCGATTGTCATCCCTAACATTATTCTACCATATCAAGTACCCATGTTTCATGGTGTGGAGATTTACTATAGGTTGTCCAGTCGTCGGTAGCATCAGATATTCCGAATTCTGTGAGCATAGTTTCCGAGGCGTCTCTGCAAATTTACAAAATTAAATGCTTTCCATCTAATTTTATTCTTTTAATTTCTTTTCTTTTGTATACAGTCGCGCCTAAAAGAACGCAAGTTCTTTTATGATATACTAGGATATGCTGCAACTTCTTCCACGCTCGACTTGAAATTCCAGGTACACAAAGGGACACACCGTTTTAGTGAAAACTGTGTCGGCATTAGCTAATATTTATTCACTCCAACAACTACAAACCGCTCCCGAGGAAATCCCTGCGGGCTTCCCGGGATAAAAAATATCACACATTTTATACATAATATTTGCCATCGGATCAATGAAAAATCACATTGGAATTAGGTTTTTTTTAACTGGCCATTTTAAATCGTTCCCAGAAAAACGCCCGCGGGATTCTCAGGATATAAAGTTGCGCATGTTTTAGAATTTGCTATCGATCAGCGAAAACCCCATCTAAATCGGGCCGGTAGTTTTCACGTAAATCCCGAACAAACAGACAAGAAATCTATAAAAAATGCACCTTTTTATCCATCGTTTATATAGTCTAGTCCAGTTGGTTTTTTGTAATACCTTCTATGTACAGACACGGCACTTTTTGAATTTTATAATATTATAGATATGAAAATCATAAAAGTTCCACTGAACATCAAGAACATTGGTATATATTATAAATAGATATTTGAACAAAACACTGCAAATATTTTGCTGCACTTGCCAATAGATGCCGCTGTAGTGCATCATTTTATAAATCCTTACATACCATTTATTTTTGAATAAAAAGAGATACAATAAATATAAACTGTCAAGTTATAGGCTATACCATATTACGCCTTGCATTTATACGAATCGTAAATAATCCTTATGCCTAAAATAAAAGTACAACATTTTAGACAAAATTAAATAGTGGCTGAAAAACCACTAACTCCATCTTTTTATATGATACCCACAATAATCGATACAAAAATACCTAATGTCCGACTATAAAATTGATTAGCATTCAAAGTATTTTAAAATAAAAAAAACCTATGCTCCAAAACCTGTCGCTATTAGAGTATATATATCAAATTTAACATTTTTGTGTACCTGTGACACAATTTATATCTACATCTCAGAATAATCACTAAAACTATAGAAACTATGCTAAAATAAAAACCAAGTAACAGCTCTCTTATTCATAGTATACAACAACAAATCAGTGTGTACGTCTTAGAGTTCTAGTGTTTCGGACGAATCATAAATTAGGATTGAAAAGTAGTTACAACTTATATTCTAGTTGTAATTATTAAAAAATACTTACTGTCCATGATTTTTGTTAATATATTTGTATTAAGTGTGTTTGTCACTAGTGTAATATGTCACTGTCGTGCTTTGAACTAGTGACCACTTTTTAACAGGGTGATAACTGACAGAATGCGTTTTTAGATCATTTTCTCAACCGTTTTTACAGTAGTTATACACACTTTATTGCGGTGAAAAAAATATATGTCAATCTTGATCATATTTCTGACGTAAGCTTTTAACTCGGAACGCATTTACGATAAATTTTCTCGATAGAAAATAATTGCAAAGTAACCTCTAAACGAGTTATTCAATTTGGGTTATTGTTATTACTGTTAATCGTACTTCGCTAAAATAAATAACAGTAACACATCATATTATAACGAATAAAATCTTTAATTTTTTTTCGGTTATTTAGCGAATTACTTCCATAATTAATTATTATGTGTCCTTCCGAGACACACAGTGTTAATTGAAGAAAGCATGTAAAGATTTGCCTTTTATTTACTATTTATAGCTTAAAAACTTACCATCTTTACCCTGTTTTTATACCTCTATCTCTTACTCACCAGCATGCCATCTCTTTCCCTAATGTGACAGATGTGACATAGCTGTCAATTCATATGCGTTGTAAATTTTTGCCGCTAAAGTATCGCAAAATTTATAAAATTATTTAAAGTGTAAAGACTAAAGAAAGTCTAAAGAAATTTTTATTGTTGAAGTCACACAGTGCCTAAAATATCGTTTTTTCATTGTGAAACATACTACTGGTCGCTAAAAGTAGTAAAATGAGTTCAAAAGATGACGCGCGTCAAAGTGTTGAAGAGTGCGAACAAAGTTCGAAGGCTGATGCTTTGGATAAAGATCAGGACTCGAGGGATTCCAAATCCAATAAATCATCATCATCTTCCTCATCCTCGGAGGTTGAGGAGGGCTTTGCTTCACCTCCGCCGAACAAGAGGCGTAGATATAAACCGGTTCAAACCGGTTCGGACCCACGTGTCGATTGTCTGATGCAACAGGTAGGTTTTTTAACTCAGTACATAACACAGGCACAAATGCCACAATTATATAGCGAGATTGATCAATCTTCTTGCAAACATAACGATACGCCTATCTCTCCCCCCTTTTTAAAGATGCCAACTTCATCTTCACATTGCGAATTCTCGCTAGGAGAACTAGACACAAAATTTGATGAGAGGTCAGTTGTCCCACAAGCAAACCAGGAGTTATTACAAGAATTAGCTCAACTTCAAAAATTTTGTACACCTGCATGGAAAAGTGTTCATTACAAGAAGGCATTACAAACTTGCCTTGCCAATCCTGGTTTTACAGGTCTCAAACTTAATGAAGAATTATGTCATTTCAATAAGACCAAAGATTATTTAGCTTCTACAGAACAGTTACTGGCAGGATTGTCTCATAATATGTTAGAACAACGACAATTACTGAAAACAGGACTACAAGAAGTTCTTGACTGGGCTTCATCAAACCCTAAACATCTAGATGTTAGCTCATTATTTGAAAAGATCAATCAAAATTTTGGACCAGGTTCCACATCATTCAAAAAGTCCGAAACTGCTATGCAAATTATTTGTGGAAAGAGGGCAGAATGCATTGACATTAGACGAGAACGTATTTTAAAAGAAATTACAAATCCAAATTTAAAAAATACTCTTAGGAATGTCCCACCAAGTCAGGAGTATCTTTTTAGTCGTGAGGCTTTGCAACCTATTATAGCATCATTGGGTGGCTCTCAGGTGTGGTTAAATACACCCAATTATATTAAGGAGAAGAAAGTTAATGTGTCTCAATTCCAAAAGAGACAATCTTTTAAATCACAGGGACGGGACTATAAGTCCCAAAACAGACGATTTAAGCCACAGGGGAGACAGAGTTCAAAGACTAGTAATCAACAGCCCTTTCGTAAAAATCATACCTCCAGTAACACATCTATCAACAATAAACAGTCTTGACTGCAGGGTCAAGACTTTCAGGGGGGGTTGTCTAGAGAATTATACTCAACAATGGAAACAACTGGGAGCCAACAGCTATATTTTAAAGCTGATAACAGGTTGTCGCATTCCATTCACAAAGAGACCCCCTTTACAATATCCAAACAATCAGATATTAAGGAAATATGCTACCAATATAACAAGGGACATGACAGACACAATTCATCAATTAAAATTAACAAACATACTAGAGACTCCATCAAGAGTAGACCCAGGCTTTTTGTGTCAAATGTTTTTAATAAAAAAATCGGATGGTGGTTTCCGACCAATCTTCGACCTACGAGGTCTCAATTCATATGTCACAATAAAGCATTTCCACCTCATATCACAAACAAATGTAGCAGAATTTCTACAGAAAGACGACTGGCTAGTGAAAATAGATATTCATCAGGCATATTTCCACTTGCCAATAGCGGAATCTCATCGGCGATTCCTCCGAGTGGTTTACAATGGAGAGATTCTCCAATTAACTGCTCTTCCATTTGGTCTGTCATCAGCCCCAAAGATTTTTGCTACCGTAACGAACTGGATTGCAGAGATCCTAAGAAGGCAGGGTTTACGTGTAGTAGTGTATTTAGACGATTTTCTTATAGCCAATCAGGACAGAATTGTCCTTATTTCTCAGGTTACAGAGACACTGAGAATATTAGAGATGCTGGGATGGCATGTAAATTACATGAAATCAGTCTTAGAGCCATCACAAACTATAGAATACCTAGGTCTTATTTGGGACACCAGACAAAACATTTTGAAATTACCTTACAAGAAAATAGAAAAGATAAAAAATTTGATTTCAAAAATGTTAAACAAGGGAGACAGCTCTTTAAAGGAGACTCAAATTCTACTAGGCTTACTCAATTTTGCCAATTATGCAATTCAAAGAGGTCGACTTCACTGTCGCCAGATGCAAATATACCTAAGATCCTTCAAAAAGAACAAACCAAGAGAGAGAAGATCTACCTTACTAGTCTACCCTTACTAGTTCAACGAGATCTGAAATGGTGGTTGATGAAACTCAATCAGAACTCAACACCAATAATCAAAAAGAGCATTACTCACTATTTGACAACAGATGCAGCAGATGCAGGCTGGGGGGCTCAGCTAAACGATACTTACCTATCAGGAGAATGGGCTCCTTATCAAACACCTTGGCATTCAAACTTGAAAGAAATGTATGCTGTATTTGCAGCAATAAACAGTCATCGGATAACTTTAAGAGATGCACACATTCTGATACAATCCGACAACAGGACTCTGGTAGCATATCTCAGAAACGAGGGAGGGACACGATCCCTTGCCCTGTTAAAATTAACTGCCAAGTTGCTGAAACTTACCGAACAATACAACATAACCCTGTCAGCCACCTACCTCCCAGGGAGGTTAAACGGAATTGCAGATCGCCTGTCAAGAGGCCGCAGAATTCCAGAGTGGCATCTCCTTCCGCAAGCCACGGAAGAGATATTCAGACAATGGGGCGTCCCAGAAATAGATTTGTTCGCAACCAGAGAATCCGCAGTTGTACCAAAGTACGTAACCTTAGACTCCAGAGATGGTTATGCAGTTTTCTGCGACGCCTTCAGTCAACAATGGGATTTTCAGCTGGGTTGGATATTTCCCCCACCCAGCCTAATACCAAGAGTACTAGCGCACTTGAACAGTGCCAAGGGAATATTCATCCTAATAGCACCAGAGTGGACCAGATGCTTTTGGATACCCGATCTGAGAGCAAGAACCATAACAGACCCAATTCCGATTCAGAACCTAGAGAAGGTCTTAGTAGATTTGACAACAAACTGCTGCCCTCCACAGGTGGACAGGTTGACCCTTTGTGCCTGGAAGATTATGGGTGGGCCGATCAGGTCTCTCATTGGACAACAGAGGAACAAAACTTATTGAAAAATAGTTGGAGATCATCTACTTTATTAACATATAAAGCTCCAATTAAACGTTGGTTAAGTTGGTGTAAGACTAATGGAGTCAACCCTAGAGAACCCGAGGGTGAACAGGTCGCTAGATTTTTGGCAAAATTATTTTTGCAAGATAAATTAGCATACAGAACCATATTATTACATAAATCAGCTGTGTCTACATACTGCGCTACATCTAAAATAGATCTTTCAAAAAATTTCTTTATTCATCAAGTACTGAAAGCAATTTCCCTTACTAGACCTGGCATAAGAAAACTACCTGTATGGGATACTAATATTCTGTTTAACTGGATAAAAGAGACAGAGAATTCTGGATCACTATTTGATATCAGTAGACGAACAGCCGTAATACTACTGCTTGCTTCTGGCAGGAGAATTCATGATCTCACCTTATTAGATAGCAGCCCTGAGGGTCTAATAGACGATCAAGACACAATTAGCTTGTGGCCCATATTCGGTTCAAAAACAGATTCGAATACTCACAGACAATCGGGTTGGATGTTACGGAAGCATCCAGATTATCGTGTATGCCCCGTCAAACATATTAGAGATCTTATAAAAAAATCTGAAAGGCGAAGGAGCCTAGACAGAGATGTCACAAATTTGTTTATCTCACTATCTGGAAAAGTAAAGCCAGCCTCAAGGACAATGATTGCGGGTTGGATACGTAGTATTTTTAAAGAAGCCAAGATTGAGGCTACACCTGGTAGTATTCGATCAGCGGTCGCTTCAAGAAGCTGGTTAGAAGATAGACCAGTACAAGCAATATTAGATAGAGGAAACTGGAAAAGCATGGAGACATTCAGAAGATTTTATTGTCGTCCAGTCAAAGAGATCAGATCTAGTAAAGATTTATTATATAACAACTTCAAAGTTATTTAAAAGTTTTAGTTTATTTTTATTTTTTCTCTTTTTTTTGTGTTAATTCAATTATTTTTATTTTATTTTTCTCTTTCTATGCTACTTATTCTAGATAGAGAGATACCTATATGTAAAGGAAAAGAGAAATTGTTCAAACTTCTTATCAGAAGTCCTTGATCTCATCAAGAGTTATTTAATTTTTATTGTATTTTAATTTAATTTTAAATTTTATCAGAATAACAAATGATTAAGAGTTATGGACATAAGAAGGTCATTAAATATGATTGTTTAATTAAGAAGTTCCTATTAATTTGTTAATTTAATGTTCAGACTGATTAAGATACTTAAAATAAAGCTGATTTACTTTGAGAAGTTTTTTAAATTTCTAATCATCATATGCGTTGTATTACTTATGTTTTCACCAGCAGATACCAAACAGGTCTTCAATTAACACTGTGTGTCTCGGAAGGACACATAATATAACTGTTTTGCATTCCAACAAAACAGGTATTATGTGTTGAACGAGACACACAGTGTCCGAGCAATTTTCTTGCTGTTGTACTGAAGACTATATGAATTGACAGCTATGTCACATCTGTCACATTAGGGAAAGAGATGGCATGCTGGTGAGTAAGAGATAGAGGTATAAAAACAGGGTAAAGATGGTAAGTTTTTAAGCTATAAATAGTAAATAAAAGGCAAATCTTTACATGCTTTCTTCAATTAACACTGTGTGTCTCGTTCAACACATAATACCTGTTTTGTTGGAATGCAAAACAGTTATATTTTATGAAAAATGACTGCAAAAATCACGCCTGCCAGTCCCAATGTATGGAATTTATCAGAACGCCGGGCGGCTTCGTACTCAACGGTCATGTCGGTTTTTGTAGCTCCGCTACTAAAAAATAATATTAAATAAATGAAGGAGCAATCGTAACGAGAATTTTGAAGCGGTCGCGCTATACTTATTTGGCATATACGATAGAGGTCTGGTCTAAATCACAGGCTGTGTGGGTTCGAACCCTACTAGTTTCACTTGATCTAAAAGATATTTTTATATGAAAGTTGATAAAATGCTCTTTTTCTCTTCCTAAATAATTTTATAAAATGCAATAAAAATACTGTTCTAAATTTTTATATTTCATTTCATCTGGACTCTTATACTATTGACAATAAAATGTATTTAAATCAATCTTACTAGTAACATTAAAATTCGTAAGCGCCATCTATATTTCTCAATAGAAATGATGTAGACACATTGATAGTTAGAAATATGAAGATTCATTGTTCAAGTTGAGTGCTCGCTCCATTTTCCTTTTCAATTTTTTTTATTTAGCCGTATTATGTTTTATCAATTATTATTATTTATTTTATAGTTCTTATCTATACAGATGATATAAAAGTGAAGTGCCTGTTTGAAATCTCAAAATAAATTAAAAAAAAATCGGACCAGGAGATTCCGAAAGTGCTTGTTATAGAATTTTGTCTGTCTGTCTGGATGTTCCGGCTAATCTCGGACACAGCTGGATCGATTTTGACGTAATTTTAAATGGCAGATAGCTGATGTTATAAGAAGTACCTTAGGCTACGTTTTTAGGGTTCCGCGAAAAAAATCCAAAAGTATATTTGTCTTTCTGTTTGTTATCCTTTTATGGACAGACTATTGAACCGATTTGGATGAAACTGGGTACATATGTTATTTTAATATCGAGGGTGGCCAAGAACTACTTTACATCCCGAAAATGAGATAGTTTCCAATATGAAAATATATTTGGCCGAACGGGTCTAAATGATCAAACGGCTGAATGACACAAATGGTCGAATTGACCGAAACGACTGAAATGGCCGAAATGGCTGAAATGACTGAAATGGCTGAAATGGCCAAAATGACTGAAATGGCCTAAATGGCCAAAATGGCCAAAATGGGTGAAATTACTGAAATGGCTGAAATGGCCAAAATGACTGAAAAGGCCCAAATGGCCGAAATGGCTCAAATGGCCCAAATGGTTGAAATGACTGAAATGGCTGAAATGGCCGAAATGGCCTAAATGACTGAAATGGCCCAAATGGCTGAAATGACCGAAATGGGTGAAATGGCCCAAATGGCCGAAATGGCCCAAATGGCTGAACTGTCCGAAATGGTCGAAATAACCGTAATGGTCTAAATGGCCGAAATGGCCAAAATGACTGAAATGGCCCAAATGGCTGGAATGACCGAAATGGCCCAAATGGCTGAACTGACCGAAATGGCCCAAATGGCCGAAATGACCGAAATGGCCCAAATGGCCGAAATGACCGAAATTGCCTAAATGGCCTAAATGACTGAAATGGCCCAAATGGCTGAAATGACCGAAATGGCTGAAATGGCCCAAATGGCCGAAATGGCCCAAATGACCGAAATGGCTGAAATGGCCGAAATTGCTGAATTGACTGAAATGGCTAAAATGGCCCAAATGGCCGAAATGGGTGAAATTTCTGAAATGGCCCAAATGACCGAAATGACCAAAATGGCCTAAATGGCCAAAATGACTGAAATGGCCCAAATGGCTCAAATGACCGAAATGGCCGAAATGGCGGAAATGGCTGAAATGGCCCTAATGGCCGAAATAACCAAATGGTTGAAATGGCTGAAATGGCCGAAATTGCCTAAATGGCCAAAATGACTGAAATGGCCTAAATGGCCAAAATGACTGAAATGGCCTAAATGACTGAAATGGCCCAAATGGCTGAAACAACCGAAATGGCTGTAGTGGCCCAAATGGCCGAAATGACCAAAATGGCCCAAATGACCGAAATGGCTGAAATGGCCGAAATGGCTGAAATGGCTGAAATGGCCCTAATGACCAAATGGCTGAAATTGCCCAAATGGCCGATATAGCTGAATTGACTGAAACGAATGAAATGGCCGAAATGGCCAAAATGACTGAAATTACCGAAATGGCCGAAATGACCAAAATGGCCCAAATGGCCGAAATGGCTGAAATGGCCCAAATGGTTGAAATGGACGAAATGGCCTAAATGACTGAAATGGCCCAAATGGTTGAAATGGCTGAAATGATCAAAATGGAAAATCACAAAAAACCTACCCGAAATTTTGGGATAACGCATAATATTTATTACATAAATCCATTATACCGAATTTTAACTAAATCGGTTCGGTAGTTTTTCCGTAAAAGGATAACAAACAAAAAGACAAATATATTTTTATCCCGGAAACTATTCCATATTTCGGGATAAAAGAATCCTATGTTCATTCTCAGCATCGAAAATATATATAAAATGAATTTCAGCCAAATCGGTCCAGTAGTTTTTCCGTGAAAACGGAACAAACAGACAGACAGTTACTTTCGCATTTATAATATCAATAGGGATAATATGAATTCATTGTTGTTCCATAATACAATGAAATGATTTTTATAACATTTACATCTAAAAACTAATATCATTAGAATAAAGTTTAACTGTATCAAAATTAGTTACAAAAAGAGAAAAAAAAACCACCTGTGTGCTGATCGAGTCTTCAACCTCCTCACTACCTTAGTATTAGAAAACCACTAGGCCAAACATGTTTAGTACTTCGTGTCGAATTTTCAATACGTATTATCCACGTGAACTTCTCTCACTTTATCATGTTTTGTCTCGCTTCCTCTTGTTCTCAGCCGCATGAATAGTGTGATATCGGTGCCGTGCAATGTTCGTTAGCTACGTATACACCTATTTATGTTACGTAGCGTATGTTCGGTGATATACAATATTTTACCACACGCACGCACGCCTTAAACTGGCGCTGTCCCATTTATTTATTTATTTATTTATTAGAATCTCCAACAAAGGATACACATAACAATTTGTAAATATAAATAACCTTACACTTTAAATCAACGTGCTCCTTCAGTTACTGGAGACCACAACATGCGTAAAAACTAGTCAATATATATAGTCACATTGAAGTAAACATTGGTTGCGCGGGGGTAAACTATGTGAAACACCGATTTGAATTAGTAGTATACAGGCTCTTAAGTAACGAACGAACTACTGCATCTCTTTCCAACGCCATAAGTGAAAACAGTTCGAATATATGTATTTTTTCTTAATACGGTATACACAAATAATTTAATAGTCAAGTAATTTTATTATACAAAAATATTTAAAATCAATACCTATACAGTTGTTTTTATATATTTACATACAATACAGTTAAAACAGTGAGGTAGCTAATATCTATAGGCTTATTATAAAGAGTGAAAAGATTTACAAAATATATAACAACTTTTACTCTATATTTACAATCCACCATGAAGATTTTTCTAATTATTATTTTTTAATTTATTCATTACTAATAGGTACAGTACAGTAACACGATTCGTAAATAAGTAAAAAATGAAACTTGTTCTCTCTGGCACTTATTTAAAGAAATTACATAGAAAAAGCTTGTTATAATAGATTATATGAAAATGGCTAAATAAAAAAGTTAGTCTGTGGACGGTAGGAATTTTGCCACGCAGCATTTTACAACTTCTTAAAACATATAATTCCAGAAAAATTGTACAGTACTTTAAAAAAAAAATCTTTCAGCTCTGGGTGAAAGGTGAAATAACTTTATATGATATTTTACCAGGAAATTTCCCTCGGCCCTGTCAAGATATATTTTCTCTTAATACTGGCCAATAAAAAATCTGTATATAGCAGATTTTTTAAGTATCTCTTTAGTATTGTTACGAGTGCGAGACTCGAAGTAAAAATACCGTTAGAATTACTATAGAGTTTATTAGAACTATACAAACACGTATATAACACAGGTACAAATATAACCGAACACAACAAGTCCAAACGTAATGCAATAAAACGCCCAAAATCCGTCACTTTTTAGATTCCCGATTGTAGTACACACTTCTTGCTTCGCTTCGTGGTTATCGCTCGACTGAGCCAATCAGGTCATCGTTTTATACTGCGAACTGCAATGTCCCCGTATCTAACTAAGTAGACTTAATCCAACACACCTGGCTAATGACTGCCATAAAAGATTACAATACAACAAGGGGATGTTTTCTAATCACAAATTTTAAACACAAAGTGAACAAAAGAAGACGACCATAAAAGAATTTAAATGTTATTAGTTCAAATGCCGACGGGTAATAAATGTGCTTTGTTTCACACATGCAGGTGGATTTTGTTTTAGTCGGGACTAGAGTTGTAACAGTATCAAATAAGATTTATTTATAGGGTAGTTTGTTTAAGCCTGTTTTATGTTGTGTCGTCCCCAGATTTATAAATATCAAAGAAAACCGACTTAATTCAGTATTTTTATAAGCTACTATTGCAAAAACCCCACAACAACTGGCATTCTCCATATTACTGCGATATTGGCCAAATCAGCGCCAGTAGTGTTGAAGCCCAATAGCCAAAAATGATTCCAGAACAAATTAATAATAAAATTGTGTTAAAGAACCTAGCAACGTTCATAATTTGTCTAGCTACTTTAAAAAACTTGAAATATCTAATTATTGTACTGTACTAAATTTTGAATTATGTACTATTCAAGTTTTGTACTACCAACTAAACAAGTGTTTGAGTAAAAATATAATACAAGTCACTTCTTTTCGTTGGCAAGCGCTTGTCCCAATGAGGCGGTAGCAACTGTCGGATTGGCCGCACTCACTATCTTGTCCAACAGTATACGCGTCTGTAGCTGAAATGATAATATTAAACTTTAACAAGAACGTTTCTTGTCATAAAACTTTTCATCTCATCAACATCTCTGGGACCCAATTCTGCCATTATCTTATCAAAGTCGTGCTTGTAGTACGCCACTATATATATTTATATACACTACATATATTTATATTACACTATATATATTTATTACACTATATATATTTATATTACACTATATATATTTATATTACACTACATATTTTTAATAATAATAATCGGCAGACAAACACACACATTGTATATCCCCAAATTAAGCAAGTTACGCTTGTGTTATGGGTAATATACAACGGACCACTCTGGGGCCGATCCCAGACACCCAGACCATGGTAAATAACGGAGAAAATACGTTTCCGAAATTTACTATACCAGGAATCGAACCCGGAGCCTCTGCGTTGCAGTGAGGTAGGCCGGCAAAGGCTTAGCCCGCTCAACCACAGAGGCCGTCAATATATTATATATATTTATATAATATATTGACCGGGTTATATATATAGTGTAAAATATATTTATATTACACTATATATATAACCCGGGCGCGTTAACATGACACCTGGCTCGTCGTCATGCGAAATCAGTAGCGTCAGCATCACTGTTATCGTTCTTCCATTTGAGTTTCGGAGTCATTTGTTTGCTGTAGAATCGCAACGTACAATTGGAAAATCTTCTACTGACAAGTGACAAAATGAATCGCAACAAAATTTTAACTTGAAGTTTTACGGGTAGATTGTTAATGTACTTGTCTAATGGGGATTGTTCACAAAAAATTACCCTCTGATTTTATATTTTTATTACGTAAAATAGGGTATTTTAAGATACTAATTTGAATATTTTTCTATTTTAAGCGTCAGTTTTTTTATAATTCGAATTTAAAGTTATTTCTGCGATGACGTCATAAGGCACAAGTTTACATTGATTTCTTTACCTTTTTTTTGTCAACACTGGGGGAATGTATTTGTACATATCCTTAGGCCCCGGGGGATGTCACTAAGGGGTATGTGGGACTCCCGGCTGTTGGTGCATGCACCGACTGCCAGACTACCCACTAAACCTTCCAGCGTCCCTCCGCATCATAATGAGGTGCCACGGGACCGTAACCATGGGTATGACTGCCGTGTCACCTCGATGCAAGCCGACAAGGGGGGGGGGGGGGGCTAGGACACCCCACGGCACTGGGTGTGGCTCATCGGGAGGGTCTCCTGACCCCCCCGTCCCACTATGTTATGGGGAGGAGATGAGCAAAGCGCCGCCTGTGAGCCCCTGTTCGCCGTCTGCGACAGGGGTCCGCCTGCTCGTCCTCCTCCCTTGTTCTTTCGGCAGCCTCCTTCTGGGACATAACGTCCTCGCAGAAGGAGGTCACCGCTAGCCATTTCCTCTCGCTGTGTAGCATCTGGTCGACCACGCTGGACAGCGAGAGATCCCTACCGATGATTGACATCAGGTCATGCCGTTGGGGTCCCCAAGCGGCACATTCCTCTAGCGTATGGCGCGCCGTGTCGACTGGCGCGCTGCATTCGTGACAGTCTGGGGTCGGCTCCCGCCTCGCAATCTGGTACAGGTACTTACCAAAGCAGCCATGCCCGGTAAGTATCTGCACCATTCTGAAACTTAGGGTTCCGTGCTTTCTGCGGACCCAGCGGGATAGATGGGGCGAACTGCTTCAACTGTTTCCCGGCCTGCCACCGGGGATTCCAGTTCCTCCGACCAGTGGCGGATTAGGGTCTCATCTGCGCGTTCTCTGGTCCGTTTTATTTCTTCGGGACTAGGCCTCCCGCCCCTATCCCAGACGCTTCTCCGGAACTGGTACATCTCAGCAAGCACATCTGCCTGGAGCTCCCAAGGAGGATCACCCGCCAAGAGTGTAGCCGCCGTCCAGGATACCGTACGGTAGCTCCGTATGGCCCTAATCGCCAGAACCCTCTGACAACGATGCAGCCGGGCTTTGTTTGTGCGGTTCAGGGCCTCGGCCCAGATAGGAGCACCGTACAGCGCCATGCTTCGGAGAATGCCGGCATAGAGTCGCCGACATGTCGAGCCCGGTCCCCCCACGTTGGGCAACAGTCTAGCTAGGGCGGCAGCGGCCCCTACCAGTTTCGGGGTCAGCTGGGTGAAATGAGCCCCGAAGTTCCAACGGCCGTCGAGTGTGAGGCCCAGGTACTTCATATGGGCCTTCACCGTCACCGATACGCCTTGCACGACAATGTGCGCGTTCCGAGGTGGTCCCCTGCGAGGGCCATGGAAGAAGAGGGCCTCCGTCTTCTCCGCGGAGACCCTCAGACCGAGCTGCCTAATTCGGTCCACTACCAGCGACGTGCTAACAGTGGCCAGTTGGGCAGCCTCCTCGTAGGAGCTGCCTCTGGCCATGACGAGAGTGTCATCCGCGTACCAGAGAACTCTTGTCCCTGTCGGGATGGGCTCCCGTAAGAGCCAGTCGTAGCTGATGTTCCACAGGATCGGCCCCAATACCGAACCCTGTGGAACTCCGCACGTCACTCGACGTCGTCCAGCTACTTGGCCGTTTTTGCCCTCCCAAAAGATGAACCTGTCCTGGAGGTATGCCTCCAACAGCCTTCTCAAGTACGGGGGCACTCGCATGAAGCACAGTGCCTCCCGTATAGTTTCAAATGGGAGACTGTTGAAGGCGTTCGCGATGTCGAGCGAAACTGCCAGCACAGATTTCTGAATCCCTCCAGACTCTCTCTCTCTGGTCCAGTCTCTTAGGGCACTCAGAGCGTCCAACGTGGAGCGCCCTGCCCGAAAGCCGTACTGCGCTTCAGAGAGGCCAGGTTCCATCGTGTCGAGGTGCCGGACGATTTCTTTACCTAGAAAACAAAAATAATAAAAGCAAGTTTTATCTATATCTAATCATAGTAATCTGTGCTACTTATTTAAATATCACTGTCATTACTCATTACGTATCGTGATCATTTTTGTGTATTTTGTCGCTAGGCTTATAATTTTTCGTGTTCAACCATTATTATTTTCTATAGTTATCGTTAACTTTTTTATAGTGGTCTTTAGGGAAAATCCATGTTACATAACTTAAATCAAATAATGTACAGCTAGATGTTTTTTACACATGAAGCAGGCAAACAGGCAGACGGCCCACCAGATTGGATTTAGTAAGGTCAAATAAAGGTCAAACTCATTTCTTACAAAATACAAGAAGATCCTACGTTTTTTGGAATTTTAACTAGACAGAAATGATTAGGGACACTATTCCTCGAAATGGTTTTTCAAATAGCCAGATTGAAAAAAAGTGAACCATCCCCATTTGAAAACCTGCCCGTAAAACTTCAAGTTAAAATTTTGTTGGGATTCATTTTGTCACTTGTCAGTAGAAGTTTTTCCACTTGTACGTTGCGATTCGTTTTTCCACTTGTCCGTTGCGATTCATTTTTCCACTTATCCGTTGCCATTCGTTTTTCCACTTGTCCGTCGCGATTCGTTTATCAACTTGTCCGTTGAAGTTTCACTTCTAATATTGCAAATATAATCTGCAAATTATGATTTGGTTAGGTTAGGTACATTTTAATTAATGCATTTTTTATTTAAATTTTATTTTATCAAACAAAAAACTGAAATCGATCCGGAAACAAAAAAAACATTCATAGTCTACTCTAAAATTATACACATACAACGGAACATTAACAAATGGGCATCTTTCGTCATCAACTTCATTCGGACATCTAATTATGTTAACAGAAAAATATTTCCTAAAAAAAATAACTCAATAAAATTTCGTTTGCTCATGTTTTGATGAAGAGGCTCCGAAACTACTGAACCGATTTGAAAAATTCTTTCACTGTTGGCAAGCTACACTATTCCCGGGTGACATAGGGGTATATTATATTTACAAATTAATTAGGGGTCCTTACTAAAACTCCAATAATGTAAATCCCAAGGTGTAAAAAAATACCTAAAATCGCGTGCTCTGTGAAGACTATTGATGATAGAATAAAATAATGTACTATTATCTACAAAAAGTGTCGCGACACTATATATCTAACTATTATAGTTATGCCACAATAAGTGTTCTTTTATTTTAAAATTAAAATACCGCCGCTAGAAAAGGCTCTTTATTTGTATCTTGGTATTAATCCTTATCAAATTAAATTACTTCATATACAAGATTGCTTCAATACCTTTATATAACTTTTTGAATTATTCAATTTGGACATTCCATTCGAAAGATATCACGAGTTCAAAAATGTAAGAATTAGACCACGTGACCGTGACGCTTTTTCGTGAGCGAAAGATTGTAAGACCCCATCTATGTAGAAGTTTCACTTCAAAGATCCGAATAACAAATAACAGCTAACAAATTACTCCAAAACTCAAATGGAAGGATACGTGCAACGATTACAGTGATGCTGACGCTACTGGTCTCGCACGACGATGAGCCAGGTGCCATGTTAATGCGCACGGGATTTATATTCATAACGTTCATTAACATAACATTCATACGCTAACCAATGAGAAATAACTGTTTTAACTTTTTGGTTGCTTTTCAATACACATTTCGGCAAATCCATTTCTACTAATGGTAATACCAATTTTTTCGACTATTATTCTACCGCTATGAAATCCAGAAGATATTGATGGTTGATTAGAATACGAACTTTTGACACTGTCGGAATAGAATCGGCATAATTGTGGCTTATGGACGTTTGTAACACTAGGCGCATTAACACAAACACAAAAAGAAATGCCTTTTCTTAAAAAGGCCAGGCTGTGGCGCAGAGGTACCATCTTCCAAGTATAATGTGTATTTTTACAATTACCACATGGCAGTAAAGAAAACATCCCGAGGAAACCAACTCATTGGGATTAATAATCAAGCTCCCCAACCCGCCCTGGAAAATCATAGGGGCACACCATCTGTTGCTGATATTATTTAATATTTAGTTATATTTGTAGAAATGACCAGTTCTATTGTAACCATGCAGATTTAAAACTGCATATTTTTGACAAACAAACATAGAAACGAACACATTTACATATTAAAAGTAGCTGAGCCAGCCCTCTATTGTTTAGAAACTATGTATGTTCATGTCTTCTAAACCTTACAATTTTGAGAGGAAACAGAACAAAATACATATATTACAAACTTGCTATTTTATAGTGTAAAAGTGTCATTGAAATTCATCAAACCATCTCATATATTGTAATTTATAAATAGGCATCATATCAATAGTAATTTAGATTGGTTGTCACTTAAGAAACTTCAATTATATTAATATAATCATATAGATGATAATACTACCTCATTTCCATTATCCCTTGCTGCAGAGCGTACTTTTTCTAATTCTTCCGCTAGATGTTTAGACCTTTCCAAAGACTGCTGCTTATGTGCTTCATACATATTTCTGAAAAAGACCAGTTAAAACTTATGATTTGTGAATACATAAAATTATGCAAAATGTTCAGTTGATGGTATTTATCCATTTGAGTTTATAAGGCTGATTTCATACTACATTGAATTTTAAAATCTAATTTTATATATACTCATATGTGTACTCAACATTTAAGGGATTATTACTAAACCCCAATGGATAAAAGAAAAAAATAAAAACTTTGTTTAAAAAAACCGACTTCAAAAACAAAAAAACAAAAAAATGATCGTAAAATGAAAACTACTGGGCCAAACGATGTCAAATTTTTAGGGGACCACATGGCAGCTATTCTGCGTCGAACAAAAAAAGAATCACGTAAATCGAATAATAAATCTCAGAGTAATCGGTGTACATATGGAACGGAGTGAAAATTATTTCCATGAAAAATGTGCATAAAATGAAAACTACTGGGCCAAACTATGTAAAATTTTTAGGGGACCAATTGGAAGCTATTCCGCGTCGAACAAAAAAAGAATCACGTAAATCGGATCATAAATCACGGAGTTATCGGCGAACATACATAAAAAAAAGCAACAAAAAAAAACGACAAATTGAGAACCTCCTCCTTTTTTCGAAGTCGGTTAAAAAGTATGAATATCACACATCTCTTCTCATCTCGGACATGATTTCGACACAACATTAAATTAAGTGCAAACCTTATTCGCTGATGGCCTACAAATTCTTATACAATATATTTAAATTATGATTTTTATGGCAGGTGGTTGGTCTACCAGGCCTGGAAGATATCTTATTTTATACATTTACTTTAATGGGCTCTTCACTCCAGGACTCATCTAACATAACTGACCCACTGCCACTACAACTTACTATTATTGTGTGATGCTATATTATCCCACAAAATAGTGTGTACTTTTGGTAATCTGATTTTTCCTCTATACATAATTATGTACTCTCTATATTTGATATCTTTTTACAGAAATTAATAATGTAAACATTTTACCTGATAACATATAGTTGTAGAAAAACTCCTATACTAGCAATACCAAAACAAATCATTATGATGTAAAAATTGGGCAGCTTTTTTATTCCTGTGAATCCATAATATGCACCTGCATTTTCTTTTACTGTATGCGTTTTAGTTTGTTGATTATAGTAGCTGTAGTTTGGATTCTTTCTTAAACTGGAAATTGAAAAAAAAATTATCTAAATTATAGTTGTTAACCTTATGCAATGTTTTGTAAACTAGTGTATATGGAATATAAGAGTTTTCCCACATAGGTTTGCATCCTCACTGCATGTTATGTATATTTGAAATATCGAGCTGCACTCTGAGGAGGGTGGTTGGTCTTTTTATCCAGAAAAGTAACGTTCAAGATGATAAGGAACATTTTTTTATGGACCATGATAATATATAATAATATACTTACAAACAATGCTAAACGAACTATCCCTAGAAAGCAGTAAAGTTGGACTATAAATGAACTTAGCCAAAACAATAATTATCACAAATGCAGAGGAAATAATGATTATGGTCAGAGAAGACGAAATAGAATATGTCTCTCAATATACATACTTAGGTCAAATTATTACATTCTAGGACCAAACATGCAAAGAAATAAAAAAAGAATAGCATCAGGATGGAATAAGTACTGGAGCTTATAGGAAATGAATGGAACAAAGATGTAAGCCTGGCAGTGCCATGTACAACATATCTTCTATCGGACTTCATAACAAATGGGCATACAGACAAAAGTGCAGTTTTAAACAAGGGATAAAATTGTGAATAGAACTAAACTAGTTGATTGTATAAAGCTGAAATTGGGAATGCCCTTCTTGCATACTGGTAAGACTTAATAAATTGTAACATGCATAATTTTTAGTAAACAACAACAAAATGGCAATGTTGCATATACACCTATATGTTATGAAGCCCTCAATATGGATGTGCTAAGACACTCGCACAGCTAAAAGAAAACTAAGAGATATACTGTCATAAATAGATTCTTAGAAATGGAGATGGACAAGGCATATTCTCAGGTGCAAGTTTCCAAAATGGAGCAAGCTAGTGACCCACTGGCACCCAAAGGTTGGTAAAAGGAGTAGGGGAAGGCAAAGCAATTGCTAGGAGGACGAGATCAGGCTTGCTGCTGGACCCTATTGGTGATGTGCTGCCTTAGATAGGCAGCACTGGCATGAGCTGCGGGAGGACTTTGCCAGAGGGTACTCTGAGAAGAGAAATCTGATCTAAGGGAAACGCTGAAAATTACCCCATCACAGATTTAAGCTTATATTATTAAGAGATTACAGGGGGGCTTTGTGGCGAAGCCTTAGGTGAGAGGCGACACCTCGTACCTGACTCCGGGGGCCAAGACAAGGCCCCTGCCTCCGTGCTTGCCTTAACCAGCCGGCACGGAGTGGAGATCGCTAGAGCTAAGACTCAAGCTCCAGGGGTGGAAGTGATAAATGGCATCACCTCAGAAGTAGCTTCGGTGAACCTGCAGCCCACCTCTCTACACCCCTTAGCCACTCGCACCCATGTTGCCCCTGTCTTTTGTGGCATTTTTAGGGGCCCATGCAGGGATTGGTGAGTCACCGTCTGCCCATTTTTCCATGTTCCCTGAACATTGTGACGGGCAGATGCCATAGTCCCCATATTCCCAGACCGCTATTACCACTAACAGTTCACCCCAATAGCCCGGTACTTATAGTCCTACACTGGCCGGGGCTTGTCCTTGGGTGCATTATTATAATGGTGTAGTCAGGGATAATTGCTGGTCAGTGTCACGCCACATATTTACATTAAATTTGTCAAGGGGCCTCTACGTGTTGGCCTCCCCATGGCCCCACGCAAGCCCTCCAAAAGTCAGGGCCATTTTTATGGCCCGTGGTCTTGAAAGACATACAATAATAAAATAATAATAATAATGTGTGAATCTGTGAATGGATTAATAGCCAAGAGCCTTGACCGCCACCTTGAAAGGCTCTCGCTTGGTATCTGGTTGAAGGGTCAGATAAAGAAGGCAGCTCTGTTGGACACGGCCCGTATTGTGAGGCGATTCCTGTATCTGGAGCCTTAACCACCGGTAGTCTGGACCCTAGGCCCCACTACCGGCAAAGATCAGTTTTTTATAAATAAATGTATATATATATTTTATAAGATATTTATAAGAAAAATGTAAAAGATTTGGATAATAAAATATATATGTGAATAATAATAAAGATATTTATAAGAAAAATGTAAAAAATTTGAATAATAAAATATATATGTGAATAATAATACCAACCCATTTATATAATAATAAATATCCCACTGCTTGGCTTGGGCCTCACATTTATAAGGGAACAGCCAGGTGGTAAGTACAATGCTGCTGTGCTGGCAAATTAGTAACAGGGAAGGGCTAGACAGATCACTTAGTCATTTTGTTGAATATATTTGTTGAATCCTCACATTTTTTCTAATGTGGGTAGTTTGATAGGTGCCACTGGCTTTTGGTTTCGCCGCCATTGCGTGGTGGCGAAACAGTCTCCAACGCACGCGAGGTCTGTCCGGACGTTCCGTTTTCTCCGTGCACGTGAATGTTTCACATCCCATTCTTGGAGCTTTCTATTGAACTTTATACAAGCCGTGCTTGCTATTTTGTGTGAGTGTGCCAATCTTACAACCCGACGTGCCATTCGAGGACCTGTTCGTGCCGTGCACTATCAGGAGCTGTCTAGCTGCCCCATTGGAGGTGGATTCCGAGGTTAGTGGTACTTATTACCCCATTGGTTTTGTGCAGGATTTGGCATACCTCTCACTCTCTCATATATAAACCTATACAGTCCATATACCATTAGAACCAGCGAAGCTGTGTATGGATCCGTGATCCAGCATTGCACAATATTAAGGTATAAATATTTCTAGAATGTTAATTCTATTAATATAATGATCTGGAGGGAATTTCCTATTGAGATTCAGATGTGTTGCATAGATTTCCTACTTATGATGTATGAGACAGAGACATGGACAATAGCCCACAAGATTAAAGCCACTAAGCAGGATACATGAGTATATTATGTTAGATATTTCCACAATTAACCAATAAGTTGAAAACTGACTTGTAAGGCACATGTGTCCTATAAACATAAGATGTTGATTTATCACTACTGCTCGCAACAGTTGTAATGCTATCATACTGAGCACGACTGCTCGGCTTGCTTAGAACATTATATGCTTCTACAATACGTACAAACTTATCTTGAGCTCTTGCATCTTTGTTTTTATCTGGGTGATACTGAAAAATTAAAATAAATTTTATAAATTCAAGTTTATGGTCAGGTAAAAAAGGACAGTTTAATAAAGAAAACAAATGCTTATACGAAATTTAATGTTACCTAAGACATCTACAGTGATTGTTCGATAATGCAACACTTACTTCTTTACTCATTTGGATGAATGCTTCCTTAATTTCTTTTTGACTGCAGTTTTTTCTAAGATTCAGGACATCATAGTGGGTCCTAGATATGATGCGGTAAAATAAAAGATTTTAAGGATGCATTTCATGATCACTGTGTGAAGAAAGTTTAATGATGAACTCATACTTTACCTGTACAATCTAATTAATGCATTCACTACATTGCTCACAATTTTACGTCTTATTAAATACATAATGATTTTGAACGCCAAAAATATGGTAACAGTTGTTCATTAGAGGTGTGTAACTCCTGAGTGATTAACTCAAAAGATATATATCCGACGCGAAGAGTGATTAGATCTGTATATCACTTGCGTTCAAAATGTGTCTATATTTATTATATTTAGGTTTATGGCTTGGCAGCTAGGCCTTTAAGCCAGATCTTAGTTTATAATATACATTTAGTTTCTTCATTTTCTTAAGCCTATGTGCAGCACAGCTGAACTGTAGGTAATCAGCTAATGCCATTCAACGGTGTATATGCCCGAATTTCAAAAAGAATACTTTGTGAATGTATCCGGGCATCCGCATAAAACCGCTGGTTAGCAAATAGCTCAACTTTGCGCGTCCGTTGCTGTGTATTTAAAAAGTAATAAATATGAGTACATATAACTTACATAGCACGTAGTTTACGTCCGCTAGCACGCTGCACTTTACACAATCACAGAATATAAGTTGAAAGTTCACTGGGCCGGCCTTTGATATTGTATTTGGTTTTAAAAAGTATGGTGCGAAGTTAAGTGTCCCAGGGTTCGAAGAGAAGTGGTGCAGCCGCGCCGTCGCCGCTGCATTTCGCGCGTATTCGGTGTTGGGGGGAAGGAGATAGATATATATATACATTACCATAGTAGAAGGAGAAGTATTATACTATGTAATGAATGAAAGTGTAAGCCTGGCAACCATGCTCAAAATTCCCGCTTAAATAATAAACATCCCCCCGCCCGAGAAAGGCTAAAGCCTTTATCAACCAAAGTAAAAAGAAAGTATGAAATGTCCTTTGACGAGGTCAAAGTACCCGAAAATATAGATAAAACAAAAGTAAAATTCTAATCCTTAACCGCTAAATTAAAAATAAAAAGTATCACTAATGCTAATCTATAGGAAGTCGACAAATTTTAACGACAGGCCGTATGAAAGAACCTGACGAAGTCTTTAAAGTTACTACTCGAGTTACACCATCTTTTCCAGGCAGTAACCCAGAAATTCTTCCGCGTGCCCATTTTAGTGGAGGCAGATTATCCTCTTTAATGAGAACTAAGTCTCCAATCTTTGGTGGCTCAGTTGGCGAGGTCCATTTAATACGCATCTGAAGAGAGTGCAGATATTGCTCACTCCACTTTTTCCAGAAGCGTTGAGTCATCGCATGTACTAATTGATAACGCGACAAACGCGAAATGGATATATTATCCCAAGTCTTTTCAGGCACTGCCACGAGAGGTCTGCCAATAAGAAAGTGTCCCGGTGTTAACACCTCATAATTTTGTGGGTCATGGGAAATTGGACATAAGGGCCTTGAGTTTAAAACAGCTTCGATCCGAGTGAAGACTGTTGTAACTTCTTCAAACGTTAAAATTTGCTCCCCGATAACACGTTTCATTAAAGTCTTTGCCGATTTCACTGCTGCCTCAAACAATCCGCCAAAACGAGGCGCAGATGGTGGATTAAATATCCACGTAACCCCTTGTTCAGCAACTTTACCGCAAATTGAATGTTGTGTTTCACGAGATGCTAGGAATTTTTGGACTTCCGTTAAGTACCTATTGCTTCCTACAAAGTTTGTACCACAGTCTGACCTAATAACACTGGGTAAGCCGCGTCTAGAGACAAATCGTGAAAAAGTAGCTAAAAATCCTTCCGTTGACAGATCTCCAACCACTTCTAAATGTACCGCTTTAGTGGAGGAACAAATGAAAACGCAAAGATAAGCTTTCATAATTTTTGCATTACGTAATCGTGATGCACGAATATTATAAGGACCCGCAAAATCCGTTTGAACGGTATGAAACACTCCTGTAGCATTTACCCTATCTGCTGGTAAGTCAGCCATCACCGGATTTACTGGTTTAGCTTTCACCCGAAAACAAAAAATACATTTATAAATGTGACTACGGATAGCTTGACGGGCCGAAATTATCCAATACTTCTGTTGAAGTATAGCTTGAAGTGCAATCGCACCTATATGGCAATGTAATTTATGATTATAATCTATAATTAGCAAAGTTAATTTATGTGATTTGGGTAAAAGTACAGGATGTTTTGCCGCAAAAGATAAATTGGATAATTCAAGACGACCGCCTACACGAATCAGTCCATCCTCATCAATAAATGGCATAAGCCTCCGCAACCTAACTGAGCACGGTTTTTTAGCCTTCAAAAGTTCTATTTCCCGAGAGAACTTTTCTAATTGAGCTAATTTAATAAGTCTATTCAAGGCGCCCTGACGTTCCGCTACTGACAAAACACCTTTAAGTTTATTTATTGAATATCGTGTATTATTAACAAAACGCAAACAATATCCAACAACCGCTATTAATTTAGACAAAGAACTATATTTAGAAAATAACGAAACATCCGCACTTGACGTTCTTTGTACCGCATGTGACGTAATATATTGCTTTCGCGTACCTGGCATACCACTCACATTATCTTTTGGGTTTGCAACTTTACCCGGTATTTCCTCAACTTCCCCAAATTTTTCCAACAGTGTTTCAGAACTTACATGAAACGACTGGGAAATATCCGCTTGTGTATTATTAGTTTCGGTGTGTGACACCGGCCCCATAAGGATATAACCGAAAATTGTGTTCATAGCTAAAGGCATACCCTGAACCCGTACTATATCACCGTTAAGTAAAATTTCATTTATAATATCCGCACCCAATAATATGTCGATTTTACGGCTTTTATAAAATTGGTTATCTGCTAAATTAAGACCGCTATAATACTCAAGTAAGTTGGAAGGTAAAGAGCAACTTGGTAAATCACGTGAAATGTTATTAATAACTAAACCGCTTGTTATTAATCCCTGATCTACATGGCGAGGACTAATACGCAAAATGACGCTGCTGTCACACGCTTGCCTGTTACCACCAATTCCGCTAATATTAAAAGTATTATTTAACCGCTTAACACGTAATCTTAATCTGGTAACGCATTCTTTAGTAATAAATGTGCTCTGACTGCCGCCATCAATCAAAGCACGCGCTTCTTGATAGTTCCCGCTATTATCAAGAACACGCACTACCGCTGTTGACAATAAAACCGCGCGCCTGGCCGTAGTTGCTGAAACCGCATGCAACACGTTAGGCGGTTGAGTGCTAAAACCGCTCGAACTACTTTGTCCCGATGGACCCGCTACCGCTGGCACTAAAGCCGGTGTGACCTCCGCGTGACCTCTTGCCTGAGGTCTAAGTTGATTTTCGGATCGACGAAAATCAAAATGCAAAAGAAAGTGATGTTTATCCGATTGACATTTATTACAAATCATAGTACTCCGACATTCGTTAATATTATGTCTATTTAAACATCGAAAACATAAATAGTTACTACTCACTAACTGCTTTCTATAAAAAGGCTTTAATTTAATAAATTTGTCACATTTACTTAAATGATGTTGTAAGTTTTTACAACAGAAACATTTACCCCCAAACGCATGGTCACCCTGGTTCGTGGTGGCTACATGCGAGTGCAACTTAGTTGAAACGGTTGAAACGGTCGGTTTATTAATATTTGCAGTCTCCAAAATTTGAACATGACGTGTTAAAAAGGCAATGAAATCATCAAAAGTCGGAAGATCCTTTTCACTATATTTATCTTCAAAGTCTCGTTTTAAAGAGGTGTCCAATTTATTTAAGTTAATATGTAATAATAAGTAAGACCAATGTTGTACTGGAAACTGTAATTTTTCTAACCCTTTAGTAGTTTCAAGCAAGATATTTAAAAAGTTTTTTAAAGAAGATAAAGATCTGTTTACACTCGTAATCGCTAACAGAGTATTCAATAAACGATCAGCCTGTAATCGTTTATTACCATATCTGGACTTGAGAATGTCCAAAAGTACCGAATAATTATCCCCAGTAATCGATAAGTGTTGTCCCAAAGTTTTTGCCTCCCCACCTAATGCACCAAATAAATAATACATTTTTTGAGTATCGGATAAAGTGTTTTGACTTCCGATGATCGATTCAAACAAATCGATAAAGTGTGCATAGTCCTCTATTTTTCCCGTAAAAGTAGGTATTTGCACCTTTGGTAATAAACTATGATGGTTAAAATTGACAGACATCTCTGGGCATTCCTGTTTAACATTTTGTGGAAATAATGACGAATATTTAAATTTTACGGCATAATAAATATCCGTAACCGAGTTAAACTTTACTTTATGTTCATCGGAATTAAAATCATCCGACGACTCAGCCTCCATTAAAAGATGCAATTCGACAAACTGTTCATAATTACTATCTAAATCCGCACACCGTAATTTAAACATTTGTTTTTGTTCAAATGTCACTAATTCACCCTGACAAAGGGCATAACCGGTTTCTAAGTAATTAATAACCATATCATATCGCAATTTATTCATCGAACTTCCCTTAACACCTTTATGAGTAGGCGCCATTTTAAGTTACAGTTTATATAAGTAATATCCAAACAACCGAAAGTGAATTCAATAATATAATTCCACCTTTTATTTCGAAACTAGCCGCTTTTATCCAATTCGTATCAACCGCCAAAGATAACAAACTGGATAAATAGTTACGAATAAATCCGCTAGGTGGTAATTAAAAGTACAATAAATGCCCGCGCAAATTATTGAACCATGAACCCTGAGGTAAACAAAATGGTCGAATTTTCGCAAAAATTCGCTAGGTGGCCCGATCCCGAATAAATTATAACAATATCAGAGCGCGCGACGCGCGAACAATGAATCTCAAGATGGCCGCTTAATGAATGAATGTGAATTGAATTATGCTTGTCATCGTACATAAATAATTGTATCAATATAGAAAGTTAATATAAGTTTGGGGAAGTTTAATACATAAATAATGTTGAGATATATTATAAAGGATGAGTAAAGTGTATAGTGTGCAGTGCAGTTTTACCGCCAAAAACTGCCGCGTAAACTCGTCTATGTAACAACTTTCAACAACAAAATTAAACTATTTGCTATGAAATTGTATGTTTATAGCCAATTTTAAGGCAATCCGTGACGAAGGACCAATGTATATGCCCGAATTTCAAAAAGAATACTTTGTGAATGTATCCGGGCATCCGCATAAAACCGCTGGTTAGCAAATAGCTCAACTTTGCGCGTCCGTTGCTGTGTATTTAAAAAGTAATAAATATGAGTACATATAACTTACATAGCACGTAGTTTACGTCCGCTAGCACGCTGCACTTTACACAATCACAGAATATAAGTTGAAAGTTCACTGGGCCGGCCTTTGATATTGTATTTGGTTTTAAAAAGTATGGTGCGAAGTTAAGTGTCCCAGGGTTCGAAGAGAAGTGGTGCAGCCGCGCCGTCGCCGCTGCATTTCGCGCGTATTCGGTGTTGGGGGGAAGGAGATAGATATATATATACATTACCATAGTAGAAGGAGAAGTATTATACTATGTAATGAATGAAAGTGTAAGCCTGGCAACCATGCTCAAAATTCCCGCTTAAATAATAAACAAACGGAGTTCTTGTGATAACTCAAAAGGCCACATTTGACTATACAGTTCACATTTCTCACAAAACACATAATCACTACTCAAAAACTATCAATATCCTACAACTATTGTTCATTTTAGAGTAATTTTACACATTTTTAGAAAATAAAACTGCACAGCACAACATCACCTTTCAGTTCCCGCCAAAAACTCTCAAAAAAAAATGTGTCTTTATATCTTTAACTAGGAGTGCACGATATATATCGATATTGAATAAAATATCGATATATGTACACGATATATCGATTCTTCCCGATATAATCGAATAATCTAGTATCGATATGTACAATCGATACATTTTATCCGATACATCAAATATCGGTAGAAATTATAGAATAAAGTTTTACTTTTTTAAACTGATTTATGGTTGGTAACTTGAGTAAAAATAAAACGTAAAACCCTGAATTATTGAATAACTAGCCTTCCCAGTAACGAAAGTTTCGTTGTTAACAAAATACTCTAAATGACTTCAAATTAAACTCCACTACATACCTAACCTACAATGTATATTCGTCTCAACAGCTAAAGAGTGATTTCTGAGTTTCTCCAATAAACTCTCAGTTTTATTTTTTTGTATATTTTCAGCGCTGGTCAATTATGAGATATACTAATGAAATGATTCGATTATAAAATAAGTAAGCTACTAATTTCATAATCGATTTTCAATATTAATGTTCGAAAATAATTCGATTATGACATTAGTCATAATCGCCCCCCGCTAAACAACATACTACTCCTACTCTTAGTAAGGGCAGCACTAGTATTAAAAATGGTATAATCTGTGTCTGTGGGTACTCGTTTCGGTCTCAGTACAAAATAACTTACAAATAAATAAAAGCTATCTGTTTTGATTGTTTTGTTTGATACATTTTACGAAATGTAAATACAGTTATATAAAAACTAACTAATAAAAATAAATAGCACAATATATAAAAGCGGCTACAATTCAATTGTATAGAAGAAGCAAGCTGTGGCAATAAATTGATTACCTGTTTTATATATTACATTTTAATTTAAATTTTGTTTCAGCAAGGTCTCGACAAAAAGTATTGGGAATTATAAGTAATTAAACTTGATTTGTTTCTTATTCCCAGCTATTTTTACTTATATCAACCTGATCCCTATCAAATACTTAATATTAAAAACTAACTAAGTATGAAAATTACATTTTGTTACGATATATCGAAGATATCGATATATTTCTACGATATATCGCAAAGTATCGATACAACATTACGATATATTATATCGAAAATAATATCGATATTTTTTTGTATGAACATCCCTATCTTTAACTCTAGTTCATTCCTGTTCCACGCGATGAGAAAGAATGATTAGCCCGCGCACTGCGCATGCGTAGTAATTGAACGAGAAAACCGAATATAATTGCAAGCATTAAATCATAACACTATAGTTTTATTGTGTAATTTTGTAATATATACTAAAAGTCAAAGGCCATCTAAATGACGTGCATGTTATTTAAATGTCAGATATTTTGCGTTGCCACAGGTACGCGTGTCGGCTCTGCTAGTATATCACTCACAGATAATAACTCATCTTGTCTGCAATTGACACTGACACTATTCACTGTAAAGAGTTAAAGATATAAAAGAGTGACATATATATCTTTGTATCGAAAAGATATATATCACTCTTTTCTTCTTGGTGAGTGATTTTTCCCATGACTATTGTTCTATTCTATTCTATTCTATTCTTGTGTTATGGCTCCAACGCCTTTGGCATTGATTTTGCCAATGTCAGAGTAAAAGCGACAGGTATTTCATGTTATTATTTGGCAATATCCTTTTTTTATTGCGACGAAATGTCAAATTGTTGCCAATGCCAAACTGTCAATTTAATTGTCAAACAATTATGTCAAATTAATTGACATTAACTGTAGACAACAATCAAACACAGAAAGAGTGGGGGAAGACGAGGCATATAAGAGGGTAGAGGTAAGGAGAATGATCTCTGTATATGAAGAAGTGCCCATCGAAATCTATCGAAATTCGAAATACTTTAAATTAGGATGGCGCCAATTGGGCATCAGGTTGATTTTTAAAGAAAACGCCAGAAGTTATTAGAGTAGTGAAATAAAATTAGCCTTAAGTGTATTGTACTATAAAATTAGGTTCCTTTGCCTGCCATTGTGGTGAACTGTAAATCAAATGGTAGTCATTATATCGTTATGAATTTTTGGCGGGAACTGAAGGATGATGTTGTGTTGTGCACTTACTTTTCTAAAAATATAATATATAATATTACTTTAACAGATTTTTATCTGTTACATAACATGGAAAAATTAACGATATCAGTTGCATTAACAAAACATGTGGATGGCTTCACTTTTGAATTTATTAAGGTGATAATTTATTTGACTGATAACTTTAATAATATGATGATTGAAAAATCGCCCCTAAAATGAACAGTAGTTGTAAATTGTAGTACATTGATAGGTTTTGAGTAACAATTACGTGTTATTGTAAAAAATGTGAGCTGTATAGTCAAATGTGGCCTGTCAAGTTGTTACAAGATCACATTGGATTGGCGTCAGATAATAAGACCTGCAATTTGGCTGAACTTAGAAGACATTACTTTAGACGAGCCTGTAGGGATTACCATACGTTCTCCTGCCTGCCATTGGGGCAAAAAAAATATCGTCAGTCGTGATCGCCGGTGGGAAATTGGCGGAAACTTTTTTTTACTCAATATAGGTACCTTATATAACTTATATTGGTTTTAAATGGACAATATTTATTTTTAATCAAGAATAATTTTATGTTTAAAATCTGAAGATACTTTTTTGTCTCGAGTGCCATTTTATAAACACAGTTTCTTTTGCCACCACCGGCATCCACGGAGCCGCGAGAAAAAACCTTGATTTACCAAACAGGTGATGCCAAATCGTATATAAACTTAGACCATTCAACCAATGGTTGAACTGATTTATTATGCCTTAGAACTTTTACTGAAGTCGATGCTAAAGATTATAATTTGTCTAAATTAAAAACGTATTTTACAAACCACTAGTTTACCTTATAATTTAACTTACTGTCTAACTTATTATTTTTCAATAAGCATTTATTTAAGGAGGCATCCACAAATGCGTCACACAAATTTCATGATTTTTGACCCCTCCTTGTCACAGCTAGTCGCATTCGTTAGACTTTTTAGATTAGATAAGAATACAGTTTTTGCGGCCGGGAGACCTTTTTTGTTTTTTTTTTTGAGGCGATGGCAAATGCTAACCGATTTACGCACTCTCTGGGCCGTCACTAGGAAACGGCGCGCATCCATCGGGGGCGATAACGCTAGCAATAGTATGCTTTGTTTGCGCTCCGTCCGCGATGGCTTGACACAGAGGAGTGTGGAGACTCCGAGCGATGCCGCACGGGCGAGCAACCTCAGTACCCACTAAAAACCCCCTCCTCCCTGTCGACCCTGCGCTTTTGTTGTGAAGGAAAGACTGAGATATAGAACATAGTTACGCAACAGTCGATCCAGCGCAATAAAGTGCCTGGAGCGTGCCACTTCGAAACGGGGGCAGATGAATCCCTTGCGATGCCTAGTAGCAAGGGGCCCCTCGTACCGGAACCTAACTCAGGGAGGGAAGTAATGCGCGTACCTGCCTCTCCGGGTGCCAGCTGAAGGCCGGCGACCTCGGGTGGAGGCATTAGCACGCGCTGCAGGACTTCGCTCCCTGTCCCTTTCTGCGGCCTCTTTGAGAGACATTACTGCCTCACAGAAAGTAACCGCAGACTCCCAGCGGTCGTCGCTGTGCAACATGGCCGTTACCAAGTTGCCAAGCGATCGGACGGCTCCTACGTGCGTCTCGAGCTCGAAACGCTGAGGCGTCCATGCAGCGCACTCAACAAGCGTGTGTAACGCCGTATCGGGTGCGCCGCACTGGCGGCAGTCCGGGGAAGGCAAGCAGCCCACAATGCGAAACAGATACTGATCGAAACAACCGTGTCCGGTCAGTACACAATTAAATTATTACTAGTAGTCCGTAAGTTTTCTGTAATGGTGTACAATAAAGTGTTATCTATCTATCTATCTATCTATCTGAGTCGTCCTGAAGGTCAGGGTTCCGCTGGTGCGGGTGACCCATCTCTCCAGCTGCGGCCTGATTGCATCCACCGTATAGCCGCCGGCCACAGGGTGTTCGAGGTCACGAGACCATTCGACGAGGCAGCAAGCGGTTTCCCGCTTCCTGACCGTCTCTAATTCGACTTGACAGAAGGTCAGTCCTCTAGCTAGGGCATCCTGCCGGGTACGACGAACCCTGGACAGGACGTCTGCCTGGAGATGCCAGGGCAGCTCGCCTGCCAAGAGAGTCGCCGCCGACCACGACACTGTGCGATACCCCCGTATGGTCCTCACGGCCAGAACCCGCTGCGCGCGGTGCAGCAGGGTTCGGTTGTGGCGGTGAAGCGAATCGGACCAGACGGGCGCACCATAGAGCGCCATACTCCTCAGGATGCCGGAATAAAGCTTCCGCGTCGCACCCCCCGGCCCCCCCACGTTAGGAAGAAGCCTGGAGAGTGCGCCCGTGGAATTCACGAGTTTGGGAACTAGCTGCTCAAAGTGCGCTTTGAACAGCCATTTCCCGTCTAGAACTAGCCCAAGATATTTCATCTTGGGCCCTACTCTAATCGCCACCCCCTGAACTGTAACGGACAAGTCCGGGGGAGGATTCCGGAATTTCCTATGGAACATGACGGCCTCCGTTTTCGCGGGGGAGACCTTCAAGCCCAGCCTAGCTATTCGATCTACGACGATCGCCAACCCGTCGTTGGCGACGTCCACGGATTCCGCAAAAGACGCAGCGCGTGCCGTGAGTAGGGTGTCGTCGGCAAAGCAGATCAGCCCTACTCCGGGCCGGACCGTCACCCGAAGGATCCAGTCATAGCCTACGTTCCAAAGGATCGGCCCGAGGACCGATCCCTGTGGAACGCCGCACGCGACACGTCGCCGACCTAACGTGGTTGGCGGACTCACCGCCCTCCCAAAGGATATGCCGATCTCGCAGGTACTCGCCCAACAGCCTCGTGAGGTACGGGGGGACTCCGTGCGCGCGGAGCCCTTCCCTGATCATCTCATGAGGGAGGCTGTTAAAGGCGTTCGCTATGTCTAGCGACACTGCAAGAACGACATCCTTCGCTTGGACGGCTTCGTCCGTCAACGTTCGCAGCGTCTCGAAGGCGTCCATCGTGGAGCGCCTCCGCCGAAACCCGAACTGCGTATCTGTTAGCCCCGGCTCCACAGCGTCTAGATGCTTCACAAGCCGCTCCGCCAAGATCTTCTCGAAGACCTTGGCGACCTCGTTCAGCAGCACTATGGGCCTGAAGGCGGACGGATCGTTGGGAGGCCGACCTCCCTTAGGAATTAGGCACAAACGCCCCTCTTTCCATTGCGACGGGAACCTACCTGCGCGAATACAGGCTTCGAAGAGGTCCCGCAGCTGGCTGCGTAGATGTTTCGCAGCCAGGAAGAGTAGTCGACCTGGAACCCTGTCGGGTCCCGGTGCCGTCTTCCTGCCCCGGAGCCGGTCCAGGGCGACGTCTAGCTCCCCCTCGGAGATGGAGTGAGGCTCCTCGTCCGTGGGGGTGTCGGGAATGGGTGGACCCATACTGGGGGGAGTGAAATTCCCCGGATCCGGGAAGAGCCCATCGATAACCGACCGGAGCACCTCGGGTTCGAGCGTTTCCGTGACCGTGGATGTGCAAGGCCGCAACTTGTTGCGGGCCCCACGGTACGGGCGCCCCCAAGGGTCCCGATCGAGCGTCTCGAGGAGCTCGGCCCGAGCCCGGGCTTTCGATCGCAATATTGCAATCGAAAGGGCCTTTCTGGCCTCCCTAAACTCGCCCACGAGTCCATTTTCCGCGACGAAGTCCGGAGGACGGCGCGCCCTGCAGCGTTTGAGCCTGTGGCTGATGATGCGAACTGCCTTTCGCATCTCGCCCAGCTCCTCGGTCCACCAGTGGACCGATTGCTTGCACGGAGGCTGCCGCTTGGAGACGCGTGGCATCGCAGCGTCGCAAACCCTCGTCAGGGTCTTGCGCATGTGCTCTGCCTGCGTATCCAGGTTCGCGAATTCGACTGGGTAGGCCCAGCTTTCCGATAGTGCCCACTCCTCGGCCTGCTCCGGATCGAGCTTGGTAAGGGCCCAACGCGGGAGGAGAGGGGGGCGACGGTGAACAGGGTTCGGACCGGAGGAGGGGGTCGTGAGCTCAAATCTGATATACCGATGATCAGAGAGCGACTCCACCTCCTCCAGCACCCTCCATCCGGTCACTCTGCGGGCGGCCGCATGAGTGGCGAATGACAGGTCGATGATCGATCCACCCCGCGCGCGCACGCAGGTCTGGACCGACCCCTGGTTCAGTATGGTCAGGCCGGCTTGAAGAGCCCAATCCTCGACCGCCCGACCCTTAGGGTTCGTGAAAACGTTTCCCCAGCATAGGTGCTTTGCATTAAAGTCGCCCATCACGAAAATCGTTTTAGGCGACAGTCTGCGTACGGCAGCCCCGATGGCGTCCAAGTGAAGCTCGAACTCCGCCAGGGGGCGGTTGGGCGAGAAGTAAACGCCTATGACGACGATACTCCCGCTCTCCGCCACAGCATAGCCCTTTCCTCTTTCGAGACTCGTAAGCGGTGTGCCGGACCCGGCTCTGGCCACCACCGCTACCATGTCGTCGAGATCGCCCACCCAATTACCGGAAGGAGGAACGTAATAAGGTTCGCTTATTACGGCCAAGTTCGCTTGCCACTCCGCCATCGCCTGCAGGCACAAGTACTGAGCGGTGGGGGAGTGGTTTACGTTGGCTTGAAAGAACGTTGTTACGGGCATACTAGACATTGGAGGTGTCCATTGCCTGTACTCCCGGTTTGCCGTTGCGTGGTGGTTTCGCCCGCGAGTGGACGAATTTGCCCCTCACGTAGGGAGGTTGGCAGAACCTCGCCAACGTGGGGTGGGCAGCGTTTAGTCCCCCCGCCGCGCACGCCGCGCAGTGGGGTTTCCGTGCCGTGCAGTCCGGCATCTTGTGTCCGCTTTTACCGCAGCGGAGGCACAAGTTAGTCCGATCCGGGCACGTGTCCGGACAGGTTTGGGTGCCATGACCGACGTTGAAACATCTGTAACAACGTATCGGTCTGGCTTCCAATGCCTCGACCTTCGCCGAGGTGAAGCCAACCAGGAGGTAGCCCAACCCGACGATAGTCTTGGCAGCAGCGACGGGGCACAACACGTATGATGCGCCCAATCCGCCCGGTCCTGCACCGATGTGCTTCGTGAGCACGTCGTCGCGCCGGCAGTTGGCTGCGCGCGCGATCGCGTCCCGAAGCCCATCGACCGTGACTGAGTCGTCCAGCCCTGAGACGTAAAGCTCCCCACGCTTTACGGGGCGGACGACCTCGGCCATCCCTTCTAGGGCCCCGCGCAGGGCTTCGGCGACGCGGTCCGCCTTGGCCGCGCTCTCGGGTCCCGGCTGGAACTCGAGGAGGCGCGCGTTCCTGACGGTCCGCACCACTTTCAGCCCCTCGCGGAAACCCATGGCAGTGATGTCGACCACCGTCGAGGCCTTTGCGAAGACCTCGCGATAGCCGACACCCTTCGCGGCCGCTGCCGGCAGCAGTCTGATGATAACTGCGGCCGACTTCGGCTCGCGGAGAACGACGGCAGGCCTCGCGGCCTGCTTCCGCGGTTGCTGCCTCCACCCCGTCGGTGGGGCAGCAGCTTGCGCCTGGGGGGGGAGGGGGCCCGTTGGCCCTCGCCCCCTTACCCTTTTTCCGCCCTACGACCGTGGACCACGCCCCCACCTCGGGAACGGGGGCGGGGGCGGGGGCCACGGGCGCCGGCGGCGGCGCGACTTTCGGGGCGACGAGACGGGCGCGCGCCACGGGCGCATGCGACGGTGTCACACTTAAGGTGACATGACGGGCGCGCGGGACGGGCGCCACTAATGGCGCGGACGCGGGGGCCAATTGTCGCCCGAGGGCCGATATTACGGGGGCGGGCGCCGAAGCGAAGGCCGCCGAAGCAGCGGCGGCGGCGCGGGCCGCCTTTCGCCGCTTTCGGAGCGTCCTCTTCGCGCCCCCCCTGTGCTTCTTTTTGGGGGGGGGAGTTGGCGGCAGTGGGGAGTCTGCCACCCTGACGGCCGGGGGCGCCGCCACCTCTATCGGGACTGGGGTACTCGCTTCCCCCAGACCCCGACGGACTGCAGCGGCAGCCGAGGCCGGTTTAGGCCCTCCGGTGGCCTTTAAGACGGACGCGCGAGGAGTCGGCCTGGGCGCCGGCGCCTTGCCTCGGTCGGCCGCAAGCGGTCGGCGCGGGGTTCAGCCTATCCTCGATGGCGGCGAGCCTCGCGTCTATAAGTGGCGCCCCGCTGGCGGGAACCGGTTCCGACCCCGCCACCGCAGCGGGGGTCGGACGCGATGTTTTAGTCGCGACGGGCGCGGCGGGCGATTCCGGAATCGCCGCCACCTCCGCCGCGACCGCCCGTGCCTTCCGCTAGATAGGCACGGGGGGTGGCGCCGCCACGACGGCGGGCGCCGGCTCCACGGCCGGAGCAGAGGCCTTAAGGGCCTTGCGCATTTCTTCAAATTCCTTTCGGTAGGAAAGATTTTCCTCCCGTAAGGAATTTACTTCCATGCGCAAACGCGCGTTTTCATTGCCGAGTTTCCATGCCTCGGCATCCGGATCCCGCGTGACCAGAGTGTCGACAATGTCCGACACTCTGTTCGCGGCATCCTTCAGCCGACGCACGTAACCCCCCTTCAGGTTGCCCGACGTCTGGGCGATCTGGAGGATCTCGGCCACCTGGGCGCTCGCCGCGAGGCGCAGCTCCCCGGGGCCGAGGCGGCCGGGAGACCTGTCGCAAGACAAAACTACTCACAGTCAGGCCACAATTTTAAATCAAGAAATTATTAAATTAAAACAGCGGGTCCGTAATTAGTTTTGATTCCATTTTAGATTATTATTAATCTTTTAAACACTTTGCTCATACAGAGTTGGTTTTTTTTAAATTTACCATTAATAGTTCAAATTTCGTGTTTTGCAGCATTTTTTACGTAATAAAAAATCAAGAATAAATACAATAGACCACTAGATGGTCTAGTGATCTATTTAGAGCGGTTATTGTTTCAGGTATTCTTCTTCCATAACAATACCAATTTTTCAAACTTAAATACTATTACATCTACGGAATCCCACGAAGTGATAACCTTAGATGAATGAATTACATTCAATGTCTAGTGATAACGGTGCATGAAAATGTGCTATAATATTACTCTATTACTTAGTCCCAATTTTTTTTAATTGCCGGTTCTTATATCTACCTATATTCACTTGCCTTACCATCGAATGAATTTTGACTTTACTTGTATAGAGCTTTCATGTCTAAGCAAGCAAATTACATTATACTTCAATGCCGTCACCTATGGACTTTGGTGAGACTAGGGGCGCAGCCAACGCTTTGCCGGCCTCAAAGAAATTTAATAACGCCCTTCTTAAAAGTACCTCATATCTTGTAACAGAAGGAAAACCTTTGTAGTCTGGTTCACTACAAATATTATTGATCGATAGATCTGTTATTTGTGCCATGGGAAAATCCTGGGACTTTCCCAGAAATTATATGACTGAAAATTTACTGATAGTATTATCATTCGACTTTAAGACTGGATAACTTTGACAATCGTTCAGCAAAGAAGCAGTCGCAGGTAAATTTTATTTTAGACCTTTACGTATCAAACAACAACAACAAGCGGTCGAACAAGCGTGCACCGACTCAGCCAACGCGACGCGCGCGGCAGTACATCGCCGCGCCGTACAGACGGCGCCGGTAACAGCGGGCAGCGCAGCGACCAGCGAAGTGCGAACAGCGAACCGAGCTACTGCTCAAGTCAAAGCGTACTAGTAGTCAGTAGTTGCGCGTGAAATAGCGCGGGTGGACGTACGGTCATGCGAGAAGCGGGTGGCAGGATGGCCGAGCTCGAGTTCGAAGCGCCGCTCGCGCAAATCGAGGAGGCGGACGATTGCCTCTCAACAGCGGACTATCCGCAGAAAACCATAAACGGCAATGACATACGCTTGAATAATCTTAACAACATGAAAAGTGAAATTATCAAAATGAAGACTGATTCCAATAAGATAAACGACAATGAAGAACCAAAACCGGTGAAGTGTAAACAGGACAATATGCAAAACGGTGAAGGAGATAATTTCACGGAGACTTTCTCCGGTTCATTGGAAGATTTGGTGAACACATTCGATGAGAAGATCACCAAGTGTTTCGGGAATTATGAAGAGAGTGTTGAGAAGTTGGCACCAGTGCAGGTTCGCTCTCAGGAAGAGATAATGAACGAGTGCCAGTGAGTACAAATTAACATGTAATAAAATAAGTAGTTATAATTGTATTTCTAAAAACGATGAAGTCATTGTTGTATATTGGCTTGCAAATTAAACCTTTAGTCATAATTTATATGTAGGATGGTAAAAATGTGAATCACATAATTGAAGAAATGGGTAACAATCGGGAAATAAACAAAAAGGGCGGACTTCGCGCATGGCACTTGTAGCACAGTGATCGATCGATGGAAGAGGGTGTGTTGGGGAGCCGCTTAGGGGTGGTTCGGTGACGCATCACCCCTGTTCTACTCTCATACCACCCTGTTTCCAACCTAAACTACACAAATGCAGAAACATATATTCGGTACAATACCCCGACCTAATTAACAGGGTACACACCCTGTTTATGCTGTTACTATGTATCCAGTTATCAGTTACATATTTTACATTTACATCATTAGTATTATTTGATTTACAGAATATAATAACTATTATTATGTATATATGTATATGTTTGTCTCTCTCTCTCTCTCTCTCTCTCTCTCTCTCTCTCTCTACAGTTTCTCATGTTTCTCCCATTTATATAATAAATTTCTAAGTTCTAAAATAAATAAGTAACATTCCCGAAAGACACCTTATATTTTTTTTGTTTTTCTCATATTTTCTACATAATTATTACAATAAGAATATACTCTCACATATTATGTCAATTGTTAGAATTACTTGAAATTTTATGAGAAATTTTCGACGATATGACTTGGTCTTGATTGCCCTATGTAGCTTCGGTATTCGGTATTCAGATGTCAGAACCTATTATTAATCGTATTTATAATTTACCTGAACGATCTATTTAATTTAGTCTAAGTATATGACAAATCAGCTTTTACTTCTTATTATAACTAGATTTAATATTTGAGATAATACTAGAATTAAATATTTCTCCAGCCAAAATTTGCAGCAAAGCTAGCGATCAATAGGTTTTCATTACGCTTTTATTGTAAACAAGCATGCATTAGGCTGCCATAATAACTCCGAAATCGGCAGATTTCGAACGGGCTAGTTGTAAACACGATATTTTGTTCACGTGTCAAATGGAAAAGTTTTTTGGAATCGATCCAGATGACCTAAATCCCAGTCCAGCGAAGAATCATGTTAAATTTTAAGGGGAACATTTCGCGAACGTTTTTAAACTTTGCATATTTTATTTGACCTTAGTGGCCAGAACGAAAACATCATTAAAAGAAGATACTTAGGAATAAAAAATCTTATTCGGTGCTTCTGTAGTTTCAAACATAAATCATATAATATAATGACTACTTAAAACGTCTAATAATTTTGAAGTAAGTATCAAGTTTTAATATTTCATCTTGTTTATTTTCGTTTAATTATCTTAATGCTTTTTACACACGATGTTTATTGGTCTCTAACATTATAGGAGAAATATGACGTTATCTTTATTAAACTAATTAATTTTTTTAACTAAAACGAATTTCCAAATTTTATTTTTGCTAATCCCCTCAGTAAAAACCAGTTCAGTATCAAGTTACTGCAAAAACACATTGGCCACCTGACGCGACGTTGGAAAAAAAGTGAAAAGGTCCATCCCTTCTTGACAGGTGTTTGCATTGATTCCGTCGTGATTCGATCGCATAAGGGACAGATGTTAAACCACCTTGCATATGCAGAAGTTTTTAAACACCTTTCAAAATTTTGCATTCCCAATTTTGGAGGAATTATTTTAAAAACAGAAATAACACGAGTTATTAGAGTGTAGAGCCAATCAGCAGAGCCAAGTATGTGAACACGCCAGGTACTTACTGCCTAACACGCTTTTGGCAACGTCAAGAAACTGAGGATTTCCTTCAGGAGCTGAATTGAAAGGTGAAACCATTCTTTTACCTTTGCACGTAACAACGGGGCTTCAGACATCGAATTGTGGAAACTGCCCGCCAGCAGAAAAACAAAATATAGTAAAGAAATTATAATAATAAAGAAAATGGATAGCCAAACACACGCGTCTATTTCCCAGGTCCCCAGCTAAATTATTGGTAATATCAATAAACAGGCAACCTTGAGACGGATACCACACAATAAGACTAGAGTAAATAATGGCAAGTTTATCTACAATATTACGAAGTCAGAAATTGAACCTAGGACTTTGTATTCCAGTTGATTATACGATACAATATTTAGAGAATTAGGTCAGATAATCGGATAAAAAAGAAAAAGTAAAGTAGCACATACTCACTAACTTTTGTCCTGCATATAGAGATAAATAATAAACCATAAGTATAATATAATGAATGTATGAATCGATCACTTACACTTGAACGTACAATTGAAAATTTCTACTAAATAGATAGGAATAATTTTATGTCTATAAAAGATATGATGAAGATAGATAGGTAACAAAACAATGTTAACAAGAAACCTTGATTTCAAACGGTAAAACGTCGAATAAATTTCATTTCTGTTTAAATTTTAATTAATCTTGTTTATAATTCAATACCACGCTTATTAGATCCGTTATTAAGTGTGCATCGCCAAAAAATATTATTAGTTATCTACTGTTGCAAATTACGATTATTTCCAAAGTAATTTAGCGGTTTATCGCCAATATTTGGCGAGATTTCAAAATGTTCATACTGCCGTTATCCATCTTTGATCATGTTATTTGAAAGATCGTCGAGAGTCGATATGATTATGATACGCTATTGATTGCTTGAAAAATGTATGGACTTTATAATTAATTACTGTTTCACTTTTCTTAACAATATCAAACTCTCACGCATAATCTCCCATACACATGATGCTCGACCATATAAATGAAAGCTTTTTAAAATCGCCATTCGTACTTAATATTCTTATTGAATATTTTTTACATATGCATCAGTGGCGGCACACGACGCACGTCCGTTTTATAACATTGTTCCGAATACAGTATAAGATTCACAATAATGATTTTATTCGAACATTAAACTAATATAAATAAGTTTTGAGCGATAAGGTCGCCCTTTGTATGATCTTTGTACCTTTGAACTCCTCAAAAATACTTATTTACTCATTTTGAATTATGTAATAGCTAGTTACGTTTAAGGAACAGGAACAATATTTAGAATGTCACTCAAAATAGAAGGAAAACAATTGCGAGGCCACAGTTTGATGCGTTGGTTCTACCATACACATTACATACAACTAATCCATGTAAGATGTACTGTGTTACATATTACCAGTGAACAAAAAGTAGTGAGGAAGGATTGCGACCTTCAGAAATGAGAAATACAACTCATTTGAAATCACCATCATGGGAATATTTACGGACGAAACCTTTTGTATTCGTTTCTAGATTTCTAGTCAATATTGTATTTCCTTATCAATAAACCTTGTCCCGATTTTCAGAATGGATTGCCTTACATCAATTACATTTTTATCAATTTGTAGCGTGTTTCGTGTATGTAACGTGCATGTTCGTTGTACGTAAAAAATAACCTGTGACCTCATAATATTTAAGCGAAACTGCTTTTATAATTACAAGTTCTGCTATTACTTGTATAGTATTTCCACACTGCATTTATATCGCATAATAATCTGGACCTTAATATATTTGAGTTCATACGGCTTTCAAAAGTAGTTGTTAGTAATATTTTAACTACTACTATAAGCAAGGGCTTTTTTCAAACGTTATTGTACCGATTTCAATATACGAAAATGCGTAAATATTAAGACATAATTTAGTGACCCGTAAGACAAGAGGTCCCAATTAAGTAATTTGAATCTTTTATTTTCGGATTTACCATTATCTTAACACGTTAATGTTTTGCACTTAATTAGATAATGCTTATATTATGGTTAATATACAATACACAACTGTAGGTTCGACATCATTGACATCTAGAACTGAGTAGAAAACAGAAATCATGTTTACTAAAATTACTCTACAAACAAACTAGCCAGGAACCTTAATTCTATCTAGTGAACTAGACGGACTACAAAGACAGTCATAATTATATCATATCTATTTTGATAAAGCAGTTAATAAAGAGTCATAAACTATACAATTTTTTTAAATTGAATAACAATGGCAATTGAATGCAGTAAAACTAGACTGCAGTAAACCGCCAATTTGCAATTTTATCACGCCCCTGAGGAAGTGCGCCCCAGATCTGATACATTTAAATTTACATGTACATCTTTGTAGCTTGCAGGCTCAAAATTTGCATGTGCCAACGCTTTGACACTTGCGCTATAAGTGGCAGTCTGCACTTTCATTACGACAGATGCTGGTGGATTTCTTATTTACCGACACTTGTATACCTACTTACAAAATAGATGTTAGTACTCATTAACCTGGGTAACAAAACTAACATTTTTGATTGCTAAATCATACGATTGATCATTATAACTATCCTTATATAAGTGTTACGGAAGTAATCTTAATGATTATAGCTTTGCATCAGAAGTAAGATGAAATTTTGATGCAAATTTTATTAAAATAAGTTTATATTATGTTTAAATTTATAAAAGTAATATTTCGAGTATGCACGTATAGTAATGTGAAACATACTGCTTAAAAACTGTTGTATTTGTTTATCTGCGCTGTCACGTAACAAAGATTAACATCAACATGTAACTTCAAACAAGAAAATGTCTTGTCTTCAAATACCATTAAACAAGGTTAAGAACCTACAGTTTTTTGCGGGTACCCACATAATCATCATCCACCTATCAGAGCTATACATAAAGAACTCCAAAACATTAATGGTGTAGCAGACTAGTAAGTACTTATATTAGAGAGCGATGGCTATTTTTAAGTTCTACTCTAATGTCGTGACGTGACAAAAAGAATGCTAAACTAAAAGATGGATGGGTACAAATGTAAACGTAGACCAAAAAAAGATGGATGGATTGTGTGAAGGATGATATGATGATTTGTGGTGTGAAAGAAGATGTCAGAATAGAGGAGTCTGAAAGGAAAAAACATATTATGCCGACCACAATTAATTGGGATATGGTGAAAGAAGAGAGGGAGAGAGAACGGAAAAGATATGAATTCAACTATGGCTCTATTTCAAATCATGCATTTGGAATACTCATAAATAAAACGTAATTAAATTAAATAAACACAAAGGATTACGCTTAACAGTCTTTATAATAACTGGAAATATATAAACATTTAAATATATTTTTAACGATGAGCGGTGTAGAATTTGTGATATACCTGTATGAAGCCTGACTCACATACGGTCACTACTTTTCTAAACTTGGTCTAATGTTAAAGTTTACGGAAGCTGAATGACAAAATCAACCCAGCAAATTAGTGTGGATTTTGGTTGACAGACAGTTATTTTTAATTTATTTTGATGTTCCATAGATATTAAACTCCTAAAAACAATAAAACAAAATTTCGTTACAACCTCCACACTAAAAATAGCTGGGTAATCTTCATCAATGTATCCCTTCACAGCTAGTGGAAGGCTACATCAATCATATGAGTTAAAAGCTTGTCGGAACCTCATCTAATAGTGAATAAAGACAAATGATTTTATGCCATGGACCACTTGTTTCATTAATAGCTTTGTGTTCACTTGAGGCATGTCTAATCAGTACACAACTGCATATTAGTACTTTGAACTTTTCGTAGAATTTACATAAGCGGTTGCTTCAAGAAAACTCTATAGGCCTAATGGGCCATTCACAAATTACATCACAAGAATTTCATAACTTTTGACCCCTCCCCCGTCCTTGTCACAGTTGGTCACATTCATGAGACTCCTTCTTCCCTAGTGTAACATCACATATTTTGCAATTTTACATCAAGAAAATTGTTAAATTAAAACAGGATTCCGTAATCAGATTTAATATATTAGATTTTGAAATGTGACGTCACAAAATTCAAGACCCCTCTCACCCCTTGTCACACTTCGTTGAACCCCCCCCCCCTCCTCTTAACTTGTGACATAATTTATGGTTGGCCCCCAATCTATCGTCTTACTTTATACATAAATATAGGTGTTCTATGAAATATAAGTGTGTACATTGGATATATTTCTTTACATTCAGAAAAATACAAGCATAGTGGACACTCCAATTTTTATTTATCCGATTTCACTACATCAATTGTAAAGCGGGATATTATAGAAGAAGAAAACGCAACTAATTCTGTTAAGCCAATATTAGACGGTTCATTTCTGTCTTTGAAATTAGACGAATCAACCAAAATGTTCCACATAAATATTAACTTGAATCATTCACTGTCATTGAATACAGTTGTATCTTTTCAACCCAATTCAATACAGATGATTCGTCTAATATGAATAGTCTACTATCAGCATTAGTGAAAAAAGGGATTAAAATATTTCAAATTCATTTGTATCATACATTTTCGGATCTTTAGAATACATTTGTTGGATTAAACATTTCCACATTACACGAAGAGTCTATAAACGTAAAAGTTACTATGGATGATGTTTTGTTCTGTACAGCCCAAACATTGTTAAAGTACGCTTAACTGGATTACTACCGTACACGAATGATATTACGAAATGAGCACAAACTTTTTCAAACATCGATTAGCGATGCTATTAATCGCATATACCTTTTGTAAAACACTGATGTAACTACCGACAATCAAGCAGAGACTTCTGTTTATGGCTCTTAAACATTTTTATGTTGTTTTATCGTCCCTTTTAATAGTATATCGAGACGTGGGCGAAGAGTAAGAACAAGTTATCGTATACGGCGTATACCTTTAAACTATTACATGCATGAGTAAATCTGTAATGATGCGGTGGAGATTTACTCAGCCGAACAGTGGAATTAATTGGATAATAAAAGTGATATTGAGAGGTAAATTGTTAAGTACGGCTTACGACAATACATTTTCAACTTCTAAATAAATTGGTTTTTTTTAAATATATTTATGGTATTTGGTATGGTATGGCATTTGACTAATTTTATAATCCGTAACTAAAAATAGAAAGCACCCGATAACAAATCATCATTTTTGATTAGAGAAAAATGTTATAATATTTGCTTAAAGTAAATCTTATATAGATAAGTATATTCAGTAAGAGAACAAAGAACACCTATGTTTTATAAAATCCGGTAATTCACACAGACGCTAGAAATTATTTGCATTCAAATATTAGTGCAAATAGGTACAATAACTAATATATTAGGAAGCAAATTATTCTTGAAAATAAAGTTAAAATTATTTCCTAATTTTACAACAGATTCCTCCTTGGCCCATTCGCTTGTGTAACGTTCATCGAGGCGATCGTTGGGGCATTGCACGTATAAGTTCGGTCGGAAGTCGGATGAAACACCCAATCATTTCCAACGACGTAAAGATGCGGCTTGTTTTGGCAATTATATCCACACAAGGCTCTAGTTAGGCTGTTTAGTGAAGGCTAGATGCAAAAGGCGGCATTCCTGGACTGCACGAATTGTGAGGAGATTCCTATTTCTAGAAATTTAATCAGTAAGGTTTAGTCACAGCCCTCGTTGTCGGTGATAATATATCTGTATATTATTATAGTTAAAATAATAAAATAATACCACTGTTCTTATCAAACTTCTTGTCGTCCATCGAAAGGTTGTCTGGAAGAAATCACAAGCGATAAGACCACTGTATTGTAAAATTTGATTTCTGTTAATTGTATATTTTAAAACACATTGAAGCATTCATTAATTCATTCTCTATACCAAAATAAAAATGTAATGTTGTAGTATGAAATTGATGTATAGTGTATTTTATGGTCAGATTTCTTTTATAAATAGAAGTTTATTTGTATAATTATTACATGTACATATATTATAATAACGAAGAAGGTTTAAAATAATGAGATAATGATGAAAATAATAATTAGTCGCCAGAGAATAACACACAGTGTTTTTATGTAAATCCCAAGCTAAGCAAGTTAAACTTATGTAATGAATAATATAGGTACATAAAACAACACACAGCTCTGACCATATTTATGATACGAGATCACTCAGCAATAACCGGAGCGACGAAGTTATACAAATATGGAGGAAGCCTTATATTTATGTAATCTCTGCATACTATAATGTTATGTATATATAACTGTGTTCCATATTGCTATGTAGTATGTAAGATTCCTTGACGTCAAAGGGCAAAAAGCTTTGTTCTCACGCTTAGGATACGTGCGTTGAAAGACAATACCGGTCCCTAGAATGAGCTTTATTTTAATATTATACAAAAGACGGTATTATAGCTAAAGAGCGATCTATTCCAGACAATCCATGGTAGGACTGAAGTAAATTAATAATGTAACAGATATTTCGTATCTAAACATTATCAATACCAAGTTTATGTGTGCAGATATTAGATAGATCAACCAAAAATCGATTTGTTTGAAAGGTACAAAATCAATATCGGCTTAAGTCTAAGAAAAGAGGCCATGCGGCTATAATGACCTCAAAAAATCATCCGTTAACCAAAGATTTGTTTAATTCACTAATGATCTGCCCATTCATTACAAATTGATTGATTCATTGTACTTCTACCTATTTCAGACCAATTACACAGTCGAGTAATCTTGCGTACAATTAGCTTTTTATGCGTTTATTCTATTTACACTTGTCATCTAACAGGCGGTGGTATACAATGCAAATGACTCGCTTGTTCATTTGAATGATGCTAGTGACATAATTTATCTTTGTAAGCCAATGTACATATGTTCGAGTACTATAAGCAATCTAATCGATGGTTTATTTACATTGTTATATTAAACCCGGGTTTCTACGTCCTTAATATAGTCTTTTGAGGGTTTGATTATAGTATATAAACTGCATACAAAATAAGAATTATTTCTTGCGGTGGTAGCTACTCAAAGGGCAGCTAAAATTGGCAAGTTTAGTGTCCACATCCGATGTGCTCCGACCTCCCTACTATTTTAATAATAATAGGTATAGGTTCGCGTTTGATCATGATCTCGACCGACGTAGAACGAAGATATGTTCTAAGATGGAGCACACTTATCTAGAAGACTTATTCACACGGGACTTGAAAACACCACAGGTTGTAACTACGGGAAAGACAGACTCCGGCAATGAGTTCCACTCCTATGCGGTGCGCAGGATGAAGGACGCAAAGCGCTTCGTTCTTATAGGTGCCGCATGCCGGTGCGTCTGGTTGTCCGATGATAGAAGGGAGACGGTGGGATCAGATCGTAGAGGTCAGCTGCACACTCTCCAAAGTGTATCCGATAGAAAACCGATAAGCTGGCAACCCAGCTTCGATGTTCGAGACTTTGAGTTTTATCGTCCAAAAGCTAGTCATTCTCAACCAGCCTCCTTTCCGGCTTTCCGCTCAACCGGAATCTAGTTCACGGAGAATCAGGGAGATTAACTCATACACAAGTTTCATTATGCTGCCTTCATCTTCTCAGCAAGTAATAACTGTAACAACATGCACATCATTGAAGATAAAGGTCCGTTAGGCACTAAGCTACCATGGCTTATTCTTCACCCAATTCAGAGTTTTTTCAGTGACCTAAAAATTACAAAATATAACTGTATACTTTTAATCATATGAAAACATGTTGTTCTGTAAAACATTGGTGTGTTCAAGGAAACCATGATGCCACATATGGCACGGGATGCGTCATACGAACAAGCTAGACCGATAATATTACAATAATATATCATTTCGTAACTTTTATAATGCATAATAACAATGTGAGTTTAAATTTCATACATTCCACGAGATACGTAATTATAAAATGTTAATTATGAGCATTATTTAATAGATTGCAACGTTGGTAAATACTTACTTACCTACTCTACGTTTCTTATAATTATTGTAACAATTTTTTTATAGTAGTTATATATTTTCAACAGCTTATATAAAAAACGTAGTGCCATCTGAGGGCTTCTCTGGTTGAGTGGGTAAGCCTTTGCCAGCGTTTACTGCTACCTATAAACTCAGGGTTCCATTCCTGAAATTAATTGAGTAAATTTGGTAAACAACTTTACGTCAGTTACTATGCTGTGGATGTTTGGTTTAAATCCCTGAATGGTTCGTATTATATTACCCGTAACACAAACGGAAATTGCTTAAATTGGGGATATGAAATATGTATCTTTATCTGGACACTGTCATCATAAAGAGAGAGAGAGAGAGATAACAGTTTATTGCGCACCAAAATAAACAATTACAAAAACATACCAGATATACAATATTTTCTAGCCAAATACAACAGGCGGCCTTATTGCTTGAAACGACCTTTTCCAGGCAACCTAAATCAAAGGGATTTGAATCAAGCGATTTAGGTTGTGCAGGAAAAGGTAATAGGTACATAAATACTCAAACTAATTTAAGAAATAAATACATAACATATGCATAGTCATATATAGACACACAAACAATAATATATTTCAAAATACATAACGTATTATAATAATATAATAAATGTAATCTAATCATCATAATATTGAAGCTGGAAATTTTTTCAAAATCTGTAGGCTAACTATACCCAGTATACCCTTCTTCGATGGTAGTATCATAGATATCATGAAAAAACTCACTCTTGACGCAATAGTCGACAAAGTTCCAATCTCATACGGCCATATAAAGCTGTGCTGTAAAATGCTTTTTCATTTCGAGGGATTATAATCTTAAGCGTCAGATTTCAGTTATTGACTATAATGTTCCGTTGTGATAAGAACAATAATTCCCATTTATGTTCAGGCACAAAGATTAGTCACACAATCGCAGTCTTTACCCAAGCGTGATAAGATTATCTCTTGAGTTGATTTTCTGCCATAATATCTGCTTGAGAAAATAATGTTATCAAGTTTCCATTCTCTCGTATCTTATAAAGTTAATTTCACGAGTATTCAAGTATAATATGGTTGATATTTACTCCGAGAACTGTTCAGATCGTAAATCGGTTTTCACACATTTCCCCATTGTCTTGTAACCGGTCTATTCTCAACCGTTAGCGTGATACTGTTATGAAAGCTAGTGCTTCGGTTAACCACAAGACGAAATCTAGTCGATCTGAGTGGTTTCTAGACCAAGTGGTTTGCCTACAATACCTCTTTCAATATTTGAAATGTTAAAGTTGAAATATATCCATGAAATAGAAATACTTTGAGTATTTCGGCATTCAAACTTATTCTATGAAGATTTAATAGTACGTAAGTTAGGGTTGCCAACTCCAAATTTAAAAAACTAGGACTTGCAGTTGGAAAAACCAGGAAAATTCAGTTTAAAACCGCAGGACGCAGTAATAGAGTTGCAAAAGTTTAATTAATTATTAATATGAAGTGAAAATAGGTTACACGTAAACGAAATTCAAGTAATGATAATCTTTATTAAAAAGTATCTTTATTAAAAAAAGTATTTGATAAAATTATACAAGTTGAAAGTTGACACTCACGAGAAGTGAGACCGCCTGTAACGCAAGAATTGTAAAAGTGGTACGCCAATTTTAAATTACATAACCTTAAGGCACTTTAAAAACACTGAAATTATCCAGGACATGTCCTGGGAAAACGTACGGACAAATCTATTGTGTTACAGTTATCATTGAAATATTTTCCTAAGTAGGTATATGCGTATGGTTCTCGGTAGGGATTGGATGACAAAGCAGAGGCTAGGATATGTGGCACATAAAAATGCCTAGGTCAAGCAGTAGAATGCTATAAGATGACGCTGGAAGGATATCGAAACGTTCTTAGAATTCTAGTTTTCCCTTTTGGGAGAATACGACATGTTTCCGTCTACTCCATTGTTTTGACGCATACCCTCTGTTTCACTCCAAATGCAAATACGAAGGCCTCCAAAGGCGGCCAAGGTCTTTGAGAAGATCCTCGCCGGCCGCCTCATTCGTCATCTTGACACGAATAGGCCTTACAGAGCGTACGTATCGCGTAAAAACGCTATAAATGGGGCGAAGGTTTAGGTTTAGTGGGTAGTTCGGCGGCCGATTCTCGCGACAACTTCGTGTTAGAAGCGAGCGTGGAGAACCGGTCGCTGAGAGTCCCACACTTCCTCGATGCAGGCCTTATACCTGCATTTTGGCCCTTCCCCCGAAGGGCCCGAGGATGGTGTCAAAAAGCATTCCCCCTGCTTTATAAAAGAAAGCATTCTAATGGAAAATAATTTTTTAAATCGGTCTAGTAGTTTTTGTGTTTATTCGTTACAAACATACAAATCCTCTTTATAATATTAGTATAGAGGTATAGATACGAAAACAACACACTTTTTTCATTAGAATAGATTGCCATGGACTGGTTTAGATTTTTATTCATCACGGTTGATTAAAATATTTAAATATACCACAATCGTATTATCATTTTACGATTTTCTAGCTAAAAAATAGAAAGTGGATGATCTCGCTCAAAAACAAAAGCAATTTGTTGTGGTACAAGAACTGAATACAGATAATTCAGACAAAACGTGACTTGAATTTCGTATTTAATACAAAGACAATAAGAAAGCAAGATGAATATTTGCATATAATAATTAATGCTTAATTCTCTTTGTCAATGTTAAGATACCCTTTTTTCTAGTATATAAATAATTATTTTAGATATATATAATAAAAGTGATTGAGTCTGTAGGTACTCTAGTTATTTTTTAATTTTATCGTGTTTATTGTCTTACAGATGTATGAGAATAACTTAACTAAATACTTAAAAATAAATAAAATTAAAGAATGTAACAAATCGCTGCCAGAGGGAAGCGTGCCCAGAAGGCTGGCTGCATTGCCACGCTGTATGATAATGCTGATTCGTGGCAATGCATGGCTTGGTGCGCGACGATGGCAAGAGGCCGGATGTAATGTCCCTTATTCCTTGGAAGATGGGAAGGCCGCTTGTGTGGGGCGCGACATGCGTTAATACTCTGGCGGCATCTCATCTTCCAGTGACTAAGTCAGGGGCTGGCAATGCTGCTTCAACAGCTGAAGATCTCAAACGGCGCAAATATGGAATCCTAGGAAGGTGTTACATATTTGTGCCGTTTGGAGTTGAAACTGTAGGTCCGTGGGGTCCATCGGCAAAGGGTTTCTTAAAAGAAATTTGTAAGTAAACTCTAGTTAATTATATTTATATTTGTTGAATTACTCCGTAATTTAAAAAGCTATAACAAATTTATTTAGGTTCATATAAAATGTTTTGAACGAGTGATCCATAAATAAGAATACTTCAAATGATAAGTAGATCGATACGTATGAATACTGTGTGTATATAGGAAAATTTCTTTACAAAGTTTCTATAGACAAAGTTGAAGGTATAATGACGGTAATCCATAAAACTGTTTACACTGTAGCCATGTTTTGTTTTGTTAAGATCCCTACAAAATTTTCAAATGGTTCTTTTCCATTGGCGACTATTACTTCACACTAGTGTGTTTATAAATACAGCCCTCGCTCCAAGATTATTTTCGCGAGATTCACGTCATCCAAGCCTGGAATTGTTTGTATGACTCTTGTGTATGACTAAAACTGTAACTCATTACTGTTCATATTTGAGTGAGTAATCAATTGGTGGAATTGCAGTTCTAATTGAATGTACCGAAACGTCGTACAGTTTTATAGTAAGTTTTTTAAAGTATGTTTAAGTAATTCATTCTATCATGTGATCATGTCGCAGTATTTTGAATATTTGTTCGAGAAGACTTATTAGACGACGAAAGATTTTTTAGATGACCGCACCGAATGTGTGTAACGCGATCGCCACCACGCTTTTTCAAGTCATTCATGTAAATTACTTTATTAAACCTTGTATTAGTATAAACTACATTTTTTTTTAAAGACAAATTATAATAATAATAATGAAGTAAAGATATGTTGCTGGGCCGTTTGCTGCCATGCTTCTTCGCCTTTAGCAGTAACTAAAATTGCTTCCGAATTGGAGGTAGACTCATGACTTTCATTAAGTAATCTGTAAGATTCCATTTTTAATCAAATACATTCATTTTCATTTATTGTTATTGTAATATTGGCTATTTTGAGACTGATGCACTTATTCACACATTCAAGTTCAAAGCCATACTCCAAATATAGTTGGCTCTTTCCGATAGACCACCACACCGCTTGCCATTAGCTAGCTGTTCATTCTGAGTTCCTTGAGCTATTTCACTCACATACGATACGTGTCTTTTGTGCACTGTGTGGATTTAGAATAAGCGCCGAGATGAAGTTTTCCTTTCAACATTACAGAATGGAGTTTTTCAAAATGGTTGTCAAAAAACACTTCTGATGTTTCAAATGTCCATAGGCGACGGCGCAACTATTTTTGTCCGCCGTCCCAGTCGTCAGCTTATCTACTGTACTTATTTCAGCTATAGTTAAATAAAGTATTACGATCAGTCTTATAACCTAAGTACGTACATAATTTCTTTTCATCATGTCACGTAGATATGTCACTTTGGAAGCTTTATTATATTATTGCCTACCTTTGCCCTCTTAACGATAGACTCTCGTGTAACCTTGCGAAACAGCATCTGTCAAGGACAGCCTCTGTCGTCGTCCCATCCGGAGCTTCAAGGCTGCCCTTTCTACAATTCTCCGCCCACAAAACCTGTACGCATGCGTCAAAATTCCCAATACGAAACAAAAGAACCATCTGTAAAGAAAATTTTATAGGTATAGAGGTAATCAAAGCCACTTTATCTTACTGGGAATTCGAATGTAGAAACCATACCTACAATATTATAAATCCAAGAGTAATTTGGTATGGTATCTTTTCTCGACCCATTAATTGAGTTGATTTTAATAAAATTTCTGAAGGACGTACATTTCAAAAAACAATCTTAAATAGACTGTATGAATAGACTTTGTGTGGGCAAACCAGAGTGAAATCTAATGAAAATTCATAAATAGGCTTTTTATAAGAACAACAGATTTGAAGGGTTACAATTGCTATTTCATTTCATCCCGAAAGTAAAAAAATTTACGCAGATTACGTCGTGCGTAACTTTGTCTTAATACAAAATTTCTAATGTAATCCCCTCACATATGGACTAAATTGTAACCTTACAGGCAAAGTTTGATTTGTATTGGTTTTTTCATGCTTAACAGGACTTGTATTTTTATTACAACACAAGTAATTTGAACACTACAGTCTGGAATGGTGGTATTGATGTATGTACTGTGACATCGCTCTTTATCCTCGAGCTACAGAAGCGGTCACGCGTCGTCGGCCATCTTTTTTAGTCTCTTCAATGTAAGCATCCCGCATGGTATTCAAAGTAAGAGGTAGTTTAAGTGTCTTTATGCTATACGCTAGCCTTTCTCACAGTGGGTGAGGCGCAATTGTGGGCCCTAGAGTAAATTTGGATTTGTGGCAAATGTAAGCGATATAGGAGGATGATTACATTCATATTTCACAATGAAGATGGTTGTTTAATTTAATTCAAATTTATTCTAAATATTATTTATAAAGCTGTTATTGCTTTTATTAGAAGTTTCATTTAAATTCGTTACTGTAACACAAAAACATATCTCGATTTTTAATAATTTTGAGTTAAGTATACCACATAATTATCTCAAACTAACAGGTTCTATTTAGTCACAACAACATGTATCTCTATGACACCTCTTTTCTAAAATCTAGGGTGACGTATTTATATTATGATTGAAATTGAAATACGTTTCTGTAGGGGATGAAACGTAAATCCGACTCCAGAACCAACATGAGACATCATATGGCAAGCTAAAGCTAAATTAAATCTATGAATGTAAAATATAATGAAAATTTTGACATTGAAAAATACTTTAATCTCAATGTGGGCGGTAGACATAATAAGTTTGAGAACCAGTAGATATACGATTAGTTCTGTCGTTCCTTTCGCACATGCGGGCCTTTGTATTGGCTTAGGGCAAATCTGACATCGAGATATCTTGGTATGTTTAACTTAGCCCGACGAGTCGCTGTACGGCATTGCTAATCGCGTCTTTCCTGAAATAGTATGGAATTTCTTTGCGGGGTGGTCAGTTCCAATGTCAACATAGTTTACTTAACTTTAAAATAATGTCTAAAGTAGTTTAAATATTCTAAGCTACGTCAAGATATTGTAATTGATGTTAGAGATAAATTTGGATTTAATTCGATTTCAGAAAAGATTTATAATATCGTAGACATAAGCGAAGGCTGTCTTTCATGACGTGAACATTATATATATTCGCAAACCTCCGTGTTACATGTATTTGACATCAATGCCTTAAATAAAACCAAATTATTTGTAAAACAAAAAAAAAGCTATCAGCCGATTGCAACTACTATAAGTATAAATGCTAACATTTAAGTGCTAAGTACTATTTATACGATACTTAATTATAAATAACTGTGTTTCATTTTGATCTCTAAGTATTTCTGAGTTTTCTCAAATGGTTTTTGTAATGGCATAATAGAATTCAATAAAAAATTTAGGAATTTTAACAGGGATTTTATTTTGAGTTTCCATATACACTATACAGTTAACTATACTATTGTTGGCACCCCATCCAGTGATTGGCATCCAAACAATTTATTCAAGATATTAAACATTCTTAACATTTTTTTTATTTTGTACCCATTTATATTACTATGTATACATACTACCCATATATTATTATTATTTTGCTATGACTACAAAATCTAAAATAACGGGATTTCTTAATTTATTTATAAAAATAATAGGGTTCCAATAATGGTATAGTGTTCTCTATGTCAATTAAGTATATCTTATTTCGATATCTTCCAGGATACAGAAGAGATAAATATAAGTCAAGTCCCGTGTAAACAAAATGGCAGCCTCACCGAGCTTTAAATAAAATAAAATAAAACTTAATTCCAAATACATAGTACCTACATACTAACAAAACCACAAAATAACAAGCGAACGAGAATAGAATTAAGCAACACAAGGATGACAAATTGACACCGTTACATCTTCATAAATGAAGTCAGAATGAGGAATGACTTGGAAGTTTTAGCTCTTTTTTATGTCGTAGAACAATCGATGTGCCCATTTAAGGCTTACTGAGTATACAAGCTTATTGAAGTAGATATATTCATCTCACATAATACTATATTTGAGGTCACCACTTCGTTCGCCCAGGACTGAGACTTTATACCTATGTATATCTTCTGAACCCTTCAGAATATTGAAAGGGAACACACCCACAGCCAGGTGTTAGGGCATTTGCCCGACGGGATGGTTACCACTCCTGGTTTAAAGTATGTCGGCATAATAACCTTGAGTTGTGTTCCGGCATTAGTGACTAGGTTCCAGTCTCCCTTAAGAGAGCAGCAGCGCATTTGTAGCACCTTTGATGTTTCAAATGTCCATAGTTGATGGTAACCGCTTTCCATCAAGTGGGCCGTCTGCCTGTCTGCTGAACTACTGCGATAAAAAAAACTGTTTTGGAGGAAGCTACTGGAAAAAAACGGCTAACACAGTCTAATAGACCTTGAAGAGCATTTTGAAACTAACATTCTTTGATACTTCACACTGGATGGGCATACAAATCTTGCAAAGACGTATTTACAAAAAAATATGTTCGGTAATAGAAAACAATTACAGCTTAGAAACAAAACATAGTAAACGTTCCATTTTAGGCCGTAACTACATCGCTTGAAGTTTTATTTTACTTTGTGCCGGTATAAGGATTGTAAACGTATGATCACCTGCGGCTACACTGCTATTTAGGACTTCAAAGGTTTAGGATGAATTGGTGCTAACTGCCAAAGAAAGCCAGAGCTGCGGTCAAACTGGATCGTAACATTCTCCGGCCGACAGCGACCGGTTTGACCGGCGCGAATCCTGGCGCTAACACCCATATACCGCTTCTTATGTACTGTTGCTTGCTATGTAGAACGATAAATGCTTATCAACTTCAATGCTCTTTGGATTTCTCCCGGATATTATTGGTTGCTTTCAAGTAGATATGCTCAGTACCAGAACCCTTACAACCTTCGCTAATTGCACGCCTTAGCACTTTTCTTATCTTAGAAAGGCGTAACGTTCTTTTATACTACAGTCAGAATGCAGTCTTATGCATACTGCAGGCGATTGCTCTCTAAGTTTATTACAAATTCACTGAACGAAAAAAGTTCCTCATAAAATTAATTTTCAAAATTGAAATTACAATTATCAATCAAAATAATAAATAGAAAAGAACCTTATGTTACCAATACATTAAGTTTCAAGGACAATCTTGTTCGCCTGGGACCACGGATGCTGACAATTAAAAAAAACACATTAAGTTTTGAATCACAGTAGTAGTTCATTAAGACTGCAAGTACTGATTTTTAAGTTATAATCATTGATGTAACAATAATAGGTTATAATAATTATTATTTACATTTTAATTCTTAAAATAATATATAAACTAAGTAAGTATATCAATTATTATTATACATTGAAATACGCCAAGGTCGTAAAGCACAATGAAATGAGAACATGCTATTTATGTAACTTCAGCGATAAGGTCAGGTATGGTTTATTTATACTGCAGTGCTTGTTTTAAATGCGCAATGTTTAAAATACAGGAAAAGCTGGTGTAAGCAATACCAATGTGTTACACAAGTTCCCTACAAGGTACTCGTAATGTTCCATATTTACATTTTCTATGGGGGCTGTTATAGTGTTGACTTAGTAACACTAAAGTCCCTCATGTAATAGTCGACAAACACCGTACGTATTTTACGCCTGTATTATAAGTAGCTCCGTACTACGTACTCCGTGCCCGTACTCACTTCCTTGGCTAAATAAAAATATTATTAATCACAATTAAATAATATCATATATTCCTCAGGAATAATAAAGCTTTCTACTTGTTTAAGAATTTTCAAAATCGGTTGAGTAGTTTAAAAGATTACATGTTAGTATAGAATTATAGATGACTAAATTATTGTTCGAACCATCGTTTAGCAACTACCGACTTTTGTTGTCCTTCCTATACTCCATCCAAAAGTTGTCTGGAAGAAATCGCCATGGGCGATAAGACCGACGCTTCAACTTTTATATTAATGTTCTTGATTTTATGTAGCATTTTTGTACAATAAAGTATATTCTATTCTATTCTATTATATAGATAAAGGCTGATTAACGCTGGGGCCAATTTCAAAAATCCAAACCATAGATAACTTAGAATTAAGTTCAGCTTGTATCCTAGCCTTAAATCCCAGTTGGGTTCAGAGCCTTCCGATTCTGACGTGTGCAATACATACAAATCGTATTCTTACTAAGTTACTAGATATCGGAATAAAATTATTTTCCTACAAATATTTAACAGGAAATCGTAAAATCGATACGTGTTAAAACCGATTCATTAACTTATATAACATTCACGTAAGATAACAACTTGATAATGTGTCATATCCTTCAAATGTATAAATTCCTCATACGTAGTTTTATAGGTATAGGTACATGTAAACATATTAAAATTAAGCAACATCTAAGATAATTTATTAGGATTGACTACTGAGCATTATTCTCTAAAACTATAAATACTAATATCAAATGCCAGTCATCAATATATCGTTAAACTGGAATACACTACATAAACAGGATATTCAATCTAAAAAACGATTCATATATCTGTCTGACTGTCGCAAAATTACCAAACTATATTAATAAGAGATGTTACAAGTTTAAGACAATCTGTATTTTGATGTTTATTGCCTTTAACGAAAACCAATATTAAAAATGCTTAACTGGATGAGCAATGTAATTCCAAATAAGCAATATTTAATATTAGTTTTTGATGAATGTAACTTGGACGAATTTATTCCAATAAATATACATAAACACCAGAATTTTATTATTATATTAATACGTGAAACAAAAACATTGTATTCCTTTTTACGAAAATTGCGCGCACGGAGGAGTATGCAATTTCGCAAACTTAGAGTTTATATAGAAAGGAGCAGTGTTGCCAGATGACCATGTCAAATAACCCCCAAATTTTTGTCAAAAACCTCCAAATATAAGCTTTTTGAGAAAAAAACCCCCAAAACAGTTTTTACTTATTTTAAAGGAGAAATAAAAAGCAAAACTACCGTCGTAGCGAAAACGTCACTAATGACGTCATCATTTTCGCTCACGGGGGGGGGGGGGGGGTGGTAACAACGACCCGTGTCAATAGGTGGGTTAAATAACCGTTCCACTTGAGTTTACGATTGTGACGCCAGCAAATAAGTGGAACGGGAAAAACCGCGGTTGTGAACATAGTCGTTGTCAGTTTAACGGAAAGTAGCCTATAAGATACGACGCATACGTGTAGAGACGGCATAATAAATAAAATTAATGATGTAAATGAACGAACGAATGAATTAAATTATTAAAATGAACTATTCAATTGAAGTATGATTTACTAGTAGAGTATAATTCTAAGATAAAGTAATAATACCGTATTATAACTTAGATATAATAATTGTAGTGATGATAATTGTGTTTGTAGATGAATTATTAATACCTAAAATATCGCCAAAAATTTCTGACAACAAAATATTTACCCCCGAATGTCCCCCCAAAGAATCTTTACCCCCAAATCTCCCCCCCCCCCGACGTCAAAAAATCCCCGAATTTGCAGGGAATCCCCCCCATCTGGTAACACTGAGAAGGAGGGCAGAATGCTAATATTTAAAAAAATATATGCATAAAAATACATCAAATCAATAAAAAAAACATTACACATGTAGCTAGCATGTATTTGACACACACAAGCATACTCACTCGTTGGTTTATTGTTAAAGTCAAATTAACAGTGTGGCGAAATCTGTGATTATAGAAGTGTAGTCTTGGACAAGAGAACCTTAACGTCCAAACTTATAATTTAAATCAATTATGGTCGAATTTCGACCATTGGGCGACCACTAGTAACCTTTAAATGTCCTAAATTAAAATTTCTAACTCTCAATATTGTAATAATCGTCGCAATATATCACTATGGAGGGGCAACAACTGTATATAAAGCAATATTTAAATGATTTAATTGCATAAGAACTGCAGTCGGTTTGAAACTATTCATTATAATGAACTAGTTAAGGAACTCATCAAATGTTGATGTTGAAGATGACGAGTTAATGACCGTTTTATAAAAGAACTCGCTTCTCAATATAACCTTAATCATCTCTTGCGTAAATATTATGTGCCAGTCATCGCTTAAAGTGAGTACCAAATTATTAGTAATATTTTAAAAACTTTCACTAATCAACTTTATTTTATTGCGGGCAATACATGAATTACGCCACAGGTTAATAGAGGGGGTCAACAAAGTGTGACGTTGTGTGACAAGGGGAGGGCTCAAATTTCGTGACACCACATTAAAAATCATAGTAAATTTAAAACACGTCTTCTAACTATTAATTTTATATATTCATAACATTTCCAACTCTATTTGTAAGATCATAGTGTTAAATAATTTAAATGGAAATAAAACCAATTACGGAACTGCCGTTTCAATTTCATAATTTCTTGATGTAAAATTACAAAATATTTAATGTCACACTAGGGACGAAGGAGTCTCACGAATGAGACCAGCTGTGACGGGGGAGGGGTCAAAAAATCATGAAATTCTTGTGACGTAATTTATTAATGGCTTCTTGTCAGAATATAAAGCTTTAACATTGATGATTTAAATTTTCACTAGCAGCGCCCGCGGCTTCACCCGCGTGATGATGGAAAATCGTTTTGGATAATTCACATTATATCATACATACAATTAGTTCAGAAATCTGATTACCTTGCATTAACATAATAATATAATTTTATTCCTACAACTGTGATCAATTAATTACATGGGTTACAATCTGTGCGTATGACGCCAAACACATCTAAGTCTTCACGACTGCACGCAATGAGGTGTACTTCATGTTTTATGTGCTACCCATACGAATATTTATTTTGTTTACGGACAAGTATGACGAAGTATATTAATTGTTATTGGTTGTAGTTGCTTTATTCATAGATATCAATAAGTAACAGCAGGAGGGTAACCTAATGTGAATTACGTAGGCGCGTGCTTGATTAAAACTACCAATTACTTTTTATAGCGTGATACCATTTTGAGAGAAACAAAAAGAATCTCTTAGATTATATTAAGTGTTTATGATATTTTGTTTTAGGGCTGGTGTAATCTAGCACGTCACGACGGGTCACGTTTCATTTTCATCCTCATTTTCTCGGGATAATTATAGGAGCGAATTGATTCAAAAACATTTCGATTTAATAACCATCTTGTTTTTCTTTTTCAATAAAAGTATGCCTACACGATATACGAGTATATACAGGTAAAAACAGGCACCATGCCAACTGGGTTTGGACTTATTTTCGCCGGGCTGCGCTAAAATGAAAATCTGGTTATGAAATCTTAAAATATATTTTGATATGCCAAAGAAAATCTTAAATCGTGTTGCTTAGGGAGGGAGCTTTGTAGGTGATATTTTTTAAATAACAATAAAATTGTGCCAATTGGTGTATGAAGTGAATTTTAACTTACGTAATTACGAACTTTCATGTAGCTTGAATTTGGTTTTTCAAATAAAATACCGCGCTTAAAATCGTTAAAACGTGGTTTTATTATGTGTAGTATAGTCGGGAAAACTTTGAAAATTAGTATAATTTTATGGTTGAATGTTTTGTAATGCGGGGGGTTCAAGGCAGCTTTATCACTTTTTGTCTCTTTCAACTACAAAGTACAAATAGGTTAAAATATCTCAGTAAACTTATAATAAAATGGCAACATCAGTCTGCATCTGCTGGAGAGTTTTGCATGTAGTTGCAAAATTAAAGTCACAAAGTTCAATAAAGTATTTAAAATATTATAAACTTTGGACGTTGTAAAACTTTAGACATGATCTCGAATTTTATAGACCAGGAAAACTGTAATCTATTTTATGCGGCAATACTTATAAACCGAGACGAATAAGATCGGTATCTATAAGATAGCAATTTTATATTTTTGTTTCATAAACGATAAATTACCATTTATAAAACACTCCGATAAGTTAATTATAACACATTGTAATCTTAATTTTTGGTATCAGTTTCACTGGTTTTTACAATTAAGTAATTAGTTAATCGCCTATAGTAAATGTGATACCTCTAATGCCCTGCTACAGTAGGAATGTACAAGTCGGCAGCACCTTGATACAACCTTTGGTGTTACAAATGTAAATAGGCAAACTCAACCACTTTCCATCAGATGGGCCGTCAGTCTGTCTTTTATACAAATCTATAATATTATAAAATTCTAAACAATCGTGTCTATACATTTTAGCTGTTCAAAAAAGCAACTAGAATAGACTATATAAACAACGGACAATATGATGTAATTGTTTTTTTAAGGTTTCTTGGCTGTTTGTTCGGAATGCACGTAAAAACGATTGAGCCAATTTTGATGCGTTTTTCGCTAATCAAAACAGCAAATTCATAGAATTAGAATCTGTGCTCTTAATCATTCCCAAATCTCTTTATTTGGGAGTTATTTAAAATGTCTAGATAAAAAAAAACTCGAATTCCAATGTGATGTTTTCACTGATCGATAGCAAATTTTATATAATAAAATGGGTGTTTTTTTATTTCGTGAATCCCACGTGATTTGCAGTTGTTCGGGCGCATAAATAGTAGCTTATTGCGATACAACTTTCAAAAGGTTACATTTTTTGCTAAATGCTGCGGTGCTTAGTGTTGTGCGTGGATGCAGTCGCGAGCATATTCTAGTACAGTATAAAAAAATATTATCAGAATTAAGAGTGATCTTAATCTACATATATAAATAAATGTCATCATCGTCTTACTTGGGCTGTGTTCAGAGTATTCCCATCGATATCAGAGCCCGGGGTCCATTCCGTCTTCGGCAACTCCTACTATAAAGCTATTGATATACAAACCATCTCTTACCACGCTAACCCAGCATTTCTTGGGACTCCTACGGGGACCGTCAAGTGGCAGAGTCGTCATAACTAGTAATTTTGTTCTCTACATAACTAGCCGGTGTCGGACTAGCTTGGTATCAAAAGTCAAATGACGGTTTAGATACTGATAGGTAACTCTTTGTTGTAGATAGTACAACGGACGGCATTGTCGCTACAAAGTGACCTCTTCTAAACTACTGTCACTAATTCACATGTCTATTCACATCTCTTTGTTTCTATTTTGTTTTATTTTTTATGGCAGATATTCAGCACACAGGCAGAAGGCCCACTTGATGGGAAGCGGTTACCATCGCCTATAGACATTTGCAACACCAAAGGTGCTACATATGCGCTGCTGCTTTCTTAAGGGAGACTGGAATCTGGTCACTAATGCTGGAACACGACTCAAGGCTGTTATGGCAGCATACTCTAGACCAGGGGTGGTAGCCATCCAGTCGGGCAAATGTCCTACCACCTGGTGGCTGTGGGTTCTTTTGTCGCCTCTTACGACAGGCCGCTCGGTCGCAGGAAATTGTATTATTTCTCCGTTTCTGCGCGGATTATATAGCTTTAACGTTTAATGGTACCTCACATACCGATTACATAACTTAATTCCAAGAAGGGTCTATAAATAATCACGACTTCGTCGTGCCCGACGTTCGTGTCAAATTAGTAATTTATAGTGCAGTACAATAGAGAAAGTAAAATACGACTTGATTGAATACTAGCTTAATCATTGGCGAGTTGAAATAACAAAATGATCATTGCAACGGTCCCGGTTATAATAACATTTTTTCTAGCGTATCTCTTCAAGCCGAAAATACCATGATGCAACAATCAGTACGGAACGAGATTTTTTGAAATAGAAAGATGATATCTTTTGTTGGTTTTGAGGTTTTCATTGTACTCGGAATTAAAAGTGACGGCTATTCAGAGTGGATTTTGTATCAAATAGTTATAATGTAAAAGTTCTAAATATTGTTTTTCATAGAATTTCTTGCCTAGATATTAGCTTCGCTAATGACCTAAAGAAACAAGATCGGCTATACGGAGAGCGGTAGTTATGTGGCGAAGTGATAGGGTCTGCTATTAAATAAGATAAAGCAGCCAATAAAATTGAAACATTCAATGTCGCAGTTTCAATCCTGTATTCATGTGTCGTGTTCAACTTTAACGATAAAAGTGCAGTATGCTAAACATTAAAAAAAACTAGTTCTTAAACACAAAATTTCCCTTATTGATGGAGACAATAAGTAAAATGTTCCTAGGCACATTTTTACGCCTACGATACGATTTTTAATATAGTAAAGGCATCCTTCTGGGCACCATACCCGTAGAAGACGCTGACCTAGACTCAGTGTTCCATTTATCTTATATACTTACTGTTTTAAGGGATTATAATTATGTAGAATACAATATAACTGCGTAAAGTTTCCTCTATTGTATTAGTTTATAACATATTACTTTAATAAATATGTATAATAATAATAAAAAAACTATTTTATTTTCCAAGGTGTTTTATCACTTAGTAAAAAGGTCACCCCGTAGAGACAAACATCAAATAGTGCAAATGAAACAAAAATCACATTTTTTAAATAGGTTAACACACAACACAAGCCTCTTGCTTGCTTTTTTTTGTTTATTGATGTAGCTTCTTCTTGATTGTTCCGTACGCTTGCACTCTGGGCACTCTCCATCAGCACGTGTAAAATCTCATCTGGTACACCACTGGTTGAACAATTTGGTGACACAGTCGATCCCATTAAATGCTTAAACTATAGGGGGATATTCCCAGAATGCAACCTTAATATACATATTTATATCATTGTCATATTTCGTCAATTTTATAGTTTTGTTTGTTTTATCTCTAAATACTTAATTTATTAAAAATAACACAGTTTACATGCTATATACCATATTTACTTTCTACATCTTTACGTAAATAAAGTTTACTAGGTTTCAGTTGAGATCGATAACAATTTATCCAGAGAATATAACTTAACAATTAACTAATGAGTGTAAACAACAATTACCATTCTTCAGCATATTCGCATAGGAATCACGGACCTAGCGCCTCCGAGACGCCTTTTTGAATTAAACATATGTTTGCATAAACAGTAAACTAATTATGTAAAACAATTACTTAAGTATACCTATGAAAGCACGGTCGATGCCCCCAAAGCATAAAGTGATAATGGTAATCATTACTGGTAATCATTTCCTTTGTTCGCGTACTGATAAAATATGATGTGCTTAAAACGCAAAACTGTAATAAAGTGTGAAAGAAAATTTGACTTTTAAACTTATTAATTATGAAATAATATTATAATTATAATAACTTGCTGCTTTGCATATTAGATTAATTTTATTATATTTTTTATTTACGGGCACATATATAAGGTGTGAAAGAACTCTTAAATGTCTAATGTTTTAAATAATTTACATACCATTGATAATTAACTTTTAATTAAGATGAAAATAAATTTCATTTTAATGAACTAATTGTTAAATATTTCCGGTTTTATTCATATTGAGTAAGTTATAAGTTACTTTATGGTTTTTAATATACTAACTCTAACTCAATATGAATAAGACCGTCAAGGATTAACAAATTAATGTTTACAATTTTTTTATCTACATTAATATTATAAAGTAGAAAGATTTGTATTTTTGCATATTTGTAACGAATAAACTCTAAAAACTACTGGACCGATTTCAAAAATTCTTTTTTTAATCATAATCGCAAAATTATGTTAGAATCGATGTCCATTTGTTACTACATCATAGCTTTGACTATGAACAATAATGTCTTTAACGTTCTTTCCTTTATATCCCTGCTCCATCTGGGATAATTTTATAGTGGAGAGTGACAATGGGCAAAAATGCCTCTTGTTTATAGCGTTAAAAATAACGCTGTAAACGATTTGCTATTATATATTAGTATTGATTGACATATGTTATCTGTTAACAATTAATAACAATATCACACATCAACAGTAACGTATTAAACGCATCGCTACATCTGCGTGAAACGGTTATTAACACTAAAATTATTCCAGATAGCAGTAACATTAGTGGGATAAATATTATTTATACCTTGAAATCTATATCAATATAACCACTGCCTTTTGCCTTGACTGCTTCTGGTATTGAAGCTGTCGTAATGTGATTCTATGTGTGTAATCGAACAAGGTTTAAATATTTATCTAAACGAATGCTTAAGATAAACCTAAACAAATAGGTGTAATGAGATAAACCTAAACAAATAGGTGTAATGAGTTACTAATAGAAGGCGGGCCAAGGGCAACATCAGCCTACACAACATCTGTCATGTCTGTGTCTTTGCCACAGATAAAAGAACTCACACGCGTAGAAATTTAGATGCGTGTTATATAATCAATCTGACATCAAGCTCAATCAAGAAATATTTATATACGAAATTTAAGGAGAACTCATAAATTATATCTTTTTAATGGGCCTTTAGGCCAAGCTTCACCTCTAACATAGTCAGATACATTGGTAGGCAGCTCTTTTAGAACTTATTGTTCTTTTCTAGATCGAGTTTTCACTTTTTATACGTCTGTTCTCTTATGTCTATCAAGTAAATGAATGAAAACACTTTATTGTTCAGCAAAAATTAAAACTACGTTCTTAAACTTTAGGTACAATAAATCTTAAACAAAGGACGGCCTTATCGCTTAAAGCGATCTCTTCTAGGGAACTCCTAAACTTTAAGTAAAATATTAAAACATTACAGTGGCGGAAATGATACCAGATAATATGAAACATTCTAAACATTAGTGAGTAAATAAATAATAAACTAGTATCGACAAAAATGAAATATTTCGGTAGAAAGGCGTAGGTAGAAATGAAAGGATTAAATAACATTGAGTGACTCAGTTTTATCTATAAATGGATTACTTTGGTTGCTTCATCCAAATTAAAAGACAAAACTGAACTGTATAATGTCAGATTTTAGATATCAAAAACATTTAAAAATCATAATACACTTTTGATTTGGCTTTTGATTATTTCATGTATCTAACACGAAATAATGTATAAAGCGATTTGACGGCAGACTGACAGTTTATTGCCAGATAAAGACTGAATACGGACAGCGTTCAATCAATTTGACGCATTCATGAATTTCAATCGATACAATCTATTGAATACACTGCGTCTAATAAAAGCAAAGCAATTTAAGCTCATTGAGATTCAAATATGATACATGAATCTGGTTTGATGGAAAGTAAACAATGGCTTATATGATGTTACTAAAGCGATTCATGTGCCTTCTCTCGCATAAGCTTGAGTAGATATCCCACAGAATTTGATTCATATGTTCGGTAATTATCATGAAATTTTAAAGTATTTTATACTTTCAGTTACAAGAAGGAATATTGACAGTATACTTTTTATCCCGAAAAAAAAAGATTCTTCGGGATACTCACCCAATATGTATGCATACGTGGAAATCTAGTAAATTACTATTTCTGCACTTCAGAATGATTACGGATTTACGAAGCATCTGATATTAAGTTTTGATGCCAAAAGATTCCCAAACAGTTTGAAATAATTGCACTGATCACTATCGACGGAATGTTCACCCCCATCTCCTTAATTTACCACCCTTAACTAAGCAATGGTCCTCTAGAAAGTTTATTCCTCCACATGTAAACTTCCCGCTGAGGATGTCACTCTGCGCTACGACATGGTGATGTTTAAGAAGGACGTTGTAAAATTTCACAGAGGCCGCCAATGCGTTGGCAACACCCCTGATGATAGAAACGGCTATAGGTGACATTAACCACTTTCCGCCAGGTGAGCCGTCTTCCTGTTTGCCTGTTTCTTCGAAACTGAAAGTGCCCAAGTTCTCTGACACAGTTATTGAGCAGACGACGTGGCGACAAAATGCGACGGTGTCTAATTTTATGACCGTAATAAGATTACAGACCTTTCCCGTCCTTCAGGCTTGTCCATTTATGAAGTAATCAGGTTTAGAACAGTAGAGACGGAAATGATTTATTTAAGTAACTTGGTATGTCGTCAAATTTTCTTCCTCCATCTTACTTTTCAACTTCAAGTTAGATATATGAAAATATTCAAAATTTGAAACTTAAAAAACGCCATCACTGAAAATTAAGTAAAAAGGTATCCATTAAGTATTTTTTTCAAAATTAGGGTATTTTCGATTAATTGAACTGGGGTTACACAGCTAAACATTTGAATTTTCGTGACTTTTACTCGATTTTTCAGTTTTAACTTGAATACATTTGTATAAGACTAGATCCTGATCTCGTAATTAATCATAAATCATGACTTCTTGTTAAATAAAATTCATTGGTAACAACACTTCATGTCTTTCTAGTTAGCGATAATAGGTAAACACTTTCCAGCAGTTCCTTAGTCTGTATGTTACAGCAATAAAAACAAATATTTGTTAATTAACCTTTTGTTTTGCTTCTTTAATACGTATAGAGATTTTTTAATGAAATTTGATTCATTTATAATGAAAAACGCTTTTAGCAACTTATATCAGTGTGGATGTTTTGTTAATATAAAACTCAGACGGCATTATTGCCATCCTACTGGTTTACAGATTTACGGTCTTATATTGTTACGAATCGCGTGAGACTCGAATTAAAATGCCGTTAGAATTACTATAGAGTTTATTAGAACTATACAAACACGTATACCACAGGTACAAATATAACCGAACGCAACAAGTCCAAAAATGTAGATCGTAATTCTATAACACGCGCAAAGTCCGTCACTAAATACATTACCGAATGTACACAAGTCTTGCTTCGCTCGTGGTTATCGCTCGATTTTCTGATTTGTCAATTGGGGAATTGCTTTATACTGCACAGATGCAATATGTCTGCCCGGCCGCGTGGACCGAATTTTCTAGAATCAATTTGTACTTTAAATCCGAGACACCTTGCAGTGATTACAATACAACAGTAGGACGTAAAAGATTACAATACACAATGGGCTTTTTTTTTAATCAAAAAGTAAACAAAAGAAGTACAAATGCCGAAAGGTAATAAAATGTGTTTCTACAGGTATGCAGATGTGAATTTATCTTTTGTCGTCGTCTATGTCGTAAGAATATTGAGCTAAAGTAAGTTTGTAGGCATCTTAAAGACCTTAAAGAAGCCTACAAACTTACTCCTAACTCAATATGAATAAAACCGTTATTGTTTTACATTAATAGTGCCCTATAATAATATCAGAACACTTACATAACTGGGGCTCGTCCTTCATTATATAGATAGAAACAATAACTGCATTTCAACACGAAGTCGTATAACGTAGCACTATTAAACACGCTGTTATGTTTTGTCCGTAAAGTCGATAGCCCGTGAAATAATAATACAGTCACTAATGTAAGCGTACAAATGCACAGTCGCGGGATGAAAGATAACTACGCTTATCATAAATATTAAAACCAATCAAAAGGATTTACACCTCTAAACAATCTTTTTAGACAACATAAAAACTTAAACAACTTTGATCTAAGTAACTTTATTATCAACAGTACAACGTATTTTTTGTGGAATAGTTCGTAGTATTCTGTAACTTAGTTAGAAAAGGTAACATGTGCTCGCGAAACGTTAAATGAATCAACTTGAAAGCTGGCGAACCTTTTCATGCCGCGACTGTACTAGAAAAGTAATCGTCGCGAGTTCTCGAGCAATACCTATGCTTGAGATGATAATCCTTTCAATTTAAAATGCTTTTTTGGAACGTATGTGTCACAGAATCGCAAGACAACATTCATTTTTACTACGAATTTATCATGCAATAAGTATAGTAGAAAAATATTTTAAAAAATCCTAACTCTTTAAAATGCTCCTAAATTATACATGATTGGATGACGTTAAAGATCATTCCTGCTTCGTTTTTTGACGTTGTATTATGAAATACAAAATATATTATTCTCATCGAAAATTAACAATAAACTTGTTAGGACGATTTGGTTTGGTTGTTTAGTTTCGAATAAAAATACCTCACAAACGGAAACAAATGACCTATAGTGCCTTCTATTCTATGTATTATTATATTTATTGTTATTATTTTATTCAGATTAAAACTATGAATAGGTAAAACTTTTTAAGTCTTTTATATCTACCATATAAACGTGGTATAACTAAGAATAAGGTGGTTTGAATTTAAAATATTTTCAGAACTACTTTCTTTAAGGGCGATTGTCACTACTAGCATTCTGTATTTCCAAATTATACACCTTAATATTTCCGACAGGAAAGACTAAAGATCCAATTTGACCACAACTGCATAGCCTTCAATAACATCTCTGGTATGATTATAAATAGCTATAGAACGCCATAAAAAAATAATTTAAAAAGGTTTTACACATACATTCAGTTCTTCCTTCCCTTGTATTCATTCATTGCTCTGCCGCCGCTACTGTGTCGTGATTGTTACTTCGCTTATTTTTCCAGATTAATTTATGATTATAGCTGATACTGTATACTCCTCTGATAAATTATTACTTATAAAACCTAACTATTCTATTCAGCGATTGTTATATCGCAATAGCGGTTACGATAGACCTTTTACAGTAGTAGATTACCTATTTGTTCTATGAACACACTGGTCATGTATAAACTTAGGCCAGTTTTCGAACGTTGTCTGTAAAAGAATGTATACAATTGTTCAGTAAATGGTCTTACCAAAAAATACATGGTTTAAGAAAAGACATACTTGATTAACTGGTTAAATAAGGAAGTGCCGAGGTAACGACATACTTGTCTGATTACTTAATTTAACCATCTTGGACATCCTACAAGTATGTAGCGTAATCGTTTATTTATGTCTGTTATGTATGTAACTCTGAACGAGCTTAGTTGTCAATTGCATATCAATTAATCATTCAATCATTGTAATATTCAAATGTGCGATATCATTGTTCTATAATCATATCATCATTAGTTCCTATAAATTCATAACCATTTTCACCTTCAAATGCCATTTGGCTATGATTGCTTCAATTGACTTACCATTTAGAAGTCGCAAGCAGGCGGCATTATACGCATGGCTAGAAACATGAAGTAATATAAATACAAAATTATATTTATTCTTAACAAAAAAAAATGTATGTGGTTAAACCATAGTAGTATTAAATATTCAATATATCAAATTATATCAATTTCTTAATATAAAATCATTATGTGTGTAAAATGTTGTTGAATCGATAGTGAAAAAAATAACATTCTACAAATACTTATCTTGTTTGGCCGCTGTTAATCACTATATTTTGATATGTAATATAAAATATTATCTACTCCAACTTTAAACAGAATGGAATAAATATTTTTTTAATGGTAACCGTGACATAGTATTTAATAGCAGCGCATAAATACACAAAGATATAATCATGCTCACCAATATTTATAGATGATGTACATTAAATATTTGTTGGCCGTCTATCATTAAACGCCGTATAAACAACCATTTGACCTACAGTAAAGTCGTTAAGTTATATTAATTTAACATACGATTTTTGGATGACCTTGCGTAGGTGTAAAAATACATACAATGCTGGTCTAAACATACCCATTGTTATACAGAATGGATTTATTTAGTTTATTATGCCAAATGTGAATTTAAACTAACTCAAGTATGTATTCAAATATTTTACTATTTTTTCTGTGAAAGTCATACCATTTTTCAAAAAAATATGACAGAACACTACGTTTTCCTAGTCTTGACATGTCCGTGGACATCGACGATGACCTAGAGGGTGGTATCTCCGCAGCTTGAACCAAGTGACGTGAAGTTACATACAACATTTGTGTTCATAACATACCAGTCATTAGAGTATGCCGCCATAACAACCTTGTATTGTGTTCCGGCATTAGTAACCAGGTTTCAGTCCCCCTTAAGAGAGCAGCAGCGTATTCCTAGCAAATTTTGTGTTGCAAATGTCCAAAGGCGATGGTAACCGCTTTCCGTTAAGTGGGCCGGCCTATCTGCTGAACTCCTGTAATAAAAAAACCCAGTTAAATTGAAGGACAGGTTTTTCAATCTATCGTTAGCCCAGGCCGTCTTTTAAATGTAAAGGATATGATGCAATGTAAGTTTTTACTTAGAGACACAGACTAGACCTATGGGCACGTTGTGGTGGATGTTTAGAGTCACTCTAAAGGATGATATACTGAACTAATTGCAAGAGTAACTCTTAAGCTGATCGGATAAATAATCGTTTAGCCATTTCGGCTCCTGCAGATGCATACTAATTAAAAAATACCCTAGTTAGATTGTTTAAAATTCTATTATGATACTTTAAAACAATTGATCGATATAGATACTGTCATTGAATTTTTTTCTTAGTTATTTCTCATGAAAGAACCATTGAAGCTTTATAGAAATTTGTCTACTCTACCCGACGACAACCTCTCGACAGAATTATATAAAGACTTGGTAAAAATTCTCCTGAAAATTACCTTTTTACACACTAGCAGTAAAAACAAAAAATTAAGCAAGCTTCACTAAGGAAAGTAATAACTTTGTTACTTTAAAATTCACTTTACGATTCAACTAAATCACTTTCAGAATTTTAAATATGTAGTTACTTTAGTTTTAACATTGCTTAAGTTTAATAAGTTTACTTGAAACAAAGAGTAATATTCCATCCTCTAAAGAGTAGCCTATGTAACAAACTCATCTATATAGTAAAGTCTTATTTGTTTGTAAATAATTTATGATATTAACAAAAAGAAAATATTTTCATAGGTAAGTATTTAAAAGCAAGTAATGAAATACATACATACAGATGAAGTAATTTTTAATGTAATATACCTAAATGCTAATAATACTAACGTTCCATACCTAATACGTACGTAATAATAAATAATGGTGATACATTATCTATTTTTATGATAAAACTTGGTTGTATGACATAAGTAACACAAAAATATATTTTTTTTAATCCGTGAAGACTATAACAAGGTATTACATTAAGATTACAGCTTAGTGTTTATACTGGTTTATTGTAATTTATTTAAATTAATAGGTCCAGTGTGGGCCTTTATTTTTAAGGAGAATTTCGTGGCTACTTCTATCTTCAACCAAAGTAATCCAAGACTTAAAAGGTCGTATGCTAATGCTGTTGTCTTGTCACACCACTTATTCCGAGTGGATAAGTTTGTGGGCCTATTTCAAACTAGTTGCCACTTTTACTTTTACTAAATACTCAGTAAAGCTAAATACTTTCAAGATACTTTACTGTATCGTAATTTTATTGAAATTATAAAGCTTTTTATTATTGATTAATACTTGCTGAAAATTAGCTCTCAGCAGCGAAGATCCAAACAACTTGTATAGTAATTTCTTCGACATTATACAAGCTGAATTTGAAAACACATTTAAAACCAAAATAATCAACAAAAGTAATAAACTTAAGTTTAGTGATTGGGCTACGAAAGGTATATATAAAAGTCGAATGAAACTGTATGAATTATACAGTGAAAAACAATTTAATCAAAATCCAGACTTCCTTCAATATATTAAAAAGTACTCTAAGACCTTTAAAAGAGTGTGCATCGCTGCCAAATCTCTATATTATAGTAACAGAATTAAAAAATCATCAAATATCATTAAGACAACTTGGAGTGTTATAAATGATGCTTCCGGCAAGAATTCACGTCGAGATGATGCAATTAAACTTGTAATCAACAATAACACCATTAGTAATAACTTTGAAATTGCACAAACATTTAATGAATACTTTAGGGATATACCAACTTTAATAACTAGCTCTTTGTCATCATCACCACTGGAAGCTGAGCTGCTGATGACACAGTGCGTTGATCGATGTAATATCACATTCAAATTTAATCATATAGATACAGATGATATTGTAAAAACGTTTAAATCGTTAAATATTAAAAACACAGCTGACTTTTGGGGTATATCCTTAAAAGTATTAAGTGACTTAATATGCACTATTGCGCTACCACTAGTACAAATATTTAATCGATGTGTAGATAAAGGAGTATTTCCTGACTTAATGAAAGTTAGCAAAGTTATTCCTATATTTAAAAGTGGAAACAAAAACGACCCCTCTAACTTTAGGCCAATTTCTATTTTACCAACCTTAAGCAAGGTTTTCGAAAAAATAATTTTAAATCAACTGCTCTCACATTTTCATATTAATAAATTAATTCATACTAAACAGTTCGGGTTCACCAAAGGTCGTTCCACTACCGATGCAGGTGTTGAGCTTCTAAAACACATTTATGGTGCTTGGGAAGGGTCACAGAATGCCATTGGTGTATTCTGTGACCTGTCCAAGGCATTCGATTGCGTTGAACACGTGACCCTCCTGAAAAAGCTCAATTATTACGGTATTCATGGCGATTCTCTCAATCTTCTGTCGTCTTACTTAAACAATAGATCCCAAAGCGTTGAAATTAACAATATCAAATCTCGTGAGACTGGCATATCTATGGGTGTGCCCCAGGGCTCTATTCTAGGTCCCTTCTTGTTTTTGATATATATTAATGATTTGCCATATTTTATTAATGATATGTGTGAGGTAGTGTTGTTTGCTGATGACACGTCACTTATATTTAAAGTAGACAGAAATAAACAGAACTTTGACGACGTAAACAACGCCTTAACCCAAATATCTAAGTGGTTTACCGTAAATAACTTATCACTCAATCCGAATAAAACTAAATGTGTTAAGTTTGTTATGCCCAATGTAAAAGAATACGATGTTAATATTTCCCTTAACGACACTAGACTTAACCTAGTAGATTCAACTGTATTCTTAGGCATTAACCTAGATCAGAAACTCCAGTGGGGCGCTCATATATCTAGTCTCTCAGGAAAGCTTAGTTCTGCTGCATATGCGGTCAGAAGAGTTAGGCAGTTCACTGACGAAGAGACTGCTAGACTAGTTTATTTTAGTTATTTTCATAGTGTCATGTCCTATGGTATTTTACTTTGGGGCAACGCTGCTGACTTGGAGAGTATATTTGTTTTACAAAAAAGAGCCGTAAGGTCAATTTACAACCTCGGCCCTCGGGTGTCTCTTAGGGAACGCTTTAAGGAAATCGGTATTATGACGGTCGCCTGCCAATATATTTTCAATAATATAATTTATATTCGTAATAATTTGAGTGCCTACAAGCGGTATAAGGATGTTCACGATTTCAACACCAGGCATTGTAATAAACTGATATTGCCATCTTTTAGATTACAAAAAGTATTGTCTTCTTTCTTGGGGGTTGGTATACGCTTCTTCAATAAGATTCCGAGTGAAATGTTAGATCTGCCCTTCACTAAATTCAAATTTAAAATAAAAAGTATCTTGCTTAAAAAGGGATACTACACTATTGAAGAATATTTAAATGACAAAACTTCATTTACATAACAGCTCGCTCCAACCTCTTATACTGTGTTTTGTACGAGTATAACGTTTTTATCTTGCCGTACTTGTAAGGAATATATGGAGATATGTTGCAAAAAAAAATAATACGTTACGTCTTTATATTTATAACTATAATTATTTTCTATCCTTTTATTGCGCTTTTGTCTTATTGAATATGCACTGTTTGCTACAACTCCATTAATTCTTCAAAAGTTATTCTGTAACATAATTCTGTATAAAATCTTTTTAAAAAAAAATGTACTTAAATATAAAAAATAGAACAACAAATATAAAGAAATTTTTTTTAGCTAGACGTGTTGCTGGGGAGTTTCTTGCCGCTTCTTCTCCTTAACAGCAATAACACGTTGCGAAGCGGTGTACATAGACTAGGAAGTAAAATTAAATTTTAACCTATATGTATGACCTTCAAAAAGTGTTCTCCAGTGGAACTTATTTTGAATAAAAACTTTTGAATTTGAATTTGAATTTGAATTTAATATATACTTGTATAAAAACCTAAAATTCGTAAAAACTCTTCAAGGACCTCGAATTTCGTAAAATAATGAATCAATCGTGGATATAATAATTGCGAAAGCAATTATAGTACCTAAAGACTTGCGTTTTTAGTGCATAAATACTGTCAATGTTCTTCGATGGTACTGTTCCCGTATTAGGTTTTTTATTCTGTTATAATCATATCAATTATAAACGAGATTTTATTACATTTTTTAAAGTTCGACTGGTAGTCCATTTATAGTATAATAATATAAAAATCAAAAACTTTTTTTATAAGTAATAGTAAAAATAAATAATAAAAAATAAAAGTTCAAGCCATAGATAATTAACATAACAGATAGGGGTCGCCCGTGGTCGAAATTCGATCATAATAATTAATGTCAAAGACTATACTTCTATAATCACAGATTTCGCCAAAGCTATTGTTGATTTGACTTCAAATAAACAAAAGGTATATATGTGTATGTGTGTCAAATACAGGGTAGTGTGTGTAATGTTTTTGTATTGATTTGAAAAATTGATTTGTTTTAAAAATAAATATTAGCATTTGGCGCTTCTTCTCTATATAAACAGTGCGAAATTTCATACTCCTCCGTCCGCGCAATTGTCGGATAGAGGGGTACAAAGTTTCTGCTTCACGTATTAATATATAGATAATCTAAAAATTTGAAAGTTTCACATAAAAAGTTCATTTATTCGTTATTCTAAAAAAACCATATATACAAATGTTTTAAAAGAAAAACACAGTTAACTTTCTGTTACCGAAGTAAAACAACTTCCAAACTTTGCTTATTACGTTCATAAAGGACGAGGCGAGATACTTTCTATTAAAATTCCTTTAAAGGCATCTTAAATAATTAACACCGTAAACGACTAATGGTCTGTTTCTATTTTACCTTTGAGGCTTTTATATTCAAACGACTATTTCGGTCCCACTCGGAATGTGTCTGTAAGAACTTTTTCTCTTGCGTCATCCAATTAAATAAGATCCAAAGACGCCTCTCATATCCCGACTTGGAGTGTAAATAAACCCACAAATTTCATTTATAATTAATCTCTCGTGAAGCGTATTCTCGGACGTCCAAGTTACGCTTCCTTTTAAATTAGTATAACATAAACAAGCTAGAAAAAAAAAACGGAAGCCACCGTAAGCTTCTTAGAATAAGGTTGGCGTAGTTTTCTTGAAACATACAACATCGATGTTTATGAGGTTTTAACAGCACGCCATAATTTAATCTATATCATATACTAATACATTTATTAACTTATGTATTTTGTAATATATTATTGTATACGTGTATATTTATGATTATGTATATATGTATGTATTTGTATATTTATTTGTTAAATTAGATTGAGTATTTATGTGTCAATTGCCTTTTTCCTGCACCACCTACATCGCCTGATTTAATTTGTTTTTGATTTAGGTTGCCTGGAAGAGATCGCTTTGAGCGATAAGGCCGCCTATTGTATGACTTAGAAAATATTGTAATTGTATGTTTTGGTGTGCAATAAAGAGTTATCTCTCTCTCTCTCTTTAATACGTGCAATAAAGCCGAAGAGTTCGTATCAGTGGTGTAGGGTCTATATTTTATAAAATACGTCGGTTCGAACTTATATTCTATCTATACTCGTACTTGCTCAAAATGTTACATCATACGCTTGTACGCTAGTTTATATAAGTAATGGTCTCGACAGTCGTTGCCCTGGCTTGAAAAAATTTAGAACCAACACAGAGTAATGGTGATTTTTTTTATATCAGTCCAATAGTTTTTGAGTTTATTCGTTGCAAACATACAAAAATACATATCTTTCCTCTTTATAATATTAGTATCAATGTATTCGGTACAATTTGGCCCTAGCATTTATACAGCTAATTGATCTTAATAACTTAGAAAAAATATAATAAGAATTTTATTCTTTTATATTTATTTTTCTTTTATATTTTGATATTTATCTCATATATATGAGATAAATATCTTTCGTCACTGGTTTGTGGTTTGTTATACAGGAGAAAAAACTAAGCTTTGGAATTCCTTGGAGCTATATTAATAGCTCAATGAGTAGTTATGTTTAATTATTAATTTTACTACAAGTTTTGCTTTCGTAACTTATGATAATTGAAAGTAATATTCATAGCTTGGTCTGCTTTTGAAACTAGATACTCAAGTCTCTGGACTATCCAACAAATTATATTTATATTACATGTCAAACAGTTTATTTATCCTAAAGGTATGGCGCGGAACTTTAACGAACTACAACCTTGGAACTTAGTTAATATACATACTTAAATCTCAAACTACATATTTCGTCCGTGACTTTAACACCCACGTATTAGGGGTACGCCTCCGTTTTATTTTTAAACTATTTTTTTATGAAGGAAGTGGGCAATAAGTTTACTTGGCCACTACCTACCGACCGGATAAATGGGGCCTGCCCTGCCCCAGACAAAAAATACAAACACAACTCTCTATTTTGGTCTACACTAGAAGTTTGTGAACCTTAAATTAGTTACATGTTACACGCATTTCATCTAATTTGTGAGGCGTGTCTAAATTTAACTGCATCTAGAAGAAAACTATATTAATATAACAGTAACTTTTATAAGTCAACGTATAATTTTTCGATATCAGGCTCGGATAGATAATAAACAGTAGTAGGAAAATTGTTGAAAGATAAATGAAAATTAGGCATATCGATAGATATTTAGATAGATATAGACTTCGTAAATATAAGCAGTGACATATACCAAAAATATATGTATGTGGGAAATACAGTTGCAATGACTACCTATAAGTCGACACAAAAGTATCAAAAACTAGTATATATTAGATAACACTGTACTGCTCACCAAAATAAATAAATACTAAAATTAAATGCGCAAGTACTTCTTGGCAAAACATCAAACGGCCTTATCCCTAAAAGCGATCTCTTCCAGGTAACCTAGCTAGCAGCAAAAACTAGTTATATTCATGGATATAGTTCTATATCATTGTCAATTTGGTAATTGTATTACCATATCACATTATGCAGCATTATCATATGCGTGTGATATCACCGGGGCGTTTCTATTCGCAGCGGCCCCATTCACACCACTCGGTTAGTGACATCGCACGGCAAAATTAAAAAAAATAACACGAGTGTGTGGCAGGACTGATATAAAATTCTAAATTTAAATCGGAACCGCTCACGAGACACCATTATACCATTATATCATAAGAAGTGTTTTTTATAACGCTGGCACAATTTATTCAAAAGCTGTCAGAACGGTAGCCTATCAATTAAAAGTTTACGGCTATTCATATATTCTTGAGTCTTTTTAATAGATGCTTATTTTTAATCAACTTTAAAAAAGGAGTAGGTTTTAAGTTATTCGTAGAGATGTGTTTTATGTCTAAATTTCAGCTGATTTTAAATTGCCTGATTAGTTTATTGCTATGTTTCCCTATGCAAAATAAATTTAACCGTTACTAAAATTAATACCTCAAATCAAACTTTACCATAAATCAGTGTTTTTCAATCTTTTTGAACACGTGACCCCTTTACAGATTGAAACATTTTGCCACCCCCTTGGGCCATAGACAGACAAAAAGTTAGTAATTTAAATGACTACGTTTATGTCTTTCCCTATTTTGTTACCTATATAGCTTAGAAAGTACCTAAATATGAGGTATAAACTTAAATTGCCGTTTCCCTTTTGCCGGCGACCCTATGGGTCCCCCTAGGGGGGACCCCTAGGTTCCCCCTAGCGGGACCCACAGGTTGAAAATCACTGCCATAATTCATACCATAACTCAACCAAAACAAACAAACTCATAACTATAAATCAAATTATTGTTACAGCATGACATAATATAAAATACTTATTTATGAAGTATTAGACAAAAGAACGTCGGTCTTATGATAAATCGAATGTATTTATCGCCAGATCTAGTTCCCTGTTGTTATTTTTCATCCCTATCTAAGCCTCAAAATTTCTAATCGCCGTGACACTTCAAAGAATTTAAGAATAATGATACCGGTAAAAGATTAGTTAGATAATTATCCCGCGACGTTGAGTGTCGATGTTGTAAGTAATTAAGTTTATCTTCGTCAATCTTAGTACAGCTTCTTAATGCTCGTGTCGAGTTTTTTTTTTATTGCACGAGCTCAGCAGCCCGGCCCACCTGATGGAAAGCGGCTCCCTTCGCCTATGGACATTTGTAACACAGAAGTTACTACCAATATGTTGCTGCTCTCTAAAGGGAGACTGGAGCGGGAACACAACTCAAAGTTATAATGGCGGCACACTCTTGACCAGAGATGGTAGCCATCCAAACGGGCAAATACCTTACCCACCTGCCTGTGGGGTGTTTTTGACGCGAAATTGTATTCTTCCTTCGTTCCTGCACGGATATTATACTTATATAATTTATTCCGGGCGGACGCATGGATTTATAACATTAAACTATCGATATCATGTCTTATTTATGAATGACTTCATCGTCAGCCATTCGCAGTCCACTGCTGGACGTAGGCCTCCCCAAGACGGCGCCACTCATCAGGGATGACCCTGTCCTCTGATTTCCTCATCCAGCGCCTACCGGCGACCTTGCACCAGGTCGTCGTCTACGTTTACCGAGACGCGGTCTCCACTCCAGAACTCGGCTGCTCCATCGCCCATCGGTCCTGCAACAGACGTGACCATCCCACTGCCACCTCAACTTGCTAATTTTGCGAGCTTTGTCGGTTACCTGGGTTCTCTTACAAATATCCTCATTTCTAATTTTATCCATAAGAGAAACACCCAACATAGCTCGCTCCATAGCCCGTTGAGCGACTGAACTTGTGGACCAATCCTGCCATCAGATGAGTGACTTAATTAATTGATATTGTAATTTTGTTATGAATAAAGGAGTGAAAGAAGAATAAATAAAAGACAATAAAAAGATTTTAAAAGCAAAGCCGCAATTGAATGAGATTCTGTGCGATGCGTTATTGATCCGCCCCCGACGGCTCGACGACCTCAATACCCATTTACCCCACTAACCCCGAGTGCCCGACTAATGGGCGCCTTGTTCTTGCGATTTTAGCAAGGGGAGGAAACTTGGCTTCGTCGTTTGGTAGGTCAGACTGAAAAAAATGTATACAAGGATTGTTTTGTTTCAGTTTCATTGCATTGAATGTTTTAATGTTGTGGTTGTAAATTTAATATTGTTATCTTGTTTTCTTTCCTCGGTATAATCTATATCTAATAATATTTCATAGTTCTCTATAGCACTTAAATTGGCTTTAAGCTTTAGCATTGTTATTGCACTGCACTCATTTCGGGACTACCTAAATCAGAGTGGAGTTATAAGAACAAGAGAGACGAAATCTTTAGCTAGGCCATCCCCTATTTAAGTGCTGTAGTGTAACAATAGTTTTAGAGTTGATTCATCTACAGAACTAACTAACTAGTTTTTTAACTATATATAGTCTATGGTTATGTAGTTAAAACATTGATCAACATTAAAACTTCACATCAAAGTACATTTAACTAAGGAACACTATTTATTTAAATAGAAAAAATCCGTAAAACGTATGTATATCATGTTTCACTCAAACGAGTGTGATAATAAGCGTAACGAAATGCCCCTCACGTAATGCTTAATGTGTTCCAATATCATTATTTAGGAGGACAAATTATAGACGGTGGAGCAGCCACATGTTACTACAGAAACTACACATGTATTTATAGATATAAAGATTACTTTTCGTCGAACATAAGTCATAATATTTAAGGCCAATAATGTCATTATCGCTGTACACTATGTAAGAGGCTAGTAGAAGTGGTCACTGGACTGTTAATAGACCATAACTACCATAAGATTAGGCTTTCTGAGTGCGACCCTAAAACGAAACTTAGGTCAGTTACTGCGTACCTTTATTGGCTTGTACATACATAAAATATCTAGAAAATCAAATCTTTATTATAAACTAGAATACTAGAACTACAAAGAGGAGAAATAAAATAGTAAGTGCTCGTGTGCGCCATAAAACGTATTTTTTAACTCTCTTCATTGCTGGATCAAATTCCGCGCTGGTCCGAGGCGGTTTCTCATTTCGGACATCTTGATGTGCAAGTTTCTTTATGATGTTTTCCTTCATCATATTCCATGAAGTGACCAATGTGCACATCAGGTCAGAAATACAGACTTAGCGTTTTACATAAACTGCAACCTAATGTAATAATTAAAGAATTATTCTTTAAAAAATGTCAACAATTATTAACATTCAACTGCTCAAATATCTGAACCGTAATTAACCTCTATTTTCTCAAGGTTTCTATTCCAACATTTTCTAGGTTAACATTTGACAAAGGGCAGGCATTTAGCTATGAAATATAGCGTTAGGGGAAAAGCACGTTGACAATACGTTATTAATAACTTTAAATGTCAACGGTAGTACGGTAGAGTATTTAATTAGTAATTTGAACTTTAGCATTAGAAGCTAAAGTTCAAATTTGTATGGTAATTATTGAAGTTAGATTTTGCTGTTGACATAACAAGCCAATCAAATAACCATCGATCAATTAGACGATTTGCTATTCCGATAACGGTGCTTACCAACAATGGACTAGCAATTTAAAATTTATCAATACTTTTGGTAGTTTTTTATGTCTATGATTGGCTACTTTTGGTAAGATTTTGAATTTCAAATTCAGGAGTCATTGATTCCTGGTTGTTTGAATAAAACATGTTGATAATATTTTACACTTGCATAATATAATATTACGAAAGAAATATATTGCTTGGTTTTAGTTAGTCTCATAAATGTTCAAAAGTGCTAAGTGCGTGTGGACCACAGACAGTAAACGAGTCTATTCTGGCAATGGACGTGTACCGCAGTTTACAATTTTTTTATAAAACATGTAATTGACATGTCCTATATCTTAAGCCTGCATGACTCGTTCAAACCTTTTTGTATTTCATGTTCTACTATCCATTTTGATTTTGTTTTTGACTAAATACCTAATTTGATAAAGTATAAATAATTGAAATTTGTGTCTGTTACACATCTTTAATGACCCTAGAAATCCAGATCTCAACAACAAGGTATTAACTGAAATAGAAGGTCATTATAGAACATTGTTATCATTTTTCAAGACTTATGTATAAACACTTCACAGACTTATGTTCACATTTTTATGCTTTAGAATTTAGATGTATGGTGTAACACCCCTTAGTTTCGTTCATTTCTTTTTTTCAAAATCAGTCGATTCGATTCCTGACTAAAGTAAAATTGATTTTTCAAAATTGTTATGATACCCACTTTGATTTTTATCAAAATTGGCTTCGAAGCTCCTTTTAGTATTTTTTACATGTTATAGTTTTCAACTTGGAAAATTCACTTGCATTTTCTCATGGATTTAGAGATTTGCGTTTGAGCACTGTCTCACCTGATGTTGAGTGATGACGAAGTCTTGGATAGAGCAAGCTGACATAGAAGATACCTATTCACTCGTGACTTGAAGACTTCGTGATTGTATTATAGCTGTTCATATAAGAAAACTATATCTGAATGAACAATATACAATTAGTCAAATTAAACTTACTGTAACTCATAGAAAGAGAAGTATATAGGTATTACGAAATCATAAGCTTCGCTGTTGCTTACGGAACCCTGAAGATGATAAACACGGTACTCCTATCTTCTACTCGTTAATTTATCATATAGCATTTTGTGGGATAATATATGTATAAACGATGTAAAAGTAATAAGTCTGGAATTTAAATTAATTAAATGACAAATAATAAATAACCCTTGATCTTTAGGAATTGCACAAGATAAGCACGTAAGTACAGAATGTGATATGAATTTAACTCATTTTCGTTTCTTATCTGGTGTTCGCTTCACTGGAAACTTTCAAAGACATTCCATATATTAATTTTGCTATTAATCTTTGATATATCAAGTTCAGTCTCAGTTGAGTAATCAAAATTTTATTTAATCCTTTGATAACTCGGGATACGTTTTTTAACATTATCACACATATGAGACCGGCCCTATAGTAGTACGGTGCATAGATATTCCCTATAACATAAGGGTGAGATTTATATATCTATTTAGTTAATAAGATTTTTCATCATATCAATAGGTAAATACTTGGTACAATACCAGTCCCAAGTGTGTGTGTGTGCGGTGGTTGTTTATAAAAAATATATCTATAAAATTAAATTACTACCTGTATTCACGACTTCGCCACCGCGGAATGGTTTTCGAGGAACCCTAAAAAAAGTAGCCTAAGTTATAACATTAGCTGTCTGCCAGTGAAAGCCCCGTCAAAATTGGTCCAGCCGTTTCAGAGATTAGCCGGAACATCCAGACAGACAAAAATGTGAAATATTGATTTTTGGTAAAATACCATAAATACTTTCATATGCATTTAGTAAAAAGCTGTTATTTTGATATTACAAACAGACATTTCAATTTTATGTATCAGTATAGATATGTTCTATAATAACAGTGTCCGCCATTATGTTAGTACGGACATTGACTTTTATACTCAAATCTTCTGAACCTTGCGAGATATTGAACACAATGCCACAAAATTTAAGATATTTCTGTTTTAGTCTCTAACTTCTTCATTAAAATCCATCGTACTATTTCAGAGCTTATTGAGGATATACTTTGAGATAATTTTTACAATTTATTTTGAAATCACATAAACGCTTTCATTTTAATTATTCATATATATATATATATATATATATATATATATATATATATATATATATTACATGGTACCTCTATATTAATTTACCCTTCTAAAGTAAAGTTAAAATAAGTATTTGTTTTACGTGGTCCAAAATCCTTAATTTCAATTTTGTACACAATTTGATTAACTCAAATATTCTAAAAGTTTTCTTTGCCTTTTTTTGCCTGCAGCGCTTTGTGTTAGCCGCAGTCCCTTTTATGGGCAGCTAATGGAATGCCAAGACCAAAAATCCAGTCTTTGGTTTCTCGGAAACCAGACTTGTAGCTGCTTGGGTCGTTCTCAACCGGATTTTTATTGTTGTTTGTTATGTTCGGGGTCTGGTACAAAAATTATTTTGATGTATCGTGAGACCAATAATTACCAGAATGGATCTGAACATTGATGTAACAATAATAAAGGCTTCTTTTATTGCTACATCAATGGATCTGAAAGTTATAGTAGTATTATCATATTGCAAATATTATTACTCAAATCACATTGTCGTGGAATGATATTGGAAAGAAAATTCTACGTAAATTAATGTATTTTTATTATTATAAAATACAGCGCTGTGAAAAGTGAAAATTAATGCTTTTTACCATAATTTAATGCTTATTTGTTGTTTTGATTGAAGTTTAAAGTAAAATTCCTATTTAAATCCGTAAAATTGTCATTAAAATCCGTTGAACCGTTTCAGAGTTTATTCAAAACCAACGTTCAGGAGACTGAGAGGCCAAAATTTTAAGATAAACTTTACCATTTATATCGAAGTCACAAACAAACCTTTCAAATAGTCAAATCAAATATTATAATAACAGCCTATAAATGTCCCATTGCTGGGCTCGGGCCTTCCACTATAGGGGAACGGACAGTATACCCCCGCCACGCTTGTCCAAATTGGCAGGTTTGTCACATCAGTTATCTCGATGTGCCGGTTGCATCACGATGTTTTCCTTTACCGTTATTAGCACGTGGTAATTGTAACAATATGCACATTCGGTCAGAAAACTACCTAAGTGATGCATGCGTTCCGGCCAGGATTGAAACCCACGTCCTTTGAGTTTGGGATGCGTGCGCAAGCCATTACGCTACCAAGACTTTTTCAATTATATTAGTACAGATTTAATTAAAGGTTATTAGCATAGATAAATAATATATTTTCATACAACAGCTTACTTTCAGCAACTCGATTACAAACGATAATTAAATTCTCCTTATGCTTACTAATGAAATTAGACTCGTGTTCACTGTTTAATCAATGTTGACAATATTGTCATGTAAGCTTGTTATACGGTGCGTGCCTGTGTTGCTGATTCTGCAGAAGTAATCACCTTCACCACTCTATTTATGTATGGAAATGAGGTAGTTCATTGTTACTGTATAGGTAAGAATAGTAGGTAAATTAGTTTTCTAAACTGTTCTTGCTCATCTTTTTTCGACTTATATAATGCCAAGAAACTACATATAAGCTGATGAAGCAAAAATATTGGAATTTTAGTATTGCTTTAAATCGAGTATTGTTTCACTAAGATTTACAGTTGTCAATACATCTTGGACAAGCATGATTTAGATGATTAATTTGATTATGAAAAAATATCCCGACTTGCAATTGGTAGGCTCGAAACCATGTTTATGGGTGGATATTATTTTATACTATTAAAAAAAAGGAAATTTATCCTGTTACTCCATATAACATCAGCTATCTGCCAGTAAAAGTATCGTCAAAATCAGTCCAGACGTTATAGACATTAGCTGGAACATCCAGACAGACAAGAATTCAAAAAATTGCAATTTCGGAATTTCCTGATCCGAATTATCCACCCTGTTTTTTTTTCACATTACAAACATACACTTCAATTTTATTTTTCTGTATGTATAGATGTTAAAAAGCCTGAGGAGAAAAACCTATGGCGCCGTCTGAAACTGTCACAACTACGTTTTGGTAATCTTTTTTCATGATAAAGGAAACCTTATTCGTTTCATTGCAATTTTTATTTGTGTATATCAGGCTCTCTGGAAACAAAGTTGTACTCGTATTAAAGTCGTAGCCTTACGTCTGTTTTATATTATCACGATATTCTTTACTAGTACTATACTGCACTCGTAGGTGGTTATTACCACCAATATCTACGTCACCTATCAATTGGGAGCCACGCTCGATTGCTCTCGTCAAACGAGAGAGCTTTTCTGAGAACTCGATTTAATAATACGCAAATGATTGTATCGCTGTTGTTTGCCTTATTAATATAGGCAATGAAGCGTAAGATGATACGGTTCTTAATTTGGATCTCACCTTTTGCAGTGAGGTTTTATATGCAACCATTGTACTTGCAATACTATAATATTAATAAATAAAGTTATTATATTTAATGACCTGTAAGTAGCATTTCACCTATATAGTACCTGTTCGGCTATTAAAAGCCTTAATTCATTCTTGATTGATCCTTCACTTCGTTCGCCCGTGTTTTCTTGGTCTTCATATTTACATCTAAACCCTGCAAAATTTCGAAGATATTGTATATTATATATACGTAAATTTACAATAAAATTCCCATTTTTGCGATCGGCTAAGTTATTTCGAAGCTTCTATGAGAACAAGTTTCAGACAAACAAAATTTTATTTATGTTGAAGTCACAGACAGACACTTTAATGAATCCATTTAATAATGATAATATAGACGATGATTGTTTCGCTTCGAACTTCATCCACAAATTACCTCACACGAATTTCATGATTTTTCACCCGTCTTCGGTCCTTGACACAGCTGATTACATTCGTGAGACTCCTCCCTCCCTAGTGTGACATCAGATATGATACAATTTTACATCAAGAAATTAATAAATTATAACAGCCGTTCCGTAATTTGTTTTATTTCCATTTAAATTATTTTTTAATAATTTAAACACTACGTTCATACAAATAGAGCGGGAAATAATTTGAAGTTTTTCGTTAATAGTTCAAATTTTATGTTAAAGCCTAAATATATAATTTAGGACCCCTCCCACCACTTGTCACATTTCGTCGACTCCCCCCTCCTCTCCTTAATGTTGACGTAATCTATGGTGGCCTCTAGAAATAATTAAAACGAACGTTTATCTTTGATAACCACTTCTTTATTTCTGGATAAATTATTCATCACTTTGAAATTTAGCATTGAATTAATAGCAATACCATCTGTTCGAACGCGCAAAAAGCATATGGCATGCTCTGACTAAAGAATCAAAAGAAAATCGTTTATATCACATTGAACTGTGATATCACTAGATGAACTGAGTCAGAAATTTCCAGCAATATCATAAAGCATTAAGGTTTAAACAGTTTTACTTTGCATTATCCTATCCTACTAATATTATAAACGCGAAAGTTTATATGTATGGATGTATGTTTGTTACTCTTTCACGCAAAAAGTACTGAATGGATTTTGATGAAACTTTACAATAATATAGCTTACATGTCAGAATAACACACAAGCTATAATTTATAAAGATATAGTGTGAATTATCCAAAGTATAACGATTTTCCATCACCACGCGGTCGAAATCTGAATTAAAATATGACTGTAATTACAATTAGCTAAAAACTGGAATAGAATATTTAACCCACTATAGAAATTATGAGGTTAACAACATGATTTTAATTGGTCCAGTCCATTCCAAATGATATATTTAATTCAGTTCAATTCAATGAAATAAATAAACTGCAAACATAATAATTGATCGAATCCTTCGGATCTAAAATCCATTTAAAATATATCGACATAGTTATGTGCTTGTAACAGATTACTGGAATAAAAGAACTGATGAGGTGCGTATTCAATTTATTAATACATTTTAATTTCATGATCATAGTTTGTAATAAATAAACACAACTTAATTTCTATAAACAAGTGTATCGTATCTTTGCCTAAAAATACATATTACCTGTGCGCAGAAGATTTGCCAATAGCCTCATGATGTCACGCGTCGATGGTCAGTAGGGTTGACAAAAAAGGTTACATGAATAGTTGTTGCTATAAATTTATTATACATAACATAGTATATAATAATAATAGTAAGTAGTTATCGGCAAACATTCTGCGTGCGGTTTATATATACTAATATACGTAATAAAATGTGTTTATACAGAGCTGCAGGTGTGAATTTGCCTTTATCGGCACCTCGGTCGTAACAATATGTAAACTGAAAAGAATAGGTTACAGTGATCTTTGAGTCTTTGCCAAACTTTATAACCTTTTCACATTAGCTACGAAAAACTAGAAAATATCTTATTTTTATGAAAATTCATCTATTCTGCAGCCATCTAGTAGGACTATACATGTTTAGAATTCGTGACAGTTTTTTATATACCAACATTTGAGTGACAGTCAATAACAAACACACTTTCAATCATAAAAAATATTTTAATGTCGCTGTCTTAAATTGATAGCTGCTATCCTTTTCTGGATATCTCAGGCCAAAGTGTATTCGATTTGTATTGCACACGCTAAAATCATGTCCCACTCTTGATAAACATTCACGTGTTAAAGGTTATATAAATCTATACTAATATTATAAAGATGAAGAGTTTGTTTGTTTGTTTGAACTCGCTAATCAAATGAACCGCTGGTCCGATTTGAAAAATTCTGTGTTGGATAGTACATTTATTGAGGAAGGCTATAGCCTATATATCATCACGCTAAGACCAATAGGAGCGGAGCACCAATGAAGCATGTTTCTAAATCGAGGGGGTTTTGAAAACAAATTCCACGTGGACGACGTCGCGGGCACAGCTAGTACAGTATATCTGGTGTTGCCATTTGAGGTTTAAATCTATAAAGTAAAGAACAAGGTATATAAGTTTTTACTCTCGCTTAACTATGATGCTACTGAAGTGCTTGTTAAGTAACTTAATAAACTTAAAACTTTAAAATATTTATCCTACTCTGTTCTTTCTTATCTCCTTCTCTACAAACACACACACACTACATGGAGATCATAAATTTTAACACTGGCAATTAGCGTGAGGAACCTCTGATTGACTCATACTCGTATTGTAGGTACAAATATACCTAGTCTGAGAGTCAGAGACAACATCTTGTATAGTGTTTTAGCCTCTAAAATGTATATCATTCTTCATTCAATTTAGTACTTTGTTTTTCTTAAAGGCTTAATAAAGATATTTTTGTATTTGTATTTTGTACATTTTTCAATATTAAACTAAAAATAATTAAAAAATTATTAACCTTCTCAAATTGTTAATAGTGTTGGTACCTTTGATGACATACGTCATAAAAGGCAACAACTATTGACTTGTGATCTATACGTAAGTATTATATATTTATACATACACTGGCTGATAATATTCACTGCCCTACTTAGATTATATCTAATGTCTAAAGTTACAAAAATTAGCGGCAATATTGGTGTTGCTTAATCCAACTATGTTATTAAGAGTCTAACACTGACTTGTTCCCAAAGTACTAGAATGAAAGAATATATAAAAAATATATACACTATCTTACTTAAATTGTTGAGCAATGAAATATTTATGACTTCGAATAATAAACGATTATTTTGTTTTCTTATCTGCTGAGCGATTATTGCAGATCTGCCAATTCGAAAGGCGAGATGAATAGTAGCTGAATTTTCTGCGGAATCGAAATCTATCTTCTAGATGAACAAACTAAATCTAATCCTGCCTCACAATTATTTTCACAGGCCCTCACTTGAGTGGGTTTCATGGTGACAATTATTTGTTTTAACTATGCCTCATAAGACATTTAAGATAAATGATATAGAGATAAGTTTTTTTACAACGAATTATTTATTAAAAAAGGTTCTCCGGCCTTTGTATCCTAGCTATTGTTGCAGATCTACCTAACTGAAAGGCCATGTCTTTAAGTTTTGCTAAGGACGTACTTATTTAATATTTTGTAATTCAGTTTGCGTCTTTGAGTGCTTTACATGAAATTAGGCTAATTAAGCTGATGCCGGTATTTTTGTACTTCACAACTATCTGTTGAGTAAACAATTAGATCGAACCCTTTCTAACAAGCAAACGTTAGAGTATGTTTAGTCTCAAGGGCACTTACAGGCCTACGTATTTCATGGACACAATTATTTGTTGAAGGTTTGCCTCCTACGAGAATTACGTCATATTAATGTCATTATACTAGTATACATATCTGTATCAAATTACCTAAAAACATCTTTTAGGTTAGATTACTTGAATCACTTTAGACGATAAGATTACTCACATATAGACACAGCTTTAATACCTACTTTTTTGTTCTTCTAATTGTTAGTTTTAGAGATTCATAATGTGTCTTTCTATCCATTTATCTAATTTCATTTCTAGAAGTATTCAAATGTATATGAAAGTTTGTAAACTTTTTTGCCATAAATAATGAAATTAACAAGTTACAAAATCAAAGATTACCAATTTCAAAACTTCTTTTTTAAAATCTGATAATAGTTATTGAACGTATTGTATGCATACCGAGTCTAATAGAATCGCAAAAATTTCCCCTTGTGTTATTTTTGTCCGTTTTAATTAAAGAAGTTCACGCACAACATCCAATTAAAACCAATTTATACGCCCTTGAAACTATATCGCGTAAAAATACATTAAACACAAATACTCATATGATTTTAAATGATAATCGCTTGCATGCTACAAATAGCGTTGTATGTTTACATCACTCGTAAAATTTTATTTCTCAACTTTATGCTAAGAATTTGACAGATTTACTATAGTTGTAAATCTTTGGAGAAACTATGTTTTGAATGACGATCCATCGACGGTTCTTTTGTTTATATTTCCCCACACAAAAGTTACACAAACTATAGAAGTGATGAACAATGGATCAATATAAATTTAAAGTTGTGAAGTCGCTTTGTGATTTGCTAGTTTGTTGCTTTGCACATTGTGTTGTTTTGAGTTTTAAACAACTTTAAGCTCATAAGATTTTCTAATGCTCAAAAGAAAATATCAATAACTAAAATGATTTTACTTTAAATTATAGATCATGTACCAGATAATTGCTAGAGAGAATGTGCCTAGAAAGTTGGCTGCATTGCCACGCTTGGATGGCATCGTTGATTCGCATTACTGAATATGAACTAGCCCTTCGTTCACGGATGGTGTCAGACTTCAAAAAATATTTAAAGAAATTCTTTGCTAATGACCTGCTGACTCATTATTTCAACGCTAAATGCACAATTATGTAGCATATTCCAAAGATTCATCAATTGAATGAATTTTATTTAAAGTTCCATGGCAATTAATTTTTATACGCTCGTCTTGTCCGTCTGTCTGCATGTGTCGTAAATGTCACAGTTATTTATCTCGCAAACTACTGCATGTAATAAATAAAATGTGGTAGGTAAAATACATCTTATTTTATTTGCCGTTATATAATTTTGAAATTTCGAAAAAAGCAACATTGGGGGTGAGCGCTATATCGGTCGACATTATCTTCCACAATTTCAAGAGTTTCAAGATCAAATAACTAGCGACAAAAGGGAATGCTGGTAAAGAAACTCATGTAAGGTGAATGTCAGATACTAGGCAAATTGCAAACTGGTGACGAACGACGATATATTAGGAATGAAAGCCAATATTCAAATTGGATTCGTTAATTCATTCGTAAATATAACTTAACGGTGCCCTGTTCATATATGGCAACTGACGATATTCAACCTTAATTTTGGACCAAGGGGCCAGTGGACCGACCATTTTCGTATCGTTTGCTACCGACATGAAAGGAATTGTTCAAAACGCATCGTTTGGCTTGACCGCGATCTGTCTTTCTATTGATGAAAACCAAATACTGGACTTTGTCCTGTTCTTTACTTTTTCAAAGGCTAACAACATTAACATCGTAAATTACATCCTATTTTGATTATATAAATAACTAGCTGTACCCGGCAGACGTTGTCTTGTCCTAAAAAAATAAAAATCTAGAAACCGATCGCAGCGCCACCTACCGGGCCAATCGTGAATCTAAACCATCCCGGGATCCACTTGAACACACACAAAAATAATTTCACCTAAATGTTGCATCCCGATTTCAGCGCCATCTACCAGGTTCAAGTTTGAACCTAAACCATCCCGGGATCCACTTGAACACACACAAAAATAATTCACCTAAATCAGACAACATGAGTTTAAATGCAGTCACCATTGCCGAACTCGGCCGGGATAGATCACATAGGTAACAAATGAATGGCTAGACTGATGTTTCTTTTTATATTCATGCATATCATATTTTAGTACTTATTATCCTATTCCGGACGAAGACAATTCCAAAAACACAAAAATCATATAAATTGGCGACTTAATTGCAATGTATCCCAAGAAAATAACCATATTTTACTAGACAAAATGTCCTATCCTAAAACTATCTAAAATAATTTAAAAAAAACAAGAATGTAAAAACTAAGTCAAGAAAACATGTTGCTGTACGATAATTAATATTTCTTAAAAATACATTTTGTATTGAATGTGTTCATTTTAGTTTCAAATAATATCAATAATAAGGGATTCATTTTCAGTGTCCGTAAGCTGAAACAAATTCACATTTGTGAGGTTATATAATCAAAATGTAGTATCTAAGGATATGAACGTATTAATGTCTTTAAGCGCCTTCAATTTCTTTGAAGAACATCCAACATACCAACCACGACTGTCTAAGTCGTAATCAACGAGTTTTATCCGTCATAATATTTACGTGCAATTTTGTTGATGATGCCTACTTTATCATCAAAACCTAGTATTTAAACAAATACAATAAACTAAAAACTTCCTAAAACGTGCGTCTTATCTTCTTAGAGGCTTCGAGCTCACATCATTAGAATATGATCGAAATGGTTTGGCCAATTAGTGATTACCAAATTCTATGTTGCGTCATAGATAATAAAATTTAAAAAAATGAAATGCCATTATGTCAAATGAATCACTAACCATAAACATATCATGCACAAAATATTAATTGCTTTAAAACACATTAACTCCTTTGCCACATTCGGCCATGTGGTGAACTGATGACCTGTGACGCAATGATGACTAACCGCCCAGCGGACCTTATGTTATTAAAATTATTTACATAATTAGTTACGTAATACCATGGAAGAATCATACTAAAAACCACCAGTTAAAATCGCACATTCCTCCTACATATATTTGTGTAGAAAATTCCTATTAAAACAATTCAATCAACATTTTTCTCGCGACTAGTACACATAATTAGATTAAGCTTCCATAGAGTAAATAACACTTATAAACAAAAAATATAATTTAAAATTATTATTAAAATGAAGGAGTAGGTAGGCTAAATAATAACTTTGACATTACTCATTGACACTTGAAATTTTTGTTTTCAGTGATCAAGGCTACTGAAAAGTAACCAAAACGTCGAAATAAAAATTAAAAAAATTACCGCGCTCACAACCGTTAGAACATAAATTTACGGCCCGTTCCTATATCTTACTGACCGTTCATTTGCCTTAGTATCAGTTAAAATTTGACATAAGCTACATACAAGTAAACCCAAAATTCAACCCGTGGTAGGGTAAATGAATGAATAGTAAGATATATAAACGGGAGGTAATCAATCTCTTACTCTTTCAAACATATTTTTCAAACAAGCTGATATTAGACAGCTCATTTCTTTCTTTCTGTCAATTTGGATGAATCGACCAAAGTGGTCTATAGAAACAGAAATTGCTTTAATTCAACGTCATTGAATACCGTCGAGTCCTTTATTCTGTGCCTTTCAACCAAATTAATTCATTTTGGTTGAACTGTTTGATATCTGCATTAAATCTATCTATATAAATGTTGTGTTGAAATTAGAAGAGCTGTTTCACTTTAAAACTAAACTTTATTCTTCTTATTATTCATCACATCATACCATCTATTAACACATCTTTACTATTTATTTCTATCGTTATCCTATCGTCTTTCGTCCAGCACCAGCTTTCAATCAACATTTACCTTCAATCGTCCTTTATTCCATCACCGTCTGTTGTTTATCTTTTCAAATCTTTTCATTCATTTGTCATCTATCTTTCTCGTTCACATATCGTACACATCGTTCGGAAACACCCAACTACTCTATGTAAAACAACTCATTCGTTCGGAAATATCACAATCCCACAAATTAAAATAAATCCTAGAAATGTATGTACGCGCATAACTTGAGAAGGACCTAACCGATTTTGATGTCATTTTTTGTGTGTGTTTGTGTGGGTCCCCGGATTATTTAGATTCACAATTGGAACCGGTAGCGCTGGATCGGGTCTTAGATTTTTATTTTTTCAGGGGAGGACGTCTGCCGGGACCTCTAGTAAGTTATAAACTGGATATCCTATTTAGTTCCTTTTCAATATCATGAAATTCAAGATCAAGCACTCCGCGGTTATCTATACATATAATAAAATTGTAGAGGTCGAATTTCTGTACAATTCAAAAATATGCTAAAAACCGAGTCAGGGAGGTGTAAAAAGTGAAATAGAACTAATTTAGTTTTTTTTTAAATTATTTGTTTCTCTGTTTGTCTGTCTGTTTGTACCGGCTAATCTCCGAAACGACTGGACCGATTTACATTAAATTTTGTATGGTTATAGCTTATATCCCTGGTCAACATATAGGATACTTTTAACAGCTTATAACAGACTGAATGTAACTTCTCTGCAACGTAACATAATAGAAGCGGATATTTTGACAGGGTGTGGTGTCGGTGAGAGAGTTTTATTTTATATATATAATATATAAAGCTGATAAGTTTGTTTCTTTGTTTGTTTGCTTCAACGCGCTTATCTCAGGAACTACTGGTCTGATTCGAAATTTTTTTTCAGTATTAGATAGCCAATTTATCGAGGAAGGTTATAGGCTATAAACCATGACGCTAAGAGCAATAGGAGCGGAGCAACAATGAAGAATGTTTCAACATCGCGGGGCTTTTTTAAACTATTCCACGCGAACGAAGTCGCGGGCAGAAGCTAGTCTTATAATAAAATATCTATAAAGCACCTTTATACCTCTTTAAAATCACCAGACTTATAAATTATATTTTAGTTTGCTATCAAATAAAGTTTTTTTTTAAGTTAATTAAAAAGTCGTGGTAGCGTAAGGGTTAACGCGTCTCAAACTCAAAGGGCGCGGGTTCGATCCTGCCAGGAACGCGTGCACCACTCGAGTAGTTTTCTAACCTAATATTATGACTACCACGTGCTAACAACGGTGAAGGAAAACATCGTGACGCAACCTGTACATCGAGATAACTGATGTGTCAAATCTGTCAAGCCGCCTTGGAGAAGCGTGGCGGGTATACTGTCCGTTACCCTATAATGGGAGGCCCGAGCCCAGCTGTGGGACATATATGAGCGGGTGTTATATAATTATTAATTGATTAACGTTTTCATACTCCCAAGTTTCAATAGCAAGCAGGAAAACAATGTCGTAAAGCAGTACTGAATCTAAACCTAAATTAAGAATAGACTTGCTCGGCTTATCCGTGAATAAACAGGATATTTATAAAATAAGACTAAGAAGCCAAATGTATACATTTAGACCTGTATTTCAGTCGTTACGATATGGGACTCGTACTATTGTGAATCGGATTTATTTTTTTAGACTTCTGCATGCCGGCCGGTGTTTGACAATAAAGGACTCAGAATGAAATCGTCAAATCTGTCTGTCTTTGTATGGCTTATTATAGAATGTTATAGCCATAAAGAATGTTGGTACATATCGCCTCTTTGCTTCAATAACGTGATAAGTCCGACAAATATCTTTTTTTTAATTTGATAATTAAAATAGCACTTTCTGATTTTATTTTTTCTAAAAACCGTGGTGTCTTTTATTATAAGCTTTTATTTAACTTGCAATGGATGTACCTATGTATGTAAGTTCGGGTGGAATCTTGCAAGTTAAATTTCACCAACTTCCTGGTTTCCGATTGAGCTGGAATTTTGCAAGCATATGTATATCGCGTGACAATGCAATAATATACCATAGAGCTGATCTGATGGAGTCGGAAGGTGGCCATATTAACTCCTGTACCAAACAAGATAGACCCGTCGTGTTTGGGTTCGTTTTATTTATCTTGGCTAGCACTCTGCTGCTACATGATATACAGGATCACAAAAGCTTCTATTTAAAAACCTTTAAAAAAACTTATAATAATACATTGACAGTAAAAACGTTTTTATTTTCGATACAATTTAAATTTTCAAGATAAGATAAGACAGTACAAAGAGGACACATGTAAAGGTATATCAAAAAAGAGATGGATGGATTTTATAAAGGATGACTAATGATTTGTAGTATGACAGAGAACGTATGCCAGATTAGAGGAGTATGGAAGGAAAAGACATATTGTGCCGACCCTATTAATTCGGAAAAGGTGAAAGAAAAAGAAATATGGTCTCGCCGTAAAACGAAATGAGGGAACACGGATAGTTGTAAATACCTTTGATACCTACTTTCTAAGGCGGTGAATGACCGTGTGGAAAGAATCAAAATCCGACGATTGAAATGTTGAATTTGGAACGGATGGTATAAACCAGCGGCCAGTTTGATCACAGGATTTATTATTCACAATTTCTTTGCGGTAGACATAATGTGTAGACAAACCCTAATTGGATGGAAATAAGAAATATTCTTCATTACCTTGTTTGTTCCGTGACAAGGATGTTTATTGAGATGATTTACTTTGACAGAAATGGGCGAAAGTTTCAAATTTCCACAGGAAATTCGCTTCCTTATTGAAGTTATTTTGTCGTATTTCTATATATTTATTGTCGGTATTTCATCCTTGTTCATCTTTTACCCTGTTATTCATAATATGTATATATAGGTTTATAGGCTCGTTAATAAAGTGTTATTCATAAACGCGTAGGGCAAAAACGAGGAACACATTTTGCTAACTTTTTAAGGAATGATAAACCTCTTTGTTAAGGCTTTTCACGTGGCTTCTCTCGTGTACTTTTCGCTTTTGTATGTCGTTGAAAATATTCCATTAGGAGGGATAAAAAGGTATCATACATTACATACATTATCTACGCTCTCGACAGTCATAATATGTATATATGAACTAAAATCATGTTAAATTCATATACAACGACGAGTTCCGTAAAAGAGATTAACTTCCACAGTTTTTTATCATTTGACGATAGAACCCTAAATAATATTATTTCGAAAATACTCCATATCGTCATATCTTTGTTACTAACTCTCGCTAGAGTTGTGGTTAAGTTCGACCAATATTGTTTTCTTCAGATTTTTCTGTACATACCTAGTTTAAAGTTAGAGAGCGTGGCACACACTTGTTACGACTTTAGAAATGAACTTCCTAGATTATAATGTTTGATATATACTATACGCCACACTCTTATGTCACTGTCATATTATTTTGATGAATATTTTATTCACATCGTATATCATTGTACTGCTAAGCGATCTACATAACACCTTACCCGAACAAAGCACAGGTTCCCTATAGATTGCTCTGCAATCACAATCAACGGCACCTGTAAGTTTGTCTGCTTCAATAATAGATTTAACTTTATACGTTATGGTACACCTATCCAATCGCTGTGCAGCTGTGAGTCAGCCGGAGGCATAAATTGGCGCTAATTCGAGATCTCGCGGCACGCCACCGTTCAATTGAGGAATGTGTCACTTCATATTACGTACAAGTGCTGTATGCGAACGCAACCACAGACGTCTGATGTACTTTATCCTGTTGTTGAAAAAGGAATAACTATAGAACAGACTCACGGCGACCTCTGTGGTTGAGTGGCTAAACCTTTACCGGCCTACCTCACTTCAACGTCGAGACTCCGGGTTCGATTCCTATCGTGGTAAATTTCGTAAACAAACTTTACATTATTTACTATAGTCTGCATGTTTTAAATCGGGCCCAGAATGGTCCTATTTAATTTATGGATATGTCATATGTGTGTGTGGTAAAATCAAATCCCGTTATAAAATATTATATAATATTTTTATTACAAACTATAAAGCCATTTAACATAATATTTCAACTAATACAATCGGCGGACTTATCCCTACTAGCGATTTCTTTCAAGAGTGCTGAAATAAAAAATTAAATTAAAAAAACATAGTTAAAAATAGATATATTTAGAAACTGAATTATATACAACACATTTAACATATACACATATTCTCCAGGTTTTTTGGGACAAAAGTCTAAACTTTTTGTTATTTGACTACGGAGTCATAGAAAAATCTTATCAAAAATGCTCGATCACATCTTAAAAACTCCAAAATCATAACAATTTTCGTTGAAATTTTTTCGAAACTCATAGTTTCAATATTGTTCACAATTTTCTTAGCTCCATATAGACTATATGGAGCTTTCTTGTTAAATTTTACTCATGTAGACTCGGCAGTTTCTAAAAAAAATTACTAGGTAGGTATAAGATACAAACACAGACAACCAGACCGACTTTCATAAGGGTTAGTTTTTATCAAAATACCTATAGGGCTCTAAAAATGCCCTATAAAAACATCAGACAATATTTCTGCTGAATTCAATTATACAATTCTTAAAGCTACCAGTTTTATAATTAGCTGACATTCAGTTTTGTTTATTTGGCAGAACGTGAGAACAATAGTGTCTTGTTTGTTTTAACTACACTATTGTATAGCTAGGTAAACTGTTTATAAGGCATTTCATTTGCCTATTGTTTTTTATTTTTCATTTATAATCTGTTGACAATCAAGCTTGGCGGTCACGTAATCTAAACCAACATCTGTTGTTTGTCTTTTTAGAATTGGTGACACCATCGCACGTTGTCACTTGAATAGATTTTATTTACGTTAGAAATAAAATCATCACCATGAACCAAAGGCAGACTGGATTTGCAAAAAAATCCATTTCTAAAATTGTGCCAATTCTTTGATGAATTATGAAAGAACTTCATAAAAAAAGACGGTGTGCGTCTTGGGACGCCCGACAGAAGTGATAACTTAAACAAATCTAACATGAGAGAAAGGGAAGCCAGACGAAGAGGTTTACCCTCCCATAAGAAGATATTAATATAAAAAATATAATGGTGTACATAATGTACATTAATTCAGCCAGAACTTAGAGGTTACGTTCCATTGAGGACTCATAACGACCACGTTCATTACCCCGATTTTTCCCGTTCCACTTGCTTGCGGGCGTTACAATCATAAAACCAAGTAGAACGGTTATTCGACCCACCTCTCGACATGGGTCGTTGTGACCGTTGTGCAATTGAAAGTGATGACGTCATTAGTGACGTTTTCGCTACGACCACACACGACCGCGGTCGCCATGTGGAACAGCTAACGGAGCATTTTGGGCGTTTTGACCTACTAATGGAATGCTCATAGAAGTACAATTAATCCAAATATGAATAAAATTTAAAAATTTGCGTGAAATGTCCCATATGTATTGTATATATGAGATATATAGAGAGACGACAGGACAAGATTTATTTATTACCAGAAATCCTTAATCGGATGTTTTCCGCGAAACAGGGATTCAAAGTCTACCAAACCGAAGCAATTTGAAAAGCCCTAGCTTATTAAAATTATTGTTGTACATTTAACATTTAATATAATCATATTATGTATGTGAATATTTTTGGGAGATGAAATTAAATAATAAATATATTGGCAGGCAACGCGCACATTGCCCATGCAAGACACAGCTCCAGAGCTGATCCCAGGCAGCCAAATTACATAAATACATAGTAAATATAGAATGCCTAGAAAAAAGCTAGAACTCTCGTGGCTTAAGGAGTCAGACTTAGCGACATTAATGTTCTAGTTTCAAATAAATTTAGAACACTAAGCAAAGTAGAACTTCATTGTAAAAAATGGGATTTACATATTTATATACTATACAAGTATACATATTTGTTTATCAAAACTTTGCATATTAACATACAAATTATATTTTCATTTCTTTCTCATGTTCTGAAAGTACACTTAGAGTTGCCTGATCACAGGGATGAAAACAGTATTTTTCGTTCCTGGGAAACGATTTTCCCCGCTGGCAAAAACATTAAAAAACTGTTCGAACCATACATGCGACCCATGTCCCAATTTTTTTTACAGCCACACTTAAATCCCAACATAAATTGTAATAAAAAAATATCAACAATTATGTAACATCATTTTATAAAATAAATTATTTTTCACTAAATTATCATCTAATTTACATAAATTTGAGCTAAATATTATATCACCAGTGACAAAAAAATCTGGCTGGTAGAATGCCACAGAAAAAGAAGTTTACTTGACGTTTCATATCTGACGCATTAAATAAGTTCATCAGATTTAGATATGGATTTAACGCCTTATTGCATTAGAGAAGTAATTGTTAAGTTTGTTTAACTAATCGGTTTTTACATACTTTCCTCATATTCGAAATAAAGCAGAGTGTAAACCTCTGATGAAGGCCTTAGGCACGAGATAATTTGGCGCCAATAGTTCGAGCGCCTAAATAGATCACTTTCGCCTCTTGTGTAACAATCTTCTTCTTTCTAGCTTTGAATAAAGGAGTATATAAATAATTGAGGTGTCCAAATAAGCGGCGTAGTTCCATTGACCTTGCACTGCATCCGCGAATCAGTTGTCTGACGCAATTGGGCTCTTCCCAGTGGTTAGAGTGGAAGTGGGATGACAGGAATATTAGTCAGACCTCGGTGAATTATTATTTGTCATTTCCATTTTGACCTTTAACTAAGTTCCCAGTACTATCGCAAAATGGTAGGAATGAGGAAGCAATACAAAGATGATAATGTCCGATAAAAAGATAATTCTAAAAAGTTCCTAATCCTTCATGACTAGATGGCGCTACAGATCGTTTTTCTCTGAATCAATAACGTTAAATTAATTAAAACGATTATTTTATTTGGATGAAACTCAGTCAAAAGTTTAATATTTAAGGAATTTGGTTTAAATAAACGACAAAAGTGATTAAAAATTCTTTAAAAGGCGATTATTTTATTATCCTACTAGCGGCCCCGGCAGACGTTGTCCTGCTCTAAAAAAATTAAAATCTAGGACCCGATCCCAGCGCCACCTACCGGTTCCAATTAATCCAATAACCTATCCTATCTTTCAAGTTGGATCAAACTGCACACGGTGTGCAAATTTGATTAAAATCGATTAAGTAGTTTAGGAGTCCATCGCGGACAAACAACGTGACACGTAATTTATATATATTAAGATAAGATTAAAAAAAGGTTCCCACCACTATGACTATACTAATAAATATTTGAAATAAAAATCGAAATGTGTGCTGGGACACATATTAGAAGTGAAACTTCAACGGACAAGTGGAAAAACGAATCGCAACGTACAAGTGGAAAAACTTCAACTGACAAGTGACAAAATGAATCGCAACAAAATTTTAAGTTGAAGTGGGCAGATTGTTAATGTAACTTGTCCAATTTGAAAACCTGCCCGTAAAACTTCAAGTTAAACTTTTTTTGCGATTCATTTTTCCACTTATCCGTTGCCATTCGTTTTTCCACTTGTCCGTTGCGATTCGTTTTTCCACTTGTCCGTTGAAGTTTCACTTCTAATATGTGTCCCAGCACACATTTCGATTTTTGGCAGGTTTACTGCAAATTATGATTTGGTTAGGTTAGGTACATTTTAATTAATGCATTTTTTATGTAAACATATTTTATTTTATCAAACAAAAAACTGGATTCGATCCGGAACCAAAAAAAACATCCATAGTCTACTCTAAAATTATACACATACAACGGAACGTTAACAAATGCGCATCTTTCGTCATCAATCTTCATTCGAACCTCAAATTATGTTAACAGAAAAATATTTCAAAAAAAATAATCCAATTTTTTTTTTTAACTGATGGCTGCAATGCCATTTATGCATTGATTTTGCCAATGTCGTGTGAATAGAAAAGCCAGGTGAAAAAAAATTGGCTAAATGATTAGCAATTTGGCCAGTAAATTAAAAAGAAAATTCTGCAAATCTAATACAATATAATAAACATATTTACTACAAACAAACTTAAAACAAAACAAGAGCAAAGGGCAAAACTAAATAATAACTTTAACTTCAAAACAATCTAAGTATAATATATATATACTATAAAATCAATATATATATATACTATACAATCCATATATATGAATATATATATATATATATATATATATAAACATGTACCTACATAGACTATACAAACTATTATAAGATAATATTATTCACAGTCAAGAATTTACAGAGAATATATACAAATGACTTATGCGATAAAGTTAAGAGAACACTACTATAAACAGGACGAGGGCAATTAACAGGAAGAATGTCATAAAGCAAAAATATTTCGTTTGCTCAGTTTTGAAGAAGAGGCTCCGAAACTACTGAACCGATTTTAAAAATTCTTTCACTGTTGGCAAGCTACACTATTCCCGGGTGGCATAGGCTATATTATATTTACAAAAAAATAGGGATCCTTACTAAAATTCCAATAACCCAAGGTAAATTTTTTTTCTTTAAATCGCTTGCGCTGCGAAAACTATTGATGATAGAATAAAATAATGTACTACGACTTTGTAGAACACATCATTATTTACAAAAAGTGTCGCGACAGCATATGTCTAACTATTATAGTTATGCCACAATAAGTGTTCTTTTATTTTAAAAATTTAATTAAAATGCCGCCGCTAGAAAAGGCTCTTTATTTGTATCTTGGTATTAATCCTTATCAAAATAAATTACTTCATATCCAAGACTGCTTCAATACCTTCATATAACTTTTTGAATTATTCAATTTGGACATTCCATTCTAAAGATATCACGAGTTTAAAAATGTAAGAATTAGACCACGTGACTGTGACACTTTTTCGTGAGCGAAAAATCGTAAGACCCCCTCTATATAGAAGTTTCACTTCAAAAGTTAAGCTGGTAACCTGGATAAAAAATATTTTTTCACAATTTCGGTAGCACCTATTCTCAGGACATTTTATCAACAGCCGTACGTGCGGCATGCAAGCTAAGTATTAGAATTTGATTAGTTAAGCTAAAATATTTATGAAGCGCGCAAGCATAATTTCGCTGCAGGATAGTTTTATTAACATCTTATATAATTTTTTAATTAAAATATTATTTTAGTAGGATATTTAATTTTCCACTTATAAAGGACTTATTTCTTCGTTTAAAGTTTTAATACTCCCTACCGATAGAGACACATAATAAGGTAAGAACTTTTTCCCGTGAGTTTGCGTCGGGCCACCGACCTCATATGGTATATGGTACAATAATTGGAAGGAAAACGTTGCGCTGTGTAATCTGACTACATTTTTAAGCCGGCGGCGTATTTATTGTTGTTAATATATTCCATCATTCTACATAGCCTCAGAAAACACGTCGCCGTGTGCCAGTCGTTATCTCACATGTAGGGTTCCTATAGCCAATAGAGTAATATATATTTTATACAAACTGGTTATTACAAATCCTTCAATACAGCATTGACAATGAACAATTTTGATCTGGAACTTTAAATATTGATGATTACGCTATTAGATAAGTTGAAACACTTGGAGCATCGGAGCATCTACAAAGGTCTATCATAACGACTCATTGACTCTTCGAATGATTAGAGGGCTGGTTCCTACTTCGGACAACGGATCAATATGGCCATCCAACGAAGTAACTTAGCTTAGCCATTGATTTCGGTGACTTAGTATCTTAGTATCTGTATTCTACATATAGTCTTAAGGCATTATAGATAGAATACAATATGAGTTAAGTTTCCTTCATTGTAATAGTTAACAACTTTCTTTTAAGAGATCTGTGTCAAATGTAATAATTTATCTAGCTCAAAATATATATTTTTTTTTAATAAATTTTATACAGAAGTTAATTTTAAAAATAAACTAAACTACACTATAATATATAAACAAATAAAGCTATACTTACAAAATAACAAATCTATAAGTAAAAAATTTACTCCAAATCGCTATCGGCGGGAAGTGTACCTACCTTAAATGCTGGCCGCATATCCGCGTCGGATATGGCAACGCGGATTCGTTGCCCTACGTGCAAGCCAGCCTTTTGTTCACGCGAGACTTCAAACCTTATAACTCCACATATAATTTACTTAATTACAAAAACGTTACCTATTTTCGCACTTTTTGTATTATAATTGTAAAATACAAAAATATACAAATTGATAGAAAATATCCATTCAAATCTGCACAGTGCTATTTCATTTGGTACTACTCATTGTACTCTTCAAACTTTATTCACTTCCTCTTTGAATGTTGTAAAATTATTTCAAAAGGATGCTTTCGCAAATTTGATCAAACAAAATGTTACATTTCCAGCTTTAGTAAGTACTTGCCTACTTCGACCTTATAACACAGAGCTTCTTTAACTGCAAGTTTTGGAACCCTAAAAAACGAAAGTTTTAAGGTCTTACAATCAGAATCATTTATAAATGGGAAATATATGGTAATTGCCTTAGAGAGTCCGAGCATAGGCCGCCGCGCCGTTGATTACAACTTTTTGGTATGTACTTATAGTATTAAATTAAACCTATCATATTACTTTACTATATAAAAGCGTAAGATAATTGGTAAAATTGAAAATTTCTCTTGTCCGTGTCAAACTTCGTTCTTCTAGAAATAATTAGGTACATTTTAACTTAGTCTGTTTTTGTGTCACTCATATTTGTTTCTCCATTTGAGGGTACAAAGTTAATATTATTTTTCTCCAAAGCTGTCATCAAAATTGCCTTGCCAAAACCAAGAAAATTATATCGTCTCTTTAATTATATTACAAATTCTGTGTAGTTAGAGAGAGAAAACATCAGTTGAACGTTCGTTTCAATTGTCTGTATTTGACCACAGACTTGTGGGCACAGAAATAATATCTAGATATTAGTTCTGTGCTTGTGGGGCTTCCCAATTAACCGTGTGTGACACTCGAGAACAAATTTATGGTCTTAAAAGGTTAAGATTTCAGGGACAAATTTAATTCAACTTCTTTCTCGTTCTTTTCAGAATGTGGTGGACAATTACCGGGAACTTCGGGAACATTCTACCCATTGACTGGACAAAATCCTTCTCCAGGAAAATGCACATTCCCACGTTGAACTTAAATGATAAAAAGGTATTTATTTATTACACTTATGTAGATATAAATATCATGAATGGTCTTGCGCATAATTAACTAGTTCTCGACTATCATAACAAATAATTCTTATTTATATATCCTTTAACAAAGACGACGGCGTTATAAGTGATATGATTAATAATCTCCTTGCATTATCAAGTCTATGAATTCGATCACCATTAGAAAGAGAAGTATTCTGCAATTAGAACCTGTTTTTGGTTTGGTTTTTTTTAAATCGTAAAACAACACACTCATTGTACATCCCCAAATTAAGCAAGTTATGCTTGTGTTATGAGTAATAAACAACGAAACACTCTGGGACCGATCCCACACATCCAGATCATCATTACGTCCTTGCAGGAACGGAAAAAGAATACTAATTCCTGCGGCCGGGCGGCCTGTCGTAAGAGGTGACCAAACAACCCACAGGCCGGTGATAGGGCATTTACCCGACTGGAAGGTTACCACCCTAGTCTAGAGTATGCCCCCATAACAACTTTGAGCTGTGTTCCGGCATCAGTGGCCAGATTTCAGTTTCTCCTTGGAGGCTAGCTGCACATTGGCAGCACTTTCCATCACAGTTAGCCCGTCAGGCTGTCTGCTGTGCTTCATCAATAAACAGTAACGGAAAGTTCGTTTACGAATTTACCATGCCAGGAATCGAATCCAGATCCTCTGCGCTGCTATGAGAGCGTCCCGCTAAGGCGTAGCTCACTCGTCCACTTCGCTATTAACACTTTCTTTTCCAATTAAAAAAAATAATATAGTATATTAAGTACTACCAAATAAAACTTTGTGTAAAAATTAATAGATTATACTATAGTGTATGTATGTGTTTGTATGATATCATTACGTATTTTTTATTCTCTACTAGCCGGTGCATGGGGAGAAATTTTTGAGGCAACTCGTTTGAAAAAAGAACCAAGATAACTATAGTGATGTTATCTATTTGACCATGCAGAGTTTGAAAAAGTTTTACTAAGTATGTCTTATAATGGAACGTCAGTTTTTTTAATATCCTACTCTAAAGTGTCATCTACGTCTTTTTAATCTCAAAGTGTTCTTTTATTTTGTTTTTCTAATCTGTAAATGAACCCCAGCTTACGACTAAAATAATCTTTATCGTGTTTAAATATGCCGATGTCGTTCGTCAGGGAACTTCCAAGATAATAAGCGTTTCTAATTTTTATTGAATATAAATAAATATATGCATATTTGGGACATTGCAAGTGTCACGACTTAAAATAAGCAGCACTTATTATATTAATTACAAATAAAAAATTATGTAATGCCTTATATTTATACACTTTTAAGTATTGATCATATTTGTTTGTATTAGCTATTCTTACTAATACAAACAAATATGATTAATTGACATAATGTATGTGGGAAAGCTTGGCCTCCTACATTACTACGGATCTTAGAATAAAGCTTAAAATTGCTAAACAAGTGTAGGCTTGAGTTATATGGGTCACTAGGCTCAGAGATTTCAAATCAGATTTGAATATAACTATTTTTTTTAAAGACTGTTCAGATATTATCTCTGTTCTATGTTTACCGCCACAATGTTGTCCGTGGTACCTTTTTTCGAGCTGCTGTAACTCTTCATGGATTCTATAGTAAGGTAGTGTTGGACTTCCAAACGCATACTCGGACATGTATTTTAAATGAAATTACTCCGGTTTTCTAATAAGGTCGCCGCAATACCTGTGTCTCGGGAACCGAAGACGATCTCAATGAAGCGACACCCGATGAACCTGTCGATGAGGGTATTTTTGTCGATGATACTTATGATAAAGGACGTGAATAGTTTAAAAAAACGCATACTAGTAAATGTGGCATGGCATACTCTAGACCAAGGGTGATAACCCTTGGTCTAGAGTATGCCGCTATAACAACCTTGAGTTGTTTTCCAGCGTTAGTGACCAATTTCCAGTCTCCCTTAAGATAGCAGCAGCGCATTTGTAGCACCTTTGGTGTTGCAAATGTCCATAGGCGATAGTAACCGCTTTCCATGAAGTGGGCTGTCTGCCTGTCTGCTGAACTCCTGCAATAAAAAAATAAAGTTTTGTCATTTTGTCCCTTTTGATCGAGCAAGAGTTGCTAACAGTCGTAGTTATAAACACTCTTGGAGAAAGTGTTACATATTGAAGACCAACGACACAAAATACAGATAGCTAATGTTAAATACATAGTGGTATAGAAATTCTTACAATGGGTCACAGACTTTGTGAGCCGTCACGGTTTCACTGTCCAGTGAACAATTAATCAGATTAACTATGAATTAACTACACAAGTCATTGGTCCAAATGCCTTTCTAACTGGACGTATTCATTTTACGGTGCCCGACTTTTTCTTTGTGTTCCCACTGTAACTTTATGCGGGGGTGACTAAAAAGCGTAAGGTGTCCAATGTCGGCATTGTTTCATGGGAATGCAATTGTTTTTGCTGTTATTAAATTTTTAAAGCCGGTTACGAATATTTATGTGAGATTTTTTCATTACTTTGCATACAATGATTACGGCAAAAACGCAAAAGGTGGTTCATATTGTGTTTGATTTGTTATTTCAAATATTAGGAAGCTTATGCTTTTTACGAAACTGAACAATCCAAATTGGTCGAGGGCAAGATATAAATATTCATCTGATATTTCACTATGCTATTTCACGCGGATTCCTCTGTTTCATTCAATGTATCTACATCATACCTTTAATATAGCTAACAATGTAATATTGTAATTTACTATGGACAGTCTGGATTAAATGAGTACTGTTATTATTATATATAAAAAATCTTAGAAAAGCGCTGTAATTTTCATAAGATTTACATGAATCGTGTTATTTAAATTGTAATGTATGAAATATGTAAACATGGTAAGACGTCTAATATATATTGTAATAAATAATTAAATGTGATTTAGATAGATATATTATCTTTTTAATAAGACTGTTAATAGAAAGTACCTCTGTGTGTCTCCTTTGTTCATAAAACCTAAGCCGAAGCATAGTAGTGTATATATACAAATTTTTAATATTATTATTTAAGTTTATATTTGCAAGCCATATTAATTACCAAGATCATAAGTTATGTGTTACTATAGTATTATTATTAATCTAATTGAGTTGTATATGATTATAACTATATTCCAGGGTGCCATGACTCCAGATGACGAAATCCACAGTTCGGAAGACGAAGCGGTCGCATCCGACCTGGATATGCATGCACTAATTTTGGGTGGACTCCACCAGGACCACGAATGTCCAGTGAAGACTGCTGACGAGGTAAGAATAATTAAATACCACAGCTAAAATTACAAAAAAAAACTATTTCCTTTCTTTGAGTGGAACTTAATTGCTGTCCATAATAAGTGAGTTTGAATAGTCGGTTCCTCTACTAAGATCCGTTTTTTGTATAAAATGACATTTACATTATTAACATAATTGTTTATTGTAAACAAAGAAAATTCACATATGTACGCTGACGGCGGATTTATGGCTAAAAAGCGCTTGCTTCCAGACAACCCCAAGTGTAAATATAGATATTGCAATTATATATCTCGTTTAGTTCTTTCTTCTTCGTTAACTACCCACTTGTCTCTTCCTTTTTGCAATGCAGATTAGTAACAAATACACTAACTATTTAATTCTGCAGAATTAGATAAAGTGCTTATTTTTGCTATTCAGGATTATGATTGTTATGGTTTTAAATGCTGGTTATTTTTGGCTTATCCACAAAGATACGTCCACTTGATAGTATCATAAATTACCTTACTCTTACTCATGAAGAACTCCAATCAAACCACTCAACCGTCAGAATATTTCAGATATAGACATAGAATCAAACTAACTTTTCCCAGAGCGCTACAATATGATGGAGCTCTTCAAATAGGGCGTGCACAGATACTTATAAGCGAGGGTTATCGTCTTTGCTTGATGATGGCAGAGCCGGTATGGGGCCTCGAGCTACTGCTCTTTGCCCCGGAGCAGGTTTCGCGGGGGGCAACTACCCCTGGTGACGGGGTTCGGGAGCCGTCAGACACATAAGGGGTGTATCGGCGGCTCGCGTCGGCCAATCAGCGGCATTCGGTGGCCATCTCGGGCTTCGCGTTCGCTCCGTCTGCGGCATGGTTGGCCACAGATACTTAAAGTCTCAACGGAGCAGGCAAAGCATCGGCTCCCTTAGTGTTAAAGATGTCCATGGGCGACGGTATCCTACCACCAAGTGTCCATTTACCAGTTTGCCTACAAGCAAACATAAGAAAAACTAATCTAAAATTCCTGTTCCTAGGTGATCCAAGAGATTGACGACATGATGCAAGACACCCCTTCTTCAGAAGGTGATCTCATTGAGTATAACGAAGCTCTGGAGAAAGGGAAAGAAGTGCTCAACTCGCCGCTATATGAAGACAGTAAGCATTTATCACTAGCACTTACAAAATTGGGTAGGTGGCATATATTATAGTAAACTCTAAAGCAATGTTGATGTATAGAGTGGGCGTTAAAATACCTTACCATCATCTTAATTTCAAATGTGATAAAAAAAAATGTGTTTAAAATATCTGACAGGGCATTTACTCAACTGGATGGCTACCACCCCTAGTCTAAAGTATGTCGCCATAACAACCTTGAGCTGTGTTCCGGCATTAGTGACCAGGTTCCAGTTTAGAATCCCTTAAGAGAGCAGCAGCGCATTTGTAGCACCTTGTTGTTGCAAATGTCCATAGGCGATGGTAACCGCTTTCGATCAAATGGGCCGTCTGGCTGTCTGCTGAACTCCTGCAATTAAAAAAAATGTAGCTCACCATTCAAACAATAATAAATACGCTATATTAAATACGCTACATTCAAACTTGTAGTCATAACTTGCTATCAATGTACAAAATTCAGGAGGCTGTGGCGTTTAGTAAGATGGTAAAAGTGTATCTTGATTTGCCTGTCAACTACCCTGTTATCAGAAGTACCTACTACAATATTAATGCGTTGAACTGTTTACAGTAGTGAGACCTGATATATTACTATATTTCATTTTATGTACAAATATGTTAACAATATCGATCATGAACAAAGAATTTGCGATTCTTACCAAACTTGCGTCATTCATAAGGTATTTACTTTGTAGTATTTTTGAATTGATTTTAATAGTTTCAGCGTTTATGTTAATTTTTTTGAGGATATCGATATGGTCAATAAACCAAATACCGATATAAAAGAACGAAAAAAACGCCTTTTAAAATAAACCTAGCCCTTTTATCGTAGAAAATAAAATATACAAACCAGGTCTTTGATATTATTGTGATGAATTAAAAATGTATTAAAATAAGACTTTTTACTGTCCTTTATAGATCATTCATCAAAACAATTTATAACTAATGGTAGTTTTTGTGAATCTCTTTGAAAATCATTTCTATTAATTATTAATTAATTACCAAAATGCATAGCTTATCTCTGATCTCAGTGATCATGTTTGAAAATATACCTATTTAATATTAGCAAGCAAAAAGCAGTTAGGTTATGAGAACCGGTCCGCTATTTTAGAAGCTTGCAAGCCTGTAAAGCCAGTTTTTATGTGGGATGCGATGACATAATTGATCATTATTTTTATTATTGCGCCATCAAATTGTACACAATTACAGGCATTGTACGAAAAGCTGCCTTACACGAGAATGACACGAAATGAGGCAAGTTAACACATCTATTTTGAGTCGTTGATTAAAATGTATGTAATAAAAGTTCACATGAAAAAATGATGTTACGAGTTGCAGGACTCGAATTAAAATACCGTTGGAATTACTATAGAATTTATTAGAACTATACATACACGTATAACTCAGGTACAAATATAATAACACGCACAAAGTCCATCACTAAATAATTTCCGAATGTAGTGCACACCTCTTGCTTCGCTTGTGCTTATCGCTCGACTGACTCACCCCTCCGTTGGGGTCAATCAGTATAAAGCAATGCAAATACAGTATGTCTGCTCGACCCCGTGGACTGAATTTCTAATAATCACACCTGGCTAATGACTACCATAAAGATTACAATACATAATGGGCTGTTTTTCCAATTACAAATTTTACACACAAAATAAACAAAAGAAGACGGTCATAAAAGCGTTTCATTGTTATTAGCTCAAACACCGACGGGTAATAAATGTGCTTTGTTTACAGATATGCAGGTGGCCCAAATTGTAATAATAACATTAAGAAATTAACGGATGTATCTCTTTATTTTCTATCATCACACTTATACGCTAGTATATTTCCTCGTACGGATCTCGTGCGGTCGTCGGAATATCCTAATGTTGGAATATCGACAATAAGACAATAAATTCACTGTGCATAGTCCAAGGTGGCCGCGCTACAATCTACTAAAATAGTGCTATAATTGTTCACAAGAGGTGGTCTTATCATTAAAGAGTCTTTCTGACATCCAGTGGCAAGGATATAGCAGATTGGAAATTATTAATTAATTGATACATTCTAAAGCAAAATTTACTACTTACTTTATTTATTGTCTAGCATAATTTTAAACTACTATGACTTTTTACGATTTGCTCCGTGTGATATTGTGTATTATTGACAATTCTGTTTATTACAATTGTTTGATGAAAATAATGATCATTGCAATTGTACAAATAACAGTAATCTTAAACGTTTACTCAATAAGAATACAATTCGTGTTGAGGACATATTTAAGACGAGAGAGAATATTGCAACCGTGAGAATCATATTACAAAAGTAAACTTACATCACGTTATCAAAATATGTGCCTGAATTTGAGATTTGTAACCTACGAGGTCGTAGCACATCATTATAGACTTGTTAAACTTTGCACTGCAGTGAGTAGTTTCAACTCCGGGTTTGGGAAGTCAATTATTAGATTTGCTCTCGTATATGCAAAATATCTACTTTCATAGGTACTCTAGTGTTTTGTGTTTGTACTACACACACAGTTATACATCTTAATATGAAATAACGTTTGTTAAGTTCTGTGTCTTAAGTGTTAATTGAATTAACGGTGTACGAATATAGTAACAAGCCATAAACGTCCCACTGCTGGGCTTGGACCGCCCCACTTGTCAGAAGGTGGAACGGACGGACATTATACCCGTCATGCTTGTCCAAACCAGACTGGTGGAATAAAACAATGGCTATCTCAAATAAAACAATGGCTAACGTAAAAAAATAGGTCTACATTTTTTCTGATGTTTCAGTTATAATTGTATCTGACACTTACGTGTTTACTTCATTTGAATTAAAATCTGTAATTGATTGTTTTTATTGTGCTAAGAACATTTGACCTCTATAAAGTCTGTAAAGATAAATATGAGTCTAAATAACATGTAAGAGAGTGTGAAAACAAAGCGATGCGCGAATCGCCATCGACCGGGGTGAACGCACTCGCAAATTGGTGGCTGGTTCCGATCAATCGGGGACGAGTGGGTTGAAGCACAGAGTGAATAAAAGAAGTTCAACTTCATCCATATATTATAGGAAAGTAACTTAAAAAATACCGCAGAACACAGAGTACATATGTTTCTAAATTATTTAAATAACAAGGCATTTTTAATACTACTAAGTTAGATATACTGTCGACTCTCTATAATTTAAGACTCACGGGATTAGATAAAAAATTCAAATCAAAAAAAGTTTAAAATAACAGAACTAAGAGGAAGGGAGGAAAGAAATTAAGTAAAGAAGAGTTTGATTTGAATTCTTTCTCTAATCCCGTGAGTCTTAAATTATCGAGATTCGACTGTATGTATATCTCAGTACTATTAAAAATGCTTTGTTATTTAAATAATTTAGAAACGCAACACCTTATCGGTCACCAAAATAAAAAATCGCAAAACTGGAAAATTACAATACTTTCTTGCCAATAACCATAGGCGACTTTCTTGTTAAATGCGATCTTCTTGGAAAATTCTTAACTAACCTGGCGATTAATTTTAAAAGACTTTGTAACGTTTTGCATTTTGTTCTCCCAGATTTGAACAGTTTGGGTATAACGTTTATAACATCACATATAAAGTCTATATATGTCACATGAGTATTTGCAGTTTTCTTCTAAAACAAACAGATATAGAATTATAATTAAATATTATAGGGATCATCTTCATTTTGTTTAATTATTAAAATTTGTCATAACCATTAAACTTATTAATAAAATATAAGCATACAAAAGTAAAACCTTAAAACATATTAAGCACTTAAAAGTGAAGTATTTAAATGCCGACCAAAAACAGACCATGTTATCCATTGACTTACTAACTAATGGACTTCGCGTGCCGCACTCAAAAGTGTCCCAACCAAAAGAGCAACAAAATGCAAAAGAGCAACAATTGCGCGCTAGTCTCCATTTGATCGACTAACATAGAACACGCGTAAATAATGCCGTACTGTATTGTTAAAACGTGTAAAAACTACGGAAGTAAAGTGAAAAAAGACGATGGTGTATCTTATTTTCAATAAGTATACGTTTTTTTTATAATATAAAAGTATTATTTCGCTTGGGAATGAAGTATTTTATTTAAAATTCAATTAATTGTAAAAACAAATCACATAACTAGCCAAAATAAACAAGAAGTATCTATCTGTATTGTTTTTACACGTTATGCGCGCACTAGACCGAAAGAGATGACAATCGACAACTACGACAAATCACATCTGTTCAGGTTGCCATGAACAGTCGAAAATTTTCGAACAAAAAACTGTATAGAGTCACTTTGATGTTTATTTATTTTTTTAATAATTGGAGATTTATTTAATGTGCATTTTTTTATTGAAATGTTTTAATAAAAATAATTATTTTTAAACCAATTTAAAAAAGGAGATTCTGTGTTTGTCCTGTATTTATGTTTTGTTGTAAAATTATTGTCGATATTTTTATACCATGCCGTATATATCTATATTAATTTCAGTTTTCCTCGAGATCCTATACGTTGCTCACTATGGAGAAACATTATAGCCGTATCACGACAAGATGAATATTTTAATCCCAAAGGATCGACGTTTGGAGCAAGCCAAAAAATATTTAACCTCGTTAAGTGTCTATATCCAGCGAAAAAGAACTTTAAAAAAAACGGTGAAACACGAATAATTTTTCAAAATGAAAATGTACCACTAACAAAATGTCAATCCAGTACAGGCGTTATTGGATTACTAGTATGCATACAAAGTATTCAATATTTATACAAAACTTTGGTATTAACCAACAAACTATCCTTCTTGACAACATACAAGTTTTCACAAGATCACGTTGAGTTACGTTGAGACCAAATTGTGGGTTATATCTCTGGATTCGTCGTAAGACACCTACTAAAAAAAATTAAGTGTTACGATTGCAAGAAAGTGTTACTGGCATCCAACCACCTTTCGTTTCACAAATTAGTCGATATAAAAACTATGGGCGGACTTTTTTATGCGGCGGAGGATGTTTTTAAGATATGTAAAAAAAAGAAGAAACCAGTCGGCGATTTTTACGTATGAAAAGTGCAGTGGAGAAAGCAAAAATTTGCAATACTGTCACAAAAACTTTCCTACAGATAAATATTTTTGAAGAACTCCACCAACATTCATTAGAACAACCACCTATGATCAACCACAGAATAAACTTATTAAAAGCTGTATCTGAAAAATATATTGATGTGAGACTGCACTATATCGGCAAGAAAGAAACGTCTGACAAGAAAACAAAATCCAAACGGCAACTGTGTAATAAGTTGAATCTTTTCCTAGGAAATTGTCAAATTTTAATATAAAATTGATTCAAGTATTTTCTTTTTTTACCTAACCTATTATTGTCTGCTATAAAAAATAAAAAACAAAACTATTTCCACAACATTGTTAATGTAGTAAACAAAAAAAATAGAACTAATGCTACTCCTTTACTACTATGATCTTCAATTCTTCACTAGAAGCTGAAAAGATGAAAATAGTACAACCACCAGTCGAAACTGCATATGGTAATAAATTATTACAAGCAAAATTATGTTGTATTCTTATGGAAATAAGACATAAATTAAACTGTTTTTGTTTGTTAATACTTAAAAGCTAACTCTGTACACTTTTTTCGTGAAATTTGTACTAGACCCCAAGTCCATTGGTTATCAAGTCAATGATGTTATCCATATCTTTGTATTAATCCTTACCCAAATAAAATATTTCGTATTCAACACTGTTTCAATACCTGTAGATTACTTTTTTAATTATTCAAATCGAACATTCCATTCAAAAGATATTACGAATATAAAACTGTCAATCTAAACAAAATATTGGCGCTAAAATCGGGATCTAGAATTTTATTTTTCAAGGGCGGGGCAACCTCTGCCGGGACCGCTACTACTCGTAGATAATATACAAGATACTATATTTTTGAAATATTTTTAATGGTCAGACACAACAATTTATTATTAATAATAATAATAATAAATACATACAAAAAACAATAACAGAAAAAATAAACAAGTACACAGAACTCAAAGATGAAGTGAGCAGAATTTGGCGACAGGAAAAAGTATTCATAGTACCCATAGTTCTCTCCACAACAGGCGTTATCCCCAACCATCTTCTCGATAGCCTAAAACTATTAGACCTTAAAGAAACCCTCTACATAACTCTCCAAAAATATTGAATACATGTAGAATAGTCAGGAAATTCTTGCAGATAGATGGAAACGAAATCGCCCCACATAATAACATACCGTCAACTCAACTCTAATTTTCCCCACTACACGTTGCATTTACTTGGTTTAGGCCCGTGGATGTCAACGCAAGGGATTCAGCCCCCGTTTCGAAGTGGGGTGTGTTCTCCCAGGGCACACTCCAGGCACTTTATTGCGCTGGATCGACTGTTGCGTAACTATGTTCTATATCTCAGTCTTTCCTTCACAACAAAGCGCAGGGTCGACGGGAGGAGAGGTTTTTTAGTGGGTATTGAGGTTGCTCGCCCGTGCGGCATTGCTCTGAGTCTTCCACACTCCTCAGTGTCAAGCCATCGCGGACGAAGCGCAAAAAAAGCATACTATTGCTAGCGTTATCGCCCCCGATGGATGCGCGCCGTTTCCTAGTGACGGCCCTGAGAGTGCGTAAATCGGTCAGCATTTTTCCTCGCCTCAAACAAAAAAAAAAAAAAAGGCCCGTGGATGTGGTTCAAACTAGCCAAAGTGCTAAGAAAAAATTACCTTTACAAAAATAATAATAATAAGGCCCATGCAGGGAGTGGCGAGTCACCGTCTGCCCATTTTTCCATGTTCCCCGAACATTGCGACGGGCAGACGCCATAGTCCCCATATTCCCAGAACCCCAGTACCACTAGCTGTTCACCCCAATAGCCCGGTACTTTTGTCCTCATTTTCCACAATAGTCCTACACTGGCCGGGGATTGTCCTTGGGTGCATTATTATTATATGGTGTAGACAGGGATAATCGCCGGTCAGTGTCACGCCACATTTACATTAAATTTGTCATAGGGCCTCTACGTGTTGGCCTTTCCATGGCCCCGCGCAAGCCCTCCAAAAGTCCGGGCCATTTTTATGGCCCGTGGTCTTGAAAGACATACAGTAGTATAATAATAATAAAAACTGACAAATTAACGAAATACCTTGACCTCGCGCACGAGATTACGGCCATGTGGCATATGGAGTCAACGGTCATCGTACCGATAGTGGTGTCCGTTAACGGTTTAATAGCGAAGAGCCTCGACCGACACCTAAAGAGGCTCTCAATTGGTAAATGGGTGAAGGGCCAGATACAGAAGGCGGTTCTCCTGAGCACGGCACGCATTGTGAGGAAGTTCCTGTCCCTGGAGCCTTAACCACCGGTAGCTTGGACCCTAGGCCCCGCTGCCGACGGACGTCATCTTTTTATATTTTTTTAATGTGTCTATTTTTTTATATATATATGTATTAAAAAAACATAAAAAATAATTTAAATAAATATATATAAATCGGCTGACAAACACACATACTAACGGGTGCGCCAGAGAAACTTACTTATTTGAAAGGTCAATAAAAAAAAAAGTACTTCAGTTATTGTTTTAAAAATGTTTTTATTTGAGAATACAATATCCCAATTTTTTTTTAATGCAGTCTTAAAAATGACATCGGATAAATGGCGACTCCCATTGCGCCATACACTGATGAAGTCGATTTTTGAAATTCGTATCCACTCTTCGCAGCATATCAATCGGTATGTTGGCAATGGCGTCGCGAATGTTGTTCTTGAGGTATGCTATGGTCCGTGGTCGATCGACATAAACCAGGGATTTCAAATAACCCCATAAAAAGAAATCGCATGGAGTCAAATCTGGAGAGCGTGCCGGCCATTGGAGATCGCCTCTGAGAGAGATGAGGCGGTCGGGGAAATGTTGTCGCAACAAATTCATTGAGTCTCGTGCTGTGTGTGCTGTGGCTCCATCTTGCTGAAACCACACGTTCCTAACGTTCATTTCTTCGAGTCTTGGAAGAAAAAATTCCTCGATCATGTTCCTGTAACGAGCTCCATTAACGGTAACTGCGCGTTCGTTTTCTTCAAAAAAATAAGGACCAATTATTCCCATTACCGACACCGCACACCAGACAGTAACTCGCTCACAATTAAGTGGCTTCTGGTGAAGCTCACGCGGATTTACATCACACCAATAACGCATGTTTTGCTTGTTGACGCAGCCGGAAATGTGGAAGTGAGCCTCGTCACTGAAAGAAACGACCGCGTCTTCAGGTAGGTTGTCAATCAGCATTTCACATGCATTTTGACGGGCAACAAAATCGCGTTCAGTTAATTCTTGCACAACAGCCAATTTATAGGGATGAAATTGAAGGTCTTCATGGAGAATTCGTCGAACAGTGGTATCAGAAATTCCCATAGCAGCTGCGTGTTTGCGAGCCGAACGCCGGGGAGAACGCACAACTGACTGCCTCACTCTTTCGATATTTTCCGGAGTTCTGATGGTCCGTTGAAGTCCATTTCTGGGTTTAGCGACACTTCCACACTCCCGAAATGAGTTAACCCACGACAGAATCGAATTACGGCCAGGAACGAGTCTGTGAGGAGGAATTTCAAAGCGAGCGCGGAAGGCACGTTGCGTAGCAACAAGTGAGCGACCGTTAGAAAAGAAGCTCTCAACTGCGAAGGCCCGCTGCTCTCTAGACCAGAGCATGATGGCAACTGACTGGAGGGAGAAACAAACTTGAGAACTTCCCCCTCCAGATGCGCCCCCTCTTGCCCCTCTACCCGCCCAACTCACCGCGCGGGAATTTTTTCAAATAAGTAAGTTTCTCTGGCGCACCCTGTATATATCCCCAAATTAAGCAAGTTACGCTGGTTATGGGTAATATACAACGGACACTCTGGGGCCGATCCCAGACACCCAGACCATAGTAAATAACAGAGAAAAATCGTTTCCGAAATTGACCATACCAGGAATCGAACCCGGAGCCTCTGCGTTGCAGTTAGGTAAGCCGTCAAAGGCTTAGCCCGCTCAACCACAGAGGCCGTCAATTATTAATAATTATTATAAACGATGATTGCAATTTTACTGTTACATTATTTGCTGACTGAAATTGCTGGAAGTTTTTATCGTTGATATCAAATGACGGCAGTTCTCAGAAATCTAGGTAAAGATACTGTTTTCTTAGATAGTAATGCAATGAAAGCGTATGCAATGTGTTAAATTATTATACTAACATTGCGATGTTGCACCTTCCTACGCTTCAATTTTATTCAACGTTGCAAGTGATATTCATGGGACAGTTTTAGGTTTGTTTTTATGTTCAAGTTTCGTATTCTACGCTAGAGATGATAATTCATCTAAATTTAAAAATATTATCAAGTGGAAGTGCTACTCGACGTTTTATTTTAACTGTTTCAATTTAAGCCTTGTTTAATTTTGACTTACTGGTATACTTAAATCTCCTTGTATTACTAGATTTTAGATAGGTTCCTACTAAACAGTTTTTATTTTAAAAAATAATTTTTGTGAAACGCTTTGGTCTAAATTTTGTCAGACATTGAAATATATTTCTACCGTAGTCGGATGATGGTTCGGTGGTCGTATACTTAAATAGCGGGAGTTGAGATTCTCGTCTTACTCCTTGTTTAATACGTTTCATTTTTGTTAGTAACAAAACAAGGAACTAACTGTGAACATTGCATACAATTCAAGTTTCGAAAATGCCAATAATTTCTATTAAATAAATATATTTAAAAAAAAACAAAACGTTCGTGTGCTTTTTTAATGCAACTGTTACATTCGTAACATAAATTGTAAATATTACGACAATATTAGTTAATTTCTGTCTTTTAATTTGGATTAATTAATTAAAAGTGATCCAATGAATATAAATTTGAATCTTCCAATATCAATGCCGTCGTGTCCTTGTTTAATTAATTCAATTTCCTTGATCCGTCTAATCAGTGCCGACTTTACCTATAGTGCAGGGTGTGCAAGCGCACACGGGCGCCAAGTCTTAGAGGGCGCTGAACGCCGCTCGCGACATCTCCAAAAAGCATGAGTCGTTCAGCACTTCAGCAGTAGTAGTATTGGCAGGCAGAAGAGAAAATGAAGTTGCTATTTTAGCACGGTTTATATGACGGTTCTTGATCTGAATCTGTTACTTCCCGAAATCACGTAAAATTATAAAATTAGCACACGAATTTCTTTTCACTGATGAAAATATTAATGTAATTATTCCATTTTGAACGCACGCCTTCTAGAGGTCGCTAGGGCATTGAATGCACACGGGCGTTATATGTGAGCTAGAATCGCCTCTGCGTTCAATATCAGCAGTTTATTAAATTTCATAAAACGAATACCGGTTATTCCCCAGTAATTTCGGTACCTAATATATAAATTTTAAAATGATATGAGTAAAGTTTATACAACATATAATTCCGACCGGCAGTTTTCGTTCGCACAGGAGAGATTGAAAAAAACTTTATTTGTAAGCAGAAATTGCAATGTTACTTGCTACGCATTCTTAGCACTATGTCGCTTACACGATTTGTACTTGTCTTCTTCACAGTTACCTCGAGAACAATTATTAGTTGTGTAAAGCTGTATATTTATTAGAAACTCGTGACATACTTAAACATCCCTATTCCAGAACTCCGCCAGTTATCCCTAGCGCAATTGAACGAGATATTCATGGAATTGGAAGTACTGATCCGAGAATTCTCCGAGACGCTGATAGCCGAGTTGGCTTTACGCGACGAGCTCGAATACGAGAAGGAATTGAAGAACACCTTCATATCCCTCCTTCTTGCTGTTCAGAATAAGCGTCGTCAGTTTCACATCGAGAAGAAGAAGCGCTCTTCTCATCAGAGGTCGCCTAATTTGAATTCCAGTAATTCGGAACCTAAGGTAATTCCTAAAGAAGCGTTATTATTATATTGTATTTAAAACATTTTACCCTCTCGTATTTCAGATCCATAACCCAACGATAAAAACTACCATTTTTTAATTATAAAATATGCCTTGTACATCCCTATTTCTTAGTTTTCGAGGTATAAAAAAAATGTGACCTACTAAGCTTGTACCAAAGCGTAGTGGCGGGTTTGCCAAATCCTATATCTTCAGGTTTCATCAGGATGGTTTCCTTCATTGTCAGTAGGTATGTATGTAGTTATTCTAACCACCTGCACATTACGTTACAAAACTGCCTAAGTGTTGCATAATTCTCGGTCAAGATTCGAACCCGCATCTCTTTTGAAACACAACATTCAAGCTCGAGAGCGTTACTCGTTAAGCGGCCACGAGTTAAAAACTCGTTCGAAACCGTGAAAATATATTTTATTTTAATAAGGGGTTAGTCTCAAAAACCTGACTTTTTTATTTTTCAGTATCTAACGACAGTGATACCATTCCATTTGGACAACGGCCCACCTGATAACCAGACACTTCAGGTCCTTATTAAAAGTAAGTAGATCAACAATAAAAATATTAAAAAAATAAATAAAAAAACTTAAAAAGAAAAAATAACTTATTCATCCACAAAGTGGTTCTAGATAAAAACAGTTCCCTCGTTCATGCTTGGAAATAAATGAATTGTGTTTGTTTGTCTATTGGTTTATTACTATGCTCGGACTGCATCTGCGATAATGTCAAAGTTATTGACTGTTGCCAAATGTATCTTATTTAAGGCGTGTTAAAACAACTCCGTTCATGAATAGCTACATTAATGTATATACATAGGTAGATTATCTGTCAATGTATAACGTCACTTGTAATTAATAATAACATCGATCACAAATAAAGAGTTAAACCCATCGCCAAGTCTGCTTGAAACTGTCTATACCTAACACTATTCTAAATTAAGCAGTAATGTAAATGTCACTACAGCATTTATTCCACTTCAAATCACTCCTGGGGAAATTGCCGCATGCTGTTATGAATATATATATATATATATATACATATCTCTCTCTCTCTCTCGGCCTTCGTAACAAGGGGCAAATTTGTGAATTAGGCTGTAATTTGGATTACCCTTCTTTTTAGGTACACTTGAATACCGGTAAGACTCTAAATTGTTACATGCATTTTTGCGTGTACGCCCATTTGTTATGAAGCCCTCGATATATATTCCAGCTGGTTTTTTTAATAGCTTCAATGTACAAACACTGCTTGTTTACAATGTTATATTATTATAGATTATTATTGATTTTATATTTTTCTTTCAGTTTTAAAAGCAATAAACGAAGACAGTCCCACAGTGCCGACGTTACTAACAGACTACATTCTCAAGGTGCTGTGTCCAACATAAATATTTCAACACAATTCTAGCAAATTATTTAAATAACATTCAACATTTGCACATTGTAACACAACCACTATCTCCAGATGATAAAAATACCCATTTAGATGTCATATCGATTGCAGTCATAGATTTGTAAAGTGTGGTAAGAAATGTCCTTGCGGAAAAGATACTTAAGTCCGAGTTTTTAAATTTGCTTTGGAGAATCCAACCGAAGTCAACTAGACGGCGCTGTCGTAATTAGTAACATCTTGTATATAAACATAATTAAATTACAAGTATCGATGGTAACTAAGGGCTAACATATCCACGTCTTATTCCGATGACGTGAGTTCTAGTCCTAGCCGGGAAGAATGCATTGCTAACTGTGTTATGTTTTGAGGGTAATAGAAAAACCATCTAAAGAAATCTACAAGTCGAGATTGTGGATGTGTAAAACCCACAAATCTGGCATGGGTAAGTATGGTGGATATATAGCTCGTTCCCCTGTGTTGTAGATGTTCAAGCCCAGCATTTGGATTTTTGAGTTTTTTTTGTATTCGTACACGGCTCAATTTTGAATTTGAACTTGAGAGTTTGCGTTGTGTGCATGTGTAAGAAGGAGACCACGCAATGAATTTTAATATTAGCACTTTACCTATGAAATTGGAGATTTTTATGATAATTTTAAAATATAAAAACTTTGGTAATTTTTTTATTTTAGCTAATCAAAGTACTGGCCCAAATTATCTACACAATTTTGCCCTTTTGGTGGCAGTTTGTTTATCCCTTTATTGTAGAAGTCTGCCGGACGGGAAGCGATGAAGTCAGCGAAAGCGTTTAGTACTGCCTCTCGGGTATTGAATTTTTTCCCACTTAAAAAATTGTCTAAATTTAAAAAACAGTAAAGATCTGTTGGGGCAAGGTCCGGTGAGTACGGTGGGTGACGGAGAGCTATAACTCTTGTAGCTTTGCGATGGTCTGTCGTGAAGTATGAGCTCGCGCGTTGTCGTGGAGAAGCAATGGGGAAGAGCGATTGACTAGTCTTGGTTGTTGAGTTGCGAGCTTCTGCATCATTGTTTGCAATTCTTGGCAATAGACATAGAAGAAGAAGAAGCTGTGATGTACAAGTCCGGCACTGGTCCACCAGACAGTCACCATCATCTTCCTATGAGTAATCTTTTTTAGCGCACTGATTAGGTGCTGTACCCGGGTCCACCCACTGAGACCAACGCTTACGGTTGTCGTACAGGATCCACTTTTTATGGCAGGTAACAATTCGATTAAGAATTCCCTCGTTTCTATGGCGATTCAGTAGTGCTATGCATGCGTCGACGCGTAAATCTCGCTGTTGGTCGCTTAGTTTGTGTGGCACCCACTTATCTAGCTTTTTTATCTTTCCAATTTGACGCAAGTGCTTCAATGTTGTTTTGACATTAACTCCAAGGCCCGCAGCAAGCTCAGCCGTAGATTGAGTTGGATCCGCTTCCACTATCGCCTTCAATTCGTCGTTGTCGACAATGGTTACCGGCCGACCGTGAGGCTCGTTCTTCAACTCAAAATTTCCAGATTTAAAACGATTGAACCAATAATGGACCGTATTTATGCAAGCAGTTTTAGGCCCGTACACGTCGTTGATGTTTCGTGTTGTTTGCGCATCGGTATTTCCACGTAGGAACTCATATTCGAAAATTGTACGAATTTTCAGTTTATCCATGGCGCCAAAAACTACCACAATCTCACAAAAACAAAAAAAACTATCTAAAAACAAATGACTGAATTTGAAATTAAATGAACACATCTTTCAAATAAAATTTATTTGAATTTCGAATTACGCGCCAATCCACAGACAATTAAATCTGAAAATGCTGGTTATAGAATCTCCAATTACATTGGTAGTAGACCTATTATAAGTTCTGAAAAAAAAGTAAATTTTGTATACTGTGTATTAAAAATTTGTCTAAATACCTGCATAATATGCGTATAGGGTATTTATTAATTTCGATCTAAGCCTATAAAAAAATAAAAATATGGATTTATTCACCACAACGACATCTAGTTGCAAGGCGTGTCAACCAATGGTTTAAAAAAAATCTATCTTCAATAATTTGTGTACTTTCCCTCAAGCTATTATTTTTTCTTACTACACTTTATATTTTTTTATTGTGACTGCAACGCACATATTAGATATTATATATGTAGCGGCGAGAAAATCGCTATAGTTCTCGAAAAAAAAAAGTTATAGTAACTTAATATATCAATGTTCACTTTGTATAAATAGTACCTAAACAAATAAAAATAGCTAACAACACGTTTTAAAAACAAATTGATATTATTCTCGATATTTACACGAATTTTCTTGGAGTTTTACATGAATTATGTTGAATATTACAAAAAAAAAATGTTGAACATGCAGATGCTTGAAAAGCAATATAGTCTAACCGCTATTGAGTAAATTTTACAAAAATGACGAATTAAAATACTTATCTTGATATATAAAAATGAATGTTCATGTGATGATTTTTAACAAAGTTGTTGTGCATGAGCCAAAGAAGGTATCTGAGTTGGTTCACAATTGGACAAAAGTGCAGTTTTCGGTAGGTGGCGCTGCTGACGGCATATCGATTGTAGCTTTTCCGGGCAGGATGACGTCTCCCGGGACAGCTACTTGTATTAATAAAAATGTAATGACATTCGTGAAGATATTTATTGCTGTCCAACACAATACATAAATATCTGGAAGAACAATAGAAAGGATTTCAATCTGGTAACAGCGAGTCTACAAAGAGCTCTTCAGTTTTTATACCCAACTAAACGTTAATCACCTCAATACTGATTAAAATTTGACAGAATCTCCATAAAAGTTATGTCAAATTTCGATAAATGACCCCACAGACCTAGTCGAAACTTTCAATTCAATAGAAGTAGACACTCAATTTTTGACCGAAATGATTATCATAAAACGTCGAAAAGCGAGACAAAATTTGTGGCGGTACATATTCATTATTGGCTAATTACCATTCCTAGTATAGTTCTTTTCATGAATACAAGTAATGTTTGACAAACAAGAACTCGGACTCGAACTGAACTAACTCACTCGACTCGAGTGATATTTTCTTATGCAGCTATATTTTCATAAAACCTGTTTTAATCAGAATTGTATGTTTTTTGAGGAAAATCTGAACTACAGTGGTTACGTTCCATTAGAGACTCACAACGACCACGTTCACAACCGCGATATATATGTCGTTCCGCTTGCTTGCCGGCGTTACAATCGAAAATGATGACGTCATTAGTGACGTTTTCGCCACGACCACAACAACCGCGATCGTCTTGTGGAATAGCTAACAACGCATTTTGGCCGTTCTTAGCTACTAATGTAACACGCTGAGTGAAGAGTGAGTTTTTAATCGCCAGAACTCCCTTGTTTAGTACCAATTCAAAGGCCACCGCTTACAAATTGAGTACGGAATATATATAAGGGAAAAGAATTAAAATTATTTAAAAAAAATACTCTATTTTTATAAAACAAAGTGTGAAGTCGCTTTCTTGTAAAATTTACTCAGTTTTCTTTATGTCGGATTTCTTTATAACTTACCATCCATTTTTTTGTCTTACCATTGGTAGACCATTTAATTTATGAAGTTTGTTATGTTTTAACCAGTGTAAGGCGAATGAATGGTTAGTAAATTATAAAAGCCGGCTGTTAGTCGGGATTGCTTAAAGCGCCAATGAGTGTTCTTATGTAAAGTCTAAATTGCCATAATATATTTTGATGGTTAATAACATAATTATTATGTAATATTTTATATATATACGAGTTGTATGTATTTTATTAATTTATTTGCATAAATGAACTGTGATATCATTACGGTAGTTGGTTAATTAACGTTTCCTTCATTTATTTTTGAAACAATATTTGTGAGAATTTTATATTATCCAGATGGCGCTAACTCAAAAGGATATCTATGGGTACGTTCCATTAGGGACTGACAACGACCACGTTAATTATCGCGTTTTTCCCGTTCCATTTGCTTGCTGGCGTTACAATCGTAAAACAAGTAGAACGGTTATTCGACCCACCTCTTGATATGTGTCGTTGTGAGGGTTGTGCGAATGAAAATGAGGACGTCATTAGTGACGTTTTCGCCACGACCGCAACGACCGTGGTCGCCATGTGCCTAACGGAGCATTATGGGCGTTGTGAGCTACTTATGGAACGCGCTGAATGTAATGTAAATTCCAAAAAAATACAATTGGTTTGTTTGTATAGTAACACTGACTTTGCTAGTTATCTAACACATTTGCTGTACCGTATTCGTTTAATTTCGTCGTAAGTCTTTGTCGTACGTACCAGTATTGAAATTCAGTACAGTCGTCAATTCTTTATTAATTAATTTTTGATAAAAACAAAAGTGATTCTTTGAATGGTGTATCAAGGTTGCATACGTATATCGTCATGAAATCAACCAGTTCAAAAGGAGTTTGAAATCAATAAGAATACATGAACTTCCGCACCCAAAGAACTTAAAGGACAATTATTTTAAAGGGTGATTAGCTGTTAATATTAAATGAATAAAAAGAGTTTGTCGTTTGTTTAAATTTCACGCTTCATTGAAATTTGTCCTTGTTTAAGGTTAAATCCATTATTAGACTCTGTCTACGACAATATACGATATTTCTAATTTTTACATCTTGTATTTGAAATCATTCAAAGAGAAAACACGGATTAGCGCCATTACAAGGAACTTATTTTGATATTGAATTAGTTATAGAAATTATATCTTCCTTTTTCTTCTTATATACAGCTAATTTTATAAATCGACAATTACGTATATTTAAATTATTTGTTATACGTTTTTTAATCTTTAAAAATAACATGGCATTAGTAGATTCGACCATAATGTAAATATTGAAAATGGAATTGTCATTTCATTGTTTAAATTTAGTTTTAAATATTTAGATATGCAGAGGCTTGTAAATAGATATTATATCAGCTTAAAAGAAGAAATTAAGATTCGTTTTCATTTGTCTATGATATGCATTAATTAATTTCAGCATAGAAGAAACAATACTAGGAATACTATTCTCATTTAATATTCTGCTCTGATGGTTATTGGTTGTACACTATGTTTGCTACATGACACTCAAATCATTTCTTTGTAATATCATGTCTAAAGATAATACATACTTCTGATTATGAACCTGGATGAAAAAAGTAAAGTGATATTTTATGAACACATAAAATTGATTCATTCAATGTCATTGAATGTCTTTCTTACCTTTCATTTCTGCGGTCAGCCAAATTAATTCAGTTTGGTTGAACCGTGTAAGAGCGAGAGAGAGAGACATAACAATTTATTGTATACCATTACAGAAAACAGAGAAAAGCTTATAGCCAAAAAATATTCTAAATGTGCATGCACAAGACTGTAAAATATTATTTAATTTGGTTTAAAAAATCTATTTTCAAAATAAAATGTCAAAAATGATTTATGACTCCATCTAACTATGTACGATTTAGAAGCTTTTCAAAGTAACGTTTTCTAATGATTGATTGTCTTTCCTAGTATTGTTCGTCAAGAATTAGTTTTATTGAAAAAAATATATATACTGAAGCCTTTAATATTGTTAATTCTCAAATGTAAACGAATCCTAATCTTACATTTTGGATCTTGTCATTTTTATTTAAGAAACATCGAATTTTAATTTTTCACTTTATTTCTATTATGTAGTTTAGCTTGGTAGATATAAGAATGCCTGAAATAAACCAGCTATGTTCGTTTTAAAGTTAAGTAATTCCAGTTATCTTTGACGTAGTCTATTCTAGTTTTTGGTAGAACGAGTCCATATTTAATCTACCACTAATTATAATTGATCCTTAAGAATTCGTTACAGGAGGTGCAGTAGCTAATTCTACAGATTGTATCCTGCGTGGCTATACCTACTACAAAAACTAGATATATTACTGATTATTAGTGTTAATAACATTTAGCGACATATAGTTTACCTATACTATGGAAAATGTTCCACTTGTCTTGAAGTATTATATAGGAAGTACTTCCTAGAATTACTGACTGAGGGGTTCTAGAGATCTGCTCTTAATATGTAGGTGGCGTTGAAACCCGTCTATTTACTTTTCAATCTACCCATCTGATACTTACGTAAACTTTGCACATAATGAATTAACAATGTGGTTATCAATTTATATACATTTTAGGTCTATTGTGGTACTTCATAGTGATGGAAATAAATGATGGATAGATTTTTGTGCAAATATTCACGAAATAATAAAATAAAATTGTCGTTGTAATAACTAAAATAATTGAAATCCGTTAAGCCGTTTCGAATGTTCGAGACAAACTTTCAGATAGACAATAATTCTAAAACAGTAATTTAGTAACATATTGGGTATGGCATAAATATAGGTTTTTACCAAAATTATGGCCATTAATTTAGAATCCCAGACAGAAATGTCAGTTTTATTGATTTAAACCATTCACGCGGTCCTGTGCTGGACTTGACGTCTCAGAACTATCAAAACTGGAATAGATTACAGCGTTAGTAATAAAATTAAAATGTAAAACGATCTTAGATTTAAGTTGTATTTCTAGTCTCAACATTACGTAGTTCTTAATTTGTTAATACTTAAAAATATTTTGGAAAAATAAAAAAAAATATCAAAACGAAATCTCAATATTTTATGAACGTGACAGATGTAGTCGTCTGGATGGAAACAAATTTTAAGGCATTGTAACTGGTGAACAAAGGTGTGAACCTTTAATAGTAAGTGTAATCATGGCAACTTCTTTTTACAGTTTTTCCTCTACAGCACCCTTTCGTAGTGAATTCTATGATTAGATAGCCTGTAAACGCTGATTTACATTGATCTTGCTACTAAGTTCAAATTCCAAGGAAGCCATTGTTGATTTCATATTCTAAAATTAATTTGAATTTAATACAGCATTACTAAGTCAGTGCCGACTTCCATATTCCCGATTGAATATTTTGAAGTCAGTCCGCTGCCAAAGTCAGTAAGTAGCTGGAACAATGTAAGTCAGCCTTTATATTACTGCCTCTTTGATTGAGGCCATATTATAACTCATAGTCCCAATGAACTAAAAAGTTACTCATGTTAGTATTAATATAAGTTTCAGAGACTGTCCCCTTGAAAGTGATATATAAATATGCTTGTCATTTATTCCAGTGATTATTATCACTGAACTGGTGAATAGTAGAAGGTCCGTAACCCTAAACAGTGAAATCAATTTACTATTTATAATTTATAAAATCATAACACTTGACATTGACAACACTTACAATATATTATTGATTAATTGTTAAACACTTATTAACATTGTTTTTATGACGAAATTTTGAAAATAAAATGATAGCAACGTGCTATAAATAAAACGTAATATATATGTTTTAACGGTTTGAAACGCGGCATTTTCTTTTGATTTTTATATCGACGTTTCGTGACGACTAAAAAGTGGACGAAAAAACCTATTTTGAATTGTGTATGCTAGGCGGATAAACTTAGAAATCTTATCGGTAACTCGTAATGCTGGTATTAATCGAATTATCTAAACATCGTATTTTCGAAACTTCAACAACATATCCCTCTCTATTCCACACATCAAATTGTATCATAAGGGAAAATGAAACAGCAATATTCATGCAATTGCTATTTTATCACCATTTCTATGACAGTTCTTGTTCTGAACATGTAACTAATTGCTTCCCGACATCAGCGAAAATCGCACCATTTGCACCCGAATTTCCGTTCACTGATGAAAATATAACTAAATATTCCATTTTGATCGCGCGCCTACTAGAGGCCGCCGTATTGATTGTACACGGGAGCTACATGGGATGGAGCCGCCTTTGATTATGTTACATTGTTTTAGACTATCTAATTCCCAGTTGGAGGGAGGTATGTACTTCCAGTCAAGGCTTAATGATGTAGCTACTGTACTGCCGGACGACTAATCTGACGTGTATAGTTTTCGGATAAATGTGTAAAATTATTGTAAATCTGAGAACATTAAATGTAATGAATATTGTTTCGCAAAATTATATATTGTGAAAGCTTAAGTCGCACATAATAAAAAGTTTTACATAGAAGAACACCTCTATTTGTCGTGGATATGTATAGAAATGGGATGGATGGATGAATGGGATACTAAAGTGATTTTAAATTTAACAGAGCTACTCTTGTAAAAAAGTTATATTATTTCAGTTTGGGTTTATTATCTTTAAAGATTTTTTTTTAATGCATTATGGATAATTGTATCTAATATTAACACTTATTATTACTGTGTAAAACAATTCGGTATTCTACAAACTGCCGCACTCAGAGAGCATAAAGAGCAATTAAGTTAAAGAGTAATTAACAGTTATTATTTTTTAATAATTTCAAAATAACATAAATATACAATTTGGTAATCGACTAAAAGTGATTTTTTTATATTTAGAAATTACCAAACAATTACAGTATTTTGTACATCGTGTTTGATTAAATACACGAATTTATTAAAAAAAAATTAAAAAAAGAAAAATTAAAACGGAATTGCGGAAGGTAGTGATTTCGACCATGCAACACAACTCCTAAAACGAGCGACAGATTCTTTATTTTTAATTATTTTTCTTTTTCATACTAACTGTAGCGAAACAAGACACTCCACCGTCCTTTTTTAAGATTAATTGACCCCACTCTGAGTACGGCAGTCAATAGAGACGTCTTAAAAGTGCTTTACTGAGTCAAACATAAATCGATATAAAAATAAGTCATTCTAAGATTTTGAAGAAGATATCTAATTTGCAGTTGCTATGAGTCACATTTAGCTTTATATATGAATAATACACGTGTAAATTGTGATTGTAATAATGAATAAAATGTTTTTGGCATCTTAATTAATTAATTGTTATCGTAAAGCATTTTGTTAGAGTGGCTATTTTTAATATGGACGTGTGGTACCTGTTTCAAATAAAGGAGCTTGAATGATTCAGTTATTTCATTTGTTTCATTCCTGTTGATAACGGCCTCCCTGGTTTATATTATTTATTTTATATCTATATATATAATACGTGAAGCAAAAACTTTGTACCCCTTTTTACGAAAATTGCGCAGATTGAAATTTCGCACACTTATAGTTTATATTTTTAAAAATTATGCATAAAAATAAATCAATAAAAAAACATTACTCACACTACCACGTACATTTGACACATACAGGTATATATATATACTCTTTTGTTTATTGTTCAAGTCAAACTAACAGGGTAGCTTTGGCGAAATCTGTGATTATAGAAGTGTAGTCTTTGACACTAATTATTATGGTCGAATTTCGACCACGAGCGACCACTGGTTTTTTAAATTTCAAGAACAATCTGTTGCAAGTTGCAATCAACAACAAAAAAAATATATCCAGTAAAACCATTAGAGCCCTTATACACGCTAAAAATTCCACCGTATCTGCGACAGCTAGGACCAATTCATCATGTACATGATTAGAATTTAGTCGGTTCTAGCCACGAAAATTTATCGTGTCTGCTCCAGTCAAAATAAATAGGAACGTGTAAACGATAAGATTATTTTCGGGCAGTTATATGTAGGGTATGGTAGAGTGCACTAGTCAAGTTTGTAAATAAAAAATCATGCTCACTACGAAGCATACAAACGTTAAAAATTACCCGGAACACCTCACCTAATCCGCCCCTCCCTGTACCGCAACAACACAGAGGGCGTCATGTTTAGCGCATACAAGATTTTTTCTTGGTCAGCGCCGGAGCAATGTACACAGTTCGTATGTAAAAACGACATAAATTGTTGCGTAGACCCAGCAACATTTCTTACCGTGTACAAGAAGCCTAAAGGCTCTAGTAACAATATGATGCCATTCACGGTTCCCCAGGGCCGAGCTCTCAAAGTAAAGCCAGCTATGGAAATTCGAATTTGGAATATGATCATGCCGCAACGAGTTACGAAAACTTAATTTTCAAAAATCGAATGAGTACGGGTAAAAGTGTAATAGTTGCCAATGGATACATAACCATTATCCACACAGACCCAAACCATGTATTTACATACTACCTACATAAGTTTAAGCACACCAATTTAAACAAAAAGGTTCACTTCATTTCGCGCCTTGGGTTTCTCTCTCTCATTCATCTGAGCACTCAGCCAATTATTTTGACCAAGGATCCTCATGACCTGTATGTACTACTACATGTTTATTTTATCCTAATTCAGGCATCAGACTTAATGGTTTACTAGTATTATGATAAAAGAAATAATTATTATTTATATAAAGAATGACTATTGAAACGCGGTGTACCTTATCTCTAGAAGTCACGTGGTACACTCGACAATTTTGATTTAATCCTATTAATTTATCATAATTGTTTTATGATGAATGAATATAATGATTTTGCTATCAATTATGTTATTTATATTTATTTGACTAGATTAGACCATGTCTTATTCACACATATCACGAGACTGATTAATATTTGCAAGTGTGTTACAAGTTGGATACAAAAGTTACCGGATGTATCGTTATATATGTATTTTTTACTTTTAAGTGATGGTATATGATTATCCATATACATCAGCACCTATAAAGAAGCCGACTTGTTGACAACCTTCTCTTTACGCCGTTTTTTGAATAGAAGGGTGTCTTTGTAGCGCTTCTGGAAAGCTATTTTTCAAATTTTGCTAAGTGGTAGGGTATTTGCCCGCCTGGATGGCTACCACCCCTAGTCCAGAGTATGCCGCCTTAACAACCTTGGGTCGAGTGTTCCTGTATTAGTAACCAGCTTTCAGTTGCCCTTTAGAAAGCGGCAGCACACTAGTAGCACCTTTGGTGTTGCAAATGTTTATAGACGGTAACCGCTTTCCATCTGGTGGACCGACTGGCTGTCTGCTGAACTCGTGCAATAAAAAATAGCTTATCAGACCACTCTCCGTCAAGTATTACTTTCGATAGTTATGCAGGCGGTATAACATACTTACATGTTCCACTGCCTATTTTAGCGATATCAATAAACTATTGTGTAGGGACATATGGAGTATGCTTTCCTATCAAAATTCATCCATATAGACCTAGTATTTATTGATAAAATATATAGACAAACAGACTTGGCGATTTTGTGATGGCTTTTACCAAAACCCTACTGCTACTAAGCTGCTACTAAAACCTACAAACCCTAAAATCTTAGATCATATAAACTTTCTGAAATTAAACTAAAGAAATTTTGATTAAAATACACAAGTATTTTTATATAAAGAAAATATAAGCAACATGGTTATATGTCATATTATCGTGTATTAAGGATTAATGAGATTAACGTAATAATTAATTAGAAATGATTAATACCTCTCTGATAATGTCCAAAAGAATTTATTTTTATTTTTTAAATAAGCACCTAATCTAATTTATTAATTGTTTTTAACTAAGATTTAAATAAGTTTCTAAATTCATCGTGATAATATATATTTCTTATATGCAGGTTCCTTCAGGTTCGTTCAGTTCGTTCAGACGTCAGCAATAAAAAAATATTATTAGCTTGGAGATGCACTGCACAATATTTTCGGGCTAATTTACGTCACAAAACATTGTATGGTAAATTATCGCCTTCGTCCTGAGTTTAACAACGTTTTCTAAGTATCCTTACGTTTCATATAATTGTAGTAGTATCGATTCCGCATTTGAGAAGCTACCATATTAGGAATACCATAATGCGTGTAAAATAAAAATATTCTAACAAAAAAGAAACTATTAAAATATTGAAATATTATGTTGTTGTAACAATATATATAGTAATTTTATTATTTACTTGGAACCGACTTCAAGATGTTGTGTAAAATTTGATTTTTTGCTATTTAGTTACCCTTCAAGTCAGTTTCTTTTTGTTAGAAACTTTTTATTTAGCAGTAGTTGTGTTTATGTTTGAAAATCTTAACTGTTTAGTGAAATTTGGGGCTGCCACAAGAACTCGCTCCCTCTCTCGTTTGGCATCAGTCAAACATCTAATATTTGAGCCTCTGTTTCATATGTTCGGATTCCTCCTTGTTCCTATGTTTTCCAAGATTAATTAAAATCTTGAATATTCATCAAATCTTTATAAGATGACACAAAGCTACTGCTTAGATAATCATGTTTTTCAAAGCCTATGACCATTAACAATGTCACAATAACTTACGTTTGTTGTTTTTGAGATACGCTATTGAACGCAATGTGCATCAATGGTGCATTCCCGCTTCCTAGTGGTTAGGAATCTATGACATTTGCATACAAAAAATCGAAATGTGTGCTGGGACACATATTAGAGTGAAACTTCAACGGACGAGTGGAAAAACGAATCGCAACGGACAAGTGGAAAAACGAATGCCAACGGATAAGTGGAAAAATGAATCGCAACGGATAAGTGGAAAAACGAATCGCAACGGACAAGTGGAAAAACGAATGCCAACGGATAAGTGGAAAAATGAATTGTAACGGATAAGTGGAAAAATGAACGCAACGGATAAGTGGAAAAACGAATCGCAACGTACAAGTGGAAAAACTTCAACTGACAAAATGAATCGCGACAATTTGTTAAACAGATTGTTAATGTACTTGGCCAATTTGAAAAACTTCATATTCAAGACTGCTTCAATACCTTTATATAACTTTTTGAATTATTGGATTCAGAGATCCCATTCGAAAGATTTCACGAGTTTAAAAATGTAAGTATTAGAACACGCGGCAGTGACGCCTTTTCGTGAGCGAAAGATCGTAAGACCCCGTTTATATAGAAGTTTCACTTCAAAAATTGCAATAAGTAAATTTTTCACAATAAGTTTGTATCTTTATGACAATTTTTTCATATACTTTAATTTTTAAAGTTGTAGTGTCTTTTTGGGTTGGCATCTTATTTATACATTATGAAATATTATTCTCATTGGTCCATGAATTTTTGCACCAAGGCGATTGGTGAGATGTGAATCATCTATGGTTGTGATTATGACAGCTTGTCACAACTCTCCTCCTCCTACTTGTAATCAATATATCTATACAAATAAATAAAATGAAAATGTCTGTTTGTAATGTCCAATTAAATATGTGAAAAACATCAGGGTGAAGATTGAGATTGCGAATTTAAAATGGTGCGTCTGTCTATCTGGATGTTACGGCTAATCTCTGAAACTGCTGAATTGATTTTGACGGAACTTTACTGGTAGATAGTTCATAGCCAGTAGCATAGCCATAAGGAGTAAATTAGGCTACTTTTTTAGGGTTCCGCGAAATAAAATTCCACCTTACCTCGGTATTAGGAGGGTTGGGACATGAGGAGTAGTCTCTGTTTTTGTACATTTTCTCAGAAACCTTAACATTGCCATTAATTATTTTTTTTTTCTTAAAGACTATGAATTGAGCAACATGACTTACGAGTACAGCTCGTAAATGTAGAATGTTTCTGTGCTGAATATGTTAGTTAAAAAGTAAAAATGTATACATCTCTCCTCGGTCTCCCCTACATCTTATTCCAGTAAGTCCAATAGTTTCCGGAAGATAGGTATCCATAATAGTCTGTCATTTCAAAAAGTGACCAAAGCAGAGGTGGCTGAAATTAAGTGATGATTAAAACAACCAAGTACTTGTGAAACTAGGATTTATTATTAGAATTTTCATTCTTAATTTCATAAATAGGTACAATAAATTACAGATGCTGTATAAGGAAGTTGTAGAAGCTAGTGACGCGAGCGAAGGCCGATGGGAACCCGAGCTGGCAACCGTTGGCAGCTACAAAGGAGCTGACACCGACCTGTGAATGAAGGAAACCAATGAACAACATCTTGCTTGCAAGACAGCGGCGAAGCTAGGGCTCATTTGCTTTATATCTAATTAGTCAGGAAGCTTTAAATACTATTGGTATTCATAGACATAAGAAACTGCTTAAAAGTGTAAACAAACTATTACGAGTGTATAATGTATATATTATGAAGCATAAAACAATGTCTAGGGTCCATGATAGTCGTGTAAATACTTAAACTTCTTATGAAAACAATTTTAGTTTTCAGTTCCATTTTTGTTAAGATTTTCTATTAACGTATGCATTTTACAAACACATGTATGGAGTAAAAAGATATTGCAGTGATGAAGAATTGACTTGGTTTTCTCAATTGTGTTTTAAACCAGTCTCATGAAAACATTAACCTATGATTATGTTTTTAGGATTACATTTTTACCATATGCTATGTTTTGTTTATCAATTTAATTGTAAATTTACATTAGTTTTGAACAATACCTAGAAATAAAATAAGAACACTAACCAAAACGTTCTGTCCATTTCTATTTAACACGAGTGGGCCACCAGAGTCACCGTTGCAGATGCCAACCCCACCGGCGCCGTTGGTGCAGATCGTGCTGGGAAGGATGAAATGGCCGAAAACAGCGCGGCACTGAGTCTCGGTGATCACTTGCAAATTCACTTGGCTTATTACGGCATTGATGCTTATACCTACTTGAGCTGAAATCATAAACAGTCATATTTATACTACTGAATCTAGTTTAAAAAATGTTAATGAGCATTACAAGAGATTATGAAGAATCAATAGATTATCAAAAAAATATTTTAGGGTTGGAAAACATAATTTGCTCACAACGATAAGTGTTATACGTATTGTACATAATATTACATAAAAACTTAGACCATTAAACCTCTAAGCATAAAAAATATTTGCTTGTTTTAAAAATATGACATTATACATTAGGTATGTTTTAGGAAACGTTATAATAAGCATAAGCTTAAATCAGAAACATAATTATAGTAGCGACACATCCATCAGATAACAATCTTAAGCTCAGGTCTCATTTTGTTAAACTTTAACGCTTGTATTCAGAGAGAGAAGTTTGAACGCTTTTTTATGGTTCTTAAAGAAGCGTTCAAACTTACTTACTTCTAACTCTCCATGAATAAAACCGTAAATAGTCATATTTCCAAATTTTTATAAAAGGATAAGTACATCATTTTAAAATTTTGATGAAATGTGGTACTTACAGTCACTAGTTCTGCCAAAGCCAGCGGCAACAGCCCATTGACCAGCGAAGTCGTTATTCAGATCTGTTGTGCTCGGAAGAGCGATGGGTTGGATACTTGCTGAAAAGAGATTCCAGCTCAATACACGTTCATAACCGACATTAGCGATTTATTAAACGATCACGTTTTAAGATAACTATCAGATTACTCGATCAATTATGCGTAATCATATGTATAAACAATCTTCCAATCAATTTTATGAAGTGAAGCTTGGTGCTAGAGCATCCGAATCTCCTTGTAATAACATGGTTTCGAATCTGGGCCAAAAATCACGAGTTTATCGGATATGCTTACTGCTTGTTTTCCTAAAATATAGGCACGTCCGAGACTATCAGTGGCACATGGATGTGCAGATTTATTTTTACTATTATTCTACTTTGGAGATTATTTAAAAGTTATCATAGTAATAATATATCTGTTAATGCGCAAAGACAGTTCATATTTAACACTCATCGTCATTATTACTATCTCACTATTTTGGAACTTTATTTTATCACATATAACTAACATTTAGTCTTGCCTATGCATTTAAATCGATACAAAGAGCTTCCTCTTAAAATGCCTTTCGTCAAATTTCGTCAAACATCTCGTGCGGATTCGACGCAAACAAACGATAAAAAAGGTTTGACACCAAACCCTCAAATATATAGAACGAATAAAGAAGGACACGTAGAGTTTAAATGCAAACTTACTTGAGTACGTTACACTGGTTGGTAAGTTGATGACAGCGACGTCGTTGGCCAGTAGACTAGGGAGCCACTGTGGATGCGTAATGACTGAAGAAGTTGCAATACGGGTGCCTCCGCTGAACAACGTGTTGGAGCCGAGGACTACAAGGAATTGCCATGCCTGGTTGCGGCCGTCGAACCAACAGTGGGCAGCAGTTACCAGTCTGTTTGGTGAAAGGAGTGAAGACCCGCAAGCTGAACTTCCAGCGATGTTCCAGAAGCTGATGATCAAGCCAGCCTGAGGATACATAAAACTATAAAAATCATCTAAGCTTACGTGCCCGCTAGCATTACCGTCGCGTTTTACTAACTTTTAATTAGGTAATCATTACCTAGCCCTTTTTATTAAGGCTTACTAACAGTAGGCATTATAATTACATTTTAAACCAACCTCAAAAAAATCTTGTTTGGATTCGACTGCTACTTTCTTAGATGAGGACGTGATCTTAGATAATCATGCATAATCTTCAGCAAAAGAATAACTCGACACCTCCAAGGAATAACTACGCCAACTTAATTTTAGGTATTTTCTGTTTTTAAAATCTTTTAGCTCAAATTTCAGGAACATAATATAAAGAAATTAATGAGTGCTTTTCCTTAACAACCGAATGTACCTAAAATTAAGTTGGAGTAATATTCCTTGCAGGTGTCCAACTGCCGCTTTTAGAATCACGTACTGGTTGATTAGCATTTAATAATGACTGATTAAATTTCCTTTTTTTAATTCTAGTGTAACTAGCTGCAGTGGGCTTCAAATTTATCCATTGTATGGTACATATACCAAAAACTTAATTTTCTTTAACTTGGGTGTGTAACGCACATATTCTTCAAAACAATTTAAAGTTATGTGCTAACATTATAAACTCTATTATTACTATATAAGTAGTTAACGAGCAAATTGACACTAACAATATTGTTAGTGATAAATCTCAACAAACCGCAAAATTATGAAAATGTAAACACACCTAAAATTCTTTAAAAGTGCATTTAATTAGGCAAATAATAAAAAATGTAAGAAAAATTACCAAATAAGGGTGAGCATTTGTTGGTGCAACAGCACCCCCAACGATTCTTCCATCCTTGTTATCAGCTGATTCAGCCAAAGCTGCTTCTTCTGCGGCCCTGATGCTCTCTGCTAGGGGAATTCCAATCTCCTCATGGTATCCCCTTCCAATATTAACTTCAACAGAGCGAACAGCGGACGCCACCAACAGTAGTCCAAGGAGCACAACCTTCTGCATTTTGCAAATTATGATTAAATTTCGCAACAAGTTCCTCGCCTTCCTTTTTATAATAACTATTATCAATATTATTTTCAATAACCACGTCATGAGAATCCGATAAAATAATTTCTGTGATTTGTCCCTTTAAAACGATTATCATCATCAAGACACGCTTGATTAGATAATTTTAACTCCATATTGATAATATGTTAAAAGATGGAAATAAATTTACAATATTGGAAGTACCAGTGTTTAATATAATATTGGCTCATTTAAGCAGACGTGCGAAGGGAAAAGGGGCTGAATCTTATATCCAACAGTAACCGCTGCTGATCACCAAGAGATTTCTCTCGTACGAAACTCAAGCACACACACAAGCACACCGGGAGGCTACTATAATATTACGTCCCCATTAAGGGATAGCGTCTTAAGGATAGCGGGTCAGAGGTACGAAAATCAAAAACAAGCAATAAAAAAATAAAATATTGTAAGTTACAGGTAATTAAGTTAGGACTACATTTTCAAATATCGGTTTTTAAGTTGGGGCACTGTTGAATATTATCGTCTGTTTAAAGCAGAGGCTTTAAACAGACGATAATATTCTTTACTTTAACCTTTTAAGAGCTTTAACCTTTAAGAGATTACCGCCCCCCTTTACAAGAAGAAAATTCCAACGCCCCTTTTTAGATTAAAGTGAATTATACCAATTTTGTCTTTGTCGAATGTCTATTAATAATCATAAATTAAGAATTAATTATCTCTCTTTCTCTAATCGTACTCCTCGTGGTCGTGGCTGAGGGTCGTGAGTATTAATTGATTAAAAATACAAAATATATTATAATAAAAACATTTAATTTAAACAAAGACCAAAGTGTTATTAACAAAATTATAACTTAAACAATTAATGCAAGACTATACACAAAGCTGTAACACCCCATACTGGGGCACTGAACAAAAGCCAAAACAAGACCATTATTCAAAATATGCATAAACACATAAATAATACAAAATTATAATAAGATAAACTACGCCTAGATAAAAGGTGTTTTTTTATGAAAATAGAGGTATTTTAAAAGTTTTTATACATTTCTCTTCTTTGTTATAACTGTCTCTTGTTTTTATCTATCTGTCTTGGACTTCGTTGGTTTGTAGTCTTTCTTTTTCTTAGGTTAAAATCAAGCACTACAACGCCTTTCTATAAACAGTCTTTATATGTACTTTGTTTAAATTGCATTATTAAAGAGAGTTTATAATAATTATTGTATGATCCTGGTTTTTTTTGAAGTCCGAAAAGAGGTTCTGAACTTAATAACGTTACTTATTTAATCTACTAGTGTTTTCTATTTTTTTGTTAACAAAGCCTTCGTTTAGAATGTTCTAGAAATCAGCAGTGTCAAACTGGGATGTGAAAGATAAATAGCCTTTAGCATAATCTACTAAGGTTTAGAATATTTTAATTGCAGGTATGTAAGAAATCCTTCTTTAAGGGTATGGTAAGAAATACTTCTTTTATACTGCCTGTCGACATGTTTGATGGTAAGTGATTTTTATATGAAATTCAATTCAATACTTGAGACCAAACTTGAAGTAAGCTTAGAGCAGAATAAAAAAATAATCGAAAGACGTAAATAAACATTAATTTATTACTGAAAACAAATCAATAATACTTATCAAAAATATCAAATAAGTTCAATGCCGGTAATTTCACTAATCCAATTCAGGTATCTCTGGACCCTGGTGAAAACTGATGGTAACTCGTCGTTGCAGCCTGAAGTGCTAATGAAAGATGTCACACCGACCTGCATAATTAAATTTAGGAGTATGAAAAGATTTTTTTCGAGAATCTATAGGTACCTACTATAAATAAATCCTGTAAATCTGTTAGAGCATCACGTGAAAACTACTGAACGGATTTGAAGGAAATTCGATATAGAGCTAGCAGTTTACATCTCGGGGCTTATTTCTTATCCCAATGAATGATAACGTTTCCGTGGGATAGACGAAAATAGCGAAAAAGATGGTTCTGCGATGGCATCTTTTTTGGAAACTTTTCAACGTGTATGAACGAAACTCGAGATAGTCGACATAGACAAAACTTTATATACGATATATTTTATCTCGATATATAAAATTAATTTTCTTAGATTAGATTAGACGGATTAGTAAAATAGATGGCGCTGCAATTGGGTCTTTTCAATTCATTAACAAATATCTAATGCTATCATAAACATTAAACAACATGTCATTTACTGCATTTCTTCAAATCAGGTTGGCTTCGACTCGCCTCTATGTTTTGCCGGTCAGTTGTGTAGTACATAATATAAACTGACTGTAAAGCGGATAGCTGATCATGACGAAAACATATAGATAGGTTTTCGTTTTTGCCAAACACCCTAAAAATGTGTAGTTTTAATAAATTTTGATATTTTTTTCTTCTACTTTTCACTAATACAGAAGTTGTTAAACAATATTTTTAAAGATCTCTCTTAAAGTTTAGAATTTAAAACATAAGTCAACAAATACTCGATAACTTAGCAGAGGGGACTTGTTAAACTTTGTGTTATGTCAAAAAAGTATTTTTATACCAACCAGTATTGTTTCTCCAGTTGAATTGAAGAATATCGTCATCGGGCCACCGTTGTCACCCTGCAATAACAATTCAAGTGATTCATGAACAAATTATAGCCGCTTCCTATATCTCATGAATCATTAATTTGCCATACTGGTTATACAAGTAATGTCAAATTTCTCTCAATAAATGAAGCAATGAATAGTAAGATGTAAGAACCGGCCATCAGTGTACTAAAGGAGGAGATATGCATAAAGTACTTTCAGTCCTCAATTCATTAATGATGAATATATTTTTTTAATCATTAAAGGCTAGAAACGGCTACATACCATCCTAATTACACTAATACTGCATGAGTAAATAGTAGGTATTCAATATTACTCAAGTATTTTTTATTTCGGAAATTAAATGTGTATTGATATTATGTATGATATACGTGGTCTATTTTACCATGCCTACATAGTAAGGGAGCCCAAGAGGCTAAATGTGGAGTTACTCGATCGTAGCGGGGACCTTTTGGATTGTGAAGATTAGATGCTAAAAAGAAAAAAAAGGTTATATGATGACCCTTTCAGTGATGGATGGAGCGTGTACAAGTTTTCAATGTAATTTAAAAAAGTCACATAGAAACACTTAAGCGCGTCAGATATTAATAATGTATGCGCCCATGTGTTTCTGATTACGGCCGTAGTACGGTTGAAAATGGGGAAAAAATTCAAGATCGTCAGATATTCAGAAGGAATGTAAGTAAACCCTAAAGAAACTCATATTCAAAAAACTTACGATTTAGGCGTGACCAAAAGTGTCTCTTATTTTCTTATGTCACGTGTAAATTGTCAGATTATTGAACTGTAGACTTTTCTGCATGTAATTAACTCACCTTGTCTTAATCTGACGCCCTTGAGTTTTTTTAACGATCGGTTTTTTTACTATTCTGATCGGCTGCCCTAAACGCACGACCCTATATGAAGGGTTCATGTATGGTAGGAGTACATTATAGGATGCAAGGTTACCCTCCTTATGTTAGTCTGCCACGCTTGAGTAAATCCCAAAATCCCCACTTGGCCTCCCCTACTAACAGTAATATGCAAGTAGCAAGTAGCAAAAGTTCATTATTATTTTCCTGGTATTCTGAGCACATATTGTTATATACTTGAGTGGTCGGGTGGTAGTGTTTTTTTATTTATTTTATCAAAACTAATGCCAAATTTTTAATTAGACTTATATTAGAATATTAGATTAATTACAAAAATACGATTAAGATTATCGTCTGGAATAACCCAAATAAAAAGATAACACTAAGGCACATAATACTTGTGATCATATTGGATTAATGAATTTAATTGGATATGTCAGGATAAATTTGTTATAATCCAACAATAAATGTAATAATAATGACTTGGCGGATTAAAATTATTTTGTAGCAACACAATTATAACTGTGTGAAACTACATTTGTATGTGTCAACGAATTAAACGAACTCAGCAAGGCGGATTATGTGGACATTGACTTGTTTATGGATAGTCTAACATCTGTAAATGCGAAATTAATCACACTCTTGATCATAATTAGTTTCCCGGTCACAATATTTTCAAATAATTCTTTTTATGTTATATATTATTTTTCTAAAATGAATGTATATTTATTTTGTTTATGAATAGCTATTATTTAGTTTGTAAGACCACAGCTGTTAGCCCTCCAAATAAAATAAATAAGCAAAAGAAATATTAAGTTCAGTAGTGCATTCACTTTACATTTGGATTAAAACTATATAACACCCATAAACCACTACCTACAAATAACACAGCCCCGTCTTCATCTTGGACATACGAACTCCAGGTCCTCCGAGCTAAACAAACACTTTCCACCACCATCTTTGACGATGTTTAAACGGTTTTACCTACACAATTCATCAATTTTATAGGATCTTTGAAACTTAAATAAAAAAATGAGAATTTTAGAGAAGTTTCACGTCTTGTTTAATTTGAGATGTTGTAAATGAAATTAAATTCAAGGCTTAACCATATAGGGCGCTGGGCTACGAAAATCCGTTTGTAGGTATATAGTGATTGGCTATCCCTCCGTAGGCCCACGCACCCCTTGCACCTCCGTGTAAAGATGGCCCTGATTAAATTGTGCCTAAAAATATTACATATAAAATATGAAAAAAAGAGAAGAAAAGAACATGTATGACTGTTTAATGCCATACCATCACGCTTCGCACAAACCAAATATATTCGGTTGTAGGTATTTAGGAATTTACGTTTTTCGTATGAAATCACTTACCTTACATGTACCAGAATTTTCACTAAACCCACAGATCATATTGTCCGGCAACTGATTGAAGAATGTCGTGTTGCATAATGTATCTGTCATAACAGTCATCAATCTCTCTCGAAGAGTTGGCGAGACGAAAGTAACACCTGAAATAAGAGAATTTATGACTTACGTTTACTTCCTTTTTTCACATTTTTTATTGTCTGATGTACCGCGGACTATAAACGTTAGCCACGTCAGAGATGGCGTAACACATTAGTGGCTCGCAGTAATTCTATGTAGCCTTTTTTTATAAAAATTATATTGCTTACGTTCATCAGACAGACAGACTGCCCACCTGATGGAAAGCGGTTACCATCCCCTATAGATACTTGTAACACCAAAGGTGCTACCGATGTGCTCTCAAAGGGAAGTGGGTTGAGGTGGTTTAGGGTGGGTGTTCTGTGAGTTGTTCTGTCACTTCTTACGCCTGGCCGCAGAAAGTTGCATTCTTTCTCCGTTCCTGCACGGATAAAACTTAAACTTGTTTTCATACCAAGGCGGAGAGGAAATTACTCGTCTTCGCATTCGTTACACAAATCTCCTAAATCCTCCATGACTTGATGGACCAACATTCCCTCGCATTATAAGGTTTTTTTACTGCCTGAAGCAAGCAAATAGGCCGATTGCCCCCACCGACTGGAAAGCGGTTACCGTCGCCAGTGGACATTTGCAACACCAGGGTTGTCGCTACCGCGTTGCCGACATCTTAGAAATATTATAATCCCCTTCTTAAAAAACCCCATGCAGAGAATTGGTGCCTAGTTGAGCATGGGAGTTCAAGGAAAAGGGAGTGAACATCCTGTCGCTGGCGAACAGTGCAGTTGTAAAAGTGAGGCGTTGGCAATCAGGTCAACGGTGAATGTTTCGAGGAATTGCTCGATCTGGTGGTACCTCAGGTACCGCTTGTACGATGGTAGAGGCGCTAGTATAAACAGAGTGGTGTGAAGTCTCTCCGACGCCTAAGCGAAGTTATGTTATTTTTCTAGTACAAATCAATAAGAAATTGAAAAAGCGTGGTTCAAAAAAGCTTTGAACCACGCGAGAAAAACTTGAGCTATTAGGCTGGGCTAGTAATATTAGAAAGTTCGAGGACGTAGACGACTTTATGGATAATAGCAAATTACTTCAAGAATTATGTTGATTGATTAGCAAATCACTTAATACGTTGATAAAAGCGGCTTTGGTCGGCTCGACCTTGTACTCGTACACAGGTTCAATGCCACAGCCTTCATAAACAAAAATAATATTCATCTCCCGACTAAAGGATTTTCCTTATGTGTAATAGTTTCAGACATTATAATAATTATTATTTATAAACATAACAATAAATACTGTATACTGGTAGAATGTATGGAGCTATAATTATATTATTTTTTCCAAATACATGTGTACTACATATCTTGATATATAAAAAATGAATGTTTGTCTGTATGTCCTTTATAGAATCGTAAAGTATACATCCGATTTTGATGAAATTTTGTGTGTGTATTTGAGTAGGTCCCAGGATGGTTTATAGCCACAATTGGAATCGGTAGGTGGCGCAGAGATCGAGTTCTAGAATCCTCCTAATCACCTGGACCGATTTTGTTTTTGTGTCATGAAACAAAGTCTTTTAGGAAATCAGAAAATATGGCGGTACGAAGTTCGCCGGATCAGCTATTAGATAATTAAAAAATTTATTTGAATTGATCTAAATGTATGTATGCATGTACAGCGATATAGGCGCCCATGTCCCATGTTATTCTGATTTCAGGTATTTCCACGCATTTTTGTAATTTCGTGTTATGCCTATAATCTTATTTGTCTATTGACATCATGAAAAATGACACAGATTTTATTAATCAAATCACTGGTTGGCAACCAAATCCTCCTTAAACAAATATCTGATATATATATAGAATTTGATATGCTGAATTTAGACATGCTTTTAGTTTCTTCTTTGCTATCACGAATATATATTTTTTAATTTTTGGTCCTGACCCAATAATTTTTGTTCAAAACGTTATCTTCTTATCAAGCTCCAAAACACCATCATGTTAATAGATTTATTTTCCGCAAATCTTTAAGCAGTATATCATGAATGTGATGAAAGATTCTAGCAAGATATATTACATACAGCTGACCTGTGCCGGCTTCGTTGGGCACTACTTGAGATAAGCCAACACATAATTGCCCATGAGAAAACACTCCTTCCCTTATTATTTTCATGCTTCCTTCGCTAATTAGAACAATCAGCTTTATGGACACAGAGTGCCAGTTATTATGCCCGTATACTATTAACAAATGTGTAAACGGACCCGAATTTTCAGTATAATCAGCAACAGGAAATAGAGAATAGTGTAAAAAGTGTTTTTTGTATTATTGAATTTATTTAAATATCATAACAATACTTAAACCAAACAGATAATGTAACCATTCTAAGCATTTTCTATGGACTGATTCTGAAATTTTTTAGATTTGGGTTTTCTTCCCAAAATAAGCTAAATTTGCAAATACCCGTAGTCAGACGTGTCTAGAATTGGATCTTCCTGTAAACATACCTTCCGCAGCAATTCCCCATCCAGACGCAGTGGCACCCATACCAGCAAAATTGGACGAAGCTATGCTTAAATACGGCAGGCGCACCACATCGATCGTATCTGTAATCATCCGATTACTTCATTAAAAAGAAAACACGCATTATGTCTATTAAGCCTTAGCATAGTAATTAATTAGCCGAGCTGAGGTTTTAATAAAAGATAAAATTTATATAGAATTAAAAGAGATAAAGTTCTGCGATCATTTTAGTTCATACTTAAAAACATTTTTTGATATTTATCACTATTGTACTCGATACCATAATTAACGCATACACCGAATTCGGAGTCGAATCACCCAAAATCGTATATACATATAATTGGATCATTCAATGTCGTTGAACATCTTTCCATCCTTTCTGTTTCGTGCTTTTCAATCAAATTGATTCAATTTGATTGATCCGTCTAGTGTCGGCATTATACATATTTAAATATTCGAACAATCTTTGCATGACTAGCATGCGTCGTGTTTTTGATCTGGGATTTTTTGAAGTGAAACTTCGTTGTGTTTTGAAACTCGATGAAACGAAAAGTCGACACTAAAAAGAGATAAATAATAACTAAAGATAAATACATAAATCTATAGGATTAAGCCTGAAAAAGAATGAGATGGACATTATATTTAATTTTTTGAACACTGCTCATTCATACAGATACATTTGGAAATGTTTGAAGTTTTTCGTTAATACTTCAAATTACAAGTTTTAAAGCTTAAATATATTATAACGATATAATATCAGAAATGTGACGTCACGAAATTTAGACAAGGTGATATGTCGCATATTCGGTTTTTTGCTTTTTTTTGCATAGATGAATGTTATAAGTCGATACCAAATGACTACAGACCTTAGACCATAGATATAAGGCATATTTAAAAAATAAAGATTTGCTAAAGGTGTTAAGTTCAGTTCAGTTTCAAATAAAAGTAAAACTTTTATCTCGATTTACTTAGAATTGGAATTATGCGACTTATCACCTTCATCCACTCATGTCTTCAATTAGCAAATGCAATTATTGAAGATTTTTTTAAGATTTCACTTAGTGTAATTTTAAATAATAATTACCTATTATTTCGAACCTGAGTAAATTCAAAGAATGAACAGTAAAAAAAGTACCTCTAACTTATGGATTTGATTACAAATTGATTTCATAAAATTATTTTTATCTATGTAAATGTAGTCTAGCATAAAGAATAATAATAAAACTAATAAATCTTAAACTAACGTCTGAAGTAGCTTCGATAAACCTGCAGACAACCTCTCTACACCCCTTAGCCACTCACACCCATGTTGCCCCTGGCTTTTATGGCATTTTTAGGGGCCCATGCTGGGAGTGGTGAGTCACCGTCTGCCCATTTTTCCACGTTTTACATCATTGCGACGGGCAGGAGCCATAGCTTAGTCCCCATATTCCCAGGCCCCTACACTAGCAGTTCACCCCAATAGCCCGGTTCTTTTTGTTCTCATTCCCCACAATAGTCCTACACTGGCCGGGCCTTTTCTTTGGGTGCGATATTGTATGGTTGTAGACAAGGATAATCGCTGATCAGTGTCACGACACATTTACATTAAATTTGTCAAAAGGCCTCTACGTGTTGGCCTTCCCTTATACCCACGCAAGCCCTTCAAAAGTCCGGCCCATTTTTATGGCCCGTGGTCTTCAAAGGCTAATAATAAACCCGCAGGGGGGCTTTGTGGCGAAGCCTTAGGTGAGTAGCGACACCTCGTACCTGACTCCGGGGGCCAAGACAAGGCCCCCGCCTCCGTGCTTGCCTTGACCAGCCGGCACGGAGTGGAGATCGCTAGAGCTAAGACTCAAGCTCCAGGGGTGGAAGTGATAAATGGTCTAACGTCGGCAGTAGCTTCGGTGAACCTGCAGCCCACCTCTCTACACCCCTTAGCCACTCATACCCATGTTGGCCTGCCTTTTATGGCATTTTTTGGGGCCCCTGCAGGGAGTGGCGAGTCACCGTCTGCCCATTTTTCCATGTTCCCCGAACATTGCGACGGGCAGACGCCATAGTCCCCATATTCCCAGACCCCCAGTACCACTAGCAGTTCACCCCAATAGCTCGGTATTTTTTGTCCTCATTTTCCACAATAGTCCTACACTGGCCGGGCCTTGTCCTTGGGTGCATTATTATATGGTGTAAACAGGGATAATCGCCGGTCAGTGTCACGCCACATTTACATTAAATTTGTCAAAGGGCCTCTACGTGTTGGTCTTTCCATGGCCCCGCGCAAGCCCTCCAAAAGTCCGGGCCATTTTCATGGCCCGTGGTCTTCCTATTTAATAAAAGCTAAAAAATATAAATTTAACCTGTTATTCCACAAACTTATTTATATCTAAGAATGTGTCGATTGCATTTTACACCCAATCTCCTAGGGCACATTCACAAGTTCTCGTGTCTTATTAAACACCATTTATCAACTGTTTTTTTTATTGTTTTATTGTAATTACCTATTTAAATAATTTATTAGATTTTGTCATCAGGCAAATTACTCAACGAATTGAATTAACCACCTGTAAGCTGAATGATATTGGCAAGCTTCAGTAAAGCGATGTCGTCGGCAAAGCTCTCGGGATCCCACGATGGATGAATCACTATATCGGCGACGTTGACGATGCGACGCCCATTTTCGTACCGGTCGTAGAGCGAATGTGCGCCAAGAATTGCCTGAAAATTGATAATCCCTATACTAATAAGCTTACAACCGAATAATAATAATAGATAATACTTTATTGTTCACCAAAACAAAAATTATAAAAAAATGCACAATAAGACAATAGTTACTTGGTAAAACCAATCCGGCCGGCTATCCGGCTATCCTTCCCCCATACGTCCATATATCCATTTATAATAAAGTATGCCAAAACACACCCTCTGCTAAAGAAATGTCAGCACCAAAGTTTAAACACCAAGTTAGTAAATGGTTGAAAACTTTAAATTACAGCGACACAGAATGTATACTACCAATACGACTATAACACTAAGGGCACATACAACGAACACAAACACACACCCACCCACACACACACACACACACACAGGCACACAGTTTTAGGTTAAGTAATTAATAAATAATTCCATTATAATTAAGTTTCTATATTATAATAAAATTGTGCTGGGTGCCGCGATACAGACCTCGAGTCTAGTGCAGCAACCGCCGCCAAAAAAAATTGTAGCCTTAATTTTAATTCAAAATGTGTTATTACTATAAGTTTTAGATATAATTATATAAGGTCTAGAAATAAGTTTATATAAATAAATGAATTTGAATTTGAAAACAAAAGACGGCTTTATCGCTAAAAGCGATCTCTTCCAGGCAACCTGACTTAAATGAAATTCTTAAATTATCTATAATTATTATTATAATGCAATAATGATTATTTTTTTTTTAAATGTATTGTTAACTAGCACATACATTATTGCGTAAGACTAACATTCCTAAGTGAATTTTTGAATATGGGAAAAAATTTAGCTTTTCTGACGTCAGTGGGCAGAGTTCCAAAGTAAGACACCCTGCATGGCTAAGGAGTTGGAATAAAATGTTGAAAAGTGTGCAGGTGCCATTAACAGGAGATTATTAGTGGAGCGAAAACTGAGTGTATGTGACGTATGAAGGAAGTTGAAACATTACTTAAGATAAGGAGGTGTTAGGTTTAAACAGTATACGATATAGTAAATTGAGAAGATGAGCATTCCGGCGAAGTGAGAAAGGCAACCATTCGAGCTTTTTACGATATTCAGAAACGTGGTCATATTTTTATAAAACAAATATGAACCTTAGGCAAACATTTTGAAGACGTTCGTGCTTAATAAGTTGCTCTTGAGGGAGTTTAAGATAGCAAGCATCAGCATAGTCAAGGATAGGTAGTAGAATTGATTGAGCAAGTGAAATCCTAGTGGCAGTCGGAAGGAAATTTTTCAGTCTCCTAAGGGATGCATAGGATGAAAAAATCTTGCGGCCTATTTCATCAATGTGGGGTCGCCAACACAATTCCTTGTACATTACAATTACAAAGATGAACAGTGGTTATTATCCTTCATTAAATCCTGGATATCTTTATCAGTCGTCATCGTCATCAGCCATTCACGATCTCCTGCTGTGTGTAGAGACCTCTCCAAGTTAGTGCTTAAAATTTCAGTAGTACTGTCCTTTCTTCATTCAGACCCAATCAGGGATCGTATGTAGATTGATGCTGAATGAGGAATAATAAGTTCACAGGACTACAAGAGATCATAATTATATGTATCTACCTATTTATAATTTTCACCATACAATTATCACTCTTACATATTTATTTTCATTTGCAAATTTGGAAATATGAGTTTTCATTAATTTTTTAGGTAAGCAAGATAATTTGATTTAATATCACTGATTGATTGATTACAAACCAGCTGAGCCCGGAAAGGCAAAATAATCAAAGATTATCTATCAGTGAACATTGTAATTATGTTGTTGTATGACAGAAAATAAATGATATTATCCAAAAACGTTAATTAATTTAATCAGCAATTAAATTAAGAAAAGATGTTGAGGTTACGATGACGGAATACATTTACCAAGTTAATAAGTTAAGGATAAGTAGGTATAAACGAAATGCACTAAGTGCACTTCTTTACACTTATGAACGGGTAGATTTAAATTATTTATTCCAATGAATTACCTGCACGAAATCAACTTGCTGTCCGTCTTGGAAGCAGCAATGTGCGGCTGTCAGCACCCACTCCTGATGAATCAGCGATCCGCCGCAAAAATTCACCTCACCAGTCCTGCCTATGCGTAAGTATAGGGCTACCTAAATCAATCAAAGCCACACGTTTATTCCAAACTCAAGGAAAATTCGATATTTGGGGTTATTACTTTCACTTAAAATAATAATATACATTACTTTTTACTAAGTACATAAACATAACAATTGAGAAACTAATTTCGAGCAAGTTTGAAACAAAACCTATACTCTTACCTAATAAGGTACATACACATAATATAACTACCTAGATATAATTATTTACATAAAATCTTGACAAGACAAAAAACAAATGTATGACAGCCGTGTGAATATGGTAGAGTTGGTGACGGTAGACCGCGACGTAAGTAACGGCTGCGAGTCTACGACCCAAAATGAGTCCTGGTCTCCGAAATGAGGACACTCCACGTCATTATAATTAATTCACAGAAGTGTTAAAGAAAGGGCAGACAAAAAGGACCTCAAATAAAAGTGCGTCTATAAAGATTAATAGGAATTTATCTATTTTTGACGGCCTCTGTGGTTGAGCGGGCTAAGCCTTTGCCGGCCTACCTCACTGCAACGCAGAGGCTCCGGGTTCGATTCTCCGTTATTTACGTTATAGTCTGGGTGTCTGGGATCGGCCCCAGAGTGGTCCGTTGTGTATTACACATAACACAAGCGTAACTTAATTTGGGGATATACAATTTGTGTGTTTGTCTGCCGATTTATTATTATATTATTATTATTTCATTAATCTCTTCCTTGAAAGGTTAAGGAACAATATAATAAAACATATTTGTCATGCGCAGAAGGTTTGCCGATGACAACCCTTCCTGCCACGGCTGCCACCCACAACCTCGATCCGCGGTTGTCGAGTTCTTAGTACTTATTACATAGACATACTCCGGTCCCCGTCGCAGGATGCGAGAGAGGCAACTATCGACAAACCTGCACATGACTTATACAATGAATCAAAAAGTATTTGTCAGGATCATTATAAGTGGACGTAGGAATAAAATGTATGTATGAAAAATGTAGATTTTCAATTTGTTTGTAAGGTGTGGACCAATTATCATTAAATATGGTATGGGACCCATACACCTTGCTATTATACTTTAGTTGTATGGATGCAAACACGCAAGTCCGATAAATATACACATAGTTTATCGAATTCAACAATTATAGCGCACGTTGGTGAACCGAGTGAAATAATGTGATGTTGGGTGCTGACAAGCGAGATTTCTGCGGTTCTAAACCGTACATTTGGAGTAGAAAATCCCAAGCACTCTCTCATTCTGGACTCTACTATAAGATACACGCCGTCTCTAATCTCTTTTAAACCATAAAAATATCATAAGATATTTTTTTATTTTTTATTACCTATAAAGGTAGCAACGAAAAAAAAAGTCCCGAAACATTCTCTCATTCTGGTCTCTATTAATTATAATAATACACGCTATCTTCAATCTCTTTCAAACCATAAAAATATCTCGATTCTCGGCTACCTACTGTTTTCTGACCACATTTAACAGTTATGATTAATAATTTTGCTTACGTACCTGAAATGGCCTTATATTGGGTTCACTACTTTCTCCGCCTGCAATCCTCGCTTCAATATCCACTCTACAATCATTTCCTTCGCAAACTTGTTTTGCTCTTAAGACTAGGGGGAGGAGTACAAAAACTATTTTCCTAAGCATATTTAACTAAACAATATATCGAATTCTGAATAAAATAACTAACAATATACTTCACTTAGTGATTGATAGTGGGTTGTTTTATTTTCAGAATTTAACACTTGGAATTGTACATTTTGCTTTAAGTGCGACACGTAACTTGGATGCTGGCGTCGTCACTATTATCTATGTGAGAAAGTGAGTTTATCTTTAACTAAATTCAAGTGCCATGTCTATCAATTGATACTGTGTTATGATAAGGAACTTTGTAAACGGAAATTCGTATAACGCAAATATTTTAAATAATTGACCAAATGCGTGTCAATCCGGATACAGTTAAAAGTAAGATATTAAATTATTAATTAAATTCTATATACTTTTTTAAATTTATACCCCTACATGTCTATGTACAAATACTTCTTTTATCTTTCAATGATATACTTAACGGCTACCCCAAAATAAATTGCATTCGTACCAAACACCTGCCCACTTCCCCCTATTTTAATCCCATCCCATATTCTGTTCCTCCTATCTGATCCCTCCATCCGAGCTTAAAGGCTCTAGTAACATCTTAGTTTGGCTGCTGTTCCCAGCGTCTATAGGCGACGGTAACTATTTCCATGAGCTGGAAAGTCTTGCGCCAGCTTTGCAATAAAAAATAATACACACATTTTACTGCCAAAGTCAAAAAATGGTTGTGACATCCCTATTAATGTTATAAATGCGAAAATAACTGTCTGTTATGCTTTCACGGAAAAACTGCTGGACCGATTTAGCTATATATATATATATATATATATATATATATATATATATATATATATATATATTGTCTCCCTTTTTGTTATGCTTTTACGGAAAAAAATATTGGAACGATTTTGCTGAAATTCGGTTATGTGTAATTTTAATAGCGAGGGTGGACACAGGATACTTTTTATCTCGGATAAAGGGATAGATTTATGTAAAGTTTATCCTAGAAAGTAGAATGTTTTGTTTTTATTTTTTGTGATTTGTCATTTTGGTAATTTGTGTGGTTTACATGGACGAGGATAGATAATAAAACTACGGTTTGAAATAGAGGATGAAAGTTTATCCTCTATATAAAAATACGATAGTAACTCGACATGTCTGTCTGTTAAGCTTTCATGGAAAACCTACAAATTCTGGATCGGTTTTGATATAATCTAACCTGTATTAACGCCTGCTCTTTAAACAAGAGGCACGCACTAGCGCTTGATCAAGGGTTGATCCGCAGCGCAGTCATCTCTAGTACTTTATAAATACAAATATATTTTACTTAACGGTTCTATAAGTATTCGCTGAAAAACATAAACCCTTTTTTTTTCAAGTGGCGCGGCCAATCTCGTAGATAGCGGACGTGTCCACGCAACTTTGCGATCTAGGCGCTTCATGCGAATTACGATAGAAAAATTCTATTGCTTTCGTTCGATTGTTCTGGTTTTTTCCGCTACTATTGACTTGGCTTATTTCTTCGTTATTCGTTTGGTTCCTGCGTTACATATTGACTTTGGCTTTCGTATATTGGTACTCTGGTTCTGTCGATACGAAATAAACTTGGCGCGTTTATTGGTTCTTGGTTTTGCGTTGGTTTTGGGTAGGCTATAGTTTTGGTTACGTCCTAGATGAGTTAAAGCTCAAATGCGGTTCCGCTGATGGCGGACCCCGACCCCCTAGGGGTGCGAGTACGGCCCGGAAACGGTCCCGCGTTCGCTCTCGCGCGCCTTATCCCGACGATCCCGGCGCCGACGAGTCGGCTAATAAAATATACATGGCGCGACGTAGCCGGAGCACTATCGCGCTATATAGTCGAGGCGCGGCAAGAGCCGCTTCGCTAGGTGCCGTCACGAGGGCCCGCTCGCGGAATGAATCCGCGGGGGATACCTCCGATGCGGCTTCGGATTTAGGGGCAACGCCGTTGGTCACCCTGCAGGTTTCTGCACCCGCCGGGGCCAAAGGCGCCGCATTATTAAATGCCGCCACGGATGGTGCACTCAAAAAGGCCGCTACGTCGATGGCCCGCCTGCAGAACTTTTCTGCGGCGGCCGTCGATGTGGATATAGTAGGTAAAGGCGTCGCGACGGCGACCCACCTACAGAATGACACCGTGGAGGTGACAACCGCCGCGGTAATGGATACAGACGTCCAGACTCCGTCTTTCAATCAAATCAAAAATTTCAACTGCTGACCTCGATTTTTTCCACTCTTATAGGAACAAACGGTCTAGGTACCTGTCATGCTTATCTGAGGCAGATGAATGCAATAGATGCAGGTATCTTCGCGATTTTTTCGTCAACACGTAATTTTTGTTTTATTGCAGGAGTTCAGCAGACAAGCAGACGACCCACTTGATGGAAAGCGGTTACCATCGCCTATGGACATCTGCAACACCAAAGGTGCTACAAATGCGCTGCTGCTCTCTTAAGGGAGACTGGAACCTGGTAACTAATGCCGGAACAAAACTCAAGGTTATCATGGCGACATACTGTAGACCAGGTGTGGTAGCCATCCAGTCGGGTAAATGCCCTACCACAACAATTTGTCCAAAAAAATGTTCAAGCAGTGATACTATTGAAGAACCGTTGTAGGCTTGGTCACTAAGTCATCATGGTTTGTATAACCTGGCCACTATGCCATCACAGCTTGTAGGGTTTGGCCACTAAGCCATCACGGCTTATATGGCTTGGCCACTAAGATATCACGGCGCTTATATGGCAATATCCACTGTCGGCGTAATCGGCCCCTTCTTCGTTTCAAATAAAATCATGTAAGAACGAACTTTCGAATAAAACCCAAGCATATTATTTGAAAACATCATTTATTATATTTTCATCAAAAAATTAAAATTTAAAAATAAAATATTTAAACATAGTTCGACATGCAATAGTGTGAAATATCGTGGCAGTAATAGGCGAAAAACACGAAGTTAAGCTCCATACAAGCCACCACAATCGCCTAACAATTATATTCATAAGACAACGGACAGAACTAAAAATGTGTGTGATCGTATTATAAAAATGGTGAAATTTATACGTATTGGAAATTATTATTCGTGAAAAATAAATGGCAGTAAAAAATTACATTTTTATCATTAATAATAATTAAAGACACGTCACTTTGTAGAAGCACTTACGAGGCGTTCGAAGCATACTTACAACTTTGATTACTATATTAGAGGCGCCGGTGCCACTTTCCATGGTACCTTATATCGCCTATAGCTATCACCTACACGAATCTTATACACAATAAAAACTATTTATTAACGATTTTCAGGACTTTTTAAATTTAATTTTAGTTAAACCTTACGTCCGCTTCTCATTGGCAATGATCACAGAATGACTCATATTGTCAAGCGTCAAAGAGGAATTTAAAAGTTATTTATCATCTACCCTCAAAATTAAAACGTACTCAAAAGCGTTAAAAATTATTATTATTTATTATGTATGAGAATCGCGAAAATTCTAATAAAATACTACACCTCTTATAATAACGATCTAAGAAGAAATATCTGATATAATTTTTAAATGCTGCATTATAAGAAAGTGGCACCGATACGTCATAAAGAAGACACTTTATAATATAAATTATATCTAATAACATTTACGTAGCACAAGATACATATCTCGTATTGCCTGGATTTAGCAAAGCCGTCCATCGAAACCTCATTCCACTTGGAAATCGTCTGATAAATGCGGTTACAAAACTACTATGTCAAATGCCATAAAATCCCGTCCAATTGTTAAAGTTTTATTAAGATTGGTCAAATAATTTTTAAAACTCTTGAATTATAATCGACATACATTTCTAGTCCAATTATATGTATATTACAATTGCTTCACTTTTAATATATTATAAATAATTAGAATATATATAATAATATAATTTTTCAATCTGAATTTAAACACTAAAAAGTCATCTATTCATAAATAGCGTCGTATTTAGGATTTTTATAATAATATTTATTCCATTAAGACATAACCGTCTTCCGTATTATAGTAACAATTAACACATTCTCATGTGGGTGGGATTCATACATACTCGGCTAATAATATAAATCTATTTTTGATATAATTTAAAATCTTTCGGTATAATTAACGTGCAATAAATACAGTTACAGACAAAAGGCAAAATGATCAAACACTCGATTCACCGAACAATCTCGATTAACGTTTGTACGCAACAAAATATTTAACATTTACAGTAGGCGGAAAGAATCTTGGCCTCACTGGATTTTGTGCAGATTGCGCTAATTTAGTTAAGGTACAATGTGGCGCTAGTTTTATTTATTACTTTTTAAATTAAACGTATTCACTCACAAAACGCTGCTTTAGAGCCAAATACAGATTACTTAATTTGTTTTTGTCGACTAATTACTAAAATTCTTCTTACTGGCAGTGCGTATAGCAACTTCAGATAGCTAACAATACCTTTGTATTGTTAAGATGTACATAAAACTTAAAAAGATTTTTAGATAAATTTTAAAGTTTTTTTATTATATTATTAACATTTGAAATATATTTCGAATGTGGCGCTAAATACGCTATTAATATTAAATTACTGATAAAAGATGCAATAATAAATTTAAGTATTTACTATTAATACGTTTTATTAGCTCCGATTATATTCGTGAATTGGGCCTAATCATCATTGCAGTGCGGCGGTGGTACCATTTTTTTTTTCAATTTAAATCCAATGCGGCCAAGATCCATGACGCCGAGTGTACGAATAGACAGTCGATGTTGCCGCGGCCGATCTAGATTTCTTCATTAGCAAAGCTTACTGCAGCAAGCGTCGTGAGAAATGTTCGGCGTCCGTCGGCGCGGGCGCGTGCATTGCGTGCGACTGTCGTCGTACTACACGCACGGCGAGGACGCCATCGCTCTAATGAGGAAATTGTACGGGCGGGTCGATGGTCATTGGAGGTTTAGCTGAAAAAAATAAATAACAACGATATAGACATCGAAGAAAACTGTTTGAAATGACAATTGCCTAGTGAAATTGTAACTCTTGCAGCAGCGGTGCGGAATCGATATGCTATTTGTATAAGAGTTACTGATTTACTCAATATGTGTTGCTCCTGAACCGATACCGAGGAAAATAAGGTACCGCGTATAACGAGCATGCCGATTTTGTATCGCTGTTGCACCGAAAAATCAGACTGCGATCTAAAATTCCGTAAATTATATGTATGATTCAGAATTGAAGACGTCATTCTTCTCTTGCATTTTGATATAGAGAAAAGCATCACTAGATTCTCAGCCAACATTATATTATTAATAACATGTAATTATAAAAAAACCTGTTTTTGACTGAAATAATTAAATGAAAATAAAATGTGTAATGTAACCAAAAGGCTGATCCATACTTGCGTTGCCGTCCAACGAGGCTATGAGGCCTTATCTTTTGGGAATGTTACCCTATTGACAGTTCACTTAGGAGTAGATTATCTAGTTTACTCTAATTTGTATGTACCTTACGTAATAGTTTATTTTAAGGGTTGGATTTATTTTAATATTTTTACTGATTTTTATAGTTTAATCAAATTGAAAACAATAAAATCATTGTGATGTTCATTCTGTTGATTTTGTATTTATCTATAATATTATAAAATTCTAAACATGCCGTGTCTGTATATTGAAGTTATGAAAAAAAAACTACCTGGAATAGACTATATAAAAGACGGAGAACACTATCAATATATTTAAATTACAATAACGTTAAACTACGAGTTAATAGAACATTGACGCACAAGTGTTAGTTAGAAAAAGCGCCGCAACATTGAACAGATCAGGAAAGACAAAATAGTTCCGTTTTGTTCAGACTGTCTAATAAATCGGAAAAAGTTTGATTTTCTTTTCAGTGTTTTATAGTGAACTTAATTTCATGAAATTTGGCACCTATTATTACATTTCATGTAATAAATTCAAAGTAAATAACTTTCACGACACCTATACTATATCTATTATGTGTATTTAGTTTTTGAAATGACAAATATTCAAACGTCGTTCACTCATCAGAGTTTCGTCTCAAAAATGTATAAAATATAGGTGCACAAGCAGAAGTAATATATGTAAAAAAAATCAAATATCACAAACAATATTGTCAAAATTATTTCACACAATATTATCAAAGATATTGGTTTGACGATCACAATAAGTAAAAAGAACTAATGATATTTTATCGAAAAAGAAGATTGACGCACATGTTTTTAACAAGAAAAAGGTGTTGCAACATTGATGACCCAGCATAGATTATTTGTATTATATTGTGGTAAGCCCCATAACAATTACCGGTAATATATAAGTAATGTATTTTTATTTATTATAGAGAACATTATAATTTATTGTTTAGCGAAAGCTTCCATTCTGTATCGTTTTATTTTTCTTAAATTGTTTTAGGGCGTTAAGGTCAGGCTGCTTGGCAACCATATTCAAATAAGGTTGTAAGCAATATAATTCGAAACAAAATTTGAAAGATAAGCAGACAATTTATCAATATTAACGGCCAATATTGTTACGGTCACAACAGAAATATGATAATTAACATTTTTCTAGTCTTTGTTCTAGTTTAAAAGTTCGCCAACACTTTTACAGCGAATATACTGAATGTTGTTTAGAGAAAAATATTAATAAGTCCATAAGTGGTGGTTACATAGTAATAATTCTAATCATTTAGATATATACGTAGATTTAAAACTTCATAAATTGGAAACGGGTAAGGTCCGTAAAGTTTACAAGAGTTTCGTGGGGTAAAGTATAATGCTCTTCAACAAATCCCAGTAAACGTTCAAGAGCTTTCGGTAAACAAGTTTAAAATATTAGTAAAGCAACGTTTCTGCGAGAAAGCTATGAATTATTTATAAAAATTACTTTGATAAACATTTTATTAGTATTTAAACTACACTTTTTTTACAAGAAGAATAATAATAAATGTGAAATAAAGATGTTGCTGGGGAGTTTGTTGCGCCGCTTCTTCTTCTTTAACAGTAACTAAAATTACTTTGAACGCGGTGGTAGTCTCATGACTTCCAATAAGTACTCTGTATGATTCCATTTTGAAATACATACATTCATTTTCATATAACTTAAAGTACAATTTAAAGTGCCATCTATCGAGCATTTTATATAAAAAATTACTCCATTTCAGATTCCATCCGTTATTAATCCGGCCGTTAATGTTGACGCGAGAGAGCGCACCACGATAACAACAGACACACAAAGCGAGAGGCGACCGGTCCGTCGCGCGTCCGCCACCGAACTACGGTACGGCAGGGGGCATTACCACTGGAGGCGTGGGGGTGTTAGGGTGAGAATAGGAACGTTAGGCTGTTGACTGACTTCTTCTTGAGCGTGAAGAAGGAGCGGCGCTTGGGCTCCGCGTTGGCGGGCGCGGGCAGCGTGTGCGAGCGCGCGGCGGGCGCGGCCGTGCGCGCCGCCAGCGCCTCCAGCCACCACGCCATCTCGGCCTCGTCGTGCGCCTGCAGCAGGAACTCGGCGCCGTTCGCCAACCTGCACACATCGACACACGTTGCACATGTTTTCAATGTGTCAATTGTAAATAATGAGCATTATGAAATACTCGTATATAAAGGCATTTAATTTATTTTTATTTTAAAAAACCAACAGCGCATATTAATAATACAAACAACAACAAAAAATCTTATAATGTAGGGCTAATAACAGGCTTTTCTGAATTTAATTGTGAGCAAACGACCGCACTTAAGTTTAAAAATGTAATAAATAGACATACATAATAAATAATTAAAATAAATCTATATAAAATACATTGATAGATACATGTAATAAGTTTAATGGTACACGATTGACGACAGGCATGACGGGACAAAAGAATACATGAGAAAAAGCCAAGCTACACGACCTCATTTTAACAATATCGCTCCCATTACCCAAACAATCCGTATTATATTTTTATTTATCCGTGCGCAGGAACGGACAAAGAATACGATTTCCTGCGGCCGGGCGGCGTATCGTAAGACCCGTCTGGATGGCTACCAGTCTAAAGCATGCCACCAAAACAACTACTAATATTTGACACATTGAGTTTAATATTTAAGTTGTTGGCATTTAATTTAAAAAGCTGCATTTTTTAAAGATTTGAGCAACTTTATCTAAAAGCAGTGTCCTCTAATTCAGCGACAATTCCGCAGAGAGAATTGACTAAATTATTTAAGATAATGACAGCCTCTGTGACCACTCGGTCAACTTGAATTAAAAGAATTCCCGTTTAATTTCTCACTTGAAACTGCCTTTTCATTACATTCTCTATTCTGGTTTTAATTGAAATGGTAAGTGTTGCTCCAGTATGATATCCATAACCCAAATATACTTTTGCTAACGACATTTCTGTTAAGCATTTGTACTGTAGAATCAATTTTTCACGACGGTTCAATTAAAATTTTAAAAACGAGAATCAATAATATATCTAAAATTAGACTCATGTCAAGAAATTATTCTAGTTACGAACACGAAATTGAAAAGGTATATTCGGACTACATTTTTTACCTGTTAATGTTTAAAGTAGTTTTGATGATTTAGTTTTATTTTAGATAAGTTTCTTATATTGTTTTATTTACCAATAATTGAAAACATGAGTGGATGAAGGTGATAAGTCGCATAATTTCAATTCTGAGTAAATCGAGATAAAAGTTTTACTTTTATTTGAAACTGAACTGAACTTAACACCTCTAGCAACTTTTTATTTTTTAAATATGCCTTATATCTATGGTCTAAGGTGGTATCGACTTATAACATTCATCTACGCAAAAAAAGCAAAAAACCGAATATGCGACATATCACCTTCATCCACTCACGTCTTCAATTGTAATCTGTTTTGAGTACAAAGGCTATTCAAAACGAAATGAAAAATTATAAAATAAAATGACCACCCTAGCGTTAAAATACGACAGGTATGTTCATCTCGAAATATTCAAAATGGTGATACCTCAGCCGGAACACGTGTTTCTTCTTGGTGTAGTTGGCGGCCACCTCGACTACGGCGCCGTTGAGGTCGAGCGGCGGCTCCGCGCGCCAGTGCTGCTCCGGCGACGCCTTGTACGTCTTCTGGTCCTTGTAGAACGACATCCTGCTCTCCTTAGCCACCACGTACACTTTGTCCCATGATCTAAATCATACATACATACATAACTTCACGCCAGGTCCCTTGCGGGGTAGGCACGAACAACAGAGCGCCATTCAGGCTTATTCTTACACACCTCACTTGCTTTTTTGACATTCAAAGCTCTTGTCATGCACGCTCGTCTGTTCTTAAGGCTCTAAGGTCTAAATCAAGTTGCTAATATTAACATAACTCTATCTAACATTAGATTTATAATATTTTTTAACGATTTTTATTAATTACATCGGAATTCGCGGAATTTTTTTATAGATCATGTGAATATATTGGAAGTGCTGTATCAGCGATTATCAAAACGACAATAGCGTCTTTGGCGGGAACTGAAAGGAGATGTTGTGCTGTTTAGTTTTATTTTCTAAAAATGTGTAAAATTACTCTGAAATGAACAATAGTTGTAGGATATTGATAGTTTTTAAGTAGTAATTATGTGTTTTGTGAGAAATTGTCACAAGAACTCCGTTGAATGGCACTAGCTGATTACCTACAGTTTAGCTGTGCTATACGTAGGCTTAAGAAAATGAAGAAACTATATTGTAAACTAAGATCTGGCTTAAAGGCCTAGCTGCCAACCCATAAACCTAAATAAATAAAAAGTAAAGAAACAACAATAATGTTGGGAATACGTCATCGAGATCAAGAACACCTGCATGTACATCGTAGTGGTTTGCGCCACTCGTGACCCAAACACTAAGGGCGCGCAAGTTCGAATTCTAGCCGGAAAGCATGTACCACTTGGGCAGTTTTCTGACCTAATGTGCATGTCGTTACAATTACCACGTGATAATAACAAGCGTGACGGGTATACTGTCCATTCCCTACAAATGAGGGGCCCGAAACCAGAAGAAGGGCGTTTAAGGCCCTTTTATTATATATTTACACCAGCTTGCATGGGTCATTAGTACTTCCTTAAAAATTCCCAAGAATTTTACGTGATAATTTTCGAACGAATAAGCGGGAAGAAATATCAGTCGGTAATCTGTTTCACTCAAAAAACAAAAATGATTTAAGAGTACATAGCCATTTTGCCAAACAAACTACGCACACGTTGATAATCAGATACTATCTACCCTAGCTGAACAACGTGTTATTTTATATAAAATAATTTATTTTCAAACCATTTGAAATTATTTGAAAGACTCAAACTTGATAAGTACTAAAGTAGTTGTAATTGTGAATCAAGTGTAAACGACTAAAGGATAGTTTGCAACACTGACCTGTTGGAAGCCCGCTTGGCGGCTGACTCCCACTCGTGCTTGCGGACCAACGTGCCTTCGACGCCCTCGTCTTCGCTCGCTGGACTAGCGCCCTCTGTGTTTTAAAAACTTCAATTAGGACAAACTATACACCATATTGCAATCACCTGTAAAAGAACCGAAGAATATTGAGGACCTAAAATTGCTAACTCCATACGATTTCAAAAGAGTAACAGTTTTTTTTTTACAATAAAAAGTATGTTTATGGAATCTTGACAACATTTTGGGCCTTTTTTATTTAACGACTGGTGTCTGCGCAACATACGCTTTTTCATACAAAATCAAGTACGGCACTGCTTTTGTGGCTAATGTAAAAAGGCCAAAAAGATTGACAGTGTCAAGTTAAATATTGGATTTACTCACATAGTCTTTAGAGGAAAATAACTCGAAAAAATACTGAAGTTGTACTAATTTAGACTACTGAATAAAAAAATGTCTAATTGCACTAAAATGGAGTTAACATTTAGGAAACATAATAATTCGAATCGCCAGTGATGGGTTGATTGATATCCGTTTTATTTAAACCTTAACAAAAATATCGTTCAGAATAAAAAGCCACGCTTGTATGGTGTTTTATTTGCAATCAGACGTACGAAACAACAAAAGTTTCATGCGCGAAACAACACAACAGCACACTCAAAGCTTTCTTCGATGCATAAGAAAAAAATATTCGCAATTATAAGGTAATGTTCAGTTGTGGATGGTTTAACCTTTGTACTCACGATCTATTGGGATCGAGCCGTTTTGAATTATTTTAGATGTAAACAATGATATAGGAAAGTATATCTTACCTTTTTTACACATATGTTACACCACCAAGAAGCCAAAACTCATAATTTACATTAGATCAGTAAATATTTATTAAACAAAACAGATGTAAAACAATAATCATTGTGAGTAACGCAAATTCATAAAGCCAACTTCAGCCGAGGTACATTAAAGTTTTGTTCTTACTGTATACGGAACGATTAGACTTCCTTTTTATAAATATATATTAGAACCCTAAAAAAATTACTAGAATTAGTTAATTCCGTAATTCTAATTGACATTACAAACCAAAAATACAAAACCTTTTAGATACTATGAGATATTGTACACACTAAGGTATCTTTCTATAAGATAGTACCCGTAAAAACTAGATTCAAAAAACGTTACTCAAAGGGCAATTTCTTAACAAAACCGGCTGAAATTGAGCACTCTATATACAAGCAGGCCTTTGCGCAAAAATGACAATGTGCGGAAATAACAACACGTACGGCCAATGCACACTGCTCATTTAATTCCGCCCTTACTAATTACCTCTTCATTTTAGGAACAGTACTTCACCTAAATTAATTAAAAACAAAGTAAAACTGTACTTTTTATAATAAAACTGTTATTTGTATCAGTTTAAGTAATAACTAAAAATTATTAAATGCGATAGACGCTGTCAACCATAATGTTGATATAAATAAAGTCCAGCGTCGATGAATTATAAATTGTTATTTCGTTGTTTTGACAAATAAAAAAGATGTAAATTGTTTTCCTATCATTTCACAACCATCCAAAACCGTCCACTACCATTGGTACCTTCATCGTCGCTATGGTGGGTTCCGGCGATAAGTTTCTTCGCTGTCTTCCATCGGAAGCTCCTGAATGGCGACTTGCTTCTCGACCGAGTCTTCACCTTACCGGAACTCGAAGGTGTAGCCGGTGTGGAGCTTGTGCCGGGAGCTGTTCGCGTCAAATGGGATAGGTACGGGGATATAAGGATAGGGATATATAATATGTATTACAAAGTACATAGAAACGGTTTCACGGTAATATCGGTGGAATATTAGGATATGATAGGCAAGATAGACATATAATATAAAATTGCAAGGAAAAAAAATTAAGGGTAATACGAAAGCAATAGGGGTTAAATACAACATAAAGGCAATTGGAATATTAAAAAAAGGTTATTTAACAATGATATTGGAATAGTGGTATCATGAGTAAGGAATAATGAGGACAAGGAAGGAAAGGAGAAAAAAAAACAAAAATATTTCAAAGCAACATAAAAACAAAATTGCATCGCAGCAAAAAAACAAAAGCTATTTTTCGTGCTAATATAAAAATTCAACAAAATTTTGGACACTTAAGTGACACAAAAAAAAGGGGACAAATTACGAAAGCACAGATGTTAAGAGAATTAACATGCATTATAATAATAGGACTCACACAAACATTTAACATGTTAACTAATTACCAGTGTTAACTGTTTTTAGTGTATCATTGTACAAAGAGGCAACATTTAGTCTGTCTGAAGAGTACACAATCTTTTTATCTCAAAATTATATTCTGACCAAAGAGTAAAGATATGAGGCACATACTACAACATTAATATTTAAGCTAGTTGTGAGCCTTAGAAAAGTGCTCAAGAAACTTTCCTACGTCGACGCAATACATCTTATATTTCGTCGGCGACAGTGCAGGACCTTGTAACTACATTTTTTTGACTCTAGATTTCTTGTCAAAATTGTGATGTATGCATGTAATATGTAAAAATGTAATTACAAGGTCCTGCAATGACGCCGACGATTTGTTGCCTCTTAGAATAGATACACTTATATAAATACAAGTATCAGAGGTTATTAGATGTGGGCAGTCATACTCACTGGAGAGTCGTGCAGGTTTGACGGGGGTCTGTTTGGAGGTGGACGGCGTGAGGGGGTCGCGGGGTGCGGCCGGGGAGAGCGGCGCGGGGGCCGCGACGGGGGGTTCCGCTACGGCTACGGCTACGGGGCTACTCGCGTCTGCATGCGTACATACACTACGTGCTATTACCACTACACAACTACACGCTACGTGCTCACGTAACGGGACATGCTTACGTTTATCTACATGCTGTCTGTACTTCTGCGCCACTAGTTGACTGAATTAAAATATCATCGGTGATAAGTTGTTAAAAATAAAAATATGATATATAAACAAAACAATGCAAGTTCAGTACATATTATCAATACAATGCCTAAATAAGTTATTTATCGCAATCAGAACACTAACATGACGCATAAGTACAGATAAATCAAATCATAAGACAAATATAATCATGCTACAAGTACAAGTGCATTGGTTTAAATTTAATTTTAAAAGAATCATAACATTTTTAATAAAAGATTTTGTCAGTTTTGTTACTCCCTATAGGTGTTTCCTAATTCCACGTTTATATAAATAAAATACCTTTTTAGTCTCCTAAAACTCAATTTCATAAATTAACCAGTATTGTGTTAGGCACAAAATGTTGTGATAAAGCAAAAAGAGTACATAAGATAAAAGCGTTTATGATTTGTGTACATAATATTTTATATAGGACATACAGGATAAAGCTTCAAGAAAAGGCCGTGCATGAATACATAGATAGCTAACAAAGCCTAATAAAGCCTAAAAAAGTAGGTGAAATATCTACCTGTAACGTAGCAGCTTCTTAAGTTTTTTTAAAATAGTTCACTTCGCAGAATGAAAAACGTTAGACTAGCGTCTGATATATGAAATTATGAAAGTAGACGGTGAACAGATAAGACAAAATATGTTTCTAGTAATGTCTAGCAAAAGTATTCCACTAATGATGATGGACATCATATTACGTAGTTTCAATTCAAACATAGAGTTACCAATCAAGTTGTTCAGGAGAAAATCATAGTTTTAAGTTTTCAAGCGATCCAAGACATTTATCTCTCTTTTAAAATTGATTTAAATTCAAATTTATTGCATAGGTTATTATAATATATCGGTAATTGGTTACCCATTCTTTATAAACAAGAACATAAATACAATTTTAACTTTAATAAAAAGACTTTGAATGTTTGAAAGAAAACATCGTATATTGCTCAATGTGAGACACTTTTGTAACATTACAAAATAAGACCAGAGACAAGAAATCAAACCATCACCGTGATTAGCTCAAACGACACATTAGACGAATAGATGTAGACTTATGTATAAGTATAGAATACAAATATGAATTCTAAAATAAATATTACATGACTGTGAAATGTCTTAACTTATTGAGGTTTAAAATTATCAAAATTTATTAAAACTTATTCTTTTGAAATTGAACTTCTATTACATGTCCTTTTCATATTTTACATGTTTCTGGTCGACGAAAATGCAAATATAAATTTGAATTTAATTTTAAACCCCAAATCAATTGTTAATTAAAACATAAGGTAAGTAAAACTAATGATAAAAGTAATGAAGTGTCAAAAATAATACCATACCATCACCTGTGGGAACTAAACCTCCGTACGTGAACATTGAAGTCGTGCAACAAATAAAACTGTGCAATATCCCAACTACTCAATTTAACCTACTATTTTTTCCCTAAAAAGATTTTAAGCGTCCAAGCTGTTTGTGTATCAATCAAATCTATTCCCTGTCCATCTGACATTACGATGTGACACTATATAGACTAGTAAACAAGTGCCTTTTGGACCAACTTTTTTCAGCAGTCTCCGAAAATTATAAATTGAGGTGTCATTCGATTCGGAATGGCATCTAGATGATTTTTGAAAAAAATGAAGTTCCGCTTGCAAAAATTGTAAAAGTTATTAACAATTAACTAAAAAAAGGGGTTTAGTTTTTTGCAAATATCTCAAAAAGTAATAAAGATTTTTCAAATTTGAAAAAAGATTCGAAAAGAGGAGGAAATTTCCTAAAAAAAAGTCTTGACTCCCGAAACTGTAAGATCAATATTTATAATTTTCCCAGAGGGATTTTAAAACAACGAAAATTATTAATAAAGAAATGAATAATAAACATTTTGTAATTTTTCCAACGGGGTTCTATTCTAAAGCCTTTCAAGAATTTCTCCAAGAATGGAAAACAATCTTAAATTTATAGTTTAACAATTATCACACTTGCAATGTTCATGTTCAAGCAAAACAAAAATATTAATTAACTATTGAATAACTAAATGAAAAATTGTTATAAAAAAAAATTCAAGCTGATTATTGTTCATTCATCTATTCAGTTAGTGCCTGAATTTTTTCATTTTTTTATTTTCATATTTAGTATGTTTAAATAATATTTATTCATTAAAGGGCCGATGTGGGTGTGGCTTGCGTAAGCCAGAGTACCCGTTTTTGGCCGTATTTTCATCCCTCTGGGAAAATTATAAATATTGATCTTACAGTTTCGGGAGTCAAGACTTTTTTTAGGAAATTTCATCCTCTTTTCGAATCTTTTTTCAAATTTGAAAAATCTTTATTACTTTTTGAGATATTTGCAAAAAAACTAAACCCCCCTTTTTTTAGTTAATTGTTAATAACTTTTACAATTTTTGCAAGCGGAACTTCATTTTTTTCAAAAATCATTAGATGCCATTCCGAATCGAATGACACCTCATTTATAATTTTCGGAGACTGCTGAAAAAAGTTGGTCCAAAAGGCACTTGTTTAATTGTCTATATAAGTATGCTCTTTATTCTGCTTGTATTATTATTCCTAAAATATTCATTGGAATCTGCTGAGCCTATTCGAGAAAAACATTTAAGTATATCTGACATACAACAATCTTAGAAACTGTCATTTATGATTAGATATTGAATAAATAGAACTTTTCACAAAATTTTTAGCATTTGTTTTCAAACCTCAGACATATATTATTATTATCGAAGATACTGGATAACGTGTGGTATTCTAACTTGCTATATTCATGTTTATCCGTTCTGACATACATCATCCTCTGTTACGTCACAAATATTAAAATCATCTTCTGCACTATCCTTCCATCTCTTTTGGTCTACCGCTTCTCTCATACTCATCAATTACTAATAATAATGATATTCGACGCAAAACATCCTTATGATAACAATAATAATTCGTCACATAACAGAATAACGAGCATATTACAGTTAACACCGCCATTTTAAATACGATCCTGTCAGTGGACGTGCCCTTTATTAATTTTTGAACTAATCGAGCGCAGTGTAACCCGACAGAATACGGAAGGAACACGAGCTACATCTACCGTTTAAGCTCATGCCAATAGCCGGGTACGTGTTTTTACATTGGCTAGTTTATAATAAGCGCTCAGTTTACCTGGCTGGGAATGCGGTCGCTCTTGGGCCTTCTCAGCCGCTTTAGTGGACGTTCTCCTTACGACTACGCGTGTGCATGTGTGGACAACACATTTGTAAGTAACTCGCTTGTATTGCTTACGCCTTTATACTCGGTCGGTTAACATAATCGGACTTAACACCGCATTCAGAGTGATTTGATTGCATAACAACAATTGTCATATATAATACTCATTTTTTTTAAGTACCAGGCACCAACCGCTATTGCGCATAAGTAGGATCATTGGGATTAACGAAAATATCAATTCATACATTTTAATTGCTACTTTCAGAAATGTATTTGTTAAATTCTCTGAGTGCGGTCTTCGATTTTTTAAGAAAGTATTAAAATAATTTATGTATGAGATTAAAATAAATACAGACCATAATTTTTGAGTTACTTTTTAATAAGAAGTACATTCTACATGATCATAAATAATACTTTTGAATATGAATTAAATATATTTTTAGAAGTAATAAATAGTCCGTTAATTAAATGAATCCGTTTTAGTGAATTAAAAATAGTTATGAAAATGACGTCAGATACTGTTATTCGACTGAGTAAGCGATTGAAGGAAAGTTATGGATGAAAGTAAATAATGCTCATTATCTATGAAATCGGCACGTGCCGTAAATCAAGTTCGGCAGTAACGCAGTGAAAACTGTGCTTTACCCGCTTGTAAATAATGTCTATAACATACTGCCTAATGAAATAATCACGTATATACATTATTGCGTGACATTTATGCGTAAAATAATGTTCGAAATGATAACCCACTCCAAATCCCTACTAATATTGAAATGTGAAGTGATTATGTTTGGATGTTTATTCCTTCTTCAATGCCTTGGGAATGAACCTGATTTTTGTTTTTTTTGTATTTCGTTTATTGAGATTTCGTCACCAGTGAGTATATCAGTCTCATGGGAAGGAACAATTTTATATTTATCATTAGCTATTATTTCTACTCTCAAATATTTTAGTTGTGAATGTATAAAAAAAATTGTTTTCTTGTTTGATTAGTTGCTTTGATAGTTGAGCGATTATCATGAGATTTGATATATATAATAAATAACGTTCACTTTTAAAAATAAGATTGTTTAAATATGAATTCAAAATTTACGCAAGAAATGAATGGCTATGGGTCTAAAGTAAAAATTGTTTATTATGATTTTAGAGTTTTAAATTTATTCGCAGTGGCCCCAGAAGATATAAGTATATATTCTTTACAATGACACACCATACAGTCAAATCATTTTTTTTATCAATTAATCTAAAGTACGTCGTTTTACCATTAATATTTTATTATAATAATAAATGAAGATGTAAAAACAATACATACATTTGCGATTAATTCATTATGACAGTACTATACTTATGAAAAATCTTGGCTAATCTATTTTGCTTGTAATAAAAAAAAACTTATTATTACCTAAGTGTTATTGTATTATGCAAAAAGCATTCACCATATAAACGGTGATATTGGAAATTATTTAGGTTATTTTCAAGATTTTAAGGTTCATTTTGGTGCTATAGAAGACGGTACACATGCGTGCTTATATATTGCAATTCGTGAGCCGATATTAAAATTGTTAATTTTAAAAATTAATAAAATAAAATTTCACGTACTGTGTTTTTTACTAGATTCCTAATGTACTTGACTAAACCTATTAATTTGTTACTATTATTTACAAAATAATCTTTACGTGAGCAATGCTTAAAATACATCTTTGGCATTTTTAATAATTTCATATCATATTGAATTTTATTTCATTTATTCAAATGCCAATTTTTATTAAGACACTTAGAAATATGTCAAAAATAGTTTTTAAAAGATATTATAAACATTTCACATAGACGATGTTGTATCTCATCAACACAGTTTCAGTTAAGAATAAAACATTTTAATGTACTATTGAATTATATGAGACCCAATTTCTGATCAAGACAAAAGTTCTGTTGAAATATTAGTTCGACCTGTAAGTGAATTTGTAAGTTTATTTTTTACAAACGAAATAATAATATTTTACTCCAATACATAAAAAAATCTTCTACAAAAACTCTACCGTAGCTTGTAAATGTTATTTTTGACATATCCCTTACAAATGAAAAAATATATGTTAAAGTGAACAAGGATGAATTCATACCCTGCGGTTGCTGCGGCTGCTCCTGGGGCGTGGCGGCGCGGTCGACCGCGTCGCGCTCGGCGGCGGCGGCGGCGGCCTCCGCGGCCTCTCGTTCGCGCTCCTCGCGCTCGGCTGCCTCGGCGGCCTCTTGCCGCCTCTTCATCTCTTTCACTTCGAACTGCAACGGCAATATATTGTTTTTGTAGGAACAATCATATTGACACTATAGTTGAAGCTGTTTTAGAGATCGGGTACCGTTAGTTGGGTGCACTTGCTGATGTTATTGAACAATTTATTTTACAAAAATATTTTATTTTAATATTAATAAAATATTTGTATATCATTATATAAATGTTTATATATTTAATCGACCCTGGAGTAGTCTGTTGTATATACCCATATTACCCATAACACAAACGTAACTTGCTTAATTTGGCGATATACAAAATGTGTTTTTCTGCCGATTAATATTATTTCACCTATTTATTTGGCCTCAAATTCTTTACATTTTTCTTTAAATACATACTATATACAAAAAAAAGTATTTAAAAAAATGTAAGAAATCGATATCCGCCGGCAGAAGGGCCTAGGGTCCAAGCTACCGGTGGTTTAGGCTCCAGAGACAGGAACCTCCTCATGATACGGGCCGTGTCCAGCAGGGCTGCCTTCTGCATTCACCCAGATACCAAGCGAGAGCTTTTCAAGGCTCTTCGTTATTAGTCCATTCATTGACACCACTATCGGTAGTATGATTGTAGAGTCCAAGTTCCACATGGCAGTAACCTTGTGAGAGAGATCAATATCCTTTATTCGTTTTTCTTTCTCGGCTTTCACAAGGTTACCATCATGAGGAATCACGACATCTACAATTATAGCATGTCTCACAGACCGATCAAGCTGACCGATTGTTCCTAACAAGCCTGATATTGTGATAGCACAATATCAGGCTTGTTAGGAACAATATCCAGTCTGTGATAATTGACCGGTCCCAGTAGAACAGATATTGACCATTGTCAAGAACTGGCTCGGGCTTGTATTGGTAATAAGGTACCTCCGACGGGACAAGACCGTATTTAAGAGCAAGTGGCCTGGTGGATGATCCTGGCTACTAGAGACTACTACTACAAAACGAGAACAACCGGAAGTGACATGTCTAGAGACTCACCACAGCGGTGACACGCCCGACACATGTCAAGCATACCGTCCTTCAGAATTTACTTCCGGTAGTTGTTCGTCTTAGTAAACTTTACAAACAGAATAAAAATTAACCATGCTTGGAAATAATTCCTTGGAATATATACTACAATATATATATCTATATAACACCAAAAGCAACGTGCAAAGCGTCGTGACATATCAAGCGCGTTTTTACACCAAACACAACACTTACACAATCCAAGTAGTCAAAGTACCATGCACCTTCTGGAGCTAAAAAATTACGGGTTTGGCTCAATAATAGGAGTGAGGACTTCAATGGGATATTCTTAACTTCCTTCCCTAAATCGTTAACCATTTTACTATTGTTATTTGTTATCCCCGGAAGTGATAGAACGCCTACTTCGCCAGTTATGTCGTCTTCTCCAAGAGATCGTACTCGCTTCGAGAATTTTCTAAAAAGACGTTTAAGACTGTTCGATTTAGAAGAGCTGGTACTTTTCGATCGCAACAGCGAAACATTGGGGTATATCAATTGGTAGGATAACCTCTCCCATAACATAAAATCAATGCATGCTAAATTTATATGAGGACTTTCACTATCGTCTGTGAACTCAAAGAATACTGAACTGTATATTTCGGGAGATAGGGGTGTTCTTAAAGGCGTCATTGGCGGGGTACTAAATTCCGATATAGTCGATAAACTAGTATTGGTTACAGTTTTCCAAAGTTGAGAATCGTTTTTTGCCGGTTGGTTATAGTTAAGGGTTAACAATCGATTTTTGAATTTTTCGGGTAACGGATATTTATTGCTATGTGTTACAATTTCTTCGACGACCTGGCTAACTGGCTTTCCGGGTTTGCAAATGACGTCTATGACTAAAGGTGGTTTAGTTTTAGAGGAGGGTGGGTGGCAGTAGGTGAATTCGGATTCGTCACATTTATCCCAAGGCTGTGCAATTGGCCATAGTGAAGCTTCACGTAGTTCAAGCTAGTGGTGAATAAAAACAACCAGTGATTAAATATAGGAAAACCAGAGAAACCATCAAGCAATATTACAAAGCATGCTAATATTACATATAAGTTTATAGTCAGCCAAGAAAGTGTTTTACCAGTTTTGACAACAACTTGTAGTAAACAAAATTGAAAAATTCAATAAAAATAATTCAATAATAATAATAAAATTGATAACCATTGTTACTATCACATAGATTTTACAATCGGCAATAAACCTTGACATTCTACGAGGTGCAAATGATTTTCGATCATAGAGTGGTAAAGGGCTTTCGTGGCTGTACTATACGATTCACAAACACAGAAAACCCAAACTAAATTGTGTAAAGAAAAGTCTTGAGATAATTAATTTAGAAAATTAAATGAATGTGTGGTAGAGCTATCGGGACGGCAAAAGATTTATCGCGAGTGAAAGAGACATAATATGCACTTGTGAGTCTTTGTAACTCCCGTACAAAATCTAGGTGGTTTCGGTAATTAAAAGTATTTAAAATTTAAAACTAGGTTTTAACGATTTAAAGCGCGGCATTTTTTACCTACCATCCCCTTTTAATATTTATATATAAAAATGAATGTCTGTCTGTATATCCTTTATAGGATCGTAAACAATACATTTGATCATGTGATGATCTTTAGCAAAGTTGTTGTGAACGAGCCAAGGACGGTTTCTGAGTTGGTTCACAATTGGCCCCGGTAGGTGGCGCCGCTATCGGCATATCTATTAAAGCTTTTCCGGGCAGGACGACGTCTGCCGGGACAGCTAGTATTATATAAAATTAATTATTAGACCTAGACTTATTGCTTAAGAGTTTCTTGCGCCGCTTCTTTTCAAGACATAACCTTTTGCGAAGCGGTAATAAATTGGACTAAGCTCCGATAGGGTAAATAATATCCTTAAATTAAAGAACACAAATTGCGGGTAGGCCAAATAATAACTGTAACATTACTGATTGACACTTGATATCTTTGTCTGATCACTGTCGAAATCTCGGAACAAAAATCAAACAAAATGCCGCGCTAAAACCTTTACAACGTAGTTTTAAGTGTGTCGTCGTCGTTACTAGTCGCGAAAACTTAAGAAAATACAAAAGGTAATTTCAGTTGATTTGAATGTCAATTAATTAGCCTTTGGGTTAAGTCCATGCGCGATCCCTACAAAGCCTCGAAGATACCAGGATAGCATGAAACAGTAGGGGGCTGGTTACCGTAGTGAGCCTGGTGAGGGCGCTGAAGCGGTCCTCCTGCGCGGCGGCGCTCTTCTCGAAGGCCTCGTGCTTCTTGATGAGCGCCTCCACCTCGTCGATGGTGTGGCCCAGCTCTTGGGACATCAGGTAAGGTTCCTGGGCGATCAGCCACGCCTCCGCAACGGCGGCGTCGCGGGCGAATTGGTACACCTCCAGAACTTTAAAAAAATATAAGTTATGGTCAAGTTAAAATGCAGGAAAAATGGAATTAACTCCTGAATCAGACCAATATGTCGTCATAATCCAATTTATGATGCTTAGCTTGGCATAAAAATTCCTGGATGCATTTCAGAAGATCATTGCACTGACTTATTTTGAAATGAAACTCCTTTAGAATCATTGTGATTTGAAACTCGATGAAACGAAAAAGCAACACTAAAAAGAGATAAACACATATATGTATAGGACTGAGCCTGCGACAGAATGAGGTAAAATAAATTCTATTTAATAATTTAAAAACTGTTTTCATATAGATAGGGTTGGAAATATTTTGATATATTTCGTTAATACTTCAAATTTCGTGTTTTAAAGCTTAAATAGGTTATAACGACATACTATATGAAATGTGATTTCATGAAATGTAAAAATTCTTCCCCCCCTCTCACACTTAGTTTCACTTCTACGGCGTGTGAACTTCACACACACACACGCACACACAATTTCTTGTATTTATAATTTATGCCTGGAAGAGATTATGTCGTTTTAAGTAACAAAACCTCGAATTGTTCTTCCAAAAAAGTATTAAAGCTGTAGTTTTTTATTTGTAACTATGTATATTGTGTAATGCCCTAGTATTTGTTTAATTAATTAGTAGTATTAATCATTGTGAACTAATTTGATGTTTTTTAAAATTGTTAACAGTGACATAATTTATAATATAAAACTGTACAATATGGATTTATCAATTTCTGAAATAAATGAATTATTATTATTATTATTATATTTATACACCTGTTGTTTTGTCATAAAACTACCATTTTTATTAAAGACTAGAAGGGCCGGCAACACTTCATTCGCGTTGTTATGACCATGCAACTACAGCACCAAACTAACACCACTGCAGCGCCATCTTTTGGCTAATACGTCTATCTCAAGAAAACGACGTCATTCGGCGGGATAAAAGTATCCTAATTATTGATACGGAATATAAAGCTCTGTATCAAGATTCATTTAAACCGGTTTATGATATTTTAGAAGATTTTCGAAATCTGCTAATTCGAATTGGCTCCCTGATTTCCTCTCTCTTTATTATATTCATTGTACAAACTCACATATTTATCACAAGTATTTTAGTAAAGGTATTTTTTATGTGAAAAATAGTTTCTTTAAGACAATAAATTCTCTCCCTTCGACCGAACAGGTAAGTACAACTGTAAGTATGCTGGACTCACTGAGCTGCAGGTTCTCCCACCGCTCCTCCCAGCGGCGCAGCAGCGCGTTCCTCTGGTTGGTGAGCACGAGCAGCTTGTCCTTGATGTCGGCCGTGGCGTAGTGCTGCCGCGCGAGCAACTCCCGCCCGAGCGAGATGCACGCCGAGAAGTTGTCCTCGCGCGTCTCGATCTCCGCCTTCAGCGACTGGTGGTTGTTCATCAGCAGCTCCACGCCGCTCACGTCCCTGCCAATGGCCAATGGCACGTGTCTCATTTAACAACAACGAACCCATTCTCATTCGATATTAACATGGAAGGAGATTCCTAACAATAATAACCGCCCCTTAAAGTCGTACTAGTGTGTTGTAACTTGTGGTCCACGAACGACGAAAGGTTTCGTGAAGGCCACAAACTGATGTGACGTGAAACTAAAAACTGTTAATGTTCAAACCAATTTTCGTTCATTGCATAGTTCAAAAGTTAGGGGGGAGAAGCTATTAACTTAAATAAAATAAGCATCGAAAAACATCTTTAAGATTTTTCAAGATGATTAAAGCCAATATCAGACGGTTTGTTTCTACCTTTAGATTTGGACGAATTAACCAAAGTAATAAATATGAATCATGCTACATCATTGAGAATACCCTCATATCCTTTCAGTTTGGTGTCTTTCAATCAAGTTTATTCAATTTGGTTGGTCCATATGATATCAGCATAACGATAACCCTACACGTCTATCTACATTAAAAATAAATATTTCTACCCTCAATTACACAAATAGTGGCCACCCATAATATTTAATTACTTTGCATCTTTACTACATGCACTATTAGCGCCATATAAACTACAGCTTTGCGTCATCAAGCCCGAGAAAATAGACATACAAAAACATACGAACCGACATGACGTCGACATAAAGGTCCCACAGTTGCTAAAATTATTGCGGAGTTTTAAAAATGGTCTAAAAGTCAGACTAAAAAAAAACAAAAAGAGTATCATGTTGAACTATAATGTTATCACCTTGGCTTCTCCCCGGTGTTCATCTGCCTGACAACATCGTCCATCCACAACGTGAGGTTGCGCACTTGGTTGAGGAACCGATAGAGGTCGTCGGCGTCCTCGAGCTTCGACTTGCGAGCCGCGCACGCGGCTTGAAGCGCGGCCCAAGCTTCGGCCACTTCCGCCTCCCTTCGGGTGATCTCGGCGGCTTTGTCGCCAGCGTACGAAGCGCCAAGGCGGACACATTCGGACTTTATTGCTTCAACCTACGATCAAATATATTTTTTACCTGCCATAATGTACTATATAACAGTTGCTAACATGAACCTTCGTGCAGTATAAATTCCCTGTACATTCAAGCATTTTCATGCATAAATATATGAGTCGTATAATTCCAATATCCGTTAACTCCACACGCAACATATTGTCAGTAAAAGCAAAAAAGTGTTCTAATATCTCGGATTTTGGAACAAATTCGAAAGTTTGATGTCAAATTATTTGGAAGTTGGCGGTTTTTGGTATAAAATGAACAAAATGACATACGAGAAATTTCATAGACTATCCAGAAACATATATAACTTAATTTTGTTTTTTAATGGAGTTGGCGGGTATTGGAATTATATGACTCATATGTCAAATCTTAATTATTGAATGTGGTACACAAAGAAATAGAAACATCTACAGACAACATAATTATATTAAAATCGTAGGACGCAATTTAGGAACCAATTTTTTCCGTCAAACATATAATTTGGTTGACCTGATATATATTCTATGTGCTATTAAAGGCCAACTAAGTAAAAAAATCTCAGTTTTATCGTATAAGACCTATGTAACACTTAGTTCACAATAAAAATGATATGATATGATTAATCAAAACATATGACTAAGCTGTATGGACCTAGTTCCCTTGCCAGCCATTCTGGCGAATTAAAAATACAAGCCCACCTGTTGCTGCAACGTGCTTAAGTCCTGCATGAAATTGTGGTGTTTCCTTTGCAACGCTCCCACACTGATGGCGTCCCTTCCCAATTCGTCGCTGACGCCGCGAGCTTTCTCGTTGACGCGCTGTAGCGTGTCCTTGCAGTCGTGGAAGTATTTGTGTAATTCGCGGGAAGCAGCCAACATCTGTTGAAAAATATTTTTAAAATTATAATTCGTGTCAAGCTATAAGTGTGTATGTTAAATAATGTGGATGTGAAATTAAGTTCAAGTAAAATAAAATGGAGATAAAATGATATAGATGGGACATAGTATGAGTGATAAATAGTGTAGTCAGATGTGATAGTCAATGTGAGGCAGTTTCTATGAAATAGTGTGAGGCCTTCATAACAAATGGGCTTATACACAAAATGCTATTTTTTTGTTGTTTACTAAAATCTATGCATGTTACAATTTAGAAAGTCTTACCAGTACGCAAGTGTACCCTAATAGAAGGGTATTCCAAATTTCAGCCTAATACAATCAACTAGTTTTGTTTTTTTCACAATTATGTCCCTTGTGCAAAACTGCACTTTTGTCTGTACGCCCATTCGTTATGAAGCCGTCAATATATGTGAAATTGCACGAGTGAGGAATTTCGTTTTATTCCGCGTAACTATTTGAATAAATCAGTGAGATTAGGGCGCGTACCTGTGTCCTGGTGTCGATGAGCTCGAGCAGGTCCTGCCAGGTCTCGCGCAGGCCCTCCTTCCACTGGGCGATGGTGGCGTTGTCCGAGTGGCCCATGCCGATCATCTGGTCGGCGATGCGCTCGGCCGTGCCCACGCGCTCCGAGCCCACCGCCTGCGTCTCGCGGGCGAACTCCTTGAAACGCTCCCACAGCAGCTACAACGCAACAGACGAACTCACTAACACATTCTTTGTTTGGATTATTTGATAGTTTTTATATAAATATAAAGAAATAATTTGTGTAATTCATATATTATTTACGTAATTGTAACTTCTCTAAACGTGGGGGAAAGAAGCAAAAATATCCTTGTTTAAAAAATTGTTTGTCCGAATGAGGCAATACATTTTAGATATATGTGCATGTGTGTATATACATATGTATATATAATTATATTGATTTTGTACTTATAGGCACTATGTATATTTATCGTGATTATTTATAAACTGCGGTGGTGCAGGGCAGATTTAAAAATCTATTCATCTCAGCCAACGGTTTCCTGGAAGAAATAGCTTTTTAGTGATAAGGCCACCCAGTGTACTTACTATCTTTTGTATTTTTCTACTTCTGTTTGTCTATGCTTTGTTGTACAATAAAGAGTTACCTACCTAAAGTTATGCCATAATGAAAGGGCGACCTACGAATTAGAATAGAATATACTTTATTGCATAAGATTAAGATACAGTTCAAGATACATAAGTACAGAAAACAATAGGCGGTCTAATCAGTAAAAGCAATTTCTTCGAGACAACCTATTTTGCAATATGACTAAGATATAGAATTAAAACAATGTACATTTTTAAATGTAAAATCAGATAAACATAAATTAATAATAATAAAATAATTAATATAATAGTTTTATTTCTTGTTCCAGAATTGTACCTTTGACGGTAGAGATTTACACATTGAATTTACTCAAATCTAATTAAGAGCACATCAATATTAGTGGTAACATTTAAACAACCCGTCAACTCACCGTGACATGATCGTAATCTTGACCCAGCTCCTGCGAACTGGCCACCAGTTCCCTCTCGGCGATCCATTGCTCCAAATCGTCCACCTCCCTGGAGAGCTGGAACAGGCGCAGAGCCTCGTCCAGTTTCGCGCGTCTCTCGCCCGCCAAGTCTTTTAGGCCGGCGTACAACTTGTCCACTTGCGATTGTTTCACCGATATCTGTTCACTGTTGACAATATTTTATCATTATATTGTGATAGATAGCGTAAATAATAACTATAAACAAAATTAAAACTAAATAATTAAAATGAACAAGTTGGCGGTAGGCTACATAAAACTTTAACAATACTCGTTGGACAAATGTCACCTTTTTCGTCCGTGACCACGGCCACTGAAAAGCGGCCTAAACGTCGGACAAACCAAAACCTATTTTATCATGTTTAAGATTTTTTTTTTATGTTTGCGTGTAGGCACACCGGCAGAAGGGGGCCATCTGATAGCTAATGGTTACAGTTGTCTATAGATATCTACAACACTAAAGAGTCCAATGTATTGTTATCTCGTATAGACGGACCGATTTGGCTGAAACTCAGTAATAAATATATTGTTGAGAGCCAATACTAACTACTAACTCCTTTGCTAGTATTTTATCTATTGTTCGCGCTAATCTCTTTGTTTACGCCGCCGTAAGACGTCATAAAACCTTCTTTCTTCTGTTGGTACTTCATGCGAATTCTTAGATCATTTAAGGATTTTAAGAACCAGTGGGCGCAATGTTGCTAGGAAGCCAGCTGTCTAATTTACAAATAGATGAGGAACCGTGCCTCATCCATTTGTAAAAGTCGGGGAAATGCGCCAGTCATGTTCTGACTGCGGACGAATAGTTACCTAGTCCGCTTTCGGAGTGAGTATTTTATGACGACAAACTGCGCGATTTACGTGATAACGATTTTCTGCCCGACGGTTTGGTTTTGTTGTATTCGGCTATACTTGTAAGAACTGTGAATTACGTGTGTGTACTTCTAATAAACTTTGTGATAATTCCAAGGGCATTTTCGAATGTATGTACATCCGACAAATAATCCCCCTTACATGTTCGTAACTATATTCTCGATACTGAGTATTGACATGGGATACTTTTAATGCCGAAAAATAGGATAGTTTCCGGGATAAAAATATTTTTGCCTGTCTGTTATGCGTTTACGGAAAAACTACTAAGAGTATTGGATCGGTTTTGTTGTAATTTTGTTTAAATGCAGTTTTAATACCGAAAATGGACATAAATACTGTTCATGCCGGGAGATGGGATAGTTTGTGATATTAAAATAACCTGTATTAACGCCTGCTCTTGAAACAAGAGGTACGTATTAGAGTTTGACCAGTGGCGGAGCCGCGGGGTACACACACTAGTATACATATATAGGAACGAAAAGGAATCTAAATTATTAAAATATATGTTATTTATAGTATTTTAATTATTATATTATTTTAACAAGAAACACGTGCTCGTGTCTCTCTTATTGAATCCATACTAATACAAATATAAATCTTAAAGTGACTGTTTGTTTATTATATACAATAGTTTCTATAAAGCTATAGTGTATAGTATAGCAATGACATGCTTTTGTGAGGGACTGACCGAATGACAGGTGGACATTTTTTAATTTTTTATCTATATTTTTTATAGTTTTTTAATTTAATTTATAATTTTAAATTACATTACTTTTAATGTAATTTAAAATTGTAAAATATGTTATAATTATGGATATTTGTGTCTGAAATAAATAATTATTATATTAACACACAAACACAAGAATATTGTTACCTCAAAGGATGTTCTTCGCTGGAAAGTTGTCGCACTGTCTCACCCAGTTGTCTAATAGTTTGCGCGTAGTCATCAACAGCTTGTTCCAATATTTCGTGTTTCTTCATCAAATTTTGAGCGGAGATCTCGTCCTTGCCGCGGTCTTCAACCATCATGTACAGCTCCTAGAGGGACAATTTCAAGTTAGACGGAATCTAAACATTGTTACCCTTTTAAGACGAAACCACCACAAATTTGTTGCCGAACTGTCACACACGGCTAATTGGGAATCACCACGAATTTGTGGTCAAAAACAGATAATTGAAACGAACGTTGAACTGATGCTTTCTCCCTCTAACTACATAAATTTGTATTAGAGTAAAAGAGACAATATAATTCTCTTGGTTTTAGTGCGGCAATTTTGATGGTAGCTGGCCAATTATGGACAAAAATAATATTAAAATTGGCCCCTTTTAAGGGTTAATGTAGCGGCTAGATTGGCAAACCAAAGAAGACACTCGAATTATTCACAAACTTCTTACAAAAAACATTGTCGTTATTACTGTCCTTTTTGTTATTTTGGTGTAATTGTGTTTTAGAATACGAGCTTAAAACATGAACCAAACCATTAAAAGTTAAATACGCTAGATATTATATTGTTTTGCATGATTTTCAAATTCAAGGACAAGCAACAGAAAAAAAGATGCTGAATTCGAAGAAAAATAAAATTGTTCATGTCTTCTTACTTCTTCTTCTCTTATATATAAAAATGAATGTTTACTTTGTGTCCTTTATAAAATCGTTAACTATACATTTGATCATGTGATGATGTTTAGCAAAGTTGTTGTGCATGAGCCAGAGAAGGTTTCTGAGTTGGTTCAAAATTGGACCCGGTAGGTGGCGCTGCTGTCGCCATATCGATTGAAGCTTTTCCGGGCAGGACGACGTCTACCGGGACAGATAGTATTGTATAAATATTCTATGGTAATTTGGAGTTGGCAATTTTTAGCACTTTTTCAGTCTCTGCTTTCATTAGTTCGACTCTAAAGCTCTCTCTACTCTATATTTTAAGGACGTGGGTTTTTGAGACATAAAATAGCGCATTAAAAAAAATGACATTGGTACCTGTTCACTCATCCACGCTTCGGCCTCGTTCGCGTCGAACAAGTATTGCTGAGCCTTCTCCCATTGGGCCAAATTGTTTTTGCGTTGTTCGATGGCATCTGTCAATGAGAGTATATTGTCGGAAATATATCAACAATTTGTTATTGAATTTTTCGACAATATGAAATCGTCACTATACAGAAGTATTTCTAAATTCAACTGTTTAATAAAATTACTATTTTTAGGGAATTGTGAATTTTCATTGTACCATTAATGGCAGTACAAAAAAGATACAATACGGTAGTTGTCAATTTTTGAGAAACAGGTTTATTTTGAGCCTTATAGTCTATTTTAGCCAAAATATTAATATTTCAGCAAAAAAACAACATTAACATATTTAATTTAGCAATTTTATAAATATTTTGTGACAAAAACGCGTCAAGCTGTCATGGCGTCTCGCATGACGTCACAGCGTGCAAAACAAACATCTGTTTCGTTGAAGTGTTATCTGAGAAGTCATTGATAACTTGTTGTGTTTTGCACACTATGACGTCACGCGCTCTGATCGGCGTTCATTGTCACGTGGCTAATGGCTGCAATATAACTATTTTATTTCTCAAAAATATCAATTAATATTTAATATTTTAGTAAAAACAATTTATTTTTGTCATATTTAGATCGTAATCTACGATATATATTAAAATCAGTCTATATTTTTCATACTGCCAACTACGGAATTTGGATAAGGCTAATATTCTGTAAGTCCAGCTCACTCCAGGTGCTGCTACTCACTTCAAAATTACTTTACTACAAAAATATTTATAAATAATTGACACTAAATGTAAAGCTAATGAAATCTATATTATTATAAAATTGTAAAAATGTAGTCTTTTGCTTTTTCGATTTTTTGTATTTATCTGCTTGTTCGGGATCCACGAAAAACTACTGGTCCGATTTTCGATGATCGATAGCAATTCAAAATCTGCGATGCTTTATATTCTGGGAATCCGACGGGAATGCCTATTCCGGCCAACGTGGACGTAGTTGGGGGTGAATCCTAGTCATATATAAAAGAGAATAATAACGAAATCAAAACTCACCCTTAAGTTCTCGCCACCTCGCAGTAAGCTCCTCGATAAGTTCCTTGAATTCAGGCGAAGCCTCATGTCCCTCATCGATGAGCTTCTGCCCGTTGGAAATGACAGTCAAAATCCTCGGCTCGTGGTTATCGGTCTCCGTCTTCAAAGACTGATTCTTCTTCTGCAACATCTGTACGTTGAATAGTCCATTGCCGTAATCGGTGTTTGTGGCCAAAGGCATCTTCTCGTGAATCCATAGCTTCTCGTCTTCGATATCTCGTCTGAACTGGAAAGCTTCCTTCTTCTTTGCCAACTGGCGTTGACGGTCCAGAAGCGGCGCTTTGAGCTGCTCGAATCTCTGCTCAACAGACTTCTTCTTCTCCTTGATCTCTTCCATTTTATCTGGGACCGTCTTCTGGAGGTATTCCGCCTGCGTTTCAAGTTCGGTGACCTGTTTGGCTTTGACCGCCATTTGGGTTTCAATCATCTGTTGCTTCTGCATTAGTATGTTGACAGATGCCAAATCTGTACCGGTGTCGGTATTCTCGATCTGTTTCTCCAACTCGTTCATCCAGGAATCTATATCGTCGCAGGTCTGGTGAAGTAATACTTCGCGATTGGCGTCGAATAGGCGCTCGCCCTTGTCCTTTGTGGTGGTTTGGAGATTCTCAAACTGATCTTGTAGTTCTTGCATTTTGGGGGAGATGATTTCAACAAATTCAGGCTTCTGCTTCATGAGCTCTTCGGCGGCGTTCTGTACGGCGAAGAGACGTTCCTTGTTGGCCGCAATTTCAGCCTCGAAAGCTTGATGGCGAGTCCATTTAGAGTGTATTGTCTTAGCAGATCTGTATGTATCATCTTGAGCTGTGACATTCTTCTCTTGCACCCATTCGCCGAGTTCATCGCGATCTTGCAAGAACTGGTGTAATTGCAATTGATCTTGGAGTTTCTCCATTTGTTGAAGAGCCTTTTCCCTGTTGGCGTTGCGTCTTGCTTCGATGTTTTCGGCTTTTCGTTGGATTTTGTCTGCATCGAAATGGCGCTCTTCGACGAGGCGGTTGGCGAACTGTACTACAGAATTGATCTTGTCGTCATTCGCCTCCATTGTTGTTAGGAAAGCCTCGTGTTCTTTGATCATATTCTCCGCCTGTTCCAAGTTTGTTGGTGGCTCTGTCTTGGCTAGCCTGTGAACATCATGACTATATTGTGCTACACTATATTTATCAATGTTAAATAAGCAGTATCAAAATATTACTAGTAGACTTTAAGCATGCATTTTTATGTTATGGTCAAGCAGAAGGTAAGGATTTGAACGATCTAAGCTGATTTGCTATTTTATTTTCATTATGGTATACAAACATCATAATCAATAAAAATTACATATATAGTACATCATCTTGAGCCAATTTGTAAACCCAAAAAAGTATAATACACAACAAATTTACATGTAGTATAGAAAAAGTTTTGTTTATGTTTATGATAAATTCAACTAAAAAAATTAAGAATTCTAAATTTCGTGACGTCACATTTCATATATTATATCTGAAGAAAGAAAAACTTCAAACTTTCCCAACTCTATCTGTCTGAAGATAGTGTTTAAATAAATAAATATAATCTATTCTATCTCATTCTCTCGCAGGCTTAATCTTGTACATTTGTGTTTATCTCTTTGTAGTGTCGCTTTTTCGTTTCATCGAGTTTCAAATCACAACGATTCAAAAGAATTTTCACTTCATAATATATTTTCATTCGTGTTGGTTTTACCTATGCTCCTGGTGGGCGAGCAGCACCTCGGCCTGCCTCGCGTCCCGCTGCAGCAGCTGCAGCTCCAGGCTCTGCGTGAGCAGTTGCTGGCGGTTCTCCCACATCTGCTCCAGCTCGGCCCAGCCCTCGCGCAGCGCCTTCAGCCGCTCCCGCAGGAACATGTACTGCGGGTCGTCGGCGGTCGACGGCTCCTAAGAGTATTTTGTACAAACCAATATCACTACAACAACATCGTTATCAAAATAGTTAGAGCTGTAAATAAAAGAAATAAAGATGTATAACGTACGGATTGTTTATATAATAAAGATTATATAATACATAGATAATAATAAGATAGAATAAGAGTAGTGTCAGTAAATAAATATATGGAAGTAGTGTGTAAGAGATGCTACCAATAGTACCACTGTCTTTAAAACAAAAGATAAATAAATAGTAATAGAGTAATGTTATATTAATAGTAAATAGTATCATATGGTGTAAATAATATAAAAGATGCTACAAATACCCTGACAAGCGTGTGTGTCAGGAGGAGAATAATAATAATAAAAAGACAACATCATTATCATTCCCAGGCTCAATAAAACATTCCCACTCTAGATCTGTATTCGAAGTAGCCACAATGGACTGTTTAAACACTAGAAAGCGGACATATAGGCGATATATAATAAATCATTGGACGAAAGATTGCAAGGCGGAAAATACAATCACACTTACGGCAGTAATCTTCTCTCCATAGAGCATCATCTTGGAGTATTCATCCCTGTAGTTGTCGATCTCCTCCTTGATCGTCTGGTGCTGCGACAGGAGTTTCTCTGCTTCAGCCAAACTTGATGGAGTGTCTATTAATTGTAAATATATAGTTTATCAGTATATTATTAAGTAACGCAATATTGCATTAAAAGAATTTTTTACAAAACCCAAACCATCAAAAATCTTAAGTTTAATTTAATTTAATATTAGGCTAAATTGAGTCAAATATTATGTTTTAAATAATAAGAAGTAAGGAATTTCTCGAACTGTAAGTATTTTACAGAGCGATTATATCATTTCTAGTATTCTACTTCTATGAACTACGGGAAAAATTTTATTTACTAGATTTTGACACATATATACCTTCTGATGCAACATCGGTCTGCGTCTTGGTGAGCCAAGCCTGGAAGTGGTCCACTGAGCGCAGGAAGCGGTGCAAATCTCCCGCCTCTTCCAGTTTTGCGTCGCGCTCTTTAAGCTTTTGAAAAGGAAATAAAAGTTTTATTTTATTATTTTGACTTCTCACAAGATTTCAAAATACATATTTAACTACAGACATAGGTTTAATCAGTATCGTAAATCTTTTGAAATATGTTTAGTGCATATGAAACACCCTTTCGCTGACGTGGTGTTTACCCTTGTTCGTGGTATTCCATATGCAGCGACTTCAGTATGTACACACCAGGAGACACCACATCATCCACAGATTTACCATCTTACATCTTTTAACCTTTTCGTAAACATATAATGTGTATCCTATACGTGCTGAGTTAACATTCATATAATCAAAACATTCATACAAAATGGCGTCCTTAATATTGGTCCTTCGAGCCGGACACACAATGTGTTATTGAATATATACACGAGTGGACAAATAAATCTAGGCATTTATAAAAGATACGAAATATTTTTCAAAATACAAAATAGTTGTATGTATGTTACCATTTGTGCGAGCTGATCCCAGTTCTCTGTGATCTGGTGCACCCTTTCGCGGATGAGCTGCGCCTCCTCGGGGTGCTCGTCCTCGATCGCGCTGGCCTCGCTCTCGAGGGACGAGATGCGCGCCTGGATCGCTACCAGATCGCGCTCCATGCCCGACAGACGACGTTGGAGGGTCATCACACCTGCGCAATTTATAAACATCTCATTACAAGAACGGAGAAGAAATACAATTTCCTGCGGCCGGGCGGCCTATCGCAATAGGTGATAATACGGCATTTTAAGTCTTCCGTTTCCCTCAACTAATCTCTTATGACTTGGGTCAGTGATCCACCAAACTGGAGGGTCTCCTACACTACCTATATTGAGATACGGTCTGCGACATAAATGGCCCAAGAGTCTTCGTAGCTACGTCGAGTTTCTTGATCCCCCTTGCTGATATCCTAATTTCAGATTTTAAAGAACATAGCTCGAAACTTGTACCATATGAACCAATACTATTATTGTCATCAGTGTTATGTCTTAATCCCATAGAAATAATTGCACTAAAAACTAACACGTACAAATCAAGATATAAATCTGAAACACATTTCAAATTACACACTTCACTTTGTATCTTAAAAGTCTATCTATCATTTACAGTTTACAATGAAAAAAAAAGAACTTGCAGAACATTAATCTAGTGCAAATATGGCAAACACACTGTAAACAACTCTTATAATTGTAACATGATAGCTAACATTGACCGACAACTAACCATAAGTTGGATGCAATACATGTTTTTTCTATTTATAGCCCTTAGTGCACTTCAAAAATACCATATTATTATGTGACTTTTTTTATGTAAGGATTGCTTGTGTGTTATAAATAAATAAGGAATCCATGAATGTATGAAATGTTCAGTAAAAGTGAATAAATATACAATATTATTTGGTTTTGAAGCCATAAAAAAAGTATTTAATCCAAAATATAGTAATATACTTTATGACTTAAGTTTGAAAGAGAAGAAACCAGAACGAATGCAAGGATAATGGTCGATGATGTTATGCTGGAACAAGTGAATGAGTTTATATATCTTGGATATATAAGATCAAATAGCTCGATTTGATCTTAAATAGCTCGGCTCCGATGTAACGCAGGACCAAGTTTTTTTAATAGTCTTGTATCTCAATTATAGAACTACTAGAGTTTACCCCGCCGGCTGCGCCGCGGGTTAACCTCTAGTGCGTGTCTCTTGTTTATAGAGCAAGTGCTACAGGTTATATTATATTACATTTTTATGTATTTGCGCACAGAAGATTCACTTCATTTTATATCGCTAATTATATATACCATCCCCCGTCTATCTGTCAACAAAATAAATTACAAAACTTGACCAGAAAGGCCAAAATGGTCTAAATGACCAAAAGACCACAGTGACCGACATTGCTAAAAAGACGGAATAGGCAAAAACGACCAAAAAGGCCAAAATAATCAAAATGGTCAAAATTACCAAAGAGGCCAAAATGACCAAAAAGGCCAAAATGACCAAATAGGCCAAAATGACCAAATAGGCCAAAATGACCAAATAGGCCAAAATGACCAAATAGGCCAAAATGACCAAATAGGCCAAAATGACCAAAAAGGTCAAAATGATCATAAAGGCCAAAATGACCAAAAGGGTCAAAATGACCATAAAGGCCAAAATGACCAAATAGGCCAAAATGACCAAATAGGCCAAAATTACCAAAAAGTTCAAAATGATCATAAAGGCCAAAATGACCAAAAAGGTCAAAATGATCAAAAAGGCCAAAATGACCAAAAAGTTCAAAATGATCAAAAAGGCCAAAATGACCAAATAGGCCAAAATGACCAAAAAGGCCAAAATGACCAAATAGGCCAAAATTACCAAATAGGAAAAATTACCAAATAGGCCAAAATGACCAAAAAGGCCAAAATGACCAAAAAGGCCAAAATGACCAAAAAGGCCAAAATGAAAATTATCCCTTGTCCATCCTCAGTATTTAATTTACGTACGTACCGAATTTCAGCCAAATCGGTCCAGTAGTTTTTCCGTAAAAGCATAACAAACAAACAGACAAATATCATGTTATCCCGGAAACTATCCCATTTTTCGGAATAAAAAGTATCCTATGTTCATCCTCGGTATCGAAAATATATATGTCGGAGGGAAGCTTTAATTGGACGTATCGTTGACTGGATGTATAACGCACAATATCATTTGTTTACATTTTAATTACTTCTAAAATTCTTAATGTAATTTAATTTGATTTGTTGAATGTTTCTATAACTTAAAGATCGTTCTAACCTAATAAAAGTTATGAATATTGTAATTTAATAAACGACCAATCAGAGCAGAGCATATGGCGGAGCGGGGTCAGCGCCCTCTATACTTTGAGTAATATCTACTTGGGTAGACTGAGGAGTTTTTGTGACACATTGGGTTGATGGCAGCAGGTCGAGTTGGACCTTAGAGTATTTTAAAGAAAGTGTTTTAAGTTAGAAGTATGAGCGGGTGCCCTGAACCCGCTGCTCGGTCTAAACTATATCATAATGTTGATCAAATCTAAATTAAAAGTGTATAAACCATGGCTATTGTGTTTTATGCTCGCATTTTATCCCGATGACGCCCACTAAACCTGCAATAACTAAAGATGTCGTGAGAACGAGGCCGTTCTGCGACATATATATACTGAGTTTCAGCCAAATCGGTCCAGTAGTTTTTACGTGAAAACGGAACAGACAGACAGACAGAGTTACTTTCGCATTTATAATATTAATAGGGATTAAATAGCAATAGCTAAAAAAGTAGCCCCTAATAAAAAAATCATGCCAACCTCCAAACAAACCCCTTTATATTTTGTCAATTTATTTTAAATGCATGACTAAAAGCAATGAAATTATTATAAAATGATAAAATTAACAAAAGACTTATTTGAAAGTAATGTAAGTATTTATTCAGACATTTGAAATAATATAACATATCTAATTAAAGTGAACTATTACCCTAATAATACTAACGAATAAACTGAAACCAAAATCAAAACCCAAAATCTAATAAAAAATAATGTATGTTTTAATTAAAGATTTTTTCACTTATTTCGGCTCCGATGTATGTTAGATAAAAACGTTAAAACAAAAAGTGTTTTTATTACTGTATACTATCTATTGTATAAATGTAATCGCTGGCCGCAAACTTGAAAATCAAGCCACTTTTACCCAAACCCCTTTAGAGTTATTTGCCAGTTTTACATCATTCAGATATGACTGAAAATAAAAAGTTCAGTTTTTGCCAATATGGCTACGAATTAATTAAAAAAAAAATATATAAAAATTCTTAGACACATGTTTAATTCTTACCGTTGAGATCCATCTCGAGATTGTCGGTCTGCTGAAGGATCCTCTTCTTGTCTTCGATCCACGAGACGGTCTCGCGGCACTCGATGTGGAATGTCTGCACGCCTTGGGCCGATTTCAATTCGTCTTTCTTGGCCTCAGCCTATCACAAATAATGAAAGTCTTGTACTATTTATGACACTTCTTTTGCCGAATTTCTCTATACATATCTTATTATCTGAGTAGTAGGATAATATTGGGCATTCTAGACTAGTTTTCGAGAAAGCATCACTGCATTTGTTCATGTCAGTGGCCTGTAATCCTCATCGATCCAATCGATACGAAAACCATTTGGTTATGGATAAGGTAATTCAGTTTTGTATCGATTAAAAATCTTGCAAAGCGATGTACAAAAGATTAGGCAATAAATTTGAACCTGTAATATTGTGTGTTCCAGGCCAGTGACATGAGCAAAACAAGAAATACATGTCAAATATTATGCCATACTCAGAGTATGGATTTGTTCTGCTGGTCTAAATTTTGTTCTTCGTAGAAAATCACATGGGGGCTGCAGTCTTACCGCCTACCCATTTCCGCCACCGCATTTCTTTCAAAGCCAAAATGGCGTCTACAATCGTATAAATGTATGGAAGTCGTTACCTTCTCCCTGAGTCCGCCCCAGGCGGCGTTGAGCGCCTGCTGCCGCTCCTGGATGCGCGGCGCCTGCGGGTGCTCCACGTGGATCAGCTGCCGCGCCAGCTGGTTCACGACCGCCACGCGCGACGCGTTCGCATTCATCTCCTTGTCGAAGCCGTCGTATCTAAAAATATTATCCAGTTTTAATAATTGATTTATTATACAAAACTTGATAATACAGTGATGTAGTATATATCGGTTTGCAACCTTTTTTGGGCTTGTATCTATCATTAGCTGAAAAGTATGAACAGAATTGTAAGGTGTGTATAATGATATGCATAGTTCTTCCAATGATGACATCTGCTCAGATGAAAGATGAAATTATTTGAAGATATCCTTGCTTTTCAGGCACTTCATTTAACTTCGGGTACGGCAGTTTTCGTTTACGCATAAAAGCGCAGACAGGTTTGCGATGGGTAAGTGATCTATATTTAACTATTTTCGCAAGCTCAAATGGCAGAGTATTGGTATAATATGCATTCTAAGCTCTGTTCCGCTTACATTATTCGTTCACTTTGTACGTTTTCCATGTTAATAAAATTGGCCTACTACGCAGGTAGATCGGGAGGAGTTATGTGTAAAGCTATAGTACGGCCACAAGTACATATATCCCCGTAACATAAAAGATTTATTTAGTATTCTGAAGGTCCAATTGCCTTAAGTAAGAATAACTTTTCATAGTCATTTATTTATACGAACTTTGGTTACGTAATTCTTATATTTGACGTAAGAGTACGGTGTCTTATTATTTAATTACGAAATTTATGTGAACCTTAAGACTAGGAATAACCTTATATCAAACGATATTTAAGAAAATCTAAAAATGTTGTAAATAGTTAGTTTAAATATGCCCGCCCCCCAAGCATATTTAAAATGTCTAAAAGGTCAAATCGGAGTAATCGCAAAAAGAGGATATTGGGCAGGTATGCATTATGATCGATTTAAAAAAGTAAAGGATAGTGGGCCTTGCATGGATTGCTACCTGTGCTTCATGATCTCGACGTCGTCGATGTCCTTGGGCGGCAACATGGTGTCGAGCATGCGGTCCTTCTCGGCGATCCACTGGTCGGCCGCGTCGGCCTCCGCGAGCAGCTTGAACAGCGACAGCGCGTCGAGCAGCCGCTGCTTGCGCAGCCGCGCCAGCTCCGCGAGCTCGCCGTGGCGCGCGTCGATCGCGGCCAGCCGCTCGCGCACCTCCGCGCTGTTCGCGTCCTCCGGGCTCAACTCCTGCGCCTGACGCAACACTCATTTTATTCTTCAAGTTATACTTCCTTGGGCGCGTTAGGGAAAAATTGTGAGAGTAAACTTTAACAAAAAGTAAAAAACACACGAAAAACCTACACCATCAAGTTAGCTATAGTCAACCGACACCCTGAAGTTAGCTATAGTCAATCGACACCTTGAAGTTAGCTACAGTCACTTTTTAGTTTTTCTATTGTTAGTGTCGTTTTTGCTACAAACATAGAATAAGGCAAAAGATAAAAAATTTGAAAAGATTTTTATCTTGATACGCCAAAGAAGTATAATTTCTAACGCGTGTACATAAGTACACACACACACACACACACTTTTTTTTTTAACTGTTACTAGACTATATATTTTATTGATGAAATTATAGACACGAAACCTTTGCCTCCGATTTGTTTCACACGTCATCGCCCCTTCCATTCGTTCATCCGCGCTTGACAACATGTACTCCCAATTATAATATTGTAATTAATTCTTTAAAGTGATTAAAAGGTATATTTGAATTTTATTCCCACATTTATGTTTGTAACATCATTTCTCTGTCAATTCGGTAGTTGACAATTTTTGAGAAACAGGTTTATTTTGTGCCTTATAGTCTATTTTAGCCAAAATATTAATATTTCAGCAAAAAAACAACATTAACATATTTAATTTAGCAATTTTATAAATATTTTGTGACAAAAACGCGTCAAGCTGTCATGGCGTCTCGCATGACGTCACAGCGTGCAAAACAAACATCTGTTTCGTTGAAGTGTTATCTGAGAAGTCATTGATAACTTGTTGTGTTTTGCACACTATCACGTCACGCGCTCTGATCGGCGTTCATTGTCACGTGGCTAATGGCTGCAATATAACAATTTTATTTCTCAATAATATCAATTAATATTTAATATTTTACTTAAAACAATTTTTTTGTCATATTTAGATCGTAATCTACGATATATATTAAAATCAGCCTATATTTTTCATACTGGCAACTACCGAATTGCGGACCGATTTTCAAAATTTTTTTTTTTCGAAGGAGTAATACTATCTAACCCTTAGGTGGTGTCATTGTCAATAAGTCAGGATGAGTACCCTCAAATATGACAGGCACATATCAAGTATTCAAGTATTTTTATCTAAAACTATTCAAGCATTTGCGTAACTAAAAAGTAGTTTTATTTGAAATCATAACCGACTGATTAAAGTACAAATGAAAACATAAATATTTTCCACAACATCTTGAAGTCGGTGCTGAGTAAAACATAAAAAACAATAGTAAATGTGCAAAATATAGTAATTTTTATATTTTACTTTGCACGGACTTCAAGATGTAGAATATATTTATTTTTGATTAATTTTGAAGTTGGTTTTGTGTCATGTAATTTTTTTTATAATAATTCTTTTACCATATTTAATACGTCTTTTTCATTATATATACAATATGGTAAAAGCGCAATTCTGAAAACTTTTGAGAAAACGAGGGGGAAGATGTTTGGCCATTTGTTACAACAGGACATCTTCTTATGCACATTAACCGAATGCAATGTGGAAGGGAAAGTACGGTCAAGGCGACAATTCATGGATAAAATTAAGGAAAAGGTTGGTGTCGTGTCGTAAAAAGACATAAAACAAGGCTTTTATTTTCTTCGATCTTCTCTATGATGAGCCATAATAAAGAAGATTAAAGAAAGCTCCACTAACAGGATGGACGATTTTGTTAAAATAATTTCTCTATTCAAATAAACCGTGGAACTTAAAACTAGTAACACAATTGAATAAGAGACGGATGCTTGAATTAAATTAAAAAACAGCATGTAATCCTGAATTATCATATACTACGCCAGATAAGCAAGAAATAGTTCGATTATGCAGCTGGTGAAAACAAAGGTCAAATCTTACTTGTTGTTTCAGCTGCTGAATAACATTGGCATAGTTCTTCAGCTCGTCAGTGACGTCCTTGTGTTTCTTTAGTAGGCTTTGTACCTGAGCCTCATCCACACCGGTATCCTCGGAAGACACCAGCCTAATGCAATGAAACGGAGTATTTTAATTATGCAACATACAACTGATACAACAATCACTACAACAAATGTTAAGATTACAACTACAAGTTTAATTCGCTATTAATAGAAAGGCCAATTAATATTACCATAAACACTCAAGAGCAAGGTGGAGCTAATAATTTAATTCTACATATTTATGGAAAAAAATGTCTTATTTCATTGATTTTAAAAGCAATTTTAAACTAACTTTATCGTTTGAATTTTAGTAAAAGAATAATATTGTCTGTAATTTTAAGGTGCTCCCCCACCGCGAACATTCACCTGTATTATAACATTTATGATTCGATTTTAAGCATTTTGTTATAATACTAGCTCCCAGACTGACGAGCTACAGATGTAACGAAACATATATGATATGATTTTGTGCATTTAGTTGATGGCACAATGTCAAACGAATTGGTCTTTGTGTTATACAAGTTGTATCAAAATATTACATTATATTTTGATATGATAATTATGTTTTGTACTTAATGAACGTTAAGTACACTAAATCTATTTACGATATAATTATATAATTTATATTAAAATAATTTACAATATCAATTTTATAGCATGAAAATATTTTATAAACTTTTATAAAACAATGTAATATTTAAGGTATGGAAGAGCGGGATCTTCTGGTACAAGTAAATTTTGCTTAAAAGAAGATTAAGATTCCAGCAACTGTATATAAATTGTGCATGTGTTTCCTAAGAAATAAATATTTTCACTTTCATTACAGATTGTATCATTACAGGTTGCGCACTGTAATAATTAGTTCTCCTCACTGATGTAATGCTCGAATCTGTAACATTACAAGTTGTCCACTGTAATGCTCGATTCTTCTCTTTCACTAATGTAATGCTCGCGGTAAATGCTCGCGGTGAGGGAGAACATTTATAAAAATTTTCAAATACCGACTAAAAAACATTTGTAATACTCAATATAGACATGATTTTAAGACAAAATCCAGCATAAAAAAATAAAAAAAGGTTGAAGCTGAGTTGCATGATACAATTTTCCAAAAATTGTTTTGTTCCGGTAAGTATCATTGCATATAAGAATTCATGAAAAAAAATGTATATACCTGAGCGTATCTAACATCCAGTTGTCAATATCGTCGGCGTCGGCGAACAACTGGTGATACCTGACGGCGGCGTCGAGGCGGTTCTTGCGAAGGGACACCACGTCCAGGAGGTGGTTCCATTGGGAGAGGATATCGCGAAGACGGTCCTGGTTATGGGACATGGGAATATTATCATTGCTTTAATATGATTACCTTTGAAACACCAAAACATCGGCTGATTTTATATTCATAGGAAAATTTATTTGATGCTTCACTTTAGGCTAAAACTCAATAAAAAGTTTTAATTCGAACCTGTATCCTGTCAGCGCCGAAGTGACCCTGCGAGATGAGCTCATCTCCGACAGCAGCCACATTCATCAGCTGGGGCTCATGGGACATCACATCCGCCTCTAGAGCCTTATGCTTCGATATCAGCAGATAAACTGTACACAAATAATTACTAGATATTAAAATGTTGTATGTGGAAATGTTGTATCTTGAACGCATGATGAATGTAAGACGATATAGTTGAACAAGCCTATAGTGTGAAAGAGATGACGAGTGAGTTTTTGGCGGGAACTGAAAGGTGATGTTGTGCTGTGCAGTTTTATTTTCTAGAAATGTGTAAAATTACTCTAAAATGAACAATAGTTGTAGGATATTGATAGTTTTTGAGTAGTGATTATGTGTTTTGTGAGAAAAGTGAACTGTATAGTCAAATGTGGCCTTTTGAGTTGTCACAAGAACTCCGTTGAATGGCACTAGCTGATTACCTACAGTTCAGCTGTGCTACACATAGGCTTAAGAAAATGAAGAAACTAAATGTATATAATATTATAAACTAAGATCTGGCTTAAAGACCTAGTTGCCAAGCCATAAATATGATTAAAAAAAAGAGATGACGAGTGAAAGAAGAGAACAGCCGACGAATGGACGACGTACGCACGACGCATAAAGACGCTCTGAGATTTTTTTATTCTTTTTATTGCAGGAGACGAGAGATTCAGCAGGCGGCAGACGGCCCACTTGATGGAAAGCGGTTACAAAACACCAAAGGTTCTACAAATGCGCTGCTGCAGTCTTAAGGGAGACTGGAACCTGGTCACTAATGCCGGAACACAACTCAAGGTTGTTATGGCGCCATACTTAAGACCAGGGGTGGTAGCCATCCAGTCAGGTAAATGCCCTACCACCTGGCTTTGGGTTGTTCTGTCGCCTCTTACGACAGGCCGCCCGGCCGCAGGCGATTGTATTCTTTCTCCGTTCCTGCACGGATTTGATTTAAAATATTGTACCTAAGGTGTTATAAATAATTTACTAAAATAGACGCATGCTCATCGCTGATAATCAGCAACTCGTAAAGAGTTGTTTTTCTTACCAGCCACCATCCCTCATGTGTGTTGTTAAATTGTGCATACACCCAGCTCTAGTGTGACAAATTAAATATTTCTACAGCAGAGGAAAAAAATTGTCCCTTATTTTAATGGTATGCCATTGCAACACTGTTGTTTTATTGGAAGTGGATCGATATTATATTTGAAAATTTCAGATCAATCTTTCAGAAGGTAACAAGCCAGATAATATTACCTAAGGAATTGTGAAATGTACCCAGTAAAGGAAATATTGCAGCTGCAAACTAAGTATGGGAACCACGAGTTAATATATTTGTTTCTATTTCAAAAAGTGTATTACAGCCTTGTGAATGGTAGAATATTGATACCAGAAGACCGCGACGTGCATGCCATGATCAAATAGAAGAAGTGGTTAAAAGAGGTGTAAGGTAAAAAGTGTAAAGGTGTAAAGGTCAAAGGTTAGTAATAAACTGTATGATATTGCCCCAGGAGTTTTGAAGTATTCAGTGATGAAATTATTTCAGCTGGAATCTATGAAAAAATATGTTTGTATATTTTTAAACACAGTAAAGTTACTCACCAGTGGTAAGATCGTGTCCGATGTCATCAACAGACACAATCTGCTCCTTCTCCTTGATCCAGTTCTCTTCGTCGGCCATGTCCCAATAGAACTGCCACAACTTGCGGCTGTCTTCCAAACGCTTTCTGTACATATTTAAAGATGCATTTACTATGTGCTCCAAATTCCAGATAATTATAGATTTTGGTGTGCAATAAAGTGTTTTCTCTCTCTCCATGATTTATGACAACATTTATGCATAGGTCTGATGCCTGTTAATTAACGATTCAATTAGTAAAAAAATTGTAAACATTGCTTATTTTGTAACAACATTTCTTAAAACGAAATGGCAGTTGCAAAGCCACAGTGATTGAGTCTTAGAGTGGGCCAATGCCTGCCAGGGTTTCGCGAAGCGGCAAGACCATATACCCGTGGCCCTGGCATAAGAGCAAAGGAAGAAACACCGAGGAGTTTAATCTTTCGATTTAGGTAGTAATAACATTCCATTGAGGTTTTAGTGCCATCGCAAGGTGGCGCATCTCACACACTCCCGTCGCGTTTCCCCTCAGGCGGTATATTAACAAAAATAGTGTGACAGCTCTAAAATCTCGTCTTGATTTAATTATTTATCGTAGTTAGCTTTAATTCCATGTGTGTTATACTTGTGTGAATGAATGTAAGCATATGTGAAAATAAAATTTGAGAAATATTTAGGTCAATTTAATTTACCTGCGTTCGACTGCGAGATGAACGAGTTCGGCGTATGCGCTTTCCAGTTGCTGGATTCGTTCGACGGTGATGGCGGGGTCGCAGGGCCGGTAGCCACCCTCCTCCTGCTCCAAGAACCGTTGCGACTGCCCTACCACTACCTACATTCAAACAATAACATTATACATCAGAAATATAACATTTTGGTTGCAAGTATAGTTAGTATAGTTTTCTACTAGGATACGCCCGCGACCTCGTCCATGCTTGACTTGAAATTCCTGCGTGATTCGCGGGACACAAAATACCGCAGCTATCATTTTAATGGAAACTTTGTCGGAATAAGTAAATTTTTACGCACCCGAAGAAATACAATCCGCTAACAGGAAAATTCCCGGGATAAATAAAAAAACCACACATTTTATCACATTACATTTGCTATTGATCAGTAAAAAAATCACATTGGATTTTTTTTAAATCTGGCCCCTCTAAATCATACCTAAAAAAAATCCCAAGGGATTCCATGGTTAATTCCTTTGTTGTCGTGGTTGAGTTGATGAGTAGGTGTTCACAAGTCCATATTTCCCAAAACACTTTTTCCACTCCAAATGACTTCTAGTCTCTTGTGAATAGGTACTTTCTCAATAATCAGAAACCATCATTACTTAAAATTAAGTGTGACCATTATTATATGCAACCCCTATTTATAATTAAATATCTGCAAATCCAGTATGTATGAGTGTATGAAATCATTTATCTGAAATAAGAAGCTTAAACCAAAAAAATATATAATAATTATGACCTGACTATAGTTTTCTGTGCAGTTTAACATGTGAAAACCTCAAATCTGTGTTCAATTTTGTTTTGAATCAAACACACCTAATATCTTACTCTCCATTGGAAGTACATACAAACAAATATACCAAATTTGATAAAAATAAGCTCATTCCTATGATACTATTTCATTGCTATTTCTTCAAATAAACATTTTGATGCTTTCTTTTATTTCAAAACGTGTAATGTACGGAATAAACACACAGGCAATCAAAGTATATGTACATTGACAATTATAGGTGAATATAGACGTAAATACCTTAACACGTTCGCCCAAAACATTGATGTCGGCTTCAACGAGAGCATGTTTCTGCAAAAGATCTTCAACTCCCATAAGATGTTTGCCATAGTCATCTGTCAATAGACGAAGCTTGATTTCTTCCATGGAATCCAAGATGTATAGCATTTCCTGATGAAAAGAAAATTTACCATTTTTATATGTACTGTAAGAAATATCTAAATGTAAGCTTTGAAAAACTTAAGCAGCAGCAACACCTTTTGCTACTTGGTGAAGAACAGACAGATTGATAGATAGATAACACTTTATTGCTCACCAAAATAAACAAATATAAAAACAAAAGGCATAATTACAATAGTTCTTGGGAAAACAACAGGCGGCCTTATCGCTAAAAGCGATCGCTTGCAGGCAACCTAGCCTAAAAGAAATTCGTAACTAATTTGATGATGTAGGTGGAGCTACTAACACTAATTTATAAATTTAATACATACATAGATCCAGACACATTTATAGAATACCAATATATATGTATATACGAAATAATCTAAATATATTTATTATTATATTATATATGACAAGCATTTTATATTAACTATAGATAAATGAATGTTTCTTATATTAGACATATTTATTTATTTAGCAGTTGTATTATTTATATTTAAATATTTTGGTAATACTTCATGTTACTGAAATATTTGCCATCATAATACAGATAATAAATACAACCTCTCAGTATCATTCATATACACCTTATAGTTACTGAGAAAAATCCTTGTGCCCTAAATAAACAGATGGATATGACGATTTTACATGGGGTATTTACCTTTTTTACCCCTCTAACTAAAGAACTTCAACAGTAAGGTGATATCAATTGTTAATAAGAAGAATTAAATGATGACTACGAGTAGGAGAAACATTGATATAGTGTACCTGGAAGTTCTGCTGCAATTGTAACGACAGCTCGAGTCTGGCTCGTCTCGCGCGAAGCAGTTCGAGCAAGTAGGCCCACAGGCGCAGTACATTGTCACGACGGGCGCAAACTCGCTCTATATCGTGGTATCTGCATAGAGAAATATGTGTCAGCTCCGACGCACGACCAGAGTTTACTCCTTAAGTAAGATTGTCTTTGAATATGGACCGATGGATGTTATTATGGATCTTACTAGGATATGCCTGCGACTTCATCCACGCTTGACTTGATATTCTCGAGACACAAAGTAGCGCAGCATTTAAAAATGAATGTAAGCAGTCGTTTTAGCGAAAACTGTGTCGGAGTAAGCTAATTTCTATGCACCCGAAAAATGAAAAACCACACCCAAAAAAATTCCCGCAAGATTCCGAGGATAAAACCGCATCGAAATCGGCCAAATGGCGCGAACAAAGAGGCAACCTGACAAACTGAATTTTATAATAAAAAGTAATGCTTTTGAGTTAGTGCTTGTATTATTTGATTCTTTATAAAATTCCAAACTGGGAGACATATGAAAATTTATTCTTAAAGAGTAACTCCAAAAACAACATAATCAATTATATATCAAATTTTTACATAGCATTATATTAGCTGTAATTTAAAAATAAAAAAGTAGAGTAGTGACCTCTCAGCCTGGAGCTCCGAGCAGACAGCGACCACGGCCTGAACGCGTTCCTCGTAAGCGAAGATGTCGGTCTCGATGGCCTCGTGCTTCTTGGCCGCAGCCTCCACCGCCGCGAGGTCGAAGCCGAAGTTGTCCTGGCTGACCAGCCGCTGGTTCTCCGACAGCCAGGTCTCGCGCATTTGCGCTTTTCGGTTGAACCTGTATACACAAGGAAAAATATTGTACACACAAAATCAACATTTGAAAGTACAAATAGTAACCAAATAAACTTGCAAGTATTTTGTAGCTTTGCGTGCAATTTTCTAACCTAGTGAGGCGGGAATAATGAAAGGCAAGCCTATATACCATAGGGGTCTATGACTTAAAAGTTATAAGTATAGCATATTAATAATATTAGGTCATCATCAAAACGACTCATTGACTCTTCAGGTGATCAGAAGGATGGTGCCTCGGGCAACGGACCAATATAGTGATCCAGTGAGGAAACATAGCCAGCCTTCTGGGCACCTTACCCATAGAAGACGGTGATCTGGACTCAGTATTCTACTTATAGTCTTGAGGGGCCTATGGGTAGAATACAATATAAATAAGTTAAGTTTTCTCTTATTGTATTAGATTATTTATGGTATTGTAAACAAAATACAGTTGCCAATTACATTACATTAGATAATTTTAAAAAAAATCACTTAAAATAGACTAGGATAACAGAATACATGTTTTTTTTGTATGATTACTTGCCCATATATTTTTCAAGTCTTTCAATTTAATATAATTAAATTATCAATTATATTGTTATTAGTGTTTCCATATAGACTTATTGATATAGACTTGTTGATCTTACAAAAAAAATAAAAAAATATTATTTGGCATATATTTGTGTACTTATGAACCTTTAGAGATTGGGCTTAAACACAGGATAACTATTATCCTGAAAAATCTTAGTTTCAAATGCTGCTGTTGCGCTTACCTAGCAGCCAACTGTTCCAGTTTCTCCTGCCTAATGAGCTCCTCCCTGAGCGCCAGTTCCCGTTCGTGCTCGGACTTCTCCAGCCTCTCCCATGCCCGGTTGATGTCGTGGATCATTTTGCCCTCGCGGGGAGTATAGGGCTTCTGATTGGCCGCACGCATCCGGGATTGCAGAGTGAAGAGTAACACCTCCAAGTTACCCTTCTCCACAAATCTAAAAGAAAACAACGGATTTGAGACGTGGCGCTATTAAACGTCTCAGAAAACATGCCTGTCATTCAAGACTCAAAATGTCATACAAATTGGCTTGAACCATACACTTCTGTCTTTTAATAGTGAACTTTCGCAGATTCGTGCTATGACTATGATAAGTATTATAACAAAGTGGAACTTTATACTATGTTTTACACCTAGCACTACAATTAGACATTGTGTCCATTTCATTATGATTATCCAATAGTGATATTTTCTCAAGTGTTTGCGGCTAATATACATAATAAAACTACGTTTTAACGGTTTTATCCGCGGTAATTTATTTTAGTCTACCGCCAACTTGTTCAACACAGGTTGACCAAGTTGGCAGTAGGCTAAATAAAACTTTAACAATAATTGACACTTTACATCTTGTCTTCAGTGATCACGGCTACTAAAAAGTGGCCAAAAAGTCGGAATAATAAAATTAAATAAATCACCGTGTAGTTTTTAAAACTAACCTAAGGATTTAAATTATATTGAGGAACTTTATTGTAATCTAATTTGCAGACCTATTTGAAGAAATTATACTTACTTCGGTGGTTTTTCGACGGTTCGATAATTTGCGAATTGAATCAACTGCTGGCGTACTCCCTCCAGCGAGTTGGCGAATGTTCTGTCGCCGAGCGCTTCGATGGTACGCTCGATCCATTGAAGGAGATCACTGGAAATTGAACACAACGTAATATCATTGCAGTATTTAAAATATACACATAACAATAATATATTAACAACTTTATTTGTCCCATTTTCGCGGGATTTTACATTAATCTATCATTTAAAAAATTTGGTGCTGATGTCAGTGGCTACTTAGCCAACTTATCCATTAGCACTTGCAAGACTAGAGAAGTAAAAATAGGACCTTATATGCAAAACAGACATCCTTGTAAGCTCAGATAAAATAAAAGTATGAAATAAAGGAGCCTATGTGAATAAAAGCTTCAAATAAAGTGAAGCATTTTACAAAATGTGTGGGCGTAAACTGTGATGTTGATGATGAAATGTTTCTACTGTGTTACTCTGTCTTATTATATTTCTTGTTACTTGTGTACATTTACTATAGTGATGGGTCTAATATATATAAATCAATGAGGCAGGGTCGGCGCTGAAATTCAGCGCTGTTAGAGGAAACTCCCAACACCACATAAAGCTGAGTTACCGACCTCATTTGTATAAATATTTATACATACATTTTTTATGATATATATATATATATATATATATATATATATATATATATATATATATATATATATATATATATAATATAAAAAATGTATGTATAAATATTGTCGCTTTCCTAGCCAATAAATTATTACTTTCTTTCTAAACTTATATAGTATATATACACTGGTTTGCCTGTATGTGATTGAAAGTAATATATTCACTAGAAACTATGCCACCTTAATTGGTTCAATTCAGTTCGATTATTTAATACTGAGTTCTCGTAACGCACTGCGGCGCGATCGGCATTCTATTCCAAAATTGGCTTCACGTTGTGAGACCGAGACTCTCGTCTTTCTACTAAACTAAGTCTAGGTCTAAGTTTATCACATGATAAATATTTGATGAAACTTATTCAGGATAGGACAAGACTATCGGAAAGTATCAAACTCTCCCGGAGTTTAAAAATATTCACAGCTTGAAAGAGTTCACGGAATATGATTTGACATTTTATTAGTAGGTAATGAAATTTACGACATATTATGAATTACATTAATTTGTAATTATGAATTACAAATTAATCAATAATACATACAAATCCTTGACATGTAACAACACTGTTATAAATAAGTGTGTTTATAAAAAAATCGATTCTTTCCCAAAGTTGTTAAGGCTCCTTCAAACTTTGAAACATTTCTCCTATTTTAAAATAAAAAAAACACACCTAGTGAGTGATTCGTACTCCTGCATCATTTTCTCGTTTTCCATCGCGATGCCGACCACTTTGCCGATCCTCTTGCCCTGCACCGTCTCCTGCTTCAGCTTACTGAAGTAGTGGTAATATGTCACTACATATGTGATTATCGATTTCTCATCAGGATGGTCGACGGCGATATCTAGAAAATTTTGCATTTTTTAATTCAATATTATCCATGCAGCGGCCAGGCGACGAGTCGTAAGAGGCGACAAAACTACCCAGGTGGTATTTGCCCTTCTGGATGGCTACCAGCCTTGGTCAAGAGTATGCCGCCATAACAAACATGGGTTTTGTTCTGGCATTAGTGGCCAGGGTCCAGTCTCTCTTTCGACAGCAACAGTGGATTTGTAGCACTTTTGGAGTTACAAATATCCATAGGCGATGGTTACCGCTTTCCATCAGGTGGGCCATCTGCCTATCTGCTGAACTTGTGCAATAAAAATTGATTTAAAAAAAATCAAATCTATCATACTCCTAATTTTCCCTTGCACATCAAGTAATGTACAGGAAAGCCATAAATTCATTTTTCAAAGAATAATCATAATTATTTAATCATTTCAAATTATATAGACATTTACAAAATGAAACTTCACATTCTTCTTTTGTACACTTCATTTACAATCCCAGACATCTATTCTATACTAGGGTAAATAACGGAAAGTTCGGTAACGAAAATTAACCTGTCAAGAATGAACTTAAGACCTTTGACCAAATGAACTAAGCAGGCTAATACATAGACCGCTAGACAACAGAGGCCGACATATTACATTGCATGTTATGTGTTTTTATTTTTAGGCGTAATAAAAAATTTGATAGACTTTCCAAGCCTTGATTTATATATAAGTACATACAAACACGCCCATATTGAATTTATTAATTGCATTGTTTCTGTCTAATCCTACAGAGATTAGACAGAAACAATGAATTTCCAGTTGCTATGACTTTTGGTTAACTTCTTTCACTTTATCGCAGTTATGTCTATTTATCACATATTAACTTCATAAACTAGTCAATTATTTTATACATGTCAGCCAGAGTTTATAGAATATATTATATGACTGTCTATAAAAATAAATGTGTCAAAACTGAAAGGATGGCAATAACTATAACTCCATAGGAAATGTGGCAATATAAACAGCTCTATAGGGTGTAAAAGTAGTTATACATCTTATAACAGCACATAGAAATATTTTAGAATATTACCTTCAGCATCCAACAGCTTTGTAAGACCGAGTTTCTCTTCGGCAACATTGAATGCATTGTTCAAATTGTGCATGGGATTGCTCCTGTGTAATTTCTCAAACTGAATAAGGTCAGGTCTGTGTTTGTGGATAATGGCGTTGAACGCCAACCCGTCACGCCATGATGTCGTGAAGTTGCGTACATTCACGTTGTTGTAGCCGGCCGTTTTCATTTGACACCATAACAGCAGAGCGTCTTTGGCAGACTTTGTCTCTTTGTTATCTGTCTCTTCGATTGTGATGTCTTGAATCTGTTCAATAGAAGAATGATTAAACATGCAAATTATTCTTTAAACTTTTAAGCCGGAACCACCACAAATTTGTTGCCGAACTGTCACACACGGCTAATTGGGAAGCAACACAAATTTGTGGTCAAACACAGATAATTGAAACGAACGTTGAACTGATTCTTCCCTCTAACTACATAGAATTTGTGTTAAAGTAAAAGAGATGATATAATTCTTTTGGTTTTGGCGCGGCAATTTCGATAGCAGCTGGACGATTATGGACAAAAATAATATTCAATTTGGCCCCTTTTACTGTTTAAAAAAGGGTAAAATTAAAATGCTCACCAAAATATTTTTGTGTCCCTAAGACTAAGTACCAAATAAAATATATTAACTTCATATAAATTTAATCCACTCTATAACCGAGGTGCCCAAAAAACAACGTTTTACGTTTCAAAAAAAATATACACTCATCAGAATAATTGTACGTTTTGTATTTAAATTCTTTTTGCTTATCTAAATGGTTAAATGCTCACCAAATATTGTTTTATTAAAACAGTAACATTCAAACCGAAAATTACAGTTCTAAATAGCTTTAGTGTAGTCAAATTATCCAACCTGAATCCAAAATATATTATTGTTAAACTAATATTACAGTCGTTAGCCAATATCCCTGTTGGTGAGAAGAGAAAGAGAGGGCGCACAGCTAAATCTGTTGATCCGTTGATTCAATAATTATTTTCTTTTGTTAGTTTTTTAAAAAATTTATATGATTGACTGATTTTAACTATTGTGTTCCTTAAAGTGCCATTGATAAATGTTAGTACAAGTTAATCTTATAAAAACCTATAAATATAATAAAAGATAACTTTGTTTTACTTTTTTTTATTATCCTACCAGCGATTCATTTTTACCTACCTTAATCATTTATTTTGCAGTAATATTGAGAGTGAAGTGCGTATTTGGCTATATTATCATATTTTAATCAAATTCATAAAACAGTAAACAAGCAACATGTGTTTGGAATACGCAATTATGTATATTAACTATATTTGGTATTAGAAATAATTGTACGTTCGACCGTTTGCTTTTTTGCTTCAACAAAAATTAGTAAATTGAAAGTGGTGAAACAAAATATTGCGATAATATAAAATATTTGGTCTGAAATTAATTTTAAAGGCGTTTATATATTTTTATGGCATAGCATAAAAAGGAAAATAGCTTCATTTCTACAATATTTCATGAAACACAATTTGGTGAGCATTTATCCATTCTGGCAGGTATTTCGAATTTGTTGGTAGTAAAATAGGTGCATTTCTGGTAGGCGTTTAAACACAAGCCTTTAAAAAATATGTCATGTACAGTGTGGATGTGCGCATTCTATCTATTTATACATTCTTCAGCCAGTCCCTGTTCACTGCTGGAGGTAGACATCCCCAAGTTTGCGCCCCATATCCTGATCTCCTCATTCTTCCTCGATCATTCTATCTCTACTAATAAGAAATTGTGAAAAAGAATTTGTATGGAACTTTGTATTTTTGTTTCTTCAGAGGCTCGAAAATATAGCGATTACCATAACTATGGCATACTTTCCGCGGGATACGGATTCGATATTTACGCGAAACAAGCCTCGTCCTTTAGATGTTCAAAATGATGTTCTTTCTGTAAAACGTTGGGCATAACCCGATTATTGCAAGACTTATGATACAGAGGATGACCATAGAATACTTTTTTAAATCCCTAATAATTAAATAGTTTCGGCTGTTTACAGAATAACGTTGAGAATAACCGTAATACAATGGAATCTCTATAACTGGGATCTTGTTCATTTGAAATCCTCCCTTCCACTAAACCCCCAAATACTCGGTATCTCGAATCATTAAGAATGTAACTCGAACACAATGATATTTCCCTGCATAGGCATTTTAGTATATATTTTTACTCTATAACTCGAATTTCAAAAATCAGACTGTAAGTCGAAGTTAGTCAAGCATAATAACGTCGTACTTGGGATTCCCCGAACTCGAAGCAAACGCGCCTTCTTAAATCGAAATTTTAGGTATAAAATACTTCATATCTCGAACCTCTCGTTAAGTCGAAGACATTGACATTCGAGATGCTACTGTACTAATAAATAATTTAAGTGTTTCAATCAGTATTTTAAGAAAATACGAGAGTTCTCATGACACACAGAACTGATACTAAATTAGTGAGGTGACTCATTTATTTACCTGGAAGCGCAGAATAATAGTCCAAATGAGACCCAAACTCAGCCTGGGGTTGCCATCGACTATGTCGTGAGATCCCATATTTTCCAAATGCACGCGCTGTTCACGTAAGAACTGCAACGCTTTGTCAACATTCTCCAAGCAATGGATACGCATCTTGCCTTTCGTCGGACGAGGCTGAAAAAAGCATATTCCAATATTTATAATAGTATAAAATTCTAAAAATTCCATATAATAAATCTGTAGAGGTTGAATTTCTGTACAATGAACAAAAAAGTGCTAAAATCCGAATCAGGGGTATGTAAGAATTGAAATAGAACTGTTTTAGATTTTTTTAATTTTTTTGTTTCTATGTTTGCCGGTTTGTCTGTTTGTCTGTCTGTTTGTACCGGCTAATCTTCGAAACGACTTCTAGCTTATAACCCTGGTCAACATATAGGATACTTTTGATCCCGAAAAATTAAAGAGTTTCCGTAGGATAGTTGAAAAACCGCACCACGCGGACGAAGTCGCGGGCAGAAGCTAGTCTCACCTAAAATCTTTACGTTTTAGAGGGCTTCTTACTCTCAAACGCTTATAGTTATTCGTTTTAATCAAACCGAATGGCAGCTAATAGTAAGCCCCAGTATAAGCTCTCTATGCACTAGACGGACCAACGCTTAGTTCATAGAACTCCAAAATTTCATCTAATGAACTAAATTATAACTACTAAACAATAATTATATTCCTTTATTTAATTTTCTGCTTTAAATACAGAGTACGTAGGTGGTGGGAATCTTCTTGAAGTATAAAATAACTGCATCAGATGGTTCCACCTTTTAAATTAGGTATGTCCAACTGTATATAATGTAGCTTCATTATAATTGAAATTCGCAGTTCACAACCTTCTGAATCTTAGGTTCTGCTAATTTTAACATCGCTGAACATAGAGTTGAAGGTTACAGCTAACACATTACATTGTTTCGTTACTAAAACAAAAATGAAGCAAAATTTATTGATTCAGGAAAATGTAATAATATCTTTTTGTACGCAAACATTTATCTGCCTATATTAATTTATAAAACGAAACGTTGAATACTTCGACATAATAAAATATTTTATAAATATTCATCAATTCTTCCTCTAGCAGAATTGGAATAAAACATTAATAAGCATATTTTGCTATAATTTCATAAACACATGATTAAGTGATTCGTATAATATGGGAACTATGTCAAGGCCTAGAAAATTGCAATGCACGAAATGTCACTTTTTTATCGTCAGATAAACACACCCGTTTATACCCCTAAGCTACACTTGTTACAGGTAATATATAATTATCTCTGAGGCCGATCCCAGACACTCAGGTTAGAGTAAATGACGAAAAATTATTATTTGATCAGGAATCAAAGTGAGGACGATATTAAAATAATTTCACTCACAAAAACATCTATTGCAGATAATAGATACCTTAAATAATTCAATTATAAAAAGGAAACTATTTTTTTACCAGTCGCTCTCCGGACAGCACCTCGAGTAGCTTTATCAGCATTTTGCCATCTCTCATGTCCACGTAAAGGTCGCCGATGCGGCACCCCACGCGGACCAAATGCGAATTCACCCATTTCTGGAAAGTCTTCTTCTGTACACTTTCTCGTTCGTCTGTCGAAGAAAGGCAGTGAATTGATTTATTTCCGTAGTATCGTTATCTATAAAACAATTACCAATTTAAATTGCCATTTATGATGAATCAAGTGCATTAAATGAATGAATGAATCAGTGGACATATTGTACATAGTTAATTTAAAAAAATATTAATAAATTTTCTAAAATAGCAAACACGTTTTTATGAATATTAAAGACGATACTGGACGTGTATCGCTTCATAATTTCGTAAAAAAACAATACCTAACGAACACGAAAAGCCATAAAAACAGTGCACGTAATAAACACTCATGGATTAAAAGCAAGGAAAACTGTATAGAAATAAAACAATGTAGGGAATGTTAACACAATAACCGCCAGTGAGGTCGACCGCGGCGGGGCGACCAGATTGCTGGTTTCGTAGCTGCCTTCTCCAGGAGTGGACCCTCGTCGCAGCCGCTCGTAGTCACCATCGGCATGGTAATAACTTAAGGCAGAACAACACAGCCCTAGGTGTTATGTTCGGAAAATAATACCAGTAATTCGAGATGTGGATCAGGTTGCTATTCGCACGCTTTAGAGCGGAAAGCTCAGTCTAGATGTGCAGGGTGTTCTATTGGAATATATTGGAAAAAGCATAACATTCTTGTACTTATTAAATCCTCTACAGATTACAGTCGAAGATTTTCAATTTACGCTCAATTCTAAACTAACCAAAATAAAAACCACAATAAAGATCCATAAGGAAATAGTTAAACATTATCCCCATTTACTATTATTGACATTAATGTTAAGGACTATTAAAAGCATTAAAACTCTATTACTAATTATTGTTTATAATTATATCACCTACATCACTGTTGTTAGCACATTAATTGTAGTAGACAGCACTAGAAAAGAAACTTCTCAAAAATAACACTGACCTCTTAGTTCTAACACAACCTTATCATAATACAATTCTAATCCTGGCACTTCGACATCAACACCCTTTTTAATGAGATCGTAGCACTCGGTAGATGTCATGTCGCCAGCACCGAGAGGCGACTGAGCCAACCAGCCAACACCAAGCGAAAAGTGGCAACAATTAGAGCGACAAAATTCAACTGCCCACTGGACAAGGATATTCGATACCAACGCTCCAGATGTCAACAACACTGCGACCGGTTTAATTAATTAAACACATAATATAACATCAATATATTGATGAGCTATGTAACGCGATAACGCAACTAAGCCACAAATTGATCAAACAAAAACGTCGAAATTGTCCACAAACATGCCTGCATGCGAACGGGCTCACGTTTTTGATTGGGCGAACGAAAAAATATTGTACAGGTTCACCAGATAATGACACATAACACCGTACTGATAAGAGCAATATCGACATGGTTGACAGATTGTTAGATGAATATAGGAAATCTGTAAAAATTGGGTAAGTGCTTGACAATCTGTGAACAATTGAGGGTTTCAGACGTGACAAACCTCTCCGTTCTCATGATTTGTCTACGGAACCAGAAAAATATTTATATAGTTCAAAATACCCCATATGTCCAAAACTACTCTACGGGTATTGTACAAATTATTTCTCATTTAAAGTATTTTGTAAGCTACCACCTAGATTTTTTTGAATTTTCCACGTAATAGTTTAAAAGTTAGAGGGAAGGTCATAATTTTTACGACTTGGGAGCTAATATCTCGCTAACTTCCTATGTTATAAATTAATTGAGGTAAACATCATAATCTTTTTTGAAGATCTGACAAATAATACCTGAAACGACTATTTGCAGTCAAAAGAAATATCAACCCTTGGAAACTAGTATGGCGGCCACCCCTAATCTTTATATCTTTGTAGTGATATACTACACTCGACATGTGTCAAATTTTATCAACATATATAGGCCCAGTAGTTTCGTTGAAAAATGACCTTCTGACGTGCAAAAACAGACAACTCCTTGTCTCCACAAACCTACAGAAATGGCAATTTCATAAGAGTTCTTGTTCTTGCCAAATGAAGAACGGAACGTTAAAATTTTCACTTCGTATAAAATTTATAACAAGACTAAATATTAGAATTGTTTAAGAGCCCTTAATTTATTAAGGAAAAACGGAAGTTGTGGTTCATGCAAATACAAGCCATATGATAAGCCACTTGGTTGTTATAAATGGTTTGATTGTGCTATAGAAACAATAATAATATATACTTTATGAATAAGTCGATCCAAGGACTCCCAATAGAAACGACCTCTGCATTATTATCGTTGTTTATTCACTGCTCACATAATCCAATGAATTGGTGAGATAATCCCGTTTGTTTCGTAGTTCAATAACCTCCCACAAATGCATTATGAAAATACACTTCGAAGAAAATTTTATCAAGAGCCGGTATGTCTTGTATTTTAAGGTTAGGCTTTCTTATCATATTGGTACAATTTACAACAACCATATTTTATCAATAGCAGAATCGACTCCACGTTATCATTTATCATACAACTTTAATAGGACCGGTGACACATATTTCTAAAGCGTCAACTAATATAATCACCCTTTACTTATTTATAAATACAATGTGTGTGCAAATATTCATGTAATACAGGATAATGAGGTGGTAAATAATAAGGTATTTGATGTACACAAAATTAAAATTATCAAGAAGCTGTTACACAGTTTTTTTTTAAATGACTGCCTTCTTATTGTGTAAACGTATGATCCCGACTAAATTTCACTTATTCGCTTTTTTTATTGGAAACATTGATTTGTATTCAAATTACCAAGCACAATTTTTCTCAAAGCATACAGATGTATTGCGAAGACAAACTAAAAATGAATAAATAAAATTATGTTGGGAAAAGATCCTTTGTCATGGTGGCGATTGAATCGCTGCTCAAGATTGAACAAAGTGAAAAACATTCTATAGGTATGTATGTCAACAAGGCAACACAACTAAGCAAAACTGTTTCTGATTGTTCACCTCGAAAAAGAAAAGAATTTGAAAGCTTACCAGCTAACGCTTTAATGCGCGATCGTTCGAATAGCCTCGACGACGAGTTGCCGCCATCGTACTCGAACTCGTCGATGATCTCCTGGCCGTGGCCGATGGATGGGTCCCAGCGGGACACCGATATGTCGGTCGTCATCGCGACCAACTACACCTTACCACGCCACGCTCAAATGTCTGAAAACAACAAAAATATTCACTGTTATTAATTATGCACAATAACAATATTGACTAATAAACTATAAGAACGGTCGTGTATCATATAGTGTGAATATACGAGCCTTTTCTTTATCCTTTTTTTTATTGCATGAGTGCTCAGCAGACAGGCAGACGGCCCACTTGATGCCTTGATCGCCTTTGGACATTTGCAATACCAAATGGTTACAAATGCGCCGTTGCTCTTTAAAGGGAGACTGGAACCTGGTCACTAATGCCGGAACACAAATCAAGGTTGTTATGGCGGCATACTCTAGGCCAGGGGTGGTAGCCATCCAGTCAGGCAAAAACCCTACCACCTGGCTGTGGGTTGTTTTGTCGCCTCTCACGACAAGCTGCCCGGCCGGAGGAAATTTTATTCCTCCACTAATGTACCACTAACCATTGTCAACTATTGGACACTGCCGGATGTAGGCCTACTAAATTTTGAGTCAAAAACCCTATAACAGCTTTTCTCACCTATCATCCCAGTGGCGAACTTGCACAAATCTTTGGTCCACCGGGCAAGGTGGATCCTATATTACGTTGGCCAAGGTGCGATCCCCACTTCAACTAGTTTATATTTTAGTAATCCTGATTATAATTAATCAATCTAAATCCTAAAAATAACCCGATTTCATCTGGTATAAGTACTGACTATTCTGATAAAAGTCAAAGTCATTCTCACACAAATGAATGACGCTAGAGACTGGTCCACTTCTTAAGATGAATCTTATGATTCATCTTATTACGAGAACCTTGTTCTCCAATTTTAGCAATAATTTGCTTAAACACTAATAGGTAAATGTGAAATTGAGTTTTTGTTCCTTCTTCTCGGTCTTGGAAAGGAATCAATTATTATGGAATTTTCTGTAAGTGTATATAAAGGAAATATCGACTTCTTATGACAAATAGGTTCCGTGGGATATCGAGTCGAACTGAAGAAAAATTTAACAGATATTTTATACAATACACTAAAGCAGGAACACTATAGCAATAATTGGGCACAGTTCCAATATAGATCAGTGAACTCTTTATTTTACAACAAAAAAAATATTCACCAGTTTTATGACCGTTACTAGTTACTACGAATACTTAATTCCATATATTGTTATATGGGCACACAGTATTACACAAGAATATTATCAACGAGTAAGATAAACATTACGATTAATAGAATTTGGGTCAAACCTTTCACTGGAAGATACTTTAAAAGGGACAGACGTACACTAGGCTAGGTATAAAATAAAAATCCACATTTGGAATCACATAGCACTCACATGAAAACTGCATACAGAATTATATATTTTTTGTTATTTTAAATGACATCATAGCCGGCGATAAGATTAGATAATTTGTATGTCAAGAGACATGTAGCCACGCCTAGGCCAAGACGATGTGTGAATTGACTTAAATTAAAGCAATTACACGATAAAATTCTTGCAAACAGTCATGGCAGGGAAAATTTAAAACATTTATTTAAAAGTATAGTGCACAGCAAATTTTGCGGCCTATCTTTTAGTTGCCAACTAAATTAATGACAAATATTAGGCAGCCTTTTCTAAGTATCCGAAGTATCCAGCCTACAAGTCTGTTTAACAAAAATATTATGAGAATGATACGAACGAAAAACAACCGCGAGTAAAAAAAAAACATCATTGGTAAGAAAACCAAGTCAACCGACATAGCTCGCGAAATTAGTTGACGTCTGTCACAAGGCCTATGGCCGATAGAGCAGACGAGTCCTGTTGGAAACTGCGTCTCGGTAAACGTAGTGTCGAACGCCCTCCAGCCCGATGGACCGACGACCTGTGCAAGGTTGGTAGGCGGTGCATGCGTATGTCAGATTAACAGGGATGAGTGGCGTTGTATTGGAAAGGCGTAGAGGACGTAGGTCCAGCAGTAAACTGCGAACGGCTGACGACGAACGACAATTCAATATGATCTATACGTGTAACTTGTAATGACATATGTTTGCCTACTCAATGGGAAAAAATTGTTTTTTAAAAACTAAAAGCGTTTATAGAAAATCCAACTAAAAAATAGAAAATAAATTTGAATTAAAAATAGTTTAAGAGAAAATCGTGGGGTGCATGGTATTAATAGTTATCAGCTCAATCGGAAACCGGGAAGTCGATCAAATTTAACTTGAAAGATTCCGTTACATACTAACATACGTATGGAGCTAATAAAAGCGTATTAATATGCCAAAACAGCAAAATTTTAAAATAAATATGTAATTAAAAGACAGGACAAATTACTGTCACACCCTACGGTGACGGTAAAACAGAATTATCAAACTTTGAAAGTGAACCAGAGTCCGTTATACAAAAGATACTAATATTACTAATTATCTCATAGCATAGTTAATAACCCCCTGAGACACTTGAACAATTAACACAGCATCGGTAAGCTGTTTCGAAATTACCAAGTGATTCGTACAGTTCATACTCATACGGCATTAAATAACCTCAAGTATGTTGATGCATGACTCAGAATACGAAATTGGATTGAATCTGTAACAATGGTGTTTTCATGTTTATGAATAGCATTCCATATAATTCTAAGACTGGCCCTAAGAGAAAACATTCATACTTGTTTTTTGAACAAATAATACAATATTCACGTCTCGTATTTAAAATATAATTACGATAAAGACATCTATTTCTCAAGGGAATAATTACCAATTCGCCTATAGAAAAAAACCATTGCGCAGAAGGTTTGCCGATGATCACCCCTCTCGCTTCGTACAACTGGGACCGGGACTTGTCTAAATAGTAAGGATCAAACGACCGCAAGTCGCCGTTATGGCAAGCGGAGGGGTTTTCATCGGCAACACACACACACACACACACACACACACACACACACACACACACACACACACACACACACACACACACACACACACACACACACACACACACACACACACACACACACACACACAGATATATATATATATATATATATATATATATATATATATATATATATATATATATATATATATATAACACGACATCTCCCTGTTTATCTATCTATTTAATATATTACTATTATATATATTATAGATATTTTTTTTTATTGCACGAGTTCAGTAGACAGGCAGACGGCCTGCTTGATGGAAAGCGGTTACCATCGCCTATTTATATTTGCAACACTAAAGGCGCTGCTACTCTCTTAAGGGCGACTGGAACCTGGCCATTAATGCCGGAACACAACCCAAGGTTGTTATGGCGACATACTCTAGACCAGGGTTGGTAGCCATTCAGTCGGGCAAATGCCCTACCACCTGGCTATGGGTTACTTTGTCGCCTCTTAAGAGAGGCCGCCCGGCCGCAAGCAATTGTATTCTTTCTCCGTTCCTGCACGGATAACAATTATTTCGGAATGTTTGAATAAGCATGTAATATAGAAAAATATTTAAAAGGGCAAATTATATATTTAGATCACAGACATATTAAAAAAGTATAGTACTCGTACATTGCATATTAGGTACCAATTTAAAAAAAAATTTAGTCTACTTATAAAATAGATTTCTTACGTTAAACAATAATAGTCTTTGTAAGTAGCTGTGTAAATATTTAAGCTATATAAGGATAACTATATAAATATAAACATTCAACAAATACGCGATGGTGTTGTTTTAACAGAGACATAAAATCGCCCGTATCTGCTAGTATATATGAATCCGGGCCCAAGTTTATGGTGGTCTCTTCCAATTGCCTGCAGAAAGCAAAGTTCGTACAGAAATGGGAGTGTATCATACAGTCACTTGTCGTTAAGTAAGGTTGACCACAAAGATATATTGGCATGTTTAATAAAAATCTATTGTCATCCAAGGATGTGAAAAACAAAAATAACATACAGACATCCAACCCTACTCATTTCCACATATACAATTGTAGCATGATTTATAAGTTTTGTATGGTAGTTGTTAGTTGCCTCACAACTACCATGCAAAACTTGAAACTTCAAACTTTTGTTGTAAGACATCGACCTATACTTTCAGTTACTTTTCTCTATACCTAGCTTTTACTGTCACAGAAATACTCGTAAAATTTTAACTCAGCTTAATGACCAAGAAATTTGCTTTAACGTTAACTCCGTTCATAAAATTTTATACTATACGAGACATTAAGCCGTCCTCTGCTTTATGACTTCTTTTATCAGCAAAATCAGTCAAGAGACATCTAGGGTTCCTTAAGCATTTTTTAGCATTAATTAATTAAATAACAACAGTAAAGTTATTAATTAAATAGCAGCAGTTACATCTCATTGTAAACCTTAGTCATGGGTGTCCATTGCTTTAATTGATCAAATGTTAAAAACACAAACATATACTATTAGTAATTATTTATTAAATAAATAAATATTTACCAGGAAGGTGTATGCCGCTACATAGTGATGCAAGGAAATCGCAGTTTAATTCTTTGAATGTTAACAAATACAAGTTCTAGTTGTTAGTTAATATGCGAAGATTTACACTGCAGGCATAGAGTTTGGGATATGGAGGGTAGATTCAAGGAGTACCGTCTCTGTGTTAAAAAAGTGTCCGTCGAAACACGAATAATAAGGGTGGCGCTGCGCTAGCATAGGATATACTTTAGAGGAGGCGCCAAAAATAATTAGGGTGAGATAGAAAAATAAATAGGACCAAAATCTTTTGGTAAATAAAAAACAAAGCGGAAATCTTTCCGCTTTTTTATTATTAAAAATTCACAATAATTAAATCAATAGACGTTTTCTCATAGCATATTTACTAAAAAAAATTAGGCCACGTAGATAGTTAAGATTTTCTATTTGGTGTTTTTTCACTTTATGGCACTTCAATAATTTTTAATTTATATCGTAGTTTTTCGAATGGTATTTGATTTCTACCCTACATAGTTTGGGACCTGTGTGTCTTAGTAAGCAAAGTGCACTAACCTTTTGATATTTATATAATATTTGCAATGAACATACGGAATATTTCTATTTAGAAAATTAGAGACTGTAATTTGCGGATGAACAGTTTCGATACCTATGGTCAGGTATCGTTATAATACAACGCCAGTATATGACGACTATATGACCTTCTAACACAATAGCCTAACTTTGTTATTGAAGGTCTTTAATACCAAGCAATATAATAGGATACATCACATACTCGTACATACTATAGAAGCGTATATTTTCACTGGAGTCGGTTTCTACTTCGTGGCAGTTTATAATGCCAATCATTCCATTGACATTATGGTATAAGGTGAGCAACTTCTACTGTTTTCTTTAAGTATTTAATTAGACAATCATAAATGGATTAGATTAAAAATACTTCTTCGCACATAACTCGAAAATTACCCAAAACATGTATATCTAGCTATCTTATTTAAATTAATTTTCTTTATTGTACACAAAATAGTTACAAATAAAACTACAAAATAATGGTGATGTACCAAGGCGAGCTTAACCCTAAAAAGAGTTTTCTTCCAGCAAACCTATAGGTCTAGCGAGGAGTGGGAAGACAAGAGGCAGGGTTGTGTACATGAAAGTTATCACACAAAAGTACTTGATGAAAATAAATATTACATTATAAACTACAGACATACATAAACTTACATATACATATATCTATACATACTAGTATATACAAATTAAATTACATTAATTTTCGTTTAAGGTATTTTTTGAAATACGCTAGTTTGATTTTTTCAACATTTTCCACCTCATAATTCAGGTTACATCATAACGAGTTTTTAAAATTATATATATCTATAAGAAGAAACCTATAATGTTTAGTCTTTTCACAGTTTTACTATACCATTCTATAGAGGCATGTAGAATACCCCTTATTGTCAAATTTCACATAGACCGAGTCGTTTCTTAGTGGTTTGTAACTATGACATACAAAAACGGACAGAGGGACGGTAAAGAAAACTGCACAAGTGTTACGTTTCTGCAAAATGGTTACAGAACCCTACAATTCAACATAGTTTCTATCATTATTACGAAAATAATGTCGCCAAATTTCTTAAACAATTGTCAAAAAATAATACAGAGTTTGCAGCCAAGTTCTAGAGTAATCTAGAGTGTGAGAAATGTATTCCGAGTATTGTGACCGAGATCTCATTTGCCAATAATGTAGTCGAATAATAAACCTCGGGTTCTCACATTACTTTTTATTATGATTCATAATGAATCAAACTACCTGAGATATTATCGCGTGTGAAATCTTTTACAGTTGTGCACAGCAAACCAACCAAGAAACTTACCTATAAAAACATTTTGGACATCAGAATTTCGTAAATTTGATTTAAACAATGATCAAGCAAATTTTAGTAGCAGTATTTTAATTCAAGCCTAACTATGATGTAAACATTATCTGAGAAACTAAAAATTACAGAATAAAATCTTAGTACTATAAAATAATAGGAACTCGTAAAAATAAAACTGTTGGAAGTCGGTCCTCGTCGTTTCAGGGGAATGGAAGGTATACCCGCCACGATTGTCCAAAGCAGATAGGCGTTTCTGTCGTAAAACCCTATTTGATTTCAGAGAAAAAATATACTATTGTACAATCTGAATTAATTATTTCAATAAAAAATGTCAAACTGAGAGCACAATCTTTTTATTAAAAGATTTTTCGAACAGCTTCATGTAAATCGATCATGTTTATGTAAATGTCTTCAAGATGTTTTCCTTTACCTTCAGCACATAGTAGTTGTAACAACATGCACAATAGGTCTGATAAATCGTCTAAGTTTCTTGCCGCTTCTTCTCCTTAACAGCAATAACACGTTGCGAAGCGGTGTACATATACTAGGAAGTAAAATAAAATTTTAACCTATATGTATGACCTTCAAAAAGTGTTCTCCAGTGGAACTTATTTTGAATAAAAACTTTTGAAATTGAATTTGAAAGCGATGTATTAGAATATTACACTGGTGCGTTAGCCGCTAATGGCTGGTTCCCATATCTTACTAACTGAACGGTCACCTGCCTTACCATCTGTTGAATTTTGACATTACTTGTATGGAGCTAATGTCCTAATGGGAATAATAGACAACTTCCGTTACGACGCGATGTTACTCTAGAAGCCAGTATTGTTGACTTCGTTGTTTACACGAGGCTAGTATCGCTGGCGGGGGTGCCGCAGAGAGCGGACTGACTTCAAAATATTCAAGTCGGCACTGACTTGACACCACCTTATTGTATCTAAATAAATTTACACGACACCAGTATTAAGTCAGCACTGACTTCCTTCGAATTTGAAGGAATAGATCAATTTAAATCAGCTTTTAATTTCATAGAAAGAACTTCAATTTACACAATTATCATTATCAAAATTAAACATAGTTATATCTATAGTAGGCAAGCTAATATAATATAATTTTCCGGAACACGCGAAGGTATCAACAACAATAGCAGTTCCATTATTATAGTTTCAAGTTTCACACTTTCCATCACGTAGCGGATCAGTCACGAACAGTCCCATTTACATAATTACAATTCTATTTATAATACAAGTAACTATGTCATCCGACACATTAAATTGCACACGACAGGTTAGTTAGATTATCAATGTATATTCAAGGTTGATAGTTGACAAAGTTATTTTATCTATGAAAAACTAGTTTCCAAAGTCAATTTACTTTTATACAGATATGTAAAAAAACAACACATTCTCTAAAAATTAAAAAAGAAATTAACAAATTATGCAAGTTAAATAAAAACATGGAATAAATCTTTTGTAATCAGTCCAGTCATTGATTTGTCTGTAAGTTTCCTAAGTTAAGTGCTGATTTTTAATCACCAGATAAAAAATATTTAGAGGATAAAATACAACATAACAAAATTATGAATGACTGGTGAATAATTATAGTTTCAATTGTTTCACATTTTTATTCAGTTTAGTTATAGTTTATTTGATCTATGAAAAACTTTAATATGATAATAATGATAATAATATGATATAAATAGGAAATCAGTTGAATTATACTTATGAAATAAATCACAAAAAGCGTGCTAAACAAGGTTTTCTAAAAGATAAAAAGCATAGAGAAAATTGCAAGAATATCGTTTATTACTCTTGCTAATTTAACAGTTTAAGTTTAATTTGTCTAAATACTAACAGCGTTATTCATAAACGTTGATTCATTTTTAAGTAATACTTTATACAGTTATTTAAAGTTCTTGTATTCATAAACTCTATTTAGACTTAATAACCTGTTTAAACTAGCCATCAGATAAAACAACCTCACCAGACTGTTTAATTCTCTTAAATAACAAAATGGCGGACAAAAACATTGTTGCTTTTAACAACTGTTGTTTGACTTTGTGAAAATTGAGATGAAAATGGAATCTTTAGTTTTCGGTGACAATTTACACATTATTGAGCAAGATGTATTAGATATATACGAATTCAGGCGCCCTAGTGCTATAGTGTATAGTGGTTTATATATATAGGTTGGGCCCTATTAAACAATCTTATACTAATATATAATATATAAAGCTGAACAGAGTTTGTTTGTTTGTTTAAACGCGCTAATCTCAGGAACTACTGGTCTGATTTGAAAAATTATTTCAGTGTTGGATAGCCCATTTATCGAGGAAGGCTATGGGCTATATATCATCAAGACCAATAGGAGCGTAGCAGCAATGAAAAATGTTTCAAAATCGGGTGGGCTTTGAAAGCAAATTCCACGCGGAAGGCGTCGCGGGCACAGCTAATATGGAAATAAAATCTCAATTATCGTCAACCTAGCTTCAATTATAAATAACACTCTTATGTGGTGAGTAGTGCGTAGAGCGCCGACATAGATTTTTTTAAATTTTGATTTTTGATAAGATTTCTTGTACCGCCCTAATTCTACTAAAAAATTCCTAGGGAAAAAAAGGTTCAGGAGTATTTAGTTAGCAATATATATTACTTTATTTTAGGGGATCAACGCACAACTACAATACAACATACAAAAAGATCACGCAATAATATTGAATCCAACGACGTTGTCTTAAATAATTAAATGCAGAGACCATATTATAAAGCTTATAATAATTTTTGTAACAGATATTTTAATTATTCTTAGCCAATGCAGCTAGGCAGATTGGCTGGGGCTGGGGAGCACGAATTGAAGGAGTAACAAAAGTCGAACAAAGCAAGTGTATCGAATAGGCAAGGCACTGAGGCTATTGACCTCTGTAGGCAGACGTGGCATAGTCGATACACCATAGACTGCTATGAAACAGCCATTGCCAAGCATAGCGCTACCATAAACATTAAAATCGAATTGTTAATATGGACCCAAAATATTCATGTAAATGTGAAAATGATATTTTCTATTTGACACCAGCCAGCTTCAAGGTTCCGGTTTCTAAATTCTTTAAAGCAGCTATTAAATTATGACAGACTTTGAAGTACCGAGTGAAAACGCTTTTATGACAAACATATACTCAATTAGCTGGCTGGAAACATCAATCGAATATTTGATGATGTTTAAATTTGAAAGTTGTCATTTTTTGATGAGAAACCTATGTTAAAAATGAAATATCAACTTAAAATTGCAGTTCTTCTTGATTGTATAATAGGATCAAATGATTGTTATTTTCGATGACAGATTAAAATAGAATAATTATTACATAAAATATGTATACAGGCAAACGCTGTAAAAGGAATTGTGGGCTTTTAGTTTGTTTTTATTGCTTAAGTTCAGCAGACAGGCCAACGGTCCACCTGATGGAAAGCGGTTACCATCACCACATTTGTAACACCAAAGGTGCTACCAAAATGCTGCCGCTCTCTAAAGGGAGACTGGAACATGGCCACTAATAATTCCGGAACACAACTTTACACAACTCAAGGTTGTTGTGGCCCTAGACCAGGGGTGGTAGCCATCCAGACGGGAAAATACCCTACCACCTAGCTGTGGGTTGTTTTATTGCCACTTACGACAGGCCGCCCGCCCATAGGAAATTGAATTCCTTCTCCGTTCCTGCACGGATTAAAAGTAAAGATTAGCTCAACCAATTATTCTTCTTCCATGGCAACACCTAATCCATATCTTAAACAGTGTGTGAGAATGAAATATTTCCATTGAAATCTTTCAATCACATAACTTATATTTAGATTAAGTAAAAAAAACTGATGTTAGGCAACTTAACCTAGACTCCGCCAATGAGTTTATCGCGTCTACTAAATTACTAGACGGCACGCACGCGACGGTACTGCAAGGGGACATTACGACCGGTGCCCGTTGCCTACTACGTAATGAATAGTTGGTCCGCTTTCGAGGCAGGATATCCTATATCCTGTGGCGAAATGAGTATACATGTTATTTCACCTCTAGCTTCTAAGGAACCGGTATAAACAGTAACATTTATAATAAACTAATACTAGCATGACCTTTTTTGTTATCATTATCAACAGTGTGATAATTCAAAAAATTATTTCAAACCTATTGTAATTCTTGTTAACACTGAGAAAAATAGATAAGCTCTTGACACTGTACTTGGAATATATATTTATTATTCATGCACACTAATATATAAATAGATTTTGTTTTATATTTGTTGTTTCTTCGTAGCGCTAGTAATGAATGAAACAATTAGATATATTTATATAAACTTCAGTATATACCCACATACTTACTTTCTAAGGACATTTTTGCCCTGGATGGATTAAAATGGAGCAAAGATCCGAAGTTTAGGAAGAACATGATAATTGTGCAAGCAGATCAGGTATATATACTTCGCATAATATATTGATAGTATGCTTTAGTACAAAATTAGACGATCACATTTAAACAAAACTTTGTCATCTAAACTGACTACCACCGGCATTAATTTTACGTAGAGCTGGAACCAATTCAATCAGTTACGTGTGTTACACTTATTCAACGATAAATTATGTTATGTAAAAATTAAAGAGCGTAAGAGCGACCGTTATTTTTGCATTTATGCCAGCCGAGTTAGTTAACATAGCAAAACCGCGCATAATATTATGAATATGAAAATATTTAATAAAATAATTCATTTTAAAAATCGAGGTAATAAACTAGCTCTATTCTGAAAAGCTTATTCACTAGCCATTTGATTTGAATTTAAATACTTATCTCTTACTTATTTGCATACCTATAATATTGTTGCGAGTGCGGGACTCGAATTAAAATGCCGTTGAAATTACTATAGAATTTATTAGAACTATACAAACACGTATAACAAGGTACAAATATAACTGGACACAACCAGCACAAATTGCACGATTCAATAACACACGCAAAGTGCCTCACTATATAGCTTATCGAATGTACACGTCTTGATCGTATTGTAATCGTCGCTTGACTGCCTCACCCCTCCGTTCGGGCACTGTTTTATACTAAACTGTACAATACAACAATCGACCGCGTGGACTGAATTTTCCAAGAAAAAATAATCTGCACACCTGCGGCCATAAACGAGTACAATAATTATAGGATGTTTTTCTTAATTACAAATTTGAAACACAAAGTAAACAAAAGAAGTCCAAATGCTGGAAAGGTAATAAACTTCAGGTGTGCATTCACTTTGTCGGCGTGTAATAATATGATATAGAAATCCGGCATTACTCCTTTTGTGTTCGAACGCATCCTACAGCAAGTGCGGCTTAGAATGAGCGTATGAAGATGATGCCGGCGGGGCGAAAATGCGAAGTTGCATACTAGTCGGAGTTTCCCGCTCATCGAAGACAGACATTAGTTATTTTGACAAAGTGTTCCATCAATACTGTATTGGCTCCGCCTCCAAAATGTTCCGCGAACACTATTCACAAGTAAGAAAATGCGTTTCTCACCAATCCCGTATCCACTTTCACTGAGAAGCACATTGATTCTGAACAACACCACAGACAATTACTGGTGCTGTGCTCTCATTCAAATTTCAATAGTAAACAATATAAGCGTAATTAAACGATGTTAATCATCAAAGCATGCAAATTACAATTCCTATTTCATTCATAATGACGTACATATCAGTCATTTTTCAATGTCCATTTACAAACGCAGGAAGCAATGCGATTTCCATCACCAACATACCGTTACCTCTTGTTCGAAATACATAAGGATACATATGGTACAAATTTTAAAACTTCGTTATATAACTATGTATGTGCTTCTACGGATATAGTATTTACGGTCCGTCACAGTCACACTTCACACTACGTTGCCGACGGCGACCGACCCGCTGCGTTTCTAGCCACAGTAGGCACTTTTGTTTGTTTTTGTAATCACCCAATTTTACTTCCAATATGTTATTTTCATTTTTAATTCCCGGTTTCAGCTTTCAATCTTGATAGCCACTGACATTTACTTACTAATGTTAAATTGTTCGGGTGTTTATACACGATATTTCTCAAATATTATACTAATTTGATCTGCACCACCTAAATCGCCAGATTAGGTTAAATTATTCCTTAAGTTAAGGTTGCCTGGAAGAGATTGCTTTCAGCGATAAGGCCGCCTATTGTTCCTACCATGACAATATTGTAATAATGTATTTTGAAATTGTATATTTGGTGAGCAATAAAGTGTTATCTATCTATCTAATTTTTCTGTTTCAAAACCATCAGAACTAATTCCCATGTTTAAAAACTTCATGAATGAACCGATAAGCATGCAAATTTCGTTTAGAAGGTTAATCCAATGTTACTAACATTGGATTAATCTTAAAATCTACCGTTTATGCATAAGAAACGGGGTAGAAAACCTAAGTTTATATTTTATTTTTCAATTGATATGAAATTTTATAACACGACGCAAACATGCCATGCAGTATAGGAACTTAAATGTTTCTTGTCAAAAATCTTTTGACAGTTTTTGTATATGATTTTACATATGCAATGAAACCTATTATGAAATACATAATATCGACAGAATTCTGTGCAAAGTTCGAATTATTTCTTTAAATATTAAACATAATACTCAGCAATGGCACGTTTTCCAGCTTCCTGAGCGGGCTGACGACATCGAGATTTTAAATTTAGATTCATTATATTAAGCAAAAGTGACATCTATTCCTGTAGTATTTTCGTCTGTTGCTTCTTATTTTTAACATAATTCCAGCTAATTATGAAATGCTTAAAATAAGAACAATTTTGAAAATCGAAATCGACCCCTATGGGCTAGATTTCGATGTACACAAGATGTTACGAGTATGCGTTGTTTCAATACATTTTGTCTTATTTCTTTTCAGTTCTTTAAACACATTTAGCGGCAAATATTGCGTTGTGCAAGACGCTAATGTATTTAAGGGTGTTAAATACGTTTTCTGTTTCTTAAATAAAATTAAGCAACCTTATGCAAGCGGCCCTTAATTAAACTAACACCTGATTACAATACGACCAAGTGCATGTTGTAACCACACATAATTATTTAATTAAGAGTTCTTCACATCAATATTTTCAAACCTATATATGGTTACCTCACTAGATTAATACGCTTATTATGTCAGAAACTTGTAAACAGCGGCATGCAGCACGCCTTCCAGCTGGGAATCAATCCCTCGTTATTAGAGTAAGACGTAAGTGCATAAGTCATTAAGCAACCACAACTTCATAATAGATCTTTATAAGATGGTATGAATTCATCAAATAATCAATCTTAATTCTTCTAAGATCTCGAAGCAGTTTGAAGTGTATTTCGCCCAATACCAGAGTCGGGCGGACTAACAGCTACTTCCCATGCTATGCCGGTGTGCGGACGAATCCATTAACCCAAATATAGAACCGCGCCCGACTTGCGTGAACTAAACCTGGATATTTCACCTGACTAATGTTATCTAATATCAAGCTTCACCAAACTGATATCTAAATGTTAATCTGCACCTGTTATATACATACTAGTATACAAAAAATAATAATTAGTCCTATCTATAGAGAATATATTATTGTGTGAAGAGTTAGTAGCACTGCTTCTTCTCCCAACAACAACTAAAATCGAATCTGCAGAATCAATTTAGAAATAAATATATTACAAAACTAATTCATCGTGAAGTTGAGCCATCATAGTCATTCTCGTCCTGTCGTTATATTCTGAAGACCGAGGTCCGTTTACTTACTTTCCTTCTCGAATTCGCGCGGATTTGAACATTTCCTATTGTGACACCACAGGCACGCAAATAGTCCCTCTCGATATCGAGCCAGAATTACTCAGGCCTACCCTTTCTACAGGGACAAGGCAGAAGCGACTAGGCTCAATATTTATTATTTATTTATTCTCTTAATTTTTCGTAAAACATGCCATTCAAGATTAAAGCGATTCGCTTGCAGTTTGTAAGCAATGTAATGGACATAAAGACAGTACTGCACATGAGGGATTCTCTAAAACGGTCGTTCTATGTTACTCCATACATTATTAGCTTTGAAAACGAGAACATCGTATACTTTATTTACAGGAAATTATGATAGCTTCTGTGAGACTTGAATTTGGAGGGCGAAGCTGAAAAACTAACTGATATTTAAAAAGTTGAACCCTATGCAACTAACTCAGTCATTCCCTACATTTCTATTTGATACGTAAACTATATTTTGTGGTTTAACCCTATAGTTAAAACATTTAGCCAAAAATGAGTTCACCTGTTTGAACTAATAAAGGACAGTCCATGTGCAGTACCCGAGTATAGTTAGAGTTAATTTTAAACCGACAACACCGACTGGTGGCCAGTAACGGTCTCACGCCTAATTAGCTGCCGTAGTCAAAAGGCTCCTATGAACCCGTCTCCCCCTAAAGCGAAGCGCAGCCGCGCGTTATAAATAAATAATAAACAAAACGATAACTGACACAAACCATGTATACACGGTTTGTGTTTATGTATACTTTTGTTTCTTTGGTTTCTGCCACGAAGCTATAGCTTCGTGGCAGAAACCAAAGAAACAAAAGGTACATATATCCGGTCTGCAAGTTTAACTGCACAAAAAATATCCAGTGCTTGCTACACGAGTTAGCTCGCTTCAACTCTTGGAAAAATCTTATTTTTCAGGATAAAAGTATCAATTATGTTCATTGCACTTATCGAAAGTATTTATTATTCTCGCGCAATTTTCATGAAAATAGCGTCAATCAGCATGGATCGCGTAAACTTCCGAATAGGATCTCATCGGTACCATTTTCCGAAATTAAAAGTACCCTGTAATCATACTTATTATTCAAAATACAATTAATTAGTATTAAGTATCTACATATACCAAACATCATCATCATGAAGATGTTTAAATTGATAAAAATATTTAAAAGAAATTAAATACGTATATTGGCAATCTTCAATTCATGTATTTGCTCTATTAAAATAAATCACTGGCACACTGTAATTTAGCTTCAATGCACCAAACAAAATATAATAATCGAATTTCAGATTTCGAATCAAGATTCTCATAAGAAGTAACTTTTAATTTTATACAAGTCATTGCATATTTTATTTAATAAATACGTAACCGTAAATAAAAAGACCTTTCTCTTAATTTGTTGTAATGTAAAATAAAATTACAGAGTGCATCTTTAAATTAACAAACCTTAAAAAAGTATCTTCATTGCTAATCATAGATAATAAGATAATTCTAAAATAAAATTGACAAAAATCAAATCATAGAAGACCCAGTCATGGAGTTTTATAGTATAGAAAAAGGTTAACAATGTAAACTCATAGACACGATAGCTAAGCAAATAAATAGGATATACCATTAAATAGATTAGTTCGCAACAGACCGACCCTCCTCCCCAGTGATTACAGATTGCCATACCACCACTAAGGGTGGTAATACCACATCAGTCACTGACTAGACATTGGAGGTATCATTTGTTGTAACATTTTTAGTGAAATGTTTATCTAAATATATATGTATATATGTATATCTTCGGATGTGCGCAAACTATAATACTGAACGAAACCAGGCCAACGATTTCTACGTCTCCGTGATTCATGCTTACGTCCAGCGTAATGGACGTTTTGTAAACTTTACCCACTTGTATGAGTTGATAACTACCATTGCGAAGAAAAAAAGAATATTTATCTACAAATAATTCTTTGCCAAACTCATTCCTAATTCAATAAAAGAACACGCATTAGCTCATAGTATAATTTAGTCACCTATCAAAATAGAATATAATCATCACAAAAATATGACTGTAGCATCGGATCTCTAGGTAGAAGTCAATGAATGAGTCTAGAGTCTAAAACGTGGGAGTCGTCATTGAACTTTTAGTAGGATGTGGCTAATTTGATGATATAACTTGTATGTATCTATCTCATACCCCTTTGGATTACTTTTACATAGTACTTCAGCATTATCAAATAAATTATGAACAGCGCTTGAATTATGCATATCAGTCTCAAAACAAGTAAGCGTTACTAAAATAGGGCTTCGTAAAAGCAAGCTTGCTTTCTTGGTAAATGTAATTCTATCTTTCGAATGTATTAAATAACGTATTCAGAGAATTCTACACATCAACAACCTCTGAATCTATCTTTTAATCATCATACATGCTGTAAATTGCATTTCATCACGTTCTCTAAGCGTCGAATACGTTTTCCGATGCAAAAGTTTATTACATGATCAATTGCTCACGTCCATAGTAATCAATACAACTATCATTTCCATTTATCGAATCGGCTCGTATTGAAACGGACAGCGTTTCTTTAAACGTTCCTAGCTGCTGACGAATGCGTCAGCAGTTTGACCGCTACTTTCTTGGCCATTGTTCTAAATGACTCTGAGGCGTCATGAAGGTACCGCCGTTCGCGTCGAGTCACCACTATAATCGAATACTTCGTAAAAAGAGACGTTACTTCAAAGACTTGAAATATGCAATGACTAACAGATTTGGCAATGATAGCAAAAGAGTAACTTGAACTTATATTATTAGTACTGTTATACAAACGTTAAGTTTTGATTCGGCACTATGCAGTACAAATACATAACCATGGCCGTAGTGGTATGACATAAGCGTGCTGACGTCACCGGGCGTCGGCGCCTGCGGCGAAGGCCAGAGCGCTGTTGTTTGTCCGCGACGACCGGTTTTATAGCGACACAATCCGACCCATGCACTGCACGTTACTTTAAAAACTTTGAATGTATCACGCGATACGTCTCGGAGTGGTCAACGCAACCAACGTAAGCCGGTAAAACAACGGTGCAATTCAAATAGTATGTGGCTGCCTATGGTTATACGTTACGATACATAATTTTATTTACTATTATAACGGATAAAGTTAAAATATTTTCAAATATTAATTGGTGTTCTTACATAGATACATACATCTTACATACATGTGTAATTTGTTGTGCGTGCAATTTTTCCAGATTGAATTATGTTATTAACGCGATAACAATGTAGGAAATCAATGAGACTCAAATTGTATGCATGTTTTTGAACACTCCTTGAAAGAGCGCATTGTGCATTGACCGCGCCCACATGCAAGACTTTTGCCTCGCTGAACGATGACGCTATCTCCTATTTAGGTCAATATAACTCGCACGGCTATAAAAATTATAAAGCAAGCTGGAAATGAACGCTGCCATTGTGTGATTACAGTTAAGATTATATGGGTACGGTATAACAATGAAGTCAAACCACCCGAAATGGTATTATTTCCAACTTCTTAAGTATTATGAACAAACAAAATTCATGCTGACGACGCTTAAATTAAATACATACACCGAAATATGTTTATTAAAATATATAACCATAGTAGAAATGGTAGGTAAACTCGCTTATAAAAAACTACATTTTTGATTTGTTGCCAAGTGCAGTAAAGAACGTGAAGAATTATTTATTATAACATTTTCCAGCAAGATACGGGTGTACATTGCTTAAAAATAAATTAAGTGCCTACTGAAGATTAATGTGAATAATCTAATACACCTTTACTAAGAATACAAAAAACTAGAGAAACATCCTTAAGAAATTAAAACTAATTTTAAAGATACTAGTCACGTGTCTGAAAGCTCTATTTCTTGAATTATTTTCTATTTAATGCATGTACCTTTTTGTTGCTCATACACATATGAGTATGAATTAGACGACAGGTGACTATTACTTAGAAATATTGCCCTTCCAGCGTGCAAATTAAATTCACAACACATAAATGTAATCAAACAATTAATATTAATCATATCCAAATCTACGCTATAAGAACACTAGTGTGAACAGAGAGGACTTGGATGTTGGAGATATCAGCTACAGAGAAGTGTCCAAATTTAAATACTTTAACAGACACTAACACCCGCGAGGAAAATATAGACATTCGAATTCAAAATACCCTACGATGTACCGCGACGCTTCATAAGGTGTTAGTATCCAAGTTTCTCAGCCGTAAGAATAAGATACGTATATATAAAACTGTCATACGTCCAATATTGATGTACGGATGTGAGGCCTTGGACTTTAACACTGAAGGAAGAGAACAAGCTGTTAGTGACTGAAAGAAAGGTTCTAAGAAAGATCCTGGGTCCGACACGGGGAAGCGATGGCAACTGGTGGATCTGTAAAAATGCCGAAATCGAAGAACTGGCACATCGCTTGCGATGGCTTGGCCGCCTACACAGAATGGGGGAGGATCGCGCGGTGAAAAGAGCCTATCTGGGCAGACCAAGGGGACGGCGACCAGTTGGTAGGCTCAGATATCGCTGGAGAGACGTAGTGAAGGCTGATCTGCGCCAGTTTCATGCCGATGACTGGCAGGAGACAGCGCTGAACAGGAAGGAGTAGAGTATTCTCGTTTCGGCGGCCAGGACTCATTTTGGGTCGGTGAGCCGCAGCAGTTAGTGAGTTATATCCAAACCAATATAAGTATTAAGTAATATACCATTAATTCCATCTTTGTATTTAAATAAATTGTTATAATACTATAATATAACAGCAGGAAAAAAATTAATCAGCAGGATAGAATAGATTTTTTGGATAAAGTTTTAATGCAACAAGCAAAACGATGACATCGAATACGATATAAGATGTTTACTACGTTACTGACAAATGTCGGTGTTAATACATGCACCATTTCTCAGAAAAGAAAATAGGCTAGCAATGGCCATAACTCGTGTTAATAACGCAATATGAATTATTCAAAAGCCACCCATGAGTACAATAAGAATCTTCGTGCAAGCTGCACGTGAGCATAATTTCCATTTATCAATATAAAGGTAGAGAAATCATCGACACGATGGTTATATGTTTATTATTTAGCTCCTGAGTTCGCGTATACACGAAATTCTATTAGAAGACAGGAATTGTGACAAAAATAAGTTTTAGACAGTATCATGAGCGATCTTATCTTTCCTGTAACAACGTTTTTATAAACGTATAAGGAATTATATATTATGGTTTGGTATGTATACCGTCGAACATGCTGCAGTAATAAATTGTTTGACTAGTTCAAGAATACCCCAGGTCAGGTCACGGTCAATTTACAAACGCCATAGTACTTATCGATATTTCAAAGTGAAACAACTTTGGTTTTGTAAGGTTTTTGAACTGAAAACTTTGTAAGATAAGTATTTAAATAATACTATTGGTCAACCGTGGTCGAAATTCGACCATAATAATTAATGTCAAAGACTATACTTCTATAAGTAAAATCACAGATTTCGCTAAGGCTACACTGTTAATTTTACTTGAACAATAAACAAAATATTATATATACGTGTGTGTCAAATATATGGTAGTGTGTGTAATGATTTTTTAGATTTGAATTGGAATGAATTTTTTTATGCAAAATATTTAAAAAAAAAATTAGCCTTCGTCGTTTCTTCTCTATATAAACTATAAGTGTGCGAAATTTCATACTTCTCCGTCCGCGCCATTTTCGTAAAAATTGGTACATGGTTTTTGTTTCACGTATTAATATATATAGATAACCCAATCTTGGTTTATTATTTCAAACATACAGTAATAGCAAATAAGATTATTAATATTACGTAATACAAAGATTTTAAATAGTATATTAACTGTTTAATTAAATTAAAGTAAAATGTAATAAAAAACTAACATTAAAAGTAGGTTATGCTTAATATAAAGGCGATACTGTAAGATGTCAAGGAACAATATTTCTCTTGTCTTTACTAAAAAGTCAAGCCTGAGATGACTAAAGTGATGATGTAGAGTGAAAGTCGTTTGGTAGCTGACCTCGTATAAACAGAGACCCTCAGATGCCAATTATTTGTTTTTACTGTTGAAATAACACAACGGCGTTACAATTAATAAATCAACAATGGTGTGACAATAATCATAGTCAATCAGAGTAAATCAATTGACCTGTTTTGCAACAAATCGAAAACCACGGAAATTTATGCAATAACAATAGTATTTATTAATTAAAAAGGATAAAATATTGACTACACACATACAGACATATTATTTTCTTTCAGAACTTTTAATCAAGACATTATGTATTTATTTACATGGCGCAGATATGATAAACTGTTGCACTAAACGCCAACGACCTTTCAGGTTTGTCCACTTAAATATCCACTAGAAGAGTTTGATTAGCAGCTTATAAATTTTAAGATAAAAACCGATACTTGTACAATTATTTTGGTATTTGTTCGATAGAGAATGTTGTAAGTACTTAATCATATTCTATGTAGCTGTACTATCGCTGATTTAACAATAAGCACAATTAATATTAGGAATGCTTTTCAAAATGTGAAGATAATTTTCATAGTAGAAACTAAAAATAAAAACTTCGTTTAAAAAAACCGACTTCAAAAACTAAAATGTTTTATACATTTTAGTTTTTGAAGTCGTTTTTTTTAAACGAAGTTTTTATTTTTTATTTGTTACTTTTTAGTGTCTAGCTATGTATGGGTGGACCTACGAATGGTGCCGCGCTTCTTAAAAAATATAGGTCTCAAGAAACGGGAACAAAAAAATGTTCGTAAAATGAAAACTACTGGGCCAAACTATGTCAATTTTTTAGGGGATCACATGGCAGCTATTCCGCGTCGAGCGAAAAAAGAATCAGGTAAATCGAATCATAAATCAAAGAGTAATCGGTGTACATATGAAACGAAAAGGAATATTTTTATTAAAAAATGTTCATAAAATGAAACTACGGGGCCAAAGTATGTAAAATTTTAGGGGACCAATTGGAAGCTATTCCGCGTCGAACAAAAAAAGAATCACGTAAATCGGATCATAAATCACGGAGTAATCGGCGAACATCCATAAAAAAAGCAAAAAAACAAAAAAAGATCCCGACGAATTGAGAACCTCCTCCTTTTTTCGAAGTCAGATAAAAATGTAATAAAAGTTGAAATAGAACAGCAAAAAGCAAAGAGATAAATATTAACGAACAAGTGTACTAATGTACAAATGGGAGACGACGTTGAAAAGTTCCTACAAGAATTAACTTTCAACATACTTGCTGCTAAATTTGAAGCAAATTTTTAAGAATTTTACACATTTACAGAAATATTTTCTTAAGTTTTCGTGACATTTTAATATTATATAAAATATTAGAACTAGACATGTTTGCTGAAGTTTCTTGCGCCGTTTTTTCAAGCCACAACATGTTGCGAAGCGGTGGTAAATTAGATTAGGTTCCCAAAGAGTAAAAAATAACCATAAACAAAATTAAAACTAAATAATTAAAATGAACAAACTTGGCGATAGGCTAAATAAAACTTTAACAATACTCATTGACAATTGACATTATAAAGCACCGCGCTTAAAACCGTTAAAACGTAGTTTTATTATTTACAGAAATAGTTCTGTACGATTTGAATGATAATAAAAGTACATTTAGAAACCAGCCGTCGCGTCGTTTTTCTATGCCCTTTAATTCAGTCCTATAGCAAAAAGATGCTTAAGACCGCAAACCGTTATAGGCTACCATAGTACCACATTATGCTGTTAACTGACGTGAAAGATTTGACGTCAGTTGGAAACGCTTTGCTTGCTTTCTTTTGTGTTCGTGACTCGAACAAAATGACAGACGATGTTCATTAGAGCCGTTTTTATCTCGCACCAGGAGATAAGCTGGCATCAATAGAAGTTTTTAACGGAAGTCAACTGTTTACTGTATTCAAAAATACATGTTGCTATAGTTTAGTCTAACTACTGTCATAACAAAAGGATAGAGCAAAATTATTATTACGAGACATAATTATATAAACATCCAAATCTATTCCAAATCCCCATAATAAAATCAAACAACGTGACTGTTTGAATGTCTTTGTTCTTCTTCAAGAATTTTGATGAATTTAAAATTGATAAGAAAGGTAGGTTTTATTTTTGCGATAACGGATATACACACTTTCTGTGCCAGTTATTGGGATAATTTCCGAGGGATGTGGATCTGAATTTACGCGAGCCACGCTGAATGAATTTACTATCACGAGATTTGTTATCTGTATACATATTTGATACATAATTACATATGTACTATGGCGCTGGTGGAACATCTTCAAAATCAAAACTACTATTTCTCGATACTGAAATTTTATAAAAAAAAAATGTTGAGAGAAACTATTGAAAATGGCCAAAACCAAGCAGCAAGAACTATTTGCGTGTACAGTACATTCGTAAGATTTGTATGCAGTTGTGTACAGAAAGCGGTTGTTACGTGAGTCGGCGTGTGCAAGACACGGACTGGATTCGAGGTCATCGAACCCGATATGCGGGACACAGGACTCAAAAGCCGGAATATTAACAAACCAAATAACCTTTTAACAGTAATTAAATCGAAAAAAACCAGTATTGTTTCTCCGAAACTATCCGTCGCTGCTAATTATAAACTAGGAAAGCCAGATACTTCGAAGGAAATGTGACCCAATTCAAAGAATGTCTAATGACAGAAAGCGGCATTAAACATAAGCTCAAGTGAGAAAGGCAGACAGATAATTTAATAACAAAATTTAACGGCGGTTTATCCCAATAGTATGTATCATTTGCGAAAATAACTTTTAAGTTTCAAGGAAAGTGGAATTCAGTTTTAAGACTTTTATATTTTATAACACGCAACAACTTGGTTGCTTGCTTGGTTCCTTATTATTTGTGAATTGTGTTTTATGTTTTAATAATAGCACATACATATAAGTACTTAAAAATTAAAAAAAAACATTATACTGGCACTCCCAGTAGGCACAAGCACATAGTTGGCCATGTGGTCATCACACGCCTGTCTAGCGCGGTGATTAGTGTGTATGTGGGGGAATTTTCACCTTATCTCAATTAGGGTTAAAAAAATAATTTCCTACTAATTAAAAAGCCTGGTATTGATTCGTTACTATCAATATCATAAAATTAGTAACTTATACTGAAAGGATTTAAGAGCTTGACGCTTAATGCATAAGAATATAAAGATAAGGAATTAGTTGCCCTTAAGTCAATTTTATTTTTGCAGTAGTAAAGAAGCGAGTTGACTTGCAAAACCGGCGAGTTAAGCCCATATCATCGTTTGGAGAAACACCTTCACACACCGCAAAGGAGTGGAACTCACAAGCCGGAATTCGTTTTCCCAAAACCTACAACCTAGGTGTCTTAAAATCTCGTGTGACGGGTACCTTCCAGGTAAACGTGATCCATCCTAGACCATATCTCCGCTCTAGACCGGGCGAGATCACAGTCAAACTAGCTAGTCAATACTGTAATTTTAAAAAATCTACTTTATCAGCAACTTATTCTTAACTGGCAAATGTTTGTCCAAATGTTTAGTAGGTGCTTACCTCGGCAGCATCGCAAATGTAAATCAGACTTTAATGTTAAATTAGAAACTGGTTTAAATAAGACGATAATAAAGAGCGCGGTATAACTTGCGATAGCATAAACTTGATAATCGAATTTAGAAAGGCTTCGACCGGTCCGGTCGTCTTGCATTCCGCTTTTGTTAGCGCAATTAAGGCTTTTGGTACTCCATCGTGAAAGGGTCGAACGGATGCCGGCAATTCGTAATTTCGGTTATTCAAGATACTATCTATCGAAAACTAAATCAAAGGTAGAATTGTTTGGCTGTTTGTTCGGCAGCTGTCATAAACTTAATCAAGCTTTAATGAACTTTCAAAGTTGCTCGTGATTGATCGGCGTAATACTATCATGGAAATCGTTTGTTTTGATTTTACTCATCGATTAGTAATGTATTTAACTGAGGAACATTTTTCTAAAATAAAATTGTATAATTTTAACAAAAATGTCAGCCCATAATTGTACCACTGCCAGGGTTCGGCCTCTGTATTGTAGAGAAAGAGGCAAAACACCGCCAATTGTATTACAACTTATCCTCCCTGAGCGTCAACAAGTGTGTAACAATAACAACGTGGGACAATAAGTTTAAAAAATGTTTTATTATTTAGACGATGCAATTTAGTATTAAAATCGGGGTTAACATGTCACTTACTAACTATATATTTTGATTGACTGGAACATTCAACGCAAACGTTATACATATATTTAATCAGAATAATTATGCAGTTATTTAGTCCGTAATGAAAATTATCTTTTCATTTTTCATATTCTGAAAATACGCTTGGAGTTGCCTAATGGGATGAAAACAGCACTTTTCGTCACTGCAAAGTGATTCTCAATGCTGTCATAGAATTTGGATAACAATGCGAACTATTGATAGTACATGCGACTCATGTCCCAACTTTTTTAGTCACTATTAAGTCGCGGCACAAATTGTACTAAAAAAATAATCAACAATTTTGTAACATCATCATTTTATGCTTACAAATTACTTTTCACTAAATTATTATTTAATTTACATAAATTTGAGCTAAAATTTTACTATTATCAGTGACAAAAAATACTGGCTGGTATGAATGCCACAGAAAAAAAACACTTCGCGTTTCATATGTGACGTACGTGATGACGTTTCATTACATTTAGATATGAATTTACCACCTGATTTTATTATGAAGCAGTTGTTTGTTTAACTAATCAGTTTTTATTTACTTTCCTCATATTCGACATTGAAAGCAGAGTATTAACCTCGGGTGAAAGGCGTATTTAGACACTAAATATGTCACAAACTATCTCGTGCCTAAATATGTCACTTGCACCTATCGTATAACAATCTTCTATTACAGTTTTTATAGTTAAAACTTTTAAAAAAGATATGTATAATAAACTATAAGCGATATAAAACGCCTGGATGTAAGTGCATAACAATAAATATTGTATTCGACTCACATATTATTGTCACGTTCAAGGTCTCATTATATCTCGCAACTGCGATACGTACCTGCAATGAAATTAATATTAAACAATTAGTTACAAATTATTTTTAGAATCGATTAAACTAAATAGCTAATAATTATCATTGGATAATTTGCTTAGGCGTATTAATTGCCCCTGTTAAGATATTTATTTATGGAATGAATGTAAAAACTCGAGCCAGGCACTGAAATGTCTAATATATGTAATAATCACAGAGCTCTAGATGTCGTTACTTTAAGCATAATAAATTCATCAACTTGCGCAAATTATCCTATTATCAACATTGTTATTAAAGGTACCAGCCAAGTACATATAATCAAAGTTCTTGATAATCGGTTGAATGCCAAGACCGTGATTTCAAAAATAAATAGACAATGAAATAGTTAATTTCACATTAGTATGGATTTCTATTCATTTTATAATCAAACATATCCGGAATAATACTACCATTCGAGATTATTTCATCAACGTAAAACTGTCCTCCTCTATTTCGTCTCTTATGTCACGTTGGGTCAATTACGAGGTCAAACTATATTAAGACAGATAACATTAAGATACCTTCTCAACATAAGAGCCAAAAATTTTAAATGATTAAATAGACTAGATTTGTTACCGACTCGTAATCGAGAATCAAAAAACATAGTGAATAATTTACTGCTCTGTGAATTGCAAGAAGTAAATCATCTCAGTCTAGTATTATGTATCACAAGAAGGGAACCAGGAATATGACAAAATAACTATACTAGCTCATCAAGTCCAATATTTCACGGTTCTTAAACAATGGGTTAGATTGCTAAGCGGGAGTTCCGCCTCACATCGAAAGTTACGTCATTTCAAATATTTTTAGCAATATTTTGTAACTGAGTGTAAAATTAATTGAGGAACTAGAAGAAATAAGTATAACGGTGGCAACGCTACTTTCGAATTACACAATACATGTAGCTTGAAGTAGAGTACTAATTATTATTTTTATTACTACAGATTCAAGTTTAGTAACACGGACCAATGATTAAATTCTAGGAAATTTATCAGCATATTTGTACATCAATCATTGAAGTAACGTACCTATCGAAAGAACACGATAAAAAATTACGTAGACCCAGTTATCACAATTACTTATGCTAATGTAATTTACGAAATAAATTCACTTTTTATACGCTGAGTGTAAAACGGTTTCGTACGATCGTTTTGACATCATCGTTCGAATTTAGATGCCCAGTACGCCCACAGAATGGGCGATATATCAACAAACGCGACTACTTTATCTCCAAACTCAGTTTTAAAGGTATTTGGGTATGCATGTTCTCATGATTGGTCACTCAGCGTGAGGTTATTATGACCTCATCTACTTTTTTAAACTTGCAGTTGGACATCGTTTGGCTAAGTGCCGTGCCGCATTATCATGGATAGCAAGGCGCACGGACTGCTTGACTCATTTCTTACAATACAGTTGTTTTTGCATTATTGTGCTAATGTCTCGGACGGAACTACACTAACTAATAAGTGTAAAAAATATAATATACACTAAACACGTTTCGTATGTAAATATTTAATTCAAATTAGGATTCTATAACATCTTTAACGGCGAAACTTTTATTGAACAACAAACATATTACAACTGAACAAAACACTTTATTTTTTTAAGAAATCTAAGGAAAAGGGATACCTAGCAACTACCTAAACTAATAAAACAGAATGACCTCATGGCCCAGTGCAAATAAATTGGTTAGTCTTGAGTATGATATCATACATTGAACAAGTACACACTATAATCTTTTAAGCCTTGGATAAATTAAGTCCACTGTCTTCCATTCTTGAATTAACACAAACTTTTCATTCATAGACATAAATATTAGCTATCTGCCTCGGGAATGTTTTTGTAAACCTTATTACCGTTATCAGGTTACCTTATGCGAGTAGGTCTCATTGACCCCAGCAGTGGATACGAAACTTCCTATCACTTTAAGACAGTCAGGAATTATTAGCCTCACCAATAATTCTAAAACCGATTATACAATATTTTAGGTTAAAACTTAACGCTTTTTTTAAGTGCAAAAATTACACTACTAATGGATATGATCAAAAACCAGAAGTACTTGTCCACACGTTTTAATTTAAAAGAGAAGTAACACATTTCTCACCAAATTCTAGTGCGGTATCACACGAAATATCAAACTCAGACACCACCTTGGGAAAACTGTACATCACTATAATAATTCTGAATGTATCCGCAATCAGACAGTCTATCAGTACGTCTGCGCGTGTAACCTCATTGGCAGGGGGCGCGGCTGCCGGCTCTGCAAATAGCAGATTTCAGAACGCACTCACCGAATTAATCCAGACTGTCTGTGGTCTAGTGAGCTTTTATTGTTACAGAAAGGGTGGGTCATGCGGTTCTGGGCTAGAATCATTGAACTTCACTATATATTCTTCATTTAAAAAAATAGATCAATTTCATCACTGTACAAATTCCAATAATCATGTTTTAATTTTGGACAAATTAAAAATATGTTTCATCAAGTTGATTAACTTCTGAATATATTCTGAATTAAGATACTACAATAGTAGGGTTGAAATGGCCAATTTTGCAGAATCGTAGATATCAGTGACAGAACTTAATGCTAAAGCATACGCCTACTAGTATACCTAGACGCATAATGACTTCAAAAGTGGCTGTCTTGGTTTCATAATGTCTGTTCAAAATCATATTTAACGATTATATTTCAGAAAACGATCTAATTTTAGCTTTTTATTTGTAAAACCATTAACCACTGATGCATAACTCAATGACAAATAGAAGAAGTTATTGTCTTGATATAAACTTGTCTTCCCGATATCAAACCTGACATGAAGATAGCGATTGTGAAACAATTAACTAGTCCATTGCAGCTGAACTTTCGCAATGAACTATCAAAATTTTCTTAAAGATTATCACGAAGTAAAATATTTTGTACAATTTCAGATTGATATCAACTACGTATTGCTGCAATTGGTAGCAGTGGCAATCACATCAAAGAAATCGCAAGCAACAATTTTCATTGATGAAAAACTTAGAAGGGCCTGTCGACCGAATCACAGTACGAAAAAATCAGAAACTGTGACATCATTAGTGTAACATGACTATTGATCTTTAAACATAAGCACTAAACAACGGAAACCTGTTTCACCTCACTGGCGGAACAAAATAAAAAACTGAACACATACCAAGGGTTAACCGTGACTATCTCATCTCCGAATTTCATCCAATGGGTTTTTAAACACTACACAGTATATGTACTAATTTTTAGGGCACGAGTACACTGTAGCACGGAACTGTTGGATACGGCTGTGCACACTAGCGCGTCGCGACTCTTGGCCGACTGAGCGGAGTGCCGGAATATCGATCGAACTCCCGGCGCCGGCGAGCCGCATATCCCTAGTGCACGCAAACCCCTCCCCTCAGGTTTGCCACCCTCGTATAAAACCCAATTTATACCCACGAATTAATTACCTTACAATTTGAAAAAAGCCAGATATTGTCATTATTGAGTTATCATAAGATAAGCTTAAAATTTAAAACATAAAACAACACAACAACAACATGTAAGACATAATGTAAAAGTAAAGCCCTGATAGAGCTCCTGGAAGCAGCTCAATCAAGCAGCACACCTCGAAAATTATAGTCTCAGTGGGTTTTTAATGTGACCTCTTAACCAAAATACACGAAGATGGGATTCACAGATGAGTATGGGTAGGCTTGTTCGTCGGAGAGACGTCGCGTCTCTGCGTTTAATGGGGGACTGTAATAAAAAAAATGTTCAGAATAGTGCCTTCTATTTTTTCTGACTAGTACACCACATGCCCACCCATGCTCGAGGCTCCGAGCCTGTAGCTTAAATTGCCAATTGAATCGAATTGGAATCGTAATTCTGACGGTTTTGGTAGTCTGTAAACCATCTCGGCTTGATATTGAATAAATCTTGATCTGACCGAGACTGATTTAGTATGATTTTTAAAGTTACAGACTTAAGGCTCTAGTGTTGCAAATGTACATAGAATACGGGAACCACTTTCCATCAGGTGCACCGTTAGCCTGTCTGTGATACTCCAACAATAAAATAATAACACTATTTAAATTAATCGACGAAATAACGGTATTACAAAATATTGAATACTTAACACGCAGCTTCGCTCATATAAATTTGGATTCGGTTCTGCGGAAACATCTCATTTCTGGCTTATAATGTATCCTAAATGTCCATATTATTGAAAATATCAAGATATTCGGTTCATAAAACTAAACCAAATTTCATTAGATTTGATTAGACAGACAAACGATTGAAAAACACGATCACATGGTGGCAATTAAATACTGTCGGGCAAATCTTCGCCGGAAAATGGGCACACCCTAGCACCCCCTGCCACTTGACAGCCCGACCTTGTCGATCACGATCGCGCGATCTTGATGCCCTCAAAAGCAACCAATGCTGGCACACTAAATAAAATTGATATTCATTAAAAGGTTTAAGGATTTAATTTGTTTTATACTCATGCACTGGGGATCCTTGATCAGCCTCAGACTGACAAATGGGTCCACTTGATAGCAAGTAGTTACCCCACCCATCGACATGTATAACACCAAGGGAGCTGATGCGTTGCCTACCTCTTTGAGATTTTATATAAAAGTCACTTTCTTTTTGAAAATCCCCATATCGTAGCGCTCAGGGAAAACCGTGGGAGGGTGTTCATTCCATAGCTTGCACAGATATGACTTAAGTAGCGTGGCCACGTGCAATAGATGACTTCCAGATGTAGAGGAAGTGTGGGAGAACTCCCAATCGTCGATGAGTGATGTGACAGTAAAAAGGCGACGTAGGTACTAAATCAAATAACTCATCAGAACACCCTCTATTGTGTAGATAATATGCTTAGAGTGCCAACATCTCTTCTGAGGCTTAGAGGTCCTAAACAGACTATAAGGTCGGATCTGATTTCTGATTTGAGGAATAACTTATTTGTTATATAAGGTTGGGGAAAAAGTTTCTTCGCATTTTATATAAAAATTCAAAAGGTTTTTTTATAAAGTTTATTTACATTTGACTAAAGTATGTAGGTGCCATTTTGTTGGATAACTTTTTTCCATCTTGTAGGTAAGGACGTGATCCCATTGCTATAAAAATTTTGGGGCTTCAAAAAAACTTCGACAAGTGGTTTAGGCAGTCCTCCCGTGATGTTAACCTGACACTGCCTAAGGAATTCTGCAGAGACCGAAACCGGTGAAAATCTGAAGGTGCAAGGTGAGGACTATACGGCGGATGCATTAACACCTCCCAGCCAAACTCTCGTAATTTTTGCTGAGCGGCTAAAGATGTGTGAGGTCTAGCGTTATCATGGTGAAAAACCACACTCCTTCTGTTGATTAACTCCGGCCGCTTTCTGTCAACTTTTTGCTTAAATCTCATCAGTTTTTCGGAGTACAGTTCAGAATCGATGGTCCTGCCTGGCGGTAACAGCTCATAATGAATAATGCCCTTCCAATCCCACCATACACACAGCATCACCTTGTTGAGAGTTAACCCGGGTTTCGCCACAGTCTGTGAAGCCTGACCGGCCTTTGACTACGATCTTTTTCGCAAGTTCTTGTCGTACGTGATCCACTTTTCATCACCAGTTATCAGCTTCTTCAAAAATGGTTCGGTTTCATTACGTCGTAATAAAGAATCACAAATGAGTACAATGAGTTTCATTAGGTTTCTTTCAGTGAGCTCATGAGGCACTCAAATATCGAGCTTTTTTGTGTACCCAGCTTTTTTCAAATGCGCCAAAACCGTTTTGTGGTCAATTCCCAGTTCTCCAGCTACATCGTAACTACTAATATGCCGATCTTCCTCCACTTTTTAAAAAATGGCATCAATTTTATCCGTAACAGGGCAACCAGAGCGACGTGCATCTTTGATATCAAAATTTCCGGATTGAAAATGCTTAAACCAAATTTGCGCTACTCTCACAGATACTGCATTAGGTCCAAAAACATCACAATTTTTTTTCGCAGCTTGTGTTGCATTTTTACCTTTTTTATAGTAAAATTTTAAAATGTATCGAATTTCTTCATAAGATTCACTGATTTTAGCAATAAGAAAAACAAATGAAAATCACACATTTTCCTAATTTGAATTAACAATTGTCTTCTTTAAAATTAAAACTTTTTAATGATACCAAAACCAGCCAGATACATATGGTATAGCCAACGAGATCTTATTACAAGTTCATACATACTATATGCGAAAAGACTTTCACCACAACCTATTATATAACTAAAAAAAATATTTGGAGTATTGGTTTAATGACTGTATTGTTTCAAAATATAATCCTAAACTAATTTTAAGTGAATTTTACAAAGACCTAAATCAAAAAACACATCTGAACTTAGGTAATAAATTCATTTAGATTTTACTCATGCTACCCTATAGATTTTTTAACTGAAAGAGGGTCACTTTATCATTACCTAAGTTAATCAAGTCAATTTAGTGTTAATGGAAAACAATTTTATTGTGGAACAAGTCTAGATATCATAACAGTTCCTAAGATTTATCCTGCCAAGAATCATACCAAAAATCTCTGAATCTTGGTAAACTAACTTGGCCTACTTTAAGAATATTAGCAACAGAACATGTCTTTATAATATTTAAAATGTGAGTGATTCCTAATTATAACAAACCACAGCAATATTCTTAAAGTATTTGATGACATACTACATAAATTGGTCACATCAAACTTCATACAAGGTCAAAAGATAATAATTACAAACATTAATGAACATGCCTGATAAATGTAAACCTTCATTTCTCTCCTATAAAGTAGCTAAAAACTTCGTGTATTTGGCAATTTTCTACATACATATTGAGACTTGTACTAAACTTTAATAAAAAGAAATTTATTTTGTTTTAGAATGATTAACACTTAAGGGCAATAATAGAAAAAGGACTGATTTATGTCTTTTTAAGCTCTTATATTGATAACAACATTTTTAAAGCAAGATAAATAATGACTTACCTAATGACAATATAATTACACCTGTTGATACAAACTATTTACAATGAAGTCTATTCCTAAATAGCAAAACAATCCAAAGTTTGAGAGAAAAAGAAATAAGCACTATTATTATAAAATTTATCAATCATGATACTGCCATTTGTACCTAATTCTAAGCTGTTATTGTGTATTATTTCATAAATTTTATTGTACAATAAAGTATATTCTATTCTATACTTCAGGTGTAATGTGTTTCTTGCCAAGTGATTACCACTTATTATCAATTACCCTATAACCCACCAGAGACCCACAAAACATCTAACTAACAAAATTAACTATTATAATATATAACACTACAATTGTCTAGTCAGTCCATTTTCTGAGAATGTCCTATGTGAATGCTTGCTTTTCTTGTATGTAGTTTAAATTCAATGATCCATAGAGTGCTTGTATGAAAATTGTTTCCTGTGTAGACAAAATGGAAATCAGTATGGACTGGTGTCTGGGTAATATAGTCCTATACTTTCTGTATGAGCTTGCACATAAAGACACCAATAAGCTACATGTGTGAGCACATTCAGATATTCAGAGGTAATTATGCACAATATTTGAAAATAAAAATCATATTAGTTTTACACAATTTTAATAACCAAATGACAACCTATAGGCAACTTCTAAAAACACATTAAAGTATTGAAACTTTAATGCCCCTACTCCATCTGGAATAATGTTAGTATTAGAGACTAGTAAGAGTCACACAGAAAGTATGGGACCACAAAACCTGCACCGCACCTATCAGTACTGATCCGTTTTGATTTGCAGATACCTACTGGTAACTTATATCTTTATTCGTGTACACTAAGAATGACCTGGACTGTTGGAAAGCTTATATCATGCCATGGAATGCTGGATTTAAAAAATATGATATCTTCTTAAGTTTTTGTGACTAGTATATGGAACAAAACTATGTTTATAAAACTTAAAGCCCTCCCACTCATTTTAATATTATATAAAATTATTAGAGCTAAGCATGTTTGCTGAAGAGTTCCTTGCGCTGTTGTTTCTCTTCAAATTACAACATATTTCAAAGCAGTGGTAAATTAGATTAGTCTCCCATAGTCAATAATAACAATTTAAAAAAAAAACAAATAATTAGAATGAACTAGTTGGTGGTAGGCCAAGTAAATTTTAACAATACTATACATACAATACTGATTAAGACTTGACATCTTTGTCTTCTCAGGGCTACTGAGATGTGGCGGAAGCATCAGAATAATAAAAATCAAATAAATTACCGCACTTAAAACCCCATTAAAACATAGTTTTATTAAAAATGTGATTTTTAACTATGCCACTCTATATCCTCATGGTAACATAATGGTTAGCACACATGTCTCAAACTCAGAGGAAGTCGGGTTCAAAACCTGGCCAGAACGCATGCACCACTTAGGTAGGTTTCTGAACGAATGTGAGTATTATTACAATTATCATATGCTAAAAATAGTGAAGAAAAACATTAATGAAAGCTGCACATGGAAATAACCGATGTGTAAACCTGTCAAGTCACCTGAGACAGGTGTGGCGGGGCGGGTATACTGTCCATTCACCAATATTGGGAGCCCCGAGCCCAGCAGTGGGACAGTAATGGGCTTTTATAATATATTATTATAATTAGGCATAGTTACGCAAAAAGGATCCAACCCACAAAATGTTACTTTTGAATTATTAAAGTTTTAGCTGTATTTCCGCATTGATGCAGTTAAACTTTTTTGTATAAAAATGATACATTTACGCTTATATTTTCCTAAGAACCCATAGACACAAACAAGTACATCAATATGGAAATACAGCTAAAACTTTAATCTTTAATAATTCAAATGTAACATTTTGTGGGTTGGATACTTTTTGGTGTAACTACATCCAATTATAAATCTGTTTAAAATTAAATTGTACTATTTAAAAATGTGATTTAAAAACCATGCAAATCTGTTTCAATTTAAACTGTACAACTAAATATTAACATAGGAAACCTTCAATTCAAATCTTAGTAATTACTGTATTATTAAAAAGATTAAATCATTTTAAGTAACAAAATACACTAAAGTAATGAATATATTGTTATGAATGAACATCCTTATTCAATTAGAATGAGTCATACATACAAGTGTTTTTATGATATAATAAATTTTCTATACATAAGAGAATAATATTATGTGAATATTTCCTTTGCTCCCAGAAATAAATCCTATTATTAATTAATATTATAAAGGAAAAAGTGTGAGGATAACATAAGAGATGTAAAAACAGATTTTGATGAGATTTTACAGTGAAACCATGGAATTATGAATCTGTTTACTCTAAAGGAAAATAAAAAATAGGTTAACATGGAAAATGATTACATAAAACAGGGATTGTATTAATTTATAAATTGAAAATTGAATATGAATATATTTATTTCTTAGACTGTATTATTGAAAATATATTGTTTACTTTTGACTTTTCTGTGAAAAATTAAATATGTTTCCACAGGAATTCAGGTCATGATTTTAAATGTTTGCAATTATGTGAAAAGAATTTAAATTGCAATTTTCGACAAGTACTGTATGGCTAACCAAAATCAGTCACAAAAGTAATAAAAAATATGTACAACTAGAGAAAAATTATATTCCAATGCACTGTTATATATTCGTATAGTTTAAGTTCTTCATGTAGAATACACATATATTTTGTATAACTAAAGTAGTAGTATTTGCAACAATAGCAGGCAAAGGGCCTTAACCAGCCTATTCTGATATAGAAAGAAATCTTCATATAACACAGCCGAATGAGTAAATAGTAAGTATTTGAATGACATTAATCAAAATGAGTTCTTGTGACAACTTGAAAGGTCACTTTGACTACATACTTAGTTCATATATTTAAAAAAAATATTGCCCAAAAACTATCAATATCCTGCAACTATTGTAAATTTTAGAGTACACATTTTTAGAAAATGTAACTTCAAAGTACAGCAGCCCCTTCCAGTTCCCGCCTAAAACCCTTAGTATAACTAAAGCTGTCTACACTACATACATCTACATAATTTGTAATAGCAAACAATAATCTTAAGGGTGCATATAGATATACGGCACATTTACTTATTACTTGAAATATAAAGCTAATTTTGGGTGGTTATTAAAAAAATTACCACGAATGACAGGTGCGAAGCGAAGGGGAGCACCCACCTTTGATTTGTTCATAAGCATAAGGTAATGAGATGCAACACATTAGGTTAGAAAATTGTCTATTGCACAAAATGATTTCCATTCTGGCCTCAAACTCAAACTCATGTCATAGGAATGAGATAGCTGTGTGAGCCACCAAGTAACCACAATCTTCAAAAGGTTTCATAATTTTTATAAGTATTAAACTTATAAAAATGTATAATATGACATCTACCAACACATGTAAATATAGTATACAATTACTTGGTGTAAGAAATTCAGATTATTTTTATTGCCTTGGCCTAAAATAAACAACTTTTGACTTGTGATGAAACTTTCCATTAAAGTGGTACTCCTTCAGACAAGATATTAGCATGTACCTAAAAACAAATAGGACCCGAAAGCGTTATATTAAGAAAGTACAAGGAAGTACGCTTAATGGATCTAATTGACCGTAATTAGGCTAAACTGGAGTTCAATCGTGCACTGAAGTTAGAACTATGATTGCAATAAATAAGACAAATATCTTTGAGGCAAGAATATACAAGATTGTTAAACCATGCAGAGTTTCATGTGAGTTTTAAATAAAGATATTGAGTAACATAGTGCAAAGGGCAAGCGGTACTTATTGGCCAGGCCAGAAATCGTTTTTAATGTGTTGAAATATGAATCCACAAATGTCTGTGTTACGATAAGGTTTAGACACATACCTAATAAAAAGAATTCGGGAATGCTATTTCAGCACTGTAAAACTCATAAACTCGTCGGCACACACAAAATATTACACAGAATACAGGGTTTTTCGGTCAATCCAACTTGATTTAATCCAACGACATAACACTCAAATAATTGTTCTTAATAAAGCAACTTTTAATAAGATAAAACATAACCCGAACACTTTTAATACGTAGCTTATAAATAATCACTATTCATGTGGAATTCGTTGAAATATTCATCTATGACTGCGAGTACGAACACGGCATCGAAGGCGAAGCGAAAGACCAACCGCGAAAAACATCCACCTTCATTCCGTTCCGCCCAAGTCATAGATAAAAAAACAGATAAGATACTTAAATTCGTAAATCGTAATGTGAAAATTTGGAGTTAACTAGAAAATATTATTTGTAACTAAATTTTATAGCTGATACTGTACTTAAAGCTCAGTTTTTGTTTTCCTTTATCAAATTGCCCATTTGTTTATTATTGTTTACTTTTTCCTTATAACTTTTATAATATACATTATAATCATAATTATATTTCCACCCAGAAAAAAAAAACGCTGTTTCTAATAACAAAGTTTTAAAGTAAGTATTAAGCATAATTACAGAGCAAACAATTTCAGCTGAACTATTGACTATTACTATGATTATGATAGTTTACAATAATCATGAATCCACATAAAATAGTTGCAAAACTGTTGCTGCTGCTAATACTGCTAAAATTATTTTATACTTTCATGTTTTTTGAATTCGTTTATTTTTTCCCATGAAACACCAATAAAAATTTATTCAAAACTAAAGAAACTTAATTAAAGTGGGAAAGACTTGTGCCAAAATGATTTTGTTAACTAAATTTGAGGTGTTAAATATATAGGTACATATTCCGCCAGTGTAAACCTTAGAATGTGACACAATTTCCATATTTTATGAATAAAAAATACTGACACCACATAAATAAAATCATTGTAAAAATGTTCGAACCATTACATTACGAAAAAGCAATAAGTAAATTGAACCGGTTGTGTATAAGTATCAAAATTATTATGCTTAAAGAAATTGTTCCAGTGGTACCTTTTTGTTAAATCAATACAATTTGACAAAACATTTACATCAAAATTTTTAAAAGTCTACTCTCACTTATTATTAGAATATGGAACGGAACTTTCTCAAAAAGATAAAGATGGAGCTTAAAAATTGGTAAAGTATGAATGTTGTGAACCATTTCCATCTTGTGTATTCATGGGCAATAAAACTTATTAATATTCTAAATTTCATTTAGATTAAATTTGAATAAATGGCAATAAAATTAATTCATTTCTAATAAATCCATTTAAAATTAAAGAATAGATTAATATATAAATTATTAAATAAAATCACTTCCCTTATATATTTATTAATTATATTAATATTATTATTAAATATATTACGCACATAATAAATATTTTAGGTTTTAGTGATGTCCTGTCTACAATAGTTAATCTTTGTTCAACATGATGTCATCAACTATTTACCATAGACTACCTTCTAAGGAACGTTTAGTTTAACTTGTCTATGATATTAGTTAGTCGATTACTGTAATCGAATTGGGAAAGTTTTTGGCGGGAACTGAAAAGGAACGATGTGTTGTGCACTTTTATTTACTAATATTTTTTTTAAATACTTAAAAATGAACAATAAGCGTAGGATGTTTATAGTTTTTGAGTAATAATTATGTATGTGTTTTTGTGAGAAATGTGAACTGCGTAGTCAAATGTGGCCTTTTTAGTCACAAGAACCCCGTTGATTGGCGTCAGTTGACCTACAACCCACATTCAGCTAAGTTAAACATAGGCTTATGAAAAGGAAGAAACTGTATTGTAAGCTAAGATTTGGCTTAAGGGCCTAGCTTTCAAGCCATAAACCTAAATAATAACTGTAAATACTGTAATTGAAAGGATTTTTTTATGGCGGGAACTTAAAGAGTGAAACATCAACCAACCAAAGCAACCAAATCAAAATGTACAAATAGATATTGGTCGTTTTCAACTTGTTTTCATGATTGAAAACTCTTAACTGGTCATAGTTGGTTAGTTATTATTCTAAGATTTGTAAAAAAATCCTAAGTGGCTTGTTTTACAGCCTTATAGATAAAAAGCTACATTATAATATGCCAGGTAGGCCACTCACAAAAGCTCGATGGGTCGCAGACAGTATAGCGGGTTTCATAGATTTATAAAGCTGATTATTAGACAGTTTTTTTTTTTTTTTTAAACTTCTGGCTGCAATGCCGTTTATGCATTGATTTTGCCAATGTCGAGAGTAAAGAAAAGCCAGGTGAAAAAAAAATGGCTAAATAAAAAGCAATTTGACCGGTAAATTAAAAAGAAAATTCTGCAAATCTAATATAATATAAAAAGATGCATTAGACAGATTAACGATACTGAATAAATTTGGTTGAAAGGCACATGACTCAAAGATGACGCTATTTAATAACATTGAAGGATTTTAGTTTACATTGAAGGATTCAAGTTTACATTATTTATATACATCAAAGTGATGTATATTGTTTCATCTAATTCAAATATAGAATTGAACCATCTAATATTGGTTAAAGATCGTTTTATAAAGATTGGGGTAGCCTATTTAAAAAATTGCATTAAACGGGTCATTTCTTTCTTTTAATTTTGATGAATCAGCCAAAGTGATTCATCTAGACACAAAGTAGTCTGTTGTGTCCTTAGACCATATATATCCCAATGGTTGTCTCATCAATATTTGAAATAAAATTCAACTAAATTAATAGATTATCTTATGTGCGCCCAGGTATTACTTTATTTTTATTGCATGAGTTCAGCAGACAGGCAGACGGCCCACTTGATGGAAAGCGGTTACCATCGCCTATGGGCATTTGCAACACCAAAGGTGCTATAAATGCGCTGCTGCTCTCTTAAGGGATACTGGAACCTGGTCACTAATGCCGGAACACAACTTAAAGTTGTTACGGCGTCATACTTTAGACCAGGGGTAATAGCCATCCAGTCGGGCAAATGCCCTACCACCTGGCAAATTCAGAAAATTTGTTCATATATATTATAGAAATGTATATATAATAGGTATAATGATTTAGATTCTTTGATAGGAAACAATTTTAAATTAGAGCAATAGATTTTTTGATATTTAGATAAATGAGAGATGATATTTTTTTATTTTGTTGTAGGTATAGGTTTGTATTTGTCCATTACCTCGCCTAATATTCAGCGAAGATATATTAATGGAGAACGCTTACTAGAAGGTACCTATTCACACGGGAATTGAAGACACCCAGATTGTAGGTATCGGGAAGAATAGACTCTGGCAGGGAATTCCACTCATTTGCGTTGTGTATCATGAAGCAAGGCAAGGGCTTTGTTCCTATTGGTGGTATGTAAACCACATACCGGTGGCGCATGCCAGTCGCCAATGCGCCTGGTTGTCCAATGATAGAAGGCAGACAGCGGGATCATTGATGAGCTCCAATTTAGAGCCGGTTTTAAACATCTAATTCTAGGCGTTCTACTAATATTAGGAATGTGAAAGTTTATGATGGATGTATGTTTGTCACTATCCCACGCAAAAACTACTTAAACGATTTTGATGTAACTTCACAGTAATATAGTAACTGTAGCTCTTATAACAACAGTTAATCTCCGCGTGACGTCCTATAAGCCCCGGCATCCCTATAGCCGCTGTTGAGTTTATATTTAACCTCTATTAAATTATATTTGCAGTCAGTCGCAAAATACACCTTTATGAGTAAAAGCGTAGTTCATTGTCAATCCTGTTACAAGTCAAAATAACAGTGAACATTAATAGATCCAACAGCCACCATTCCCATTGCACATTCCAAAGTGTATCCGATAAGAAACCAATAACCAGGAACCTTGTATCGATGTTGGAGGCTTAACATTTTTATTTTGTCACTTAATAGCTGGTCATTGCCTATTATCTCCTTGACTCGGTGATACTAAATTAATGTGATAGTAGTAAAACAAATCACGCTTACAAATAAAAGTAATACATTTATTCTGGACACATTTTATTTAAAAAAGAATATAAAAGTAAAAAATATCATGTTACATTAACACATCACAATAATTACATTCCAAAAATTGAATGTTACTTTCCTTTTAAAAATTAATTCACATTATTCATATATTAATACTAAGTTTCGAGGAAGTGCTAATGAAATTAAAAAAGGCAGAGCGCTTTTTAGTTTCTTACTTTAAACCTATGTTATTCTACGTTGATTATTAACCTAATTAAATCCATATTAGCCCGTAAGCATCCAAAAGCACCGCCTCAAATGTGATTTGCATTCACTAAAAATAGAATCAAATAAATAAGTACATTAACAAACTAAAAAGCTTACGAATATAGAAGCTTTGGAGGTGCATTTAAGCACGCAGTCTTGTAACATAGTGAATAAATGATATTATTGCAATTTCGAAATTGCTGCCTCTTTATTTTCTGTTAGGATATTATACATTATTTTGAAATATCGCAGCTAATTTACCTTTCTATCATTTTAACAGAATACTACAAATGACAATTCTAGTGCTTTTGTGTTATCTAGATGGTTAGTTCCAGTATGATAGTTAGGTATTACCTAGTATAGATTGATCATAAAGTTAGGTCTCCACCACAGAAAATTTGCTAACTTTTGTGTTGGCAACAAATGTTTCTGAAATGACCTTGTGTCGTCAACGAAAATTGTAAACAAATGTCGGGAACCGTGTTTCCATATTTAGCGATAAACATATAAAAAAACGCGTCTGCTGCTGATTTTCATTCGGTCAGTGGCCTTTCCACTTGCAAACAAACAGAAACATGTAATACAATGCCTGTACAATATCATCGTTGTACATGTCGCCAACAATACTGATGGAGACAGCTCGTTGTCAACTGAAATGTTTCTCAAATTGCTGGCGACTTTTTCAATTCGGTGGACACACAATTGAAACAAAAGTTGGTGATTTTTTTGTACAGTTGGAAACATAGAAGTTTACAACAATGTTAGTGGAGACGCGCCTTAACTGCGTATACGTAATGTGGAAACTGACTTATTTAGTTCTGATACGCTGTTTAGCTACGAAATTTAAAAGAAATTTACTAAGAATTTTTAGTGATTAAGTCTCATAATATGTTTTAGATAAATACATTTCAAAAGCAACAGAATAATCACCTGTAATGCCTTCTATTCAGGTTTCAAAAGCTTTTTGTAGTAAGACACGTTTGATGTCGGACGATTGTGATTCCTAGTCCAATTTTCTACATATTTACTTGTTACAATCTTTACTCTGTTCTTCACTTTAATATTGTCAAACATTTAGAATTCAAACCATACTTCATAACGGCCAGGGATCTAGTTTGGTCGCTATGCATCTTTTTTAAGGAACTTTCTACACACTTTTACAAATAATTATATAGCCATACGACCTCGGTCTTACTCGCGGATCATTTGCTCCGTCACAGACCCATAGATTTTTTACTGCCTCAGTTGCATGTAGTTATAAATAGAAACGTAGCTGATTATAACTATACAACTGTAATAACATCTAAAATTAATAATTTTATAGCACCGTTAAATTTAATAACAATACATGCCTGCGTCAAAACAAAAAGGCTTAGAATAAAAATAAAACTTTGATAACATTTTTGTATATAGAGCCTGCGAAAAATTCTTTATACTTACTAATCTTTATCAGTCGTCGAGATTATATGGTTAGTTTAAAATAAAAAGCTAAATAAAATTCTTAAGAGATCTAAGGCGTATCACCAAAATGCAGAATTATCTGACAGTTGGAAGTAATTTGATCTCTTTATCGATTGGTTCCAGGAACAGAAAAACTAAGCAACCAACACGTTTTAAAACGAGGACGCCTCTTTTAATTGCTCTTTTTCGTTCTGTTTCTAAGAAGCGAATACAGAACTAGGTCTTTAAATTATTATTTGTTTCCTACACCTAATACGGTCTAGGATACGGCCAATTATTACTGGAGGATGAATGATGATCTAAATAAGGACTGTCAGTTAACAGCAACTTGCTTCCACTGATACCAGAAGTTGAGCTCTCGCTAGAAGAGAACATACTTTTACTTCCAGTGTAGAATGAGAGGGACGTATGCAAAGGCTCTCTGCCAAGCCTACGTCTAGCTCGGACCAAAGAGATGAAAGCGACGGCAATCGCACAAAGGAATATGATTCCTAAGACACAAAACGCAAGTGCCATTTTGCCAGGTGATAAACAAATTGTCTTGTCGCCCGGTGAGAAACCACGGACGAATTCTTCTTCTTCGACTTCTATTCTTCTCGAACCTGTTAAAGAAAACAAATAAGAGGTTAATCATAACCAAAACAAAAAAAACTAAAAAGACTGGTTTCAATAATAGTAGTTGATTACTAATTTTTATGTTTTATAGTATGAGCAGATTTAACATTGAAACCGATATGAGACTGGTCATTTCTGTCCTTCAATTTGGATGAATCAACCAAGTGATCCATATAAACAGAAACTTTAATTATTCGATGTCATGGAATACCGTCGTGTCCTTACAGTTCTATGTCTTTCAACCAAATTGACTCAATATGGTTGATCAGACTAATATCAGCATTAAGGTTCTAGAATTTAGGCATCGTAAATTCTTTAATATTCTATAAATCTAAATACCATCCAGCTTCAACATGGCATTCATTACCTAATACAACGAAAAATTAAATTACAAAAGAGTATATACCCAATTTAAAATAATAGTTTAATTTATGTATCAGCTATGTTGCTCAAAAGAATAAAATCATCAGTCTATGTATGAAAACATCATGCAGAAAGATACTATGGATTTTGATACATTGTTGCGTAGTGATAGTCTAAAGATATGTATGTAATACATAAGAAGTCGATTAAAATTTGGCTGTTTCTTGAATTAAAATATTTATTAGCTGATAAATTCTTCAAATACCAATATTTTTCAAGAATCTCAAAAGCGCCAAGAAAAATATGACGGCGTCTGTAAAATATTTTACAATAACTTGTATTAGGTATCCATGATTTTAAAAAATATCAATAAATTATTAAAGTCACCTCTTATTGACGCTTCGTCTTCCAACTCTATATTAGGAGCATGTACTTCAATACTGTTATACACCTCTAATCTATCAATAACCACGCCTTTAGCATCTTTGTCCAATCTCGCTTTCCTTAGCAATCCATCTCTAGTTTGTTGAGGTTTCTGCAAAGCCTTGCAATCTACTAAAGGGCATGGACCTTTACACAATTCAATAGCGCAAGTCAAATGTAATTTTGCTCTATCAGGGAACTTGAAAGCAGCAAACGTAGTCAGAGCATGTTGATATGTCATAATATGCTTCATCATATAATCTGGATCAGATTTAGATATTCTAATATTAATGCTCTCGTCAATGTTTCTTTGTGCATCTACAGGTTCTAGATCAGAGAAGTCTATTTCACTGCTCTTATGTTTATGTCTGTGGATAGTCGGTTTGTTGAATATGGTTTCGTCAATAGGACAGCCGGCTTCGTCGAGTAGCTTCTGAGATGCCTCGCCAAGTCCGTCGTGAGCAATGCAGTTGGTTACGCGTAAACCGATGCCAACTGTGAAGATTAAATACTGATTTAATTGTGTTTTGTTCCGATTTGCACTATTATATTATATATTATAATGTTTTAAACATGCCGTGTCTGTATATCGAAGCTATTAAAAAAGAACCAACTGGAATAGACTATATAAACATCGAAGAACACGATGCAATATTTTTTTATTTCTTGTCTGTTTGTTGGTTTGTCTGTTAGTCGGTTTGTTCTGTCTGTTTGTTCGGGATTCACGAAAAACTACTTCGCCGATTCTGTTGCGGTTTTCACTCTACGACAGTATATTCTTAAGCTTAAAATGCACTTACTTTTTATGGGGAGATCACTACTTTTAATCCCGCGGGAATCTTTCTGGAAATGATTTAAAATGGCCAGATTTAAAAAAATAATCCCATTGTGTTTTTTTTTACTGATCGATAGCAATTTAATATAATGAACTGTGTGATATTTTTATCCCGGGAATTCCGCAGAAATTTTGCCGTAAGCGATTTGTAGTTGTTCGGATGTGTAAAACTTAGCTTATTAAGACATAGTTTTCGCTAAAACGATGGCCTACATTCTTTTTCAAATACTGCGGTATTGTTTTCCGTGAATAACGTGGGAGTTTCAAGTCAAGCGTGGACGAAGTCGCGGGTACATCCTAGAACTTATTTTTTTTTGTTATGTTAGGTAAGTATATTGTATATTAAGTAATTATATATACACCAGAGTAATCTCTGGTTAAAACTATTTTAAATCAGTTTTCACGGAAAACGAATTAGTAATGCCATCTTGTGGTTCTCCAGGAAAACTAACACTTAAGAACGAATCAAGGAAGATATTCTTCGTTCAATGGCAATTAAGTAAAAGTAAAAAGGGATTTACCCAAAGAAAACGGTGACCTAGGCTCAGTCATTCAGTCAGTTATTGTACTAACAGTCCAGTAGGACTACTAGTTAAGTTTTCTTTTATTGTATTAGTTTATAAAGTAATTGTAATAAATATTAAGTAATCTATTTTGAGCATAATTAAAATATGTAATACAAGTTTAATAATATGTAAGTTTTTCTAATCTTATTGCTGTCTGATATAGTACCTATCTAATTACAAAAATATTTTTCCTTACCAGGTAATGTACACTGTATAAGTAGCCTTGTGGGCTGTCCTACTTCAACGGTGGCTGGTTCAGCGGCAGAGACTGCTGGTGACAGTTCCATCCAAGCTCGAGCCGCCTCCATTAACATTTCGCGTTGTTCCATTTCGGCTGGATTTACAAAACCTTGACGATTTCGACCAGTTCTGAAACAGGAAATATTTACCTTAACTGATCAGTCCAATTAATATTATTGTGACATTATTATCGAAACATATTTTAGGTAAATGTGTATTTATTAATGTTTTATCTTTTTTGGCGGGTATTATCTTTACCATGATTGACAATGCATATAAATTTTATCCAGTGCGTAGCTTTGTTTTGAGAATAATAATAATGTAAGCATAAAGTTTATATTGCATACCCTATTGCCCTAAACAAGGGAAATGTTTGCCGTTGTATAAAATCTTGGGAGATACCAAAAATAATCACTGTTTTCCATACATTTTTGTCGAATATGTTATTTTAATCATCGGTTAAAAGTCGGTGCACACCAGCCTTAGACGGCGAACGCGCCTATGTTGATAATTTATTTATGTTGATTTAAGTCGGCAGTCAAACAAACATTATTTACTAATAACAGAGAGTTCATATTATACAAAATTAATACTGACGGGAATCCAATCCGGATTTTCTGGGTTCTATTCTACTTGGCAAACATGCGCTTAGAGTACTAGCACAGAGGTGTAAATTATTATTATACTAATAGGTAATTATAGGTACATGTTGTATCTTCTTAGATCACGGGTCTTATTCATGATGAGCACCTTAGGAAAATTTGCGTGAATCTATAGGGAGACCAATACATACAGGCTCTTGGTCCAAATATAGGATCAGATTATACTTCTGACCGCCCCTGTGTCCACCATACATGGGTAAACCACGGCCAGAAAAAAACTATTGTAAACAAAATGCGAAAATCAGCTTGCGCTCCCTTGTCACCGAGGAAAATAAAAAATATTTTTCATGTATTGTTTTAAGGGTCTGTAGCCATTTTGATAAAAACTGAATCCTCATGTCCGCCTGTCCGTTTCATGACATTTGCAAGTGTGAAGAATTAGGCTTGCTTAGCCTACTAGGAGCTTACTAGCCCTGCGCCCGGGTGCTACGTACCCCCGAGTAGAGACAACTCTGGTAGTAAATGGAAACAAAATTAGACTGTAGTGGAACACTCACAAGCCAATAGATGGCACTGTGCAATAATTGAGGTCTCAAACTATTTCCTAAACGTACAAAGAATATATACAAACAATATTAGTCTCGCTGGAAGATCTACCATAGAAGCGGAGGACCATTCCAATCATTCCATCTCACTCCTCCACCCTATCTAAACGGGTCAGTGGATCACCCTAAAAGACTCTTTGGTAAAATCTAAAAAAGATCGTGTAGTCTATAGTAGAATTATTTTCTCTGTGCAGTTTGGGTCATAAATAATCGGAGCGGTGAAGCGAGTATTTCGCTCTCTCTTCCACTCACGGGCCTTATGGGCATGCATAGTGGATACGCATTATTGTTGTCGATAAGCGTTATCGATAGTGTATTTAGTTTTGTCATTTTGTGGGTTAGTGATATAAATGAAAGAAAAAAATAGATAAAACAACGTATTAATTAAAATAAAAATAATAATGATTTTACTTTTTACCCGCAGGGGGACTTTGTGGTGAAGCCTTAGGTGAGTGGCGACACCTCGTACCTGACTCCGGGGGCCAAGACAAGGCTCCCGCCTCCGTGCTTGCATTAACCAGCCGGCACGGAGTGGAGATCGCTAGAGCTAAGACTCAAGCTCCAGGGGTGGAAGTGATAAATGGCCTAACGTCGGAAGTAGCTTCGGTGAACCTGCAGCCCACCTCTCTACACCCTTTAGCCACTCACACCCATGTTGCCCCTGCCTTTTATGGCATTTTTAGGGGTCCATGCAGGGAGTGGCGAGTCACCGTCTGCCCATTTTTCCATGTTCCCTGAACATTGCGACGGGCAGACGCCATAGTCCCCATATACCCAGACCGCCAGTACCACTAACAGTTCACCCCAATAGCCCGGTACTTTTTGTCCTCATTTCCCACAATAGTCCTACACTGGCCGGGGCTTGTCCTTAGGTACATTATTATATGGTGTAGACAGGGATAATCGCCGGTCAGTGTCACGCCACATATTTACATTAAATTTGTCAAGGGGCCTCTACGTGTTGGCCTCCCCATGGCCCCACGCAAGCCCTCCAAAACACCGGGCCATTTTTATGGCCCGTGGTCTTGAAAGACATACATATAATGATTTAAAATAAATTATTAATTAGATATCTATGTATTAAAAAACTATAAGTACAAAAGTTTAGAATGTAACAAGTTATATTAAAAATAAATATAAATACTTACATCTAAGTTTAAAATTAACAGCAAAAAAGATAATAATGATTTTTATAAGAATGATAATCTTTCTTTGATAAGAATGAGTTTTTATCGATAATGGCGTTGCGCCCGCGCGCAAATGCTCACCGCCTTAGCCGGGCTGAGGCCGAGCTTTGATTTATGACCCAAACTGCACGGAGAAAATAATTCTACTATAGTTATTAATATTAACAAAAGCAATATGATCAATACTATTTTAATGGCGAAACGTAAAATAAAGCGCCTGACCAAAATTAAGATAAAAAACTACTCAAGTATATTATAAACCAAGTGTTAAAGATAGACCCCTTGTAATTTTTTGAGGAGTCATATACTATGTTATATTATTCACCTTGTTCTCTTAGTGTCTTGTCCTATAATTTCTCTTATTTTAGTGCTGATTACTGACTCCAGAGCTGAACTGTTGATGCGGACTGCACGACGTTGGAGCTTACACCTGAAAAATATTTCAAATATAATGTACTCTTAATCGCCGCAAATATGCATCCATCGGTGACAGATACATATTTACGAGTATTGCTTTTGGGGTTGAGACTTTGGGGCCATGGGGACGTGAGGCTTATCAACTTTATCGAGACCTTTTTAGGCGATTGAAAGAAGTCTCGCGTGACCAAAGGGCTGGCCTATATTTAGGGCAACGGATAAGCTTTGCCATACAAAGTGAGAATGCGGCCAGCATTTTGGGAACGCTCCCTACCGACAGCGATCTGGACTACATCGTTTACTTGTAAATATAAATTTATAGTAAAAATTTATAGTAGTATTTAATTTCTAAGTTTTTGTTTCTAATGTACTTAAAAAAAAATCTAAGTTGAACTTAGTATTTTACGAGTATATCTAACATAAAATATCAGCTTTGAATAAATTAGGATTAATCTCTCTGTAGTAATAATAATAATATAACATCAGTCTATAGATGAACAAACCATAGGCTAGGTAGTGCCCCTTGGAAATGACCAGAAGTCTTACTTAGTTCTGGGAAAAGAGATTCCGTAGTATAATCTAACAATCTATGTAAGTATTAAAATTGTACCTAGGTACATTCATTTTGCAATAAGTTATTTTTATACTATTATTTAGGGCTCGGTAGCTATTTAAACAAAACTTTTAAAGCCTTGTGAAATTCAGGTGTCTGTTGCTGTGTCTATCACAGCCATTTTTTTTCCAGAAACTGCTGGGTCTATATGAATGAAATTACATACATACATACATACATAACTTAACGCCAGGTCCCTTGCGGGGTAGGCACGAACAACAGAGCCCCATTTAGGCTTATTCTTACACACCTCACTTGCTTCTTTGACATTCATAGTTCTTGTCATGCACGCTCGTCTGTTCTTAAGGCTCCTGACATCACCTTCTGTTAGTACACGATCAATTTGATCATGGAAGGTGTGTCGTGGCCTTCCGCGACTTCTGCATCCATCCACTTTTGCATTGTATATCTGTTTAGTCATTCTTTCATCATACATTCTTTCCACATGCCCGAACCACCGGAGCATTCCTTTCCTTACCTTCACCCCGACACTCTCTTTCAGACCAACTCTCTTTCTTACTTCGGTATTACGAACGCGGTCCGCGAGCGTCACTCCGCAGATTTTGCGCAGTGCTCGCATCTCGACCGCGTTTACTCTACTTTCGTGCTCTCTATTCCATACCCAACTCTCGCTTCCATACGTGAGCGTAGGTACCAGCACCGCGTTGTGTATGGCAAGCTGGGCCTTCTGGCTGAGATTCTTAGCGCCTAGAAGTTTACCTAACGCTCCATTCACACTATTCCCCAAATTCACTCTTCTTTTTATATCAGCGGTGTACCTTCCATCCCTGCTAAAAGCACATCCGAGATATACAAACTCATTCACTTGTTCCAGCATAACATCATCGACCATTATCCTTGCATTCGTTCTGGTTGTTTCTCTTTCAAACACCATCACCTTTGTTTTCTTCGCATTCAAACGTAAGCCTCTCGCCTGACAGTCATCTTTCATAATTGTGACTAGTGTTTGCAGTTCTGATGGCTATTCGGCTAAAAGCACGGCATCATCCGCATAAAGCAAGCTGCTAACAACTAGATCACCCATCCGCACCCCAACATCCATCAATCTTAATCTCTGGAGACAATTGTCCAGATATAGGATGAACAGCAAAGCCGACAGCACGCAGCCCTGCCGGACGCCAATATTGACGTCAAACCAGGGCGACAGGCTGCCGTCCACCCGCACGCATGCCATACAGTCCTCGTAAGTGGACTGTACAGCACGCAGCAAATGGCCATCAATCCCATATCCGGGCAATATGTCCCAGAGGTCCTTCCGCACAACCCTGTCAAATGCTTTCTCTAGATCCACAAAACCGCAGAAAACCTTCCGGCCCATAGCCAGCTGCTTCTCCACGATATTGCGGAGCGAGAAAACTTGATCCATACATCCCCTTCCATTTCTGAAGCCCCCTTGTGCATCCCACAGTAATCCATCGGATACCACTCTCATTCTCCTTTCAACAATTTTCGCATACACTTTAGATGCTGTGCTGATCAAAATTAAGTAGGAATATGTAACCTACATATCGCTACACAATGCTGTAGTAGAATCTATTACATTATAAAATTCTAAACATGCTGTACATTGAAGCTATTTAATAAAAATACAACTGGAAAGACTATAAACGATGGAGAACACAATACAATTCTTTTTAGATTTCTTGTCTGTTTGTACGGGTTTCACGTAAAAACACTGGGCCGATTTCGAAGCGGTTTTCGCTGGTCGACAGCAAATTCTTAGACTTAAACTCTGCGCTACTTTTTTCCTGGGAATGCCGCGGGAATTTTTATGAGAATTATCTAAAATGTCCAGATTAAAAAAATCGAATTTCAATGTAATTTTTTTAAGCGTACTACGTAATCGTGTGTAATAGTTAGAACTTGAAAGATCATAAAAACTTGTTTTAATTACATTGCAAGATTTTTGTTTCCAAACTAGTGTTTCTGTTCCTACCAACTTTTTAATTATAAACACTCATACTTGCATCACTTACCACTTAATCAAACTACATCTAAACTTGTACAGGCCTCATACTAACATAGGTAATTTTTTTTCCTTACGTAATCAGCTAAATGTATTGGCCAACAGGTTGCTTCTGGTGACCTGTATTACAAGGTTTTAATTAATTCAGGCATTAAAACCTGTGAGATAAAAGGGTACGCACCTTGCACAATTTTCAGTATGTCCTTCGATAGCTTATATAAGCTAGGCACTGCACAACACTCTCACATCTTCGAATTGAATGTTTTTAAAGTTTTACATCGCGGTGTGGTGGATCAATTTTAAGTTCTTATTTAGGGTAGAACATTTTAATTTGTATGCGTGCGTACCGGGCGAGTTTTGCAACGTCCCTTTTTTGGAACGAAATTTGTTAATGATTCCTGATCGGTGGGTTTGTTGCCTTTAAGGAACAACCCTTAACAGTTGATTATTGCGGACTTATTCGATTTTTTCATTGATTAATTGATATAGTTTAAGAATCATACCTAACTAGCAACTCCTGATCCGATGACTGTTGTAGATGCTTGTCCATCTGCACCACCAATTCCACATTGTAGTACAAGTCGTCATCGTCATCGGGCTCCTTGACCGTGGTGTTTAGAGTTGAAGTCCTTACACCACACGCGTTAGACGGTAGGTGCAGAGAAATTTTGTTTTGCAGACTACCTGAAATTCATATAATTGCATATTAGGACGGAAAAAGAAAATAAAGCACTTTACTCAATTATTTATTATAGGTTTTAGGTAGGTTTTTATTCTTATTATGTAAATACCTGTTTATTTTTGAAATATGTTTATGATACTTTTAAACTGTTCAATTTTATTGTACACAACTATGCCTCTTGTTTCTCCCCTCTCATTAAATCAATTTATGTTTCCTGACAGAAAGCTCTTAGGGTCGCATGTGTAAATCACCACTATTTTATAGCTTTACATGTAATTCTTTAGTGTACAATCAGCATCATATAGTTAGTGACAGTGAAGATGATCAAATACTTAAGAACATTTAAAGTGATCATTATTATCTATGAAATAAGAAAATACATAGAGAGTTAGACGTTTTTTCAACAGCGGTGTAGTCGGTGCTTGCATCATACAGTATGTTTTATCAACCGGCTTACCTTACTTTACTACTCTTCATAATGATTAACCAAACTATTGGCTGATAGATAGAAGTCTGCGAGGACACTAATACCACAGAGACAAGAAAATCGCCGCCCGCCCGGCGGGGGATCCTCTGCTCTGCGGGTAATACCTACCACTCTTATATATAGTGTATATATAATCTATGCCTCCCACATATATACGATTCCAAGGGGATAGTGATTATTGCAAATTAGGGTAAAGGTAAATCGGCGGGAAGGTCAGCAGAGGACTTTATTTAGCAATTCATATGTTATACTAATAAAATAAGTACTAAGTTATCTTACGTAAATTAGCTACATATTTCAATGGTCCGTGAGCGACCTCGGAGTAACGCAGTGGATTAGTCTTGTCTTACGATTTGCGCAGGCCCCAGAGAATTTTAAACTTAAGTACATAAATAAATATTGATAGTAGTAGATAGTATTAGCTGAAATTTACCTAAAGCCTGACACTCCTTAGAAAAATCCTTGCTAAAGACGAGTCCTTTGAAGGGCTGTGCCATTTCCAAGCGCACAGTTATAGAACCTTTATCGCAAGTGGTGGTGACATCTACTACTCTGTTTGATCTGGTCTGTTGTCCTCGACTTGGTGCCACCAGAAGAAGCAGTAGGATGATCCGCCACATATTGGCACCACCTGGAAAAAACAAAGCTCAATGTTTATTAAAATATCAGATCTTGTCTAGTTGCTCGCCATTTTTAAAAAACTAGTACGGACATATTATCTCACTTTATAATAAATATTTAATATCATATTACATGTACGTTTATTTAATAATGTATTTGTATATTAATATTACATATATTAGTTATTATAATTATAATAAGTTTATTACATTTTAGGTATATGTATTGTGTGATATTTATATATCCTATTATATGTGTATTTAATTAGCACACCACCGTCATAAACTTACGAATTTCCTGTTCATAAAATCCATAGCCCGGGTTGTCTGGAAGAGATCGCTCTAAAGCGATAAGGCCGCCCATTGCTCCTACTCTTACTGTTTAATGTTACAAATGTAATTTGTTTATTTTATGTGTATGTGGTGAAAAATAAATTGTTTTCTATTCTATTCTATCTTGACAGAAGCCAAGAGTGATACTGCCAGTTGCTAAATAGAACGGTAACACCGTACTCGATATGTCTTAAGTATATCAGGTTCGAATTTAATAAACGATTTGTTAACTGTATCATTTTTTGTTTCTTTCGTATATAATTATGTAGGTATACACTATTCATGTATTTATATTTAATCAAAGATGAGGATATTCTCAATTCGTCTGTATGTTGTTTTTTTAATGAAACTTTTTTAACCGACTTCTCGTTGCTTTTTTTTAAATGTATGTTCGCCGATTACTCCGTCATTTATGATCCGATTTACGTGATTCTTTTTTTTGTTCGACGCGGAATAGCTTCCAATTAGTCCCCTAAAAATTTTACATAGTTTGGCCCAGTAGTTTTCATTTTATGAACATTTTTCATGAAAATAATTTTCACTCCGTTCCATATGTACACCGATTACTCTGAGATTTATGATTCGATTTAAGTGATTCTTTTTTTTTCGACGCGGAATAGCTACCATGTGGTCCCCTAAAAATTTGACATAGTTTGGCCCAGTAGTTTTAATTTTATGAATATTTTTCATGAAAATATTTTTCACTCCGTTCCATATGTACACCGATTACTCAGAGATTTATGATTCGATTTACGTGATTCTTTTTTTGTTCGACGCAGAATAGCTGCCATGTGGTCCCCTAAAAATTTGACATAGTTTGGCCCAGCAGTTTTCATTTTGCGATCATTTTTTTGTTCCCGGTTCTTGGGACCTATATTTTTTAAGAAGCGCGTCACCATTCCTAGGTCCACCCATACCTAGACACCATAGCTAGACAGTAAAAAGTAACAAATAAAAAATAAAAACTTCGTTTAAAAAAACCGACTTCAAAAACTAAAAAACTAAAATGTATAAAATAACTTATTTCTAAAGCTATTATTATTAATATATAATTATCTAAAACATCTTGAAGTCGGTGCAAAGCAAAACATAAAAATTACTATATTTTGAAAATTACTAAGCACCGACTTTAAGATGTTTTAGATAATATATATTAATAATAATAGCTTATAGAAATAAGTTATTTTATACATTTTAGTTTTTTAAGTCGGTTTTTTTAAACGAAGTTTTTATTTTTTTTTGAATCGTGATTCGATCCTCGATGAAACGAAAAAATGCGACACTAAAAAGAGACAGTTAATAATTTAATCACTCCTAAAGATAGAATTGGAAATATTTTGAAGTTTTTTCGTTATTTAAACACTGCTTATATTGTGCACCAATTTTCATTTTTTTTTATTTTATTCGTAAGAGTATACACCCGAGGTATTCCTATGCTTACCATCAGGATCTGATGAGCAGATCGTAGGAAAATCGAGAACAACACTTGTTGACGAGCGTCAACAGCGAAGAGAGAGATAGTAGCCTTGTATACACATGCCAGTAGTACAATTGCTATAGGAGCTTAATATATCAAAGCTATTCAAGTGCAACTATAAAGTAAAAAATAAAATTGATTTTCCCTCTTGTTTTACTAACTACTGCGACGAATGTTACAAAAACATACTGTTTCAAAGAGAGAAATGAACCCCACTAGATCGCTGTATTAATAATAGGTGAGATTTATTTGTCGTAATGTTTTATTTATAAAGTGAATTTATTTGCTTCTTATTCCGCTTTTTGACAAAAAAAAGAAGCAACCCAAGGACGTTGCTGGTTTATTTCATCTTAGTGAAATTTAGTCTGAATTATCTTATGAATTTGTTTACTTTTGTAATCATAAAGTGAAATAAGTACGAATAAATAAGACTTTATTTTCAAATAACTTTTTGAGTCATTATCATCAAATACTTATCATCATTTATTTTATTTAAATCCTTACACACTCAAAAATAAAGATTATTCAACAACTTTAAATATTCTTGATTTATAATTGATTAGTAAACAAAGTAGAAAAACAACTCATAACGGGCCAAAACCTTAAACGCTTATTCCCAGAAAAACGCAAATGAAATATTTCTTTATTTTATTACAAGCGTGTGGCATTATGAACCCGAAGATTTTGGTCCTGAAATAACAAGAAGATATAATGTGATTTATGTGGGCCAATCCCGGCGGCACTGCAATGCCGGGCCGACCCGTGACGGGAGTGGAGCGAGCCCCGAACATCCCGTCGAATTACAAAAATCAGTTTAATATACTGGTCCCGCGGTGCGGGAACTTTCAGATATTAAGCTGAAAAGAACAGATACTACACTTTGATCTTAGCCAAAAGGCCGAGAAGCGATACTAATATAACATTAGTAAGGATATCCCTTCTACTTAATTCAAATCAGGTCAGCGTGATTGAGTTTTATCACAAGGTTGCACAGTGACATCTAGTTCTAAACTAGTGAACTAAAGATTAATGACAGTGATGATGATTTGGTGTAGTACATAATCACTTAAATCTGTACCAATAGGATTGGGAACGTGATTCGCTTACTTTATGGTACCAGAGAGTCTGATTTTCATGTTAGTACGGTGTTCGATAAAGCTTATTCTATTCTATCAACGTAATAAGCTAAACAATTAGACGTGTACATGGGAAGACAAAGCAGAAAATGTAAAACAATATACTGATGTACCAAGGTAATAAACACGAAAATCAAAAACAGCTAAAGAAAGTCCTAGGAAGTTAATGTCTAATTAATATAGTGAAAGTCTGCTATAAACAGTTTATCAAAGTGAATATCCATTTGATGAAATTGGTGACAATATTTACTCATTGGCTCCTTACTTAATTTTATAAAAAATATTTTGATATGAGACTTTATGTATTTTCAGACTAATTTAAGTTGTAACTATTTGAAAGAAATAAATTTGTGGAAGCTTAAAGGCGCAAATTGTTTGATTTTATACTCTTGAAACTAGATACCTATAATTACTTTCAAAATAAATTATGGTTCTTTACTTTTTGCCTATTATTCCCAAAACGGTTTAAAATGTAGATACATAAATAATATATTAAAAATATTTATAATAATTTTAAAACCCAAAATAAAGTGAAAAACAAATTAATTTAAGTTCACATACACAAGGTGTGCATGGACTTACTTTGGGAACACGATTGATTGTAGATATTTCTGAAAACTCAAAAGATATGGAATTTTCAAATATTGTTTATTAGATTGTTGCTTTTGGTCTAGAATTAATATTTTTATTATTTCTAGCTAATCAAAAACAAATTGCAGACAAATATTAAATATAAAAAGATACAAGAATACGTTTTTGCAAAGTAATTAATATCAAATAAGTTAAGAACCGTCCTGTGAGATAGGCGGTATAATTGTCTTAAACGTCTGCTAATCTAAATGGGTCATCAAAGATCGCCAGCAGTCAACGGAAATAACAGTTATCTCTAACAATATAGGGTATAGGGTACTATGTTAAAATTATAAGAAATAAACTAGCAATAGCTAACTGAACACAATAGATTTTTCGATTATCTTTTTACCGATCAGTAAACTCGAGGCCATTAAGGAAATTGTAGGCCAGTTGGTTCTCTTTAAGACGATTAGGTAATTCCACTACTTATAAATTCAGATGTTATTTTGGCTAAGTACATTATATCATCAGTCTGGTTAAACAAGACTCTTAAGATGACTTAAGATTGATTATTTGACGTTATAATGATATAACGTCAAACATAAAATATAAATAGTAAAGTTTGGGAACTATCACGTTTAATTCGTTAGAAATATATTTCCAGCACCTTAGTCGTTAATAATTACTTCAATAAAATGTTAATTGAAGTTAAAGGTTTACGATTCATAATTCCCACAGGATGCAGCTTAAGGCTATAAATAACTGAACAGGACTTAACTATCATATGTAGAAATCTAAGCATCAATTCGATTTTCTGTGTATTCATTTACAAAGCCGACGTTGAAGGTCCTGTATTATATTTTTTTACATTCCACCTACTATTTGCTCAGTGACTAGATATATTTCATTAAACTTCAGAATTGTATATTGATTTTTTCTATAAATGTGCACAATTTATATGTATAAAGCTAAAACATTTCAGCTAGTATTGTTTAAAAATCTCCTATAGAGTTCATTGACGGATATTTATAATTTAAAAGAATTTCTATTCCATAATAATAATGTAGTCATTTAGTGGCGGTGTTCACTACATTGACCATCATGATCATTGATCTTAAGTTCAACAGTTTAAAACTAGATGTCACTATGCAACCTTGTGATAAAACTCAATCACGCTGACCTGATTTGAATTAAGTAGAAGGGATATCCTTATTAATGTTATATTGGTATCGCTTCTCGGCCTTTTGGCTAAGATCAAAGTGTAGTATCTGTTCTTTTCAGCTTAATATCTGAAAGTTCCCGCACCGCGGGACCAGTATATTAAACTGATTTTTGTAATTCGACGGGATGTTCGGGGCTCGCTCCACTCCCGTCACGGGTCGGCCCGGCATTGCAGTGCCGCCGGGATTGGCCCACATAATATACTGATAAATGATGTTTAGGTAATCAGAACAGTCCTTACGTAATACGCATGGCTATGTTAGTATGTTAGGAATTAGCATAGCATAACAATCTCATAAATGTCTACTTTTAATGGAACCTGACAAGCAATTTTTTTTTTTACTTTTATGGCCTTACTTACAATCGTTTGTTAAATTTTAAGAAACTGCTTAGCAATTGATTAACGAAAATCTTACCCATAAACTTCTCTTAAGGGCAAGAGGTGGTGGTAAAGTAACTCATAAATAACTGTCAAAAATAACCAACATCGAGGGGTAGTTTAAGTGACTGCTAAGAGGCAAGATGCAAGCTTTCTTTGAAACAGCCATTGATTAGGGGCTTAAGAGTCTCTTATTTAAAAGATGGCTAATCCTTTCTTAACGAGATTATTATAAGTAAGGCCCTTAGTCTATGTAATTTTTGTATTATATATTTTTTTATTCCTGTTCTAATTTTTGGGAAATATATTTTCAAGGCCTAAATAATGCAAGAATCATATTCAAAAGTACACCCTGATACAAACGCTTCAGTGACGATTTGGATAAGACTGAAAAAGGCTGTTGTTCACAGATTTTTAACCGACGATTAAAATAATGGTAACCATCGGTTAAATGTTTATGTGCACCAACATTAGTAAACTTTGTAGGCTTTCCAACAGACTGCCTATTACATGATTTTTTGCAAAAGGTGATCTATTATGCAGATATATTGCTAACTAAGAGCGATTATAAACTTTTACTACAGTTTCCTTATGTTTTAAATTTTGTTCATTACGTAAGGTGACTTTTTCCTACGACATACTTTTTTCATGTAGAAGAAACCTTTACATTGATGAGGCTATATTTGCATTATTTGAGAAAGGATACCCGTTATCCGTGCAGGAACGTAGAAAGAATACAATTTCCTGCGGCCGGGCGACCTATCGTATGAGACATAACCCATAGCTAGGTGAGAGAGTATTTATCTGACTGGATGGCTACAACCTCTGGTCTAGAGTATGCCGCTAGAACAACCTTGAGTAGTGTTCCGGAATTAGTGGCCAGGTTCCAGAACGGCAGCACTGTGGTAGCATCGTTGTTAATATGAATGTCCATGGGCAATGGTAACCGCTTTCATTCGTGCGGACCGTCTGCCCGTCTGCTGAACTCGTACAAAAAAAATAAAAATAATCCAAAAGATTTTGGACAAAATATTGATTTAAAAAAAAAGATAGTTTTAAAACCTTTTTGACACCACACTGGAATAATAACAAATCATTACATAAACAGCTGTACATGATATTGCGTAAATGCACTTAGCGGCCAATTACAACTGTAGATGAGTGTGAGAGAAGTCAATTAGAGCATGATGGGACAGCGGTGCGTGGTCCGTGCGAAAACCATTCGACACTCAAGACTGAGGGGAAATAACTGTTATTTCTTTACAACGATTTGTAATAGATGAACTCTTTCTGTTATTCGAACAACACGAAGCCTACATTTCTTGTACAATTGTGTATTTATTCAATATTACAGTTTATTTCATATTGGGCGATGTGGGAGAAAATTACGTAAATAGAGAAATAAACATGAAAATTCTATGAAAAAGATTATTAAATAAGAACAAGATTCCCTTCAATTATGTAATTGTCACACAATGAAAGAGTTTATATGTATTTTATATAATTAAAATTATTATTTACTTCTTAGTTCGTTTTAGATATGGGTCTGCCACATCGTCCTATTTGAGATAAACCTTAGATGTACCACTGAAACCTCGTTGGTGTGCCCAAGATAACATCAGGAGGTCTAAACCGGCCGCTTTTGGAGAATTTCAACGGCCTCTGTGGTTGAGCGGGCTGTCTTTGCCGGCCTATCTCACTGCCCCGCAGAGGCTCCGGGTTCGATTCCTGGTATGGTAAATTTCGGAAACAAATTTTATTCGTTATTTACCATGGTCTGATCGGCCCCAGAGTGGTCCGTTGTAAATTACCCACTACAAAAGCGTAACTTGCTTTATTTGAGAATGTACAATGTGTGTGATTGTCTGTCGATTATTAATATATAAACCACACACCCGCGCGCGTGCCGGGTGCCTCCGCTACGATGTTCTTACCTCTGTGTTATCTAGATATGCTGGTAGGTGAAAGAGGTAGCATAAAGTTCCATTTTATTGTCATACTTGTCATACTTGCAATACGAATCTGCGAAAGCAGCCGTTTTAAGCCCGCAGATGCATAATATCACGAAACAAATGATCCCACGGCGATTTCTTCCAGACAACCTTTGTAAGTAGTATAAGAATGACAGCAACGTTGGTACATACATACTAGTAAAAATATAATTGTAAATCACAAAAAATAATTCTTATTTGTAACCAGTCGAAGGTCCCTACGAGCAATCCCCTAGCTAGTGTATATTATATATATTGTATTCATTATTAGTACGGTACCTTCCGAAAATAAAGAAGATAATAGATTACAGATGATGAAAGACGAAAATATAAGATTACATAATTATGATGTATTTATTGAAAGTAATGATCTTACCATCGCTTCCATACCAATTTTAGGTAAAGATTATTTAAATATTTTCATGTATTCAGAAATATTACATATTTAATCAAAGGCATTTTTTGTATAATTCCTGAAAGAGCTGGGTAGTGATTGCAGTATTCCTATTGAGTACCGTCGTCCACTCTGTCATCTTCAACATTAAAACTCTTTATTCAATAGATGCTACACACTAATAGCTCACATTGTGCCTAAACCGGTATATTATCTATGGTCTAAACGCACCACTTTATTATTTATCGAGTAATGTATCGAAGCTCAGATAAGATCAAGTGAAAGCATTTGCTTTGGATATGATTAATAATTCGGTGCGTATTCGATCGATTTGATTCGGTTTTCTTTTTTTAATGTGCTTTACTGGTGAGCAGCGATCTGTCATATAGATTAAAAAAAATAACAATGGAGGTATCATCAGTCATTGCCACCAAAGAGCAGAAAGATTTAAATTTCGAATCGGATTTTTTTTATCACTTTTTGTAAACTTCGTTTTATTAACGCATTTAATTCCAGTGCCATTGATTTTTTAATATAAGAGTTTCGTAAAATTTTGGATAAAAACTGAACTATAATGTCTGTCTCTTTGTGTACATTCCAGTCATTTTCTCAGAAAGTGGCAGTTTGGTGGTGGAAATTTTGGCAGAAAGAGTATATAGTGAAATAATGTAAAAATAAAAATTAGCGTGGCCAACTTTTAAATTATGAGGGGAGTAGTTTATGAGATATGGAGAGTTTTCGATTAATTAACAAAATCTAACAGATCACGTTTATAAACTTTACAGAAACCTAATATTTTCTTAAGTTTTCGCGACTTGTATACATAATAAAACTACGTTTTAACGGTTTTAAGTTATAATTTTGGTTTATCCGACGTTTCGGCCGCTTTTCAGTGGCCGTGGTCACTGTTATTATTTACAGAAACCTTCATTGTGCATGATTTGCCTCGGCGATGTAATCGAAGATTAGTAGAAATAAATAGACAGTTAAGTGAGATGGCACAGATGTTTGTTTTAGCTTTTAAGATCGGTTTTTACAACTTAATAACCATTTATTTACCTTAATACTGGTTAAAAATTAATATGAGCTCCATCAAACTAATTTCAAATTTCCACCAATGGTAATAAAGAAATTTAGGAATGGGCCATATACAACGCCTTGCAAGACGCAATTCGCCATTATGCATATTGCCGTTGATAAGCATTCATCATCGTTCTAGCGCTAAATGCCTGTTATTTCCCGAGCATCCGCTTCTGCGTTGGCAGTCTACCTTTTACTTCTCTAACATATAATTTTTAATCTACTTTGACCGAAACCAGCATGGTGAAACCAACTGGATACTAACTACTAGAATAACTGTAGAAAACGGTGCCTCGAAACTGTTTAAATACGAACACTCGTTGTGAAACTATCTCAGTATTCATTTTAAATCTACACTAAGTTGTAAATAAACAACTAGACTAAAGAGTTAGAATTTAAAAATAACAAAGAAAAGTATAATTGATAACTTGTTGGATTCTGCCTCCAGGCTCTTGACAATGGACGTTCATTCGCACTTACTCGCTTCTAAGAAAGTATATTTATAAAAAGTAACATAACAAAGTGGCATTGTTCTAAGCTATCTAGGCTTTAATCGATGATTTGGTCGACCGATAAAATAAAGTCTTCAGTAAACAAGGTACAAAAAGGGAGGAATGGAGCGATTCCATCGCTCCAGCACGCAATTTTTGATATACCAAATAATATTTTTCTTCTAACAACACCTGACTTTTGCTAGGACGATTCCCAAAAAAAGATTTAAAGAAACTTTACAATAATAATAATCTCGCTGGGGGGCCTTTTGGCTTCCACGTCGTATCCTACTCCTGGGGGCCTAGACAAGGCTCAGTCTCCGTGCCTGCTTTAGTTAGCCGACACGGACTGGACTGGACATCGTTAGAATTAGGACCCAGACTAGACTAGACTCCAGGGCTGGAAGTGATAAATGCCCTAACGTGGGAAGTAGCTTCGGTGAACCTACAGCCCGCCTCTCCACACCCCTTTGCCACTCATATCCGTGTTGCACCTCGCCAATCTTGTACTGCATTTTTATGGGGGCTCATGCAAGGCGTGGCGAGTCACGTTGTGTCCATTTTTTCAATGTTTTCCGAACATTGCAACAGGCAGACGTCATAGTCTCATAGTTAACCTTTAGTTCTCATTTCCTACAATAGTCCTACACTGGCCGGTACTAGTCCTTGGGTGCATTATTATATGGTATAGAGAGGGATAATCGCCGGTCAGTGTCACGCCACATTTAGATCAAATTTGTCAGGGGGCCTCTATGTGTTTGCCTTCCCAGGGCCCCACGCAACCCCTCCAACAAAAGTCCGGGCTATTTGTAAAATCTAAATCACGTTATCTAAGCATATTGGTCTCCAAACTAGATCTATCTTTACTTTGGGGACCTCCGTTCTAATTGGACCAATTCTGTTTGTGAAATTATTGTTTACAGTTTGGTTTTTACTTTCGTGATCTTTTATAGAATAAAACACCTTTACGAAATTAATATATCTAGATTTTAAAACCAAGTAGTTTTCAAAAAATAAACATATCGATCACCGAAAAAGATGATTTTAGAAATTTTGTTTTTGTCAAATGTGATATTTGCGTTCCTCTAAAAACGAGACTGTTAAGACATCCAGGTTTAATTACTAGGTTAGTGACAAAAATCCTTGTCGATATCGTTATCTAAAAATTACTTCTGGAAAAACAGTATAGTTTTAACTTATTAACTTGCCTTTTTTATAAAGCATCAAAGTTTTCTGGTAACAAATTTATCATGTTTTGTGAAAAAAGCTACGTTGTCTAAATAGGAACGCTCTTTTAACTTTTTATATTAATTACCCTTTATAAAAAATTCAATTTGTTGCGAAAAACTGTTACGTCGATTATGATCGCTGAGGTACCAAAGTTGACTATTTCAAAATTGCTAGATTTCTAGACCTTGTTCATAGTTGATTCATCTCGGTCGTATAGACCTAAAACTTATGTTTTTAGCTAGGTTCTTATCTTTATAATTTCAAAATAAAAACAGTTCTAGGACGCCTAAGGCGATCGCTTTTGGAGATTCGCTTAATGTAACTGACAATACAAAAAGTTATACTATATTTTGATATTTGTCATATTCGTAATACGAATCTGCAAAAACGGTTACCGTCGCCTACGGACATTGTAACCCTAGGCGCTACCAATGTCCTGACGCGCTCTACAGGGAGACGGAACTTGGGCATTAATGGTGAAACACAACTCAAGCTTGTTATGGCGGCATCCCTAGACCAGGGGTAGTATCCATCCAGATGGGCAAATGCTCTACCACCTAGCTATGGATTATTTTTTCGCGTTTTACGAGAGACTGCCCGGCTGCAGAGATTTGTACTAATTGTTAAAAAAGAATGTTTTTTATTTCTGCGCGATCAATAAATAATTTTGTTAATTGATTTGTAAATATAAATGATTATATGGAAATAATTATCCTTTTTGTTTTAACTATAACACTTATAATAAATGTTCATAAAAGCTTGTCTGTATGTTAAAGAAATGTACACGTAAATTAGTGTCGGCTTGGTTCAGACCCCGTATTACTGAGTTTAAAATATAATAAACCAAAGTCGTAATAACTTGTCAGTAGATAATAGCGATTATAATTTTCTTCTATTATTGTTCGTACCCATAGAGGTTATTGACATCTAATTTTTTACGTTGCGCTGTAATGATCAATTTTCTAAGGTAACTCCGGGTTGGTAATCGATTTTAACTTTGTATTACTTATTACAATAATTTTGAAGGATAAAAAGTGAACATTGCTTGTTGTCTTTTTTTTAAATATATTTTCCCACGTAAGCTGTCTGCTCAAGTTTTCTGTTGAATACTTTAAACAAAGTGTAATTAGGAGCGTACGGTAGTAACATGATCGTAGGTTAACCAAAAAATACTAGTTTTTAAAAACATATTTTAAGCTACAGAAGTTTTTTTAAGGGATTAATAAATAATAAGAAGGCTGGTGTGCACCAACATTTAACCAGTGGTTAAAATAAAATAATCAATGTTTAGCCATATATTTTTAGCGATTATTTCATTTTATTCATTGGTTAAATGTCGGTGCACACCAGGCTAAGTTACACAACATATTACTATGTATTTCATAAATTGAAAACAAACACTCAGATTTATAGTACTTAGTCTAAATGGGTCGCTTTGAATGTATAATTAAAATTTTACATAATTTTTTATCGCATTAGTAAGAATAAATCTTTTTTTTTAAAGAGTTTTATATAAAAGTTATAAAAACATAGATACTTCTGTTATATGTAAGCACTCCATTTGCTTAACTAATTGAGCTTTAATATTCATAATACATAAATTACAAACGAATTTTTAAACACTACTTTATTAGCTGAAACAAACATCGCATTTATGCAATATATCCTTCAAAAAAGCTACAATATGAAAATATAATTAAAGTAAGCATTCATTAAATCTTCTCACAATTTCTTTTATTACGGCCTTGTTGCCAGTTCGTTTTTCCACGTCGTTGCACCGTAAAGCAAACAACTGAGCTTGTCTATAAAAACGTTGTTCCAAATGAAAGAAATTAGCTAAAGTTATTTATCTGTAGTTTATATTATTAGCTGGAATATCGAAAATGTGTTTGAACTTTTTCTGTTGAACTTGAACGCTTGTCCTCATCGTCCGCTCATCCGATCAACCCGAAAGAGTCAAATTGTAGATAGAAGAAAGAACAAAGATTGATTTAAAACTACAAGTTAATATAAAACAAAAATACATGGTACAAATAATAGAAAATGTACCTAAATCTATTATGTGGTCGAGCTCCTCCGAAACGGCTTAACTAATTTTAATGATTTTCTTTTTGTATATTTGGTACGTATGAATATAGGTCGTAAATTATTTCTAATATATAAAAAAATCTCGTGTCACGATGATTGTGGTCGAACTCTTTCGTGACGGCTTAACCCATTTTAATGTTTTTTTTTGTATATTTTGTAGGTATGAGAATAAGTCGTATCGTAAAGTGATCATTTTTCACCCTTTTATGGTGTTTTTTTTTATGGCAGAACAACGCTTACCATGTCAGCTATAGTATAAAATATAACAACAACAAAAAGTTCTAAAACGAAAGCAACCGACGAAAGACGTTTGAGAGTAAGTAAGCCTTATGATCCCTTCTTAAATGTAGGCACCTGCTCGCTGACATCTCAGTCGATTAGCTATTTAAAAAATATATTACACAAAGGTGATTATAAAATGTTGTTGGCTTAAAATTATTATTAATACGTATAGGTAAGTTAGCTTGGAGAAGTGTTTGCGTTTGTAGTAGATAGTATTTGTATATTTACAGGACTTCTGAATTTGAAATTTAGTATTCAAAAGTATGTTTAATATTAATATTTATTATTATAATAACGTTTAATATTATTAGTTTAAGTATGTGCCTATAAAAATATATAAAAAGTATTAGTGTTTCTATTTATGTGCTAACAGTACACTACTACAAACGCAAAAACGTCTCGTCGCTAATTTGTCTGTATATTATTACTATAATATTGTATGAAACTGTGTTAAAAGTACTCCATTTATACTACATAATAGACCGGAAGTTATTTGCAAAACGAATTGATTTTTGACTACACACATCGGACTCAAAATTCACCGAGCCAAAAACCTAACTAAACTAGAATATATATTTTTTATGAACAACAGCAAAATTTCCGTCTTCATCTTTACGCGTTTGTAAAAATATGCTCAACTTCAAATATACTTTACTCCAAATTTTAAAGCAGGGTAATACACCAACCAGATGACTTGAAAATAGCACTCATGCAACATTCTGATGGAATAATGTAGAGAGGTTTGGGATAAAGAATTAATGAATCTTCATTTGTTGAAATACAGGTAATAGTTGTACATAAGGTGTTTGGTGATTTGAAGCTTGCCATTGAATTGCAAGTTTGTCCCATGGTGTAATCTCACAACCATTGTTAGTTCAGTTTCCGAGCGGTGTCACGTCTTTAATCGATGAATTTCCCCCATTGTTCCATTTGTGGTAAACATACTGAGAAATGTAATTGTGTATCATCTATATATGTATATAATAAAATTGTAGAGGTCAAATTTCTGTACAATTCAAAAAAATGCTAAAAACCGAGTCAGGGGGATGTAAGAAGTGAAATAGAACTAATTTGGATTTTTTTGAATTTTTTGTTTCTCTGTTTGTCTGTCTGTTTGTAACGGCTAATCTTCGAAACGACTAGACCGATTGAAATGAAATTTTGTATTATGGCAGCTTATATCCCTGGTCAACATATAGGATACTTTTGATCCCGAAAAATTAAAGAGTTCCCGTGCGATAATTAGAAAGCTTTAATTACTTAACCAGCTTATAACAGACTAAAAGTAATTTCTCTGCAACGTAACATAATAATCGAAGCGGATAATTTGACAGGGTGTGGTGTCAGTGAGAGAGTTTTAACTTATATATATAATATATAAAGCAGATAAGTTTGTTTCTTTGTTTGTTTGCTTGAACGCGTTAATCTCAGGAAATACTGGTCTGATTTGAAAAAAAAATCAGTGTTAGATAGCCCATTTATTGATGAAGGTTACAGGATATAAACCATCACGCTAAGAGCAATAAGAGCGGAGCACCAATGAAGAATGTTTCAAAATCGCGGGTGTTTTTTAACTTCCTTTCCACGCGTACGAAGTCACGGGCATATCTTATATATAAAAACGAATCGCAAAATGTGTTGGTAAGCGCATAACTTGAGAACGACTTTACCGATTTTGATGAAATATTGTGTGTGTGTTTGAGTGGGTCCCGGGATGCTTTAAATCCACAATTGGAACCGGTAGATGGTGCTGAGATTGGGTTTTAGAGTCCTCCTAATCACCGGGAGCGATTTTGGTGATTTTGTTTTTGGGTGTTTGAGTGGGTTCCCGGATGATTTAGATTCGCAATTAGAACCGGTAGGTGGCGCTGAGATCGGGTTCTAGAATACTCATAATCACCTGGACCGATTATGGTGATTTTGTTTTTGTGTCATGAAACAAAGTCTTTTAGGAATTCAGAAAATATGGCGGTACGAAGTTCGCCGGGTCATCTTATATATAATAAAAAAACTTCGTTTAAAAAAACCGACTTCAAAAACTAAAAAACTAAACAGTATAAAATAACTTATTTCTAAAGCTATGTATTATTATTAATATAAATTATCTAAAACATCTTAAAGTCGGTGCTTAGTAATTTTCGAAATATAGTAATTTTTATGTTTTACTTTGCACCGCCTTTAACATGCTTTAGATATTATATATTAATAACAATAGCTTTAGAAATAATTTATTTTATACTTTTTAGTCTTTGAAGTCGGTTTTTTTTAAACGAAGTTTTTTTATTTTATTTGTTACTTTTTAGTGCCTAGCTATGTATGGGTGGACCTACGAATGGTGCCGCGCTTCTTAAAAAATATAGGTCCCAAGAAACGGGAACATAAAAATGTTCGTAAAATGTAAACTACTGGGCCAAACTATGTTAATTTTTTAGGGGACCAACTGGCAACTATTCCGCGTCGAACAAAAAAGAATCACGTAAATCGGATCATAAATCTCGGAGTAATCGGTGAACATACATAAAAAAAAAACAAAAAAAAAAAGATCCCGACGAATTGAGAACCTCCTCCTTTTATCGAAGTCGGTTAAAAACGAATCGCAAAGTGTGTTGGTAAGCGCATAACTTGAGAACGACTTTACCGATTTTGATGAAATATTGTGTGTGTGTTTGAGTGGGTCCCGGGATGGTTTAAATCCACAATTGGAACCGGTAGATGGCGCTGAGATCGGGTTCTAGAATCCTCCTAATCACCTGGACCGATTATGGTGATTTTGTTTTTGTGTCATGAAACAAAGTCTTTTAGGAATTCAGAAAATATGGCGATACGAAGTTCGCCGGGTCAGCTAGTTCTATTCTATTTTTAGAATAAATTTCAATTTTATCCTAAGGTTTTATTTCGTAGCTTTGGGCATACATTTTCCAGCCACTTTACGACGATGTTAATTATCACAAAATGTTAAACATGGCTTTGTCCTATTTTATATATTTTCTGGGCGCGTATACTTTATCATCATAGATTGCCTCTTGGAACTAAACGGAAAGGAGTGACTGGACACAGACCGATAGACGCTAAAAACCCCTCTAGGGTTCTTTCACGGAGCTATGAATTAGGGTCAAGGGACTATGTGACAACGATGTGTCCTGCGAGGGCTTGGACTTTTACAAGTGTCTTACTTTACTATGGAATATAGCTCCTATAGGAAACTAGGGAGTTATTCCCCATTTGAACCATCCAACTTTGTTTGTAAGTATCCAATGAGAGTTGTGGTCATTATTTAACAACGGGCAAATCATCCGCTTGTTACCCACAGTTGTTCTAAAAAATGTATCCATTATTCTTAACAAAGCACCTAAAAAATACATCAGAACAAAAATGTATAAAAACACAGCCATTCACAAAAATCTTGTACCGTTCGGGCTAATCTAAAAATACTGTTAAAACTGCAACTTTTAATACAATTAAAAGTATTGTATAAACGGAACTCGACTGTTATAAGATTTCATCGTATTCATAATATCATTTCAAGAAACGAATAAAATATAATTTTTATATCAGCCTTCCCGCTACGGCCGTAAAGATATTGCTACCTTTTCCTAAGCTTTACTGCTTGGAAACAAGGTCAAAGCAGCCAAAGTGCCAGTAACGATGTCATGCGGTCCAACATACTGTCCTCATGAAACAGTAACCTTTATTACTCTCGTGATAGTTAAACTTATTTTTTTAACCAAATTTTTTGTTTTAATTGGTAAACTAAACCTACTTTACACTTTTTTAACACTTACACTTTGTACATTAGCTTAAAATAATATAATAAACTAGGACATGTCTGTGACTTCGTCCACGTTTTATTAGAATTTCCTGCGGGATTCCCAGGACACAAAATACCGCAGCATTTAAAAACTGTGCCGGAATAAGCTAATTTTTATGCACCCTACTAATTACAAACCGCTCCCGGGAAAGCTCCCGCAGGATTACAGGAATAAAAAGTAGTGCAGAGTTTAAGTCTAAGAATTTGCTGTCGATCGGCGAAAACCGCATCGAAATCGGTCTATTAGTTTTTACGTGAATCCCGAACAAATAGACAAATCTAAAAAATTGCATCGTGCTCTCCATCGTTTATGTAGTCTATTCCAATTGTTTTTTTTAATTGCTTTAATGTATACTAACTCACAACTCAGCATTTTTATATTTTTTTTATATTATAGATATAAGACAAGACCGACCATGACTGCTGACGAATATTGTTTAATGTTTATTTTAATGTCTATTTGGATTTTGGATATCAGGTTTAATATTAATTGTCTAGGTGTAAGTTTATGGTGAATAATAGAGTTTTAATTCATTAATTCCGTCATGACAATGATAAATACACAAGAGGACATATGGACATATGGACAGAACAATTTCCAAAATTTACGCTACCTTAAATCGAGGTTTAATTAACCCAACAGTCTACATTCAACCGCAACTAACTAATGAAGCCGTGTTTCTTCTGCTAGACATAAGTTAGCCAAATTAGTTACAGATTAACAATCGCTATTCGAAAGAAGCATTATTTAAGTATATGCTAAAAATTCATCTCCGACCATCTATGTATATTCTTTTTACCGCTCTCATAAAACTGTATCGTTCATTATTTTGACTATATTGCCGAGTAAGTTACAGTAATACCATTATACTAGCAAGTGGTACGTGAAGACTGTCACCGTTTTCCGTATTTACACCACTCTGCTCACGCCAGTTATATCAGCAAAAATATTCGAATATGAAAGAAAAATTAGAAAGTTTGTTTCTATCATTAAAAAAATGTAGTGTCTAACAGTTAATAATTACGTGATGTTTTTGAGATGATATTGAAAAAAACTTGATGATAAAAATATATAATATTTTTAGTTAAGCTTTACACATAACTTTACTTTAAGAAAAATACACAACGTATTACTTATAAGTAAAGCACAATATAACATCAAGAACATAATTTCCCGGTTTGCTTATTAGTACAATGAATAAACGCTGCAATCTCAACAGGGAAAATGGAATGTTTGCACTCATCAATGATGCAATAAAAATTAGCGTAGTTATTTTAGACAAACATTGACTCAAAACGTAATAAGTGCTCAAAAACTACCGTCGTTACCATGATATTCGATTATTCAATTATATTACTATCAAATAGTCAATTCGGATTGTGAATAACAAAAATATCCATGATTTTCCTCCCACCGTTCCATGTAACAGTTCATGCAGTTTAATGTCATAATGTTGACAGCCTCTGTGGCTGAACTCGCCGGAACCCAGAGGATCCAGGTTTGATTCCTGGCATCGTAAATTTCGGAAACGAACTTTCTGTTATTTACTATGGTCTGGGTGTCTGGGATTGGCCCCAGAGTGGTCCGTTGTATATCACCCATAACACAAGCGTAACTTGCTTAGCTTGGGGACATACTATGTGTGTTTGTCATTTGCTTCATAAAAAATAATAATTTACAAGGTGGATAGTTCTGTTCCTCCAAATCAAGCTACAGAACCGTGGATATAACTCGAACGACGGTGTAAATGCGGAGTATAACAGTCAGTAGGGTTCCGTTACTCGCGGCCAACAAGCTGCACATAATATTGTAAACCACATAACGATTGTGCGGAATGCGGAATTGCGGATAGATTGCGTGCAAAAACGTTTAATCGTCAAGTTTTTAAGATATAAGGCGGATTAAAAATAATAAGTGCTATATAGAGAATATACGTTTCTCTTTCTCTCTCTATTATGCATTCCACAATATGAAAGGGGATGCATAAATAAAACTAAACGGTCTAAGCAGTGCTAATGATTGAAGATTTACGCTTCATATTGTTACGAGCTACATAGGACTCGAATTAAAATGCCGTTGTAATTATTATAGAATTTATTAGAACTATACAAACACGTATAAAACAGGTACAAATATAACTAGACACTACTAGCACAAACTGCACGATTCAATAACACGCGCAAAGTCTGTCACTATATCGCTCATCGAATCGACGTCTTGATCGTATCGTAATCCTAGCTTGACGGCCTTACCCCTCCGTTCGGGCATTGTTTTATACTAACTATACAATACAATAAAGTACCGCGTGCACTGAGGTTTCCGAGAAACCGTAATCTGCACACCTGGTTAATTATTCCTGCGAACGGCCAACAAAGTCGAAAACAATAACTATAGTATTTAACAAAATTCATTAAATTGGAAGAAGATGCGGTGAAGCAACCGACCTTGCTAGCTACCACAGGCGATGCAATTGTCCAAGCTGGCTCAAATTTATACCAGAAAAAACACAGTTATCTCAAGAATACTTTGGCCTATGTTGTAACTAATGAAGCTGAAGAGATTGTTTTGACCTTAGCTTAAGACTATTATATATTTCGCTTGTGTGGTATCCTTAAGCTGAACGCCCTTATCTCGACATATTTTAGAAGCTGAACCTGTACTTATTTAGATAAATTGTTTTTTGATATTGCTACAACGAAGACCCCGACAAAGACAAATTCCACGTACATATCTGTAAAAGCACATTTTATTACCTGTCGGCATTTGAACCAATTGTAATCCTTTTATGATCGCTTTCTTTTGTTCACTTATTTATTGGTATACGTTTCTAAGTTATTGTGGAGAACAGCCTAGTGATGTGGATTACAATTACAAGCTAATTGTGTCGACGTTGCCGGGCGGGCACATTTGCATTTGTGAAGTATAAAACGACGGTCTGGTGGAGAGAGCAGTCAGTTGAACTACAACTACGATACGGGCGTGACGTGTGTACATTCAGGAATCTAATAGTGACGGACTTTGCGCGTTTTATTGAATTACGACTTTCTTCATTATTTGGATTTGTTGTGTTCGGTTATATTTGTAGTTGTGTTATACGTGTTTCTATAGTTCTAATAAACTCTATAATAACTCTAACGGCATTTTAATTCGAGTCCCGCTAACTTGTAACAATATTATTATAAAGTATGGTTTGCCTATTATTTTGATGAGTCAAAGAAAGGCGATTAAAATATAAGTTGTCCCACAATAGCCAAATAGTGTATTTCATCGAAAATATTTTTGCTTATAGAAATATCTACAATAGAATAAACAAATATGTTCACTGAATTTCTCGGCACAAGCTTAAGTTTGATTATAGAATACATACATACCAATCCTTAGGTAATCCGCAATTTTATGGCCTGTTCCTTTATTTTATTAGTCGCTTCGCCCTACCATCGGTTGAATTTTATCATAAAATGTATGGAGCTTATATTAATTTTAAACCAATAATCAGGGAAATGAACTGTCAGTACGATGTAGAAACCGAGCATTAGAGTATAGACTTTAGTTTTGAGACTAAAGACTCCGTTCAATGCTGAGTATTGAAAAACATGATGGTGAACTGAATATTTAATAGAAATTTAGACAAACTACAAGATTGTAAATAGCTTCTTTCCTCTGTGGGCCTTACTTATAATCGTTTCTTAAATTTAAAGAAACTGCTCAGCAACTGATTAATGAAAATCTTACCCATAAACTCCTCTTTAGCTGAATATTTTGGGTACAAACTACGTTAATCATTCAAATTTCGTTTATCTGTCCTCTTCTTAGGTAAACAATAGGTAATACACTTTTATAAGTGAAAAAAAAAGATATTCATTGATTAGGGTCTGATTCTGATTCTCTTGCTTAAGAGATGCCTAATCGTTTCTTAACGAGATTATTATAAGTAAGGCCTTTAATGTATAGCTCGATTACAAAACTCTTAGCCCAATTATGTATATATGTACTCGTATTATAGGCTCTTGATAGCGTGATCCTGTTAACGTCTTAGATCTATGACTTTATTAAAACCAAAAACCTTTTGTCTGTGATATAACGGCAGAAATATGTAAATTACAGGCCTTTTACTTGAACAATATAAAAATCACAATTATTCGGGCGAAACTTTCACACAGTAAGAATTAAAACGTCATAATGTTTGTTATGTAATGTGAATAATACTGTATGATCCTATTAATTCTTTTGTGGTCAGTATACTTGTTAACTGGTAGTGCCATACTCCAAAAACAAAGGTATTTGAAGCTTAAAATTAGGGGAGAAAAAGCTATAAATGTACATAGATATGAAAGACGATTCTATTCATCATATAAACAGAAAAACGTAACGCTTTTAAGTTAAATAATTTCACTCTTTATAAAATTTCCATACTGGGGGTCTCTTAAGAAGTAAACTCCAACATAAAAAAACCTTAGAGATTTCTATACCATAACAAATCTTATAAGGATATAACAGATATATCTAGATATTAATAATATATCATGTTAAATATTAAAATAGGTTTTATTGATAAAACTGACTAATAACCCCTAACACTTGGTTAGAAGGTTTAACCCTTGTCTGTATAAGGAAAATTTGTAATATTCCTAATACGTGTATCTTTTTCTGGATGGAAGCAATATATCGTAAATGTATGAAGCATAATTTAAATTAACATTCACACGGAACAAGCCGACAACCGCAAGCCGCAGCGGTACCATTCAGCCATCTTCGTCGCATGTACTGTACAATTACACGGTATTAGGAAATTATTAAAATATCAGAGCATATTCGTGGTCAAAACATTATTGGATTGATGCTAATTGCTAATTTACAATAAATCAAGTTCACTTATATTCACAACTAGCTTCTGCCCGCGACTTCGTCCGTGTGGTGCGGTTTTTTAACTAGGTATCCCACGGGAACTCTTTAATTTTTCGGGATCAAAAGTAAAAAATCCTATATGTTGACCAGGGATATAAGCTACCACCAGACAAAATTTCATTTAAATCGGTCCAGTCGTTTCGGAGATCAATCAGAAAAACAAAAAATTTGAAAAAAAACTAAATTAGTTCTATTTCCCTTCTTACATCCCTCTGACTCGGTTTTTATCATTTTTTTCCATTGTACAGAAATTCGACCTCTACAGTTTTATTATATTTATAGATAATTCTTAAAAGTTAACAGTGGAAAAGGTAACGGACTAAAGTAATTTAATCGATTAATATCACACACAACGCGCGTTTGTTTGCGTGCAGTCTTAATTCCGTGGTTTCAGGTATTAATATGCTTTTACGTGATTAACCTAATTATTTTACACTGTTATAAGTGCAGCTTCATTCATCGGATTTCCTTGAATGTAATCAAAAGCAATAAAGGATTAAGATTGTTTTAAAACGAATAATTAGAACAGTGAATTAGAATTGATTCAAATTAGTTATCAACAACTCAGTCTATTAATATATACTGTCTATAAATTAAGTCGTTTTGGAATAAAAATTACTTCCGCCGAATATCGTGCATAATATTGACACGGGTGATACCGGTTTTGTTGTTTTTGTAATCTTAAATTTCTAAGGTGGGGTGCCTCGTAAATTTTGATAACATTTTATTAGGACAATTCATAAATTATTACAGACATCTGTTCTTTGCTATTATAGTCTGGCCAACGAAAGTCGACCCTGAAAAAGGGCGGCAAAATTTAAATAATACATGTATGGCAACATCAAAATTACTACGAAAAATTTGGATTAACCCGTTTTGATACTTGGTATTTACTTAATTTTACATCTTATTTTATGTGTGACAATTAATACATCAGTACTGTTTCTAATAATAATATTATAAATACAAAAGTTTGTATGTTAAAGAAAATATATTGTTATCAAATGAACAACACAACATCAAATTCATTAATAAAGAAAAGATCGGAGTGCTGTGTGTGAAGACGTTGACTGATGGACTAATTATGGTCATTTACCATAATTAGTCATACTTTATAGGAAGCTGCCTTGTTATTAGGTGTTAGACATAAACTAGAATTACCTAATATGAGCAAAATAGATAAATTAGCTGTGCCCCGCGAGTTTTACTCGCGTAAGTCCCTATCCCGTGGGAATATCGGGATAAAAATGTTAGTCCAGGTCCTCGGCTATCTACATGTACCAAGCTTCATTGCAATTGGTCCAGTAGTTTTTGCGTGAAGGAGTAACAAACTAAGACAGACAGATTAACAAACTTTCACATTTATAATATAATTGCGATAGGATATAAAAAATTAACAGATATAACTTATTCGATTACTCGAACAATGTATTAAAAAATTATGTCGTACTACCCTAAGAAATTCAACACCACACGTAAACATTCTTGTTTTTCTTTGAATAGGGCATCATTTTGCTGTATTTTTTCATTGAACTTGTTCATCATGCAAAACAACATCTTCCGTACTCCACTTTTAACAGATTTATTCATTTTGAACTAAAACCACAATAACCCACTCAAATCCACTCGCAATCAAATCAAATAGACGTTGACATTCGTATTAGAGTTGCCATGTAAAAAGTTTGCAAATAATTCCAGGTTCAACTTTCAATAGCCAGACTATATCAGATATTTGTTTTTGACGAACATTCCAATACATTACAATGAAGAAAAACATTTTACTTACATATGTTCCTTGGTTTAACAATTTGAGTCAAAAAGTAGATATAACCAATGGACACATATTTGCAACATTTCAGGGCCTCCTGGTGTGCAGCAGCAGCCCTGGCTGTCAAAGCTGTGTCCGGAAGATGGGACTCCACCAAAGTATCAACACAGGCAAATCCACTCACAACCAAACGAAAACCGCCATCTTGTTTGTCAAAATTGACGTTGACATTCGTATTAGAGTTGCCATGTAAAAAGTTTGCAACTAATTCCAGGTTCAACTTTTGATAGCCAGACTATAGCAAATAACAGTTTAAATGCAGACTCTGTTGGAATCAACCTCTTTAGTTAATTTACTTTTTTATGTTTTGACATCTGTCAACATTCTTTTCTTTTTTTTCTTTTTACACATTCTGTGTACAACCTTGCATTGTACCGTATCGTGGCTTAAAGGCCTAGTTGCCAAGCCATAAATATTATAAAAAAAATGTACCGTATCGTTGTATAATAAATATTAATATTATAAGAAAATTATCGTGTTACTTCACGTCCAACTCAAAATATACACAGTCTACGTGCTCTCCACAAATTGGTCCTTCGTATAATTAAAAAGAATACAGCGAAGAGGACTTGCAAAAATAAGTAAGACGCAATATTATCGGATATGGAGTCTGTGACTCCATATCCGATGATTCGTTTTAGTTTTCTGCTTTCTACTTCCAACCTCCTATCGGCAATTTTGCGTGATGGGGTCTAACTTGAACTTCCTTAGTTTCTTTAAATGTTCAGGCAATCAATCTTATCAGAAATTTGTCCATAATATTTACATATAGGCAGTTTTCTGTACATATGTTTAGATTAACGTTGGTCGAAAATGATTTTATAGGCACAGTTTTATCGACTAGTTTGGTTAAACTTTTGAAAGTTCAAAGAGCGAATATACTACGTCCAGCAAAAGACCTATTACTGGTTGACAGACGAGGAATAATTGTGTAGCAATGTGTCCATAATGACTATCATCTGCATTTGTTTGATCTCAGCTGCTGCCAGTTGCAAAAGTAGAATCTTGTAAACAGTAATCCTATCACGGTCGAATAGTTTGGCGACAGTTAGTTTTGACGTAACGCCCTGTCGTCCGTCATTCGAGACAGATCACATGTGAATCCGTTGGAACGCTTTCACTCTCGCGCTTACTTCATGCGATTGTTATCTAACTGTGCTTTGCTATAATGAATGCAAAGGGAGCTCATATCCACTGGGGCTGAGACTAGCCAAATTGCTTATGGGAACGATACGGTTCTTCGACTACACCTTAGTCACTCATGTTCTTAAGTTTTATGCATTCTATCAATAATACTTATTTTAAAAATTACTGGTTCATCAGTTCCTGAAGTTGATGTAATTGAGTGAAGCTTTCTAAATAATATTCTCATGCAATGATCGTTAAATGATGTTCAGATGTGATGTATTATACTATAATTGACATTGAAAATTCTCTACAGATGTAGAATATAACAAATTAAAAAATAATTTCACTTTTATTTACACTGAATGTAGTAATGGTATTGCTTTTCATATCTTTATATACAAAAGAGATGAATAGACATAGAATCAACGATCCTGAAGGCCTTTAAAGTTGAGCATAAAAAGCAAGAAAGCTAACATAGACCTCCACAGGGGATATAACGTGGGTACTCCCATTAGGAATTAGCTCTCGGTTGTTGGTGTCATTTTGTTATCAATGAAATAAGTGTCGTGAAATGAGATTTATAAGTTTGTATGAAATTATAAATATTTGCGGCGTTTGAGGAGGAAAATAATATAAATAATAATCATAAACGAAAATTAAAACTAAATAATTAAGATAAACAAGTTGGTGGTGGTTGTTGTCTTCCGTGATCACGGCCGCTGAAAAGTGGCCGAAACGTCTGATAACAAAAATCAGATAAATTACCGCGCGTAGTTTTATTAAATTTTAAAGTTAGAAATATCATAAACTTTATTCTTATTTCTTTTGCGACTTATATGAAACGGGAACGAACATGTCAGTATCATTTATCTAACGAATTAAACTTACTATTAAAAAAATTTATTGTGGGTCATATTTTTTTGCTGTTCTCTTATCTACATCGATCAAAACATCAAATCCGTTATTTCACCACGTTCCTTCACGTGCCAGTTTCTATAAACATTAATTTAATTAAAATTTATTTGCTCGTGTATCTATTACTCTTGTAGGAAGTTATATATTTTGAAGTGTGTACAATTTTATGGTTCAATAAATTAAAATGAAGTGTAAACTTTTATTGAATTCGTCCCGCTAACTCACTTCGTTTATATCGTCATTCTTATCACGTATCAAGCGGTACTTTGCGTCTCCGGGTAGTCGATTGGTTGCTTCGTAATTCTATTAGAGTTTTCATATGTAGTCCACAGAGTTCAAAGTCCTCTAGCGTTGTTTATATTATCATATGGGATCGATTGATATGGGTGCCGCGTTTCGGTCGACCCCTTGAGCCTGTGACCTACAGAACCTTGACTCGAGTTTGGAGAAAGTCAGGAAAGGTAGGAAACAAGAACACGAGCCACATTAGATTGTGTTTGCGTGATCGTTTATTGGACTGCCCTCTAATCAGATACTTTCTATAATGTAACCAGTATTACTTCGACCTAATAATACTACGAAGCATTTTGTAATATTGATCATATTATTATGCTATTACAATAAGAAGAAAGTTATTGTTTATACATTTACTGCAGTTTTTAAATAGGTTAAAATATATTTTCTTTATACTAATAGACTAGAAATAAATGATCACAGCTTGTAGAATGGTAGATTATTATAAAATTAGATATGTACTTTAAAAAACAGAGATAATACATGTTTTTTACCCATTAAAATGGCTGGAATATTTTCCGCGAAGTATATATTTAAGCAAAAAACCACGTGGAAAGCGTTAGTTTATATATAGATATTCTAATAAAACAAAGGTTCATGCCGTGTCATGAAAACGAGATTTCGCGACGACCGATTTGTAAATCTTAAGATGTTTTAATCATCTAACGAAATCAGGGAAAAGGATTTGATATTTTTATTTTAAACTAATAGGTCAGTGTTTTCAGTCGATTAGATGCTTCTTTATATAGAGGTTGTTGCGAACAGTCTTAAAATATATAGATAAATAACTCTATTATTGTTAACCTTTATCAGAGAATTTGTGTAAAATGGCAAAGTTAAAAGCTGACGTTTTAATAAGTTTGTTTTAATTTTGGACTTTCTTATATATAAAATTCTCGTGTCACAATGTTCGTTCCCATACTCCTCCGAAACGGCTTGACCGATTCTCATGAAATTTTATATACATATTCAGTGGGTCTGAGAATCAGCTACTATCTATTTTTCATGCCCCCAAGTGATAGGGGTTGTCCACCCCTAATTGTTTTTTTTTAAATTTTTAGATAAAGTTTTATTATGATACAGCATTAAAAACTACATACAACCCTAAATTTTCAACCCTCTACGATCAACCCCAATTTTTTACCGCGCAGGACGACGTCTGTCGGGACAGCTATTTCTATATAATTATAAAAGAAAGTCTTGTTAGTTACACTATTTATAACTTAAGAAATGCTGTACCAATTTGCCTGAAAATTGGTGGGGAGGTTGCTTAGAACCAGGAGACAGACATAGGATACTTTTTGTCCCAACGGGATGGGTGGGTAGGTGGCGCTGAGATCAGGTTCTAGAATCCTCCTTATCACCTGGAGCGATTTAAGCGATTTTTTTTGGTGTGTTTGAGTGGATTCCCAGATGGTTTAGATTCGCAATTGGAACCGGTAGGCGGTCCTAGATTTTTATTTTTTCATAGCAGGATAATGTCTGCCGGGGCCGCTATTATTATATAAAAAATATGTTAAAGTAATGAAATGTTAAAAAGCGTACAAAAATGAGCTATGGCGCGTTTTTATATTCTAATAGGTTCGTATTTGACCGACATTGCATCTGATGTCGGGAAATGCAGCCTAAGATGAAGCACGCTTGAGTAGAAGATAAGGTGTTTATGCGAAATTTGAAAAGACCTAAATTATAGATACGTTTCAGGAAATAGACAACGCCGGTTAAGATTTCTAAAGAGCTTTCTAATCGAGTCGGATTTATATAAACTAATAAGAATAACTTATTTACGAAGTTTATAATTTGTAAACTATTTATCTTCCTTTATTTTTATCTATTTTACTAGAAAGGAATTAATTCAGTTATATTTTCATCACCCATAGTTAAAGTACAATATTGTAATATTTAAAGAAACATTCATAGTAAACAACGTAAATAAAAAAAAATTAAAGGTGTCGGCAGTAAAAATAACTTAATATAAAGTAAAATAATTTAAAATTGAATAATCCGTGTTCATGACTCATTATGAACCTAGAACATAATTCTAAGATCGCATAAAAACACGCAGCAACTATTTGCAGCGCCGCTCATTACCAATGTTAATTGGCAGAAAGAATCTTACAAGACCACCTAGCACGCTAAAGCTCCCCGGGCCCTTTTCTAGGGCACCGTATGCCGTTACTTAACCGTGACCGAGTCGTCGAACGATGACTTGCTTTATTGACGGTCTCACAACTCAATTCACTGCTATCAAATATATAATCATCCCTATATTCATCCGTGCAGGAACGGAGAAAGAATACAATTTCCTGCGGCCGGGTGGCCTGTCGTAAGAGGCGACAAAACAACCCACAGACAGGTGGTATGGTATTTGCTCATCGGGATGGCTACCATCCCTGGTCTAAACTATGCCGCCATAACAACCCTGAGTTGTGTTCAGGCATTAGTGGCCATGTTCCAGTCTCCCTTAAGAGAGCATCAGCAGCGCATTTGTAGCACCACGGTAACCATTCTATCAGGTGGGCAGCCTGCCTGTCTGCTGAACTCGTGCAATGAAAAAATAATAATGACATGGTAAGAACGACCGATTTCGTGTAAAGATTAAGATTTGAAATCCCTATCTGACTAAAAGCCAGTTTCTAAATTTTACAATTTGACTTTACTCGTATGGATCTTATATCAAATACTAACCAGTAGTCATTTATTGATTAACTATAGATATTAGGGTGTACGAACTAGCCATAAATCGTCTTGCGCCTCCTGGTAGGTACATGTATGTAACAGCACCTTTTGTCAAACTCTAATATACTTATTCTATGCATGGAATTTACAATTACTACACTGCGTTGAAGTTATATCACTATAAAACTTAAAATTAGGGAGTGGCCGTCATACATATAAATGAGGAATGTTTTTTTTAAATTATAGAGTATCATTCTGGTGAGGTTTCATTTGCGATAGTGTTACCGATATAGGCCGATTCACGGAGATATGGCGATGGGTTTATTGCGATATTTGAGATGCAACATTGTTAATGGCGTTAAATATTGACAGATAATATATTTATATATGTACACTAATGTGATTATGCGTTAACTGCGTTATTTTTTAAGGACTTAAATAAATTGCATTTGACCACAGTCTAGATCTTTAACACTAACGTAAGTACAGCCGTAGCATTAGACATGTTTAATCACATTTTTATTAATTAAATAATTAGAGAGATGTTTACTTTCAAAATCGTAAAAACTGTATTTTATTATCTTCTGGTGAACTTTTAAAGTATGACTTGGAAAGAATCAGGAAACACTTGCGGTGGTAGAAACTAAACTTATATTTCAAAAAAATGGTTAATACAAATTTCTAAAATTTGTTTACTTATCTGCCCAGTCCTTTTGAGTAGGTACTTTTTAAAATATTGTCTATAGACTCATACACTATGCGTGGTGTGGTATGCATTTGGAAGATTGATTTCTTGTTCTAGTAATGCACGCATAATAGTGTCGTGAGTTGACGTAATAACGTTTAATGTTCGAACACAAGCCGTTGTAAGGTTGGACCCTAAAGTAGGTCGACGTGCCGTTAGATGGGAGGAAATTAGATGTTTGGAGGCATTCAAATCGTAAACTGCTCATGTTAAATTTCATAGTAAGACTGGACGGACAGTTTGTATTCCTATATAGAGAGAATTTATGGGCTAATCACAAATGTTTTTGGCTTAATGGATTCAGGTTGGTAATTTCTTAATAAGTGTTGTTTTATATGAAATAATTCGATTTCCATAACTGTCTTTCATCACTTCCAAATTTTATTGTATTATATTATAGTTAGCCCTAGTAGCTAAGTGTGTTAGAATCCTGGAAGACAGTTTTGACCTAATGTGCATATTATTACAATTACGACGAGATAACGGTGTATTAAACATCGTGACGAAACATGCGCATGGAGATAATCTATGTGCCAAAAAGCCATTAAAACGCCTTGAACAAGCGTGACTAGTGTACTGTCCGTTCGCCCTATAAAAGGGGGCCCAACTGGGACTGGGACTGGGACTTTTATGTGCTGTTATTGTTATATTTATTACGTTATTCTATAACATCATATAGAAAACGACTGCAACATGACATAAAGTTATTGTAAAGGTTCAGTTTATTTTTATTGCTCGAAGTATGTAATTTGAAATATGGCATATCTGAGGCCTTACTCTCAAACGCCTTTGTCATTCGTATTCATCCGATCAGGCCGAAAGAGTTAATGAAATTTTATATAGAAGAAAGAGCGAACAAAGATTTCTTTAAAACTACAATGATATAGTCTATTTAACGCAAAAATAGTTGAAACGTACAATGAAAAATGTACTGAAATATAAAAGAACAGACGGACAAAATTACCACTTCTCTCGGGACGCCCGACAGAAGTGGTAATATTGAAATTGTTTAAATGAGAAAAGCTTAGGTTATTACTTAAATTTTATGTCTAATAATATGATAATGTAATGAAAGATTATTTATTAATAAAATATTTTATTCATTATAATATTTTATTATTGAATATATACATTAGAATTTTGTGTATGTACATTATTAGTATCATTATTTAATCTAATTACTCAAATACGGCTAGCTAGCGCTGTGGGTTAGAGTGAGAGAGGAGGAGCCTGCCTACCGCTACCGTATGCGTGAGAGAAAGGGAAGCAGACAGACTGGCGCCGTAACGCGTTACGTAACGAAGCGGTTTACCTTCCAATAAGTAGTTATCTCTATCTAAAACGAAAACGATCAACGCAATACGTTTGAGAGTCGCTTTCGAAAAAAAAATATTATGTAATTTATAAATAATTTCATAAGTTCATGAGGTAGCGCAGAGAGCCGTTTTTGCATTTTGAATACAGTGCCATAACTAAATTTAAAATATTTTTGAGTTATAATTAGGTGGATATCTAAATTGTAAAATTAAAGTAGAATAATAAACGCATATATTCTTAGCTCAATGTACCGGAAAAGTTCCGCTGAACGATTACATGAATATTAACAGTTAATTACTTCCTTGGTACTTTAATATGTGGCTTTAGCTGTGATGTTAGTAAAAATAACCAAGATTATAGAAAAGCGTAGGATAAATTATGTACCCCGAAAGATAAATATCGGAACTTAATGTCTTTCTTTATGAGGATCCTGTTTTGTTATTTAACAAAACGGAACCATTATAATTTCGTCATCTCCATCCGTTTATCGCAATAGTTTCGTTCTAAGACTATTTTAAAACCTCAAGTTTTAAATTAAACAAAAGAAATGTTTATATGCCTTAAATTTAAATTACGAAAAGACTAAAAATTATGATATCCGTTTTCAACATTTTACGGTGTTATTCATATTCATTTAGAGTAAGTTTGTCGGGTTCTTTAAATTTCTTAAAGAGCCCTACCAACTTACTTTAACTCAATATGAATAAGACCGTTAGTCTATATTTCGATGTGAAAGTTTGTCTCCAAAGCTGATGGTCATTTCCTATATCTTACTATTCATTCACTTGCTTTATCATCAGTTGAATTTTAATATTACTTGTGTGGAGCTTATATCAATTTAATCGACTGTAAATCAAATGAACGGTTGGTAAGATAAGAACGGGTTATTAATGTTTCATTTCGATAATTTGCCAGCTTTAGAAAATATGAATATAACATAGCAAACACAACTAGTACTAAACTAATATAAAATATATTAATTTTATATTTTTATACTTAAATCATAAAATTATTTTAGCGTACATAACCCTGCCTATTGTTTCTCCCCTCTCGCTAGACCCTTAGGTTTGCGAGATGAAAACTGTTTTAAACTCGTCTTTGTACATTATCACTATTTTATAGCTTTGTATGTATATTTTTGTGTACAATAATGTCCAGTAAAACTATCACTAGATACTACATACCGATTTTCCTTTATATGCATACTAAAGTTAAGGTAACTTTTTATTTAAAAAAACTATGGAATAACTAACCGATTGAAAAAAGACCAGCTAAAGCATTCATAACCAGTTCAATTACTATTCTTATTAACACTAAGCCGCGTTGCCACTAAAGAAGCGACTTGCTAAACAAAACAAACATTCATTTCCCTGTAAACGCACACAGACCTCACCTAAACCTGTAAACCCACGTTAAATAGCCGTACACTTCGCAACAAACAACGGAGCCCCTATTCTTGATGAGATTTTAAAACGTAAAGCGGTTACGTTGTGTTTTCTCGAAGTAAATAAAATTATCATTATCAAGTTTGACACCCAAGATGAATGTCGCAGGTATGTGTTAATAAAACTGTTGGTAAATGCGCTAATATTTGGCAACATTTCGTCTGGCAAAATTAGCAACGAGAAACAACGCTTTCTTTCGTATAGGGTAATATATTTATTTTTTACTAGGTGTGCTCGCAACTACGCCTACGTGGATTTTATTCAAACTATAACTACAAAAAACCTTAGTTAATATAGAGGCGAACATATACAGGGTGTTGGGCGCATGGACCGACAAAATTTTTTGGGGGATTGGGTGGATCAAGAGCTATGTTTAACCCATAGATACCTACGTCCCAAGTGTCACTGTAATCGAGATACGATTTTTTTTGTTTGTTTTTGAAAATTACCTGGTTCATCGTCTTTAAAACGACATATTTTTCTAGTTTGTTTTTGTAATTGAACCAAATAACTTCTATCGCAGTCTTTAATGTATGACTATTCTAAATTAAACATTAATTCTTAGCATTAGACAACAAAACGTTCTTGACGAGCTTTCAAACTCTTAAAAATGAATTAATCTATGAAAAAGGTCAAATTCAAAATTAATTATAAAAAAAAACTAAAAGGTATTAAGAATTTCATTTGATTGAAACAAAATCTGTACTTAATATCCTTTCCAACGATATACCACATGGCCTTGAAATTATTCATGTGATCACAAAACAGAAGGTATTACTCAACCAGTGTCAGAATAAAGAAAACACCTTGTTTGTATTTTAAGACGTTTTAATTAAATTTTATTCACAGATTGGGTTCAAAATGACGGCCTCCATTGTGAATGCATGCACGACATCTTTTTCTTATTTCCACAGTCGTCGTTTTTAATCGCATTTCTTCTTTCATTATGCGAAAGGCGCTATTTATTTTTTCTATTAAAATTTCCCTTGTCCGTACTTCTGTCGCATAAACAATTTCTTTTGCGCGCCCCCAAACATTAAAATCCAGAGGTGTTAGGTCTGGTGACCGTGCAGGCCAAGGAATCGGACCGCCTCTTCCGATCCACGAATTGGGAAAACAATTGTCCAAATGTTCTCGAACGTCTCGTTGGTAATGTGCTGGGCAACCATCATTTTGGAAAATAAAATCTTCTTCTTCTACTATTGGTAATACCAATTCAGGTAAGTCATTTATTAAAAAAGAAAAATAACTTTCTCCGGTTAGGCGCTCCGGTAAGAAATGTGGACCGATCAGGTGTCTTCCAATAACCCCAGCCCAAACGTTCACACTAAACTTACTTTGAAATGAACTTTGCCTTTTCTTGCGGGGATTTTGTCTTTTTATCCCCCAATGATGGAGGTTGTGGAGATTCACAATCCCCTCATGATTGAAATTGGATTCATCGGTCCACAAAATTCTTTAAAAAAAAATTGTATCTTCTACGTCTGTATGCATCATAAACCTGCAAAATTCCAGCCGCCTCCTATGATCGTCGTCTATGAGACCTAGAACAATCGATTAAATCCGTGAGAATTGTACGGACGCGATTTATTTCATCTGTGAGCTGACCCAAAGGCCACAATGAATAAATTATTTTTTTGAACAAAAACAAACACATTTGTTTTAACTATTAGAGTAAGAATTTACTTGTTAAATTGTTGTACTTGAAATTAAGCTGTAAAAACACATGCAATGAGTTTTGAATTGTTTAAAAAACATACCTTGAACAGGAGTGTAGTGGAATGCATGCCTTCCATCTTGCCGAAGAACTGACCAGACTTTCCAAACCGACAAGTTAAGTCTTTTAGCTACAGCTCGAATACTTGTCGTTGGATTCTCATCAAAAGCTTGTAAAATACTCTCATCCACTGCAACATTATGTTGCCTCACATTGACTCGAGGCTCTAAAATATTTATGCTTCCAGTCTCCCTCAGACGCCGATTAGGATATCGCTCCTGGTAAATTCTACGCGCTTCACGAGCGTTACAATTGGCGCTGCCATACGCCAACAACATATCAGCATACTCTTCCTTACTGTAGTTAGGCATTGTAACGAGAACAGTGAAGACAAACACACCAACAGTTTAACAGAATAGTTCAACCAAAGAAAACTTAACAAAAACAGAACGTAACAAAAACAAAGTTAAACACAAAAATACTCCAACAATGCAGATGTGAATCGCGACAATACCGATAGCAATGATAGTAAAATCTCAACTAATACTAAACAAAGACCACGACACAAATTACGATCCAATGACAGACAAAGACAAGGGATATTTTCATGTGCAAGAAAGAGACAGTGTTTACCTGCTTACCATTGTTCTAAAAAACGGGTTCGGTGTTAGAGTGCGTGTTCGTCCCTACTTTGATTTTGATAATTTGATCACATAAGGAATAATTTCAAGGCCATGTGGTATATCGTTGGAAAGGATATTAAGTACAGATTTTGTTTCAATCAAATGAAATTCTTAATACCTTTTAGTTTTTTTTATAATTAATTTTGAATTTGACCTTTTTCATAGATTAATTCATTTTTAAGAGTTTGAAAGCTCGTCAAGAACGTTTTGTTGTCTAATGCTAAGAATTAATGTTTAATTTAGAATAATCATACATTAAAGACTACGATAGAAGTTATTTGGTTCAATTACAACAACAAACTAGAAAAATATGTCGTTTTAAAGACGATGAACCAGGTAATTTTCAAAAACAAAAAAAAAAAATCGTATCTCGATTACAGTGACACTTGGGACATAGGTATCTATGGGTTAAAGATAGCTCTTGATCCACCCAATCCCCCAAAAATTTTTGTCGGTCCATGCGCCAAACACCCTGTATATCTACAACGCTTAGTAGACAGACAAGTGTGAACTGCACACACACATTTTCGCATTTCTATTCTATTATAGACCCCTTTTTTCTTCTTACATTTTTGACCCTTATCCGAAATAATTCAATCTAAATTACACTTTCGATCACTTGCATAAAGTTCAAAATTCAATGTACAGTTACGCACACACGCAGTTACTTGGTTTTCAACTTAATTTCTATTTGCATGCCTGAAAGGGCAAAAACATGTGAAACATGAAATAGCATAATATATGGTAATCGAATGTTTTTACTAACCGTGTTTTTAAAATAAATTATTTGATTTGATTGGGACGTATGTATATCTGGACATCTATTGATCTATGTATAAAAGAATATCTGCTTAAGTTTATACAGATAGAGCTAAAATTTATTTGAAATCTTATAAGTATTATTTAAAGTGAAAATTAATACAAACGGGTAAAGAGAATGTGTTTTATTTCTAATTAAATAAGGTTGAATTTCATATATTTTAAGTGTCGCTTTTTTTCATTTCGCTTTTTCGTTTCATCGAGTTTCAAATCACAACGATTCTACAGAAGTTTCACTTTAAAAAGTAGCCTAACTTACTCGTATCCTATTCCTCACCTATCTTCCAGTGAAAGTCCCGTCAAAACCGGTCCAGCCGTTTTAGAGATTAGCCCGAACATCCAGGCATACAAACAGGTAAAAAAATTAAATTTGTATTCTTGTACCCAAGTACCGTATTTACATACTTTGATGTGCGTTTATTTAAAAACTGTTATTTTGACATTACAAACAGACACTTCAATTTTATTTATCTTTATAGAAGAGCTATATTTTTGATGGTAAAATTGACTGTCAATTCATGTCGTATTAGCCAGTATTAATTTTCCCTCTATATTTAGTTGAATTGGCAATAGATGATTTTTCATAAATAATATTGCTTAATAAGCAGCCCTACGCAACTAATTTATTGGTAGGTACACATGGGATCATTTTTAATACTGAAAAATGGGATTGTCTGCGGGATGATTCAATATTGATACTGATGAAGGATATATTAAAGATTATATCTATCTATATATAATATTTTTTTTATATAATCCATAGTAGATATAGAATATACAAAAACCGCATTTTTGAATATAAAATTATTAAACTAAGTTAGAAAAAATAAATTTATATTAAAATAATAATATACTTTTGGCGCTATGTGTAAAATTTCACGTTTCATAAGAATAAGGGCCCGGCGAAGGGAACCAGCGTTTATGTTAATTCACAAACTAGCTTAGAAACCACGATCCGTTAGGACTTGTTACAGCTAGAAAGAAGGTACCAGCACCGTTAGAAGTCGTGGTAAACTTGAGCAAAATAACAGCACGAGTTTTGCACATGATTACTATCTGCGTGCATTGTGAGGGCGCAATTGCCGGAACAAATGAAAAGCTTTTTGAAACGAGTTTTAAAAATTAAGGGTAACAATGTTTGGCAGTACTTGAATTACGCTTATAGCGGCTTATATACGAATGTATATATACCTTTGTACAATAAAAGTTAGTGAAAAATTGAAAGAAAGAAGATTAAGGGCGTATGGGCCATGTTATGAGGAGAGTTAAAATCTTGCGACAAAATTATTTGATTGGAAAATTTATAGATTTAAATTAAGGTTGAACAAAAAGATATGGATAGATTGTGTGACGAATAACATGATGTTTAATGTTGTGAAAGAGAAAGTATGCTAGAATAGAAGTACTTATATGTAAGGGCCAGAAAATATCAGCTTGTAACATAATAATATACCATTAGTTTATTTACTAATAATTATGTCACCGCCAGCAACTCTACTATGGAGGCAGTAATGTTAAGAACAAGCATTTTTTTTGTTAGAAGCTCTCATTAGGAAATAAAGTTTCAAGCGGAAGAAAGACATTAATGGGAGATATATTTGTGGGTTACAAAAAGTTTTTGAAATAAATACTAAAACCTAAACGAAAGTATAATAAATAAGTAAATAAATAAATTTATGTACTCTGAGGAAGGCACAAGAAGTGAGAACACCTGCATTTAGATAATTTAACCGTGACCGTACCAAACCCGTGTTTTGCCTCAAAAACAATTTGTCCAGTTTTTCTTACCAATCTTGACGTATAGCCAAGACTCTCAACTATAGCTGGAGCGTTCCCCCAGTTTTAAAATAACAAGATAACCGAAGCCTTCATTACTTTAAATAATCAACAAGTAATCGAAAAGTATAAAACGAATATTTTCTACATCTTGTATGTATAAAATGTTATACTTGATGCCAAGTATAACGTTAAACTTATCTACTATCAACATTATTTTTTTATATTTTTCTCATTACAGCAAGATGATTTATATAGTAATTTTTATTGTGTTTTACACGGTACCAGCTTAAGATGTTGTAGAAAATAAAATTTATGTTTTACTTGTATTCAATTTAATTTTGAGTTGGTTTCTTTTTCATTTTTAAAAATGTATTTAAACTCTTAAGTTACGAATATGGGCAAACCTCATAATGCAACTTCTCCAATGTGGAAACGTGGCTAAATACATATAAACCTTACCTACCTTCAAATGAATTCAGAACTGTCTTAAACTTAAGTTAGCTAATATTATCAAGCTATGGGGTGATATGTCCCGTTTCACCTCAAGGTGAGTTACCCGAGGTAGCCGGAGAGGCCCAGCTCTCCAGCTAACAAATAGTGGGGCCAGCCCGCAAAGGGGCCGACGGTCGTCCACCCGGGCTGGAAGGGAATGCGCAAGCGAGCCCACAGTCTGGACAAGAGACGCTAGAGGATTGGACAGGGGTTTTAGTGAGAATCCCTAACCATGGCGTTGCAAAAGCACTTCATAAGTGACATGTTACTGCCACCTCGACCTGATGGTGAATCCCACACATGGGTCGCACCTTTCCTCCTCACGCGTTCTATGGTTCTCAATTGGATTTCCCTTGTATAAATGAAATGGGGGCGATTTGTGGTTCATTGAGAACCACTGATATAAAGGGTTCAACGGCTAGTTCCGTTAACTGAGATGATCACGCTTTGAGTTAATTTGATGTCGGCAACGATGACGGTTTTATGACCGGTTCGGTCTCTGTACATCTATTTACTCATCAAACACAGGTGTGCTGGGATTTATGCAATCTTATGTAATGGAGAAACTGATACAAGGATATTGACATCCTCTGTATGATTGTTTACAATGACTCTGCAACGGCCTTTATCATGTAGTAGTTAGTATAACATGTGGTTAGGGTGTAAGCATTTGCCCGTCTAGTTTACTACGACACAGAGATTCTGAGTTTGATGCCCATCAGAGTAAATTTAGTAAACGAGCTTTCCGTTATTTACTACGGTCTGGATATCTGTGATCGACCCCAATGTTGTCCGTTGTAAGTCACCCATAACACAAGCAAAAATTGTTGAGCTTGGAATATACAATGAACGTATTTTTCTCTGCCGGTTTATGCTTTGATGTGCGTAAATAAGTGTGTGAGAAATGTGTGAATACATTTCAGAAATAACAATTTAAATATCTCTTAAGTATTATTAGAACGGTGGGTATATCGGTAACAATAGTTAACTTTTTGAGTAGTCTGTCTTAAGCCGATTGTCGGTAACAGGGTACCTCGTGAGATAGTTTCAAGACTATACATACAATCCTGTGCAACATTACTTTGGAAAATAAAACTGAATGTATTGTTTAAAATTGATTCTTAGAGATTCCTTTTTGAAAGTCACGAGTGGAGAACCACTGTCAGGCGTCCTAGATTGTATTAGCGGACACTGAAATTTCTCTAGAATTAAATATAATCTCAATTGTCATAAATGACAAAACCATCACCATTAATCATAAAAGCAAATAAAACTATATTTTTCTTATTACAACCAATGTAACCGAGTTCTAAAGTATGTTAAGTGCAAACACCTTTAGAAAAAATAAATAAACAAATTAAAAAGTTACAAAGATTGTAAAAAGAAAAATGATTTGGCAACTGAGATTACAGCTATAGATGCGATTTTCGGATAAACCGATAAAAATGCTCCTTGTTTACATTTAGCTAGCTAACAAATAATTCGTGCCTGTTCTTTGTTAGATATTAACATTGGAAGGATGTAACAGTTATATAGGAGAATATTATATCTAACAACCTAAATACTAAATAAATCAGTATTATTCCAGCATTGGTTGTTTTCACTTGTCTCCCATTCCGATAGCCGTCGCATGGCGACCCTGCCAGAGGCACGCGAAACTGACACCACCGCGCCGTAAAAGGACAGTACTTCATAAACATTGTGTTCTCGGGACAAGTTAAAGATGTTTCTAATTATGTGCGTTATAACTCGCTGTGACACTCATATTATTCGAAGTAAATTTATTCAACACCATGGGAAAATCTCAATCTAAGGAGGAGACCCTGATAGTACAGAACGCGGCTGGCGGCGTGAATACTGCTGGAGTTGAGGAGATTCGATTTTACGTATCTACTACCAACATACTGATATCTATAGTAGTACTATTCATGGGCCTTGGATTTTTGTATTTTGTTTATCGAATCTACAGAAAATGTCACTTGGAATGGATTCGGAACGAGTTTGAGGAAAGGGCCAATAGACGATAGTTTTTGGCCGTCGTCGAGTACCATACCCTGACGCCACGGTTCAAGATTCCGGCGTGTAAAAGTAGTGCGCAAGTGTTAATTCAAATATATTTTACTGGCGTCAGTGACCTTGAACATAGACAACTACGGTCAACAGAATAGTTATGTATACATAAGTGTAATAACCGTGTAAGTTTATTATTTAGGTAATGTACTGATTCTTATTTTATGTATTATTTATAAGTACCTTTTGGTCATGAGCAATGTCCAACTATAATATATACTAATTAATGACTAAAATTTATGGCGAAATATTTAAAAAACTTGTATAATGAATTAAATGACATAAGGATATATTTAATTAAAATTGGTCAAACACGAAGGGAAGGAAAAATCATAGAAAGAAAATTTGAGGAGGCTAAGTTAATATTTGTTCAGTATAATAATTATTTAGACAATATATGTAGAATAAAAAGGTTTGATAAATCGGAAGACGTTTTAATAGAAACATATTGTGAGGATATAAAAGGTATTTATTCTGACATTTTAAAATTGTGTAAACGTGTAGAAGAAATATCAGATTTTTCAAACATGGATAAATTTGATATCAAAGTGGCGTTAAATTTGTTACCGGTTATGACCGATGATGAAATTATCACTAAACAGTTAATAGACGGAATAGAATACTACGAATCAATTTTAGAAGACAGTTCGAAGCCAAAGCTAATATCTTTTGTTTTGAAAAGCCGACTCTCTCAGAGTGCTAAACTACGATTATCGACTAGTTATAACAGCATTAAGGACATGGTACACGATATGAAATTAAACTTATTGACAAAAAAGTCTGCTGTGGCGTTACAAACTAAATTACTAACATTAACACAAAATGATAAAACTATAACTGATTTTGGGCAAGAGATTTCGGAATTGTTTGTTGATCTTACGATTTCTCAGACCGACGGCAATACAGATAATAATTTTAAATCTCTTAAAAATATCAACGAAAAACTTGCTATCAAACGTTTTGCTGACGGCCTCAGAAATCGAAGGCTGAGTACAATTATTGCGGCAAGAAATTATAGTTCCTTAAATGATGCGGTACAAGCTGCTGTAGATGAAGAAATTGCGACCCCTTCGGTTTCAACAGACGTTTTTACTCTGACTCGTAACCAGGAGAATTTTTATAATTATAGAGGCCGAGGTACACGTTTCCAGTCAAATAGATTTCCTCGATCGGGAGCTGACTACAGAGGAGGTAGGCAACAGCGAAGCCGGGGTGACTCACAGCGACGGGGTGGTTATTGGCGGAATAGCCGAGGAGCCCAAGGTTCCTTTTATAATCGGCCTTATCGTTCAGGTACGTATTATAATTATTACCACAATAGAGGTGGAGATAATAGACATATCGCAAATAACGATCCTGCTGTTCAAGCCATGGCGGAAACATCAAGTAATAACACTAATAATGAGAACGATAATTTACAGTTAGACGAGTTTTTTCGAGCCTAAAGAGGAATTCATATTTTCATATAGTAGTTGTTTACACGTATCATTATCTATTAAAGGACAGGAATTCGCTTGGCTACTTGATACGGGTGCTTCAATTTCAGCTGTGAGGCATGACGTTATTTTGAAATTAAACATACCATTACATTGCTGCCACGTTACTATAAATGGTATAGGTGGAAAAGTACGCGCTATGGGATATGCTTGGTTACAACTTCAAATCAAGGACACAATTTTTTATCATAAGTTTTATGTTTTCGATCAACTACCATGTAAAACGCATGGCATTTTAGGCCTAGACTTTTTAAATAAATATCAAGGAAATATTAATTTTGTAAAAATGACTGTATCTTTACATTCAGCAAATAATTCTGAGATCATGTTGGACTTACTGAAGAGTAAGAATAGTTGTTCATTTATCATTCCAGCTAGATCGGAAACTACACATTATATAAAGGCAATCAATGAGGAAGAATGCGTGGTGTATGCTGCACAATTAGGCAAGGGGATTTTCATGGCTAGTGCTTTAGTAAAGCCCATAAATGGTCGAATTCCAATTCGAATATTAAATACTACTGAGCATAAAGTAATTTTAAAAAATATCAATCCAATTATACACAGTGCTAATGATTTTAATATCTGTAGTTTTGATAAGATATCATCAAACGCAAATAGAGTGAAGACATTATTTTCCAAATTATCATTATCACATTTAAATTCAGAGGAACAAAAATCAATCAAAAACCTATGTGCTAAATATTCCGATGTATTTTGTCTTCCTGGTGATAAATTAACTACGACGAATATTTACAAACATAGAATACATTTAAAATCAGAAGTACAACCAATTTTTACAAAGCAATATAGGTTACCACACTCTCAGAAACCCGAAATTTCAAAACAAATATCAGAAATGTTAGAACAAGGCATAATTGAACCTACAGCCAGTGAATGGTCTAGCCCTGTACTTTTAGTACCGAAGAAATCAGACGCAGAAGGTAACAAAAAATATAGGTTGGTCATTGATTACAGAAAGATTAATAATAATATACAGGATGATAAGTTTCCCCTCCCTGATATTACAGAGATATTAGACTCTCTTTCAGAATGTATTTATTTTTCACACCTCGACCTGCATCAAGGTTATTTTAATGTTGAATTAGAACCAAATAGTAGGAAATACACAGCATTTAACTCAGGACGCTATCAAATGACTAGAATGCCCATGGGGCTAAAAACTAGTCCCAACTCCTTTTCTAGAATGATGACAATGGCTATGGCAGGGTTAACCTATGAAAAATGTTTTGTTTACTTAGATGACCTAATTATTTTTGGAAGGACATTAGCTGACCATAATAAAAACTTACAAGATGTATTCAAGCGATTAAGAAAAGTTAATTTAAAACTTAAACCCGAAAAGTGCGATTTTTTAAAGAAGGAAATTTTATATTTGGGTCATATAGTTACTAATAAAGGAGTTTTGCCCGACCCTAAAAAGACGCAAGTAATGAAAAAATATCCTATCCCCAAAAATGCGGAAGAAGTAAAGAGATTCGTGGCATTTGCCAACTATTATCGAAAATTTATAAAAGGTTTTGCTGCGATTGCTGGACCCTTGAATAACTTGTGTAAAAAGAACACAACATTTTATTGGGATTCAGGCTGTCAAAATTCATTCGATATGCTAAAAGAAAGTCTAATATCTCCACCTGTTTTACAATATCCAAATTTTTCAGCTAATAACCAATTTATACTGCAAACAGATGCATCAGGATATGCTATTGGTGCAGTTTTAGCTAACCAAGATGGCAGACCAGTTGCATATGCTAGCAGATGTCTTAATAAATGCGAGTTAAATTATCCGACAGTTGAAAAAGAACTTCTTGCTGTTGTGTGGGCTATAAAACACTTTCGGCCATACCTATACGGTCGAAAATTTACTATAAAAACGGATCATAGACCTCTCGTTTATTTATTTAACATGAAAGACCCATCTAGCCGGCTACTGAAATTTAGAATAGCATTAGAAGAATACAATTTTAGCGTTGAATATATAAAAGGTTCTGACAACACGGCAGCAGATGCTTTATCGAGAATAATAATAACATCTGAGGAATTAAAAGACATGACCGAAAAAATATTAAATATAATGACGAGAGCACAATATAAGAAAATATGTCAAGAGATTGTACCCGTGAGCAGTCCTAACCACACTTTGTCTGCCTTACCGAAAGTTGTTGAAACTTGTAATAAGTCGAAGGAGTCTATAGAGTTGAGGTATACTAGTGAGATTTATATAAATAAATTACGCAATAATAATGAAATAAGTGAAGAAAGTAATACATTCTTATTTGTACCTTCGAGCTTAACAATATACATTAAACCAGCTTCTCGATCACAGATGACACCAGATGTCTTTGTGAGAGAACTGGAAATATTTTGTAAGAAAATAAAGGTTGATGAAATATATTTTATAAGAGATAAAACTAATAAGCAATTTATACAACAAGTAAGTAAAGCAATTAAAGAGATAAATGGATGGTCTGGGCCACGAATTTGTGTGTTAAATGACATTGAAAGAATAAATAACAAAGATGACAGGCGTGTTATACTGAATGACTTCCATCTTTTGCCTACGAGTGGCCACGCGGGCATCAAACGAATGTTGAATAATATAAAAAAATATTATTTTTGGCCAGGACTTGAACATGATGTGACTGAGTTTATAAAACACTGTGATCAATGCCAAAAACAAAAACATTACGTTCATATCAAAGAACCTATGTCTATAACTTCAACTGCCAGTTCAGCATTTCAAAAATTGTATTTAGATATAGTAGGACCTTTAGACAGGGATGTGAACAACTATTCTTACATTTTAACGGTTCAATGTGAACTTTCCAAGTATATTGAAGCGTACCCACTATTCAGTAAATCTAGCTCAGAGGTTGCTAAAAGCTTCGTCGATAATTTTATATTACGCCATGGAATCCCAGAAGCTGTAACAACCGATCGGGGAACCGAGTTCATCTCTGCAACGTTCAAAGAGGTTTGTACTTTATTACATATTAATAAATTAAATAGTACCGCGTATCATCACGAAACTATTGGTGGCTTAGAAAATGCGCATAAACACTTAGGCGCGTTTTTACGCATACAGTGCGATAATCATCCAGATACTTGGAGCACTTGGTTACCGTACTGGACATTCTCGTTTAATACATCGGTTCATAGTGGGACTAATTATACGCCTTTTGAATTGGTCTATGGTAAGAAATGTAATTTGCCCAGCAACTTAGTAAGAGAAATTGATCCATTATATAATTATGACTATTATCCGTTAGAATTAAAATTTAGGCTTCAAAAATCGCAAAGTGACGCACGTAACAATTTAATTAACAGCAAATTAATACGAAAAGAAAAATACGATAGATCAATTAATCCAATTACATATAAGCAAAATGACTTGATCCTAATTAAGAATGAAACCGGTAACAAACTTTCGCCCCTATATTTAGGGCCGTATAAAGTTTTGAAGGATTTGTCACCGAATGTAGAAATAATGAAAGATGGAAAAACTGATTTCGTTCACAAGAACAGAACACGGTTGTACCGAAAGAAATGCATAGAAAACTAAATAAATTGTATGTAATTTTCTATAGGTTTTAATAAATATGATGTAAGTACTTATAGTGTTTCGTGTCAAAGTTTTATGTGTGGACTTTCGTAACTTTTCATGTTAATATTATGTTATTAAGATATATTAATCATATTATAAAAATAAAATACCTGTATTTTGTCGAAACTTATTAAAGCTATACTTACTACTAAAATAAAAATAAAATGTACTTTATTTTATTTTTATTTTTTCCCTTCGTGGGAGGTGGAAGGATGTAACAGTTATATAGGAGAATATTATATCTAACAACCTAAATACTAAATAAATCAGTATTATTCCAGCATTGGTTGTTTTCACTTGTCTCCCATTCCGATAGCCGTCGCAACATCATAATAAAACGGAGGATGTAAATATGCATATAACATAATAATAAATAGTTTTATTATCTGTATACTGCAATCTTAACGAAATCCTTTGTGTAACAAGAACTACTAGTAAAATATGAATTTTTGCATTAAAATTCGTAAGTTCATATTATGCTAAGACTCAACAGAGCAGGCCAGTAATTTAATGCGGAGGAATCCACAGTGCGCAGCTTCTTACCAGTAATAAATCTACAGAGAGTAAGAATAAATTAAAAAAAATATAATTAAATAATCCAACGTACAGTTTTCAAAGTACCTGAAAAACTGTTCACGTGACCAGAGGGTTATGCCTGTTTTAGAAAACATTGCCAGCTTTCTTACATAAGAATAATGACCAAATAGCCACTTAGTATTCTACAGTCTCGATGGCCTAGAAGTAGACTACAAAACTAATGTTAAGGTACTACGTTTAGTAAGATATTTTTTCTTTATTGTATTCGTTTAGAATATCTAATTTGCATCAAAAAACTGTTATGTGGATACGAAGATATTCAATTTCTAGCGTAGTGGATATAAGTGATTTACTGGACAATTCCTCTGTCGTATATTTCCATAATAAATGAGTTTTATACCACCGTTATAAGCTCTTAATCCTTTTTAAGATTCTCTTTTTATTATATTCATAAATATAAATAATAATTAAGGTCACGCCTTAGTAATATAATGCGAAGAGCGAGTTTCTAGTAAACACAAAAATGTTTTAACACAATCGTAATGTGTTTAACCTAGTTGAGGAAATGTGCTTAAAAACCTATCTGCTCGTACTCTACGATTCGCTAATTTCATTGACTGTTATTTGAAAGTTTTTGGTGGGAACTTATACGATAAAAAAATTGCGTAAGTGCTTGGCAATCTGCGAACAGAGAAAGGATATAACCTTTTTGAACAGGAGACAAACATTGACAGTTTTCGTTATTTGGCTATAATAATAATAAGGCGAAGACCCGCAGGGGGGCTTTGTGGCGAAGCCGTAGGTGAGTAGCGACACCTCGTACCTGACTCCGGCGGCCACGACAAGGCCGCCGCCTCCGTGCTTGCCTTAACCAGCCGGCACGGAGTGGAGATCGCTAGAGCTAAAACTCAAGCTCCAGGGGTGGAAGTGATAAATGGCATCACGTCAGAAGTAGCTTCGGTGAACCTGAAGCCCACCTCTCTACACCCCTTAGCCACTCACACCCATGTTACCCCTGTCTTTTATGGCATTTTTAGGGGCCCATGCAGGGAGTGGCGAGTCACCGTCTGCCCATTTTTCCATGTTCCCTGAACATTGCGACGGACAGACGCCATAGTCCCCATATTCCCAGACCGCTAGTACCACTAACAGTTTACCCCAATAGCCCGGTACTTTTTGTCCTCATTTCCCACAATAGTCCTACACTGGCCGGGGCTTGTCCTTGGGTGCATTATTATATGGTGTAGACAGGGATAATCGCCGGTAAGTGTCACGCCACATATTTACATAAAATTTGTCAAGGGGCCTCTACGTGTTGGCCTCCTCATGGCCCCACGCAAGCCCTCCAAAAGTCCGGGCCATTTTTATGGCCCGTGGTCTAGAAAGACATACAATAATAATAATAATAAAAACACCACTAACACACTATAGAACCAAAAAAAACATTTAATCGAAAATACCGCAAATCACAAAAATTATTGAACGAATATTGTTCAAAATAATTTTCATTAAAAGTACCTTCCTTGATTTGGCGGTCTCTGTAGTTGAGCGGGCTAAGTCTTAGCCTGCCGAACTCGTTGGAACGCAGTGGCTTTGGATTCGATTCCTGGCATGGTAAAGTTCGGAAACAATTTTTCTGTTTTTCACTATGGGCTGGGGGTCTGGGACCGGCCCCAGAGTGGTCCTTTGTGTATTACCCACAACACAAGCGTAACTTGCTTAGTTTAGGGTAATACAATGCGTGTGTTTGTCTGCCGATTATTATTAATATATTATTGATTTTTTTCAGAATTTTCCACTCGATATTTTGAAAGTTAGATAACACAATTATCACAACTTTGGAATCTGATTCTCGCCACTACTTTCATTAAAAGACATAATTTGGTTCAAACGTTTTTTAACGAAACCACAAACTAAAACAAAACTGTAATTTGAATCATGATTCTATGAAAACATATTAAGATAAATTGACGCTGTATTATAAAAATATATTTACTATTCTCGATTGATCATGAAAATTTATTCATATGAACAGTTTAATGTATTTATTGTTCTGAGTAGATATACAGCAGTTACTATTAGCCGGCACACCTACATTCCATATTAAGGAGGCGAATAACATAAATTGACCACCAAAATGGGGGCTTATACAGTGCCGTTACATTAACGAGACCTTTCCATTTCTCAAGTCTCTCCATTATAATAAGTTTCACACAAAATCTATTCACTGAGTCCTCAGCGGCCATTAAACTCTCTGCGATCGCATGCATATGATAGAATATGCGGAAAAGCAAGGTCTGTAAGCGAACCTGTGCTTGCGCACCCTATTCATAGTTTCATAGCCAAGTGCAATCAACCTGAACTTATTGTTCTTGCTGTGTCCATTTTATCTAGATCTCACTGGACCGCACAAAACTGAAACAATACCCGCAAAGAGTATAGGAACTTATGTGTTTGAGGGATCTGTTTATAATTGTTGGATGCACGAGTTCTGATAGCAAAATATCGTTAAGGTTTATGGTAGTCAGGTATTTACAATAGCTCATTGAATTGATCGAAAGATTAATGCTCGTTGTGAAATGTTAAGATACTTAAATAGATTACTTCCTTGTTAATAAATAGCCTAAGGTTATTATAGCAATTTACTCACGAGGTTCTTATTTAAATTTTAAAAATAAGGTACGAAGTGTAGCTTAAATAGTTTTACCTAAATGCGTTAAGGCCTCTAGGATTATTTAGTCTGTTTGCCACCGGTCTTGTCATAGACGTGATTGGCAGTCTGCCTCTTGAAATTACTAACTTGCGAGCTAAGATGGTCATTCTGGTTACTTACAGATACCTTCATTTTAAATGTTGTCCATAAAAGACTCGCCTAACATATTTGTTTCCATAGCTAAGCAACTGTTAGTTTGTGAGCAATCCTCACTATCAGGGTCAATCATACCCGTAGTTTATTCTTCGGTTATATTTTTTGCTATTCCTCGCTGAATCATACAAAATTGAACGCTCTAGGAGTACGCTCTTTCGGCGTCGACATCAGATTAATATGGTAGCAGTCTTATAGTACAATTTTCAGGCATCTTCTAAGAAGCGGCTTACTTGAGTTGTGATTTTTATAATTGACTTTCCGTGTCGGTATTGCTTGACTGACTTTATATTTGCAAATTGGCGGCATAAGCAGTTGCTTTCCGATCGATAGTTAGATAATTTATACAAAACCATGAACTATGTAATTATATTTTATTTATTATTACTGAAAATATTTCTTTCGTTTGCCTATCACTAATATTACATAACAATATTATGTTTAAGAGAGATTTTGGTTTTTATTGCAAAATGTACAAGTATTTTCAGTATAAAAGATGACAATTAAAACTTTTTCAAAGTATTACAGATTGTTTTCACTTTTAGAAACCGTTTTGCTTCATACATGGACTTGTAAATCAAAATGTGTGTTAATTAGTGCTGCTATAATTAGGAAAGTGTTAAGTCTAGAAAATTTCGCTTTTTAGGTTAAATTTTTGGAGCGATACGCGTGTATACTAGTTAATTTGTAAATACTTATTTTATCAGTACATTATTATCGGACAAGTGTATATCTATTGTGAAGTTCGAATATGTGCTTATCAATATGTATCTTAACCTAGATACCAGGAGTCAACGACTACTGAATCCTTAGCAAGAATAAATATGATGAATATAAAGGTTGAGGTAAAAAATGGGATAGATAATAATAGTAATAACAAGGCCGCTGCCTCTGTGCTTGCCTTAACCAGCTGGCACAGAGTGGAGACCGCTAGAGCTAAGACTCAAGCTCTAGGGTTGGGAGTGATAAACGCCCTAACGTCGAAAGCTTCGGTGAACCTGCAGCCCACCTTTCGACACCCATGTTGCACCTCGCCAATCTTATATGGCATTTTTAGGGACTCAGTGAGTGACGAGTCGCCGTCTCCTTTTTTTTCATGTTCCTTGAAAATTACGGCGGGCAGACACCATAGTCCCCGATCTGTAACTCCACTAGCAGTTCATCCCAATAGCCCGGTACCTTTTGTTCTCATTCCCTTCTATAGTCCTACACTTACCGGGGCTTGTCCTTGGGAACATTTTTATATGGTATAGACAGGGACAATAGCCGGTCATTGTCATTGCCGCCATATTCAGATTAAATTTGTCGAGGGGCCTCTACGTGTTGGTCTTCCCATGGCCCCATGCAAGCCCTCCAAAAGTCAAATGTGGTATATAGAGACATACATGTATCGGCAGACAAACACACAAATCGTATATCCTCAAGCTAAGCAAGTTACACTTGTGTAATAGGTAATAATAATTAATTATCTGAAGGATATCATGAAGATTTCTTCAGTGACGGATTCGTTATCGGATATTATATTAGTTATCTACACGATAACTAGAAGTATTAAAACCAAATTATACGATCCTTATGATTCGGAAGAGATAAAGAGAGAATACGTGATAAAAAGTCTGATAAATATGAAATACGCTAAATAATTTGACACAATGTTAGTATCTTTCTTCAAAAAAAATATACTGATTTTACTTGCCGAAATAATTATAATCAAAATAAATTAGAAACTAACACGAGAGACAGTAGAAGAGGAGTGGTTAGAAGAATTCGGCTTTCATCTGGTGCTGGTTTTTTTAAAAGTTATACTAAAACTTGAAGAGTTGGAGCCGTCATTCAGTCGCTGCTAGGTAAGGAGCATTATCCAAGTCTGAGTGCGGCAGCTTTTGAGCCTTTAGTCACGTATAACATCAATCTGTTCTAGCTAACTAGCTTGTCGTGTGTTGCTCGATTGGCGCTATTACAACTGCAATCTTGACTTTGAACAATCATCACGCAATTCTGACAAGAAGCCATTATACTCAAGCATGCCTTAAAGAATTAATGAGAGTAATCACATGGAACAAAACAGGATTTGAACGAGGCGTCCCCATTACACCGGCCTTGTCACTTGGTGCACGAAAATGTTGATTCATTAATGTAATTCCCCATTAAGAAGTTTGTACCTATGGCGTGAATTAAAATTACTCAGAAATTGCTTGGTATATTATGCGGTAAGATGAATTTGCAAAAGAAATGAGTGACCAGGTATTAAGAGTCGCACTCTCACAAATATTATGTAAGGTAACTCCATAAAATACCATGCGAATGTTTTAAATGTTATTTGATACTTTAATTTTCTGAGGTCACACTTTAATATTCAACTTTAAATATACTGAAACAGAATTTTACTGATTTTTTTGTACTGATTTAGTCACTAGTTAGTTTCATTCACAGATGATCCTTCTATCACAACATTCTAGCTCCGGTGAGTTCTTTAGTGGGCCGAAGTGCATGAATTTGGATTTAATTTTTATTTCAATCATAATAAAATAAGTAGAAATAACACTCATTTTTTACATCAACTCCTGTAAACTTCAAAACTGTAAATTTTATACTGAATACTCGTGACTGATAATAGCGACAGACACAGACATATAACTTCGTATTACTCTTACCGTAATACGAAGTTATATGTCTGCGTATAATATACTCGAGAACTTGTATTCTCTTAATCATTATGGTATTTTCCAGCTCAAGGTTTCAAAATGTGAATAAATTAAGAGAAAACATAAAAATTAATGATTTCGAATTAAGAGGATACTTACATTTCACACTTTATCATTAAACTTAAATAAGACCTTAACTAAGACTTTTTCTCTTCAACATAGAACATTTAATTCGTAGAATGATTGAAATTTCAAAATTGTCACATTAACTAAGTACTTATTTATTGTATGGAAATAGTTCTTATCTTGTTCTTGTAAGAATCAGCTTAGCCATCAATAAAATTAACACTTTACATTATCAACTTAATTTGAACCTATTTGTACTCGCACGTTAGATCCGATAAAGGTAATACGATGATTGACCGTATACACTTGCGCAACATGCGAAAGCGTGCACTCAAGCGGAGCCGTATGCTGAGTGCATAGCCCATCTTCGTGTCAATGGCATAATACTACATAACCGGATTTATTATGGTTCCCTAGTAAACCACTCAAGAGATACACAAAACCACCAAGCTTAAAGACAAGTTTGTTCATAAACAAAATAATTTGTCATTGCTGCACTGAGGTTAAAAAAATTTAAATCCTGATCCCCAGACACTCTATCACTCTGAACAACGTATTGTATATTCATCTTCGGTATCAAAAATGTACATGTTCCAAATTTTACAATTGTAGGTCATTTCCAAGATGGTGAAAAATATCATTTGTAAACAAACATCTAAACAGAATTACTTTTACGTTCATATTGGTAAAGATCTGCGATTTTGTCTGTGTGGAATCTTTTAACACTAAAAAAAGTACCCTTAGTTACTCCTTATAACCACGGCTATCTTCTAGTGAAAGTCCCAGAGTTTAGCCGGAACATTAAGACAGACAGACAAAAAATCAAAAAATTGTATTTTCGGAATCTTCCCTAGGAACACCTAATTATGCCATCTGATTTTTTTTCACATTTAAATTTTAATTTTACAAACAGACGCTTCTATTTTATTTATCTGTACTATAGATTAAAATAGGCAAATTCATGACAGTTTACTACCCATAGTGTTTCCTAGAGATGCTTTACATTATTTGGATACGCAATCATAAAAAAGAATTTAATAGTCAGTACCCAATAATTATTATTTTACTGTTCAACTGATATTGTTAAAACAATATTTTTCTTTTCTTTGAAATTATTTTTGGAGGTACAATATAAATTTTTTTAGATCATTTTATGACAGTTCATAAGTTAGACGGGAGAGAAATAGTCCTTGAGATTCTGAAAGTGAATATCTCACCATCTTCTTAAATAAAAAAAATATCAAAAAACATCGTCATGGTTTTACAAAATCGATACCATACGCAACTATGTTCAATTAAGAAAAAACATCAAATTCCGAATGAAATTATTTGTATCAGTAATGCAATAATATAGAAGCTGTAGACCCAGTATGCAGTCGTCAACATATAACATCGTGTTATGTTTATAAACAAGTACGGCTCGCAGGGCCAAGGTAAAGGTGAATGAACCAGTTGTCTATGTACCTTATATTACTATAATATTTAGATACCATTATAGTTATAAGTTTATCGACAAGTTAGAGGTTCTACTAAAGCTACTGGGAATTTAAATAACACAAAAAAGAAAATTTTACTCAATTATATTGAATCCTTTAAGATTAAGGAGAATAATGAACCCAGGTCTCAATGTCCTCTACTAGGTAAGGTGTCCAAAAGCCTGGCTATGATATCTCGCCGGATTGCCATACTGATCCGTTGTACGAGTTAGGCACGAGCCGTCTGACCAACCAAGAGTCGATTAATCGTTTTGATACCTCTTTGTAGAGAAGTTCATCGCCAAGACCTGAATTAATATGAGAAACCTAAGGTTATAATGAATTTCTATTTCAGCTTTAACCTTTTAGGACGCAGCCAATCATAGTTTTAGGAAAATTATCCTCTCTTTTTTATTTATAAAACTAGCCCATAAAGGTCTTATTGCTGAATTCAAGGTTGTCTTTTTCACGGGGAACGCATGATGTGGTACTAGCCATCCTATGTACGAGATTTGTATAGAAAAATTGTTAAAGCAGCGGTTACTCTTACGTGCTAGAATACCCGCCAATGCCTTTGTTCTACAACATGGCAGCATTTTAGGTCTTGATACAATCTTTTCGAGCTTTACAACTCTCCTGGTGTTTCAAATGTCCATAGGCGACGGTGACCACCATATGTAATTTTATACTTAGGTGAACTACAACAATTTTGGATTCACATGGAATAAAAAAGAAGAATGTTGTACTAATGAAGCAAAAACTATATTGCTTCATTGGTCAAGAATACTTGATACGAACAACTTATAAATTCCAATATTGCGGTAAAAGTAAACTAATGCCAAACTAACTATTGGCAACGAAAAGAGATGTATCTCACGTAGCAAAAGATTTATATTCAACAGATACTCTAGAAAGTTGAATCCTGAGTGCTTTACAAGTTCTTTATACAGACCACGTAATAGTACAAGTTTGGCAAAATAATGCAATCAGTGTAACCGTTGGATTGTTTTTCACGTAATTTGTGCATCGTAACACACATTTTCTTTTCTCTTATTGTTATGCTAACAGATTGCAAATTTAACATTATTTGAGCACTTTATGCATGGACTGAACTACTTAAATATTACGTATTATACCCAAAGCATGTCCATGAACTCATTTTAGTGTAGTTTTTGTAAAATTCGATGTGCTTGCCTGAAAGTGAACGCAACATCTCATCCTAATTAACATAATGTTGCGACGGCCTTACACGCTTCTATTTTAAATTGTTTGTCTGCTTTATACTACATTACTTAATTACACGCCTTTCGCTGCTTCATTGTCTGACCGTAATCAGTGTAAGCCCTAGATTTAGAATTAAGACTTCCAAGAACAAAACACAACAAATCGTAAATAACAAGAAAGAGAATGATTGATTACGTATCTTCTCTCAATACATAATATAAATGAGTAACTATCCCTGCTTGTTTGTTATCTAAACATGAATTTTCTAAACACTGATTTCGTTCAGCAAGTGAAAAAATAAATGCGTCCGAAGTTGTGTGTAACAACTATATATTGTACATTACGTTCTGTCTATGCAGCTATGATTAGTGATCAGAACGTTGGCCAGTGTAGTTCACTAGAACGCATATGTCCCTGGTTCGATTCCAGGTAGGGCTTATTTTGTTGGTTGATCATTGAATGACTGAGATCGGTCCCAAAGATGTTGTATACTTATATAAAATATCTTTTGTTTTCCATTTATTTGTTTAATTAATCATAACTTTGCTTCATTGGTAAGTCGGCTACATTTTATGATATCGTGGAATTTACAACTATCATACAATTCCAAACAGAGAGATAAAATCATTATCAATAATTTTCATTTCTCATATTCTGACAATACGCTAGAAGGTTCCTGATGACAACAGTACTTTTCGTCCTTGCGATGATATTTTGCCTGCTGTCAAAAAATTTTAAAGTTATGCGAACTATAGATAATACATGTAACTTATAAATTGTAATTAAAAAAAACATATCATCAGTGACGAAAAAAATTACTGGATAGTAGAATATTGCAACAAAAAAATACTTGACGTTTCGTATGCGACGTATTAAATGAGTTCATCAGATTTATTTTCCTCATATTCGAAAGGAAAAGCAGAGTTCTAACCTCGGGTGAAAGGCCTATTAAGGCACTCGAACTATTAGCGCCCTCACTACGCTCGTACGCTAAACCATCTTCTGCCGAAATAACTTTCACCTTTCGTTTAACAATCTACAATTAATCCTTAAACGTCAGATTGTACATTCATCGCTAATTATTTCAGCCATGTAAATACTATAGACCAAAATTATATAGAGTATTAATAAAATAAAAATATGTACTGAACCAACAAAAAACAATCTATAAACTCTACACAGCACAGCATCGTTTGAAATTCTACAAACACGACTACATTGTTTTCTTAATAGCAGCGAGACAAAATAAATTGGCATTCGGACTCTTGACCCGTTCACGTAATGTTTACTTTACTCTCGAAACAATTGCTTTGTTAAACATATATCAGTGTCTAGTAAGAGTTGGTTTCATAACCTAAACAATGGTAGTTCGCTTGTTGTGTATCTTTTCATGGGATGTTGTTTTTAGCATAAGTTTCTACCGCAAACTAAGCTTTGTACTACTAATTATTGACTTCTTGGTTTCTATTAATTATATTGGTTGTAATAATTTTCATCGTCAATTCGATTCCAACCCAAGTACTTTTTTGGGTTTTAGGTAAATCAAATTTGGTTTAAAAATATGAACAAAGGCGAAAATTAAGCATAATTAAATTTAAATTCCACAAAACTAAAACAGATGATGTAATTAATACACAAATAAATCTAATATGAGGGCTATGCCAAAAGAATTCAGATACTTGTTTGACATTGGCAATATGTTTGTAACTGTACATAGATCATCACTCCGAATTCACTTGATGATGTTTCTATCACGATCGAGGTCGATTCTCTAAGCCGGCCGAATCTTTCGCAAAATATCTGAATAGAAACACCTACATTACAAAGCGGTAAAGAATGGCAACGAGAATGAAGCCAGATTCATGCCTTTTAATCGTACGATAGCATTTTTAAACAATACTTAGAATTCTTAGTGTAATTTTACAATAAAAATAATTTATTTTTTAAAGAACGAAAGAGAGGTTTATTTGAAGGAATAAATAAAAACGAAAAATTATCAGAGAATTAAATTTCTGGGGTTGTCTGGAAGAGATCGCTTTTTAGCGATAAGACCGCCCTTTGTACATAACTAGATATAATTTAGTCTTAAGTTCATGTTTGTATTGGTGTACAATAAAGAGTTATCTATCTATCTATCTTTCTTTTGGTTTGTGCTCCATTCAACTTGAAAATCTAGCTCCAGACAGTTGTGAATAGGGAATGGGTCCATAGCATTAGGCGCGTTTCCTCGTTGAACGGCAGCGCTAATTGTGTTACCCAAAATAAGGCATATTCATATAATATACCAACCACCCTTTTGGTCGCGATAAATCTATACCCATAGCAAGGATTTGGCTATTTCATATTACATAAATTGTGTTTATGGAGAAATTTAAACTCTAATGTAGAACACAGTGATAAGTTATGAAAATAAGGTAAGCCTTATTTTAATAAGGTGTAATCCGTTAAGGACACCCTTCCGCCCCGAGATACCAGTAAGGTATCGGTCGGATCTACCAACTAATCCACCTCGGTGTTCCATCGCAACGCCATAATGTTAGTCTCGGGAACCAGAGATACTTCCGATAGCCCTGACGGCGTCGGCTCATTAAGCAAAGTCCCTTTTTAACCGACTTCGAAAAAAGGAGGAGGTTCTCAATTCGTCGGGATCTTTTTTTTTTATGTATATTCGCCGATAACTCCGTGATTTATGATCCGATTTACGTGATTCTTTTTTTGTTCGACGCGGAATAGCTTCCAATTGGTCCCCTAAAAATTTTACATAGTTTGGCCCCGTAGTTTTTATTTTATGAACATTTTTCATGGAAATAATTTTCACTCCGTTCCATATGTACACCGATTACTCTGAGATTTATGATTCGATTTACGTGATTCTTTTTTTGTTCGACGCGGAATAGCTGCCATGTGGTCCCCTAAAAATTTAACATAGTTTGGCCCAGTAGTTTTCTTTTTACGAACATTTTTTTGTTCCCGGTTCGTGGGACCTATATTTTTTAAGAAGCGCGGCACCATTCGTAGGTCCACCCATACATAGATATCACTATACATAGATAACACTAAAAAGTAACAAATAAAAACTAAAAACTTCGTTTAAAAAACCGACTTCAAAAACTAAAAACTAAAATGTACAAAATAACTTATTTCTAAAGCTATTATTATTAATATATATTATCTAAAACATCTTGAAGTCGGTGCAAAGTAAAACATAATAAAAATTACTATATTTTGAAAATTACTAAGCACCGACTTTAAGATGTTTTAGATAATATATATTAATAATAATAGCTTAAGAAATAAGTTATTTTATACATTTTAGTTTTTTCGTTTTTGAAGTCGGTTTTTTTAAACGAAGTTTTTAAATTTTTCTTGCAGACTGGTTGTTGCGCCCTCTCTGCGTACTTCACTAGATACTCGTGCACATCGCAACGCCAGCTTACAGCAAAATAAGGTAAGCTAGGCTAAACCCTATTTTTTTTATAAAAACAAAAATGTATTAATAAATAGAAATAAGGCAATACAAATAAAATACTAGATAATAAAACAAATATGTATTAAGAAAGTATTAAAATAAGAAAAAGTGTAAAATTACACTATGCAATAAGGTAATATTTATAATTTTTTTGGAAAAGAAAATAAGAAAGAAGTATAATAAAAAGAACCCCTTGTTGTATTACAAAAATAAAGAAATAAAAACGAAAAGAAAATTAAAAACCTCTATGTTGGACCTCTATCTTGATGGAGGAGGCGTTAACATAAAAAACCCTTAATTTTTGGTCGCTTTCAATCCCATCGATCACCATCACCTTCTTTTTATACCATACGCTTAAACAATGCTTATGTGTGCAAGGTTCTCTTCTCTGTCGGAACTTTCGCAACCCATATCGGTTCGTATTTGTTGGTCTGACTCGATTTCTTCATACGAGTAGTCTAATTGAAACTCGACGATTCAGTAATTTTAGTATATCTAGATCTATGAGTAATTAATCCACTTTATAAAAGCAATTGTATGCAATAATGTAGTTTGTTAAGTAACTCATTAAATTATTATATTCTACTTAACACAACTATTAGTAAATACAGTAATATATCAAATTAGACGTTTCCTCATATTTACACTACAAATAGTTTTGAGAGATTAGAATTTAAAGTCGTAGATATTAAAGACTTTTAACGAAAATTGTTTTTACGGGGACTTTATTCATAGTGAACTCGAGGAAACTTCGAGTACCTAGGTACAAGGATTTATAAACGTGCTCAATAATCCTCTTTTTTTAAACTATGAAAGAATTGAGGTGTACAATACTAACAAATAAAATTATTTTTAAATAGAAAATTCATTGATTGAATCGATTCATTGAGTAGTTTTTGAGATATGAGGTATTTTTGTTTAATACGGTCTTATTCATAGAGCTAGAGTAACTTTGAAAGCTTCTTTAGGAACCCTAAAGAAGCCTTAACGCAGGGGAATATCTTCGGATACCCGGGCCATAGGGGGTATGGCTTAAATCCTAATGCAGCGCTTAAGCATGCATCGAGCCTGTGTGGGACTCTCGGCGATGGGTCGAAACCGATTTCCAAATTACCTAATAAACATAACCTGCACCTTCACTCTAACTCTCTATGAGTAAGACCGTTGCTAGGTAGGTAGTTGATAAAAACTAAACAGTTCACCTTTCATGTGACACACATGGTCTTGAACTTGCTGATTTTGAAACTTTAAAATATCGACCACATTCCTGCGATCGTCTTGGAAACATGTACCTTTTAGATTTTTTATAGTAACTATAAATTTATTTATAGCTTAATATAAACTTTATATTGAATGAAAAAGATAAAACGCCTACGATTTTTGAATCACCACTTTAATTGGAGATGCATTTTAAAGCGGCTTTAACGACTGAATAGATCTAATATAACTAGTCGCTATAGCAAAGTTATAAATTATGATCATAAATTTATGATTAGAAAATATATAACAATTTTGAAAAGTAGGAAAATAATATGAGCTAGCCTTTTTGAATTCTCTGTGGCTCGATATAATGTTACACAGTTATAATCTTATAATTATAACTCCCTGGGGTGTGGTAGCTCTATGTTACGTACATAAACAATTTTTAGATATGCTTTATATATGCAAACATTCAATAATTAATTTTTTTTGAGTTACAACCATTACGAAGAACCTAAGTTAATATAGTGTAGACAACTGCACATCGAAACATAAAGAAAAGTCGTGGCCAACCTGATTTGAAGTACCTAATACATAATGAATGACTTGTGGGCAAGCTGGCAATGTATTTATTATTGTATTATAGCGATGGGTTTTTACACGGCAATTGCGGCGCCAGCTATTTTGCTAATCTGTCTATTCCAAGTAAACGATAAAAATGTATCCAAGTGTTAATTTGTGTTGTAAGCCAGCCTCATGTCGAATTTTATTCATATACGTGCATTAGTTTCAAAAAAGAATGCGATCGCAGCGCCATCTTTTCGCTATTTTCGGTTATCCCACCGAAACGACGACATTTATCGGGATAAAAAGTATCCTAAGTGACGCCCCGTGATATAAATGAGCTCCGTTTCGAATTTCACATAAATCCGTTCAGTAGTTTTCACGTGATGCTTTAACATACAGACAGACAAAAATTCTAAAAATTGCATTTTAGGAATCTGCTTGTCCGAATTAGCCCCTCTGATTTTATTCACATGTTTAAAGGTACTGTACAAACTCTAACAATATATAAACTTATTATAGTGTAGAATTAGTACTTTGTCTACGGATTTGGATCCTGTATAAAAAATATCGTTTATTAATCCTCGTTATCGAAAATATACATAATCAATACTTTATCATAATCGGTCGGACTTCTCTAACGGAAAAATTAAAGAATATATCATATTCATTTCATGATAATCGGTTAGTGAATCAACTATGAAACCTATGGATGAAAATATATAATATCTTTACACATACATATGTAGGCAAGTATCAATATCATAAGCAAAAGCTTTGATAAATATTTAAGAAATACCTACCCATAGTAAAATATAAGTATTTGGTAGTTATAGCAGTAGAATTTACACAAAATCTAGTAACTCGACGAGATGGTATAAGTTACTGCGGTTAGCTTATATTTGAAAATAAAGTCCACATTCTATTGATCCTTAGTCAAATTGGAATGCTTCGTCCAAAATCAAATTAATCTATTCTAAAAAGTTTTTATTTTATTTTTATTGAGATATATTTTCATCTCAAGTATTTATTTACGTTCGGTCTAGAATAGAATACTACCAATATAATGATTTACTGATGACTTATCATCTAAGGGGCCCAATTCTGCTATTTCAATATCTTGGCGTTGCGAAGATATTCAAAGCACGATTCCAATGCGATAGTGTCAATAGTTCGCATTCTACCAAATCCACAATATTTTCTCTTAACGTAGCGGTGGAATAATAGGTAGTAGAAAAAAAATGGTATTACCACTAGTAGAAATGAACATTAAAAAGTTATTCACATTTTAAATATTTATTTTGAGAATTTTCGCTTATAAATATTTACAAAGATTGGATGGTGCCACGGGCACGGCAGAATATCGAAATCATGTAAACCTACGATTGAGACGAATGTGTCCGGCAATTTTGACGAGATATTAATAGCAGAATTGGGTCCTAGCTATATATGTATATGTTTTCCGATGAACGGTCAGCCAAATTCCTCCTTGATTAGTTCTCTAATATTTTGCTTTGCACGGCTCATAAAGTTTCGACATTCACGCACACTCCAATATACCCCAGTCAATGAAGCAAAAATAGGGGAAATAATTCGTGTGGAAGCGAATTTTGGCACAGTCGTAGAGGAAGGCGTCCTGAACAACATACTAAATTACTGAGGGGTAGGGGTGGAGCTAAGGGAGGGGGTGGCCTATAAAGGTCCCTTTTTTCAGTTTTTTGCGAATAACTCAAAAACTATAATAGACAGCAAAAAGTATCCTATGACTAAATTAATCTACATAAAATTCTCTACAATAAACATCATATAAACTTTTCGCTGAGATCAATACTTAAGGAGATAAGGAGGAGGGAAAATGGGGGCAATTTAAAAAAAACGAATTTTACTGTTAAAAATCAAGTTTCAATTATGAATGAACTATATTCAGACTACGTATTAGTGAATTTAAAGGATTCAAGTGTAATCGGTCATGTATAGAGGAGGAAGGAAGCAGAAGAGAAGGAGACTTAAGACTCGAGACGGCACCGGCGCGGGGTGGCCTTGCGAGACGCGAATGCGCTTAGCAGATTGATGTAAACCACTGCTGCACCAGCACCGATTCGTGAGTTAGTTACTTAATTTTTAATGTGTAAGTCTGTAACTATGTTTGAGAAGTGTTTAATTTGTCAGGGTGCAGTTAATAATGATTTTTGTAAAGTTGGAGAAAAAGGAATAGTTGGGTTGGTGAGTATAGTTATTAACAAAGAAATTTTTTTGGTAATCTTTCTGCCATTTATTAACTCACCAACTACCAAATGAATAGGACACTATACACACTGCATTACAGTATGGTTTCAAAAACAGTCAGAAGCCAGGCTTTGTTTCGTAAGAATAAAGTTTGAGACCATTGTATTGCGACTTGGTGGGTTTCACACTCAATTTCGGCTGCTACATATATTGAAAGTGTAGCTCAGCTGGCTGCTAAAAAGCTGAGTAAACTTTCAAACGTGAGATGATACTTCACTGCAGAGCCACTGTTCAATCTTTACTGTGCTCAAGTAAGATCTAGCATGGAGTACTGTTCTCACCTTTGGGACGCCTCTGCCAAATACCAGCTTGAAGCGCTAGAGTCAATTGAGAGAAGAGCCAAGAGTTTGATTGGTAGCGACCAGCTTGTTAATACAAGGCTTCAAAGCCTATAGAGCATCGACGCCGGGTTCCTAGTCCACCGGTTTTTACAGGATTCCTTCCGGAGAGTGTGCGGCACTGTTCGTCCTGATTCCCCCTACACCTTTCCATCTTCGGACCACAAGGGCTCTGGTCTACGCCATCGTTTCACGGTGGAAGCGCTGCCAGTGCGTACTAAACGTTTCGCCTCCACATTCCTTCTACGTACGGCAGAATTGTGGAATGTACTACCAGAGTCCGTGATTCCCGAAAAGTACAATCCAAGGGTATCTTCAAGTCTCGTGTGAATATGTACTATCGGGGTAAACGTGCTCTATCATCGACCATATCATCGTGATTGTGGTCAAACGCAAACCTATTTAATATAAAAAACACACCGCAATGTAATGGGGTACACTTGCCACATAATGGATGGATCTGGACTGAAAGATGTATTATGCCATGTTGTTGCTGCTAATTCAGTTGACAGGATATTAAAAGGACACGCCTACAGTCAAGCTATCTCGTTCAAACTGTTTTCAGGGCGCGTTGTTCTGGAACGAGCCGATGTCTCAGACGAAAACAAGAGAGACATTTTGACTTTACTGACAAACATAGAAGATATTACTCCAGACAAAGTTGATGAGGATGGTTCTGCGGTGTCTTTGTGGTTCTGTGGAACTTTAACGAAATCTAGAAACAATTGGAAACCCTTAAGGAGCATGGCCCTACCACTGCTTTATGAGCGCTCTTAATCACACCAAAAACGCTAATGTGGTGGATATTTGTTTTCTTCTCCATCGCATAAAGTGGAAAGTATCCTCCAATATATCATCAACTTGCCATCAGTACATAGCTTATAGTGTTCTTTGATGAACAGCACAAAACGAGATCGTTTTGTGCTGTTCATGTCGCAATATCCATCAAACTGAATTTTATGACAACTATACCTTTTGTCCAACTTTACAAAAATCATTACTAACTGCACCCTGACAATTTAAAACCTTCTCAAACATAGTTACAGACTTACACATTAAAAATTAAGTAACTAACTCACGAATCGGTGCTGGTGCAGCAGTGGTTTACACCAATCTGCTAAGCGCATTCGCGTCTCGCAAGACCACCCCGCGCCGGTGCCGTCTCGAGTCTTCAGTCTCCTTCTTTTCTGCTTCCTTCCTCCTCTATACATGACCGATTACACTTGCATCCTTTAAATTCACTAATACGTAGTCTGAATATAGTTCATTCATAATTGAAACTTGATTTTTAACAGTAAAATTCGATTTTTTTAAATTGCCCCCATTTTCCCCCCTCCATATCTCCTTAAGTATTGATCTCAGTGAAAAGTTTATATGATGTTTATTGTAGAGCATTTTATGTAGATTAATTTAGTCATAGGATACTTTTTGCTGTCGATTATAGTTTTTGAGTTATTCGCAAAAAACTGAAAAAAGGGACCTTTATGGGCCACCCCCTCCCTTAGCTCCACCCCTACCCATCAGTACTTTTAGTATGTTGTTCAGGACGCGTTCCTCTACGACTGTGCCAAAATTCGCTTCCACACGAATTATTTCCCCTATTCGGCCTTTTCGTGTCTTCGTTGCTTAGACTAATAAAGACATTTCAGAAATGTTGAAACTAAAGGCAACAATTTGCCGTGTTTAGTTACAATATGCATTTTGCCTATTGACGACGCCCTTTTTTTGTATTCTGCTCTTACTTTGGTTACGGAGTTCGATTTTATTACCTCCTTGTAAATTCCAAAACAAGACAAAACAATAGAACTCCGGCCCTTAAAACTGATGTTTTACTTTTGCGTATGTCATTGCGCTGTTAGTAAAAGTTTTTGGCCAGCAATTTTAGCCTTATGGGTGTGGTTCACCGCCTCTTTGGTCGATTGTACAGTTGTAGCATATGTTTAGCATCTATGGTCATTTATTGGCCCATAAACGTCCCCCTGCTGGACTCAGACCTCCGGATTCCGAAGATTATACCCGCAAAGCTTGTCCAAGATCGGTTATTTCAATACTAATCGGTATAGAGAGGATAGCGTCTGAGCTAATCACCCACGGAAATGAAGGCTACTTGAAATTTCCCATGCATTTTCGCCGCACGTGAATATATGTAATTTTGTATACATAAACTGTAGGCGTAAAAACGTTCATTAATATGTCGACTATGCTTCCTGTTCCTATCTGTATCTGCTTGTGGTGAGGTGTGCTGAATAACAAACAATTTAAGTCTCCCTCACACAACACGCTTAACGTGAAGAGTTTTTGTTGTTTGCAGTACGTACAATCGTACATATAAACTAGGGTGGCCAATGGAGTTAAGCGAAATAGATCTATTTCTAATTAACCTTCCCAATATTAACAACTGAATAGATGGAGTTTATTACTACATTACAATTGTCAATTGCAACAATGTCACTTGATTGCTTTAAAAGAAACTTAAATGACTCTAATGATTGACTAAATGTACTCTCTAAAAGGAGACTGGAACCTGGCAACTAAAGCCGGAACACAACTCAAGGATTTTAGACTCTAGATCAGGGGTGGAAACCAACCAGAACGGCAAATACCCTACCACCTGACTATACGTTGTTTTGTCGCCTCTTACGACATGCCGCCCGGTCGCAGGAAATTGTATTATTTTTTCCGTTCCTGCACGGATGTAATGTAATCGTGTGGGCATCTGATAAAAAATGGACGTTCATCATAAAGATGATGAACGTCCATTTTTTATCAGACTTTGTAAAGACAAAGTCTTTCACTATGCTTAGTCTGACATGAATTTGCCATGACCATGTAATTTTTAGTCCTAATATACTACAGATATTTTGCGAATCCAAATGTCAATAGGTGAGATTTCTTATTCATCGAGTATCTATCTAACGCTTAAGTGTTTTCTTTCCATTTACAGCCAAAATGACTCCCTGGACAACTACTGATTGGCCCAGTTGAAGTTTTTGAGAACCTTTTAAGCGATGACCCTTAGATGGTTCTCAATAAGATTATATATTTATAAAAATAACAGGTATTTTTAGGTCATGACAGAACGACAACTTTTTTTATACCTGTTATCTTTTTAATAATTTATTTGATTTATCAAAAATAGTATATTTGAAAAAGAACGTCGTGTGCGTGGGCCCTAGACAAAACGCACCGTATAATTTGTGTTAGGTAACTGGTTATAGTCTATCAGCCGATAGGAAATGGAGACGCCTTTGATTAGCTATTAAATTTATTGACGAGTTTTGGAATAATACATAAATCATTCAGATTTCAATTATAGATAAATAACTATTCGAAACGATGCCATTAAAGTTTGCGTTTGTAAATTTATGATTATTGTAGTAGAAGTGAGTTCTTTAAATTTTTTATGAAAATATACTCAATAAAATTATGCCTAAAAGTTTTAGATTAGATTATAAAGACTAATATTAATGTCATTCCTTAAACATACAAATGCGTTATTTATTTTATTTCCTCAGGCTGACATATAACATGGCACTTCAGGCGTCACTCGTGTTTATCAGATAAAAACTACATATAAATGCACCAACATGCAAACAAAAAATGGTCTTCGAAGCGATTTTTTTAACGTGTAGGTTTGAGGCGCGGTTATTTTGATAGGACAGTGTCTAACAAGCAATTGTAAACGTACATGAATTTCCATTAAATATTCATGTAAATAACATTTATTAGCTCGAAGCTTTCCGAATACATAATATGGTTACGTTATAAACCAGGGATGCCTTGGATTAACGTGGAATCCCATGGCAATAAATGTAAAGATTAGATCAAGTTGACCGCACGGCGTGCTTAGTAGCCACGCCAACGATTACGCGCATGGGTAACTACCATTTGAAAGAAGTCTTTTTTTAGAATTTTATTCGTTTAAAACACCTTACAACTCATGATATTTTAAAATAACACCCATAAATTTAATAAATAATTAGTAAGTACAATATAATATTATGAGAAAATAGATTTTAGTTATTCTAAAGACTTTACGGTCTTATTTATATTTTAGAGTAAGTTTGAAGGCTTCTTTCAGAACCATAAAGAAACCTACAAACTGACTATAATTTAATATGAATAAGACTGATAATATTTACCTCGCTGACATAGTATTTTATTGACCAATGAATATTCATCATCCAAAACATTTTACATCATCCTGAAATCGAAGAACATTTAGTAACGGCAAATTCTCACCAACTTTGACAACCATAGTTTGTTTTCGTGGTTCAATTCGTCAAAATGACAGTCTTTGTTTTACGCCAAATATCTGGGTTCTTGTAGCAGCTTTAAAAGGCACATTTGACTGAACAGTTAAGTATTTCAACTCATATCGGTTGTACATAATACTGATTTAAAAACTCAATATTTTATATCTATTGTAAATTTTTTACCAGCACACATTTTTGATGATAAAACTGCATAACGAAATACCTATCATCAAATGCACGTTTTCACCAAAAACTAATCAGTACTTAACTGCAAAAGCCCGCTAACTTTGACACCCATAGACATTTTTTCTCTTTTTTTTTACACTAACTAGGCTTCGAATACACGAATGTGCGTTGTAGCGTAAAGGCGTGAATGGAAAATATTTATTATTTGTACACAAACGAATCGTGCTCTCCAAGTCCTCGTCACTTTCGCCTGATTTAATATTTTGCGAACTTTGCTTTTAAGAAGTTCTAAATTTTAGCTTAGTATTATTATATATATATTTTTTTTAATTTAAGGCTAATTTTTTAATAATCAAAAGCCATAGATGAAATTATAACACAGTCAAATGTAAAGTGGAGCAATTCAACTGTTTAAATAATTTGTAATTTATTTATATATTTTTTATATTGTAGGTATTTTATCCTATAAAAAACTCTTATATGGTGATGGATAAATAAGGGTCTTTTTTTTCTTATTTAAAACTGTGGAACGCAATCTATAAACTCTAAAACTTTATGAAAGTTTACTGGATAAATGCATTCTTTCACATAACATGTTAGGCAGTAAAGTTTTCTGATTATTTTGTTTGTAATTGGATACGAAGTTTTTATGAATATTTTTATGATTTAACTGGCTCGCCATACCTTTGTGTGTGGAAGACACAACGCCTACCTAGTTTAAAAATTGTTATTAGTTGAACAAAGCAGCAGCATTACGATATATTTTATATGTACCTTAGAATAGTTGTAATCTCTAACAATAAATAAAATTGTGTTTTGAAATCATAGATATCTATGATTTCAAAATAAATACTAAAATGAAAATTCCTATTTATTATACGATTCCTAACATACTATTTTTAGAATGTACGAGTATATCCGTGTGGCGGTCTGAGTTGGTCGCGAATAAGCTCCGAAACGACTCGACGGATGACAATGAAAATTTTAAACATTACTCTTCAAGTTACCACCGAAAATTCAGTACGAAAGTTACTTAGAAATATTTTAGTTTTCTTACTATACGAGTAGCCTACACCGATACAGAGAGTAATAAACCAAAGTATGCGGTTAAAATACCCCGAGACGTTGCGTTGGTTTATAGCTCAATATACGTTACAGTCTATGATTACCTATATTTATATTTCATAACAAATGTTATTTTACTTTTATGTGATACAGTAAAATTTATATAATTCCTCGTCGTTTTGTATGACTTTCTACGTTTTTTTATCTAACCAATGTGAACTATTAATGGAAATCCGATTTTTTAAATTACTTTCTAGTAAATTGGTACCAAGCGAAAGCTGAACTGCACAATGAAGCTTCAGCGAAATAGGTGTTTGACTAATGCGAAACGTTTGACTTAAGGGTATACCTTTCACTAAACACTCAACACAAACACAAGTAACAATCTATATCCTACAAGTATTGTTAATTTTTAGTCCTGATACTACAAACGAATACGATACTAAGTCGTGGTAGCGTACTGGCTAGCGCACGCGTCCCAAACTCAAAGGGCGCGGATTCGATCCTGGCCGGAACGCATCCACCACTTAGTCAGTTTTCTGATATAATGTGCATATTTATACAATTACCACGTGCTAACAGCGGTGAAGGAAAACATCGTGATGTAACCTGCACATCGAGATAAACAATGTGTCAAACCTACCAAGCCGCCTTGAACAAGCGTGGTGAGTATAGTGTCCATTCCCCCTACTCCACTATAATGGGAAGCCCGAGCCCAGCAGTGGAACATTTATGGGCTGATATTATACTACAAGATATAAAAGGAACCCATATAACAGCTGCCTTTACCGCTGAAATTATTATCTAATTATTTTAGGCATTAATAAACATCGAGCACAAATGTAAAAGTTGATATGTCTATAAAAAAACGGTATAAATCTTACGAAAAAATTGACACGTAACTGGTGACCCAAAAAAAAAGAAATATAAAACTTGACTACTATTAAAAGAAGTATGAAATAAAAGTACATCTTCTCTTCTAAATTGTTCCCTCACTGTAAAAGATTTATTTTTGACGGCAGTTAATAAATCGAGATAAGTTTTGGCCACGATAGAGAGCTGAATTTATGGTCGTCTTCAGTTAGTCAGCTATCGAATAAATCCATCTATTTGAAGATCTACCACGAATTCCTATGTCAGCAACTTTCTCAGTGACTACCACCCACCCTCTCTATAATATCTAAATTCTTTCAGGCTATATGGATAAATACTTCAGTATCCGTTGTCAGCATACTATGCATATATCATTTATGTATTTCTTAAAGACCATGGGCCATAAAATGCCCCGGACTTTTAGATGGCTTGCGTGGGGCCATGGGGAAGCGAACACATAGATGCCTCTTGATAAATTTAATCTAAATCTGGCGTTACACTGACCGGCGGTTATCCCTGTCTACACCAATAATAATGCACCCAAAGACTAGCCAGGCCAGTAGAACAATTATGGGAAATGAGAAAAGAAAGTACCGGGCTATTGGGGTGAACGACTAGTGGTACCCTAGGGGTCTGGGAATAAGGGGACTAAGGCGTCTGCCCGTCGCAATGTTCGGGGAACATGGAAAAATGGGCAGACGGTGACTCGTCGCTCCTTGCATGGGCTCCAAAAAATGCCATAAAAGCCAGGGGCAAGATGGATGTGAGTGGCTAAGGGGTGTAGAGAGGTGGGCTGCAGGTTCACCGAAGCCACCTTTGACGTGATGCCATTTAGTACTTCCACCCCTGGAGCTTGAGTCTTAGCTCTAGCGATCTCCACTCCGTGCCGCTGGCTAAGGCAAGCACGGAGGTGGGTCCGCGGTGTCGCTACTCAACTAAGGCTTCGTCACAAAGCCCCCCTGCGGGTATACGTATTTATTACTAAAATGTAAGTAGTCGTATTCAATGTTACCTATACCTCTATCGCCATTATCATTTCAATTCATTCTTTGGGCGGTCTGGAAGAGATAGCTTTTTAGCTTTAACTACATACGACGCTTTATACGATCTCCCTTTTTGCATAATTATATATAGTTTTACTAACCTTAATCTAAGTTTTAATAACCTCAAAGAAGCCTACAAACTTACTTTAATTCAATGTGAATAAGACCGTTAGTCTGTACGTTCATTTTTGTATTGTTGTAGAATAAATTGTTATCTATCTATCTATCTACATTCTACTAATAAACTCGTAGCCGAGATGTCCACAGAGTTCTTAGCATTAAGATTAAAAGAGTCTATCTAATTAGTACATCTTAAAAGCATTTAATATTTATTTTTAGGGTTATAATACATACATACATACATACATAACTTCACGCCAGGTCCCTTGCGGGGTAGGCACGAACAACAGAGCGCCATACAGGCTTATTCTTACACACCTCACTTGCTTCTTTGACATTCATAGCTCTTGTCATGCACGCTCGTCTGTTCTTAAGGCTCCTGACATCACCTTCTGCTAATACACGATCAATTTGATCATGGAAGGTGTGTCGTGGCCTTCCGCGACTTCTGCATCCATCCACTTTTGCATTGTATATCTGTTTAGTCATTCTTTCATCATACATTCTTTCCACATGCCCGAACCACCGGAGCATTCCTTTCCTTACCTTCACCCCGACACTCTCTTTCAGACCAACTCTCTTTCTTACTTCGGTATTACGAACGCGGTCCGCGAGCGTCACTCCGCAGATTTTGCGCAGTGCTCGCATCTCGACCGCGTTTACTCTACTTTCATGCTCTCTGTTCCATACCCAACTCTCGCTTCCATACGTGAGCGTAGGTACCAGCACCGCGTTGTGTATGGCAAGCTGGGCTTTCTGGCTGAGGTTCTTAGCGCCTAGAAGTTTACCTAACGCTCCATTCACACTATTCCCCAAATTTACTCTTCTTTCTATGTCAGCGGTGTACCTTCCATCCCTGCTAAAAGCACATCCAAGATATACAAACTCATTCACTTGTTCCAGCATAACATCATCGACCATTATCCTTGCATTCGTTCTGGTTTCTTCTCTTTCAAACACCATAACCTTTGTTTTCTTCGAATTCAAATGTAAGCCTCTCGCCTGACAGTCATCTTTCATCATCGTGACTAGTGTTTGCAGTTCTGATGGCGATTCGGCTAAAAGCACGGCATCATCCGCATAAAGCAAAGTGCTAACAACTAGATCACCCATCCGCATCCGCAATCATTGACATATTCACCCCTAACTTAAAATATCCTAAAGCCGACCGTATATCGTTACATTAATGAAAATGGGACACTGCAACTAATTGTACATTAACATAGCTATGCAATAAATAAGAGGAAATTCGTATGCAAGTAGCAATTAAATGTATAGATTGGACTTATAACGGCATATTTTAATTAGTTAATTTGTATTAATTGTAAGAGAGGCGACGTTACGAACCCTTTAGATCTGTGCTATGGTGTTTAATATTTATGTAAATGTTATGTTACATTTGATTATATAAAGTGATCATTTCCTCATAAATTTACTTCCTAAATTAATCGAACATAAATAAAAGATAAGATGCATATATCTACTGTATATCGGAAAATAAATACACATTACGTATTCTCAAGCTAAGTATTCTTTTGTATTATGGGTATATACAATGGATAACGCTGGGATTAATCTTCGAAATTAAGACCAGAGTTAAACACGAAAATTTTGTTTTCAAAATTAACCCAGCCAGAAATCAAACCTGGGACCTTTGTCTAGTGGACAAGGCGGGCTAACGCTTTGCCTTATATACCAAACAGGCGGCCATATCAAAGTATGCATATAAGTAATAGGTGTACCTGTAAACGTTTTAATATACAACTATTGATTCCAAGTCCAACAGGTCTCCCCATTTCAGTGGATCGAATAGTATACCACTACGCTTGCCTACGGCAGACTGATGGATTGTACACATCGGTAATCCGACATACAAGTTTCCTCATGATTTTTCTTAAAATATCAGTTGTAGCATATATATGAAGTCTTAAATAATACTATTATGATAATAGAAAATTCATCATTCGCCTGCTACTAAACTTGAGCGGTATTTAACTTAGGCTTTCAGCTCATAATATATTCTCTTAGACCGAAGTCGATTTTACTTGTTTTATAGTTTATTTTAATTTTGTTTTCTATTGTCAATGTTGTTTCGGTCTTTTTAGTGCATTAATTTTAAATTGTCTTTTTTGCGGATATTTATAACTATTCTAAATTTCATATAGCACGAGGTCCGACAAATATGGCCTATTTTTACGATATCAAAACCTTTTTAAACCAATTTATTATACCTAATTAAATATAAACATATAAATTATACATATTTTTGTAATCCCCTTTTAATTTCCTTTAGTTCCATACCCTACTTGAATATGTTTGGTTAATATTTTTATTTGTTATTTGGAGCTTACAAACCGCCAATTTTTATTTCAAACACCGTCTAAAGAAACTTGAATTTTTAAGACGAATTAAAGACAATCTTAACTGTTGAAATCCATCAAGCCGTTTGGGGATACTAGGTAATAAAGAAATTTACAAACATAGAAGATAGACATAACCCTTCCTTGGCAGTCGAGTAAAAAGAAGTCTATGATCTATTCAAGATTATAATCTATCTCTGCGCCAAATATTAACCAGATCCGTGCATCTGTTATAGCGTTCATTCATGCAAACTTTCGTAATTTATAATATTAATAAAGTATAGATGGCTTAAAATAAACAAACCATCATGTACCTCATATTAAACGCAACATTGTAAAACTAAAACATGAATAAAAACAGAATACGCGCAAGTAATGTTTTTACATTACAATTGAATAAAAGATAGATTAAAGTAATCATATTACAGCCATCCTGTCGCACACTGATTTTATTTATGGGTACCTAATAACATATCATGGGAACCAGAACAACAAGAATTGAATGCTGAATGCAAGCAAAAACTGGACACCCTAGTGCAAGGGCTTGGAAGCTTGGACCGGATTAGCGGGTAAGCGAACTGATGCTGCGTTATGCCAATCGACTTAGAACTTAGAAATAAATCGCTATTTAAAATTCCCACGAACCTTTCTTAATTTCACTTATATATTTTTTTATGTATACAAGTTTTCATTTAAAATTCAAGCTAATATTTTCATTCGATTAAACTGATAAAACAGATTATGGAAACCGTGATCATACATACGCTTATATTACATACATTAATGAATCTCTATAGATATAATAATAATAATAAATGAGTTATCCCTTTCATTAATTTTAATTTTAATGTTAAATTTACTTTAAATTTATAAATACTTATTAAAATTTTAATTAATAATATATAATAATTATGAATTAATCTAAAAAGTTGATATATAATATATTTTTCTTTAATTTAGATTTAGAAATTTTAGACGCATCAATTAGCATTGTGAATTTAGAAGAAACGAGGTGCATTTCTGGATTTATTTTCAAAACATCAACACTGTTAAACTCACCACTAATGTAGATTTCCAAACACAATTTTCCACATCGACCACCAGTATCACCGCACTATTTGTAAAAAAACTTTTTAAATGTCATTCATGACCATAGTTTTTCCCGCGCGTGTTTTTTTTCTTCTACGTAAAGTGACGGCACTTCGTGCGGCACACCGTGCGCTCATCTATGTACTGAGCGCATTTTCTTTGAATTCAAACGCCCCTGTCTTGGCGGTCACGGTGAGCCCACTTTAGCCTGGCCACCTGTTATGCATCGGTAACGGGATGCAAGATGGACCGATCCAGATAACTTAGATTTATACAAAATATTGCAGATTTAGTACCTTTTGTTTTTCAACAATACAATACCTTTGTTGTTTTCTTAATCAGTTTATTAACAGGCCCGATTTTATATGTATGAAGCTAACTAACATTTACACTGAATGAATTCCTCAGTTCTGAGTAAGAGTATCCCCACAAGTACATACTGTTGCATTTCCCGGGAAGAAACCAGAAATTAATTAAAACCCGATTTATACTTACTTAACGCGCCGTGAAATTGAAACAAACAAAGACGAAAATGCATAGGTACTCTAGACATTGGACCCAGTTCACTAGAAGGCTGAGATTCCCTGTTCGATTTTTCTGGTTTGAATCTAACTAGGATTGGCCCCAATGGTCCGTCTGATTTGCGTTCCTATTTTAAAACTGACCGAGTGTCAATCCACGTACAGTGAAGGGTTCCGTAAAGGTAACAGGCCTGTAACTAGAGGCGAATTTGAGGTAGGGCAGCATTAGTTACAGGTAGAGCGGAAGTAGAAAAACAATTATATCGATTTTTGATTAAAATATTCACCCTACACTACAAATAATCATATTGATCTCTAGTCTATGTTTATTTTAGAGTAAAAGGGGACAAACAATTTTATAATAACATTTTATCTTAGTTTTTGGTATTTTTAAGGTAGGGCATTGCCCCAAATGCCCCCCCCCCCCCCCCCCTAGCTACGGCCGTGAAAGGTAAGAAACGTCCATTGTTTTCTTCTTTAGCGAAAAATATCCACAAGATTTGATTTGTTCAACAGAAATAAGTAGATCTTGTTCAAACGAATTTTCCTTTTAAGCTCCATCGTGGAAGAATACTACGAATGAAGTCCAGTAAGAAACCTGACTCTTACAATTTTATCATCTGTAACATAAATGTGTTTAGATTAAATTGGTCAAAAATTAAAAATAAACTATTATAACTGATTTTTTTCGTAGTAAGTACTTCTTTCTACCGGATTTTATGAACTCCGAACAACGATTCATCCGGCCATCCAACGGCTATCTTAGTTTCGGTACCTATTTTTTGCAATCACACTGCGCCACGGTGTAACGGTAATTAAAATAAGACTTTGTCATAATTAAGTAAGTAGGTACTATAACGAATATAATATGGTATAAAGGTTGGGCGCACTATTTTGTCCTGCAGTCTGCCGGGTAATGGACTGTGAATGTTGTTGCAGCCTGTATTGCGTCCCTAAACACAGAACAGGATGCTTCTGGAGTTCTGCAAGCTCCGCCCACTGAAGAACTGCCTTGCCGGATAGTTAATGGGGCTCTTATGTCTGTCCGTATGTACACGTGAAGACATATTATTATCGACTCGTAAGAGTAGATCCCTATTTTTTTTCTTTAAATGTTGGTTTTGATTCTTTGTCACATAATGAGTGTGATGTGTAACCAACCTAATGCCTCCTCTTCACAATCGGCGATCACAGACGATTACAATCGTGTAGAGGGCTACTCGTCTGTAGTCGCCCATCATCGTCCTTAATCGCCATCGTGATCGCGGCGATCGGTGACTTGTCCATTTTTCGGGCACACATCAAAGAGAATTCGCGTGTAGTTGCGTGCAAGTGCCCACACGATCCATCGCGTGGATGCTTGTACGATGATCGTGACGATTTCCTTGCCGATGACAGACAATGAACGAGTAACGATCATGGCCTATTGTGAAGAGGAGGCATTAGACACCGACAAGAATAGGTATTATCGCAATAAAACAAATTATATTACTATCAATATTTTTATTACCAAACTACATAAACATGAAAATAAAATCATTGTAAATAATCCATTTCTTTAAATCTTAAGTAGTAAGCACGCGAACGTTTTGGCGTTTGTGTATATTTCAGACATATTTTATATTAAATTCGACACTTTAAAAATCTATTTTTTGGATGATTGCGCCCTTAAGGGGCCGGTAACATTTTGTCTCTACCAATTATATATTTGTCATCGCAAATATTGGTTTGCGAAGTTATTCTCGTATATTATCCGCAAGAGTTAACTTGAGACCTGAGCGGAATGCGTGCTCCCCTCCCGAAACCCGCTTTTTACCGCTGGCCCCATCAACGCGTACGATCGAGTTAGGACCTCGCGCTTACGTCATCCGAATGAAGTCTCAAGTTATCTCTTGCGAGTAGTACGAGCCAAAATGTTAAACAGCATTGAACCCGCGCGTGCTTTATACATTAAATCTAGTAAATTCAAGAAATTCGCAATTATTTAACATTTTTCAATTGCTTCTTACTTCATTGGGCAATGTTTTGGTAAAATACAACAAGAAGAAGAAACAAAGGCAGCTCTTATTACAAAATATTTTCAGTTAAAATAAATTTGAAACAGATTTTTTGTAATATTAGTCGACTTTGATTTTATACCGTTAACTCTAAATTAAAGCTTAAAAAATTAAAAAACAAGCAAAAAAAGAAGGTTAATCACCTAAAAGCCTGATTTAATTTGCATTAGTTAAGTAGTTTAGACAGAATGGTTTTAGTTAAGTAATAAGTTGTGTGTCCAATCAAGGATAAAGACTTATTCGCAAGTTAATTATTTAACAGGTGCAAATATAATCAGGTTTAAATAAAAAATAAAATGTTTGGTGAAAAATACTTTATCAGTAACATAAATTGTGAAATTAAAACTGAGATCGAATAAGTAGTAAAATAATAAAAGCATTTACGTGCTCATAATAAATAAGAAAAATTACACTAAAATAGTTTTGGCAAACCGTACGTATATTTAAGGTGACCGGCTCACATCTAGTTCTCCTAGATAGCGTTGCAACAAACAATTTCCTTTTTTTTTCAAATTAAAATGAAAAACATATTTCTCGAGTAATTTAAGTTATTTTAGATATATTCATTAGATATGAACATTTTTGTTGCTCTATCATGATTAGCAGAATCTACTTCGAAGCTTGGAGTCTGCTTTTCTACTTTTACTCCACTTCGCAGTTTTCAACGTATTTAAGGGTTTTTGAGCACACTTTTACACATATTCTTCACGATCATGATTTTGAGCTATTAATTCTTAGGCTCTCAGGTTCTTCTGACAGGATCTCGTCGAGGTGGCATCGCTATACATTAGTTCCCCACATACCTACTTAATAGGTTACTATTAAACTTGGACATACCAGAAACACAAAATGTTACATTGATTTGGGAAAAAATATATTCCTAGTAAAGATCAAATTCCTAAAGAGAGACAGACCTAATTTCCTTAACTGTTCACCAAATTTGTATATGTTAGTAGAAAAAAACAATATATCGAAATTCAGGATATAGCAAATTAATGTCAATTATAATTATTTTAATTACATTTGTTGTGTATCAAAATATATCAAAAATTATCGCGAAACATGCAGTCGCATATTAACTTGTCCTTAAAAAATACTTTGTAAAGTAAATTTTCGTAAGATTTTTGTCCACTTGCCATACTCAGAGTTTAATAAAGCTCCATTAAACTTAAATATTTGGAACTAAATTGATTATTTTACTTATATTTAAGTTAACTTTTAACTTCAATTTGAGGCAAAAATCAAGACATGAATATAAAATAACTTGCATGTAATAAATTATCTATTTTTACCTTAAGCTCTCCGAGTACGACTATAAAAGGTCTCCCTCTGATAACGTACGTAATATCCCTGTATAAATAATGAAATAATTAATGGCGTGCAAAAAGCAGTCTCATAAGTACAGTCAGAAAATAATAATAATAGAAATAAAATTAGGCAGAGAGATAACTATCACAAAGGCATAGAATTAGGTACAAGAGTATATTGTGATATTGTGAATGGTTTTCGAGTGATATATATAATATGAATTTCCTTCTCCTTTGGTAAGGCTTTTCCCCGACAGTAAAGAATCAACAGGAAATATAAAAATGTCAGAGGCAGAGTAATTCAAACTAAATTCTTATCACAATCTAACTATAGTATAGCTGTTGTATCGTCTAGTCTATCGTTTATCTGTATCATATCTATGTTAATAGTGACAATTTTATCAATTCGTATTATATATAAATTGCCTCTGATATAGTGATATTATGTAGTTTTTTCACACCACAGCTCTTTGTGTGTTATATACAAATTAACTCATATTTAGCTCTGTCAGTTTGAATGCTTTCACGACCTATATAATGGTCTCTTATTTTATTTAATAACTTTTATCATAGCCTTTATTGCTGGTGTTTATCGCCGACATTAAAATAATGACTCGCTTTCAGATAATGTAGAAATATTTATAAAGTGAGATAAATATCATAAATTATACACGAACACACAACAGGAGATGATAGCTTTTCAGTAATAAGTTTTGTAATGTTACATTCATGTGACTGAACAGATTCCAATGAAATATTGTACCAATATGGTATACACAATAGGGAAAGTAAAACTGGTAATTATCGAAAATATTTCATTGACAAAACTAAATCATATCATAGGAATCACACAAATATATTAAACTGTGTAAACAAATTTAAAAAAAAGTGTTAATCAAATTTTAGCTTTAATAAATATAATTTCATTATGATGATAGACTTGCCAACATTCAATTAATACTGCTGTTATAATAAATAGAACACTTAAGATTATAAATTAAAGAAACACTGAGATCTAGACTAGAAAAGAAAACATTCAGAAGTAAGAAGAGTATTGGCATCTTAAGTTTCTCATATCACAACAAAACCATCCAATAAACATATAAAACAAAAATAAAAATTATGTCTCCTCAACATTAGGGTTTTCAGAGAACAGTTGGTGGTCATTATAGGTTCTGAGATACTTCTTAGTGGTGATGTACAGTATTAGTCCCCATTTCAACATCATGAAGGACCACACCATCCGAATGATTATACTGGTTTGAATTGGTAAAATATCTGGAAGAAAAAAATAGGTGGATAAACAGAGGTATTAGAGGACTAACTTACAATCTCGAAATCCATAATTACAAAAAAAAACTATGTTTTAATGGTTGTAAGTGTAATAATTTATTTGATTGTTCCGATGCTTAGGCCACTTTTACAATACACATTGACACTTGACCTCTTTGTCTTCCGTCATCACAGTATCACGAAATCAAATAAATTACCACACTGAAAAGTGTTAAAACGTAGTTTTATTATGTATACTAGTTGTGAAAACTTAAGACAATATTATCCTTATTATTGGCTGCAAAAAATTAACATGTATGTATTAAGGGGTTCAGAATAAAGTTTTATGGCAAAGTAAAATAATGTTTGTCAAGCAATATATTTTACTATTTAACATTGGCAAATATGTAACAAGACAATTAATGCTTCTACATATTTTTTTAAATATCTATTTTTGATAATATATTTTTAAATTGTGCAGCTCAACTGGAGCTGTCAATCCCACTTTATGCATATATATTTCAGCGCTATATCCATAGGTTTTAACAACACACTATAGTTGTTCAAAACTCACCTGATTTAAAATAAACAAGCTTTTAAAAATGACTGTGTAAAATATGAATATAATTTCATTATCCTTAACTGTGTTATTGTAGTTATTTGTAAAAATGTATGTCATATTAAATTTAAATCAAAACAAGATAATATTAATTACTTAAACAAGTGTTGTTGTTTCCATTTCTTATCAAAACAGTTGAAGAGGTCATTGTGTTTTTTAACACTTATTCTCAATTTTCAGATAGATACATACCAGCTTGATAGTAAATTTCTAAAAAGGTGTAGAATAATAACAAAGCACAGCCTGCCACAAAACCTATCATACCAAAATCTCCAATGTACTGTAGTACTTTTCTCGAGAAGTTCACATGAAGAGATTCTTTTAAATAGTGACAATGCAACATAAGGGCTAAGCCTGCATTAATACCTGTAAATAAAGAAACAAAATTTATCACATAATAAAGTTAATAAAACTATGTTTTAACGGTTTTAAGTGCAGTAATTTATTAGGTTTTAGTTTATCCGATGTTATATAATAAAGTTGTAAAATATTTGTAAATAGTAATCTGCAAAATGACTATCAATTTGGATAAATTTTTAGGGCATTTTGGTACGCTACTGGTACATTTTGTGTTGTTCTAATTAAAAAATAAATTTTACCATATATGTAGTAGTATGATGGTATATCATACATTTTGGTCTATATGAAAAAGTGAGCACAATAAAATAACAAATGCAAAATTATTTTTATATGAAAAAGTAAAAGTGAATTATTGAACAGAATTTGAAGTATAAAATTGCAGGCTTTTTTCTGACTTGTTGATGGAGAAAAAAGATGCAGGACTTGGCTGTACAATAAAATGTAAATGTATTTAAATTGATTTTCACAAACACTGACTAAATGATATACCTTAAAAGATTAAATGAAACAGAAGTTCAAGTTAACTTTATTGCTTTTGATTCAAATAACCCAAGCTAAACACAATATGATATGATGTCTCAGTTTATACAAATAATTACTAACACAATTTTTTGACGACATCTTAGTATATTTTTTTCTGTATTTAATAATTTAAAGCAAAAATTTTGCAGTTAAAAAATACCAAGACTTCCTTTCAAAGAACTTCATGATCAATTATCTAGCATAACTTAATTACGTTCATTTTCCAATATGTATCTTAAAACTAATGGCCTTGTAGTTAGAGTAAGTTTGAATGCTTCTTTAAATTATAAGCATAAAGCATTCAAACTTACTCTAACTCTCTATGAAGAAGACTGTAATACATTTAAAATAGCTGCTTTTTCCTTATTATTGTAATTTACAAGTTGATATCCAAACCAAAACAATTTACTTTAAAGACCTTGAATTCCATCACTGCGTTTCGAAATAGTTTCTAAACTAGATTTAATCGCATTCTAAGGTCCATATCTTGAGATACCTACTTTGGTGGATTCCGAATACTTGGAAAGCATACTGATTACTGAGTGTTTGAGGAATAATTTAAGGTAAAAGTATTTACCGGATAAAAGCGCCCATACACCAGCTTCAATATTTGCATATATAATGCAGAAACATATAAACGCAGAGAGCCCTAGCAAAACACCTATAGCACTCAACACTATATGACATTTAGTGCGCAACATAGTTGCTGTGATATTTTAATTATTATAAACTTTTCCTTGCTAAAAATTCAAAGAGGAACACCTATGTTTATCTCGCAACTATTTTATTTACAAATAAATATGCCAGCTGTTTCAAGTCAGTCTGACATTTGTTTTACTGGCAACATTAAAAAGTGAGAAACCTTTTTTTATATATTATTTATTTAGGTTTATGGCTTAGCACCTAAACCTTTAACCAGATCTTGAATTACAATATAGTTTCTTCATTTTCTTAAGGCTATGTATAGCTCAGCTGAACTGTAGGTTATCAAATGACGCAATTTAACGAAGTTGTTGTGACAACATGAAAGGCCACATTTGAATAGTATACAGTTCACATTTCTCACAAAAACACTTAAATTACTAGGCACTCAAAAACTATCTATATCCTACGACTACTGTTCAAATTAGAGTAAGTAATTGTATACATTTTTAGAAAATAAAACTGCACAGCACAACATCCTTCAGTTTCATCAAAAACTCACCTTTTTTTATAACTTTCGTAGTGATCGATAATATAATTTTAGACTCGACTAAAGCAAGCCTTATTAATAGCAATAGACAAATTACATGTTTTTATGACTTCGCGCGATAAAACATTTTTTCAAACGGAATTTGGAAATCGTGATAAAAGCTAAAAATTAGCATGTTTATTATATAAAAAATTTAACATTTTTCTTATAAATTTTTTAATATATATATATATATATATACTACTGATGACCGCGACTTCGTCCGCGTCACGGTCGTGATGTAGAATACTATCAGCGCCATCTAGTTTATATAATAATAATATGATGAAATATGCTATGCTAGACACTGTTTTGTAAATTTTACTTTTTCGCGAAATCTCGTCTTTTTAATGTATAAATTGTTTTATTGTATGATGATATGTATTAATTGTTTTGTCGTATGATGATATGTACTAATTGTTTTGTTGTATGATGATACGGGTAATAACAATACTTATCTTTAATAATAATAATTTTTTAACTATCCTACGGGAACTCTTTAATTTTTCGGGATCAAAAGTATCCTATATGTTGGTCAGGGTTATAAGCTACCATCATACTACATAAATTCATTTAAATCGGTCCTGTCGTGTCGGAGATTAGCCCGTACAAACTGAGAAACAAAAAAAAAAAAAATTATTATACTATTTCATTTCTTACAACCCCCTGACTCGGTTTTTAGCATTTTTTTTAGTGTACAGAAATTCAAACTCTACAGTTTTATTAAATGTATAGATTAATTTAAAAAATATATATATAAATAACCGGTTTTCGCCGACTGGGGCCTAGGGTCCTAGCTACCGGCCAATTTTACCAATATTATTATCTGTAAAAAACAGCCTGTCTGCAGTACTCCAGCAATAAAAAAAATATCTAGTGATAGTTTGTCTATCTCTATATATGAAATTTTGTAAGTGTATTCTGAATGGCTTTATCTATACAGTAGAATATCGAATAAAATATAAATAAAAGCTGATTTACTTTGGTACAGCTACTCACTTCAAATTCGAATGAAGCCAGTAGATACTGTCTTCACACCATACTGGCGTCGTGTAAACGGCTACTGCCTTCATGTAAACGGCAGAAGTCAGTTCTCAGCGCCTGCAATGGTGCCTCGCGCCGTTTTTAGTCAGTAAGTTGGATCAGTCTTAGACCATTTAACGGTCTAAGGGATCAGTGTAAAAAATAAGTTTTAAGGTGTGGCTTTAAACGTAACCGACCGATTCATTTATAAGGAGGTGGTGTGCTAGCCACAGATCACATTAATCTGTAAATTTATTTATTTAGGTTTATGGCTTGGCAGCTAGGCCTTTAAGCCCGATCTTAGATTACAATATAGTTTCTTAATTTTCGCCTATGTATAGCTCAGCTGAACTGTAGGTTATCAACTAAAGCTATTCTAATATGCGGATAATCTTGTTCGTCTGCGGTTAAACTGAAAAATTAAAAAAAAAAAACTAAAGCTATTCAACGGAGTTCTTGTGACAACTCGAAAGGCCACATTTGACTATACAGTTCACATTTCTCACAAAAAGATATAATTACTACTGAAAATCTATTAATATCCTACAACTATTGTTCATTTTAGAGAGTGATTTTAAACATTTTTAGAAAATAAAACTGCAAAGCACATCTCCTTTCAGTTCCCGCCAAAAACTCCTAATCTGTAAAACGTTTATATGATCTAAGGTTAAATCTTTAAAAAACCATAACGACATTTCTTGATTGATCTATACTAGTAATAATATTATAAAGAGGAAAGATTTGTATGTATACAAGTTTGTAATGAATGAATTCTAAAACTACTACACTGATTTAAAATATTCTTTCACCATAAGTATGCTACAATATCCCCGAGTAACAAAGGCTACTTATTACAAGAAAAAAATTAGTGATCCTTAATAAAACCTCATCAATGTAACCCAAGGTGTAAAAAAAATTAGCCATTAACCACCTGTGTGAAGCCGGGACTGGCCGCTAGTTAATTATAAGTCAATTGTTGAGGACATCAATAATAAGTTGTACACGTTCATTCTTAGTATAAAAATATCACTTATAAGCTCCCAGAATGTGGCCAATGTAAATAAATGCTTATCAAGTTATCATACTCATATAAAGTTTAAAATAATCTGGATGTCCTGAAGATTTAAATAACTTTAAAATTGATTGACAAATAAAATACATTAAAATATAATAAAATATTTAATTCAACTTAAATTGCACTTCGGTTTCAAAACAATAGGTGTCATTTTAATCAGTTATAATAATAATAATTAATAAAGTATAATATTGATTTTAAATTTTTTACATTCATTTGTCGTCGGCATAAGTATACAGAACCCTTTTCTTTTCCATTGTGCTCCATTTTGGCAAAGTCCTCTATCACAGGTGATTTATAATGATCCAGCTGCCGGGTTCATACTGGCACCGTGTTGTAAATGGTTTTGAAGTCAGTACGACGGTACCTCATCCCCTGGCTTCAAAAATCCTGATTAAATATTTTGAAGCCAGTCTCAGATACTGGATTTGTGCTAAGGACGAAGTCAATAGTAAGCCAGTCGCTGACTTCGCTTTGTAGGGTCACCTTGTTGTTAAAACAAATGCAACAAAGCAGAACTCCAGTTTAAATTTTATCGTTTAACCTTTTTCTTACCAAAAGTCGTATCTTTTCTTATAGTTCTTCTAAAATTTCAGTTACTTCTAACAGCATAAATTTTCGAATAAAATAATTTAATCGTATCAAATTCTGCGGTTTTTGAGAACTCATTTATCCCTACTGACTTCAATATCGTGAATACACCGGAAATAAATAACCACGACCACTGGATTTGTGTAAATGGCAGAAGTCAGTACTCGTCGCCTGCACTGGTTTCGTTATAATTAAGTAGCTGGATCAATATAAATCAGCTTTCATACGATAAATCTTTATGTCAACCTTCACATAATCAATATTACACAATTATTTCTTCTTCTTTTCTATTATCCAATTCAACACGTTCAAAACAACATTTAATAAAACTATAAAACAATCATATGTTTTAATTCGAAACTCTTCTATTAAATTAAGTATTTGCATTTTTAACCATCGGGCTTCACATGCGAAAATTTTAATGTTATGGTTATTGACAATGGCCAAATGCATACTGTTTATAGCAATAAAAATAACGCTATTAACCAATAGCTATAATAGTGTATACGTAATATACGTTGTCTGTGTATTTAACCTCATTAATAACATCGTATCACAAATAGGCATTAAATCCATCGCTACTTCTGCCATGACACAGACCATAACCATATCCCAGATGAAACAATAAGGTAATGCTTATTACTTTTATGGAAGCCCAGTAAAACAGTACTGGACTGCAATATTAATGTAATATAATAATATTATTAAACTTTGGTATGCGGGACTTTCTTCGGAAAATGAGATAAACAATAAAAAATAATTTTCGTTAAAAAATTAAAACATCTTTTCTATCCCCAAAAAATTGGATCGTTTCCGGGTTAAAAAAAAATTGTCTCTCTGTTTATCCTTTTATGGTAAGACTATTGGACCGATTTGACTGAAATTCGGTACTACGGTGCGGGATAGAATAGTTTGGGATATAAAATGAAGTAAATCTTCCGGGAGCAAATACATAAAAAAATGATAGAATATAACCTGTACCACCTGCTCTTTAAACAAGAGGTACGCAACAGGGTAAACTCTAGTCCATGTATATATCGTCATCTTTAGTTAGATATACTTGTATTGGACCGTCATCTACAAGCTTACTGAAACATCAAAAGTTAAGACAGTATCAAGAGAGACAGCTTTGCTTTTAAATATAAATATATGATATGATTATATCACTGGAAGATACAATTATTGTACATACGAGTATTATTGCTACAACCACAGTACAACCATTTGAAATAATAATAGAGCATTTCAACACTAATATAAAATATTCATTTCTCAATTTGGTTTCAGTAATTTTTATCAGTAATTGGTCATTATTCTCCGGCATTAATAAAATCAATTTTTAATTTACCACAATTAAATTACAAGTATTAGGGCTAAGGAAAAGAGCTTCAAATAAACATGCATGTATGAAAAGGTTACAGATATTATATTACTTCCAGCTTTCTTTTTTTGGGCGTCCAGGAAGTCTTGCTCGAGGGAAAGTAAAATTAAGGCATTTTCGATAGTCTGTTCACTTCTTGCCGATAAAACGTAAAATTTAGAAAAAATAACTGTGGAGTGTGGACTCCCACCGTAACTTTAATAAAATTAAATAATTTGACTTATTTTAACAACATATGATTAGAATTTATATTTCTTTAAACAAACCAAAATATAATCTCGCAAATATACATCTCAAAATAGAATAAGAAACATATTATATATATTTTTTTTATAATAATATATACTCGTAAATTTTAAATGACGGTATAGCATTTGGCGTATAATTTCTACAAAGATGACGGCCGTTTAAACAACTCTCTTCAAATTTCCGTGTATGTTGATGTCAAAATTTTCAACAGAATTCTCTAATGAATAGTTACAAAAAAATCTTATATAAATCTAATGTAAACACGTTAAAAGTTTCTAAAAAAGCCACCTGTCTTATACCGTAAATGCGTACAACATGAGACTCGAAGGTAAACTGAGACTCTCCATATATTCAATGTACTCTGTGACTGAGACTAAACTTCCATGGCATATATTATTACATGTAGTGTCATTATTATTTTGGCAACACTGACAGTTCAGTTTCAAATTTGTTGTGTGAGGTTCCATACTTGCTGTCGTGAAGGATTTTTTACCAGGTAAGTAGGTTACTGTTTTCTATTAATGTCTATTTGTTTGTGAAATATATTGTTGTACTACATATACCTCAGAACTCTGATAATTGACTAATAAGTACTGTGATTTAAATCGATTAATCAATCCCATCTTGTGAAGCATGTTCCCATAGACAAAAAAAACTCCATGTTTTAGACTATTTGTTAAATGTTGCCAGAATAAATTTAAAATTTCCGCAAACTGGACGCATTTTATTTTTATGATGGAAAATTGAGACCATGTCTCAAATTAGGTGCTTATGAGTCAAATTAGGTGCATATGTCTCAAATTTTATTCAAATCGTTAGTGGTTCAATTTCAAGTAATTATGATAATTATTGATGATACATAATTTTTTTTTGTTTCAGTAATTATGTCTTCGCGAAGACGAAGAGTTCTCGGGGCGAAACCCTACCGAAATTATAGTGAGGACACTTTGAAAGCTGCTATGGCAGCAGTTGACACTGGCATGACTTTGAGGGAAACGGAAGAAAAATTTAAAATACCTCGAGCAACTTTAAATAGAAAACACCGAAGGCTACAATTAAACAAAGTCGGCCGTCCTAAAGTTTTCAGTTAAGCTCTGGAGGAAGTCTTTGTGCAATCAATCATTACAGCTGCTGCTTGGGGATATCCACTATCAGGTTTAGACCTATCTTTACTCGTGAAATCACATCTAGATAGGCTAGGTCTAAATGAGACACGTTTCAAAGGTAACTTACCGGGACGATATTGGCTGGAAGGTTTTCTACGGCGCCATAAAAGCACTTTATCTGTAAGGCTCTCAGAAAATATTAAACGCCAAAGAGCTGGAGTTACGCAGGAGAGATTAAAATCATACTTCCAAGAATTAAAAACCACCTTGCGAGGATGTAGATCCTGCCGCAATAGTAAATTTTGACGAGACTAATATGTCTGATGACCCGGGACGCCAGAAAGTGTTGGTACGTCGAGGTATCAAGCATGCTCATAAAATCATTGACTCATCAAAATCAAGTACCTCCGTAATGTTTGCTGGGACAGCGTCAGGTGTTCTGCTTCCACCGTACGTCGTTTATAAAGCGGAACATTTATATAATACTTGGACGGAAGGAGGACCTCCAAATACAGTTTACAACCGATCTCGGAGTGGATGGTTTGACACTACAATATTTGAGGATTGGTTTTTGAAGGTTATTATTCCTTATGTTGAATCGTTTAATGGCAGAGGACCCGTGGTTGTAATTGGTGACAATCTGAGCAGTCATTTTTCATTAGATGTGATACAAAAGTGTACTGACTATAATATTAAATTTGTTTGTTTACCGGCAAATAGTACGGGGTTGTGCCAACCCCTCGATGTAGCAGTGTTTCGACCATTAAAAATAAAATGGAGGTCTGTTCTGCTGTCTTGGAAGGAAAAAAATAGAGGAGTAATGCCGAAGCATGTTTTTCCGACGCTTTTGAAGCAAACTCTGGATAATATAGAAAATATGGGAAAAAATTTGAAGTCCGGATTTGAAGCAGCTGGGATATATCCAATTAATGAAAAAAGAGTCTTAGATAGATTGCCTACACAGGAATTTCCAGAAATCCATAATAATGCATCTCAGCAATGGTTAGAAACGTTTAAAATGTATCTCGAAGATATGCGAACAAAAGAATGCAGCACAGCCCCGAAGAAAAGGTGGCAGTTATTCCAGGTAAAGGTGTAACAGTGGAGGACTTATCCGAATCATTAAAGACTAAGACGAAACGTAATAAAACGAAAAAACAAAAAAAAAAGATCGTCGATGATGAAAGCACTTCCTGCAGTGATTTAGAAGAATGGAGGGAAGCAGTTTTGAATACTGCAAACTCATCATCCGATGACAATAATGAGTTCGACACAGTGTTTTTTGATGATGTTCATGACATGTTTCCTGATGATGATGAAAGATCGGCGTCACCACGTATAACTAACATCCCACATAATGAGAACCAAGAAAATGAAGATCCATTCAATGTAGACCAATCGGTCTATACTGACGAACAATTTAAAGTTTCTGTACCTAGTGATGGTGGTGCTGGTTGCTCTAAAGATATCGATACAGAAATTGTAAATAATTCGGAGATTTCACCAGATTCTTTTGTTGTTGTCGAATTACTCTACAATGAGAATACGAAAAAACAAACTGAAAAGAAGTTTATTGCTCAAGTTACGAACATGGTTAGTGACGGAAAAGTGACCTGTCGCTTCATGAGATGTTTTTCAGCTACAAAGGGTATTTACATATTTCCAGCAGTGGATGACATGATGACAATTGACACTTCTCGAATAATAAATACAATTAAGCCCACTCAAGTGAAAAGGGGAAAATACATTTTTAATATTAATATTTAATTATAAGACTAATAAAATTGTGTAAAATAATATTTTTTTGTGCGCACTTCAAAGCGTAGGTATGCCTAGGTATAGCCTATGTATCGCAATAAAACGTTCCTAATAGCTTAGACTTCAATTTTGATCTCAATGTTTAAATTTTATTATAAGTTGCAAATGTTATTAATTTACTTAGTGTTAAAGGCTAATTTGAGACATGTGGGCAAATTGAGATCTCAAATTACCTTCGGTCTCAAAATCGAGATTTATGTTGATTTATTTTTTGACGATTTATGAAGAAGTTTGTTTTTTGTTTTTGATTTTATATAATTTTTATTTGATTTTTGAAGAACTAGTAAAAGATCTGGTAAGATTTGGAGATAATATTTTGTTTTATTTAATACCTCTAGTTATAACTGATTTATTATTGTTTTAATTTGCGCAAATTCAATATTTTGTTATTTTTTAACGTCTCAATTAACAAACATTGAAATTCTACATGGGAAACCATGACTTTTATAAGGTGTCTTATGTTTACCGCATGTTGCAGGTAAATTGAGACAAGACGAAATAAATATATATAAAAAAAACTACATTGATTGGCTCAATATTGCAATATGCTCCTATTACCTTAGATAGAGACTCATGTTCTAGTAAAATTTCAAACCATAATTATTAAGAATTACACCTTATACTGTGAATTGAAATTTAAACCTGTCTCATGTTGTATGCATTTCCGGTACGGTTTTTTTGACACAAATTTGAAATGAAATAATTTTTATAACATATATCCGCTAAACATTCCCAGTGTGCCAAACACATAATAGAATATTAAGACAGGAAGCCACGTAAAACGAACCACTATGACCGCTAGTGCAGTGTAACATATAAAAAAACCAATGTGTAATAAGAATATAAAGATGAAAAACATTAAAACAAAAAAAAACTTGCAAATGTGCAAATTATCACTATAGAAAGAACAAAAATGTTATATATATATATAAACCTAAATATAAAATAAATTGCCTGTTTCCCATAATTTTTTAAGCTTATAAAGACATTAACGGTTACGATTCTCTTTTAACAACCTAATATAATTTGGTCTCAATTTACTTAACGTTGCAGCATCTAGTTCCGACATCCTATGGATCCTGAGATGGCTTTTCATGTTACACCGTTGTGCATAGCCACGACCACAAATTGGACATTTGAATGGTGTTTCGCCGGTGTGAAGACGCATGTGTTCCTTTAAATAATCTTCGTGATAGAATCTGGAGCCGCATATAGTACATGCTGCTGGTCTATGACCTGGAATTAGATATTGGATGATTTTAAAAGAAATATATAAAATTAATTGTACTTCTGCATGATTGCTTGCAATTGAATTATTGTAATTAAGGGTTGTAGTAATGCGACGCCATGCCACATAGAAGCGGTCGTTTTTCAGATGCTTAATTTGGCCAACAATGGCTTATCCCACTCAATTTTTTCATTAGAAATCCTACAAATAATTCACCACTTATGGGTAAATAAAGTAAGTAAAAAGAATAACAATTAAATATTAAAATTAATAAAAAAACAATCACCTGTGTGTACAGATCTCTCATGAACAACAACAGACTTAGAACATAAATACGTTTTATTACATATCTTGCATGAATATATTTTTTTAGGCTTTAAATGCTTATTGTGAACATTTTTTATGTGAGTCTTCAATTCACTTTTAAATGCAAATTTTCTATCACATGATGGACATGGCAAATCTTTAGGTTTATGCTTCCTTTTTATGTGTCTATTAAGATAATACGGGCTTACTAATATCTTTGGACACATGGGACAGTTTATGGGGCTTTTAAAATGTGTCACTTTTTGATGTATAGATAGTCTGTCCTGATTTGGGAACACTTCTCCGCACAAATCACAAAGTCTCTCTTTAACTTTCACTTTAGGTATTTTTTCTTTAACATTTTGAAGTTTCTCTGCAGCTTTAGTAACTTTTTCTTTTTGGGACTTATTATTCTTCTTGTTATTTTTTCTGATTGTTGTTTCCCCCAGTTTAAAACTGAAAGAGAGGCATTATTACTTTAGAAAAGTCAAATTTCAAATAGTATTTTACACTAGTGTACATTATTTGTAGTTAAGTAATGTTAATGTAATATACATACTTAATAATTAAGTTGGGTTATATGTATGATATATACTTGATGTACTTTACTAAACTTATAATAATATATTTATCCCTAAGTGAACTGTATTGTTCTGTGAAAAATGAAATATTTAAAACTTATGTGTGTGTTGTATATATACATTAATATATTTCAGTATGACTTACAAATCAGTCTTCAACATAATTATAATAAAATAAAAGCTTTCCATACTGTTTCACTCCTGTAAACTTTGTATTATATCTGTATTCATGAATTGATTGTCAACACTAATTGTGAAAGTAAATAGTATATATGCCAGTTATGTAGATTTTATACAACATGATTCTCAATAGCCTACCTTTAAGAAAGTAGTGACTAGGGACCAAAAGGTTGAAAGTGCCATGAATTTATTGGTGCTTACATATTGTATTAGTGTATAATTATTACTATATTACTACCTCTTACACTTAGTGGCTTTGCTCATATTTTTTATGGAATAGCAACTCATAAACCGATTGGAAAATAAAAAATACAAATTGTAATAAGAAAATACATTGTGACTTAGAAGTTTCTTCAACAGCAGTGTAGTCAGCACTTGCATCATACTGTTTGTTTCTTCAACAGCAGTGTAGTCAGCACTTGCATCATACTGTTTGTTTCTTCAACAGCAGTGTAGTCAGCACTTGCATCATACTGTTTGTTTCTTGAACCGGCTTACCCGAGCTACAATTCTACCCACATCATTTCATAATTTTTTTAGTTGTTTACGAAGTATTATACAATCCATGTTTTACCATTACAATATTATGAACTTCACAAGGTTTCAATGACAACCTACAGACATCATTTTTTACTTGACAATATTTAGTTAGAGGTATGCCTATAATACAACATATGCCCAGTTACTATATCTTACCAACCATTTATTGCCTTAATATCACTTAAAATTTGCCATATACACCCCATAACTTGTACAAGAAATGTCAAAATGCAACCAATGGTAGGGGCAAGTGAATGAATAGTAAGATATAGGAACCGGCCATTAGTGTTACAGATGTCATTTGGGGTTAGTAACCTTATCAGATGGATTGTAAACCTGTTTACCTACCACCAAACAAAAAAATATGGATAAGCTAATATATAAAGTATAACATCTTAAGTTAGAATACATTAACTTAGTTACAATTATTACTGTAGCTTATTTATTATATAATCAATTAGGGAATATTGCAGTTAGGTTTATTTTTGCAGTATTTCCATTTTATTCTTAGTTTACACCTTGAGCTTGTTCAGTGGGTTTAAATTCAATTTTTGAAGTGAAACTTCTTTATCAGCGTTGGATAAAATATTACAGACACATTTTTGGGTTACACATCACGTCACATTTCTCGGTTACGCATTACATTTTCCACAATCCATTGTGAGACAAGCAATTTTTCGAAAAATAGGGTCATAAAGAAGTTTCACTCCTTACATGTGTACACTAGTACACGCACACATGCTTTTTTAAAAGTATGCATATTTGCTATTTGATATAACACAAATATAAGTAACAAATTTACCACCATTTCTGCCCTGTCCATGAGAAATCACCTTCTAATATAGAAGAAGCGATTTTGTTTGTCTCATTTTGATTTGGCTTTTTTGTTCTTCTTCTTGTTGGCTTTTTACTTTTTTGAACAGAATTTGTTTCTACTTTGATTTTTTTTATTTTTATTTTTAAAGGTTGTAGTAATTCAGCAAGAGTTTTCTCATCTTCATCGATAGGTTCTGATTTTAATTCATTCAAATCATTAAAATCTATTGAAGTCTCATTATCACTGTATTTATGGTTAACTTCTTGCTTTATTACTGCCAATCCACTTTTTAGTATGTTTGATGATTCTTTAAATTTATTAACAAAATTGCACACCATATCCAATGTATTATCACATGTAAAACATATATTCCGTGGGTATCCTTCAATATCATCAACCTGGAATGAATTTAATGGTTAGAAAACAAATCATACTTACAATTTTTTTTAAATTATACTACTACATTTTGAAGTTTTACGGGTAGATTGTTAATGTACTTTTCCAATTTGAAAACATGCCTGTAAAACTTTGAGTTAAAATTTTGTTGCGATTCATTTTGTCACTTGTCAGTTGAAGTTTTTCCACTTGTACATTGCGATTCATTTTTCCACTTATCCATTGCCATTCGATTTTCCACTTGTCCGTTGCAATTCGTTTTTCAACTTGTCCGTTGAAGTTTTACTTCCAATATGTGTCCCAGCACACATTTCGATTTTTTGGTACTTACAGTGAAAAGTAGAATTTAAATACTTTACTGTAATTACTAGTATTTAGAGAGCCAGCAGTCTTTAATTATCAATCAATCAAATGGCATTGATTCTATAATGAGAGCTGTCTCATTTAGATTATGTCCACTTCAGATACATTAAGCAGGAAAATGGGCAATGCGAAAACATAAAAAAAATATGTCGAACATTACATGCACGCGTTCACTTTCCTGCTATCATTACGAGAAAGAGAGCATAATATAGATAGGGAAACAGTAAACACTGAGTGAAACTAAGCTTGTTGCTGTTAGAAGTTGACTGATGTATGAAGTAAGTTTAACTACCTTTTCGTTTATACAGGAAGAGAGTTTGAACTGAATATTATTTATTCCGATGCTTTCAAAAATAGGAATTGTAGCACCACTTTCCAGGCATATCCTACATAGATTACTACCATTTTCGTTCTCCATTTTGTACGAAGTTTTAAGCTATAAGCTTACTGTGTCATAATTTTACATACATATTGCACTTTCCCTAAGCTTTAATAAGTTTAAAACTTAAAAGACTTAATAACTTTTATTTTCTGTTTATTTATGTAATGCAGCTCAGCACCACGCCACGGTTATTGTTTATACTCGCTCGATGTCTGATGACAGCTGTCTAACGTCACTTTAACGTTTACTTCAAGAGGAAAAAATGACAAATTGAACTACAATATGCAACTATTTTATATTAATTTATAATTAGTTTTTTTTTTTTTTTTTTTTTTTTTAATTGGTCTGCAAAATTGAATATAGATTATAATCTTTTTTTTTTTTAATCTTCATGAAACCGTTTCATGGCTTAAACTATATTCTGTTTATGCAAACACGGCATGCCTAATATAATTATTTTTGGTTACCTACGCCTATGGATGTATGATTTTACAGTGGTACAAACAGAATATAATAGAGGTAGTAAATTTAAAAGAAAGTATAAAGTTAAGAAGAGGATTGAAACAAAGCATTGAGTCGTTTTATTTATGTTATTATTTTAGTTTAATTTATTTTCAAAGTAGTTCAATTTATTTAATGATAACTAATAATATTGAGTGTTCAGCTAATAATACAAATTGCTGACCCGACATGCGATATTCGACTATATAGTGTTGTCTGTATTGGAGAATATATGTAAATTAATATTTTATTACAGTAACGTATCACAATAAAACAAAACTCTTCTATTTTGTTAAATTAAAATATTTTAACTATATCACTCCTTTTCCATAATAATGTAGTCTTAAAATTTTACTTTATTGAATTATAGAAAATTATTCATTTTCAATTTCTATCGAGTGCGATCACAAGACCAACCATAGACAACGTTTTTATCAGTTGTCTGCTGTCATCAGGTGATTTAGGTTTGGGAATAAAAAGTCCTGAAATAGGGATATTAGGCCAATAAATCCTAAATCAATATGTCTGGAAAAGATAGATTAGCTATTTTCCCTTCTAGGGGGTAAGTTAAGACCTTATTTACTTTCTTAATTCTTCAACCCTCATAGCTCTTTGAGGGCTGAAAAGTAACATCGTATTAAAATGTTTTCAGTGCTCAGATGTTAATGAAGGCTCGTCTGGCTGGTGCACAAAAAGGCCATGGTCTCCTCAAGAAGAAGGCAGACGCCCTACAAGTGAGGTTCCGTTTGATCCTCAGTAAAATCATTGAGGTGAGTACTATACCATAGTTTTTACAACCGTGGGTGTATATGGGTTAATGTCCGTCAGCAGTTTAGGAACAAAAAAGAAAATATAATATATAATTAATATATGTTATAGTAAATTTTTTATAAATGTATACTACTAGAAAATTGATTTAGAGTAACATTTTTGTTTCAATATAATCATCACACCATACCTTTAATTTATCAAATTTATTAATGTTGAAGAGAGTTATTAGAAATTTAAAAAATGTTTTAGTTTAACTAATATTTTAAAAATATAAGATCATGAAGTAGGTAAAGCTAAACATCTCTCCAAAAAGCTTGGTGTGATAAACTAGTCTCGGTGGTTCGGGCATGTGGAAAGAATGTATGATGAAAGAATGACTAAACAGATATACAATGCAAAAGTGGATGGATGCAGAAGTCGTGGAAGGCCACACACCTTACATGATCAAATTGATCGTGTATTAATGAGGTGAATGAAGGTTATTTCCTGACATCACCTTCATTAAGAACAGACAAGCGTGCATGACAAGAGCTATGAATGTCAAAGAAGCAAGTGAGGTGTGTAAGAATAAGCCTGAATGGCGCTCTGTTGTTCGTGCCTACCCTGCAAGTTACCTGGCGTGAAGTTATGTATGTATATATAAAATGTTAGTTATTTCACTCTTGGTTTTAGTAAATTAAACAGAGAATGGCAAGGGGATAAGTAGGTCAGATGCATATCCATATCTGTGGAAAGGGTTTAATTGATTATAATTATACCTCTGCTTACATTTATGAAAAATATTTTGATGTGTTATAATTTTGAGTAGGAATATTTTTATGCCAATTCTTCGGTATCATGTTAACTTGTATTGGGTATAAATAAGGGAAATTTAATTCAATTCTTAAAATATTAAACATACTGAATTTGTTGTAGTGTTAGAACAACCTTTTTTTTAAATTTATTTTGTTTATTAAAATATTCCTTTTGGAAGTGATGATCTTGAGATTTTATTGATTATTTTTATTTAATTGTGGAAAGAAAAATGATTGTATGTCTAGATGTACAAAAAAAGTTACTATTTATATTTCACTTGCAACATATGAATCAATTAATGTAAAATATGGTGCTATTTATTTTATATGGATGGGGCGAAGTACAACTTGGGACTAGTTTATCACACCAAGCTTTTTGGAGACATGTTTAGCTTTACCTACTTGATGATCTTTTGTTTTTAAAATATTAGTTAAACTAAAACATTTTTTGTTATTTATAAAATTAGTCTACAAATTTATTATTTCATTGTAACAAATCAAGGATTTGAAATATTGCTGGTGAGGTAGTTTTCCTTGGAACTGGTGCAATGATGCATGTGGTTTTTAAAACATATTGTATTGATGGCCATAAAATAAAATTGTTATGGAGTCCTTGGATGGATAGACAAATCCCCTTTTTAACAGCTAAGTTTTTCATCAGATGTAAATTATTAATGTAAACTTGGAAAAATAAATACATTCATATGATGGAAAGATATTATCTTGTACTAAAGTGATGGTAGTTCAAAAGGCATGTGGTCTGGCATGACATAATTCATGTGCTTGTCTTAAATTTTTGTGTTCTTTAGTTTAGTATTTTCTTAGACCTGACTATTAACTTACAGACAAAAACCCTTATGGGTGAAGTAATGAAAGAGGCTGCCTTCTCACTCGCTGAGGCAAAGTTCACAACTGGTGAATTCAACCAAGTGGTGTTGCAAAATGTTACCAAGGCTCAAATCAAGATTCGCTCCAAGAAAGACAATGTTGCTGGTAACTTATTGGTATTAATTTAGTGGTATACACTGATTATTAGAAATAAATAAATAAAATTATTTATTGTCCTAAAATAATGCACAAAACTGAATGTATACTTTTTTGTTATATATAAATACAAAATATTTTTGGGCACCTTACCCATAGAAGACGGTGATCTGGGCTCAGTATTCTACTTATAGTCTTGAGGGACTATGGGTAGAATACAATATAATAATTCAATAGTGTGTAATGTTATAAATATACATAATTAAAAAATTAATATTATTATATGAATAAACATATAGAATTATATAGACATGATTAAATACATAAAGCATAGTAATATTATATAAATATACATGTACAGTATTTACTCCTATATAAATATAAACATTGCTAATTACAAACCTTAACATATTAATTTATTCAGGAAAGTACTAATTACATATGTATTAGGATATTATGTATTACATTATTTTTATTTAAGGCAAAATAAAATTTTAGAATGAAATTAGGATAATCTGTTTGGGTAAAAATTAGTTTCTGTTGAGAATTCTTTATTCATTATGTTTTTAAAAATGTTAGGTGTAGTTAGAAAAATATCAAGGTTAAATTTTGATAATGAATTGTTAAATTTCAATGTGTTACGAAGAAAGAAAATGTTTTGCCTCCAGTTAGTGGATACATAGGGTACGTGCAAGTTGCAACACCTGTCTCTGCCTAATGCCCAATGGTTGGGTATGAAGCATATTTAATATTACAAGTAGCAATTTCTTCCAGATAAAATATTTACATAAGTTTATGTATAGGATGGTAACAGTGAATGGTTAACCTTATTCTTCAAAAGGACAAACATATATGCCAAATTAAAATAACAAAAAATCCAAGATCCAGGGGTGAGAACATAAAGTTGTTTCACTTTTGAATAAACAAATACATGTTCTAGAAACAGGCTGATGTTTTCAGTTAAAATAGTAAAATGGACTGAGGGTTCTAGTTTATGGTCAAAATTCAACTGGCATGATGATCAGTGGATAGTTAAACTTAACATTTCCATTTACAGGTGTCACCCTACCAATCTTTGAGTCATACCAGGATGGTTCAGATACTTACGAGCTTGCCGGTCTTGCTCGTGGTGGTCAGCAGTTGGCCAAATTGAAAAAGAACTTCCAAAGTGCCGTCAAACTGTTGGTTGAGTTGGCGTCGTTGCAGACGTCATTCGTCACCCTTGATGAGGTGATCAAGGTTACTAATAGGCGTGTCAATGCCATTGAGCATGGTGAGTTTGATCTACATGTACTTATAGACTAGGTGTAGTACTTTACAGTTTTCTAGGGTGGTCAATTTGTAAAATTAGAATAGATCATTATTTATTCTATATTTAAAAAGAGAGATTTTTAAAAAAAACTATGGAATAACAATCATACTATACAATTCATACACAGTATACAGTGACTTTCAGGGATGTAAATGAAACTATAATAGATAAGAGATATAAGTGTTTGTGGTTCATCAGATAAAAATAGGTTTATTATTTTTCCTACTTTGAAAAGATCGAAATATCCTTAGAAACATGGTTATGATTTTCGAAGACTTCTAAGGATTACCCCAAACATGCCTATGTGCACTTAATTTTTTTTTTGGTGTATATATTATGATTTATTATTATAAACATAGACAGACACATCCAACTTACAAGGGTTCTATTTTACATAAGGCTCGCTAAAAATCATTTTTTTAAATATTATTTTTTCTCGACAACAAGAGCTATAACAACACTCCACATTCTCGAGAACCGTTTCATTCTTCAGAATCATTATCTTGTTTAAAGTTCTCTAGGGTAGCTCAATCGGTGTAATATTACACTCTCAGAATATTGTTGCAAAACAGCCTTCAGCTAATTGCGTTTCTCGTTTTTACTTTTCCCTCCGCCAAATCTCATCCCATTTATTCTATCCCTCCTATCATGAGATAGGGATAGGATAGCAGCGATGACCCTGCTATGCCCTGCTAGAGGCTGGCAACGCATTGACATAGCCTATTGTGTTGTAAGCGTCCATAAGTGATGGTAACCACTTTCTGTAAGCTACTCATATGACTTCTTGCCCGCTTCAAGCCTTAAAAATTGTCGTTTCATGCGGTTTTCTTACGAGAATCTGAATCACTAAAACAATGTCAGATTAAGAAACTGACTATCCATGTAGTTTTATTTCAAAACCCTCTTACTATTTAGTTATGGATATAGCTATTATTTCTTTGGATTTTTAGTAATTATTCCACGCTTGGAGCGTACTTTGGCCTACATCATTTCCGAGCTGGATGAACTGGAGCGTGAGGAGTTCTACCGACTTAAGAAGATTCAAGACAAAAAGAAGATCATAAAGGACAAAGCAGAAGCGGTCAGTACATATTTTCTTATTTTATCGAAAAATAACTTTAGAATATATTTAAAATCTTGCTTGCAATATGGCAATGACTTCACTCCATTATCCTGCGAGAATTCTATTATATTTGGGCACAAAAAAAATCTGACCTAATAATATTAGGTCAGAATTTTTTTTGAAACTTATATTACTTCTTCGTCATTATTAATTACAATCCCTTCAATATACATTATTATATTATTACAGTATACATTCAACAGACAGACAAAAATAAGCCACTGAATATAAGAAAATCACATTTCTTCCACAAAATAAAGAGCGCTTGTAGTTCTTCCACTGATGATAAAAGATTTATTTAATTATCCTCCTAAAACCCAGGTTTTGCAACGCTTTCTTGAACTTAATGCCCACGACACAAAATGAAAAGCCCTATAGACTGAGCACTTCAGAATGTCTATAGAACGTAACTTTGAATGAAATCAACAAAACTGAAAGCCAGTTACAATTAATTAATTTAGTTGATAATATACATAATTTTCTTATTGGTGCATTATATAATGTTATAAAACATATTTCAATTATTATTTTCCTCGAAATGACGAGATATCATGAAATTTTTATTAGTTCTGTATGTCATATTCATCTATGACGAAGTTCCAAATACAGTTCGTGTTCTAAGGCGTCTTGTTTTTTATTTGAGTTTAGCTACCAAAGGGTTGTAACAGTTCATTACCCTAATTAGATTCAAGAATAGAACTATATATATATTTATTCCACAACCTTAACTTATTCGTGTCATATCGATTTTGTAAGCTATTTGTATGTCACAAAAAGTAATTAACGTATAATAAATTGAACGATTACAATGTATAATTTTCTATCGATTTTTCGTGGTAATTGGTTAACTTGGTTAACAATTTGGTCCATCACTAAATATGTTATAATGATGTGGTTTCTGGTTATTATAGTTCAAGTTGAACATTTCATAATTTGATGAGAATAGGTACCTGTATGTACCAGCTATTTTATTTTTAGTATTCTTGCCAAGCTAAAACAATTTGACCTTGTGTTTGAAAACCAATAAGTTAATTACGATACAATTTAAGCTTTTCCATTAAATACAGAAAAAGCAAGCGCTTCTAGCAGCAGGGTTGGCAGGACAAGATGAACGCGATATCGCTAACTTGCTGGATGAAGGAGATGAAGACCTGCTTTTCTAAACGTCATCACAGTATTGTAGAAAGCTCCTCATATATTTAGCCTGTTAGTAGTGCAGTGTGTCAAGTTGGGAATCAATATTTTGATATTTGAACCAAACAATTATTGATTAAAATATTTGATATAATAATTATTATGTGCGAGACATACAAATCGTAGACGTAAATCTATAAAATAATAAAATAGTTAACATTCCTCTAAAAAATTATGAAAATGGAGAGGAATAAATATACATTAACAGTCTTATTCATATTGAGTCAGAGCAAGTTTGAATGCTTCTGGTTATTAAAGAAGCCTTCACTTTAACTGTATATGAATAAGACCGATAATCTTCAAATATGGCGGCCATTTTTCTCACATATAAGAGAGCCATAGACAACAAAGCATAAGGATGGGAAATAACAGGATTATAATAATCGGTTTTTATCGATTTCGTAGTGAAAATTGACATATTTGGGGGTATCTATATGAAAAAATATATTTTTTAGTTTTTGATAAACTGAACTAGACTCGAGTTGTTAAAGTGATGTAATTTATTTCCAACTTGACTGTATGATATAAAAATGATATTACAGTGTTCATTATGTTGTAAATACTGCATTGTTGTCGCCGTTGACTGTTTAAAGTATAAAATTTTATTTAAACATTATAGCTTCGTGATTACGGTCTAATTTTCAGGGGGACATTGTATTATTTAAATGTGATGGTAGGTTACTATCTGCATTTGAATTTACTAATAATATAAATACCGGAAACAACATTATGTAGAAACGCTAACATTTTATGTTTGCTCAATGTATTCATAATCTCTGTCTTACGAAAGAAAACCTGCAGATGTGGCTCTATGGTCGTGCAACGGATTGTTAGAAAATAATTTTAGAAAGATTATGATTCAATAGTATTAGTTAATATAATAATAATATAATGTAAATTAAATTTGTCAAGGGGCCTCTACATGTTGGCCTTCCCATGGCCCACGCAAGCCCTCCAAAAGTCCAGGCCATTTTTATGGCCCGTGGTCGTCAAAGACATACATTATATAATGTAACATTTACATAAAACACTTGATAATTGATAAAAGCAACATAATAACGTTGCAGATCTGTGTGATTAATTTAATTTTTTCTCGCGGGACTTTTCGTGAGACGCGCTCTTTCGATTATGGATATAATAGAAAAAGTAAAAAATCAACTTTGTTATGTCAATTTTGATATGTTATTGTGTTATTCAGTCTACCAAAACAAACCTTCGAATATAATATCTTTTGTCAATGTCATTATGAGGTTACCGTAATTAAATATAATGCAGAAAGTAGCTTATCTAATACACATTTGAAAACTGATGTCTGTTTTAAAGATAACAAAAAAGTAATTGTTTTGTAAGCATTCCATCACGTATTGTTTTTTTTTTGTTGGGCTTCTAATAAACGCTGTTACGCAGCATAAAATCAGTGTAAGTGCACCTTAATAAGTATTTATGGTTTTTGAATTGTTGTTTGATAACATAATGGAAATATATTTTAAGTAAGCAATCATGTAAATACAAGTTTGTGAAGCGATATATTAAAATATTATTATTATTGAAATTGTTGTTTAATTTCCTAATACTTACAATAAGGTGAGGTTGATAGAATTGACGATATCCATTGTCATTGTAAAATGCAATTTGACTTCGAAAACCGGAAAAATATATAACCGAAAATAGGTGTATCATACATCATCATTTAATCAAATCCATGATTACTAAAAGATCTTGGCTGAATCAATTTTTTTCAATGTATCCTTGACGACTTTTTCTTTTTTTACACCTCATAATTAAGTTTTTAGGAATGACCCTAATGGGCGAAGGAGCGAGGTGGAATTCTTCTCCGTCTCAAAAGAAGACCTTACGTCGAGGCTATTGTTATCATAGATAATATATGTTATGCCTCGCAGGCCTACGCACCCGAACAACTACAAATCGCTCCCGTAAAAATTCGCAGGATAAAAAATAACATTATTCTATCGATCAAAAAGTGGAAAAAAATCAAATTGGAATTCGATTTTTTCTTTAATCTGGGCATTTAAATTCCCAGAAAAATTCCTGCGGGTTTCCAGAATAAAAAGTAACGCAGAGATTAGGTCTAAAAATTAGCTGTCGATCAGCGAAAACCGATCGAAATCGGCGCAGTAGATTTTCCGTGAATCCGGAGCAAATAGACAAGAAAACTAAAAAATCGATATTATGTTCTCCATCGATTATATAGTCTATTCCAGTTGTTTTTTTTTAATAGTTTCAATGCACTAACACGGCATCTTTAGCATTTTATAATATTCTAGATGAATAAATTAATAAAACCACCACTGACGTGCTGAACAAAGAAACTATACTATCTGCAAAAGATGACATTCCAACTTCTATTTAAATTGAACACGGTGGTGTCCATTTGTTGTTTCTAAGAAAGTATTTGTTCCCTCTCTTTGCTAAGAGTCCAAATTCGACAGCAGATCTTAATAAAGCGCCTATTCTTCTACCAGATTTTCTTGAGCTCTTAGGTAAGTAGTAATGTTTTCGGAGGAAGGTGATAACTTTACGTGACGTGAGTCCTGAAATTTAACCAACTATGTTATATGGTTGTAGCATGGAAAAGATCTTAAATACATAACTAGATGGCGCCTCAAGTGCAAGTCATTCCTCTCTTGCTTAATGACATTTTAATATTAAAAACGTAAAAGCTAGTTTTTACGTTTAAAACATATTTTTTTAAGTAATAAGTCAAAAATTTTAATCGACAAAAAAGACTTGACGAAGCTTAGCGAACGCCGTCCAGACTAGGGTGGGCGTAACTACGTTCTAAGTCTCACGCTCTTCTTGCCATAAGCGCGGGGCACATGGGTGGTTGGGTGGTTTTAGTGGAGTATTGAGTCTTATTATTATTATTTAGAGTCTCTACACAAGCCGGCGATTTGACTTTGGTGCCCATTCGTGGTGTCACCTCTCGTCGCTTTGGTCTAATCCCTAGTAAAGGACCCGGTAGTGTGCGAAATGCACCATTTCCCCCGCCTCAAAAAAATGCCGTCCAGCCCAACTGGATCCACCTATTGGCTTCCTTCTAGAAATTGCTCTTGTAAATATTTACCCATAAATCAGACAGAGCCAGGGTTAAAAGTAAGAAATTTTACCTTGTTTCGAAGGCAATTTATGAAAAGGCCACAGGACTAGAGCCTCGGGCACAGACTTCTTCACCCCTTCTTTGATTCTGAAGTAGTCATAGTCCTTTTTAAGCTGTTCTTTTTCTACAGTGGACTCTAAACATGACGAGCAGTAGCTACGTGAACAAGCTACACTGCACGGGGCGTAAGAACGCGTGTAAGTCATTATGTAAATATGTGTTTACTTTCGGTTTTTTCTTAGATAATGTTTCTAAATTTTGTTATTTTTTTTAGCAAATTTTAATATTTGAATATTTCTTTTGCACTTACATTTTCAACGTTGTCACCGTGATCTGATTTTGTTTGACATCTTTGACATATAAAATATTCCATCGATTGCATAGTTTCAAAGATAAACTATCATTGAAACTTAATTCTTCAGTGATCTCATAGAAAATAATAGCTTTCTCCTTTCAGACTTTAATCATATTATTCTAACGCAGCTTTAGTGGCGCGTTTCCATAATCTCGGTTAAATTTTGACATAAGCTCTATACAAGTAATATTAAAATTCAGTCGATGGTAAGCAGAGATGTGACTTATCTAAGAAACTTAGATGAGTTACACCTCTGCTTACTTACTTGTATCTTAGTACTAAGATACAAATATCTGAAATACAGATACAATACGAATTATGTAACTTGTATCTAGATACTTTTTAAAACTTTATTTTGTATTTAGAAACCACTTGTTAAGTATCTCACTACTTTGTAAATACTTTGTTTGCTAAAATACTTTTAGTCATAACTATGTACGTCACCTTATAATGTAGTTAAACTGAACGCACCTTTTAAATTTAAATCAACCTATCAAAAGACATCTCCATGTGGAACCAGATGGAACTCATCTTAAAATTCCATACAAGACTTAGCAGTGCAGGAACTTCTTAGTGAAACCATTAAAATGTAGAAATGACCTCCGTTGAAGGAAACGTCAAAATCAATAGCAGATGGTATTCAAAGCCTGGAAGGAGATAGAGACATTTGCTAGGGTTGTCAATAGTCAATTGTGGATCTGTAGGGAGAGCATAGGCGATGTCGGTTCCTCACCATGTGTTATGGGCGTTCCCAGGGATCTTAATTTAGGCTGACCGGCAGTTCCTCCTATGTCGCCGATTGGGCTGTCCTAATGGCTTATTGAAGCGTGTTCTTGGTGCCTCTGTACCCCTCGTATAACCTCGTCTCCACGATCACTGCGTGATCCGCGCGGCGGCGCCTCTGTTAAATCTGGTGTATTAGTGGTGCACCCCTCCCTCCCTGCGTAACTAAGCTATTTCGTCACCGCATCAGTTCACCTGGCGGTTGGGTCTGTGAGGGCCCACATCAGCAACCGTAACTGATGCTGCTGTACGATCAAAGCCTCTTGAAACGCCTCCCAATCCAGACGATTCAAAGCCCACCGTGGGTAGTGCTTGGTTGAGGGAGGTTCCAGGGCCTAAGAGGCTGAGCTCCAGTTGGAGACCGTAAATCGTATTAAAAGTTAAATCTGTTCAATAGTTTAAGTGTTGCTCTAACAGATAGACAGACAAACATTCTAAAACTTGTATTTTTGGAATGTGCTTATTCGAATTAGCCTCGCTACATTTTTAAACGCATTTTACAAACTAATCATTTACAGATTTATTATAGTATAGATAGATAGATAGTAGATAGATAAATAGATAGAAGAAGTAGGTAGTTCTTGTTATCAGTCTAATTAAAGTTATTGGGTCGATTATTCGGAAGTTTGCTACTGTAATTTATGAAATTTAGGTACGTGTTTAATAATTCGTACAATTCCATTGAACTTAGCGTATGTACATAACGAAGTGGGTGTAATTGGTTTCTTGAATTCCAGTTACGAATTTATTAATGATGTTTTGTTGGTATTCGATATTATTCTTCACAATCTTATGTCAAACTAGAATATTCCCTACGTTGTGGCCCTAGGAAGTAAATCTTTTACTTAAATAAACACTTAATTAGGTTATAACGGGTGGTTAAATTGTAAGGGCCGATGTTGAATGTGAACCACACCTAAACGCCAAGTTTTTTTCCGAATTTTATTTGGCATTTCTCTATTTCAGACTTACTCAATTTGAACCATGGAGAGATACACAATCCAACAACGTGTTAAAGTTATCCAGACTTATTATGAAAATGGGCGTTCAAATCAAAATGCATATCGTGCACTTCGTGATTTTTTTGGTCAATTTGATCGTCCAAATGTGCGTACAATCGCAAAAATCGTGGAAAAATTCGAGCAAACCGGGTCTGTAGAAGATGTGAGAACACCAGTGCATGCTCGTACAGCTCGTACTGCAGAAAATATTGCTGCTGTTCGCGATAGTGTGGCTGAAGAGCCGTCCACCTCAACTCGTCGTCGTGCCCAACAATTGCACCTCTCACGCTCGTCGCTGATGAACATTATGCATAAAGACTTGCATTTACACGCTTACAAGGTGCAATTGGCTCAAGAACTAAAGCCTCTTGACCATTCCAAACGTCGTGAATGGGCAGAATGCTGGCAAGAAATGGCAACAGTGGATGATCAATTTTCGAAGAAAATCATCTTCAGTGATGAGGCACATTTTCACCTCAGTGGATTCGTCAATAAACAGAATTGCCGCATTTGGGCGAATGAGAATCCAAGAGTGATTGTCGAAAAACCAATGCACCCACAAAGAGTGACTGTTTGGTGCGGTTTATGGGCTGGCGGCATCATAGGGCCGTATTTTTTCCAAAATGAGGCCGGTCAGGCAGTTACTGTGAATGGTGTTCGCTATCGTGAGATGATAACGAACTTTTTATGGCCCGAATTGGAAGATATGGATGTGGACGATATGTGGTTTCAGCAGGACGGTGCCACTTGCCACACAGCTAACGAAACAATGGCTCTTTTGCGCAACAAATTCAATGGCCGTGTTATCTCACGTAATGGCGATGTCAATTGGCCGCCAAGATCATGTGATTTGACACCTTTGGACTTTTTTCTTTGGGGTTATTTGAAAGAAAAGGTGTACGTCGATAAGCCAACAACAATTCAAGAGCTAAAGGATAAGATAATTCGGCACATTAACGGCATAGAACCTCCATTATGCCTCAGGGTCATCGAAAATTTGGACCATCGGATGGAGGTGTGCCGCCGTGGTCGCGGCGCCCATTTGGCCGATATTTTATTCCATACATAATTGAGTAATACCAATATATCATAAGAAAATAAAATTACAATAATTTCCTAAATAGTTTGTGTTTTATTCAAAATCAACATCGGCCCTTGAAATTTAACCACCCGTTATATATATATATATATATAAATAATAAATATATATAATCCTTCAGTGAAAAATTATGTAACTGACGGTGAAAACAGCGTAAAAGTATGTTGCGTCGTTTAGGAGCGTTAGCGGATATAGACAGACAGAAGCGGAAATCGACTTTGTTTTATACTATGTGACGAAGATGTAATATGTCCCCACTCGCATATAATGTAATGGCGCTTGTTTGGTTGTTTTTTTTATTTTCTTGTTATAATAATAAATTGTATTTCTTTCTATTTCATTGTTGGAGGATTTGGTCAGTTCTAACCAGACCAACCTCAAAAAAATAGTATCAATCTTTATCAGACATTTGATTCGAAGTAGGAACGTGATAGTGCCATCACACAGTACGGGGTAGAGCGTCTTAGTCACCCTCTCGCAGAACATCGGCGTGAAATGGTTATCCTAGTGCTTAATGCATTCGTGCGATGAATAAGAAAGAGTTCCGATGATCTATTTCTCCATCCCCTATCCTATTTTCCTTATCTCATCCCCCTATCCCATGACTCATTCGTTTTAACTCATCCTAAAAGGCTGATAACGTGTTGGCTTCGCCATTATTCGTAGTGCCAGGCAATAACGTCACCTTCACAAAAGAAAAAATTACTAATGAACATAATATCATTTATAATTAGAACAACATAAAACAAAGAATAGAGAAAGATACATGTTTTGAACAATTTAATATAAGTACATAATATGTTATGAAATGTGAAAATAACACATGCATACACTTCACACAACTTCACGCCAGGTACCTTGCGGGGTAGGCACGAACAACAGAGCGCCATTCAGGCTTATTCTTACACACCTCACTTGCTTCTTTGACATTCATAGCTTTTGTCATGCACGCTCGTCTGTTCTTAAGGCTCCTGACATCCCCTTCTGCTAGTACACGATCAATTTGATCATGGAAGGTGTGTCGTGGCCTTCCACGACTTCTATATGAAAATAATGATTTTCAAAATAATAATAGGTACGTAACGTCAATAGAGATCGGCAGCACGGGTAGCAAATTGGTAGCAACTTTGGTGTTGCAAATGTCCGTAGGCAATGGTAACCACTTACCATTAAGTGGGCCGTCTGCCTGTCTGCTGAACTCATCTTCGTTAGTCAGTCTCTGTCCACTGGACGTTGGCCAAGTTTGCACCACATATCTCAGTCTCCCGTCTTCCTCATCCAGCCCGGCGACCTTGCGTAGGTCGTCTGTCTTCCGGGCTGGAGGGCGTCCTTCGCTACGTTTGCTGAGACGCGGTCTCCACTCCAGGGCTCGTTTGCTCCATCGACCGTCGGTCCTGCGACAGACGTGACCGACTCGTGCAATATAAAAATAAAAACTTCGTTTAAAAAAACCGACTTCAAAAACTAAAAAACTAAAATGTATGTAATAACTTATTTCTAAAGCTATTATTATTAATATACATTATCTAACACATCTTGAAGTCGGTGTAAAGTAAAACATAATAAAAATTACTATTATGTTAGCTATTAATTGCTACAATTTCACATTATGCTTTTAGCAAATCTTTTAAAACCGACTAGGACAATTAAAGAGTTTTGATAACATCACAGTAATGAAAAGGTCATTGCGAGAATTTCCTAATAACGCAGCTACGTAGAGGCTTCTCGGGAGGGTGGATTGGGGTGACTTACACGGGGAAAGGGGCGAGCGGGGCCGAGAGGGCGGTTTGGAGTGTTGTTCACTGTAAACGTCAAGAATGATCAGCGTCTAAATGAAACCGCGGTTAGGACGGAGGAAAACGATGGAAAAATGTTTATAGCAACATCTACGCACGACTGTCATTGATTTTATGATTCTAGTTTTCGTCAGCTTGTGTTATTTATTTATGTAATTTTTATATCATAATTTCCATATACCAATAATCTCTATAAGCGATAAGGCCGCTCATTGTTCTACTGCGAATGTATCCATATTAGGGCCGGTTCCTATATCTTACCATTATGCCCCCCTTACCATTGGTGAATGTTGACATTACTAGTATGGAGCAATATATGAAAAATAATAGTTTAAAAAACCCTAAAAAAATACGCTTTTATAGAAAATCCAACTAAAAAATAGAAAATAAATTTTATTTTTGGGGTGCATGGTATCAATAGTTGATAATATCCTGAAAAGCACCCCACGCTTTTTTTTTACAATAAAATCATTTTTTCTTACACTATTTTTAATTCAAATTTATTTTCTATTTTTTAGTTGAATTTTCTATAAAAGCGTATTTTTTAGTTTTATTAAACTATTATTTTTAAAAAGGTTTTTAAATACAAGCTTTCGAGATACTGTATATCATGTAGCAGCAGAGTGCTAGCCAAGACAAGTAAAACGAGCTCAAACACGACGGGTCTATCTTGTTTAGTACAGGAGTTCCTATGGCCACCTTCCGACTCCATCATCAGATCAGCTCCATGGTACTATATTATTGCATTGTCTCGCGATATACACATACGTGCAAAATTTCAGCTCAATCGGAAACCGGGAAGTCGATCAAATTTAACTTGAAAGATTCCGTTACATACTAACAAACTAACTAAAAGCGTAAATAAAAAAAAGAAACAAAAGGAGTTTATTTCAAAGGCAAGGGACGATCGGTAAGATATAGAAACCGGCCATTAATTATGTAGACCCGAGTTTATGGGGAACAATAAACAGTTCTCATTCATTAATTCCAATAAAAGTAGGTGTTGACGGCCTCTGTACTTAAATAGACTATATGGCCGGTTCCTATATTATGATTAGTGTAATGTATTTAAAATGAGCTTAATTTTTAGGATAGGTATATTTTTTAACTAATGATTTCTTTATTGTGTTTTCTCTTGTCATTAGTATGTCATTTTTTGTTTTCTTATTCTCGTTTTCTTACCGTGGTTCGGTTTATGTGTGACGTGTTATTGACGAAGTGAGCACTGAAAATCAGGACTATGTCAGACTATGTGTGTATAAACATAATACTGACCAACCTGTCCATTCCAACCTGCCAACTTAATTTCTCAAATTGCGGCATACATTTTGTTTTACTAAATATATTTTTTCTTATGTGTTCTGTGTTTTGTGTGAGCCGCATTTTGGAAATAAATATTTTCTTCCTTTCTATACCTTACTACCGCTTTATTACTATCGGTTGACCTTTGACACAGTAAGTTCCATACAAGTAATATCAAATTTCTATCGACAGAAAGGCAAGTGAATGAATAGTAAGGTATAGGAACCAGCCATAAGTCATTTCCGGTATACCTCACTGGAACTCAAAGTTCTCGGGTTCTATTTTTTTTTTCTATTACTAAGTGTGTGTACAATATATATATATATATATATATATATATATATATATATATATATATATGTGTGTGTGTGTGTGTGTGTATTCATGTGACAGAGGATGTATGTCAGAATAGAGGAGTGTGGAGGGAAAAGACATATTGTGCCGACCTAAATAATTGGGAGAAGGTGAAAGAAATCTTTGTTCTATTGTCTTCTTTCTAATCTATCTTTTGGGCTGATCGGACGAAAACGGACAACGAAAGGCGTTTGAGAGTAAGGCACCTGATTGCGTTCGGGGACTTCGGGGGGTCCGCTTTCTAATCTTTTCTACTTCACTTCGCGCGGTCTTCGGCATCCCTACTTGTGAGACCATTGGTAGTATAGTATTTTTTACGACATCAAGCCAGCATTTTTTTGTCCTACCCCTTCGACCGGGATCTCAAGAAGACTGCATAGCTAGCTAGACTAGATTTGTTTCCCACGTAACTAGCCGGTTTCCGTATACGTGATAAATGTTAACTGTTTATTTTTTTTCATTTGGATGCGTAACCCTAAGAAGAGTTTAATTGAAAATACCGTATATTAAAAACTATTCAACGGGTCATGTCTATTTTTTTTAGTAGAAATCTTAAGCTTGATATTGTATTAGCAGAATTGGGGCCCTGGTGAAACTACTTATCAAGATAACACCGGAATTGACATTCCTAGTATCTTCTTCTGTACCAAAGCTTGATTCAAACACAAAATTATGCATTCATCCGAGGGGGTCCTTAAAACGAATATCGCTGGTAATATAGAAAGTTTCCGGCTTTAATCTCGCTTCGCCTGATCAAAAATTAATTCGACGGGATCTCTAAGGTCTCACAGTCACAATATATTTATGCGGATCCTTTATCCTTGTAGAGCTTCCTTAATGTTATGTGAAAATAGTCACGAAATATTAATTTTTACCTTTGATCAGGCAAGTAGAATAGATACTAGTAATGACAAGCTTAGTGCTTTCACACTTTCACAGCGGCAAAGATTTATCTGTAATTTACATTCTTGAGGTACGGGGCGTTTTAAACCTTGTACTAAAACTAGTGGCGGCACGAGGCCTGTTGAGCCCCGTAACGTTTTAAACTAAAATTCTTTTTTTCGCTTCTATATAAATAAAAACGTGTGCGTCTCGGGACGCCCGACAGAAGTCATAACAGGTGAACAATTTAATATTGAAATTATTTACCTTAAGAAAAGCTTCGGTTACTTAAATGTTATGTATATGAATATGATAATGTAAGGAAAGGTTAATTATTAATAAAATCTTTTATTGATTATAAAATATATTTTATTCTTAGTTACAATAATAATTCTTGAATATGTACATCAGAATTTTGTGTATGTACATTATTAGTATCGTTATTTAATCTCAGTAACGATGAAATACGGCTAGCGCTTTGGGTTGGAGTGAGAGAGGAGCCCGCGTGGCGGTGCCGTGTGCGTGAGAGAAAGGGAAGCCAGACAGACTGGAACCGTAACGCGTTACGTAACGAAGCGGTTTACCCTCCCATAAGAAGTTATCACTTCAATAGTTTATTGAGGTATACCTCGCAACTCTAATAGTGCATACTATATATTCATCTTTTTTCTACACTGAACCAAATTGAAGTTCCGCCCTTCGCACCACAGAGAAGGCTGTTGTTCTTAGCCGCATCGAAAATGTGACACTTTCCGGGCGACTTAGGTCCCGTTTCGCAGTGAACGAGTTGCCTGGTTTGATAAGTGTTACTTTGTTCGCAAAATTTATAAATAGTGTATAATTTAGTATTGTAAGTTTACAAGTTTGTTCTCCAAATAAAATAAAAAAAAGAACAAAACATAGATATCGATTCTTCGGAATTTTAACATTTATAGAAATTTATTAGGTCTGATACACTGTTAAAATGAGAACTTGAAACAAAATACAATACTGAAATGTTTATTTTTTTCTAAAATATTATTTTACATGGCAAGGGTGTCTTATTTTAAATGTATTCTGGAGAAACAGGTAAGCTATTTTTTAAGCGATATAATGCCGCCTATTGTTTCTTTCTACCATGACAATACTAGTATTGTAATTGTGTATTTTTGAAATTGTATATTTGGTGAGCAATAAAGTGTTATCCATCAATCTATCTACTTTTTGTCTCACAAAGATGACCTTGAAGAGGTGAAATAGGAAATGAACAATGTATGGCCAACCCATAAGTCCCCAATATAGGGAGAGAATAATTCATAGTTCCATAAGAAATAAAGAAACATATTTCAGAGTTAGGTACAGTTGGCTTTTGATTTAATTTAGAAAGATAATAATAAATTCACACAAAATCGCGGGTAAAAGCTAGTAAAACATAACGTCAAGAAGAAGTTAGTAGAACCGTTTAAAGAATCTGTAAGAATTTAGTCTCAGAAACGTGGATAAATAGATTTCCCATTTTAATTCCGCTAATAGACTCGAGTGAAAGTAAGTCTCTCGTTATTTGGATAAAATAAATAACCCTGTTCTCACAAAACGAGTATGACGAGGGTTTGGCGAGAAAAATTGCTTTATGAACATTAACCACGAAAGGAGGTCGGTTTTTATCATTATTAATACAGATTTTTAACCGATTTCAAATGGGACACAGTTCTCAATTCGTCAATATATCTGTTCAGCCATATCTTCTTTGTTTGTACATCGATTTAGTAATTCTATATGAGTTGGATACAATACAGCTTCGAAATAATCCGGTATAAATTTCATTGGTATTGGACCTTGAACTCAGAAGATATATCAGGAAACTTTTTAAAATCAAATACAAAATGTGTAATTTGCATTGTTTGAGATATTTATAGGTTTTGATAATTTCCTGATTTGTACCTACTTCCCTGACTGTGATTATCGAGGAGTACACGTGTGAGCCAGCACATTTGTCCCGTACAAAATACATTTGTACTGATACGGCTCAAAATTTGAAATGTACCTCTTTAACATTTTTGTCGCGCTACTACTCAAAAGTAAAAGGAAGGACGTAACGGGGCTTATGCTACAACAGTAGAATAACGCCTCTACGGATATTGACATGACAAAGAGAGACAACATGACATTGTCATAGTACGAGTGTTAGTAAAATGAGGTGACCGAGGCTGATCACATCCGATTCTTAACGAACATTTCCGAACTAGTGTTGAACGGGACAAATGAGGCTATGACGCTCACCCCCTCAACGGCCTCATCGCTTCAAATGTACTGCCGCAGTACAGACTATATAAATGTCCTCGCCTCATTTGAAGTGGTAAATTGTACTAGTTCAGTACAAAATGCCATGTTACTCTTACAAACTCATTTTAAAATCATTTACTGCCCAACACTAACTCTGATCTTCTGGACTCCTTAACGACAAACACTACGAGCGTGTAAATTGAGTTATGAATTATATTATAGCATTCGAGAAGCTATCTTACTAGGTGTACACATACTTGTAACTCAGAAGTTAAAAAAAAATAAAAAAATAGAGAAAAACCCGAAGTAGAAGCGGCGTAAGACACTCCTCGGCCACAGGTTTTCTTCCGCCAACATTGGTCTGCAGTTATTCAAAATAATATGTATTTAGAAATAATAATACATGTTAAAGAACAGTATACCTCCTGAAAAAGCTTGGAAGTAATCGCATTATACCTAGACCGGTATCTAGAAAATCTTTCGTAGTATATATAATAAGCCTTCTTGCACAATTTATATGATTTAATACAATAGCAAACAATTTCTCTTATTGTATTATGTTTATTCTTTGCTATACCACCGTGCCCTAGATTCCAGGGAACCTTAAAATTTTAACGAATAAAAAAACCGACTTCAAAAACTATAAAACTAAAATGTATAAAATAACTTATTTCTAAAGCTATTGTTATTAATATATATTATCTAAAACATCTTAAAGTCGGTGCTTAGTAATTTTTATTATGTTTTACTTTGCACCGACTTCAAGATGTTTTAGATAATAAATATTATTAATGATAGCTTTAGAAATAAGTTATTTTATACATTTTAGTTTTTGAAGTCGGTTTTTTTAAACGAAGATTTTATTTTTTATTTGTTAGTTTTTAGTGTCTAGGTGTGTTTGTTCAGAAAACAGGCGGTATCAAAAAAGCGTATAAAGAGCTAACCGAGTGTTCAAAATGGGCAATAAATATAAAAGATAAGAAAGGAGAAACAACTTCAAATCGGACCGACATTATAAAGGAAGCTACAGACTTTTATCGCAGCCTATACAGAGCAAACGTCTCAGAATCTGTTTCACAGGAAATAATAAAGAATTATGTAATAAAATATGGATACGAAGAGCATTTGCCCGAAATATTATTATCAGAAATAGCTTTTGCAATTAACACCCAGAAGAAAGATAAAACGCCAGGTGAAGATAAAGTAACCAACGAGATATTAAAATCAATGCTAGAACCGTTGCAGCGCCCTTTGAAACTACTCTTTGATAATATCCTCGAAAAGAAAAATACCCCGGAACAATGGTCAAAGTCCACCATTACTCTTCTTCACAAAAAAGGCAATAGGAATGAGCTAAACAATTATAGACCAATTAGTTTGATGAGTAATATATATAAAGTTTTTTCGAAAATATTGTTAAATAGGTGCACAAAAATTTTAGATGAAAACCAACCTCGAGAACAAGCAGGATTTCGCAAAAAATTCTCTACTACTGACCATATGTTCGTTGTTTGCCAACTAATAGAAAAGGTTAGGGAATACCATAAGAACTTGTACATTTGTTTCGTAGACTTTATGAAAGCTTTCGACTCTTTAGAGCATTCTGCTATATTTAAGGCATTATTGGAGCAAGGTGTGGATATCAGATACGTAGAAATCATAAAAAACATTTATTCCAATGTCATGGCTAAAATTCGTTTAGACAGAGAGGGTACCGAATTTAAAATATCGAAAGGAGTGCGACAAGGTGACCCGATCTCACCTAAGATATTTTCTTCAGTGCTGGAAACGGTCTTTAGGAAACTTAATTGGGACGAGAAAGGTATAAAGATTGACGGGGAATATTTAAACCATCTACGATTTGCGGATGACATAGCGATCTTTGCACAAGACCCAAAAACATTACAAGGTATGCTTCAAGAATTGGCTGAGGAAGGTAGAAAAGTAGGATTATCAATTAACTATACAAAAACTAAAATAATCACGAACTGTTCGGAGGAAAATATCATAATAGATGGAGAAAAAATAGAATATGTAAAAGAGTATATATATCTGGGACAATTGGTATCCTTCAAGGATCAGACCGAAAATGAAATTAATCGCAGAATAGCTATATCGTGGAAAAAATATTGGAGTATGAAAGAAATAATGAAAAATAAGGACGTGAACATAAAGACAAAAAGTAAATTATATGATACTGTTATTCTCCCATGCCTCACATACGGAAGCCAGACCTGGGCTTTAAGAAAAAAGGATGAAGAAAAATTGTCAGTACACCAAAGGAAAATGGAAAGAAGTATGTTAGGGATAAAACTTCAAGACAGAGTTCACAACAAAATTATAAGAAAAAAGACTAAAATAACAGATGTGATCAAAAGAGTAAGGACTCTGAAATGGAACTGGGCAGGACACACAATTAGGCAAGAAGACAATAGATGGGCAAAGAAAATCCATGATTGGCTACCCAGAGATGGAAAAAGAGAAAGAGGAAGACCTAGAAAGAGATGGGAAGATATTTTTGCAAAAATGTGTGGAACAAAATGGAGAAGAATAGCTAGAGATCGAAAAAACTGGAAAGAGTTGGGGGAGGCCTACGCCGCAGAGGCGACTTCCATTATTTAATGTGTACACATATACTTATATATATTTAAAAAAAAAAACTGTACTTAATGGTAGAAATAAAGGCTTTTTTATTTATTTTTATTTTATTTATTTTAGTGTCTAGGTGGACATACGAATAGTGCCGCGCTTCTTAAAAAATATAGGTCCCAAGAAACGAGAACAAAAAAATGTTCGTAAAATGAAAACTACGGGGCCAAACTATGTCAAATTTTTAGGGGACCACATGGCAGCTATTGCGCGTCGAACAAAAAAGAATCACGTAAATCGGATCAGAAATCACGGAGTAATCGGAGAACATACATAAAAAAAAGCAAAAAAAAAAAGATCCCGACGAATTGAGAACCTCCTCCTTTTTTCGAAATCGGTTAATAAAAAGGTTTAACGACTAAAAACTTTTACTTATGTAAACGCTATAAACCAAATATTTGGTTAAATATTTCCCTAAGATTTCAAATTACTTTAATAATGTTAAATATAAAATTATTTAACATACGTATACACGAGTAGTATAGGTACCTACTATAAGACTATCCCATGCGGTTTTAGCTGTTTTATTTAGCATCAAGTGTGAATGAACTTTTTCATAATATGTTTTTTAAACAATTTTCAAGCAAAATCCTTGGCTTAATTATTTGTAATTCTTTGTTTTACGCCGAACAAAGAACTTCTTGTGATAGTTCCAAAAAGGCATGTTTAACTAAATACTAATAATATACTTTAATTATATACAACAAAACATCAACCGTAATCTCCCCTACTCTTCAAGTTCCCGCTAAAGCCTCAAATACAGGGCTAAAATATTGGTTTGACTAACCTTCGTTATTATATTGATAATACTGAAGAGGGATGTTTTGCTATGTTATTTTATTTTTAAAAATTATTATAGTATAGATAAATTTGTATTACATTTATATTGTCTTAAATTGAATAGTTGTAGATATCTATTGTTGAGCACAATGAAATGTGCCTTTTCGAATTACCAAAACATCTTCCTAGTATGGTGACAATTCTACAATTTGACTACCTATAGAATTTTGCTGAATATTTAAGCAAGATACAAAAATGGCGCATATTTAAAAAGAAGGAAAACTTATTAGTTGATACACACAAAAGGTGTTAATAAAGATCATCCAGTATCATAAGTTATCAAATCTCTTATGTAAGTACCGTTTCTCACGATTACGACATGTCTTGCGCCCAGTCTTACAACATGTTGGTCGACTTGTCGTTGTCTCATTTTCTTAGCAATGACATGGGTTACGTGTGTTGAACGTAGTTTGTAAAGGAAAATATGTTGAACCGGAATATACAGCTGTATCCTCAATGTTCTTTGTTAGAAAACTTAGGGTTAAATTGAGAATATTTATGAGTGTTAATTAAGTTTATTATTCGTACAAAGAGATCGAAAAAGAACTGATAGCTTAGTATTTAGCGCACTCGTGTTCCAAACTCAAAAGGCGCGGATTTGACAGTGTTCTGACCTAAAGTGCATAGCGTAGATTAAAAAATGTTGTTGCTATGTTTTTTTAAGGTAGCACTTGTCAAACGTTAAAAGCCAAATGCCAAAAGATTGACCTTGAACTTGATCTACTTTTGTTTATGAGAGAATTATATTTAAATACAAGTTTTATTAGAAGTTTCTAATAGAAATTTAAAAGCGAATAATTGAGTTAAAAACCGGAGTGCGTGGTAACCAGGGTCGTGTTATATTAAACCAAGTAAAGAATATAAAAATATCTACAACTATGAACGTGGTAAGTGTATCCACTACATTGTTATAATTACCACGCGCTAGCGGTAGAGGGGAACATCGTTGTGAAACCTGCACATCAAAATAACCGATGTGTCAGACTCGCCAATCCGGCTTGGACAAGCATTTTTTTTATTGCAGAAGTTCAGCAGACACGCAGACGGCCCACTTGATGGAAAGCGGTTACCACCCCCTATAGGAGAGACTGAAACCTGCCCTTCCCACTAACGGCGGAACACAAATCAAGTTATGACGACATACTTTAGACCAGGGTTTGGTGGCCATCCAGTCGGGCAAATGTGCTACCACCTGGCTGTGGATTGTTTTGTCGCCTCTTACGACAGGCCGCCCGGCCGCAGGAAATTGTATTCTTTTTTCCGTTCCTACAGGGATAGGATATTACAGACTTATACTTCAATTGTATTTATATATAGACAGATAATACACAATCAAGACATTACAAGACGTAACTGAAAAATGTGAATTTTATGTTCCGGTAAGCCAAACATGTACGAACAATATTTCCAATTATCTAAAGCAATGGTCCCCAAACTATATTATCTCATAGACCCCTCACCAATTTTTACTACATTCGGTGGAACTTCCTACTTTCTTAACCGACTTAAAAAAGGGCGAAGTTCTCAATTTTTTGTGTATATATATATTTTTTTATCATATATAACATTCGGCCATAACTTTTTATTTCTGAACTGAGTTTGACAATTCTTTTTGTGTTGGATTCAGTATAGTTTCTAGTTGGTCCCATATAAATTTCATAGCTCGTAAGTACAAACACCCATAAAAATTTCGTCACGACTTGCTTAAATGGAATTTACTATTATGAATCCCTATTTGCAGCTCGCGGACCCTAAGTTTCCATTCGCTGACGTAGACCCCTTGAAGTTCGATATGGACCTCCAAGGGTCTATATGGACCGCTTTGGGGACCTGTAATCTTAACTGAATTTTACACACGCAGTGCTTCATAAAAGTAGTTTCTCCAAAGAACTATGGAAACATCTCATCGACTATTCGAATAACCAGAGGGCTGGTACTTACTTCGGACAATGAGTTTCGCAAAGTAACCTACCATAGAAGATGGTGAAGTAGCCTCATAATACGCTGAAGTAGGCTAATCAATAATCAAAAGGTGTATTTATATATGTCTATTAAGTATAATTGTTACTTATATAATGGCATAAAGGTCAAATTTATAAATCTGTCATCCGACCAGTCATGCTATATGGGTGATCGGAATGTTGGGCCATTAAAGTGATAAACCACAGACGTCTCCACTCAGCTGAGATGAGAATGTTGAGATGGATGTGTGGTGTTACGAGAATGGATAAGGTGAGAAATGAGTACACAAGGGGATCTTTGAAAGTTGCGTCCGTGACTGAAAAATTGAAAGAAGAAAATTAAGTTGGTATGGGCATATGATGAGGAGGGATGAAAGTCACGTGACAAAAAGAATGTTAAACTACAAGGTAGATGGATACAAATGTAGAGGTAGACCAAAAAAGGTGGATGGATTGCGTGAAGAATTATATGATCATATGTGGTGTGACAGAAGATTTCTGTCAGAGTAGAGGAGTGTGGAAGGAAAAGACATACTGTGCCGACCCGAAGTAATTGGGATAATTATGGTGAAAGAAAAGAGAGATAATATTTTACATACTTATATATATGTTTATAATTTATAAAATGAAATGTAAGTAAACAGCATATCCTATAATATTTATGTATACCACCTTGGACCAATATATTCTGTCTTATACCTGCGACGGGTTGTCTGGAAGAGATCGCTTCTTAGCGATAAGACCGCCCATTGTGGACATTTAGAATATTTTTGGGCATAAGTTTTTCTGTGTTTTCTGTAATGGTGTACAATAAAGTGTTATCTATCTATCTCATTATTCTATTTATAGTCTTAGGATTTGTAGCAACACCAACGTCCTTCAGAATTTTTCGGGCGATAGCGGGGTTTCCATAGATGTGGTCGTTTTCCAGATGCATTATTATTTTATTGTGAATAACGTAGTTTAAAAAAAAATTACTATAGAATAATTTTTCAAAACCACTTTACGTCTCATATTGTGTAAAATTTATGATTTTTTTTTTGGTAAATTATTGATCAGTAAATACCAACGAAAAGTTGTTTCGTTTGCAACCCGCTTTCAACCTTTTTCCGCAATAGGAGCCTTAAGGAATTATATATAGGTCGAATATAATATTACACCTTTGTACACAACTAGAATATAAATAGAATAAAGAGTTATCTATCTACATACATACATATTATCACGCCTGTTTCCCATGGGTAGACAGAGAATATGGATCTTCACTTGTGAGGATCATAACAAACAATTTTCACTTCATCTACTTTCATTAACGTCTTACATATATGCACGTTTATTCCAGATGCTTCTAGATGATATCTAGATGCTCTATCGATCTATCTACAATATATTATCTAAAATAATGTTTTCTTTATTGCATTACTTTGTAATGTTTTGTTTCTCCAACTAATGTTTTTATTTTTAACGGAACCACACAAAATTGGCTGATTCCTGTATTTGACATTTATAATTAATCAGATTTCAAGTTGACATTTATTTTATAAATATAATTTATTTGTAATCATAATAATACAATTATACTGTAAACATATTGTGCCTATTATATTGACTTCGATGACCTAGATATTTTACTTATGGTCCTACGGGATTATAGACAGAAAACAATACGATAAGTTATCTTCATTGTTCTGTTTTATGAAATAAACAAAGATCACTTCGAGGTTACCTTCAAAGATGTTAAAATAATCTAGAATCGTTTTGAATAAGTATTGAAGTAAAGAAAACAGTAAACTTTTCAACTGGCTACTTTATATTCAAACTAGATGGCGCTAGTAGTTGTTATGCGGTATGGTGAAATGTTTGTAGCGTCCGTAAACTATAGGAAAACTATTCTTCTTACTTTTAGTTCTTTTTATTTTACTAATAATTAGTTTAAGTCTTTTGTGTAATTAACATAAATTATGAACTCCAGTCGGACACAAATAAAATTATAATTGTTCCGTATTTAGTTAGCACAATCAATTTTCACGGATATTTCTTAACTTCCATTACTCATATAACATATAAAAACAAATATATCGCCACCCCGTGTCTACATCTATGCTACCCTCTTGCGAACTATCAGTGCAACTCGCTACGTAGAATGCGTCACATCGACCTTCCTTCTTTTTCGTCCATTTTTACAAGTGTTCCAAAATGTACAATCAACTAATCAGGAAATCGTGCCAGCGACTGTGACTTATTATTCACAATCGAAGTGTTTCTGCAGCACAGCAAACAATGCAGACGCAGCAAAGAATGCAGAGATCGGTGGACAAAAGAAGTCCCCCGGCAATGGAAGGCCTGTGCGTGAGGCCCACACCTGCCAGGGCAAGCGGAATTAGGGCCGTTTTCCAGCTTTTCCCTACCCCTAGCATAAGGCGCAGGACGAACACTCAAGGGTTTTAGTGGGTATCCTTAACTGGGGAGCGGCAATAGCGTAGCACCAGTTCTGACTGGATATGCTAGTGCCACCCCCTATCTGGCGAATCCCACACACGGGTCGCGAATTATCCCCCAATGTACCCTGGTTTTAAAAAAAGCACAGTAAACAATGTAGGTAAGTGATTGTGCATTTGTCGCTTTTCAAATTCCCCATTCTAAGCCAAACAATTATTATTATTATTAAATATTAACCACAAATTTAGTATTCTGATGGTTTTGCCAATTAATTAATTGCTTTTAAAATCTTTATAAAAATGATAACTTGATAAGTATTTTATAGTAATTTATCATTTATCAATCAAATGTGTGGCAATATACGATCAAAGAGGATAATCAGTAGAAGAGAGAAACATCAACTCTAGTTATTTTTATTTGACCACAGAAGTTGATGTGTGAAATCTGATAACTCGTTTTACACAAGGGAGTGAGATGTAATTTCATATAGAAATTAGGAGGCCTCATCCAATTTATGTGGTTTTTTACTTGATTAACATAGATATCTCTTTATTGTTCATCTTTATTATCTTAATCCGCCCGTCTTTCTTTAATCGAATTGGTGCGGGTAGATCTGGCGGCTCTATTCTCTATATAGGTATTAACTAGTGAGTCAGCACCTATATATATGGACTGTATGGTGGACATACCATCTGTACGAACTGACCGCTTCGCGTCTGCCTTTGTCATGCCCACCTCAAAACTTTTTTCTTAAGTCTGTACTGCCCGATGCCTAAAACGTGGGTTTCTTCGCTTAATATCAAGCAAGATATTTGTTAAACGTGAATTTACATATTAGTATCATCGACCTTTTTTTGCCGTAGGCAGTAACACAAGGTTGGTAGGTATATTGGAAAAATCGACCACAATGTTAAAAGTAACTTTCTTTTAATATTTATATTACTTATTCTTCTTTGATAATTAGTATTAGATATAGTAAAAAGATAATCATAACGGTCCATAAACGTCCCACTACTGGGCTCGGGCCTCCCACTGAAGGGGAACGGACAGTATACCCGCCACGCCTGTCCAAGGCGGCTTGGCAGGTTTAACACATCGGTTATCTTGATGTGCAGGCTGCATCACGATGTTTTCCTTCACCGTTGTTAGCACGTGGTAATGGTAACAATATGCACATTAGGTCAGAAAACTGCCTAAGTGGTGCATGCGTTCCTTGCCCTAGCCATTACGGTACCACGAGTAAAAAGATAATGGCTCGTAATAACCTTTTAAAATGCACTCGTACAGTCAAATCGTAAACTTGAGAAAAAATTAACATAGCTTGTGTCACACAGTGACTGCGGCCCATGTAATAAAGTGTTTTAAAGCTAGCCCTCTATAAATATTGTTATTTATTCAAAATTAAACTCTCATGCGCAGTAATAACGTTCAAACTTTCACAAAAGCCTCTTTCCGTGTCCCTTTCCACTCAGGTAATAATAAAATAAGAGATTACATCTTTGCGTAAGCAACAATAGGGCTTCTGTTATTTTACTAAGGGTTTAGATATCATGAGAAATTCGACCGTATTAACTGATGATTTAAGGTAGATTTTGCAATGAGATAAATCTAGATTTGATTATAACAAAGTTGGTGTGTTGTGATAGGTAATCGGTTGTTTTAAAAGCGTTTAAACCAGAATGCCACCTGTTAACTATGATCACTTGTAATATAATCATATAATTTAATACATTTCTATTAATACAATGAAACAAATTAAGAGACTATTTTCTAGTAACTTGGACGAGATGAAAGAAACCTTTTTTATACTGTATGTAGCAAGCAAACAGGCAGACGGCAGCGCCTTGCTATACCTTATTTTTTCTTACATTATAAATTTTTGGATAAAATTTTAGGTAAATTGTGTCTTTAGATGACTAATAAAACATTTTGTACTGTAATATCTATCTGTAGATGTGGCTTAAGTTGTCTAAGGCATTTAAATGTTATTAAATAGTGTAATTCATTACAAAAATCCCGTTAGTAATGTACGAAAATGATCTTGTAAGGAAAAACAATCTATAGATAGTAGTCAATGTTAAGTTCTTAACCAATCATGGATAAGGGACCGTCCATAAATTACACCACACGAATTACTTGATTTTTGACCTTTTCCATCCTCGTCAAAGCTGGGTCACATACGTGAAACCTCCTTCCAATTTTTTTTACGAGGAGTAATCCATCATGGACACCCCACCGCTCGGAGACAATGCTCATCCTAAGGAATTCTGACAATACTCTTGGCCATACGGTGTATAGGAAACCTACCCATACAGATAAATACCTTAATGGTTCGTCTCACCACCATCCTAGTCAGTTAGCTACCGTGGGCAAATCTTTGTTTCAGAGAGCACATAAAATCTGTGACGGGAACCACATGGCTGGAGAGCTTCAGCACGTCAATCGAGTCTTACAACGCAATCAGCTGAAGACTCCACACCAACGTCACAAAGGCCCCAAAACCACCTTCAGTTGAGCGGTGCCCTGCTACCCTACCCTACATCAAGGGGGTCACAGACAGAATTGGTCACATACTCAGGCGAGCTACAATGTTTTGATTGACTGTATTTCAAGCCGCATAAAAAGATAACCCAATTTTTGAGATCTGTGAAATGCAATATCCCACTCCAGGATGCAGGTGTTTACAAGCTCGATTATGAGTGTGGATTATCATACATTGGGCAAACAAAGAGGAGCATAAAAATACGGGTAAAATAACACATTGCTGACATGAAACACACAAGGTCTACGAAGTCTGCGATCAGTGAACACACGCTGGATAAACCCAACCATTACATCAGATTCGATAACCCACAAATCCTCGCGAAAGAGAATCGTTTCATACCAAGAATGATGCGTGAGGCTATTGAAATCAAAAAACACCCAAATTTCAATAGAGAAGATGGTTGGCAGGTACCACCTGTTTGGGATCCAATCATCAAAACTATTAAGACCCAAACCCAGCAAAAACCAACTGCCAGACCTCAAGACACTGTGAGCTCTTTCTGCGTGCAACGGAACACAAACCAACTCGACTGATAATTTTCTTTTATTTTTTTCTTCCACCCATTTTAATATTATATAAAAATTTTAGAACTAGGCATGTTTGCTGAAGAGTTTCTTGCGCCGCTTCTTCTCTTCAAGCCAAAACATGTTGTGAAGCGGTGGTAAATTAGATTAGGCTCCCATAGAGTAAATAATATCCATAAACAAAATTAAAACTAAATAATTAAAATGAACAAGTTGGCGGTAGGCTAAATAAAACTTTATTAATACACGTTAGACAAATGTCATCTCTGTCGTCCGTGACCACGGCCACTGAAAAGCGGCCGAAACGTCGGATAAACCAAAATCAAATAAATTACCGCGCTTAAAACCGTTAAAACGTAGTTTTATTATGTATACAAGTCGCGAAAACTTAAGAAAATATTAATGGCAGTTCCGTAATTCGTTTTATTGCCATTTAAATTATTTTTTAATAATTTAAAAACTTTGCACATACAAACAGTTGTAAATACTTTCAAGTTTTTCGTTAAAAGTTCAAATTTCCTGTATAAGACTGGAACCTGGTCTCTAATGCCGAACACAACTCAAGGTTGTTATGGCGGCATACTCTAGACCCTAATCTATCGGGTCTTCCATCCCTTGGTGGTAGCCACCTGGCTGTGGGTTGTTTTGTCACTTCTTACGACAGTCCGCCCAGCGGTAGAAAATAGTATTCTTTCTTCGTTTCTGTACTGTATTCTACTCATTTGCAGCACATGGTACATGCTTTTATTGTTATTCGAGGGAATAACGCTTTTTTCCTTGAAAATTAATGTTCTAATATTCTAGTATAATAGACTACTTTCTACTATGATTGTTTACGTCATAATGTTATTGGGTTTTTTATAGTTCTATAGCCATTTTGGCGATAAGAGAGCCCTTACTAAATTGCCCTATCCTTCTTCGTATGTCTATCCGTTTGTGAATGTTATAACAATCTTTGTCGAAAACTACTGGGTATGTATGTATTGTAAATGAAATTTGGTAGGTGTATGTCACCACAATAATGTAGTGTAATGGTAAGTTTGAAAGTATAGGGTTATCAGCATGCGTGAAAATATTTCAGTGTACTTCGACAGGTTTGCAGAAATAATAATGTTGTTTCTCAGCACCTTTTTTCAGGCCCGGTTGTAATGTCAGCAAAATAATATAATATTTCCTGTTATTTTTGCTTACATTTTCTTAGATATATTCGAAATGAATACTATTTATGGCTGATATCTAATGTCTTGCTAACCGTTCGATTCCCTTACCACTCATGAAAAATTGATTGATTAAGCTTCATACAAGTAATGTCATTTGTCTACCGATGGTAAGGCAAGTAAATAAATTGTAAGTTATAGGAACCGCCCATTAGTTAATAAGGTGTGAGATATTCGTTTCCAAAGTCGTAAAACGTGCAACTTTTGAAGTAAGGGGTGGATAGTACCAAAAAAAAATCAAGGTGTCAGTAGATAGGAAAATAATTTGAACAAGACCTGTTGTATAGTTTTTGTCACTACTGACAACTGATGTGTTTTTTTAAATATATTTTATCTTAGCCCCCGAAATGACAAAAATATTGATGTTTTGACCTGTTTTAAGTCCTTCACTGGGTGTTAGAACTTATTAGAATGTTTTGTCAAAATTTAAATTTATGATGTATCTAATGTGACACTTGAATCTTTAAAATGTCACTGGTGAAAAATTTCTGTAAGAACAAGTCATATACTATTAGAAGCGAATTTTATTTATTATGTTTTCGTTATTAAATACTTATATATCATATAAAATAATCCACAACACTCTGCGTGGTGGCCCTTAATACAACAATACCGATTATTTGAAAGTAAATCTGGACAGGATATCGACAAATACCAAAATTTTAGTATCTTCAAAAACATTTGCTAGTTCAAATACCTCTATATTAAAGGAAACAGGATTATGATGACCGATTATACGGTTTGACGCGAGTTCAAGCGTAAAACAAAATAAAAACTTAAGAAACGGATACGAACCAAGAATGTACGATACTGATGTGACTCATCCCATCACTGGCCACCTCGAAGTGCTGACAGAACCATTATAAAAGAACCTTAACCCATCCCATATTCCATCTTATTCCAATCAAATAAAGTCTTATCAAGTATCCAGTTATGTTGGTCAGTGTTGATACCCTGGCAAAGTTATATTTTCAGCTGCGGAAATCAATTTGATAACGCTTACACCGGCATAATAGACTTTGTTGATACAGAATAAAGATCGTTATTAAAAATGTATTGTTAGTGGAGTGTACGTAATAAGTTTGTAATATAACAGAAATTTCGACTACATTCCGGCTCCGGCGGTAATAGTAGGCACTGCCGTATTGTTCATAGTGTGGTTTCCAAACGTTTGTAAATCAACAATTAGGGCTGTTTTAAAAGGTGTTGATTGGTTAGGTGCTTTTAAGCTCGGTGGGTAGTCATTTTATTATTATACGTATAAACTGTAATGTTGTAACAAGTAATGTCAACTTGTCTAGCAAACGTAATGTAAAATAATAGATGTAGTTCCTAAGATACAAAAATCCGGCTAAAATGTGTAAAGGGTAAACTGGAAGTAGATTAATTATTGAGTACCTATGTAATAAAAATAAAACTACACCAGAAATCTTAGGTATTGTGAATGAGGATCACCTAGAAAGTAAGTAAGTAGGGTTGCTAACTACTTTTAGAAAAATAACGTACTACACTTTGTAAGTAGGGAAAAAATAAAGTATTTGGTAGAAAAAAAGTAATTTTAAAATAATATTTATTAAGAAATAGAATGGAGACTATATTTTTGTGTGCTTCTATCAAAAACTAACAACTTTTCATTATGCTTAAATTTTTGGAAGCTATCTTTACATTCCTAATTAAAATTAAAATAAACAAATAATTTTTTTATTTATTAAATTTATAGAAGTCCTGTTCCTTTTTTCTCGCTATGTTAGATTCATTACTGAATAAACTCTTTCAGTGAAAGCTGGATTGTTAATAGTTCAGTAATTATCCATATAAGTATTTCATTTTACGCGTCAGAGTAAATATTGGAAATAGAGTATTTTCACATACTTTATTTTATGCAAAAGTATAAAGTATATTTACCAAAAATAAAGTAGGATGCGTTATTATAAAGTATGTTTGGCAACCCTAGATATAAGTAAATATACATAAACGTTTATTTAAACAAAAATAATTAACATCACAATAATTTAGACGATTAAAACTATTTTACACCAATAAACAAATACGATGGAATTTAACATCTTACTAGGTTATGCCTTTGCTTTGGATGTTAATCCTACATCCTTCTCCAAATAGTAGGGTTTTTGCCCGTCCACCATCCCTGATCTCCTAGTATGCCGCAATTACAACCTTGAGGTGCGTTCCGGCCAGGTTCCAGTTTCCCAGCGACAGCACATTGGTGTTACAAATGTCCACATATGATGTCAACCGCTTACGATCAGGTGGGCCTTCTGCCTGTCTGCTGAACTCGTGCAATAAAATATACAAAATGTAAATACCCTCCGTTAAAGATTTGCAAAAATGTCATCATAACCTCTTGTTGAAAACAAATAAACTTAGCTACGTACATAATATTAGCGTTCGTTCGGTCGGTTCTTTTCTATATAAACTATAAGTGTGACTGTGTGCGTAATTTCATACTCTGCCGTCCGCGCAATTTTCGTAAAAAGGGTTACAAATTTTTTGCTTCACGTATTAATAATAGATTTGGAAATAATTAATAGGGAAAATAATTGTTTTTTAGTTAATTAATTTATTTAGTTAATTTTTAAATTTAGTTTTAAAACACGCTTTGAAATTAGGGTAAAATATAGCATTTTTACTACAAACGTAAGATTATATATAATCAACTAGCGGCCCCGGCTCTCGTTGTCCTGCTCTGAAAAAATAAAAATCTAGGACCCACTCAAACACACAAAACAAAGTCACCAAAATCGGTGCAGGTGATTAGGAGGATTCTAGAACCCGATCTCAGCGCCACCTACCGGTTCCAACGAGATAAAGTGTCCTATGTCCGTCCCCTGGTTCTAAGCTACCTCCCCACCAATTTTCAGCCAAATCGGTACAGCCGTTCTTGAGTTATAAATAGTGTAACTAACACGACACTCTTTTATATATATAGATATAGTTACACTATTTCTAATAGTATGGTAAAATATTGTAACATAAAACATAAGGAATGCGGTATTTATTTATCGCTTCACTTTGCTTTTAATTATGATTATTGTTATCGGAATTATAATTTATTACTTAACAGTTAACGAAAAGTACAATAATACGGTTCATTATAAATTCTACGTGGCATTTCAGGTTACTGAAGTACTAAAACTACCACACAACTGAATACAATATGTTGGGTCATTTAAATACCATCTTTGGAGGGAGTTATTGTTGTTGGTTTAACGAAGTACGCCTCCAAAAGGTCATAGCAGGCACGGGTCATTAGGTTTTATAGCTCGTAGGTGCTCGTACTTCCACCCTCAAACCAAATATACCACAAAGAATTTGTGGGAAGACAAATATAATTCACTTTATAAATATTTCGAGGAAAGATGTAAATTTATTTAGCTTTTTAACTAATCATGTGTGCTAATTGACGCATCATTTACGTAGATATACAATGAGATAATAGTAGATTGTCATATGAGAGGTGAAGGTGACCTATTTAGGCATGAGATGGTTTGGCGCACGAGCGTAGCGATGGCGCTAATAATTCGAGTGCAGCACATGCCTTTGAGCCGAGCTTTTCATTTTCAATATGAGCAAAGTATATAAAAAATTATTATTTAAACAAATAACTACTTTACTTCTTCAATGAAATCAGGCGTTAAATCCATATCTAAATCTGGTGAACTCGTTAATACGTCAGATATGTAAAATCAAGTCAATTTTTTTTAGTGGCTACTACCAGCCAGTATTTATTTTTACTGATGATAGTCAATATTTAGCTCAAATTTACGTAAGTAAATAATAATTTTGCTGAAAAGTAATTTATAAGTGTAAAACGATAAATAATATAATTAAATAATAATATAATTAATAATTGTTGATATTTTTTCTTACTAATTATTGCCGACATTTAACAGTCGCTGAAAAAAGTTGGGATATGAGACGTTTGTATTATCTATGGTTCGCATAGTTTTAAATTTTTTGACAGCAGGGAAAATTATTGTTTCATAGGGACGAAAAGTATTGTTTTTATCCCCCCTGTGATGAGGCAACTCCAAGGGTACTTTCAGAATATGAGAACTGGAAAGGGTAATCAATACGTTATAATTTAAGGTGTAGGGGGTTGCAAATGAAAAATAACATTATTTATACTCTATTCTATTTTTGGTAGTATAATGCAGTACTTATATAATCGCTCCTACGCAATCGGCAATTTGCTAATGTCGCAATAGATAACATTTTTCATATACGTAGAATTGTACATCCTTAAGTATCATCCATCCTTAAGTAAACCATGGTAGCTGAGTGGTTAATGTACTTACTTCTCAAAATGATGCGGATTTGAATCCTGGCCGGAAAAGCATGCGGTTCTTATGCATTTTTTAAACCTAATTTACATATTGTCACAATTGCAATTAGAATAGGTCAGTTCAGGAACGGAGAAGGAATACAGTTTCCTGCGGCCGGGCGGCCTGTCGTAAGAGGCGACAAACCAACCCACATTTAGATGGTATTTACCCGTCTGGATGGCTACCACCCCTGGTCTAGAGTATGCCGCCATAACAACTTGAGTTGTGTTCCGGCATTAGTGGCCAGGTTTCAGACTCCCTTAAAAGAGGAGTATCACCTTTGGTGTTGCAAATGTCTATAGGCGATGGTAACCTCTATCCAACAGGCGGGCCCTCTGCCTGTCTGCTGAACTCGTGCAATTTAATAAAAAAATGTACTTTTTAATGGTGAAGGAAAAAAACGTCATGAATATGGTCCGTTTCCCTAACAATTGGGAAACCCAGCCCGACAGTGGGAATATTATGGACTGTTATTACAATGTTTCTGAATGATAATTAAATGAATTCACAATTCTCATTTTTAAAATATTAATTAATGAATATCTTGGTTTTAGATTAATCTTAAACTAGAATACACCACACGAAATCCATATTACCGCTCACGTCAGACTCAGTCAAACTGTAAATCATCCTTGACGTCAAAGTGATGTTCATACGGATGGTAAAGACATTTTTCACAATAAGATTATCACACGCCAAATGGCAAAAGAACGAATTTTTGACAACTATTTTTCGTTTTAAACAATAATTATACGTTTGTGCAAATAAAACTGGACTGAAATAAAAACCAACGTAAATATGAAATGTATGAAAATATTTTGAATCTATATAAATAGCTACAAACACACATACACAGATACACACATCCTCTTTAAACTTACAAGACCCCTCTTTTTACGTTGAGGGTTAAAGATTTGATATATTTGGCAAGATCGGATTATATTTCATTTAAATCAAAAATTATATCATACGACTTAATAATGAAAATTGTAAATAAATCGTGAGGCGGTTTCCCGAAACAATACGGGCTAATCAAGACGGGAATGGAGTGCGCCCGGGAACGTGCGGCAACAGCGGGAATACGCCAAGAGGGGTGTGACGCTTGGTCTATTATGTTTATATACGTGGAGGGAAAGTGTAAAGCGCGATTGTTTGCGATATTTATGTTAGATCTGAAAATTATTGAATCAAAATATTCTTATTAGGCATCTACAAGTACTCAGTTTAGGGGGTAGACTGGAAGAGATCCCTTTAAGTGATAAGGCCGCCCTTTATTCAACATTTATTATCCTTAGAAGAACGCAGTTTTAATTGTGGTGAACAATAAAGTGTTTTCGTTCATTCATTCATTCACATTTAGAACATCGTCACGTCCTTTCATTTGTCTGTCGCGGGAAGTTCAGCCTCAAATACCACTAGGTGTAATGGTGTGGTGATGGGTACCTATAGAAAAATTATTTAGATACATATATTATAATTATTTTTATTTTTTTATTGCAGGAGTTCAGCAAACAGGCGGACGGCCCACTTGATGGTTAGCGGTTGCCATCGCCTATGGACATTTGCAACACCAAAGGTGCTACAAATGCGCTGCTGGACTCTTAAGGGAGACTGGAACCTGGTCACTAATGCCGAAACACAACTCAAGGTTGTTATGGCGACATACTTTAGACCGGGGGTGGTAGCCATCCAGTCGGGCAAATGCCCTATCACCTGGCTGTGGGTTGTATTGTCGCCTCTTACGACAGGCCGCCCGGCCGCAGGAAATTGTATTCTTTCGCCGTTCCTGCACGGATAAAATATAATACTTCAATTGGTTAATGGCCGGTTCCTATATCTTACCGACCGTTCATTTGCCTACATAAGCCCCATAGAACTAATGTCCAAATTCAACCGATGTAAGGCAAGTGAATGAATAGTAAGATGTGGGAACCGGCCATAAGTCATGATAATGCAAAGTACCACGGTTCTTATAAATAATATCTATCCAAAACTCGACTAGAAGAAATCGCTGAATAAGACCGCCTATAGTATTGTTAACTGTCTTGACTGTTATGTGTATCTTATAGTACATATGTAAGGTATGTTAGATAAAAGAGTTTTCAAAAATCGTACCGATGTTTTTTCAGTGAATGGGATGGGAATACTCTTTATGTAATGGTATGAATTAAAAAACTTGATAAAGATAAAGACTGTCTATTAAGTTGTTCGCTGATTTTAAGCAACCGGGGCTATTTTCTGTAAGGAGTAAAGATGTCATGTGTTTGAACCGCGAGTTGCGTTCAGCTTCATACGGGCTCACTTATCGTCGCGAACGCTTAGTGAATCATTTATTTAAATCAACAGTTGGGGAGATATCTGCTTCACAATTGGTAAAATGTGGTCCCCCTTCTTACTTAAAAAATAAATAAATATTAAACTTAAAAAAGCTATCAACGAGACTTAGTATGAAGAAGACGCGTTGAGTATTCATTCTTATGATGTTATCAATGTTACCTAGCCTATTTAATACTGTGAATGTTCCTCATCTTTATGATTCCTTCAATGTGCGTAGAGTTACACTGAATACCTACTTGTATTTTGTTCGATTATACGTAATCGAACCAACTGAATCATGATCCACCATAACGTCATTTTCCTACAGTTATGAAATACAATTAGGTTGAAATTCGCCTGAACATACATTTTTTTGGTAACGAACTTATTATCATTTTATTAGACATTGACAGTTACTGACTTCGTTGTATTAGAACGGAGAGACGTGACTATACTCGTGTGTAACATCTGACAAGACTTTCAGTTCGAGATTCAAATTATTTCAAATCATTACTGTTTTATCTAAAATATATCTAGTACAATGATAACAAAGTTTAAAATTGCGTAGTTCTCTGAGCTTAGTGACGCATTTTTAATAATGTTTAAAACGTCCAAGTGCAACACAGACGATAAACCTTGCTATTTTGATGGTTTTAAAGGAATTATTAGCAAAGTGGGTCATAATTCAGTTGATTCGATTGTACATTATATGTCTAAGTTAAATCGTTGTCAGCCTAATTATATCATCTAATTTTAATTGCTGTCGCCCCACGATTTATTAAGGAAGGTACACATTGGTCCAGCTGAGCATGAAGACAGTCCGTTATCGTCGTCCATTATCAGTAAAGTTACTATGAAAACGTTTTTAATATACCGTCAAGATTTAAAAAACTACTACAGAACGCAAACTGAGCCGTACACTCAAACAAAATTTATTGTAAATTAGTTCAAAAATAAAATATACGCAATATTCGAGCAAAAGGTGCTTCATTGAAGACTTTTTACGCTTCAACTACCATAAAAGTAATATTATTTATCCTCTTCTTAACTTTATTTATACTTCTTTATAATTTATTATACTCACGTTGTCTACAAATAAACCGATTCCGTCAAGAACAAAACCACTATACACAACTGATGTCTAAATAGGGCAAAATAATTTTGTATAAACCTGTCCTTTGGGTATCATCGCGTCTAGTCTCTTTACATGTCAACCCGTGTCATGCCCACATATGTACATATTTCATGCAAGTATAAAGTATTTTTAGAAAGGCGATATAAGTTGAGGTTACTACTTGTTAAGGCCTGATTAGTGATTTATGTTCAATGCTCGAGCATCATATGCGATAATCTTATAGTTATTGCAAGTGGCCAATGCGTATTATTAATGCTTAAAAAATAACACCGTTAACGAATAATAACTTATTAAGCCCATCGCTACAACTGCGTGAACGGTCAATAAATATACCATTGTCCTAAATGTAGCAGTAACATTAAATGAGAAGATTTTATTGATTTTTAAAAATAGATAGACAGGTATATTGGGAACCTCCTTCTTCTTTGAAGTCAATTAATATTAGATATTTCCCATTTTTTCTTGGCAACATAAACAACCATTACTTATTAAAGAACGCTGTGCGCCTAAATCCTTGGACAAAAACTTTTATACGCGTGTAGGTATCACATTTTCTACAGGCGCTTAGTTTTTTATATAAACATGTTACGCGCTTTCTCCGTCCATTGTAGACCGATTATCAAACTGTTTTTTGTAACTCCCGAGTTGGTCCCATAGTCACCAAGTCAGAATTTGATTTGTGGATTGCAAGGAAATCGAGAGCAACCCTCGCTGAAGAGCATACACACCGAATAGTGAGATGGCAAATTTGTACACGCGTGCCAGTGGTACAATTTCTACAGGTGCTTAATATATTATTTCTAAAGCTATTGAAGTTTTTGCGCAAAAAAAGGAAAAACTTTTTTTTAACAAAAACACAACCTTCTTCACACTATATGATAGATGTTGTAGAAAAAAGTCGATTAAATATTTTTTTTTGTTTTTAGAGTGAAGTCGGTTTTTTTGTTAAAAAAAACATATTTCACGGCATTTGTGGTCTAATAGGCTGAACATTAGGCCGCCTAGTTCGCTGGAAAACAAAAGTCTGCGGTTCGATTCCCGACAAGATCAATTTGGTAAATGAACTTTCCGTTGCTTATTATTATGTATTACAGGGATACTTTTAAATATCACAACCGCGTACTAAATCGTACCAAGTTACCTGCACTTATTTAGTTCTTAGCTAGTTTAGTTTTTAATTAGTCCAATTTATTCTAAACTGTTCCGGAAAAACGAGTTGTCAGAAAAAGAAAGTACAGAGTAAGAAGCGGTCGCTATAGCAGACATCGTTTGTACGGTAATTTGATAATAGTAAATTGTTTTTAACACAAGTTTATTTTAATATTATTATTTAAAACTCCAAGTATAAAACAACAATCGTGGTTATAGTGGATTTTAATACATGCATAATTTAATTAGTTTATTGTGTTTCCATATAACCTAGATTTGTAAACACAATCCACGTCAGTCGTTACAGCCGAAATCATATATAATAGATAGCTATTGTTAAAAATTTTAGCCATTAAATTAAAAATTAATTTACTGATATAATTATCTGAATATCTCAATAATAAAACTATAACTGCGCTGTAAGTTTGGAGAAATAAGTGGTAATGTCGAAGCTTAGGTGAGTTGCGTCGGGGTGCCGAGGCGCGGGGGCGGCGCTGCAGGCAGGAGGGGCGCGGCTAGGGGAATAATCGATACCCCATAGAACCATAAGTAGGGTGGACATACACGGTGGATAGCTTTTAGAGGCAAATACGATAGCCTTATTCTCATCGCTATACTTATTTCAAACACATGGTGCACTGTACATTAAAGTACATAGTAAACAGTACCTATAGATATTATAATTGCATTACCTATGAAGGAATAGATGAAAGAAAACTTACTCTAACTCAATATGAATAGGACTGTGAATTGTTAATCATAACTTAAAATTAGGTTCTTATAAGTATTAAGGCATATTACAGTCTCCAGTCGAAGGAAATTTCCCCGACTTGATGAATTAATTTTGCTAGAAGAGCCGTCGTCATTATTCGAATTTTTAGAACTTAAAGACATACTTTTATTTATATTTATTCCTTTATAAAATATGTGGTTTAAGTATTTTCGTTTATGATATACCTTAGGTTAAACTATTCCTAAGTTAGGTTGCCTGGAAGAGATTGCTTTAAGCGATAAGGCCGTCTATTGTATGACCATGACAATATTGTCATTGTGCATTTTTGAAATTGTATATTTGGTGAGCAATAAAGTGTTATCTGTCTATCTTTAATTATATTGAGGTAGGTATTAACTACCTCAAAAAATTTGGGGACGAATCCTTAATCCGGAGACGCTCGCACTAGTAGTATATTAGATACAATAATTATTTTGAGTGGCTGTCTTATCGCTTAAAGCTGTAACTTCCAGTATGATGTTATATTAAAATTAAACTTTTATTTTTAATAGAATATTATACATGTCCCATGGCTACTTAATTAGGAGGGAAACGAATAGTTTACCAGCTATACTTATCCAATATGGATTAGTCGGTTTCACATATGACGATTTCTGTAGTTGAGCGGGTTGTCTTAGCTGGCCGAACTGGAACGTGAGGCACCAGGTTCGATTCCTGGCCCGGTAAATTTTGAAAACGAACTTTGTTGTTTACTATTGTCTGTATTTTTGGGATTAGCCCCAAAGTGGTCCGTTGTATATCACCCGTAACACAAAGGTAACTTGGCTTAGCGTGGGGATATACAATATGTGTATGTCTGCCGATTATTGTTATTATATTACATATTTCATTTGGTATGCAGGTTTTATAATAACATTTTGCTTGACGTGGTAATTGTAAACAAAATGTACATTATGGCAGAAAACAGTTTAAGTTGTGCGTGGTTCCTGACTGGTAATTGAACCCATATCAGTATCAATGCGAGTACGTTAACGACTAGTTTACCCTGGCGTTCATTATTTCATAAATCATAAATTAATATAATGAAGGACAGCTAACCTAATTAATTAACATTCTAACGTTTTAAAAGTAAGTAAAAGTCGTTGGAGTTTGACGGCTAGCGCACGCGTCCCAGAGTCAAAGGGCGCGGTTTCATTTCCTGGCCGAAATGCATGCATTGATTAGGCAGTTTTCTGACTGAATGTGCGTGAATAGTGTTACAATTAGCATGTGCTAACAACTCTGAAGGAAAACATAGTAATGAAACCTGCACATCGAGATAACCGATGTGTCAAACCTGCCATGTCGTCTTGGACAAGGGTGGCGGGTGTACTGTCCGTCCCCCTATAGGAGGAGACCTGAGCTAAGCAGTGGAACGGTTTGGGCTGTTATTATATTATTATTGTTAAAGTAAAGTTTTACGAGTATTATTCAAGCTAAACCAATTTTGATTACAGCGATGGCGACGACTATGTATTGTGTAGAAATTAGCTCCGGGAGCATAAAGCGGCCGATTTTGAAGTATCGCTTAGCGAAATTGAGACTTGTTTAAATATACTGGTGAGTATGAGACATAGCATACATTTTCACTATATTTTGAAACTTGTCATATTCGTAATATAAATCTACAACCCTCTGCCTTAATACACGTTTGACATTTCTTCACAAAAATTGATCCTTGCTACACTATGATTTGATGTAATAATATACAGTATGTGCTTTTTTTATATTAGCTTATCTGATTACCGACAAGAGTATTGGTTTTTCAAAAACCTAATGATACCACGTTAGTTTTCGTCAAAATCGACCCTTCGATTCCCTTGAGTGCTTTTCGTTCGATTTGGCCCTGAAGGCCCACTTTAATAATTCATCTCTTTATTATATATACATATATGTCTTGCCTTGAAAAAATAAAAACCAAGAAGTTGATTCCAACGCAAGGTGAAATAATTTTTGAGATCGGTCCAGTAGTTTTTGAGTATATTCGTTACAAACATACAAAATACAAATATTAGTATTATAAAGAGGAAAGATTTGTATTTTGTATATAAACCATATAAAAGTATAGTTAGGCCTTATTAACATGTAATGTCCCATAACCCATTCAACCCATAGTCCCTCAAGACTATAAGAAGAATACTGAGCCTAAATCACCGTCTTCTATGAGTAAGGTGCCCAGAAGGCTGGCCACGTTTCCTCGATGTTTCGCCATACTGATCTGTGGTAAAATATTAATAAGTATTATGTATCTCAATTATGTAAACCCAGTAATTTATGTGAAAAGGCTAACGTACAAAGATGTGCTGATGGACGGACATAATAATTTCATAAGGGTTCAGTCTTTGTCAAATTAGATACGGAACGTTAAAAGGAGAGGAAATATTTAAAATTTTCTATCCTAACACATTTAACTTACAACATACAAGCTCAATACAACACCCTGCTAAGCGATAGCCGTAAATCGTTTCTATAAGTGTTCAATGTTGTCCCCTGCAGCTGCGGGTGCAGAATGGTGCAGTTCACTGACCCCAGGGGCGGATGATCCAACCCCGTCGCGTTGTCAACATTGATCCTTAAGACTTTTAATGTTTATAATGTGGTCATACCTCACGTCCAGTATTTGATCAGTCAGTTTGAAGTGTCAGCGTTGAATTTGAATTGAAATGAAAGTGTCCGTCTGTGATTTAAAAATAAATGGTAAAATGGATGGCTGGTGCCTACATCGAGCAACGGATCAGTATGGCGATCCAGCGATGATCCGTAGCCCGACTTCTGGGCACCTTACCCATAAAAGACGGTGATCTAGGGCACTATGTGTAGAATACAATATAAATAAGTTAAGTTTTCTTTTATTGTATTAAATTATTTATGTTATGGTAGAGAAAAAAAATTACGTGTGACATTTTAGTAAAAACAACTTTTAAATAATAACTAGACTTGTCAAATCCTATTAACCACTATTTTACTAGGGTTTTATATATGTACCTACATATATAAATCATCAGTAAAAATATTTATTATATAACTGATGCAGAATACCACTTAAAAATTGTTGCGTGCTTTAGGAGGAGTTAGCGGATATGCAGACAGACGGTAAGCTACTTTGTTTTATAATATTGTTATGAGTTGCGGGACTCGAATTAAAATGCCGTTGGAGTTTATTATAGAATTTATTAGAACTATACAAACACGTATAACACAGGTACAATTATAACTGTACACAACCAGTTCAAACGTAATGCACGATTCAATCACACGCGCAAAGTCCGTCACTGACGTCTTGCTTCGCTTGTGGCGATCGCTAGACTGCCTCATCCCTCCATTGGGGCGTTGCTTTATACTGTACAAATACAATATGTCTGCTCGACCGCGTGGACTGAATTTCCTAGAATCACACCTGGTTAATGACTACCATAAAAGATATAATACACAGTGGACTATTTGCCTTTTATCGGCGCTCAGGTTGTAACAATATGTAAAGAAGAAGACTAATCGAACTGATCGAGCCTTTACTTATTTTATCGTAAGCAATATTTGGAACTAAGTTTTTTTTTGCATAAGTTAAGTTAAACTATTAATTTTTTTTATCATTTGTAATTTTAGTTAGATTAGACCCGGAAGGTCCAAATGTCGCTTACGACAAAATCACGTTAAAGACGTAATTATGAGTAACTATTTTTAAAAATATTGTCAGTCAGTTTGCTGAAGATTTTTTCTAGAATAGACTTCAAAACTGTTCAACGGATCTGAATTTTTCGAAGTTTTAGGGGTGAAATGTATCTTTTGTATTCCTGAAAGTTCAAAATATCTCCCTAGACAAGCGTTCAAATTTAATGTTACGAAATGACGGGTGTATCTCTAATAGATAATTTGTGTGTATTTTTAATACTTTTATTTCTTTCTCATGGCACCAGTCCTAAAACTGTAAACAGTGTGTGGTACCTTAAGATACTATAATATTTTATATTGGCTTGTGTTTAAACGCCTACCAGAAATGCACATATTTTACTACCAATAAATTCGAAATACCTACCAGAATGGATAAATGCTCACTAAATTGTGTTTCCAGAAGTATTGTAGAAATGAAGCTATTTTCCTTTTAATGCTATGCCATAAAAATATATAAACGCCTTTAAAGCTAATTTCAGACCAAATATTTTACATTATCGTTAAACAGATATTACCAATATTTTGTTTCTCCACTTCCAATTTAGTAATTTTTGCTAAGGCAAAAAAGCAAACGTTCCAACGTACAATTAGTTTTAATACCAAATATAATATTTCGTATTCCAAACATGATAATATATGTTGCTTGTTCATTGTTTTATGAATTTGATTAAAGCATAATAATATAGCCAAATAAATACTTCACTCTCAATATTACTGCAACACAAATGATTGAAGTAGGTAAAAAATGAATCACTAGTAGAAAAAAAAACAAAAGTAAAACGAAGTTATGTTTCATTATATTTATAGGTACTTATAAGATTTATTTGTACTTAAGATTTATCAATGGCACTTTAAAGAACACAATAGTTAAAAGCAGTCAATCACATAAACTTTTTAAAAAACTAACAATATAAAATAATTATTGAATCAACAGAGGTTTTTTAGATTTAGCTGGGCGCACTCTCTTTCTCTTCTCACCAATAGGGATATTCCTAGCTTCAAGAGGTGATTCCACGTACTTCAGCGTGACAATGTGTGACGCTTGCGTGACGGGATTGCGTCCTGCGGTCTGTGCCTCACATGCCGGTCGCCGCTGTGCTGGTTGCAGGGTAAATAAGTAAAGGGAAACGACTGTAATCTTAGTTTAACAATAATATATTCTGGATTCAGGTTGGATAATTTTATTACACTTAAACTATTTAGAACTGTAATTTTCGGTTTGAATGTTAGTGTTTTAGTAAAACAATTTGGTGGGCATTTATCCATTTTGGTAAGCAAAAAGAATTTAAATACAAAACGTACAATTATTCTGATGAGTGTATATTTATTTTGGAAAGTAAAACGTTGTTTTTTAGGCACCTCGGTATAGAGTGGATTAAATTTATATGAAGTAATATATTTTATTTCATGCTTAATCTAAGGGACAAAAAATTTATTTGGTGAGCATTTAAATTGTACCCTTTTATATTCAGGCATCTGAACATAACATATTATAGTATCTTCGCTGTGTGTGACGCCCTTAAGGGCCGATTGCATAACGATCGCCTTTAAATAAAAATTTAAAAACTTCGTTTAAAAAAACCGTCTTCAAAAACGAAAAAACTAAAATGTATAAAATAACTTATTTCTTAAGCTATTATTATTAATATATATTATCTAAAACATCTTAAAGTCGGTGCTTAGTAATTTTCAAAATATAGTAATTTTTATTATGTTTTACTTTGCACCGACTTCAAGATGTTTTAGATAATATATATTAATAATAATAGCTTAAGAAATAAGTTATTTTATACATTTTAGTTTTTTCGTTTTTGAAGTCGGTTTATTTAAACGAAGTTTTTAAATTTTATTTGTTACTTTTTAGTGTCTAGCTATGTATGGGTGGATCTACGAATGGTGCCGCGATTCTTAAAAAATATAGGTCCCAAGAACCGGGAACAAAAAAATGTTCGTAAAATGAAAGGGGAAAGGGGAGTGTTCCGAAGAACTGTTTAGAATGGTGCCTTCGTCCTCTTTCTACCATCGCACCGCTCGCCATCGGTTGGGAGTTCACCCCCACTTCCTTGAGCCACTTCGCTCATGTACGCAACGGTTCTGTAGAACGTTTCTCTTGCGTACAGTAGGAATCTGGAATGAGCTCCCGGACGAGGTTTTCCCACAGCGCTACGATATGGAGTTTTTCAAAAAGGGTGTCATAAAATTTCTTCGAGGCCGGCAGCGCGTTGGTGACATCTCTGATGTTGCAAACGTCCATAGGCGACGGTAACCGCTTTCCACCAGGTGGGCCGTCAGCCTGTTTGCTGTACTCCAGCTATAAAAAAAAAAAAATTAAAACTACTAGGCCAAACTATGACAAATTTTTAGGGGACCACATGGCAGCTATTCCGCGTCGAACAAAAAAAGAATCACGTAAATCGAATCATAAATCTCAGAGTAATTGGTGTACATATGGAACGGAGTGAAAATTATTTCCATGAAAAATGTTCATAAAATGAAAACTACTGGGCCAAACTATGTAAATTTTTTAGGGGACCAATTGGAAGCTATTCCGCGTCGAACAAAAAAAGAATCACGTAAATCGGATTATAAATGACGGAGTAATCGGCGAACATACATAAAAAAAGTAACGACAAAAAAAAAAGATCCCGACGAATTGAGAACCTCCTCCTTTTTTCGAAGTCGGTTAAAAATTAATCATATTAAACTGCCTAAATACATGCGTTTAATCAATGCGTTTTACACAAAACGTATTGACAGTTCTTTAAACATATTTAGGGGCATATTTTGCGTTGTGCAAGACGCTAATTGTATTTAAGTGTGTTAAATACTTTTTGTGTTCCTTAAATAAATTTAAGGAACCTTATGCAAGCGGCCCTAAGAAATTAATTTTAATAATATTAAATTTTATCAAATAATAATATCCATTTAATTTACTCGTAAAGTTATTTTTCATGTAAATTATTTTGCATCCTTTTTATCGTCGTGGCGATGATTAACGTTGTTGGCACTGTCATGATTGGGCAAATTAGGAAATCATATTTGCTTTGTTCAAAGCTATGTTTTTAATTATGAGTTATCACCCTATTCTAATAAATGGCTCATAGTGCTTCTTTGGGAAAACTAGTGCCACCTCAACATGGTGAATCCCACACCCCCGCGCCGCGTTTCCTCCGTGGTAAGTTCTCAATCGGATTCCCCTTGCAAAAAAAGAATCCGTCTGGTGTATAGTATATGTATAGATATACATATTGGAGTCTAATGTACTGCAAGTGGTATGTCAATAAGTTGTGAATGTATGTCAGTTGTCTCGAGACATTGACCTCGGGGAGTTGCCAAAACGGCTCGCTTATTGGACGATCTGTAGGCGATCGGGTGACGCCGTATAATGGCGCCGCTTTAACAATGACGTTGGTTATATTCCAATTGTAATTTGTTTGTAAAAATGTATTATGAGGTGTTTTAGAATACTTAACAAAAGTTTGTGTGCAGTTCATAGAGAGGAGGATGAAATGATGACATAAATATAGAGTAATAGGAGTGTTAAGACAATCATGAGGTTTATTATTTTAATAATATTTTACCAAGCTCAAAAATCATTTTATATTATAAGACTCCATGTTTTCACTTTGAACAAATAACTAAAATAGGAAACAAATGTGCTAGTTTAAATTTGATTCACGAACGTCAAATTTGTAATATATGTCTAACTCTATCTTTATGAGAATAGTGTTTAAATTATTAAATATCTCTTTTTAGAGTTGCTTTTATTTCGTTCAAATTACAACGATTCTAAAGATGTATCACTTCAATAATCAGCTGGCAAACATATATCATATACATATATCCCCAAGCAAGTTACGCTTATGTTATGGATAATAGAGTAGATACTCTGGAGCCAAAACTAGAAACCACACCATAGTAAAGAATAACGATGAAAACACTAGAAGTGAAAGATTAGTAGAATGTTTAAAAGTTGCATAGAAGAATACATAGATATATTGTGCTAGAAAAAGAGAACAAAGAAATATAAGCAGTAAAATGATTAAATGAAGACGAAGTAGATAAAACCATGGATTAGCATAAGGGATCTTTACCGTCGTAGGTTTTTCCTGAAACATACAATCTAGGTGAATGGAAATTTATTTAATTGAAATAATATAATCGCCCCCCCCCCCCCCGTAATATTTGTAAGTTAACACTGATATTATATCTTTACGATATATCTAAGCATATAAGATTGTGTCAGAGATTGGGTTGTCTTTGTGCGAATCGCGACGCTGTATGCAGATCGCGTCCCCATCCAAAGAGTGCTTTTATTAGATTCAACTCGCGAATATCATACAAAAAAATACCTTAATTTACTTCTGCTTTATACATTTTTTTGCTCGAAAATCAGAGACGTTTATTTATTTAAAAAATCTAATTGTAATCGGAACAGACAAAACCAGTTCACCTCAAGTTTTCAGTCAACAACTTTCAAAGATGATCTTGTGGAATAAAATTCCGTTTAACGGTTGTAAGCGCGATATTTTATTTGATTTTTATTATTCCGACGTTTCGGCCTCTTTTCAGTGGCCGTGATCACGGAAGACAAAGATGTCAAGTGTCAATGAGTATTGTTAAAGTTTTCTTTAGCCTACCGCCAACTTGTTCATTGAAATTATTTAGTTTTAATTTTCTTCATGGTTATTATTTACTCTATGGGAGCCCGATCTAATTTACCACCGCTTCGCAACATGTTGTGGCTTGAAGAGAAGAAGCGGCGCAAGAAACTCTTCAGCAGCAGCGCTGAAAACTGTTAAAACGTAGTTTTATTATGTATGCAAGTCACGAAAACTTAAGAAAATATAACGGTATAATGATTAACCTTTATCATATAAGCTTTTTCAAAAAGGTTTTTAAATACAAGCTTGTGAGATACTGGATATCATTTAGCAGCAGAGTGCTAGCCAAGACAATTAAAACGAGGAAAAACACGACGATCTTGTTTACTACAGGAGTTCCTATGGCCACCTTCCAACTCCATCATCAGATGAGCTCCATGATACCATATTATTGTAGTCACGCGATATACATATGCATGCAAAATTCCAGCTCTATCGGAAACCGGGAATTTGGTCAAATTAATTTGGTCAAAAGATTCCACCCGAACTTACATACATCAATTGCAAGTTAAATAAAAGCTTGTAATAAATAAGAGATTCTACTTATATTTTGGATTTAACGTAAAATCAGAGGGAAACTCCTTCATTTTATTTATTTGTATAAATTTGACGATGCTCGTCTCTCGGTCTTTCGATTTTAATCAACTTTATTACTCGCAGTTTCTTATACTAGTGAAGGAGTCACTAGTAAGGTCGCTTTGACGCGCCCTTCGCAATATTTTAGAATATTGCTAGTTTGTTAAATATTTACCAGCTTTTTGCTCTACGTCGCAATACCGACATTAATAAAGGTTCGTCTTGGTTATTTTTGAAAAGATGTACTTATTGGATAGTGGTTTGACACCCACATACATGGCTGAATGTATTGACTCCTTTTAAGGTAGATAAAGCTTTTTGACATATCGTCGGCGTGAGTGTAACTACTTATTTCGTCAAAGTTGTTATATATTTCATGTATATATAACAATTTTGACGAAAAAATAATTTCACCAAAAATGTAGTAGTAGTAAATGAAAATGTAATTGTAGTAAATGTAGTAGTAATTAACCGTGCAGGAACAGACAAAGAATACAATTTCCTGCGGCCGGGCGGTCTGTCGTACGACGCGACAAAACAATCCACAGCCAGATGGTAGGATGTTTGCCCGTCTGGATGGTTACCACCCCTAGTCTGAACTATCCCGCCATAACAACTTTGAGTTGTGGTCCGGCAGTAGTGGCCGGGTACCAGTCTCCGATTAGAGATCGGCAGCATATTATTCGCACCTTTGGTGCTAAAAATGTCCAACCGCTTTCCATCAGGTGGGCCATCTGCGTGTCTGCTGAATTCAATTAACAAAATAAAATAAAAAATCAATTCATTCCCCACGATAGGCATGCGAATCGTTCTTGAGAAACGTTCCGGGCACGAGCGAAGTGGCTCGAGGAGTGCGATGCGAGGTGGTAGAACGTTGATATAGGCACCGCTCTGAACTGTTCACAGTTCCTCGGAAAACTTTCCATTGTATGTACAGTCGATATAATACACAGAGAGACGCGAAGTGTCTCTGAAGGTCAAGCGTATCTAAACCGTCTGTGAGTATGGGATCGTTGATGCGAAGGGCTCGACGTATTAGTATTGCCATACTAAATTAGTAGTATTGTTAATAATCTGTATGACTGGCAACATTACTAGCGTACACAAGAAATAACTGTATTTAACATAATTAGTTTCAATGGCGCTATATCAACTTTATATCAGTTACTAACTGATTCAGTGCTTATAATTTTGTTACGACCGACAAAGAATAACTCACACCTGCAGTTTATTACCTTTTCGGCATTTAGACTTCTTTTGTTTACTTTGTATTTGAAATTTCTAATTAGAAAAACAGCCTATTATGCACTGTAATGTTTTATGGTAGTGATTAGCCAGGTGCGATTCTTAGAAATTATTGTTATGCGGTCGAGTATTGTGTCGTGACATATTGTATAGTTTAGTATAAAACAATGCTCGAACGGAGGGTTGAGGCAGTCAAGCGATAATCGCAAGCTAGGCAAGACGTGTGTACATTCGATAAGCTATATAGTGACGGACTTTGCGCGTGTTGTTGAATCGTGCATTACGTTTCTACTGGTCGCGTCCAGTTATATTTGTATCTGTGTTATACGTGTTAGTATAGTTCTAATAAATTCTATAGTATTTCCAACGGCATTTTAATTCGAGTCCCGTACTCGTAACAATATGTAAATGTTATTCCAACTTAATCCTCAATCATTATCGATGACTTAATAAATGTACCTATAAAACTCAATACGAGTAGTTTTTATTAAAATTTGTAAGCAGTAAGTTGTTTTATCTAGTACAAAACATTAAACTGAAAGATTATTCGGTCGTACCGCAAAATGTTAAGATTCATCATGAAACGTGTTTACCAACCGATCCAGTTACCTCGATTTGGCTTCACACACAACGTCCAGTTTAACCTGACACCCTTTTCCCGTCTCGCCATAAATTAAAAGCTAGGATAAAGGGGTGGATATTGAAAAGTATAAGGTTCTTATTGAATTAGTCGTTGTATAACCACTGTAAGATTTTACGAAAATTAACTTAAAGGGCCACTCCAATTTAAACCTTTACGAGATTATGGTTTACATATTCAGCGTTATACATTAGGCTGCTTTTGGTCAGTTGTGTGGTTTCGTTTGTATTATTAATAATAACAGCCCTTAAACGTCTCACTAGTAGGCTCAGATCTTCCACTATAGGAGAACGGACAGCATACCCGCCACGCTTGTCTAAGGCGGCTTGGCAGGTTTCACACATCCGTTATCTCGATGTGCAGGTTTCATTACGAAGTTTTCGACGATAATATCAAAGATAACGTTCTACTTGCATATTTATATGTCTTCCCTGAACAAATGCGATTTTACATATATTTTGTGTAATTCGGTATTTGCCAGCCTACAGCAACAGATTGAGGACAAAACAGCCTCCGTGATTTTGTATGAGAACACTGACTTATGACGGCACAATTTTCACGAGTCAAATAGCATATTAAATGTTTTTTAAAGTGCAATTAAATTTATGTCTATAATTAACTGTTGAAAGTAATATAAAATAATAAAATATTTTGACGCCTGCTTTTTCATATACTTAATACCATTTTAGAGTTTATAATATGTGTCAAATACCCAACTTCATTTTCTTAATGCTTTATTAATTGAACATAATTGTTAAAAATAGGTTTCGAGAGTTTTTAAATGCTTAACTGCTTATTTGATATTTGATGATATTTTTTAGATTGTGGAGTATTTATTTTCAAGGAAATATTCACCGTTGTTAACACGTGGTACTTGTAACAATATGCACATTAGGTCGAAAAACTGACTAAGAGGTGTATGCGTTCCGGATAGGATTCAAACCCGCGCCCTTTGAGTTTGAGACGCGCGCGCTAGGCATTACTCTACTACGACATGTAATTACTCTGCCTGTCTATGAATAACATCGTTATTGCTTAATGAAAAGGGAAATTCATGAGTAAATGCACGGCTACTTATTTTGTATCACAGTTTAACAGAATAAAAGTTTTGCCTTGCAAATTTCTTAGGGTTCCATAGCCATTTCAGCCAAAATAGATACCTTAAAAAGTCGGCATGATGGACAATCATATTATTTTTTTATTGTACAAGAGTTAACTACAAAATAGTGGTGATGAGCAAAGGCAAGTTGACATTAAAAAGAGTTTTCTTTCAGCAAAGCTGTGCATCTAAAAAATAGTATTGTTTTGAAACTACTAAGTTTGAGTGGATAGCATTTAGTAGAAAGATGTAGGTAATCTACATGTCACAATACACATACACAATGTTAAAATTGCTACAAAACAATAAATTAAGCGCGACCATCATACATGCAAATGTATAAATAAAAATTACAGTGTCTCAAATAAATATTCCAACGAGAATTAGTTTCAACAACATCAATGGAGAATTTTTAAAATTTAGTTATTTAGAAGAAAAAAAATTGGGTTTTGTCGCCAAATGACAAAAACAGTAGATGTTCGTCACTTCAACAAAATCTTAGACTAGATATGTAAATAAAGAATAGAAAGAATAATATATTAATTCAAGTATTACAACTAATTCGAGAAATCTTCTGAATATGTAACAACCTGTAAGGGACTAAGAGTACCGTTTATTCACAAAGGTTTGATTAAAACTTTGTGTAAATTGATTCTCTTGTAGAAACTGGAGAACTTTGAATTTACAAGGAAATTTCAAGGCCATTTCTATTATTATTATCATAAATGTTAAAATACTTATTATGATTGAAAATGCAAATTATGAATAAAGAGAACAATATCTGCTCGTCAAGGTCCCACTACTGGGCTTAGATGAACACGTTTTTTAGAGCAAAACAGATTATATATCCACCACGCGTTTTGTATCTACTTAATAATAATATAAAGAGGAAAAAATTATATTTTGTATGTTTGTAACTAATTAACTCAAAATCTACTGGATCGATTTCAAAAATTCTTGCACCATTCGAATGCTACATTATCTCTGATTAATATAGGATATATAAAAATTTGGGATCCCTACTAAAACTTCAATAACATAACCCATCAATCTAAATAAAACACTTGGCCTTGGAATCGGGTTCTACGATTTTGATGAAATTTTATTTGTGTTTGAGAGGGTCCCGGGGTGGTTTAGATTCACAATTAGAGACCCGGCAGGTGGCGCTAGAATCGTGTTCTAGCTTTTTATTTTTTCAGGACAGGACTAAGTCTGCCAAGACTGCTAGTATTTTATATAGTGTATTTTCGAATTTCACTTAACTTTTATTTAAGATACTACAGGTAGGGTGATAAAAATTCGTTCCCAAGTCTAAAGAGTGTGCCGTAAACTATTTTGCATCCCGGAGTGACCTGAGCTACGCTGGTTAGGTTTAGCGGAGTAGTTGGAACGCCGTACCAGAGTCTTCGTACACACTGTGCTGCGCTTGTCACCACGGGTCGGTCCTCCCACAACGTAGGTTTTATAAAAAAAATGCTAAAACATTTTCGACGTAAACTATATGAAAATGCACTATTGAGTACTTTGTGAGTTTTATTTATTGATTTTTATTACCGTAAGTTGTAAATGGCCCACCTGATGGAAAGTGGTCACCGCTGCCTTTGCCTTTATAACGATGACCCTGTGTTGTAAGCGCAGAGGAAAAATCTTGGCGGGAAGTTGCCTTCAAGTCGGAATAAACATTCTAGAGACCCGGAGTTTGAGTTACGGGGTATTCCTGAGTTAGTGACTTTTTTTAGATTGCGTAGCCGATTTATAAAACAGTTGATGTTGTTAGGTCAACGCAAACCTGCACCGTGCATGGATGGTACACACTTAGCCGACTTTATTAAAGTTGATTCGACAGTGATCAAAAATGTATTCGGGCGATCTATGGTGTAAGCCCTAATAATTACGAGTGATACAACCTAATCTCAAATAGTTACAATTGCAAAATGAATTCAAATAACTACCCTTAAGAGTCATTTTTGTTTGTAAATGATATCGAATTAAGAAATTATTCTATTTTTAAATGATTAAAGGCTAGACGTGGGCGGTATTGTGGGCAGGAAATCACAAGTTACAGAAATTCCTAATTTATAAGCCGCAAATTCAGAAACGTAATCTCAAACTACCGAATCATACCGTGGCCAATCATAAAGTAAAAACCCATATAACCAGATAGATTTATAATGGCTTGCGGTTTTTGTGATCTGAGTACACCTGCCTTTCGTCGGTTCGACGGCCGTCCCATCGCCCCATCTGGCGAAGTGGTGAGGGTGTCAGGTCAAACGCACACAGCGTTACGCCTTGCCCGTCGTTACCTTGTTATAGGGTTGGTGAGATATTGAAATACTCGCCTTTTCTGATTGTTCTAATCAGCAATACCACCATTGAATAAAAACTAAAGATGACAATCTGCTATTAAAGATGTAGCTCTGAGAAAGTTCGTAAATCTTGCGTTTTCAATGTCATATAGAGGTACCAGATTTTTTTATTCATTTTCGTTTTGATGGAGGAGTACAAAAGTAACCTTTTCGTTAATTATCCGGAATACAATATTCTGTCTTGATCTCCGTTAACAAAAGTATACTTAAATGTAAGGTCGCGTTTATATTTATGATTGTAAAAGAAATTTTTTTGACCTTACTTGGCTATTTTAAATATCTCTTATATTAGTTACAGCCCACTATTAATTCTGGACGGTGCGTTCACATTTATAAATTATTGTTAAGAGGCTAATACACTATAGAACCATAGTTGCTACATCGCTGTATAGTCAGTTTTATTTACTACTAGATGCGCCCTGCGGTTTCACCCCCTTGGTGGTGGCAAATCGTTATATTTTGGTTAATCCACACTATATCATTATAAATTATAGCCTATGTGTTACTATGACGTGTAAGCTATATTATTGTAAAATTTAATCAAAATCCATTCAGTAGTTTTTGCGTCAGAGAGTTACAAACATACATCCATACATTCTAACAAACTTTCGCGTTTATAATATTAGTAGGATATGATTCATTACACAATAAATACAAAGAATTAACACAGCTGGCCTATAGTAAATATTGGAGACGACTTCACTGACAATAGTAGAGCTCTTAAAGAATAGATAGATATGGGTGCCAAGTGGTAGGGCATTTGCCCGACAGGATGGCTATCACCACTGGGAAAATTGGACACTGTTAGGGGAGGCTTAAACCGCACAGGTGACTTCCACTGTTTGATATAATCGTATGAAGTTCGACTGTCGTTAACTCTTTAAGCATGAACAAGCTAGTAAAGGAGGGTTAAACATTAACATTACATTACTTTAATTAACAAAAATGGCAAGAGTATTTTTTTGTTTCATTCGCTCTAATACAGGTCGGTTTAAAAGAAAAATAAATTAAACGTAACACTTTTAAAATACGCTTGTATTATTTCACTTCTCATAAAACTTCCTTGACGGGGACCGTATATGAAAATCGATTCTTAAGAAGTAAATTCTAATAAAGGCTTTTTATTCTATACTAGCTGTGCCCGCGACGTCGAACGCGTGGAATTTGTTTTCAAAACCTCCCGATTTTAAAACATTCTTCATTAGTGCTCCGCTCCTATTGGTCTTAACGTGATGATATATAGCCTATAGCCTTCCTCGATAAATGGGCTATCTAACACTGGAAGAATTTTTCAAACCAGACCATTAGTTCCTGAGATTAGCGCGTTCAATCACACAAACAAACAAACTCTTCAGCTTTATATATTAATATCAGATTTTTTTTAAATATATGCACTAACGTATTAGTACTTATATCCTCTACGCAAGTAACATAAACGCCAGTGGCCCCTGACGGAGGTCCAGCGAATTAATCATGCGGCTCATCGCGAATTAAACGTGAAATTGATTTACCACACACGTGAAGGACTTGTTATTTAATACACGATATTACATCAAATAGTAATTTTTGGTGTGTATATGCTTTACGCTCTTTCTGTAGATATTTCAGTAATAATAGAGCCTTTATGAAACGGTTATGTCCGTTTGTCTATCTGCCTTTGTATGTTACAGTAATTTTGTCAGAAACTAATAGGTGCAGATAGATAATTATTTTTAGAAATATTTGATGTACATATATGTTGCTGCACAATGATATAGTGAATAAGAAAAAATGTAACGTAAATAGGTGGCTGTCATACATACACTTTCGTGTATGATATAGGTGTGGTTAGTCAAATCTTTAAAAAGCATAACCAAGCTCTTTAATAACTATTCTATTTCAGTCAAATCGCTTCTAAAGTCGTAAAATTTTTGTTTAACTTTTTAACTACGATATGGAAAGGTCTGAAAAAAGTGGTTGTAGAAGTAAAACTGTTCTTTACAAATTCTGTAATAGACATGTGCGACACGTTGCGGCCGGCGTGCTGGCGCGGTGCGAACGATGTCGGTCAAGTTGTGATCAATTTTCATACTATTTTATGTTTATAGTCATTTTAAGTATTTAAAACTGACTGAGCTTTCTAAGACCGTTAGGTAAATTGTTACCATAATATAGAACAAACAGATGGATTATAGTCTGAAAACAACAGTTGTACTGTTCGCATTTTTGAACTTTGTCTAATTTTTCCCGATGTTTAGCTCACACTGTTAAATGCCCGAGTTTGTTTGTGACTATTTCTCGATGTAAACATAGATAAAATAGATTTTAATACAGTAATTTAAAAAGCCTGAAGTCGTCACGCCGTCGGCGCTGCTCCGCCGCCGGTCGAAAGTCACAGCACCCTTTTTCATCGCGGCGCACATGTCTTCTCTGTAACCTCTATCTACTAAGACAAATAGTTAATAAGAGTCTGTATCCATCCCGGTGGTGTAAGGTTATTGACCGACATGTCGGATGTTTGCCACCGTCGCACGCGACCCCGCGCCGATTTCCGGCCTCGTTCCGCGCCGGTGTGCAGCCGCCCTTACTTAACGCCCTTTGATACAACTGTGCCTAATTGAAGTGTTGATAGCTTTGAGATAGTTGCGCACATTTTTAAAGTCTACCATCGCATTACAAATGTTAAATGTTTTTATTTTGCAGCTTTTTTAGTTGGTCTGAGCCTTTGCCCACCTACACTGCATACAATATAGTCATAAAAAATAGGTACGTGCAGCAAATGCAAAAATTACAAATAGGTTTTACTTGACGATGTGCCTGCCATATTTTGTGAACCTTTGTATTTTCCTTTAAATTTATTAACAAAGGTAAAATTGACATTTAATAGTATAAAGGACAGTCCATTTTTATTAAATAGGAAACTTTAAAAATAAAATTTGATTACAGAAATTCGTAAAAAATTTATATAACTTATAAAGTAGAAACAAAGTACAAACACCTCTGTCAATGCGGGGATAAGGTGGAGTGATTAGGACACCATGGATTATCTTGCAGCAGAAGCGCCGGTAGAATTTCTTGTCACACGGCACTCAACTACATTATCCGCCGAGCTCTTGTCACCGCCAGGGTATCTGCCGTTCTGAAATCATACGGCTTGTGCCGCGATAGGCACATGGCAAGAGACCGGATGGGATGACGTTAGTACCTTGAAAGATGGGCCGCTCTTAGTGTAGGATGCTACTTGCGTTGACACTCTGCCGCCGGTTCTGCTGCAGCCGTACAAGAGGCCCTAAAGCGCCGCCAGTACGCCGCCATCGGTAATAGTTACACATTTGCGGCGTTTGGGGTAAGAACTCTGGTTCTGTGGGGTCTTAACGCTATAAAACTTTATCGAGACGTCGCCGAACATTTGGTACACCTCTCACGCAACCAACAGGCTGGCGTCTATTTTGCTCAAAGGTTAAGCATTTAGGGAACGTTTTCGATAATAACTGCCTGGATATGAGTACAAGTCCTTGCACAGAAAGCTGAGTACAGAGCAATATAGCGTGAATTAATATACGTTTTTATGCGCAATATACATACAAGCATGTTACAACATAGACAAGTATGTGTAATATTATTTTGTTTTTTATTTAAATCATAAATTAACAAAATATTTATACTGTTTATTCTATGTACGTATATATTATAATTGACAAATAAAATAGTTTTTAAATTAAACTCATTAAAATATTCGGGTCGTTTAAGTATTATATTACACCAAAAGGAAGGTTTATACTGAAAATCAGCGTTGTGTCGGATATTATGCCGGCACAACAATAAGCTGAGTGCAAATCTTGTTTGCGGAAAATGCGGCGTAGAAACTCTCAAAATACGTTTTTATTTTTAATATACATGTTAGCAATGTAAGTACGTCGCTATTTCTTCAAATATATTTTTCCTTCTTTCTTTCTATAATCGTGACAGTGGTTTGGGACCAATAATTTATCTATAATTGTAGGTAGCCTCGTTTTTATTTAGCTCTAGTATTTAATTGTAGGGATTTTTTTAATGTGTCCTTTCTCTTTCTTTCTACTCTTTTTTTCTTAAATAAACAGAATACATTAATGTTATTAACTCCCATAGTAATTATTACACGTTTGCGTGCTCTAAAACACTATGTTTGCATAAGTACAAATGTTATATTAAATAGGTAAGGGATACAATGCTTTACAGGCTGTTTTTTTGCTGTTTGGGGCTAATTATTTAATTATTGAATGAATTAAAATTTAATATGTCTATTAAATACTATATTACAAAAGTAACAATAAAGCACCCGAAACTATCTTTCATACAAAAAGCATATCGAGAACAAAGTACTTTGAAAACCAACACGATATGGCGGGTCATAACGACCCATATACGAATCCCTTATAAAATACTTCGAATATTGGTATTTTAAAATATACACTACTGCTTTAGAAGTAGAGTGTAAGAAGATATGTAAAACAAAAGCAGCTATGTATTCCGATCATTTCTAAAAGTGAGACCTCATCTCGCATCTCGCGTAGTGGTCGTCTCGAGGGGGCATAGCTATTCATACCGAAAGAACCTAAGTTATTTCATATTTTTATATAATTTCGAACCTTAAATTTACTATTCTAAGACGTAAAATAATAATTATTAATATAACATACAATGTTTTGAAATTAGAAGGTCTTGTAACCGCCCTTATTCGGCGGCATTCGGGCACTGTCGCCGAGCACGTGCACATGCTGAAAATGGTGTACCATTATGTTCTAGGGTTGTCAGTAAAACATCGATGTAATTCATTTCACTTGAAGCAATTGAATTCTAACCATACATAAATAAAAGCTCTTGAAACGAACATTTAATTTGTATTTAATATAAATTATTTGATATTTTTATACCACTTTTGATTTTTTCTTTAAGATTTAATATTATATAGAATTAATTATAATATCAATAAAATGTGTAATAAAACTTTTAAGTATGTAATATGTAAAGCAATTCAACAAGAAAATAAAATCGTATAATTCAAAATACTTTATAAGTAATAATAATAATAAAATTGTTTATTTCTGTTCAAATAACTTCGTACAAAAGTTATGAGGTTAGGTCCTTTGGTTAAGTATTAATGTATAGGTGTAACTAATAATATTAACATTTTATTATTATTATAATAGTATGTCATTATGTTTAAAGTTCAGTTATGTTTTATTTTATAACTTTGTAATAATGTTTAACAACCACGTTTAATAGATAGTTAGAATGTAATATAACTGATTAAATGTTATGTTGCTGGTTGACAAAGAGTGCTTTGTATGGTAATTTTAGAACGAGGGAATCACGCGGTTGTAAATATTGTTGTATCAGGCCTGTTTTATATTACTATTGTATCATTTGAACTTTGTATTTTAAAAGTTTTATTCACACGCATACATAAATATGATTTTACTTTTAAACTGTCAGATCATAATCAACTCTGTCATCTACAAAAAATATTATATAAAAAATTAACTAGTCAGTGGCGGATTAACATATTTGTTGCTAGTAGGCTATTCAAATTATACCGCACCTACTGACCTCTACTGTTTGTTACAATAGTTCATAATCATATTAATCACATTTTATTGTCAAATTATATATTTATGATTTGTGGAGTATCGTCCTAATTAATTAATTTTATCACTTTTTATTCACGTTTAGCATGACAGTTGCGACTTGTGATTACGCAAATAGAAACATTTATCTAAGTGGTTAGACATATGTTAAAGTGTTTGTGTTGGCCTCGTAATATTTTTAATATGCATATTTTAATTTCTATTGCAGATATAGGCAGATTTAGCATGACCTATATATATTCTAAATCTGCCGCCTTAGGCTTCAGCCTACTCAGCCTATTGGTAAATCCGAACTGACTGAAGTATCTTCTGTGTCTACTCTTGCTTAAAATTCGGTTCTGTATACGACTAAAAAGAATTCTGTTAATACCAGTTATGATTGAAATGTATTTATAATCGCAGTTGTTACAAGGAATTTTTTTATAAATATCCCATAATCTGAAGAATTTTACTATCTGTTACGAGTAGTTTTGATCAAAGAGCTAGTCGGTACTTGGCACAGGAAATCAGGTTACCATTCAGACGCATCAGATTGACATCACACACTATGCACAGGCACAATATGTATTTTCCTTCCACACTCCTCTACCCTGACATACATCTTCTGTCACACCACATATCATCATATCATCCTTCACAGAATCCATCCATCTTTCTTTGGTCTACCTCTACATTTGTACCCATCTATCTTGTAGTTTAACATTCTTTTTGTCATATGAGTTTCATCCCTCCTCAAATATAAATATCATAGATATAGATAGAGGCAAATAATTTATGCTTGTGTTATGAATAATTACAAAGGACAACTGTAGGACCAAGTCTAATAACGTACAGACCAAAATATATATAACAAGAAGTCCGTTTCCGAAATTCATCGTACTTCAGGAATCGATCTGGGGACGTCTGAAATCTGGTGAACCAAACACGCCATTGTTCAATCATAAGACGATGAAGTCCATCTTAATTAGTTTCAAATTAACTATATTCATGATCAGTTCTGAATATAACGTTTCTATAATGATTTTGCTCTATCTGGGATTATGTTAGAGTTAATGATCGTTTTAAGGCAATGTGATACGGTATTGTTATTAACAGTTAATAACTGTAGACATTAAAAGATAACGAATGGTATTTTTAACGCTATAAACAAGACGTATTTGGTAGTAGTCATTATCACTTTCATTATCCCAGATGTAGCAGGGACACATTAGACGTCTACGTTTTGATTGTAAATGAGTTTCTGGCCTAGGTTTTTCCATAACATTAAAATATTTGTTTTTTTAAAGACGTTCTTAATAAAGTTCATTTAGAGGCGGGCAGTGAATTGTTAGCATATGTTGTGTTACAAATTCCATAGGCGATAAGACCACTGAGTACGTTGGGTTAGTCTTAAAAAAGCAATATTTTTTGTCCTGTTAATATTTGTGATCTAACAAAAATGAAGTGTTAACCCTAGCGAACTATTGGAGGGAAAATTATTGCTTGACATAAAGAACTGAGACGATTTGAATTCTTATATCAGAATATACACGCTTTTATTATCGCCATATTTATCTAGTTGGTTACTAACTAATGAATTTAATGTTATTTTAGGTAAAGTAACTCCTTCCCTACGTCGTCGGTCGTTTGACTTTGCAGACTTTCTAGGCAGGCGACAGTGACTAAAATTGAAGTTCATTCTCAAATTAATAAGGTCCACTGATTATATCCTAACTTATATTATAAACGCGAATGTGATTTTGTTTATGCAACAGATCAAATTGATTCATGATAATCTTTATACAAGACTGATACAAGACCTGTCTTTATACAAGGCAGATAAATAATTTTGTTTTATTATTATTTTGATATATGTCGAGTAGGTTAATCAAAAATAAAAAACAAAGACATAGAAACTAAAATACATTATGTAGCAGATCACTGCCAACGGGGAGCGTGCCCAGAGGCTGGCTGCATTACCACGCTGTATGGCAATACCTACTTATTTGTTGTGCATAATATGAGCCAGCCTTCTGATCACGGGTAGTGTCAAAGAGTTTCTTACATATGTCTTTAAACAAACTCTTTGCCGACGGACTCCAAGGGCCTAATGTTTCAACCCCAAACGGCACAAATATGTAACCCCCTTCCTAAGGCTCCATATTTGCGCCGTTTGACGTCTTCAGCTGAAGCGGCAGCGTGGCTAGCCGCTGACTCGGTCATTGGAAGATGTGACGGGGCCAGTGTGTCTATACAGGTCGCATCCCACACTAGCGGCCGCCCCATCTTCCAAGGGACGAGTGACATTCCGTCCGGTCTCTTGCCATCGTCACGCATCAGGCCATTCGGTTCTAGAATTGCCGGTACGCCGACGCTGACAAGATCTCGGCGGATGATGTCGTTGAAGCTAGCATGACGAGATCTTCTTCCTGCGCTTTTTAAATATGACAACCCGTGGTGTCCAAATCGGTCTACCATAACTCCACATTGACAGTGATGTTATTTTTTCAAATACTACTTTATTTTTCACAATTTAATAATGCATTTTACAAACGACCGCGTCTGTTGCTATCGCCCGAAAAAATTGTCCAAAAAATCCTCAAGGACGTTGGCGTTGCTACTAGCCTTAAGTAGGTCTAGCTTGGTCTTACAAGTGGTTCTTTGTACTCGCGTAGACTTCATCCATTGTTTCTATAAAAATATACTTACAACAATCATCATCATGATTATTGAAAGTACATATCTATCAAATATTTTAGTGATGAATTTCTAAGTCTTAAACATTCAGACAGTCACTTTGTTCTGAAGTCACTTGACAATTCCTAAAAACTATTAATATCAACGTTCGGAATATTTATAGTAAACCATAATTATCAATTTTATCATACAATATTTGGCAAACATTTGTGCCAATCTAACCTACTAACACCAACTTGTATATGTACGTATATATATGTACAACATACACATATGCATGTGATTTTGCATATGATACGATGACATTGGCTTAGCATTACAATAGTTATTTTAAATGCTTGTATGAAATGCCAATTTTTTAGTGTTTGCTATTTGTAACACTGTAAGGAGTTATTACACGTTGTTATGGATATACTGGAAACCATTCACAGACTTTAAAGAAGTGGGATATAGGTACAAATCTCTTTTGTTTTACCTTCTCCCAATTATTCGGGTCGGCACTATACGTGTTTCCCTCCCACATTCCTCTATATTGGCATACGTCCTCTGTCACACCACAAACCATAATGTCATCGTTTACACAATCAATCCATCTCTTTTTTACATACATTCAACATACAGACGGGTGGGTATAACAGGGATAAATGTATACAAATATGACACAGAAATTAGTTTTAATAATTGACAGCTTTCATGGCAGAAAGAAAATTTGTCGTTATAAAATACACGCTCCGAAACTGCACTTGGTAACGCTTCATTCGCAGTCACAACACGACTGGATCATTTAATTTACCAGTGGTGAGGGTCGGCCCTCATCCATTGGTAAATTAGACATGGCCTCCTAGCAACATACCGCCCACTGGTTCTTAAAATCTGTAGCTTAGTAAAGGCCAGAAACGTCATAAACAAACTCACATTGGTATTTATAATCTTAGTTAAGTATTACATTTCATAAACACACATTTGAGCACATGAGAAATGACCACATGTTTACAAAAACACGTGGTTCGCGACTCACGTGGAATTACATACGCGTATTGTCAATGTACTATTGTAACAGCTAAGTTCTTTAGTCGTTATAATATATTAAGAAATATAATTTATTATATTTTTTTTATATAATTTATTATATTTTATATTTACTACAAATATTACAACTGATAGTAATACAATAATTATGGCTAAATACAACAAATACCTTAAAATGATAAAAGAAAACTTAACTCGTTTATATTGTATTCTGTGCCTCAAGACTATAAGCAGAATACTGAGCCGTACATCGTAGGTGCCCAGAAGGCTGGCTACATTTCTTTGCTGGATTGCCATGCTGTTCTGCTACCCGAGGTGGGCACCATTTATTATAATTTATTATTTATAATTATTATTTTACAATGGTTAATTCGGTGTTCAAGCTGTACAGTTATGGAATATGCTTCCACTAGAAGTAAGACAAGCCAAATGAGTATCCTCCTTCAATAAACTTGTTAAAGATTACTATCATAAAGTATAATGTATGTATAATATGTTTTATTAGATGTGTATATATATATATATATATATATATATATATATATATATATATGCTTTATGTACGTATATAATAATATTAATATGTATTTTTAAATATAGATATTAGGAATATTGTACAAATAAACCCTGCCCTACAGCTTTTATGCCATTTTCTCTCTCCAACAACAACCTTGGGATGGTTGTCTGGAAGAGATCGCTGCCAGCGATAAGGCCGCCATTTGTACTTAATTGTAAGCTGTTTTTGTGTATTGTTTCAAAAATGTTATTGTAGAATAAAGCATATTCTATTCTATTTATTGAAATTCCAATCGAAGAATGTCTCCCAAAACAATAGAAGATTATCGCATTGGCCCGCAGATGGGATACACCTTTAATAAAAGTGTCTAAGAATAGAACATGAAGTTATTTTAAACCAGCCTCTCATTGGAAGTATAAGATCCCGGTCAGTTCTGACCCCTGCTGGCCGTTGGCACGTAACTCATCGCATTATATCAACAAAAACAAATCATTTTATAAAGTAAGCAAGACAAATTGATGATATTCACGTATTAATTAAAATCCCGATACTTACTCGCAATTTTGAAATTCTATGAGATGTAATTAGATTTATTAGTTACCATTAATTTATATTATGTAAAATCTTAGTGCACTGTGAACGAAGGTCACAGAACATAAATAAAATAAATGTTTTATATATGTATATGGTTAATATTACTAAAAATACACTCAACTAAGCTTGTAACTTCTCTCGAGCAAAGTTCTATACGCTAAGGAATTTTTTATACAATCACTAAGTAACAACTGAAATATTTGCAGTTTATGAACAGAGGGCCCAAACAGTGGTTTTCGCAGATTGTATGATGAAGATAACAATTGTTTTTTTTTATTGCAGGAGTTCAGCAGACAGGCAGACAGCCCACTTGATGGAAAGCGGTTACCATCGCCTATGGATATTTGCAACACCAAATGCGCTGCTGCTCTCTTAAGCGAGACCGGAACCCGGTCGCTAATACCGGAACACAACTCAAGGTTGTTATGGCGACATAGTTTAGACCAGGGGTGACAAATATGAAAATAAAGTGGAACTTCGTGCTGTTTTTTTCAAAAACCTACCAGTATTTTTAGACACGTGCCAGTAATAATTTCAGGAAGCCATTCCCCAAAAGCTGTAGTTTAGGTCCTCAGACGGCCTGCTAAATTCGAAAGCACACATGACATGTAAGTGTAACTATATCAAATTGGTTTTGTTAATAAGTTACACAGATTACACGTATCATTTTTCTATCAATTTGGATGAACCAACTATAGTGATCCATGTAAACATAAACTTGGAATAATTCAATGTGCTTCCAGTTCTGAGCCTTTCAACCAAACTGATTGAATTTGGTTAATCTGCTTAATATCCGCATTGGGTCTGACTGAAATATTTCTACGTTCATTTCCGCTTTATAAGGAACATCAATAACAAATCTTGTGTACCTAATATAGTTCTAAACTTCAGCTGCATATCTCACCGTACGATTTGCATTATTAAATTACATACCTACATGATTACTATCTAGAATAATCTAGATACTATTATCACGATTGTGTCCATAGGGTTATGCAAGAACGATGGATCTCCACTTGCCAAGATGTTAATTAAGTGTGTTGTACCTTTCGATTCATTCTCTTTTTATACTCGTTTACTTGTGGTACCTTTTACCTGAGCTCTCTTTAAAACATTTGCGATTTCATGATAGTAAGTGGTAAGTCTCTCCAACTCTATTATCCACACTGACTCTTTCTAAGCATTTGACCTTCTCAGTCAATATTTTAAAATCTTAATAAGTTTCTTTTGTTGTATCCTCACTATTTATTCAAATGTGGGTAGTTTTTTAGTAGATTTTGTTTTCGTCGCTATTGCGTAGTGGTTAAGCCAGTCTCAAAAGCACGAGAGGTCATTCCGGACGTTCCGCGTGTTCCGTGCAAAGACCAGAGTGAAGTGAAGTTTTACTTTTAATTCAATATTCCGTTGAACTGTAATACAAGCCGTGCTCGCCTTTTGGTGTGAGTGTGTGCCATAAATCAAAGACCTAAGTGCTACCCGAGGACTTGTTAGTGTCGTGCACTCTCAGCTGTCTAGCTGCCCCATTGAAGGTGGATTCAAGGTTAGTGGTGCTTATAACCTATTTGTTTCTGTGCAGAATTTGGTATACCTATTACTCTCGTATGTCCACTAAATAAACTTTATGTTCAATGCGCTGTGGTCCGGCATTGCACATCTTTACGATTTAATTTGCATCAAGTTTTGACAAATTTTGTGTGAAAAATGTGTTTATATAACAAAATTTTATTATAGTTGAAAACTTAGTGATATTTTAATACATCCAAGCGCAAGAGAAAAAAGACTCGTGTCGCCTTCTGGAAATATAGGATCTAAGGGTCTTTTGGGAGTTCATCATTGTACAAAACATCATTTTAATTAAAAATTCAAATGATACATAAAACACCTTTTATTACATCGAAAAGAACTTCATCAATGGTTCGAGTTTAATAATCGTTTACGTTAGAACTATTCCTCTGTTAATATCACAAGGGTCTAGAGGTTACATTAAAATGGTCTATCCTTTTACTGGTTTTAGACCTTGTGTTGATTGATTCACCTCGCTCGTGGGTTGGAGGTCAATGCTTTTGTGTTTTATTGTTTTGATGAATACTACGTAGTGGAAACATCAAGGAGTTCATGTACATTAAGGTAACCTTCTAATTTAGGTATGACTAAGATGTGTATAACTATAATGTAATTAGGGTTGCCACCTTTTTTTGAAGAGGATATAGTATTTTTGTTTTTATCCATAACAACATAATAGTTTTGGGAAAGTTTGGGAAAACTTACTACACAATTTTTTGTCATTAATTATTTTAGAATTTTATTATTATTTTTAAATGTGAGAAATGAATTAGCGATGAAAATATAGTACGTTTCGTACTATAATATGTATATATATCTTAATATATATAAATTACGTGTCACCTTGTTTGTCCGCGGTGGACTCCTAATCTACTTAACTGATTTTAATCAAATTTGCACACGGTGTGCAGTTTGATCCAACTTGAAAGGTAGGATATTTTTTATACCGTTGGAATCGGTAGGTGGCGCTCAGATCGGGTTCTAGAATCCTCCTAACCACCGGGAGCTATTTCGGTGATAATAGGGTACTTTATGTCACGGTACGGTTGGGAACCCTGAGTATAATACATAATAATGTAAACATAGCAAGGATTTAGTATTTTGTACATCGCTGTCATCCATCGGAGTTTCCTGTTGGAGACGTAGGCCTCACCAAGTTTGCGCAAGATGTCTTGGTTCTCCGCTGGAGCTGGATAAGGATCCTACGCGACTTTGCGCTTATCATCGGTCCACTGGAACAAAGATTGTTCTGCACTACGTTTATCAAGACGCGTTCTCCACTACAGGCCATGATCTGCTACAGACGTGATTGGCCTACTGTCACTGAAGCTTGCAAAGCGAGCTTTATCTGTAGTAACTGTGATTCTTCTCGTTTCGAATTTTATCCATTAGAGAAAGACTGAGTATAGCTCGCAGAACGAGTTTAAGTTTCTGGATCAACTATACTGTTAGTTACAACTGTTTGTGTTTATTGTGACAAATTAAAATTACTTATCTATGTTTGGTGAACTTTTTCACGGCTTGAAAATGAACGGATTATATTACATTGTTTAAAAAAGAACATAGATAATATGCGATTATGTACCTCGACAATTGACCTCCCAGCGAATAATCCGGTAATGTAGTATTACGGGGTTTTTTCTTTTCATGGTAGTATTTTAAAATCCAGAGGGTGTTTTACACCCTGTAATTTTATACATATTATTATTTTAGATATTTCCGAAGGTATAAAATCTCACGTGTAGTTTCTATAAAAATGAAATATATCGATTTTCAAACGAATAAAACAATTATAATCTATTTCAAAAATATTTATCACAAAGTAATGATTAATAAAATAAAAACATACCAGAAAAGATTGAGATATAAATATTTGTCGAGGCTTATTTTTTATGGAGTTATTACTAAAAGTGGTTTTTTGTTTCGCCTGCAAGATTTTAATTTTCCTAATACCAGATTAATCGTGGGGGGAGGGGGTGGTAACGGTATTTTCTCTGGATAAATATTCGAAATAAAGCTATTAAGCTACCAGGATTTGGAAGAAAGTTGTGAACAAGTAGTAAGCAAAGGTATTTTTCCATTTCTATATTATTAGGCTCAATGTATCCGATATAACAATTTGAATGAAGATACATAAATACCTAATTTAAACTCTAAACAGTAAACGCCATTACATCTAAGTAACTAAGTACTTTGTGAATTAATTTTCTACATTTCGTATAGTCACGTAACCTGAGCTCTGAATGTTGTTTATTTTACTCGCGTTGCCGTTAGATGGCGGCAGAAGTACAAAGGTTGCAGTAAAGTGGCCTAATAACTTGGGCAAATAACGACGAATGAGAGCCATGGGAAATGCCACCCATTGCGCTGTTTGGATCCAAAATGTTCTTTTTTCTCTTCCATAAACTGACATTTGATAACTTATTATGCTCTTGTGGGCAGTAAAAGTGGCTGTGAAGCGCAATAGCACGAGGTGATGGAGGGTTACGTCAACGTCATATATGTAATAAAGAACGCAAATTCTTGAGATAATAATCAATGACACGTATTATTATCTCACACAGGTATGGGGGGGGGGGGGGGATTAAGCCATGAAAGGCTGAATGAGCTAAGCCAATAGGCTAGGACGAGCTCGACTTCGCGGGCGGAGTCGATCTTAGTCTATCTTTACTACCTCTCCGCTACATGTTATATATGGTAGAGATGATGCGGTGGAAGAAACTCTCTAGCAACGTCTAAGCGAGTCTTGTGTTACGTGTTGCTACGGAATCCTTAACTGTGCGCGCTATGCCAAGCACTTATCTACTAACTTAAAAAAAGAACTGCACAGCGAAAATTCACCCTTAAGGTCCTTGTAAAAATCTCATTGTTGTTACCTTTATGCTGGCAGAAGCAAGCAAACAATGTGACCAAGGAAGTGAGCAACACGAGCATCAAATATTCAAATAGGTTGCGTATAATTTCCGCACTGCTTAAGTGCTTCTCGTCACTTTGTAGCTTGCCGCCGTGAGAAATGGACTTCTTTCTATTGCGAAACTGGCGAACAGGTAGATGGCCCACATAAAGGCAAGTGGCTACTGTCGTCATAGACGTTTGCAACACCAGGGGCGGAGTCCATGCTCTACCGGCCTCTAGTATGGAATAGAGGGAGTGAGATAGAGCGGAAGGGTACGAAACACTATTAGTTGAAGACCAACCAGTTTCACTTGGATATCCTGTAAGCGCGTGGTATTACACCAATCGATCCGGCCCTATGGGCTGTAATCAAGATATGTCACGAACGGACAATGAATATGAAAAAAGAGTATAAATAAATAAAATAAATAGGCGACATAACTCGAAAGGTTACTTTGAGCCTATTTCAACTTTTTAGGAAGGGCTCACCACAGTTAACCTCCCTTGAATATTTATATTGGCCGGGCCCTTACCCCGCCCTTTGGCGATACTGGCGCAGTAATCTCTTTATTGTTAAAAATATGTGGACCCTTTGGCAATTTATCTCACCATCGCTCCTGTTATTGGCTTATTGGGTTCAAGATATACATAGTTTTTGCGAAAGCTCCGGTTCTTAGACTGCAATGATTTGGACGTAAATTAATTCTATTGAATTAAGATGTATTCTCCCAGATTTATCTATATAATATCAATACCTTATTTTACCTGATGCCTCTGCTACATGCAGGATAATGTTATTAATGTTAATGACTGTGTCACGCAAATATAGCCAAGAATTTAATGCGTTATCTGAGATGCGATATTTTTACCGACATCAAACCTACATATATCATACAAGACAGACAACTTATGTATTATACTTACTAAGGAAGCTAATCATTAACTGCGTTATTTTTTAATGATATAAACAAGTCGCATTTGGCAACAGTCACTAACATTGACGCAGAAGGAGCAGGGATACAAGAAGATCGTTTTAGTACTGCACATACCGAGTGTTTGTATTCATCTATGCTATTTAGTAATGTTTAAATGTCTAACTCAACTTAAGAAAGGCCTAAGCTTACATAATATTAAAGTTAAAAAAGTTTTAAACACAATACGCTAAAATTTTATTTAGTTTATTTCGTATACAAACAAGATATACTTAGTGGTTTTTGGCATCCTAAAAGAACCTCTATTGTGTTGTGGAATAAATATATTTTTTTATATTACCCATACTAACTGTTTTTCATAATGGTTTTTATTAATTAATTAATGAAAACACTGTTCACCAAAAATCAAAAGTATGTTCTGAAAAACTAGGTATAATAAGTGTCGAACAAAGGACGCCCTTATCGCTTAAAGCGATCTCTTCCGAGTAACCTCCTAAACTAAGGAAAATACTTGAACATCATTATGGTGGTGGACCACAATAATATGAAAGATTCAAAACATAGATAAATAAATAGTCTTTATATACTATACAAACATAAAGAAATAATTCATAATACATACAGAATAAGCAGCTGAGAGGACCAAGAATAATGATTAGCCATGATTTTAAAAGACGATACTGATTTAGTTTGTCCGATCTTAATTAGCGGTGAGTTACATAAACGGACAGCCTGTATGGTGAAGGAATTTTCAATGAAAGAAGAATTGTGTACATGTGTCATTAAGGAGAGATTATAACTAGAGCGCGAATAACGGGAACAAGAAAGATGCAGGAAATCAAAACGATCCTTTAAATAAGAAGGAGTAAGAGGATTAAAAAAGACATTGTACAAAAGAGACAGTAAGTGAACATTCTGGCGAAGGCGAATAGGTAACCGTTTAAGCTTCTTACGATATTCGGAAACGTAGTCATACTTGCGTAACCCAAATATAAATCTTCTACAGTCATTTTGAATTCGATCAAGCTTGTTCAGCTGTTCTTATGTTAAGTCAAGATAACTGGTATCAGCACAATCAACTATGGGTAGTGACAGAGATAGAGCAAGCATAATGCACAACACAAAGCGAAGCTGACAACGCGACGCAGACTCTTCGGCTGAGATTGGTCGAGTGAGGCCTCCAAGTTTTATGTTTCCTATATTATTGTGTTACTTTCTACTTTATGCTTTAGTATGAATCATATATCGTGAAGTATTATTTGAATATCTTATTGTTTAAATTAGTATCCACGACGGGTCAAATATTAATCAATGAGATGAGGTTGGCCCTAAAAATGAGCGCTGTACATTCCAGCAAAGCTTTAATATTTAAATTATGTCTACATTCCTGTATTGTCGCTTGGTTAGCTTCTTTCGTTAAATTCTTTCTTTCTTTTTTTTATATACGGGACATTTTTAGGCTTGCGTTACCTAAAAGTGAAAAGGAATTAAGTTACCCTGCTGAGATAAGCATATCTCAGAAACTGCTATTGGTAGAGATATGAAATTTGCCAAACTTTTTGAAGTCTCGTGTATTTACCTGGGTAAAGGGTAAATATTACAAATACATATAATATAATTATATACATTGGACAGAGGCTCGAAAGAGAAAGTTGAAATGTAAAAGTTGAGTAACATCAATTAAGCAAACGGTTTCTTTTGGTATATGTTTTGAAAATATCTTCAACTTAATTTTTTACTTTAATTATAGTTTTTAATTATAGAGTTTATATATCACTTCAGTTTATATAGAAAATTCTCATTTTTCAAATGTGACGGTAACCAACCAAAACTTATGCAAAAGTCATAATCCTTGCTATTCAATTGATTTGGAACGAATTAAAATACAAAATAATTCATTCTATAGTATCGTTTAAAATAGTGATCAAATCTAACAATGTCCAACTCGCACATCGTTAAACACTTCTTTAAATATTGATTCGTTGTGGACTATAAATATTTTAATTATTCAAGAAAACTAACTACACGTGCGTAATACAGTGACGATTTTAATAGTAATGGAGGGAAAAAGATAAAAAAAACCACAGATCATCTATTATGTTCTAAATTCAAACTTTATATTTGGTGGCCAGTACTGCCGCACCAAATAAATAAAAACTGTTTGTTGGAGATTCCAACACACATGGCCACGTTTACTAATGTGAATACAAAGAAATGTTACTTCCTTATGTACAACTTAATATGTATTAAGTAAAGTGTTTAATTACCCAGGTGATAATATTTTACACGTACGTTTCAACGGACACAAGTTTATGTCTGAGATATGTCGAAGCAGGTGACTGTAAAGGGTAATCTATGGTCAGGTGGCGTTCGCTCCTTCTCTTTTTGTTTTATTTATACTAATTTCCTTACCATCCTTGATCACAGAATATACAGAGGTTTCACTTATAATAAAAAGTCTTATTTTATCAAATCATTTATTTGTTTAAAACATGTTAAATAAAGCATTAGACGCAATATGTTATTTGATGATTCACATATTGTTGACCACTGATCTAAAGAAACACATGTTTACATAATAACAAAGTTCGTTTCACTGCAAACGTTTGGAACTATGCAACAGTGAAAACTCCCTCCTCAAGATAATGGTGTAAGTATTATCATAGAGAACAGGTATAGTTAGGATAAATTATAAATATAACATAAAAAAGTGTAAAGCAGAAACCTGCAAGGATGTGGGCACAGATATTTGTGGGCGAGCTCGTACTGACTATCGGTCCACTGGCCTCATTGAGACTTACTTTCACCAATAATCCTTCTTTATATGAGTTACTTTTTAAAAAAAGGCGTAAATAGATTTGTAGTCTCAATAAGGCTAGGAAGACGTTGGTTTCCTTTGTGTTACATATTTTAATGAACGACAGTAGCAACTTACCATCAGGCGCTGCTTTAGTCCATTTGCTTGAAAACACAAAAAAATACTATATTTAAATGTAAATCCGAAAGTTGGACGTTTGTTTGCTCTAACAGTTATGTGGTCATTTATTTAGCTCGTTATACTAATCAAACTACAGTACTTAAAGCATTATAAATTATATCGTAACGTTTCATGTCTTTTCAGTTCTGTTTAATTAAATATCTTATGCATGTCGGTATTTAGAACTTATGTATGCCAAATTAATAAATACATAAATTTCGGCATTCAAAGGAGAATGATTATGGTATGTGTGCTACATTATTGTAAGCGCTTTGTATCAAGTGTACCTTTTGTAAATTTTTATGTCTTCGACTATTGTAGTACTTGGAATCTACTTGGAATTCAGTTGATGCTATATTTATAATTTTGTATTCTAATAACAGCTTTATGTAGTTGTAATAAGAGTGTTATAATTTATTGACAATGTTAGCAGGTTCCAGTAAGCAGCTGAGATTTATTTATTTCTCTCTTTATGCTTAGCATTGAGACTAATTCGGATATGAGGTGTATCTATGTTATTTATGCCGTTTTATGAAGCCTTATTAATAAATAATTTTTTTATTAAAATACACAAGTAATCTGTGCTTGTGCACGTGCCATTTAGGTGGTACGATAATACATAGTTAATTGTACCTATATACTGTCGACTAATTATTGCATTCTATAATGATACACGAATTTTACTTACTATCAAAATGACATTAACTCTTCGACTGATCAGAGGGCGACAAGGAATCAGTATGGCAATTTAGCGAAGTAACGTAGCCAGCCTACTTGGAACCTTGATTATTAACTTCGATGACTTATATTCAGTATGCTATTTATAGTCTTAAAGGATTATATCGAGGGCTTCATAACATATAGGCGTATACGCAAAAATGCCATTTTTTTATTGTTTACTAAAAACAATGCATGCAACAATTTAGAAAGTCTTACCAATGCATACGCATGTGTACCTTAAAAGAAGGGTATTCTAAATTTCAGCCTTATACAATCAACTAGTTTTGTTTTATTTACAATTTTGCCCTGGTGTAAAACTGCACTTTTGTCTGTACGCCCATTTGTTATGAAATCCTCGATATGTACAATACCAAGTTTTCTTGTATTGTTTTGCTTTATTATGTCTTAGTATAATTGAGATATCGAACTGAACATTAACAATATAATTTTCTTATGTTACATTCAGTACATGATTTCAGATATGTAAATTTTTTCTTTCTATGTAATATACTATGTATATATTCTATGTATATATTCGAGGATACTTCTCTCACTGGTACCTAGACAATTATTGTTTAGAAGGTATGTAATTTCATTTTGTGTGCAAGCTTAATATATTCTAATTTGTGTAAAGTGCTTGTGAAACTAAACAGTGTTTGTGATCTTGCTGATCGTGTTTGCTAGGGACTCGAGTTTGGAGAACTACAAAAGTATTCTAATCATAACATAAAATATAATAAAATATTAATAAATAATATATATTTTAAATTATTATTTTAAATTCGTTAAGCGATTGTAAAAAAAGGTAAAAATAGCTATTTTAAAGAAGACGGATTGTCAAATAATATAAATATTAAAATCACAATCACAATATTAATTACAATCTTCATTATTTTTTGCACACCATGAGAATGTTAGAATGTATAGGACATCAATATATCATTGTAACCATTTTTGTACTACATTCTGGTAAATAAAGATTATTATTATAAACTATATTGGTTTTGTGGCATAAACTTATTTATTATTATAAACTTATTTTTTTTACATCAAATACAGAACTTAATAATGGTAATAATTTATGAGGAACTATGTGGTATTGTCAGAAAAAAACACTGAAGAGGAATTAAACTAAAAAATCGGTGATTTCTTCCTTTATTGCGTTGATTGTGCTCAATTTATTAACGATTAAAAAAAATAACAAATAACTTGATCTTATGTGTTCTTACACATTTATGTGAAAGCCATAATCACCAATAAACACTTTCGACCTTTCCAGGGAAATTAAACAAATTTCATAAAATCTCTGCAAATTAACACAAAAAATATAACTAATGCATAATTATGGCTATTGAAGTATCAGCAGTCAGGCTGATGGACCACCTCATGGAAAGTGGTTACACCATCAGCTACGTTCGATGTTCATTCATAAAATATATTTTCCCTAAATCATTTACTGATTTTATTTATTTGGGAGTAAACTTACCCAGCCCTTTGGACACATTACCTATGGAAGACAGTGACCGAGGCTCAGTATACTACTTGTAGTGTTGAGGGACTATGGGTAGAATACAATACAAATAAGTTAAGTTTTCTTTTATTGTATTAATTTGTAAAGTCATTGTAATTTATGATGATAACAATCGAGTTTTCATTTAAAAATAATTTATATAATAAACAATTTGTCTCTAAAAAAATATAAAAAATAATGATATGATAATTATGAAATATCTATTTAAATTATGTTAATATTAAAAAACAAAGTGGCATGAAAATATCGTCATATTTATATCAGAATATAAATAAGTAACTATAATAATCATTTACGTATATATTTCCACGTTGTTTTTGTATTATAAAAAAATATGGTTTTTGGAAACCCCAAATATAACATGTGACTAATAGGTTATAATAAATATTACAGAAAAGTGATTTAGAAAATGGACGTGTGAAACCCACGAGCACTATATAAGGGTAGTTTAATTTGATTGTTCGTACCCCACGTAAATCTGGGGTCGACTCAGGATTCCGACATAGTAGAACATTGATGCTCAGTGATTATTATTATTTACATGTGATTGTTAGATGTGATTATTATTAATTATATTTTTCTTTTAAATTTATTATTCAATATGTTTACATTCATATACAATAGAAACACATTTGAATTGTGGCACAGAAACCTCGTGGGTTTATTCGTGCCGCAGGTAGTCGTGTACACAATATTGTTATATGAAAATTAGGAGCAGAGGCGAGTAATTATTATCATCATCCTAGTGTTTAGTTCTGATTTGATAATAATAGCGGGGTATCATCATTCTTATGCGTATATGGTTCTCATTTTAGTCCCAGGTCTGCACATGGGAGCATGATGGTCCCGCTTTGGGAATCAATATAGAATCTTTTTAGAATGTATGTTTATTAGTATTGTGTGATTATTATTATTTCTATGTGATTATTAGATATGATAAATGTATGTCTTTGAAGACCACGGGGCATAAAAATGCCCCGGACTTTTGGAGGGCTTGCGTGGGGCCATGGGAAGGCCAACACGAAGAAGCTCCTTGACAAATTTAATGTAAATGTGGCGTGACACTGACCGGCGATTATCCCTGTCTACACTATATAATAATGCACCCAAGGACAAGCCCCGGCCAGTGTAGGACTATTGTGAGAAATGAGAAAATAAAGTACCGGGCTATTGGGGTGAACTGCTAGTGGTTAGATATGATTATTATTATTTGTATGTGATTATTATATGTGATTATTATTATGTAGATTTGATTGTTTTTTCTACTTAGTAAGCATTTTGAAAAAAAAACAACAGACAGACAACAGTTCAAAAACCGTACAGTTAAAGCATTATAGGGTTAGGTGTACTATAAATAGGTTTCACTCATGTTTTTGCATTTATCATGTAACTAAAGTTGTGCCATTAAAAAATTGATCGCGTTGTTATAACGACATCTTTGTTAGTGAATTGCTATGGTGGCAAAAAGTAAAAAAATAATTTTATAAACATGTCAAACGAACGAACCAATAACAATTTTTTCGACTTTCGTCTATATTCATATATCCCATGGAAACAACGTCCGTTATCAGGATGACAGGTATCCCATGTATGCAAAATTTCATGATGATTGGGCGAAAGCGTAAGAAACCAACTCACATTCGCATTTACTTATTATATTAAGTTAGGATTCCAGGTTTTTATTTCATCTTAAGAGTGCAATAAAGAAAATCTATTTATAGATTTAGACAAAAATGTAAATTTTTCTCCTTGATTATATATTGGTTGTTTGAAAATTTACTACTATCGACCGTTTCATAAACCTTTTACAAAATGACTACAGCATCGGTGATTAATTTTCATTAAAACTTTAGAATGGAATGTGAAGGTATTCAAAGGAATTCCTTAAAGATCTCATTAAGGCACATTCTTATGTTACATTTTTATTATAACCATTTAACCAATTTGTCAAATATGATAATACGATTCTTCCTTGTAGAGTGCTTAATATTAAGTTTTGCGTTTTGTTATCCTCACAATTAATGAGAAGATAGCATTAAAAGGTTTTGTTGGACGGAATAAGCTGATTTATACGTGTTCTAACAACTTGAAAACACGATCGAATTCCCGGAATATAAGTGTAACAGATTTGATGTCAGAATTTGCTATCGATCAGTGAAAATATTACATCGGTATTACTTTGTTTTTTTAATCGGGTCATTTTAAGCCGCTTTTAAGAAAAATCCCATGAGATTCCCGGGGATATAAAGTACTGTAGATTTTAAGTCCAGAAATTTGCTATCGACCAGCGAAAACTGCGTCGAAATCGGCCCAGTAGTTTTTACGCGAATCCCAAGCAAACAGACAAACACAAAAAATCTAAAAAGCAAAACACGACACTTATACAATTTTATAATATTGACTAATGAGCCCGGTAGACGTTATTCAACTCGATTGGAGTGCCACCTACTATTTATAAAAATAAATAAACAATAAAAATGTTAACCTTCCAAGGATGAATCTTTAAACCATCCCGGGATCCACACAAATACACACACAAATTTCATCGAAATCGGTCAAACCGTTTTTGAGTATTAGCCTAATTAATTACTAATGAACAGCAAACGATTTTTTTATATAGTCTAGTCTTATTCGTAGGTTTAGTGTCGCCGTTTATAAACGCCCATGAAACATTTAAATATTTAAGCGTGGTATATATTATATATATAATAGCCTATCTATCTTATGATGTTTAATACATTATTTACCGCAATAGACAATATTTAAATCAAATTCACTTCACTTCACTTTTTTGGTTTATGGCTCCAACGCACTTGGCATCGATTTTGCCAATATCAGAGTACAATATGAGCGACAAGTGATTATAAAAAATTAAAAACTTAATGGAGGGGGGGAGATAATTTTGACCGGTACTCGTTTTCTGTTAAAAATCTGAGGACAAACAAACGGTTATATTAGACTAACTACTTATGACGAAACGTTATTTATTGTTAGTGTTAACTATTTAAGAGGGGAAATATGGACTGTATTAGTGGGAAAGGATAATTTTATAGATAAATGTTATTTAGAGTTAAAAATTTACATAAAGTATATACATATTTGCAATGAACTAAAGTAAGAAGATAATTAAGGTTAATGGGACGAGGGATATCTGCTGGGAGGATGTCATAAAGAGGAATAGAGATATTCGGGCACTGAAAAAAGATGTGTTCTAATGAACCCTCATCCAGGCCACACTCGCACAGAGAATGATCACGAACTCTAATCTTGGCCAAAAACACCGGGGAGCAAATGTGACCCAGTCGGAGACGGATTATAGCCGTAGTAACTTTTTTGGATAGGTTCCGGAATCGGAAGAACCAAGATGTTTGCGTAATGTACGGTTGTAATTGGCCATAAAACTTGCCAGTTAAGATACGAGATTGTTGCCATATGTCATTCCATTAAATCAAATTACATATCTCATTAAAGTGAAATACTATTTGACATATTTGTGTGTCAAATGTCACTTTGTCTAATTTTTTTCTATCGAAAATATTTAAGCTCTAATGTTTACGGACCTTGAAACAACAAATATTCTATTTACAATACAATAGATTACTTATCTACCCAAAAAATGTCAGCGTACAACATTTTTTATCGTCTCTTTAGGGCCACTACCTGCTAACGGAAGGGCAGGCATGTGCGCCCCATTATCGGACAACTCAAACCCAAACAAGTTACGATGTTATTATCTTACCCACTAAAGTTTATACAAGACCCAATATACAAACTTGCCGCATTATAACAAATATGTGAACAAATGTTGGTTATAACATTACGTTATCTAGTTTGCAGCAAATGTTGGCTAATGATTTTTTCATTGTGAAGCTGGCCTATAGCGCAGACGATCCAACTCATGGAAAGTGGTTACCGACCAATGGCGAAGCCAATGCGTTAACAGTCTTTAAGATGGGTAAAGAAGATGGGATAGAAGGATGATATAGAGGAATCACACAGGAGGAATGAAATAAAAGGGATGGAATATAGGATTAGAAGTGGAAGGACGAAGTTGACCTTGGGAGCTCTAATTAGGACAAGGCTAACAGTTTCACTCTAATATTATGTAAGAGCGTATTATCACATCGATCGACCCAGCCGTAAGAGCCTGTAATCAATAAAATTATGGCGCTACCACGTAGAAAAATATACTTGTTAAATGAGAAATGGGTTTGTCAAATGTTGGTGATGACGTATAAAATAGAACGCGCTCACAAGTAAACGAAGCACTCAACGCACCACACAGCTGGTCGGTGACTTGTCTCATTACGTCAAACTACAATAACCAGTTTTTGTGATACACTGGTGTTTTAATTGGTTAAAGCGAGAGCTCTCTCAAACCTTGCTCGACATGTAAAGTGAATGGAAAATATGCATCAATGTGTTGAGACTATAACAGCCATTACACACACATTCTTTACGAGGTGACGCACACAATCTTAGCTCCTATCCTCGGAGAATGAAAGAAGTTTTGACAAATATAACATTATCAACGAGTTCTTGGAAAATAAACATTAACTTTATAACGATAAGGAGTGAAATCTTATACTTACAGTTATCAAATATGTTGGTTTGAAATTTAGATTTCATAATAGGAAATCGAATTGACACTCCATACAATTCCATTTGAAATTGTCGGATAGATAGATCTACTAATAACAAAATGGCTTAATTAATATTTCGGTAATATACCGAATACAAGAAATCGATTAAAATATTTAGGTTAATTGGTTGTTTCATTACAGTGTTTTATGCTCGTTTATGCCCAAGGTCGTCGCTGGAGCAGTAAATGGTTTTGCAGCCGTGCTCAGGGAACTTAAAGGTCGATTCGGTTTTTTAAGCTTCTTCTTACTTTATTAGATTTAGAATAAGGGCGAGGGCGTCATAACAAATGGGCGTACAGACAAAAGTGCAGTTTTACACAAGGGACAAAAGTGTGAATAAAACAAGACTAGTGGATTGTATAAGGCTGAAATCTGGAATACCCTTCTTTTTAGGTACACTTGCATACTGGTAAGACATTCTAAATTGTAACATCCATAGTTTTTGGGAAACAAAACAAAGTGTATTTTTTCTTATACGGCTATATGTTATGAAGCCCTCGATATGTAGTGTATATACTTACCACATACGTAGATTTTTTATTCTTTCCTTTGTACATACACTACGATTCTGGTTAGCACGCGTTCGGGTTCCCAACTCAATTATTTAATTATACATGTTTACTAGAAACTTTTGTAATAAAACTATTTAATTTATGTAATTCTCTCCTAAACAAAAGCAGAACGAGTTCAAGGTAAATCTTTTACATTTGACTTTTGATGTTTGACAACAAGTGTTTCAAACCAACAAACAAAAACAAATGTTTCAAAATTTTGCTTTTTAGTAAAACTTTGATATATGTATTTATTTAAATACTACTGTTTTTTCCGCATATTGTGTTAAACTAAACTTCTCCTTTCCTTCTTTGGTATTCATACATTTTTTTATTGCGTGAGTTCAGCAGACAAGCTGACGGCTACCTGATGGGAAGCTAATACCGTTGCCTACGGACAAATAACACTAGGCGTTACCAATGTGCTGCCGCTCTCTAAACGGACACTGGTACCTGGCCACTAATGCCAGAACACAACTCAAGATTGTTATGCCGCCATACTCTAGACCAGAGGCTGTAGACATCCAGACGGGCAAATACCCTACGACTTGGCTGTGGGTTGTTTTGTCGCTTCTTACGACAGGCCGCCCGGCCGTGGGAAACTGAATTTCTTTCGTCGTTCCTGCACGAATAAAATATACCAAATGATACTTACTTACTACAAATATACCAAATTTCAGAAAAGCGTTCCCGTAATTTGACATTGTAACTTTCACATATATAATATTAATACAGATAGTACGTTGGAGTATATACGGGGTAAGTATGACATTGTACGGAACTCACATGTTTCCAAGTGAAAGCAAAAATTGCGTTGGCACAAGCCACTGGTGCGTGTGCCCACAGCGAAATCGATGTATAGCGCGGCGCCGACGCGGTCGGGCGGCGACGGGTGATGAGCGAATCAGTATTGTACACCTTACCAGCAGGTAAGTCTTCATTGTAATGCTTATGTACGAAGTGTGTGACAAAGGTGCGAGCAAACATGTTTTAATCAGTAATACTCATGTTAATATCTCTGTTAGTCGATATCAGAAAGATCAACCTAATTGACACGATTTGGTTTAAAGACCCAGAACTGTAATCACACGACAGTATTTAATGACATGGAATGATTCAAATTTACGTTTATATTAACTTGCTTTAGACGGGCTCTGTGCCAAAATGTGTTAGGGGGCCCAAAGGAAAGGTAAATAAGGTTAAAAATTTTAAGCTATTGTAAAGCTTTTATCGCAACTTTGAGCGCGGCGACCGAATGAAGAAATTCCGTAACGAAAATAAACCTAACACCTCCCACTCTGCCGACCATGCGCGGCGAGCGGAGGCGTGCGGTGGCCACAGTGAACCGCGAGCTCTCGTAGCGGTTCGAGTTATATCAGATATTGCAAATTATGGACGACGAGCTGCTCCGAAATCTGACGAATACGTAAGCAGCTATTTGTGAGAAAGTATATAGGTGTATAGGTATCTATCATATCTTTATAATGCCACACTTACCGCCTGTGCGCCCCATAAGTATACATGTAGGTTTATATGTATACATAGGTGATTTGTTTTCTTATCGGTCACCACGCTCAAAAAGTGTAACTTGAATTAATATCAAATAAAAACTAGAATTAATATCAAAGAAAAAAAAGTACTGCATAAATAAATAATTATAATTGCATAAGTTTTTTTTATAAAAGAATAAAAATATTTTCGAATTGAATTAAAATAATTATGTATAGATTATAAGTTATTACTTACACTTAATGCTCCAAGGAGCTAAGTTAGACAAACAATTCATATCAAGAATACACTTTCCTCGCCTTTTTTTTCGGCAAACTTACTTATCAATATCTACTTCAATTTGTCTAAATATTCTGTCTTTAACGGAATAAATGACAAATCTAATAGCCGTTTCTGTTGGCCCAACAGTTATTGTCAAAAATGTTATTAATCTATAAAAGATAGTGAATAATATTTTAAGAAATTTTCAGCTTTATATATTAGTATAAGATATGGGGCCCCCAAGCTATAGGGATAGCTTATACTAATATGTAAAGCTGAAAAATTTGTTTGTTTGTTTGAACGCGTTAATCTCAGGAACTACTAGTCTGACTTGAAAAATTCTTTCAGTGTTAGATAGCCCATTTATGGAGGAAGGCTATAGGCTGTATATCATCACGCTAAGACCAACAGGAGCAGAGCACTAATGAAGAATGTTTCAAAATCGACGGGCTTTCGAAAACTAATTCCACGGGAACGACGTCGCAGGCACAGCTACTCATTGATATGGCTGATACGGCGGTAGCTACGACCCTGGGAACATAGTAGGTAGACGGAGCCCCGAGCTCTCAGAGTGAAGCCGGCGAAAGGAAGCCGATTGCGCTGCAGTACATAACAAGAACCTATTAAATAATCGGATTAGTACGAATGAAGGTAGTATAGTTTAGTAGATTAAAAAAAACCGACTTCAAATACTAAAAAGTATAAAATAACTTATTTCTAAAGCTATTATTTTTAATAGATAGATAGATAACTCTTTATTGTACACCAATACAAACATGAACTTAAGACTAAAATTATATCTAGTTATGTACAAAGGGCGGTCTTATCGCAAAGGGCGATCTCTCTCAGACAACCCCAGTTAAAATATATTATCTAAAACATCTTAAAGTCGGTGCTTAGTAATTTTCAAAATATAGTAATTTTTATGTTTTACTTTGCACCGACTTCAAGATGTTTTAGATAATATATATGAATAATAATAGCTTTAGAAATAAGTTATTTTATACTTTTTAGTTTTTTAGTTTTTGAAGTCGGTTTTTTGAACGAAGTTTTTTTTATTTATTTGTTACTTTTTAGTGTCTAGCTATGGGTACGTCTACGAAAGGTGCCGCGCGGATGGAGTTTTTTCATAAAAAATGTTCATAAAATAAATATAATAAACTGCTGTGCCAAACTAGGTCAAATTTTTAGAGGACCAAATGGCAGCTATTCCGCGTCGAAAAAAAAGAATCACGTAAATCGGATCATAAATCTCGGAGTAATCGGTGAACATACAACATACATAAAAAAAGATTCTGACGAATTGAGACCTTCTCCTTTTTTGAAGTCGGTTAAGGAACACAGACTTAAATCACGTGTACATAAGTTTACGCACACAACTTTAAAAATACTTCAATTCATATGACGCTTTTGTTAACGTTGGCTCCGTCTATACTTTTATTGGTCTGAGCATACAGTAAAACAAATAAGTTTTTAATTCATAACACCATGTCCCCCGCGAACGAAGTAACTTCCACAGTTAGCTCATTAAATAAGTAAATACCTACAGTTCATAAATGGAACAATAATAAAGTCTCATAATTAAAAGTTACGCAATATTTATTCATAAGCGTCGTTTCAGCCCCAAATACGCTGGACATAAAAGCAAATCTAAATAAATTCATCCGTTGTGTTCATACCTTTTTTTTGAAAGGAAATTCTTTAGAATCGTCGTGATTTGAAACTCGATGAAACGAAAAAGCGACACTTAAAAGAGATAAACATATAATAAATCTATAATACTAAGCCTGCGAGGGAATGAGATATGAGTTTTATGTGGTGCAGCAGAGATTAGAGAGTCACTTAAAAAGTTTATTTTGAACTAGATTCTGCCCGCGACTTTGTCCGCGTGGTGCGGTTTTTTTAACTATCCCACGGGAACTCTTTAATTTTTCGGGATCAAAAGTGTCCTATATATTGACCAGGGATTATTTCGGTTTTAGCATTTTTTTTCATTGTACAGAAAATCGACCTCTACAATTTTATTATATGTATAGATTATAATATGTTGACGGGTGTAGGCTAAAGAATCTCATCTATATATGTATTAATACGAGAAGCAGAAACTTTATACCCCTTTTTACGAAAATTGCGCGAAGGAGTTTAGAGAAGTATTAAATTTCGCACACTTAAATATTTTTTTTTAAATTATGCATAAAAATACATTTAATCAAGGAAAAAAAACATTACACACACTACCATGTATTTGACACACACACGCATATATACTCAACAACAACAACACTCTTTATTATACATTACACCAACTTAAGACAGTAACACATTTACATATCTTAAAATTAGAAAGCAGTAATACAATGGCCCGCCTTATTGCTTAAAGCAATCTCTTCCAGGCAACTTTTGGATGGACAAGGATCTTAATCACAATACATTGTTGGCGTGAAGCTTAAGTCTGTACTAATGATAATAAATATAATATGGTATACAATAAGATACTTATATATAGGTATACCATATTATATTCTTTTGTTTATTGTTCAAGTCAAATTAACAGTGTAGTCTTGGCGAAATCTGTGATTATAGAAGTATAGTCTTTGACAACAAATTATTATGGTCGAATTTCGACTACAGGCTACTACTTACTTACTAGTTTATATTAATAAGAGTTGAGAAGAATTATCTGATTCTGTGAGTATATTCTCCGAAGTTTCATTTTACTGCATCTGTGTTGTGTGCAGCTCACACGCAGTAGAAGTTACAGTTATGTTCTGGTATCGTAATAGTTCCAGGAACTAAGGCCACCATTGGAAAGATGTCGGTCCAAACCGAGGTGTCAAATATTAGTTCCGCATATCCGACTGACAACGACCGAATCCTCCCGAACCGAGCGAATACGATAATACGAGTATAGTTGGAATTGGAACTTCAACTTCTGTTACGCAATTATAATTTGTGTTAAGGACGACAATTGATTGATTTGATTTTAGTTTCGGGCTCGCTTATGACCTTGATTACTTGATTACCCGCCAAGTGTCCCATTTCGTTTAAAACAAATAATTATGTAAACGTAATAGAATATACGAATAATTAGGTAAGTATCCTACTTGGCTTTGCATTTCAATTAAACCGAGGAACTGTAGGGACCTATTTAATTATGTACACTGATTGCAAGACATGGACCGAAACCAATCATCTAAACTATAGTAGAATTATTTTCTCCGTGCAGTTTGGGTCATAAATAATCGGAGCAGTGAAGCGAGTATTTCGCTCTCTCTTCCACTCACGGGCCTTATGGTCAGGCATAGTGATACGCATTATTGTTGTCGATAAGCGTTATCGATAGTGTATTTAGTTTTGTCATTTTCTGGGTTAGTGATATAAATAAAAGAAAAAAATAGATAAAACAACGTAATTTATTAAAATAATAATAATAATGATTTAAAATAAATTATTAATTAGGTATCTATGTATTAAAAAACTATAAATACAAAAGTTTAGAATGTAACAAGTTATATTAATGATTTTTATAAGAATCTTTCTTTGATAAGAATGAGTTTTTATCGTTAATGGCGTTGCGCCCGCTCACCGCCCTAGCCGAGTTTGATTTATGACCCAAACTGCACGGAGAAAATAATTCTACTATAGTGGAACTAGTTGTAAAAGTAGTGGATAGTTCCGCGAACATGTTTCCCGTACATAGTTCCGATTGGGAAGTGAATTGTTCCATGATCCATCCGCTCCAGGACATGATTTGCGCATATTAGTAGAAAGTATAAATAAAACTTCAGAGAATGTACTGACACACACAAATTTTATTTTTGTTAACGTAACGTAGGTGGCAGGTGGATGATTCCGGGTTATCTTGGGGGTAAAGTTGGGGTGAATAAAAAACCTTTAGTAATCAATAATAATGATATAACAGTCCCGTATATTGGAACATCAAATAGTACAAACATTTGGTTACATACACAAAATAATAATCTTAACACATCGTGTTTCATTATTGAACAGCGACATTCACTAGATGTCACTGTTCAATCACACAATCAAACGAAATAATCCCTATGTAAAGCTAATGTAGAGCGTTTAACATAATTCCCCTACCAAAATTACTATAACATATTTTCTACAGCTCACTATGAAAATATGATGATGCTTATACATTTAACACGAACATCATAATCACAAAATAATTTGTATTTCTATAGGCATGGTTTCATTTATCCGTAGTTAAGTTACGAAAATTCTAAATTATATAAATAATATATAATAATGGGCACTAGACGATATAATATAATCCTTGATAAAGGTACGTTTAATAATAGTAATTTTACATTGCGAACTCACATGTTTAGTGATTACAATACGATATGTAACATAATTATATTAGTCAGCTTTAAGCCTGTGCAACCATTTAACAAGTCTAAGACCATCTTCCCCATAATGGGAGGTCTGAGCCCAGGAGTGGGACATTTATGGGCTGATATTATTTATATTTAAGACCATCTATTGGACGATGCATTGTCTTCGACCAGTCCAGATGTGATTGTAATCGGCGAGTGGTTTCGACGTCGATGTTCAATCTTCTTAATTTCTTTTGAATATTTTTTTTAGTCTTTTATATTTGTTAAAAATATTATTTTTATTAATCTGTGTGTTTCAAAGCCTTTTCACAACAATAACAGTCTCACTATTCTTCGAAGTGACGAAAATTTGGTAAGTATTTATTTTGTATTTTACTGTATTCATTCACCATTAACATGAAATTTCGTATTCCTTTATTTTGTAGTATATAATTTCTTTTCCTTTTAACTGCTTGTGACTTTATTGACGTTCCATACATTTTTTTTTCTACTAACTAATTTTTCTTCAAAATTTTACAAATCGAAATTAAGCAAAGTTAACTTCCTACAGCCAGGTCAATTACCCACTCCGCTATTGATTGCATAGCGAAGTCCTGCGCACTGGAAGAGTGGTTGGCGTTCACTTAACTTGGAGGTGTTTTGTGCCGGCCATTAATTAACGGACATTGGTACCTCCCTTTCGCCTAGTCTGATATCACCCTTGGAGTAGTGAATTTGCCCCGGATGAATTGAGGGAGGCCCCCGAGACCGTCGCCAGCATCGGGTACGTTGCATTCTTGTGCGCTGCCGCCCAATCCCTAGCGTCGGATGGGCCGTGCTTTCTTGGCCTTGACGCTCGCCGAGCAGAACCCCACCACAATGTGCCTCTGCTCGGCGAGTGCCTTCGCCACCGGGATCGGGCACATCACGTATGATGCGCCCATGCCCCTGGGTCCAATGCCGATTCGGGCAACCTTGATCATTTCGTGCGGGCAATTCCCTGCGCGGGCGACAGCATCCTTAAGCAAATCTACTGAAACCGAGTCATCTAGTCCGGCGATATAGATCTCCTCACTCTTCATAGGCCGAATGACCTCAGCTAGTCCCTCAAGGGCTCCCCGGAGGCTCTTCGCTAAAGTGTCCGCTTTAGCTTCGCTGTCTGGCCCTGGAGGTAACATCAGGAGCCGGTTGTTGCGCTTGGTCCGTTTGATTTTGAAATCCTCATGGAGGCCCAAAGCTACGATATCGACCATCGCGGAAACCTTCTGGATGACCTCGCGGTAGGTTACACCGCTTTTTTTCGCCTCCGGCAGCAGTTTGAGGATAACCGCTGCCGTTTTTGGTTTAGTGACCATCACCGGTGGCTCAGGCGGAGCTTTCCGCACTGGGGGTGGGAAGAGCGCTTGTGTGGGGGGTGGGGTTTCAGGTGACGCCTTCTTTCCCTTCCCCTTTTTCCCGCGTTGCACGATCGACTTCGCGGCCTCAGTTTCCTGCGAGGAAATGGACACGGGTACTAGCGTGGGCGCGGGCACAACATGTCGGGCGGTAGCCAGAATAGTCGGGGTGGCTATGGAAGCCGGCGGGAGAACCTCCCAAGCGGAAACCCCAGATGACTCAGGCACAGGAGATGGTTGCATCTCTAGAAGCGCCATCTTCTTTTTCTTCCCCTTTTTTTTTCGGGGAGGTAGGGGAGTGCGATCTATCACCTCGGTATGCTGAGACGACACCACGTCTATGGGAACAAGAGAAATGAGGTCCTCGGAATCCCCCTGCGTCGAGGTGCCCTCGTCAGTCTCGGGTGACGTAGCCGCCCCCTTGCGCTTATCCGTCGCAAGAGACGGGCGAAAAGTTGGGGGGGGGGGGGGGGAGGAGGCGGTCCTCAATCTTGGCCATCTCGGCGTCGATTATTTCTTTCGCCAACTTTATGATCAACGCATCTATGTCGAATGGGGTAACGGCGGCTGGCGCCAACTCCAACTCCTTGTTCTTAATTTCCGCCGAAGTGAAGGACGGCGTCGAGGCATCTGTAACATTTGCCGAGCTGTCGCCGCCTATCTCCACGGGCCCATCCCGCGGGTGAGCCGCAGACTTAGCGGCAATCCACGCCGATATCGCGGCAGCGGTCAACCCGACATGGGTATCCATAGGGGGAGCCGCTGACCCGGCATCTAGCCGAATACAAGCTGAGGCGGCGGCCGCGTGGATGGGCGAACCCCGCGGGCGGGTAGCCGTAGCGGTGTTAAAACTCACTGATACTATGCCATTAGCCACCCCCGTAGGTCCATCCCCCAGGCAGGCTGCCGGCGCGGCGTCTGCCCTTTCTAAATCCAGGCTAGCGGACATCTCGCGGCCCGCCGACGTGGCTCCTACATTCGCTACAGCGGGGGTGACCCCCGCAGATTTGCCCTGCGGCAGGGCCTCAGAAGCGGTGCCTACACCTTGAACTGCAACGACGGTCAATTTCAAAGGTCCAGCTCCCAGGTGGGCCACCGGTGCGGCGTTTACATCCATCTCAGCGCATACCTCGCAGGCCGTCGACGTGGCAACTACATCTGCCACAGCGGGGGTGACCTTCTTAGATTCGCTGTGTGGCAGGGTTCCCGAAGCGGTACCTGCCGTGTTAGTCGCGGCGGCAGCCAAGCCCGCAGGTTCACCCCGCAAGCTGGCCACCGGCTCGATGCCTAGCGAAGCGGCGCTACCGGCGCGCTGACCCACTACAATTTTCGATTCGGCCTCCTCCGAGTCGGAGACCTCCTGCTGGCCTTTTTGCGAGCGGATGTGGGTCCGTTTCCGGGTCGCGCTCTCTTCCCTCGGAGGCAGAGGATCGGCGTCCGCCATCAGGGCTCCAACTTAAAAGAAACCATACATATTAACTACAATTAAAGTGATTAATAAATCGCCGAGTCAATTTGTTAAGCAAGGATCGAAATCCCACAAACAAACCAATCAGAGTGTATTAATAGAATAAAACACTTACCAATATAAGAAGCCAAATCACTGTTCACTAAAAAATACACCAAAATCAAGGAAACAAGCCAAAATACCAAGAACAAACTGAACCAACTGAGATCGCGTTAAAGCAGCGGGAGCGCAAGATGTGTGGACACGTCCTCACTCAACGAACTCGGGCGAGCCACTTTGTTCGTACCACTCCGTAGTAGCGTCGCCCAAGGTCAGATAAGGAATGGGTGCTTTTATAAATCAGTTACACGAAACCTTTTGTTTAGTTCAGGTAGACTATCCGGTTTCTATAGAGTATGAAGTGTTTTTCAGTCTTTCTAAATACAAATTACTTACTTGTGTTAGGTATTTTTATTGTTGTTTTTATTTGACTGCTAAGGAATATGTATATGAGTATAATGTTTTTCGCGCGTATCTTCTGTTTGTAAATTTCTTTATTACCTACTATCTTCCAAGCCGTATTAGGCCATTGAAATCTTAAATTTTTTAGGCCTCAGCGTGCATTTTTCAGAGGACCCAATTTTAATTTTTTCATGTGTAGAGGGGGTTATTATAAGCTTAAGTTCAAGTTTGTGGGGGTCACCACCCTTATCCCCCGGCCGCCATCTTGGGAAAAGGGGTACAAAAGGTTTTTGCGCTGTATCTCGTAAACTAGCAACCCTACAGAAAATTTTATAAGAAACTATTTGTAGTAAATTAAATTGATAAAAATAACTGAATTTTTTTAACAAATTTTCTTTTGCGCTTTATAAACTTTTTTCCGGTCACTTTTCAATAAAATGACATCAGCGCAATCTTATAAAGGGTTTTTTAACAAACAATTTTTACTATATTAGGTATATTAAATTTAATAAGATTAATCAATTTCTTTTCAAGTTTTTGATAGTGTTACGAGCTATAGGACTCGAATTAAAATGCCGTTGGAATTACTATAGAATTTATTAGAACTATACAAACACGTATAAAACAGGTACAAATATAACTGGATACAACCAGCACAAACTGCACGATTCAGTAACACGCGCAAAGTCCGTCACTATATAGCTTGTCGTATGTACACACGTCTTGCTAGTATCGCAATCGTCGCTTGACTGCCGATCTCTCCATGGGGCCGGGCCATTGCTGCACCGATACAATATGGCTACCAGCCCGCATAAATCGGATTTCTTAGAATCAGTTCGACACACCTGCCTAATGACTGCCATAAAAAAAGTACAATAATAATAGGATGTTTTTCTTAATTACAAATTTTAAACACAAAGTAAACAAAATAAGTCCAAATACGGGAAAGGTAATAAACCAGGTGTGAATTTACTTTGTCAGCATGTAACAATATCATGATGAAACATGCACATCGGGATAACCGTTGTGTTAATTTCCCAAGCCGCATTGGACTGGATTGGATTGAATTGGAAGCGTGGCGGGTATTGTTGATTCCCCTAAGAAATTGGGAGGTCCAAGACCAGTATTGGAACTATTATGGATTGTTATTATTATTTTTATGCATAGAGCACTGAAGGGTAAATCTCTCTTATCTCTCACCATATCCCAATTAATTGGGGTCGGCACAATATGTCTTTTGCCTTCCACACTCTTCTATTCTGACATACATCTTCCTGTCACACCGCATATCATCATATCATCCTTCATACAATCCATCCATCTCTTTTTGGCCTACCTTTACATTTGTACCCATCTATCTAGCTAGCACTGAAGGGTAATCAATATTACTTGTATATTTTCATAAAATATCATGAGAATTAAAGTTAGACTTCGGTAGTCCTTTGGCATTTTGTGACCTTCTGGAGGTTTGTGTGAAAATGGAGCATTGATGTGGCCTTTCACCGCCTAAAAGCCTCTCGGCCTTGTTGCGTAATGTACACATTATCTCTTTATACACAGAAAGCTTAAAGTACAATTAAACGATAAAAAACGAAATTACCCAGTCGTAAATAGTAATTAATCACTGAAATTATTTTTTTAGAATAACAGAATATTATACCTACTAGCTTCTGCCCACGACTTCGTTCGCGTAGAGTAGTTTAAATAAAGTAAGTTATAAATACCCTGCGATTTTGAAATATTCTTCTATGGTGCTGCGCTCCTATTGCTCTCAGCGTGATGGTTTATGACCTATATCCTTCCTCGAGAAATGAGCTATCTAATACTGAAAAAAAAATCAAATCAGAGCAGTAGTTCCTGAGATTAGCGCGTTCAAGCAAACAATCAAAGAAACAAACTTATCAGCTTTATATATTATATATATAAGATAAAACTCACTCGCCAACACCACACCCTGTCAAAATCTCCGCTTCTATTATGTTACGTTGCAGAGAAATTACTTTCAGTCTGTTATAAGCTGTTTAAGTAATTAAAGGTTTTTATAAATTTTTCGGGATAAAAAGTATCCTATATGTTGACCAGGGATATAAGCTATAACCATACTAAATTTCATGTAAATCGGTACAGCCGTTTCGGAGATTAGCCGGTACAAACAGACAGACAAATAGAGAAACAAAAAAATCTAAATTAGTTCTATTTCACATCAAAAATCTAAATTAGTTCAGGGGGATGTAAGACATCCCCCTGACTCGGTTTTTACCATATTTTTTCATTGTACAGAAATTTGACCTCTACAATTTTATTATATGTATATATATAGTTTGTTGTCCAAAGACTTTGGATAGAATATGGGAAGAAGAATAAATGAGTACCTGCTTAAGCAATACAATAATATAAATAATTAATTTTATTATCAATTAGTTGGTCATAAGGGGTTTTTCTACTTAGGTATATATAGGTGTTTTTAAACTCTAAAATTGACGTATCTGTACCTAAATATTAGCAAGTTTAGGCTATGTTATATTTTTCCTATAACTGACACTTGTACTAGATTAGGCTAGGTATAACAGTAATATATCGAGCCTTTAAAAATATTAAAAAAAAACGGTGTGCGTCTCGGGACGCCCGACATAAGTGGTAACTTAAACTCATTTAACGCGAGAGAAAGGGAAGCCAGACAGGCTGGCGTTACGTAACGAACCGTTTACCCTCTCATAAGAAGTTATCACTTGGAGAATAGTTTAAAATACGTTATACAACAAAAAATATACTTAGTTTCAAATGTCGCTTACGATATAGTAGCGGTAAAGGCTCGATATGTGCATCTACATACATACATGTATATAACTTTGCCTAGAGTTTAAGGGGGCAAAACCACGTAGCATTTCTATTGCGCTAATAAAAACGAACAAGTAAGTACATAAGAGGTTACATAACTAAGTATTCTTTTACAAATTGATGGGTGTAGGGGTGAGTTTCGAAAGACAGAAATTATACATATGTCACGTAATCAAATTAATATGTAATTAAAATCTTACCGAAACAGATAAGATCAATTTCACATAATATATGTATCAACATAAAAGAAAAAATGTGTATCTAAAATTTTCCAAACAATTTTTCTACCAAATAGAACTTTGTGCTTAAGTATTAAAGTCGAAAATGAGTTACAAGCGTATAAAGGCCAATGCCACAAACACATGTTGGCGGCGAGCGTCCAATAACCAAGACCTACCCTGCCTCCTTTATTCAGACTATATTTGTATATAAAAGCGGTGTTGCTAAATTGTCGGAGAGGTCTTAAAGGTTGGTTTGCGTTATAGGAGCAAAGGGGCGCAGAAACGGAATCAATGAACTCACTTCGACTCGACCGACAAAGGACGTTTCAGCTCGGTCAGGTAATTAACTTAATATCGTTCCCGCTCTTTTCTAAACACTACAACCACTTACAACATGTAGTTTTCTTTTCTTTTCCAAACATTACATCATGTTTAAGAGGTTGATCGCATACAACAGGCATATCTGTAGAGAGCGCTCTGTTGCGTCCTGTATGGGCTCTAACACACGCACTCACAGGTTTAGGTTACTTAATGAACAATTCCATTATATTTAAGTTCCTATAATAAAATTGTGTTGGGTGCCGCGATACAGACCTAGAGTCTAGTGCAGCAACCGCCGCCAAAAAACTTACCTTAATTTTAATTAAAAATGTGTTACTATAAGTTTTAGATATAATTATATAAAGCCTAGAAATAAGTTGAATTGAGGCATGAAAACATTGATAACTCAATACTATAGTAGCGAAATATGCGTGAAAATCATCTCCAGTTTTGAACTATTAGATGGAATATTCTAGGTGGTAAAGCTTACAAAAAAATGTTTGTGTATGCACGAGTTTGCCTGATGTTGAGCGGATGTGGTCTATGATGAACACGCTCACCTAAAAGTACCTTTTAACAAAGACCTTGAAAACGTCTAGGTTGTAGGTATCTATCATCATCCATAGGACGGGGTTTTCTCAGTTTGGACGCCTGTCTCCTTCTGCTCCATTTTATGAAATTTGTGTATAGTATGAGCATGAAAGTAGAGTAAACGCGTTCGAGATGCAATGCAGCACTGCGCAAAATCTGCGGAGTGACGCTCGCGGACCGTGTTCGTAATACCGAAGTAAAAAGGGAGTTAGTCTGAAAGAGAGTGTCGGGGTGAAGGTAAGGAAAGGAATGCTCCGGTGGTTCGGGCATTTGGAACGAATGTATGATGAAAGAATTACTAAACAGATATACAATGCAAAAGTGGATGGATACAGAATTCGCGGAAGGCCACGACACATCTTCCATGGTCAAATTGATCGTGTATTAGCAGAAGGTGATGTCAGGAGCCTTAAGAACAGACGAGCGTGCATGACAAGAGCTATGAATGTCAAAGAAGCAAGTGAGGTGTGTAAGAATAAGCCTGAATGGCGCTCTGTTGTTCGTGCCTACCCCGCAAGGGACCTGGCATGAAGTTATGTATGTATGTATGTGTATAGTATAAGTTATTTATAACAAAACTTTGGGATTGTATTTTTGGGAGAAAATAAAGATTAAAGATTATTAACAGTTTTTCTTTCATACAATTTTTTTTAACAGAATCCATTGAGTAGTTTTAGAGTTGTTATTATTGATTTAGAGATCCCTCTAAATATCCATTTTGGCTTTAATGCTTATAGGGTTCCGTAGTCAATTGACAAAACAGCAGACGGCCCCTTCATTGCGAAGACTGATGATATACACTTGGTCTATTTGTATGTAACACTAGGGGTGTTGCCAAAGCGTTTCCTGTCTTTTTTAAGATTCTCTCTAGCACTCTTTTATTTCATTACTTTACTAGAGTTTTCCCTGCGACTACGCCGTATATCAAACACTAGCAACTAGTAGCTCTATTTTACCTATATCCCGTTGTGTGGTTTAGGAGTTAACGGATATACAGACAGGCACCCAAACGCGCGGAAAAAATGGGTTTATACTATGCAAAGATGATAAAGGACCCGGTAGTGTGCGAAATGCATTTCCCTCGCCTCAAAAAAAAAACAATTTATGATCAAAATCAACTGAAATACTTTTTACCATATTATAAAACGTCATAGCTGGTTAGATTTGGAACGTACAGAGTAGGGTGGCGCAAAAAAACCGACCATATTTTTTTTTTAGTCTCGAGTGAAAAGATGATAGTTTTTGATGTTTTAAGAGCCCTCTCCAAAGGACAGCTCAAAAAAAAATTTTTAAGAGGTCGCTCCAAATTTTTAAAAATTTCAAAAATCGACAAAAATCGATTTTTTTAAAATGTTTTTTCTTGTTACGGTAAAAAAAATAATCCATATTGTGCTTGATTTTAACTCATCTCGTGGTGTATTTTTATCTATTATTGTACTAAATGAAAAAAAAATGTATGGAATTTAAATTTGAATATCAAAAGGTCGCTCGAAAAAATCTAAAGTAATGCACTAATAAATTAAAAAAAATTATGAGCGACCTTTGAAAATTTTAATTTTGAACTGAAATTTTCAGAAACTTATTATTTTTTGGTCTCTAAAATTTTACCGTAACAAGAAAAAACATTAAAAAAAATTGATTCTTGACGATTTTTGAAATTTTTAAAAATTTGGAGCGTCCTCTTAAAATTTTTTTTTTGAGCTGTCCTTTGGAGAGGGCTCTTAAAACATCAAAAACTAACATTTTTTCACTCAAGACAAAAATAATAGTCGGTTTTTTTGCGCCACCCTAGTACAAAGGTTATGATGTCACAATTTTAACGAACGATTTGATTATTTTTTAAACAGCAAACAAAATTATTTTTGTCATGATATATCTATATTTTAAAAGAATGATGATAGTATGGCATTTAAACACACGCTTTTTTATATATAATTTTTTTTTCAAGAATTTATTTTAACATGTGTCATATTTCCAACTCCTCAAGGGATTTAACCAAAGCGACGACGAGAGGTGACACCACGAATGGGCACCAAAATCAAATCTCCGGCTTGTGTGGAGACTCGAAAACTCAATACTCCACTAAAACCACCCTCCTCCCATGTGCCCCGCGCTTATGGCAGGAACGGCGTGAGACTTAGAACGTAGTTACGCCCACGCTGATCCTAGCGCATCAGTGCTTGAGAATGCCCCGGGAAAGGCCAACTCACTTCGTCAACAGAGGTGAAGACTCATCTGCTCCCTAGATACTAGAGGGCCCCTGAAGCGGTATTACGGGAGGAGATCTTGCGCATATCTGCGCCTTCTGCGCCTCCGGGACCCCAGCTGACGTCGGTACCCGCGAGACGCATGCGCACCTCTCTCCCTTTCTCGTTCTGCGGCCTCATTTTGAGACATCACTGTCTCGCAGAAATATAAATTGGTTTACTGCAGGTGTAGGGTTTCTTTACGTTTTTATTTTACATCAAGATTTCCGAGTTAATTAATGACTTTTAATTTCTAATCTGTGTCTAGTCTAGCCAATGACGCGCTAAAACATTTTCGGAGTCAAGCACTATAAAAGCTAGACTGACTGAGCTTGCGACCTTGGAATTGTGGTAATGTCTAAAAATCCCGCGAAAAGTTTTTCTATGCGTTACTCTATACAAAGATAGGGCTACCAATTCTTGTTTTCTAAATATTTCAAATATCTCTGTGAATGTTATTTAAAAAAAGAAATCCAAAACCAAATTTTCAGTATAAAATATACTTCTATAATGTTTCATCAAAATACATTTGTAAGAAACCCTTTGATTGTATCTGTAATGAAAAGACTGACTCATATTTCGCAAAGTGAATCAGCATTGCCATATAGCATATATTCTGGATCTATAGTAATATTTAGTTTAAATTCATTTTTAATTATAATTTTGTAAAACACTTCGACGATTTCATTAATATTACTATATTACTGCTCTGTAAATATTTTAACTTTAAGGCCTACAAATTAAATCTCACTCAATATTGTTACGAGTTACGGGACTCGAATTAAATGTCGGTGGAATTACTATAGATTTTATAAGAACTATACAAATACGTTTAACACAGGTACAAATATAACTGGACACAACCAGTACAAACGTAATACACGATTCAATAACACGCGCAAAGTTCGTCACTAACGTCTTGCCCCGCTTGTGACTATCGCTAGACTGCCTCCTCTCTTCATTGAGGCATTGCTTTATACTGCCAGATGCAATATGTCTGCCCGGCCGCATACACCAAATTTCTTAGAAGCATACTTGGCTAATGACTACCATAAAAGATTACAATATACAATGGACTGTTTTTCCAATCACAAATTTTAAACACAAAGTAAACAAAAGAAGATGGTCATAAAAGCGCTTCAATGTTATAAGCTCAAACGACACCAGCGGGTAATAAATGTGCTTTGTTTACAGCTATGCAGGTGGCCCAAATTGTTACAATATGAATAAGACCGTAAAACTACACGTGCGAATATAATGACGATTTAATTATTGAGAAAAAAATTACGTTAGAAAACAAAAGAACATTAATATTTTAAATTATAAGGTTTAGAAAATTTTAAAGAAGAGTCCCAAACCCTGTGCAAACGAAGTAATGCCTACAGTGAGTGGGCAATAAATGTAGGTATTAAAATATCGTTCAATAAATAAGTCGACAACCCTAAGCGCGGGCCACCTGGTACACCGTATCGAACTAGCGTTGAATGAATCATTTTGGTTGGGGCTTTGGCCTTTATGTCTGATAACGGGGTAACTCAACTATGGTTTTGTTAGCGTTTAACCTTAACTTATTTTTTAATTCAAATATAATAATATAATGATACCAACTCGTGATAGCTCAATGCACTTGTGTCTATTTCCAATGGTATAGTGTACGTCCTATAAGAGAAGAATCGCTTATATATTTTTATAAAGATATATTCTAACCCTCGGATTGTCTGGACGAGATCGCTTTTTAGCGAAAAGACTGCCCATTGTGCATGTTTAGTATGTCTTTAAGTTGGAAGTTCTCTGTGCGAGTTTAAAATGATGTATAATAAATTATCTATCTATTTGAGTTCCCCAGCCATTTTTAACAAATCGTAAGAATTATGATATCTTCATGCTCGACTGTCTTTGTATGTTACAGCCATTTATCTTGAAAACTATTAGGATCATATCGTGGTTGAAATTTGATGAAACTAGAGATGATCGCTATGCCTGTAAATGAGCGTCAATATTTCCAGGGTATGTAATCGTGTGGAGAATTCGCGTGGACTCTTCTTCCATGATATAAGTCGGAACTTTGAAAAAAACATGACTGAATGATCTTGAATGACTTTTTATTTATTTAAGTGGGAGTTTTTTTTATATCAATTTGAAACGTTGTAAAAATTATTTCGCGACCATACTATAAATATAATCTTTTGAATAGCAGGTAACGTAATATAGTCATTGTTATCTTTTTTATCTGTGAAGCAACGGAGAAAGAATACAATTTCCTGCGGCCGGGCGGCCTGTAGTAAGAGGCGACAAAGTAACCCATTGCCAGGTGATAGGGTATTTACTTGTCTGGATGGCTACCACCCCTGGTCTGGAGTATGTCGCTATAAAAAACTCGAGTTGTTTTCCAGCATTAGTGGCCAGGTTCTAGTCTATCTTTAGAGAGCGGCTGCACATTGGTACCACCTTTGATGTTCCAAATTATCCATAGGCGATGGTAAACGATCTCCATCAGATGGGTTATGAGCTGAATTCGTGCAGGAAAAAAATAATGATCGTATAGCTTAAAAAACATTTTCAGGGCAAATCATTAAACAAGATCCGTTCAGTAGATTTTGAAATATGGCGTATTTATCAATCCGTCATTATGGGGAATGAAAGATGTCGAAGACAACGTGAAATTCAGAAATAGACGCAGGAAAGCGGACTCTAAGATGCGAAACGGATGGTACCAACTGATAGACGCAACTGGGATTTAACGATCGCATGACGAAGGATAAGACACTAGGTTAATGAATTTTAAAGTCCGCGTAGAACATTATAAACATTATTTATTATTTTTACAGTCTGGTAGCCACTCACAAAAATATAGACGAAAGTAGATCTGTCTGCAAGATTCTTATCTGTCTACTTGTAGAGGTATAGGTGTAGAACTGCAGACTATATAGCTTTTTCTTTATTTTGTGTCTGCTCGACGTACTTTGATCATCTTTTCGGTTATTCTCTTGTATTCAAGGTTTTTTGAGCTGGAACTAACAGACAATTAAGTAAACCTACCTTGTTGTTACGTTTTAATAAAACAATTCGTAGTAATCCTATTAAAAATTTGGAATATCGTAAATGTAAATTAATTTTTGCAATATTATTTTATATTGACTTGACATTTAAGTTGAAATATAAGATATAATAACAAGATATAAAATAAAAACTTAGCGTTTCCAAAATGCGGTCGTCGTTTTGGGAACGTTCCCCTCCGACAGCGATTTGGAGATAATATTTTATGTATATGTAGATTAATAATCTTGTAAGTTTATTTCTACTTAAATTGTATCAGTTTTTAATTTAATTTACTTTTAAGGCATTTTAGGTTATTTTGTATATATTGAGCATCAACAAATTATTAAATGTGGTCGCGGCAGATGTTGTCCTGCCCCGAAAAAATAAAAATCTAGAACCCGATTCCAGTGCCACCTACCGGGTCTAATTTTGAATTTAAATCATTCCGGGACCCACTCAAACATATAAAATTTGATCAAACACCTGTTTTCAGCGCCAAGTATTTTGTTTAAATTGACAATTTGAAATCAGTAATATATTTTGAATGGAATGTCCGATTTGGATAATTCAAAAGTAATCTACAGGTATTGAAACAGTCTTCAATGCGAAATTATTTATTTGGAAACGAATTAATACAAAGATATGCATAACATGGTCTGATTTTGGTTAGCATTTCTGTCAACTTTTAAAATATAAAAAAGTAGTTATAGTGACGTAACTAATAGTTGGACATATGGTATTACGAAGATTTTTGTAGATATTGATAAGTTCATCAATATTGTAGTCTTTTTTTCTTCTATTATCAAAGTTACCGCAGCGCATGCGATTGAAGACATCTTCTGGCTAATTTTTTTACACCTTGGATTACATTATTTAAGTTTTAGTAGGGATCCCCAATTTTTTCTAGTGAGAATAAATATAGCCTAAATTACTCCGGGATAATGTAGCACTCTAATGGTGAAAGAATTTTTGAAATCGGTCCAGCAGTTTTTGAGTTTATTCGTTACAAAAATACAAACATACAAATATTTCTCTTTATAATATTAGTATAGATTAAAATAATATGCTGTTACAACAAACTTGAACAAAAATAAAATTGCCAAGTCCAAACATTAGCTTTGTAATTATATTATATTATACAAATTAGCTAAAATATACTTTAAGCGTGGAAGAATTATTAGGAATAAATTATCATCCATTAAACAGGAGCTAAGTTTGAAAACATCTTCATCCTACTAGATGGCACCACCGACATTTCGCTTGTGGGCGTATAATTATTTAAAGCATTTTTAAAGCACTTTTAATAAGAACTTTGTACTGTTAAGGCTTCGATAAACTTTTGGCAAAAATATAAATCTTTGTAGTCCAGTCTGTCCATCTTTTTCTTGTGTATCACAGATTTTTTTCAAGAATTAGAAGAAATAACAAAGTGGGCCAGGTAAGGTAACAGGCCTATAGAAATTATAATTGGATAACGTTTTTCTGACAAGAATTTAACCTGAAAGCCAGGATTCTTCACTTATTTTTATTTTAGATTAAGGCGGGAAGGAGTGGACAAAGAATTCCTGCAGCCGGGCGGCCTGTCATAAGAGGCGGTGAAATAACTTACAACCGATATAATTCACAGGTAAGCATTAGGGCATTTATTCTTCTATATGGCTACAGCTCCTGGTCTAGAACGTGCCGCCACATTGTGCTGTGTTCCGGATCAGTGGCACAGTTTCAGGGTAAATAAAAAAATTATAATTAGTCATTGACACTTGACATCTTTGTTTTCCATGATCACAGACAGATACTGAAAAGTGGCAGAAACATCGGAATAAACATCAAATAGAATATCGCGCTTAAAACCGTTAAAACGTGGGTTTATTAAATTAATCATGTTATTTTAGAAGTATGCCTTTTTTTATACCTAATTAATGTAAGAATTTATTACAACATATTATCCCCGTAAATTGCTAATGGAATCTTGTCAAATTAACATTCACGTGACGTCATCCGCAACTCGATATGTACGCGTAGTCGCCGGCCAGTGATGCTAAGAGTACTGAGTGTTCGGCTACGGTTACGTAACCAAAATGGCGGCCAGGCGCAATAGCAATTTGCGGGGATAATACCATATTCCATAACCACGCGGTGCTGTTGAATAAAAATTTGGTGACGAAGCACGTGTACATTGAAATAAACTTGGATACGCGTCGTAGATATTGTACGCTACCCCTTATAAATAGTCAAGCCTGAGCCACACAATTGGACGTTTAAGGCTTGTAGCAACGCCAACGTCCTTTTGGTTTTTTCGGCACTGAATTTTCTGGCGATAGCGGCGATTCCGTGAGCGCAGTCATTTTTCAGATAAAATTTTCTTTCTGAATAAAATGAAGTAGTATTAAAAAAATATATTTATTGATCTCACTTTTATAAATATGTAGATATTTTTCCTGCTTGGATAGAAAATGGAGAATGAATACCATAAAATCATTTTAGTCCTCCACTGCTGGAGTGTCGCTTACGCTGGTAGGGCCACGTTTTACGGAGACCGGCCAATTATATGGGAAACATATGTCTAGTCTTGCCGCCTCCGCCTGATGAAATGTTGGCTTCACGTTGTGAAGGATGACATGCGTATTAATGGTCTCAAACGGGGGATACCGAAGATCGCGCGAAGTGGAGTAGAAAAAGTACGAAAGCGGACCCTGGGCGTCGAGGTGAACGCTTCCAACGCAACCGGGATTTAACGCTCGGATGATGATGAATTAGCAGTGATTTGTTTTCTTAACTTTAAATAACTATAAAAATATTACGAAAAAACCACGTTACGTCTCATGTTGTGAAGATTTATGATATTTTTTGGTATCGAAAAGTTATTTCGTTTGCACCCCACTTTCGACGTTTTGCGGCACTAGAGGCCAGGCGTGATATTATTTATATTATGTACAACCCTGCCTTTGTTTTCCCCCTCTGACTAGATTATAGGTTTGCTGCAAGAAAAGTCTATTAGGGTTACGCTCGCTCTTGAATATCACCACTATTTTTTTTACTTTTATAATTATGTAACTATCCGTGTAGGAACTGCGAAAGAATACAATTTCCTGCGGCGCTTTCCGTCATTTGGGCCTTCTACCTGTCTGCTGAACTCATGCAATAAAAAAAACAATTTTGTGTACAATAAAAAATAAACAATAAATTAGTACACTTCAATGAGTTATATGGTACCTATCTATAGTTAGTTCCGGGCAGTACAATTTTCTTCTGTATAGAAATAGTATTCTCCCGTATTCCAATGACACGTTAGGGTTGTAAGCTTCGTCTCGAGGGGATCGACCCCGCCCTTTTGAACTTACAAAATTAAAGGGATGAACAGACAATCTTGCAGCCATTCGGGATAATTATGTCAAACAAACAAATTATTGGCGACACTTTTTCTACATTAATAATAGGACATATATAATAATATATTAAATATACATACATAATCTTATGACGCCAGTTCTCCATGGGGATAGGCAGAGACTATGGATCTCTATCTCTCTATCGACTATCTTGACAAACAACTTTCGTTTCATCTGCTTTCGTTAAGCCCTGTAATATGCACGTTTATTTGAGATGCTTTTTACCCTTTTTACATAACCTTTATTTAATCATGGTGTGTACTTTGCGGTCCACTTATACTCTTATTTTGTGATTCTACTTTCATCCATTCTCTCTACATGCCCAAACCACCTAACATTCCTTTTTGAATTCTTGTTATTACATTTTCTAACCTTCCATGATCTTACAAAGTATCGTAAACAAGAATAAGAGCAAGCAATAATTTCCTATTAAAAATGTAGTTTATATTATTTACATTTTGATAACTTTTAGATGTAAAACGTGCTGATGGATGGCTGTCTTGCTTTCACTTGCCACTGAACGACCAACGGTGTATGTAATCGAATAATTTATTAGATAAACAGACTATAACAAGCATTTGTATACGAAATGTTTTCATTTGCAGATTAGCAAACTTGGCAGGCGGTCACTGGACACCTGCAACACCAACAAGGGAGCAGAAAACTTGCCACTTCGTTGTAATTTAAAAAATTGGTTTACACCCTTTTTAAAAAACCCTATATTAATTCTCTGGGAAAACGTGGGGAGTGCTCATTTCGCAACTTGCAGTATTGTATAAAAGAGCGGTTGTTATGTACGTTGGGTGACATCTAAGTGTCAAAGAAATGTGGATGATCGACCTGTGTTCTAGTGATAAAACACTGACCATAATAAAAGCTACGATGTTTACAATGAAATTTCTATTGCTTTAACAATATTCGGTCAGAAAATAATCTAAGCGATGCATGCTTCTCAGCCAGGTTACCAATCCACGTTATTGATGAGACACAGATTCGTTAGCTATTAAGCTACCACGATTTCAATAAGTACTAATACTAGATTTAAAACTTACGTCAATACACATATGCATCTCTAGATTATTCTGATCTAATAATAATGGTGAGTTACCTATAGTTTAAAACGTTATCAATCATAAGTTTGGCTACAAAAGAACTTTTTCGAAAAATTGAGACTTATTTTTTTGATGTTGTTTTTACCAAGAGTTAATGAAACAGATAACAGAACATAACATTTTTAACTCTATTAGTTGGCAAATTAGCAAAAGTGACCATTTTATTTCAGTCTCCCAGAATATTATAAACTTTGGTGGTCCGTTGAACCATCGAAGTTTGCTAATTCTAGCCATTTAGCTGCAGTACTTCCGTTTAAGGCTATTGGTATTCACATGACGCGCATCGGTGATGTCGTGTCGGCCAATCGCAGAAAAGATACATTGTTTAAGTGATAAGTACTTGCGATACACATCATGTCTGTAATGCATTCGAGTTTACAGTTATGTTGGCAACATTGTTTGAGTTTGCTTCTATTATAAAGGTAAGTAAAATTTAATTTATTTATTCTCTATTAACTATAAAAAGAGGAGATACTATACTTGGAGGATCCGAGCCAACTCTAAATAAAGAAACAGTTACTCAACACTGGTGGTGTGGTTGTGCTAAGCCTTTGTCAGCTGGCGGAGGCTCTGGGTTTGATTCCTGGCATAGTAAATTTCAGAAACGAATTTTCTCCGTTATTTAGTATGGTCTGAGTCTCTGGGATCGGCCCGAAAGTAATTCGTTGTATATCACTCATAATACAAGAGTAATTTGCTTCATTTAGAGATATACAATATTATGTGTGTTTGTCAACCGATTATTGATCGATTGATTATTGAATATATATTTTTTTTTCATTTCATTTCAATTGGACAGGTTGGAGCTTATAGCCTCCGCCGACTCGGTCAGAGTAGGAGAATCAGAGAATAAAAAAATGGGTTATATAGGGAGACCAATCTGTCAGCGACTGGTCTTGGCTGTCCAAAGTATCGTTGGAAGGATAGAGTGGAAACTGACCTGACCAACCTTCAAGCATATAATTAGCAAAAAACTTGTACAGTTTGTACAGAAGAACGGACTGTGCTCTCGTTTCAGAGGCCAAGACTCACTTCGGGTCGGTGAGACGATGGAGTTAGTTATTGAAATAAATAATGACCATCCCAACTAATATTATAAACACAAATTTGAGTTCGTTTGTTTTTTATTTTGTTTGTTTGTGATGTTTTCACGATTTAACTACTCAACGGCTCATCACGAAATTTTGCGTGCATAATTTGAATTTCGTTTTAGAGGTATAGAAAAAGAATATAAGTACAGTCGCGGTATGAAGAGGTTCCTCACCTTAAAGTCGACTTTTGTTTGCACGAGTACTAGAGAGAGAGACTATTGCCAAAATTTTAATACATATTACATTTTAAAAAAAAACATAGAAACGTAAAAATAAAGAGAATTGTAATGTTGACGATGACAGACACTGATATTTACAAAAGTTTTAATCATTAGAAATAGAAAGAATATAATCATTACGCTTATCATAACTATTAAAACCAATAAAAAGGTTTTACATCTCAAAACAATATTCTTGGACAAGATAGAAAATTAAACAACTTTTGATCTAAGTAACTTCAAACTTTCTTGTTTTGACAACAGTTAAACGTAATTTTCTGTGGAACAGTCTGTTCTATGACTTAGTTTCAAAAGGTAACATATGCTTGGGGAATGTCAAATGAATAAATTTGAAAACAGGCGAACTTTTTCATACCACTACTGTACCTTTCAGCCTGAGAAAAGTACTGTTTTCGAGGGAGAGACAAACATGGCGGCCAGAAACATCCCACCGCGGGGTTGGGCCTATCATTTGTAGGGGAACGGAGTATACCCGCCATGCTTGTCCAAGGCGGTTTGCGGATTTGACAAATGGGTGATCTCGAGGTTTCATCACAATGTTTTTCTTCACTGTTTTAGCATTTGTTAATTATAATAATATGCACATTAGGTTAGAAAACTTTCTATACTTTCCGGTCAGCATTAGAACTCGCGTCGCTTGATTTGGTTAATATTAAATTATACGGTTCAAATATCCTTTCATGGTATAGTTAAGCAAATTATCATTTTTTTTAGCAATATCGTTCTTTAACACGCTTTGTGAGGGCGTTCGTGCAAAAAGACACCCCCGCATGACCCGATGTCGACCACTTTTATGAACCCTCGTCGAACTATAGGCCTTGAATTTAAATCTCACGTCATATGGGGTCAATAAACTACTACTGAGTTTTTCGACTTGAAACGCTTTGAGGTCGGTTTTCGTTAATAGCTCAAAATAGCTGCAATGGTGTTGTTATTATTAGTATAGTCCCGAATTAACAGAAAAAAAGATCATACACTTGTTTGTAGTTTCGATAATGAAGGTGGAACAAATCCCGAAATATAGTAAGTTTCCATGGGATTTGTTGGAAGCGAAATACAAGCTATTTCATTTCCATATTTTTTTTAATAAAAAATAAAAACAAAATACCAGTCTCCGATATCAAAATAAATGTCAAAATTTCTTATTTATATAAATGCTTATCAAAGATGTAAGACATTTTTTAGAATTTTGTCTAAAAGTTTCGTCTCGAGTGGTCCCGAAACTAACGTTGCCAACTATTTTTGCGAAAAATAACGTATAACATTTTTTAAGTAGAGAAAAATAAAGTATTAGGTAGAAAAAAGTATATTTAAAAAATTCGTTTATTTCTTCTCTTGGAGACCACTATTTTTGTGTGTTTCTAGCACACACTAACAACTTTTTATTGTCCTTTAATTTTTGTAAGCTATCTTTACATTCCCAATTTAAAGTTTAAATAAACAAACAATTCATTCTTTATTAAATTTATAGATGTCCTGTTCCTTTCTTCTCGCCATTTTAGATTAATTACTAAAAAAATTGTTTCAGTGAAAGCTGGATCGATAATAGTTCAGTAATTATTCATATAAGTAATTCACTTTACGCATCAGAGTAATATTGGAAATATATTTTCACGTACTTTATTTTTATGCAAAAGTATGAAGTATCTTTACCAAAAATAAAGTGGAATGCGTTATTATACAGTTTGATTGGCAACCCTAGAGTCGATAAATTAAAATAAGTAATCATTTTAGGGAAGTTTTCTCTCTGCATTTTGAGTTGATTTGCTTCTACTTCATTCACATCTCGTTTTTTAAGGCTTAACTTTTAGGGTTAAAACAATAAAATATCTTTAATTTTTATATATGCTCTGTTTCGATATACTGCAGAGTTTGGAAGATATATATTACTTACGCACGAATGAAATTGCTGGTGCAGCTAGTTTCTTAACGTAGGTAATTAACAAATGCAGATCTACGAATTATAAACCTTTCTATGACCCCAAGACTGTTCATAATGTAGTTGTCTTGGAGTAAACTGACATATTTTTTAATCCCTGCTTATAACTAAGTTATGATCATTGAAATAACAATTGAAGTTAATAATAACGTACAAATGGATAGTGTACTAACAATAGGGTGTTAAACGCGATTCCTTTTAACACAGTCCTATAGATTTTTGACCTAACAAGCTTATTCACCGCGGGTGGTCGTGCTACGTAATCCCCATTAATCTTAAATATTATTCTGGTTTTCTTTAGTATTTCTACGTGTTTTGTATAATAATATATTTAGTAAGAACCACAACAATCTTAGATTGAAACTCGAGACAAAAGTGACAGTTTATTTAATTTTATTTAAATATAAAAATTGTGTGTATGTACAGTTCACACGCAGTAGAAGTGAAACAAGGTGTGTCAAGGGTGAGATAGGTCGTAAATTTCGAGTAGTCACATTTCATATATTATGTCGTTATAATATATTTAAGCTTTACAACTCGAAATTTGAAGTATTTACAAAAAACTTCCAAAATTTCCCGCTCTATCTGTATGAGCATAACGTTTAAATTATTAAATATAATGTATATTCTATTTCATTCTCACTCAGGCTTAGTCCTACAGATTTATGTGTTTCTCTCTTTTTAGTGTCGCTTTATCGATTCATCGAGTTTCAAATCACAACGATTCTAAAAAGTTTTACTTCAAAAAATCGGTCACGTGCGTTTCGATACTTAGGTACTGAATTCCCTAGAAGTGACGAAAACCCATCTTTTTTTAACCGAGTTCAAAACCTACTCGGTTTTTAATTCGACTTTTTTGTATGTTTGTTACGCGACTTCTTCATCAATTGTGTACAGATTTTAATTTTTTCTTTTATTCGAAAGATTATACTCCTGAGGTTGTCCCACTGTCACCAAGTCAGGATGATGAGTAGAATCCCACGAAAATTGAGAGAAACCCTCGAATATTCTAGGCACGTACAACGTATTTCGTAGGGTTTCTTTCTTTAAAGCTATTCAAGTATGTGCGTTACTAAAAGGTAAGTCGGTGCCAAATAGAACATAAATTGTAAAACAATATAGTAAAACAAAAATATTATCTAGGGAACGAATTTGTTAAAGTAAAATTACTTGAAGTACAATTTTCTTCAAATCACTTTTGACTGAATATTATTTCTGAGTTCTATTATCTTGGTTGATTTGTAGAATTTTTCTGTGCATACTTAAAAGTTAGGGGCACAGATTTTAGGTAGTTACTTATGGTTGTTATCGCGGCATACTCTAGACCAGGTAACTACTATATGTATATACATCAGAATAAAGCAGAGGCATTTTTTTTATTAAATTGCTCTAATTAACTAAAATATAGTGTCAATCAATCGTTCACGAACGAACTCGCGGGCATAGCTTGTCTTAGATAATTACTATGACACACACACATGATATGAATACATTATGTCTTGTGTTCTATCTTATATATTTGCTTACAGAATGTTGAAATAGTATAGAGGCAGATACCTCTCAGAACTAATCATATTCTAATCAAGTTAAGTCGCAATTTATTAGTTTTAATTAAAACTCTATTAAATGTGTCAACTCGTTAAGGCGTTAACACGTGAAGCAAGTGCCATTGGATGGGTGCCCGCATAAATTTATTCCTTGCCGCACGCACCACCTGAGACGTTTTTAATTATCGAAAGTAAACATCCCGGAATCTGTTACGGGACTTCATAAATGTAAATTGGAGGCGCGCATCCCGTTTAGCGGGGCCGGCGCCCCCTGCCCCCGCGGCGCCTCAACCCCGCGCGGCGCCGCTGCTAGCCCCGCAGGCCCCGCCACGCGCCGCAGCCGAGTGCCGAGGAATCGAGGCCGGCTTGCTGACGACGAAACGATTGCGGTGTACATCACTACGATATACATACATATCGTAGACTTATTGGCGGTTTCTAATCATACCGAACATTCGGTTCGGTCGTAAGTTTATTAGAATTAGGTAAACAAAACAAGACAAGAATAGAAAAAACTCTGTCCTGAACTATGACGGAGGAGTAGGCGATAAAAAAAAATAAACATTCGGTTAAAATTTGATATAAGCAATGGTGCTTATGTTATATTTGCGTTTGGACTTGTTGTGTTCGGTTATATTTTTACCTGTGTTATACGTGTTTGTATAGTTCTAATAAACTCTATAGTAATTCTAACGGCATTTGAATTCGAGTCACGCACTCGTAACAATAAAGTAGGTGTAAAGCTCTTTTTGGCTTGTATTTGCCGAATCCGTGCCGCGTAGTATGGGGTCTCCCTAAGCCATATAGCACGATTTTGAATTCAAATTCATTTTTTTTATATAAACTTATTTCTAGGCCTTACAGAATTATATCTAAAAATTATGGTAATAACACATTTTGAATTAAAATTAAGACAACAATTTTTTTGGCGGCGGTTGCTGCACTAGACTCTAGGTCTGTATCGCGGCACCCAACACAATTCTATTACAGGAACTTAAATCATAATGGAATTATTAATAAATTAACCTATAGGTACCTCTGAGTGCGTGCATGTGTGTGAGAGTCCGTAGTGTTATAGTCGGTTTGGTAATATGCTATCTGTGTCCCTGCAATTTAATGTTTTTAACCATATACTAATTTGGGGTTTAAACTTTGATGCTGACATTTCTTTGGCGGAGGAGGAGGAATATTTTCAAGTTTTGTAGGGCGATAATAACATTAAACTTATATGTACCATCAGTAGAGCAATTCAGACCACACAGCTAAAATGCTAAGTTATCAATTTACGATCTAATTCAATATTCATCCTTATCCCTATATAATACAAAATAAATTACCCTGAGGCGTTGAATTGGAAACGAGAATATCAAAGAATACCTAAGTAACTTGAGATTATTGACCAAAAAATAAATGTTCGCTGATTTGCAGAAGACGAGTGAGTACGCGACATGCTTAGGGTTCGGTAGCCTCTTGGCAAATAAAGAACACTTTTACAATCAACATGTCCGTCCGCCTGTCCTGTGTTTATACATCACGCTATATATTGTTACATACCGACAAAGAAACGCGCAAATGGTTTATTGCCCCTCCCGCATTCGGAGTTCTTTGTTTACTTAGGGCCTTACTTATAATCGTTTCTTAAATTGAAAGAAACTGCACAGCAACTGATTAGTAAAATTCTCACCGATAAACTCTTTTTTAGTCGAATATTTTGGGTACAACCTACGTTAATCATTCCAATTTCGTTTATCTGTCCTCCTCTTAGGTAAACAATAGGTAATACACTTTTATAAGTGAAAAAAAAGATATTCATTGATTAGGGTCTGATTCTCTTACTTAAGAGATGCCTAATCGTTTCTTAACGAAATTATTATAACTAAGGCCATTAGCATTTAAAATTTGCAATTAGACAATAGCCTATTGTTATTGTTTTCGACTTTGTTGGCCGTTCGCAGGAATAATTAGCCAGGTGTGCAAATTGCTGTTTCTCGGAAATCCCAGTCCACGCGGTCAATTTTTTGTACTTGTTTTATGGCCGTCATTAGTGTCGAACTAATCCTTGTTGTTATTGTATTGCGTCGAAGCTTGCCAGGTATGAATCGGTGCATTATAATGCAATTGCCCCAGGTGGAGAGGGGCAGTCAAGCGAGGATTACGATACGAGCAAGACGTAGATTCGACTAGTGATATAGTGACGGACTTTGCGAGTGTTATTAGATCGTGCAGTTTGTATTGGCTGTGTCCAGTTATACTTGTAACTGTTTTATACGTGTTTGTACAGTTCTAATAAACTCTATAGTAATTCCAACGGCATTTTAATTCGAGTCCTGTGTAGCTCGTAACAATATATTAGAGCCCATGTTTGGAAAAAAACAGTTTTTTCAATTTTATAAAACAAACATTTTAAAATGTTTTAAACACGTATTTTTTGTTATTTTTTATTACTTTTACTCATCAATTTCAAATGAATCAGACCGTCTGGTCGATACAACAGGAGACCGGAAGGCTGGAGCTTACCTCGGCCAAACGATTAGCCTCTGTATCCAGCGAGGTAATGCTGCCCTCCTTCTAGGTACAATGCCCAGCAACAGTGGTCCGGTGGGGCTGGACGGGCTTTTTAGTATAGGTTTTTGTTTACTATTGTATATAATTATATATTTAAGTTAGTTTTATTTATAGGATTGTTTTATTTTTAGGAGTTTAATGTTTTAAATAAATTACTTCCTTATTTCTATACCTAGCATAGCAATTAAAATTGTATTTTAAATTAAATTTTGTGCATTCATTAGACCTAATAATAATTATTTTTCATTTCTAGACTATTTTCAAATTCGCCTTAGTAAACATTTCCAAAAATCGATCAATCTATAAACATTTCTTTACGTATTGTTGTGTATTTATAATGAATACTGAAATATTTCCATACATCGTGTATGTTCTGTATTCATATCATATACCTTGTTAATAGCGAATACTCTTTAAACTGTATTTAAATAAGGGGTCTTGTTGGAAAATCTTTTAAGGAATAAATATGCTATCGGTTCAACATTTTTTATTGAAGTGTATGTAAATTGTATTTCACACATTAATGCTATTTTTCTATGACATTAATGACGTTTTACAACAGGAATACCGAATAATTCATTGAATTACTTTATTTTTAGTGATGGGTATAAAGGTTCTCTAAGCCAATAATGAACGTTATAGATTAAATATTTACAGAGGAATAATATTTTCAAATAACGTTATTTTATTAGAAGTTATTATAATTATTGCACGGCTGATAATGCACAAAAAAAATTATATAGAAAAGCATTGTTTTTAAACTACTTTTTGTCTGCATGGAAACACAAACCATATTCCATATTCAGGAAACACAAACAACCTTATTGAGAAGTGATAAAGTTAATAAATGCACGAAATATTGATTGTTATTTAATGGTACCTACTTAGTTCATAATTTAAAATGGTTACTGGTTGTCTTTAATTAAATAAATTACTTCTAATAACAAAAATTAAAAGTTTTATTATAAAATCAAATAAAGATTTCTTTAAAATTTCATAGTGGACTAAAATACAACATAAACTGAACTTGTAAAGTAATTTCAAGTTCAAAGTCTTAAATATTTTATTCGTTTTCATTGAAAGACTTAATAAAAACATCGTTTTATATCAAACGGTTTCTAACACGTGTATTAAAACGACTTGTTTTAATCGTTTTGAAGTTTCGTAACGAAATGACATAAACAGTGTATGATCGACACTTTAACTGAACCAATCGTTATGCGTGAAATGACAGGTATGTATACCCGATTTAGTGAAAAAATATAAGACAATAGGCACACGAATAGAGTTTAACTGACAATGGCTACCTCGGACGAGCAGGTAGAATAATTAACTGCTCCTCCGAGGCACACGTCGATGCCCGGAGCAAGTACGCTGCAACGCCAACGGATTTCAAACAAGTCCCCATAATAATCTGTTAGAGCTCCACAGCACTTTAAAATCAAATTCTAATCTTCATTTCAAATTATATTTCGAATCGCAGTAGGTTTGTGGATGATTAATTAAGTTTGGGATTGATTTCAGACAACTGAGAGTCTGTGGACATCATAAAGTTCAATTAAAGAAATAAATTTGTTTATAATCCACAAGAGTCAACTTGAGACCCTGAGCGGAATGCCCGCTTGCCTCCCGAACCCCGCTTTCTTGCCGCTTTCGCCATCCACGCATACGATCGAATCAGTACCTCGCGCTTACGTCATCCGTGCGAAGTCTCAAGTTAACTCTTGCGGGTTGTAGTGTGAGTGATAAAATTATCAAAAACAAAATAGTAGAAACAGGCTTTAAAGAATTTCGGGATTTTTATGGAGCTTTAAATTACAGATGCCACGAATATCCTATGTATATTTGAAGTTTGACAGTAGTTCATAGAAATTGATCTTTGGGGCCATCTACAAATTACGTCACACAAATTTCTTGATTTATAGCTCCTCCCCTGTCCTTGTCACATCTGGTCACATTCGTGAGACTCCTCCCTCTCTCGTGTGACTTCACATATATTGCAATTTTAAATCAAGGAATTATTATATTAAAACGTGTAAACGACGTTGTGAAATTTAGGACCCTTCCCACCCCTTGTCACACAATGTCACACTTCGTCGATCCCGCCCCCATCCCCTCTTAATGTGTCCCTTTACAAGCTACACTATGATTTGTTGTAATAATACAGTATGTGTTTTTTTTCAAAATCATCCGATTCGATTCCCGACTCGGGTAACTAGTTTATCAAAACTCTAATAATAGGTACCGTTTTAGTTTTCATCAAGATTGGTCCGAGACTCGTTCGATTATTTTTCGCTGATCTTATGATTTTGAAGGCCCACTTGAAAAATTCATTCCGTACATAAAATATACGATTTAGAACTGTATACTTAACTCAATTTTGCCAAAGTTGTGGTTTGGTTCCAATTGAGTAACTACGCTCAACCGTATACATTTTATTAACGTCGTTTATTGTAATAAATAACTTTAATGTTTTTGCCGACATTATGTTTTGCATTAACTTAGAACTACATTACACTTATATAACATATATGTATATGTAAGTTTCATGTAGTATGTATATTTAAAAATTTAATATTTCAACTGTGCAGGAACGGAGAAAGGATACAATATCCTGCGGCCGGGCGGTCTGTCGTAAGAGACGACTAAACAACCCACAGCCAGGTGGTAGGGCATTTGCCCAACTGGATGGCTACCACCCCTGGTCTAGAGTATGCCGTCATAGCAACCTCGAGTTGTGTTCCGGCGGCATTAGTGACCAGGGTCTAGTCTCCCTTAAGAGAGCAGCAGCGCATTTGTAGCACCTTTGTTTGGTGTTGCAAATGTCCATAGGCGATGGTAACCGCTTTCCATCAAGTGGGCCGTCTGCCTGTCTGCTGAGCTCCTGCAATAAAAAAAAATAATAATAATACTAGAATGCAAATTTATGCACCTGTACTTCACACATCTACTTTTTCAGATTAGCTAAGACAAAAAATATATATTTTATAATGTAGGTTGCTTGGAAGAAGTCGCTTTAAATGACTACACCGCCTATTGTTTTACCTTGTAGTTACTAGTATGTAATGCCTCTTGATTTGGTAAAGACGATAATAGGGGAGCGGTCATTTGTTACAATAAATTCTACATATGTCGTAAAAGAGCAGGCGTTGAAATATTATTTTATCATTTAACTTTTAAAACATCGTGATACAAATAATTTTAATTACTTTCAAACAATAATTAATACGCTGTTTGACTCCTCTTGCCTGTAACTACATATAAAGTCATAAGTAGGTCTGCCCGAACACCATCCATGAGGTCGCGAAGTTCTGTCAGTTTATAAAAAGTACCTCAATTGATTGGATGTCCACTGCTCGATTGTCAGGCTATAAAAAACATTAATACGTCTTAGTGTTTTGAATCCTTCAAAAACCACTTTATTTCAAAAGACTATTGTATGGCGACTAAAATGTACGTACAATAAACTACCACTAAAAATTAAGGAACTCAACATCAAAAGTTTTGAATTAAAATTACAACAATTATTAATAAATAAAGCATATTACACAATACGTCATGAGTGTCTTTCTGACCCACATACTGCTACAGGAGTGTGATTTTGTGACATGTGAATTGAGAAATCCTAATTATTGTTACATGTCGACAAAAAGTGAATGCACACCTGCCTGCCATAAACCTGTTTTATTACCTTCCCCGCATTTGGACTTCTTTTGTTTACTTTGTGTTTAAAATTTATAATTAAAAAAAAACATTCTATTGTTATTGTACTTGTTATATGGCAGTCATTAGGCAGGTGTGTCGAACTGATTATAAAAAATCCGATCTCTGCGGGCTGGCAGCCATATTGTATAGGTGCAGCGACGATTACGATACTAGCAAAACGTGTGTACATTTGACAAGCTATATAGTGACGGACTTGGCGCGTCTTATTGAATCGTGCAGTTTGTACTGGTTGCTTCCAGTTATATTTGTACCTGTGTTATACGTGTTTGTATAGTTCTAATAAATTATATTGTAATTCCAACGGCATTTTAATTCGAGTCCCGCACTCGTAACATGTTTGATCATTATTATTATAAATTGTATATTAATTTGTTCCTAGACATGAGTAGTTTTAAATTCAAATATATTGTAAGCTACATATGTGGCAGGACACAGTGATACCTATATTGTTATAATTATGGACATCGTATTCAAACCTGTAACTACAAAATAAATTACTTGGACTTTGACTTTGAATAGATTAATAGGCTGCAAAACATGCGAAGCAAAACCCTACATGTGCTTCAATAACAGGATTCTTATAATGTCTAGTAATCTTTGCTAATAATAAACCGAATGCTGGTGACATTAATATGATTCAGTGTACCGTATTTCACGATCTATTTTCGCAAGTCCAGTCGTATTGAATGTTATTGACAATGAAAATGGAACCGCTTTATTCATAACTTGTTACATACAACTGACTGTCATTGGTACGGAAAATCCTGTTATATAATAACAACCGATGTAGATATTCTGATAATAATAATTCTACAAATATGTTTTCGTAGATTTATTGATTTCTTTATCCGTCTAGGAACGGAGAAAGAATACAATTTCCTGTGGCCGGGCGGCCTGTCGTAAAAGGCGACAAAACAAACCACAGCCAGGTGGTAGGTTGTTTGCCCGTCTGGACGGCTACCACCTCTGGTTTAGAGTATGCCGCCATAACAACCGTGAGCTCTGTTCCGGCATTATTTGCCAGGTGGTAGGGTATTTGCCCGACTGGATGGCTACCACCCCTGGTCTAAAGTATGTCGCCATAACAACCTTGTGTTGCGTTCCGGCATTAGTGACCAGGTTCCAGTTTCCCTTAAGAGAGCAGCAGCGCATTTGTAGCACCTTTGGTGTTGCAAATGCCCATAGGCTATGGTAACCGCTTTCCATCAAGTGGGCCCTCTGCCTGTCTGCTGAACTCTTGCTATAAAAAAAAAAAATTAGGCTATATTCCAGATTCCCTTTAAATAGCGGCAGCACATGTCACCTTTGGTGTTACAAATGTCCATAGGCGGATGGTAACCGCTTTCAATCAAGTGGGACGTCTGCCTATCTGCTGGACTAATGCAATAAATCTATTTTGTGTAGAATAAAAAAAAAAGAATACTTCTATGAGTTCTATGGTAGTATACTTAGTTACTTCCAGCCAGTAAAAGTTTCATCTGTATAGAAATAGTATTCACCCGTATTTCAACGACACGTTAGGTTTGTAAGCTTCGTCTCGTGGGGGTCGAAAAGTCGAAATAAAAAACCAAAATGCTGCGCTTATAACCGTTAAATACGTAGTTTTAAGAAAATGTTAACTGGTTTTGAAAAATTGTATTTATATACCTAGATTAATAATAAAATATTGGACAATTGGCTGTCTGTTCAGTTACAATAAAGTGTATGGTAGAGGTGAAAAAAACTTACTATTTTCGTTTATGCAACTGGAAATACCTAAACAAGTATCTGGGTTAAGATAATTTTTCTTGAAATATTTTTTAGCTCATTCAACCGATATCGGACGAAGCTTTGTTTTACAATTGCACTCTGAGAGAGGTACGGTCACAGTCCCAAGCAACTAGAATTTTTATCTCAATTAGATTTTATGAAATCTTTAATAACCCTAAAACTAAATAAAATGTTACATTGTATGATGTCAATGGACAGAAAACGTCTTATCAGGACCTGAAACGGTGATTTTCACATTGTAAAATTTAAATAAAATACAGGTATTTACACACAATACGCCTATTCCAGGTCTGGCTCCAACCCCTTTGGATTTTTGGATAGTTGCCATCGACAACAACAACGACATTCACAACATAAGTAAACTTCACATAAACAGTGACAGATAAAATGTCACTTTTACGAACTTCAAGTCACTTCATTGCTTCATTCTATACGTTCACATTTTACCAACGTAACGATTTATTGTATAAACGAAATTATACGAAAAAGCCTCTTATTTTTGGAAATCCTCCGTTCCTGCGTCTACACAGGTGCCAGTGTCAATATAGAGATTATTAACTGTTTGAAAAATCGCTAATAATTTAAGTAAATAATAAATTAGTAATAAGTATAACAAACAGCAGATCTTGTTCTTTTTATTGTGCAAGAATAACTTGCTATAGCTATTTCTTCTATTTTCTATTCTTTATGGTTTTTACTAAAGAATGAAATCATATAGGAAACAGGTAAGTCATGCATGGATTGTAATATGTGGAACAAAGAAAAAATATTGAATCTTTAAATCGAGATGATTAAAAATTATTATTTATTTTTAAGAATTAATAAATTATAATTATTAACATTTAGGGATCGTTGTAAATTGAAAGTATGGTGATAAGGATTGAAAAGGAGGTTTGTGCATGTAGAGAAAATGGATGGAAGTTGAATCTCAAAACAAGTGTATAACAGTATTGTGAATGGTAGATTTGGTGCCGGTAGACTACGACGCACATATCATGATCAGCAGAAGTGTTTAAGAAAGGTATGAAGAAGTTAATAAAAGTGGGTGGAGTGAAATGTGTTTGTCAGGATCGTCGCAAGTGGAGATCCAACATCTCGGCCTACCCCCATGGGAAACAGGCGTGATAATATCTAGGGCTTCATAACATATAGGCGTATACGCAAAAATGCCACTTTTTTGTTGTTTAACAATTTAGAAAGTCTTACCAGTATGCAAGTGTACCTAAAAAGAAGGATATTCCAAAATTCAGCCTTATACAATCTAGTTGATTGTATAAGGCTGAATTTGTTTTGTTTTATTCACAATTTTGTACCTTGTGTAAAACTGCACTTTTGTCTATTTGTTATGAAGCCCTCGATATGTATGTATAAATTAACATTTACATTTTTTATGGCAATTAGTACATTTTTATACAATTCTAGATTTTGTCGTGGATTTAGAAGTGACACCATGAATAATGTTTACATATTTTAATATTCACAAAGGCATTCGTAATAAATGATTAATCATGTTTATGATATCATTCCAATTAGTTGTCATTGTTTTCGTATTGTTGGTAAAAGGGAATCAAATTATTTTCCTATAACTTGAATGAATGACGAAGAAGGAAAACGTTCCAGGGTACCCATCTACTATTACAATAGTATCATAATGATCGTACATCAGATTAAAAAAAAACATTATTTAAAGGAACAATTCTAAAAACTAGTGGTCGTCCGTGGTCGAAATTCGACCATAATAATTTATTTTAAATCTAAGTTTGAACATTATTAAGGTTATACTCTCAAAGACTATACTTCTATAATCAGAGATTTCACCAAGGCTACACTGTTAATTTGACTTTAACAACAAACAAAAGAGTATATGCGTATGTGTCAAATACATGGTAGTGGATGTAGTGTTTTTGAAGTTATACTTCTTTTGGCGCGTTAGGGAAAAATTATGAGAGTAAATTTTTACGATGCGCGCGCACATCGTCACGAAAAATCCACACCCTGAAGATAGATATAGTCAACATTTTAGTTTTTCTATTGTTAGTGTCGTTTTTTCTACAAACGTAGAATAAGGCGAAAGATAAAATTTTTGAAATGATTTTTATCTTGTTAGGCCAAAGAAGTATAACTTCTAACGCGTGCACATAATTTTATTGATTTGATGTATTTTTTTATGCATAATTAAAAAGAAACTTAGCATTCTACACTCACGCTGTATATAAACTGTGTGCGAAATTGCATACTCCCCCGTCCGCGCAATTTTCGTAAATAGGGTTACAAAGCTTTTGCTTCACGTATTAATATATAGAAGATAATGACAAGTTACAAAAACATAATTTATAAGTTTTCAAATAAGTAACTTGGTAGATATATTACATAAGAATATGTCAAAGTCAAAGTCAAAGTAATTTATTTTGTGTATACAGGTTTGAATATGATGTCCATAATGATAACAAATAGGTATCGCTGTATCCTGCCACACATGTAGCTTACAAAATAATATAATTTAAAACTAATAATGTCTAGATTAATATACAATTTATAGTAATAATACTGAATAATAATTATGATTCCTCATGTCACAAAATCAGACTCCTGTATCAGTATTTGGGTCACAAAGATACTCATGTATTGTGTAATATGCTTTTTTTTATTAGTAATTGTCTTAATTTTAATTTAAAGCTTTTGATGTCGAGTTCCTTAATTTTCAGTGGTAATTTATTAAAAAATTTAGTCGCTATACAGAAAAGACTGTTTTTTGTTATGTAACATTTTAATGACGTATAGTTAAGGTGGCGAAGACCGTCAGTGGGTTCCCCCACTCCATCCATTTCTGATTATTTCCGTATTTGAATAGTTATGACAACAACAAATCAATGAGTGAAGCTAAGAAATTATTGAATTCGGTCTTCGAATTGTAGTTGTAGCTTTAAATTCCGTTTAAAAAAAGTTATAAAACGGGCAGTGTATAAACTTACCCCATTGACGGATCTCTACTTGACCTACCTTGAATATATATAATATATACAGATGTGAAACTGAATTTGTTTCTTCCCTCTTCACTTGTTTAAAAATTATCCGATTATCATAAAATTGGTCAATAGTTTTCTCTGTTCTTTGTAGTGATTTTTTTAAATTTCTTTATGTTGTATGTGGAGGCTTATTAATAGTTTACATACATTTGTAATTTACATAAAATAAAGATAAATAAAATAAAATATCAGAGATAAATGGAGAGCGTGTTTATGCTGTAAACTGGGATAGTTTTCGCTGGATACGCATCTATAGTTTTATGCGAACAAATCTACTTGGAAAGTTAAGTACGTACAAGGTTCAGCAAACAACGTGCCACGTGGCACCTGGATTAGATATGATTATTCTATTTTAACACCATTAACCCTAAAACAAAGAAACATTCTATAAAATAATTTAAGTACTTATAATATTAAATAAAAACAACTTGATTAGGTACCTAATCAAAAGTTGTGTTGAAATATATGCATTGGTACCTACCAATGCATATATTTCAATTTCCAATGTTTCTAACGTTTAATAATAGACCTTCCATTAGCGTTCGATTCAAACCTTTTTATTTAAAAATAAATGATGGACTCGTGCAAAACACAGGATCATGCGCGTAAATCTCACAAAATCACAGTTACAATGATGTTCTAGCGTAATTGTATCAATACTAGGTATTTGGGGCATGCATAGGTATTATATAATATTACAAATGTGAAAGTTTATTGTGTTGCTCAATCACGTCAAAACCGCTAAACGGATCTGGATGAAATTTGGCGCAGAGATAGATTATTTATAGTTATGGCTACTTTTTACCCCGAAAAAATGTACCGTGGGATAACTCTGTATATAAAATTTATATTAACGCGAGCGAAGCCGCAGGAAAAGCTAGTATTAAATAAAAAGAGCTCTAACTTTAAGTAGGTATCTAAAAGTTCCCAATGTTTCTAACTTTTAATAATAGAACTTCCATTACCGTTCGATTCAGATATTTATATGTAAAAATAAATGATGCACTCGTGCTAAAACATGATCATGCGCGTAAATCTCAATAAATCACAGTTACAATGATGTTCTAGCCAGCGTAATTGTATCAGTATTAGGTATTTGGGACATAAAATCTAAGTGTAATGACCTCGGGGCGGCGCGGCGTGCTCGGGGCAACCTTGTGCGACCGCTGCGCCGCGCGTCTCCATGGCGGCCGCGCGGCGGCGGGTTGCGGCGGTCTCGGTCGAAATTTAAAATTTCGAACGGGGGCACGCCAACTGTCACGTAGTCCCGCCCGGTGTACTAATCTCCGGGAAATCGAAAGGGTGACGCGCGTCACTAATGCATTATTTACCAGTTTTATATCATGAACTTGATAACACTGTACCAAGGTATAAATATGTAAACTAATCTGACACAAGTACATACCTACATACATATTATCACGCCTGTTTCCCATAGGGGCAGGCAGAGAATTGAGACCTCCTGAAACACAACGTTCGCTTCGTCTACTGTCATTAACCTCTTCATACGTGAGCGTTTATTTGAGATGCTTTTAACTGGCCTCTTTTTAACACTTCTGTTATTTGATAGTGGTGTGTACGTCGCGGTCTACCGGGATCACCTTTACCATTCACAATACTGTCATGTACCTACTTGTTTTGTAATTCTACTTTTATCTATTCTCTTTACTGTCCAAACCTTAGCATTCCTTTTTCAACACAATTAAACTGTTTTAAATTACAGTTATCCAAAACAGCTTGTTATTGATAAAATAATACGTATGTATTTACTGCAGTAGAAGACTCTTTCACACAACTAGTAATAATTCCTTTTGGTGTAACTGCGCAGTGAACCAATTTTAGTAGCGCGGGGAACTACAATCTAGGGCGTAAGAAACGTGTAAGCGGAACAATGCTAAGAATGCATAGCAACACTGGCTTTCCGCTTGCGAATAAACTTCAATATATATTATTTACATGTCAGAAAATCTGTTTTCTGCGCAAACCAAAATTAACGATCAGAATTAAAAGTTGTGTAAAACGTAAATTGTAACGAACTCGAAAACATTGTAACAAGGTACTTAGATAATATGTAATATTAATAATTAAAATGTTCTTATTTACATTAAATGTGTCCAAATTGGCTTGTTACCGGTAATATAGTGAATATTTAATTCAATGACAGAGTCAATTAGGTAAGTACTTATATATTTGTTTTGTAATACAATGTCATGCACGTACTACAAATGGTAATTTAAAAAGCCCTCATAAAGTTCATTAGAGGCCGGTTATGCATTGGAGAATTATCAATGTCAATCAAGGTGACCACCACCAGGTGGGGCGTCTACCTATGTCTGATTTTACTAATACATATATACCTCTACCTATTATGTATTACATTCTAAAAGTCAAAATCTGCACGACTTGAAACGAATTATTGTTCCGTCTTTGATTTGAAAATAAACACCAAATTTTTTCCAAAATCTGCTATTTATACGATACGAAAAACGAATTAATATTATATTGAATGCCTAATTATAAATGACCGTTTTTGGTTTTTGTCTGTCTTTCAAAAAGGGTGTCTCGAATGACTTAGAAACCACTCAACGGATTTTAATGAAAATTACAGGGAATTAGAAACAAGGAATTTCATCTTTAATTTTGTCTGTGTTATTTACTTACGTTGCAGGGTATAGAAAATATGACATTTTTAATCTCTCGCGAACGAATTCACGGGTAAATCTGTCTTTTTTAAGCGACTTTAAAAAGAAGAAGATTCTCAGTTCAACTGTGTTTTATTAAGTTTGTTACGCGATTTCTCCGTCAATTGTAGAACTTGTTTTTCGAAAGAGAGTACTCCTTAGTTTTACATTCCTTCGCCTATCCACTGCCCACAATTTGCGGCATGACACGTCCGCAAACTTATGACGCCTGCACACACTTCATCATATTATGATAATTCTTTTACGGTGCAGGCTGTCAAACTTTGGAATATGCTGCCTCTTACTGTCAGAAAGGCCAAATCCTTACCAACATTTAAAAATTACCTCAGAAAACACAAAAAGCTATGTCTGATTAACAGAATATAATCATGCTAATATATTTATTATAATAACTTATGTATTATTGTATATATATGATTACGTATAAATGTATGTATTTGTATATTTATTTCTTAAAATAGTTTGAGTAGGTATTTATGTAACTATTGCCTTTTTCCTGCACCACCTATATCGCCTGATTCAAATTTCTTTCATTTAGGTTGCCTGGAAGAGATCGCTTTGAGCGATAAGGCCGCCTATTGTACTGCCTAGAAAATATTGTATGTTTTTGTAATTGTATATTTTGGTGTGCAATAAAGTGTTATCTCTCTCTCCCTCTCTCTCTCTCTCTCTCTCTCTCTCTTTCTCCTGATATGGTCAAGTCAGGCTCTGATGAGTAGAAATCGAAAACAACTCTCGAATATTATAGACACGCACATCGTATTTAATTGTTTTTGCTAAAGCTATTAAGTATTTCGGTTATTTAAAAGTAGAAAAAAATTAAACCTGATGCAGTACTTAAATGACAGCTGTGCCACTAAAAACGAAACTACAACACAAATAATTAAAAAAATATTATTATTAAAGCAGTGAAAGTGGTCGTTTTGTGCTCGGTTATTGACCGTTAAGTCCTGAGTTCAAATACCGAACTTGACACCAAGACAAATGTAATTAAAATTCATTTCAACAACATTTTTCAGCAGAGTAAGTTTACGGTATGTATTATTAGGACTGCGTAGTTTAATGACAGTAATGGCTCTACGCGGGAAATTAAAATAAAAAATTGCGTGTGATATGACAATGTACCTACATTATAATATTGTTACATGGCGACAAAAACTGGATGCACACCTGCCTGCCATAAACCTGGTTTATTAACTTTCCTTTCATTTGGACTTCTCTTGTTTACTTCGTGTTTAAAATTTGCAATTAGACAATAGCCTATTGTTATTGGATTTGTTTACCCGTCGCAGGTGTGCAGATTACGGTTTCTCGGAAACCTCAGTTCACGCAGTCCTTTGTTGTATTGTACAGTCCAGCATAAAACGATTCCCGAACGGGGGGGAGGAGATAGTCAAGCGAGGATTCCGTACGAGCAAGACGTACATTCGATGAGCGATATGGTGACGGACTTTGCGCGTGTTATTGAATCGTGCAGTTTGTACTAGTAGTTTCTAGTTATATTTGTACCTATGTTATACGTGTTTGTATAGTTCTAATAAATTCTATAGTAATTCCAGCGGAATTTTTAATTCGAGTCCTGTAGCTCGTAACAATATAGTAAGGGAGATGCTGAAGATCGGCCTTCATCCATCTGATAACCAGATGATACATATTTTTTATCATATTGATTTGTAAAGAAGCATAAGATAGCTTGCCAATCGAAAAGTGTCCATTGCTAGCCTATCCACTATACTCTAGCTATAAAAAATACTATGTTTGTTTGTCTATAAATTTATTTTCTACCAATTTAATAACAAGTTGAGGTAGTTATTAAAAGCCATTAAACAACATGAGAATATTTTTAATTGAAATTTTATATGAAAAGTTTTGATACGCAGTTGTCCAGCTGAATGAGAATGATGAAATTTAATAACTCCCATGCGGCCGGTGCAAAAGGGCTTAATATGAATGTATTCGCAAACAGGATGTGTATGTAATAATTTAGAGCAACGAAATTCGTGAAAGTAGCTATCAAGTAAGGCAAGGCTTATTGCCGCGCACAGAAAGTTTAAGTTACAATTAACTTAAACAATTATTTAAGTTTGGAATACGCTGTCTCTTACGGTCAGAGAGGCCAAATAATTGCCAATATTCAGAAATTTACTCAGAAAGCACTATTTGTCCTCAAATAGTGTTAAGTTTACATCTGGTAAACTTAACATAATCATGCTATATTATCTTAATATATATAAATTACGTGTCACGTTGTTTGTCCGCGATGGATTTCTAAACTACTTAACCGATTTTAATCAAATTTGCACACCGTGTGCAGTTTGAGTGCAGTTTGATCCAACTTGAAAGATAGGATACTTTTTATACCGTTGCAACCGGTAGGTGGCGCTGAGATCGGGTTCTAGTATCCTCCTAACCACCGGGAGCGATTTTGGTGATTTTGTTTTTCTGTGTTTGAGTGTGTCCCCGGATGACTAAAATCCATAATTGGAACCCGTAGGTGGCGCTAGGATCGGGTCCTAGATTTTATTTTTTCAGAGCAGGACAACGTCTGCCGGGGCCGCTAGTATTTATATATAAGTTATAATAATAAATGTATGTATTAACGTCGGAAGTAGCTTCGATGAACCTGCAGCCCACCTCTCCACACCCTTTAGCCACGCATATCCATGTTGCCCCTCGCCAATCTTGTACGGCATTATTTTGTATCCCTTGCAGGGAGTGGTGAGTCACCGTTTGCCCATTTTGTCCATTATATCCGAACATTGCGACGGGCAGACGCCATAGTCCCCATAGTCCAGATCCCTAGTTCCAGTAGCAGTTCATCCCAATAGCGCGGTACCTTTTGTTTTCATTTCCTGCAATAGTCCTACACTGACCGGGGCTTGTCCTTGGGTGCATTTTTATATGATCTAGGCTGGGATAATCGCTGATCAGTATCACGCCATATTTACATTAAAATTGTCGAAAGGGCCTCTACGTGTTGGCCTTCCCATGGCCCCATGCTAGCCCTCCAAAAGTCTCGGGCCATCATTATGACCCGTGGTCTTGAGAGACATACAAATAATGTATGTATATTTTTTTTTAAATTATCTTAAGTATTTACATACTTTATATTATTACTTATCATTTTTGTACATTACAAACAGGTCACAGTTTAACTAAAATTTTATCACAAAAAATATTTTGTAAAAAATAACAAGGTAGGTATATATATCTAGGGTCTCAGCCGTACTATATATATAGCAACAGGCAGCGAAAAATATATATAGTTCAATTGGCAATAATATATAGCCAATTGTACTATATATTTTGTCGCTAATTCAATTTCCACGCTTTTTGTTTTGATTCTTATGAATATTTTGAAGAAAACAAAAAGACACCTTTGTTGGCGTAAAGGCGTAAAAAAGTAGTAATAAATACACATGAAAAATTCAATAACGAATTAAATAAAATATGAAATAAATAATGAAAATTCAATAAGCACTTTTTCCCCGAAATTTCCAAAAATACTATACTTTTACAGCTTTAAAACAAACACACTATATTTTCCTTAAAAAAAGGTGGCAACCCTACAATTAACCCTTGTCCTGCAACACCTATATCGCTAGATTAGGTAAGAATTTAATTTAATTTAGGATACCGGGAGAGATCGGTATAAGCGACAAGGTAACAATTGTATTGTCTAGAATCTCTAGAAAATATTGTAAATATGTTTTTGTTTGTAATTGTATACTTTGGTGTGCAATAAAGTATTATGCCTGTCCTCGACCAGCCAGCTTACTTATTTAAGGCAGATATGTAGACAGAACAGTTAAACACATAACATATAATATTATATCTATCTATGTTAATAATACTATATAACTATGTAAAAAAATCAACAAATATTGTTTAGGTATTGCACATTTGAATGTAGTACAAACTATAACAAGTTTCATACAGCCTAAATTGTAACAAGTCGATGAAACAGCGTTGAACTTGTCCCACATTCATGTCGACCCGCCTGGCAACTAACCCACGCGACTGATGGACGGACGTCCTAGCAATTATGTACATATTCAAACAGCATCATTTTTCAACAGTTTTTTTCAACGACACTATTTTTAAAAATGTAGAACAAACGACCTTGAAAACTTTATTCGATTAGGAGCTGGGTTTCTTTATAAGTGCTATCTATATTTATCTTACCATGTAGTTTTAAAATTGAAACAGTAATAATTAATAAAACATGAATTGATAGTAAATTTCGGAAATGAAATTTCCATTATTTACTATAGTCTGGATGTCCAAAGAGTAGTCCGCTATAACCTATAACACTAGCATAACTTGCTTAATTTAGGGAGATACAATGTGTATTAGGGATATATGTAGGCATACACTTATTGTATATCCCCAAGTTCAGGAAGCTACGGGCAATATTCAACGGACTACTCTGGTGCCGATCACAAACATTGTAAACAACGGAGAAAATTCGGTTCCGAAATTTACCATACCAAGAATCGAACCCGGAGCTTCTGGGTTGCGTTAAGGTAGGCCGACAAAACTAAGCCCGTTCAACCAAAGAGAACGTCAATTATTTAAAGAAAAGAAAAAGAAAGAAACCAAAAATATATAGAGTGAAAAAATTTACTTAGAACGTTTGACGTTGTAGAGTAATACTGAACCTGTTATCTTGATTACACTTCTTAGGTCCGGTATGATATAACGATCTCACAGAATATCCGCCTGAAACGGTTAGATGAGCTAATCCTATTTCGTGCCATGCATGTGTTCAGCAGACAGGCAGACGGCCCACTTGATGTAAACCGGTAACCATCGCCTATGGACATCAAAGTGAAGACATGGAATCTGATTAATATGTGTTAAATATGTAATATATTAAATGTAATATTTTGCATTAAAATACTCAATAATTTTTGAGCTTGGTAAAAATATTATAAAAATAATAAACCATATAATTATCCTAATGTTCTATATTTATCTCATTCTCTAGTACGCTTCATTTCTGAAGTTTCACTTCTGCCGTGTGTCATATATTTATACTTATACTATATTATACTAAGATCTAGAAGACGTAGAATATATACGAATTCAAGTCATAAGACCACCTATTATTCAATAAATTAGGTACATACATACATGTTTTCGCCTTATCATGAACTTACATATTTATCGATAGTGTCAAAAATAATACAGGGACATATAGTACTGTCAGAACTGTGCATTATATATTCTGAATCTATGCCAATATAGTTATGTTAATATTTATTGTAACATGGCAAATAAATTAATCAATTGAATACAAAATTATAAAACCAAAATGTGATACTTTTTAATATCAAAAGGACAGAACAGAATAGAATATACTTTATTGCATACTAGCTGCGCCCCGCGGTCTCTCCCGCGTGGAGATTGAAAATCGTCCTATTTTGAATAATTCAAAATTAAATTCCAAAATAAAGTAGCTTAAGTTACTCCTTATTACATCAGCTACCTGCCAATAAAAGTCCCGTCACTATCGGTCCAGCCATTTCAGAGTTTAGCCGGAACAAACAGACAGACAGACAAAAATTGTAAAAAATGTTATTTTGGACTATGTACCGTATACCGTGCATGTAGTAAAAAGCGGTTATTTCAATATTATAAGCAGACACTCCAATTTTATGTATATGTATAGACAAGACAGTAGTTGGAATCAGTAATATTCTATAGTATTTTCTTAGGCATAAATATTTAATATTTTTTCTGTCAAGGTGACATTACTGCTTGGCACTAACGGAAGACCAGCGTTGGTTGTTATCAACCAGCACTTGCCGAGTTAGGACATGTTTAAGGTAAGTTTAACCTTTGGCTTTTGTTAAACTGTTTATAGAATTGAATAGAATAGAAATATAGTTAATTGTACAATAAATCAATGAAATAATACACAAAAACAGCTTAGAATTAGGTAGAAATGGCGGCCGCATCGCTCACAGCGATCTCTTCCAGGCAACCTTGGGATGGAGAGAGAAATATGGCACAAAAGCAGGCAGGGATTGATGCACAAAATTTAAAAAAATGTTACACATTTTACATATTATTATAATTATGTATGATTTCCATTTTAAATAACTCTAAATAAACATTATTTTCTTTCTTCTTTCTAATAACAATATTTTACATAGTACAATCGACAATCTTATCGCTTACAGCGATTTCTTCCAGACATCCTTCTGGAAAAAGTTTTTACTTAAAAGAATGAGTCCAGTGTGCAACATATGTAGATAGGTTTCAATATTATAAACGTTCAAGTTGAACTATTTTAATTCGTTTAAAGAACAATAAAGTGTTTGTTCAACTATCTAATATCTGTGTGATTTATCTTAGATAACATAATCATACGGTATCCGATAAACACGAACAGCTGAAGCCCGGCTTCACCTCTCAGATTTGCCACATGACGTTTGGTTCACACGGCTTCTGTGGAGCGACGTCATATCAGGGCAAGACGTTGCGCCCGCGGCGTATGCAACGTGCCAGAAAGAGAGAGTGTCACAGGTGTGCACTGGGCGCACTGCGCAGGCAGCCGGCACATCAGCTGTTCGCCGCTCGTGCCGTCGCGTCCGGCCCGTTGTGCCGGTTGCCGTCTGCATTGTGGGCGCAATGAACTACGTACACATACATACGTATATCTCGCTTCTTTAGATGAACAGTGTATTTTATCTCAAGGGTACAGTAATAAGCTTCATGTTTTTGTTCCAAATCAACTCTTTCCCTTGGTTGCCGTTTGACATTGCTTCACAGATTTTACTTAGTTTGTGAAAGTAATTCTTAATCAATTACTTTAATAAATATTACTAACCTATAGAGACTAATAAGTAATTTAATTTTAACCTAATGTGTCGTCCATAGGCCTTAGGCCTCGTCTGTTAGGGCGCATTCACCTGTTCTCGTTACTTTTTACTTCGTCAGGTTTCTTGTTTTTCATTACATTCTTTTCAGTTCTTTTCGTGGGCTTCTGTTTATTTTTATGCTATCTTATCCACTTCACAGAAATCGATCTTTATAAGCTACACTGTGATTTGGTATAAAAATATAGTGTTTTTTTAGAAATCAACCGATACGATTTGTAACAAGGGTAATCGATTTTTCAAAAATGTAATAATACCACTGTAGTGTTCGTCATGTCGGCCCCGAGACTAAGAGTTTTTTCGCTATTTATTAAAGTTTAGGATTAGGCCCTGAAAAATTAAAACTGTAATACGCAGGCAAGGTATTTATTTAGGTTTATGGCTTGCAGCAAAGCCTTTAAGCCAGATTACAATGTAGTTTCTTAATTTACTTAAGCCTATGTATAATAGCTCAGCTCAACTGTAGGTTATCAACTGACACCATTCAATGGAATTCTTGTGACAACTCGAAAGGCCACATTTGACTATACAGTTCACATTTCTCACACACACATAATTAGTACTCAAAACTATCAATATCCTACAACTACTGTTCATTATAGAGCAATTTTACAAATTTTTAGAAAATAAAGCTGCACAGGACGACACCTCCTTTCAGTTCTCGCCAAAAATTAGTAGGTAAGGTAAGTTTATTAGATATAGAAAGCAAAGGTAAATGCTTGACAGCCTGCGCATAATGAAGGATGCGTTAGAGATTTTTTCTTCGTTAAGTAAAAAAAATATTTAACCGAGGAAAATAGACCATATCTCAAAAACTGCTTAACGCATATTGTTTAAACTAATTTTCTTTTATAGTATTTGTTATATACCAACCACTTTGATTTTCCAGAATTTTCCACCTCACACTAATACAGTGGACAGGTGCAGACGGTGGTCGTGGCCTACCTATATATACATTCTGACTTTCTTTCTCTAAAACAACACACTGATTTATGGCCGGGTCTTATATCTTACTATACACTCAACTTCCTTACTATCGCAAGAAAATTGTCATTATTTGTATGGAGCTAATGTAAAATTATATACGATACTGAAAAAAATGAACGGCTGGTATGATATAGAAGTGCTTGAAAATCAACGTAGTATAATAACCGCTTCACCTTGTCAGTGACAGCCTTTTTGTCTAATTAAGAAGAACACCTTTATATTGGGACGCATAATATCTTAACAGACATGATTTATTGCTTGCGGTTAATGGATAGACTCACGCATTCTATTGATCAGTCGTAATAATACTTCGCTTACGGCATTTATAAGTCAGAAATATATTTTCTCTAAATAAAAGGGAAAAGCGGTTGTTAATTTTTTTATTTATTGTGAAGCGAAGAACAGGTGGATGGCCCACATATTGAAAAATGATTACCGTCGCCAGGTGCGAAGCAAACGTGTTGTCAGCCTTTAGGAAGGGATGTGCGCAAAATCTCCCATGATTCCATCGCAGGGGTCCGCGCATCGTGGGGATGCCACGGGTCCAACCTCTGTTAGTGAAGTGGGTCAGGCCAGTGGCCACAGCCAGGTGGTACGGCATTTGCCCGACTGGATGGCCACCACCCCTGGTCTAAAGCATGTCGCCATAACAACTTTGAGTTGTGTTCCGGCATTAGTGACCAGGTTCCAGTCTCCCTTAAGAGAGCACCAGTGCATTTATAGCACAAACACTAATCAATGGATTTAGTTAAAATTTATTTTTGATTGAAACTATCTCTTATGTGAAGTTATTTTATTGCCTGTTTTTTTGCACGTGAATTGTGTTAGAATATATTGTAACATGATTGTGTCCACGTACTTTTTGTGTAGCAGCATATATGCAGAATACAATTTTCTGCCAAGTTTCATAGAGATGGTATATCTCTATAGTTTTTTTTATAGATACTGGTTTAAGATACATACATGCACAGACGGCGAAACAGACAGGGATATGGGGTATGAAATATAATATAAATAGGGTTCTTTTTCTACTAACACATCTGTATTGAACCTTAATAAACATTTCTGAGCGTGTGCATCTCCATTTTTAATCAGTATAATACGTTTGAAGAAGTTTTTAGAAAGCATGCGATAAAGATTATACAGCGATAACACGCTATAAAAAGAACGACAAGAAATAGAAACAAAGGTAGCGTTGAGTTGTCCATATAAAGGACCGAAACAGGTTTCCCGTGGAAAGGCATCTGGCACTAATTGATATTGCGTTTACTGCAGTTTGTTATGAATAAAATCGAGTCGAGACGACTTGTTATAATATTCTTCTTTTTGTTAGGTACTGCGCGATTTAAAAACGGAATATAGTGTATTAACAGTACAATATAATAATGTCCTACATATAATGTTACGGTTGCCTAAATTATGTAGCGCTTTAGAGATGTTAACAGAAACAAGACTCCCCGGTTTTGCGGCACTAATACGATCATAGCGAATGATATGGGACTGGAATAGGGGCCTTCCCCTAGGGAAGGTTGGATGAGGCGGGAGAGCAAGAAGGCCATCGGACCTCTCTCATAACATGAAACACAATTGCTTAAGACTAACCGTTTTACGCCGATGTTCTGTGAGAGCATGGTATCACATCGATCGACCCGGCCCTAAGAGATGTGATCAGGATCACTTCCGGCATGGTTTCTTCCACTTCACCTACCAGACTGTCAGAAAGTTGGTCTCGAATAGGCTCCGAAAGGGTTTAACGGTTTGTTTCCTCCCCTCCACTCCATGTACACCTTGCATACTTCAACGTTTATTTGTATAGCTATAGGATTTTTAATGAATTGTTCCCCATTGCTCCTCCCGCCTAGCATAAGACCTTGTTGTCTATATTGTATATATTTCATTGGGTGAATGAATGAAAACACTTTATTGTTCACCAAAAATTAAAAGCTACGTTCTTAAAACTAAGTACAGTACATGGTGAACAAAGGGCGGCCTTATCGCTTAAAGCGATAAGGGTGCTTAAAGCTTAAGGGTGACTTATATAATAATAAAATGCCTTGTAATATAACATTTAAGTAAACAATATTATATCTACCAGAGTACTCCTATCCCTGTGAGGGGAATGTAGCTATAATATTAAAAATAGCAAAAATGAGGTAAATCTATTTAATGGCCCGTTCTTAATTAATCTTAACGACCATTCATTCGGCTTACTATCGGTTAAAATATAAGCTCCATAAAAATAATGTCAAAATCGTACCAATTGTGAGGTAAATGAATGAATAGAAAGATATAGAAAACGGCCATTAACGAAAGCTATAATATATATGATCGGATTAACTCTGTATTAACTATTTGAGTGCTTATTAATTTCAACTAGATCTAATAACTGGAAATGTTTGACTATAAAATAATAATTATGGAAGTCATAGAGTAGTAAATACACAGAAGAGTTAGTTCGAGTGAGCATTCGTGTGTCTGTGCCATGGCTTTATTTTTAACCGACTTCGAAAAAAGGAGGAGGTTCTCAATTCGTCGGGATCTTTTTTTTTTTTTGTTGCTTTTTTTTTATGTATGTTCGCCGATAACTCCGTGATTTATGATCCGATTTACGTGATTCTTTTTTTGTTCGACGCGGAATAGCTTCCAATTGGTCCCCTAAAAATTTGACATAGTTTGGCCCAGTAGTTTTCATTTTATGAACATTTTTCATGGAAATAATTTTCACTCCGTTCCATATGTTCGCCGATAACTCCGTGATTTATGATCCGATTTACGTGATTCTTTTTTTGTTCGACGCGGAATAGCTGCCATGTGGTCCCCTAAAAATTTTACATAGTTTGGCCCAGTAGTTTTCATTTTACGAACATTTTTTTGTTCCCGGTTCTTGGGACCTATATTTTTTAAGAAGCGCGGCACCATTCGTGGGTCCACCCATACATAGGTAGACACTAAAAAGTAACAAATAAAATTTAAAAACTTCGTTTAAAAAAACCGACTTCAAAAACTAAAAAACTAAAATGTATAAAATAATTTATTTCTTAAGCTATTATTATTAATATATATTATCTAAAACATCTTGAAGTCGGTGCAAAGTAAAACATAAAAATTACTATATTTTGAAAATTACTAAGCACCGACTTTAAGATGTTTTAGATAATATATATTAATAATAATAGCTTAAGAAATAAATTATTTTATACATTTTAGTTTTTTAGTTTTTGAAGTCAGTTTTTTTAAACGAAGTTTTTAAATTTTATTAACTGAAGCGTTTGTTCATGTGTATTGGTTTTTGAAGTGATAACTTCTTATGGGAGGGTAAACCGCTTCGTTACGTAACGCGTTATGGCGCCGGTCTGTCTGGCTTCCCTTTCTCGCACGCATACGGCAGCGGTAGGCAGGCTCCTCCTCTCTCACTCTAACCTAGCTAGCCGTATTTCGGTAATTAGATTAAATAATGATACTAATAATGTACATGCACAAACTGCTAATTTATAGATTCAAGAATTGTAACTAAGAATAAAATATATTTTATAATCAATAATATTTTATTCATAAATAACCTTTCCATATCATATTAATATACATAAAATTTAAGTATTAACCTAAGCTTTTCTCAAGTTAAACAATTTCAATATTAAATAGTTTTAGTGTTTGAGGAACATGTATAAAGGTGTTCCCATATTAGTCGGAACTGATTCGGCAAATACAAGCCATAAAGAGCTTTACTCCAACGACATAACGGCATAAATGATATCGTCCTCACTGTTTAAATTCTGGTTCCTATATTTTAGCAACCGTTTATTTGCCTTACTATCCGTTAAAATTGGATATAAACTCCATACAAGTAATATCAAAGTTAAGCCGATGATGAGGAAAATGAATGAATGGTATGATATAGGACTTGGCCATAAACGAAAGCTATATATATAATCGGATTATCTTCATATTAGCTATTTGAGCGCTTATTAATTTCAAATAGATCTCATAAGTGGAAATGTTTGACTATAAAATAATAATCATGGAAGTCTTAGAGTAGTAAATATATTTTTTTTTTTTATTGCAGGAGTTCAGCAGACAGGCAGACGGCCCACTTCATGGAAAGCGGTTACCACCGCCTATGGACATTTGCAACATCAAAGGTGCATAAATGCGCTGCTGCTCTCTTAAGGGAGACTGGAACCTGGTCACTAGTGCGGGAACATAACTCAAGGTTGTTATGGCGGCATACTTTAGAGCAGGGGTGGTAGCCATCCAGTCGGGCATATGCCCTACCACTACCACCTATAGTAGAATTATTTTGTCCGTGCAGTTTGAGTCATAAATAATCGGAGTATTTCGTTCTCTCTTCCACTCACGGGCCTTATGGGCGGGCATAGTGATTGCGCATTATGGTTGTCGATAAGCGTTATCGATAGTGTATTTGGTTTTGTCATTTTGTGGGTTAGTGATAAAAATGAAAGAAAAAAATAGATAAAACAATGTATGTATTAAAATAAGAATAATAGTGATTTAAAATAAATTATTAATTAGGTATCTATGTATTAAAAAACTATAAGTACAAAAGTTTAGAATGTAACAAAATAAATATAAATACTTATATCTAAGTTTAAAATTAACAGCAAATAAGATAATAATGTTTTTTATAAGAATGATAATCTTTCTTTGATAAGAATGAGTTTTTATCGTTAATGGCGTTGCGCCCGCGCAACATACTCACCGCCCTAGCTGGGCTGAGGCCGAGTTTGATTTATGACCCAAACTGCACGGACATAATAATTCTACTATAGCTGTGGGATGTTTTGTCGCCTCTTACGACAGGCCTCCTGGCCGCAGGCAATTGTATTCTTTCTCCGTTCCTGCACGGATATACAGAGAGTTGGTTCGACTGAAGCTTTTATTCATGTGTATTATTTTTTAGTGTGTGAAGAACATGTCTAAGAGTTTGGCTCCCTAAATTGGAGCAAGATTAAACAGCTGATGAACACAAGACCACAACGAGAACGCCTAATTTGTTATTTTAAGAATGCTTCCGCTTTAGGAAAATTTAATAAAAATTGTTGATAAACTTATACAAAGAATTAGAAACTTACGCCAAAAACATAAATAATGAGGTGTCTTTAGGACTCCTGATGGGAACGAAGTTCACCTTAAATATCTTAAAATTCTCAAAAAGCTGTTAATAAGCTTCGAAAACTATAGAAAACTTTCGGAAAACATCGAAGAAAATAAACAAATTTTATCAAAAAATTATGTATAGAAATATATTAACAAAGAAATTGTATCAATATCAGCATATATTACATCAATAGATCTTATTTCATAGCATTAACATTTGATATTGTATAATAAAGCAAGAAGTGCCGGAAAAGTATTTTTTCACTTTTTTCGGTCTCACTCCCATCCGCTCAGAGCGTGTAACGCGCGATAAGAAACTTCGATGTATAATTAAATTTGATGAATAAATTTAATATTAGTTTGTATATATAGTTTATTTTTACTTTAATTTATTTATAATTTATTTTATTTTTAATTAGGTGTTTGAAATGTTATTTACATGTAATAAAATTTACTATTCTGTATGGCGATTAATAAATAAAAGATTATTATATATAATCATCTGTGCAGGAACGGAAAGAATACTATTTCCTGCGGCCGGGTGGCCTGTAGTAAGACGCGACAAAACAATCCAGGGCCAGGTGGTAGGGTATTTGCCCGACTGGATGGCTACCATCCCTGGTTTAAACAACCTTGTATTCCGGCATTAGTAGCCAGTTTCCAGTCGCCCTTTAGAAAGCGGCACATTGGTAGACCATTTGGTGTTACTAATGTCCATAGGTGACGGTGACCGTTTTCCATTAGGTAGGCCGTCTGCTTATCTGCTGAATCCATGCAATAAAAAAAATGACAGTCACTCTTTTAAGTGGATTATAAACTGAAAACACATTAATGGCCGTACTTATAATCGATTGTTAAATTTTTAGAAACTGCTCAGCGACTGATTAGTGATAACCTTACCCATGAACTCTTCTTAAGCGTAAGAGGTGGTAAAGTAGGTAGCTCATAAATAACTGTTATAAATAACCAACACCTCTCTTTTCTTTCACCATATCCCAATTAATTGGGGTCGGCACAATATGTATTTTCCTTCCACACTCTTCTATTCTGACATACATCTTCTGTCACACCACAAATCATCATATCATCCTTCACGCAGTCCATCCATCTTTTTTTTGGTCTACCTTTACATCTGTACCCATCCATCTTGTAGTTTAACATTATTTTTGTCACGTGACTTTCATCCCTCCTCATATCCCATACCAACTTAGTCTTCTTCCTCTCAAAAAATAACCAACACCGAGAGGTAGTTTAATGAAAAAAAGATATTCATTGATTAGGGGCTTATGACTCTTATTTAAGAGAAGGCTAATCCTTTCTCAACGAGATTATTATAAGTAAAAATTCAACATAAGCTACTGACGTAATCTTATACTAATATATAAAGCAGACGAGTTTATTTGTTTGTTTCTTTGCTTGAACGCGCTAATTTCAGGAACTACTGGTCTGATTTGAAAAATTATTTCAGTGTTAGATAGCCCATTTATCTTGGAAGGCTGTAAACTTATATATCATCACGCTAAGACCAATAGGAGCGGAGCACCAATGAAGAATGTTTCAAAATGTCGGTTTTTTTTTAACTATTCCACACGGACGAAGTCGCGGGCAGAAGCTAGTAAAATATAAAAGAGAACGACAACTAAAAACTGACAAACATTGAAGTGTTTTTATATAATCGCACTTTATCTTTTGGGCCACATTCTTACCGTGCCCTTGCGTTGGTGAGTGTCGTAGTACAGCAAGGCCGCACCGAACCTTTGACCTCATTTAAGGTTTATTTATTGAAGGGAGGCTAATCTGTATGTAAATACGTAGGCATCTATAGTGCGTACATCGATTCACCTCCCTTATCGCGGATATTGGCAAGGCTGTTTAAATTTTTAGGACGCACGGTGTGAGAATTTATCAAATAACTAAGGTTTTATTCAAATTAAATTTCACTAAAGATCATTTTTCGAATTCAAATTCAAATATCTTTATTTGTATAAAACATGGTGACAGTGTAATAAACGTGTACACAACAAAACATTCATCTTGGAAGTTTGTAAAAACAAGACATCATATTACAATCCGTTGACAAGAATGTGTTGTGTCTACAACGAACTCTCTTTAAAAAACAAAAAAATTAGATATATTTAATGCAAAACCTTTAGCTTTAAAAAAAAATATAATTTCTATGCTAAAAGATCACACCTCTTCACTTGTTTAGTAATTTGTTTAATGCTTTCTTTTTCTTGATCTATTACCTTATAACTTATCATGTATCACTAAAAGTAATGTCCTAGCTTTAATTACTTATTCAATCACCATTACTGACATTATTCACATAATTTTGTTTGCGAAAATATAATTTTAACATGGATGTGTCAGCACGCTTAGATTTCAATCTAGATGTAACAATTTAGAAACTATATTATATAGTTATAAATGAATTACTGATTGTCATCTGTTATGTTGTCCAAATAAATAAAGTATTGATTCCATTAAGGTGAATAAAGTACAGCATGTTTTACATCACCGGGGCTTAGGTAAAAGACTTTGCCTCGTATTATATAATAATCCAAAGATATATATTTTTTTTACAATACAAAGTCAGAGAATACTAAGACTATGAACATGGTTTTAATCAATGAAATTTTAAGAGAAGAGAGAAAATTAAATCTCTTTTCTACTTTATTTGAACCGTTTCGAGTCATATTGTCGCTGTTTTAAAACGAAGAAGAGTATCGAACTACTGACAATAGTATTCAGAATGCAATATTTTATATTATATTTAAAAAATTACTACAACACAGTATACGTAGGTAATATGAAAGATTTGGAAGAGTGGAATCTTGATTACTCTCAATGGCATAATATAATTTTTGACCCTTTCGCTAAATATAGGGCGGTGTGGTAAGAAAACCGAAGTCCGTATATATAGTCACAGGGCACGCCAGCCCTCTGTTTTGGGTCTCTAAATTAGTGTTGTATAATAAGATTTTACATATTAAGTATTTAAAAAGGACATCCCGATTAATTATACTAACAATCAAATGTTTCATAAAATAAATGTGCATAATGTTCATTATAATGTTCATTATTATTATTTCATTACTTAGGTCAGTGTTTTTCAACCTTTTTCATGACACGACCCCTTTAGTGTGAAGAAATATTTCGCGACCCGTTGCATTTTTTTCATGTATTTTATTTTGTGACAAATTTTCAATCCAACATATTTATTCATTTTCATAATAAGGGTTCGACTAAATACATAATTAAGTACGTAAAACACATTTTTTTTACATCGAATGCGTCGCCAATAGATAACGCAATTTACGCGCATACGTACGACCACGTCCGATGCCGGCCGCCCTGCCCGCACCCCGCATAAATGAGAAAGCGTTGCTACCGAGTAGCTCTTCGTGTATCAAAAGCAGAAAAACCTAATACTATTGCCGAAAGTTTGATTTTACCAGCGGCTTTAGATATGGCGGAGATTATGTTTGGCAAACAAGAGGTCGAAAAACTCAAAAGTGTACTTCTGTTTGGCAGAACCATTCAACGCATGATAAGCGATATGGCGATTGATCTTCGTGATCAAGTCATAGAAAAAATAAAAGAAAGTACTTTTGTGTCCTTACAATTTGATGTATCTACAGATATTGCAGACTTTACTGCAGTAGCTTTTGTAACTCCACTATAGAAGCTTCGCGACCCCGCTAAAGAGGCTTGGCGACCCCCTAGGGGGTCGAGACCCACACGTTGAAAAACACTGACTTAGGTGATCTAGAAAACCTAATCTTTTTTCCTGACTTCCTTCCCTTTTATCTTTTGCAAATTAAATTTATTTTATCTATTTATTTATGATAGACCACTCTTAATAGGCTCTATTCTATCCAGTTATTAACCTTCTATTATATCTATTCACATAGAAAATTAGCAAATAAAGTACTTTCCGAACATAATTGTTAGTATCGGATTGCTATATGTTACGTGCATGATACCAACGCGTGATTAATCGACTGTAACAATGCAATCGGCGCATGTATCCGAGTGCATTCGCATCGACGTTATTCAAAACTTAATTGCCTCGTACTTAAAAACGTACTTAAAGATGAAATAGGTTATGGAAATGAGACATGGTATTTACTTTTATTTTTTGATAAATTTATTTTTAACAAGTATCCTATTGTATTTCTATAGATTTTAAATCAACAAACAAGAATATGCTTTGTCGTTGTGCTATGTTGTACATTATTTTAACATAATTACAATTAAGTTAATCTATATCTATATACGTGAAGCACAAACTTTGTACTCTCCTTTTTACGAAGATTGCGCGGACGGAGGAGTATGAATCACTTATCGTTTATATAGAGAAGAAGTGCCGAATGCAAATATTAAAAAAAAAAATGCATGAAAAATATCTTAAATCAATAAAAAAACATCATACACACTACCATGTATTTGACACACATACTCATATATATACTCTTTTGTTTATTGTTAAAGTCAAATTAACAGTGTAGCCTTGGCGAAATCTGTGATTATAGTCTTTGACATTATTTATTGTGGTCGAATTTCGACCACCTGTGACCACTAGTATAACTTATTCTACGATCAATTCGCCTATTTTTTTTATGAAGAAAGATAGGAGTTGTGGAATTGTGGGTCAAAGAAATGAATTGAGATATGGTATTATGTTTTTGATTACAAAATAAAAAAAACTTCGTTCATAAAAACCGACTTCAAAAACTAAAAAAGTAAAAAGTAAAAAATAACTTATTTCTAAAGCTATTATTATTAATATATATTATCTTAAATATCTTAAAGTCGGTGCTTAGTAATTTTCAAAATATACCTAGTATTTTTTATGTCAAAATATGTAAATTAGTAATCTTAAAATCCAAGAATGTATGAAGGCGTATCGGTCTCCTTGTAAGTTATTTGAAATACATAGTCGCAAAACTATGAATTCGATAGATGTTAGAATTTTGACTGGATCTTTCAAACGCGTCTTTTATACTGGAACATTCCGCTATAAAACATTTGCATACAATCGTTTCTGTATAGTACAAAGCGTATATAGTATATAACATATCGACTAAGAAATAAATGTCTAGACTTTCCATACTGACAGAGCTGCTATCTTTATACATTGTTTATCGTCTAGCGAAACGTGTTAATCGTCGTAAGTGGTACGTCTTATTTATATATATTTTTAAACGGCTAAGTGCGTTACGGTTAAGTTAACGGCTAAGTTGTTCACTCACAACAGACGGTTCTGTCGAGATGTTGATTTGTTATACTCTCTTGCTGTAAATGCTCCTGCTCCACCTGCGTAAAAAATAACGCTTTAATGTTTAGGTCCATTAGTACACCTACATGAGTTATCTATCAATAGCATTTCAAATAACGCTTTAAACCCTTGGCTACATCTGCGTGACACAGTCACTAACACTGGCGTTATCCCAGGTGAAGCATAAGGGTTAATACCTTCCTACAACTCAAAAACCTTATTACTTCATATAACATATTTCAAAGGTCATATAGTTAATCTATATTCGACTCGGATTTGAGCGTTTGCTTTGAGAAATTATATCGTATTTTTAAATAGATTTTATATTAGAATAAAGTATTCTAAAAATATGTTTTTTTAAGAATTCAATTCATTTTCCTATAATAAAACGTTCCCTTTCTATGCTACATATATGTATACATAACCTATAAAAAAAGCCTGTGTCGAAAATATTCAATTTTACAAAATCTACTTACTCAACAGACTGTGTTAAAACAATTGTTATTGAAAACGTTTTATACCTAGATTTTTTTCAAAATCTGCGATGGTGGGGCAAGATAATTTCATGAAAGTTTTGACCAGGCATATTTTAGGGTTCCACTGACAAAAACCAAAAGGAATGTTCATCACCTGACACCTTTATGGAATCTAACAAGATTCGGCGCTACAAAAGATGTCCCATAGATGCGGCGCTGACTTAGTCCTGCCAGAGTAATCATTAGCTAATTTGTAAATCGATGTAAGTAACTACGGAATAATGAATACAAAATATTCCATAATTAAAACTGTAAATTTATTTACGAACGAAATTCTATCAAATAGCGGAGCTGCCATTTTTAGTTCCTTTATTTTCCGAGGGACGTCTTTTGTGGCGTGTACTCTTGGGGACATGCTGACTTCCATGCGATAGGTACCTATCAATTTGTATGCGCCAGAGAGCCAGATTGGACGTTCAGCCACCGTGTGCTCTTCTGGGGAAAGGACTCACCCGCAGTAGCCATTGAAATGGGGGTGCGAAGTATTCCGCGCGCACTCACCTCTCTTCCCGTGCATGAGAGATTGATGTCGCCGGGGAACAAAAGTAGTTCCCCGGTAGTGGACGAGGCTGATGGGCCACCGCCTGCCAGGGCCAGCGGATATGCTAGGCCATATACCCGTGGCTCTGGCATTAAAGACGAAGCTCGGAATATCGACAGGTATTAGTGGGTATCCCTAACCGCGGTGTGGCAATAGCATACGAGTATTTAGTTCTGGCTAGAGGTGCTAGTGCCACCCCGACCTAGCGAATCCCACACACCGGCCGCAATTTACCCTAAGGGGGTTCTGTCCCCTCTACACGCGGCTGATGGCCCTCAAACGAGTTTCCCCCTTATAATAAAGGTTAATTTATGTTATTTAACAAGTTTTTTAAAATATAAGTCAACTTGATTTCCAATTGTGTTGTAATGGTAAGAAAGAGAATATATTGTTTTACGTCTCACGTGTGATTTACTAGTAAACTATGTCGTCATTCGTCATTGAATATGGTCATTAAACCCGTTCTAATAAGTGATTGTTTCAAATGATCGGTAAGTTTTGGGCATTTTCCATCATCGAACATTTCCTTCGTGAGATAATAATAGACTCTAATTGAAAATTCAAATAATGTAGTGCACAATTCGGACTCTATTTCTTTTGCGTTAAGGTTTTATATGTTGTAGAGTTCCAACAAGGTTGTATCTAAATACAAAGAATTAAATAGTTTTTTATGATACTAGTGGGGTAACTTAAGAGGCGAGAAAACAACCCACAGCCGATTGGTATTTACCTGTCTGGTTAGATACTACCCCTGTTCTAGAGTATGCCGCCATGACAACCTTGAGTTGTGTTCCGGGATTAGTGACCAGGTTCTAGTCTCCTTTTAGGGAGGAGCAGCACATTGGTAGCACCTTTGGTGTTTCAAATGTCCCAAGGCCATGGTAACCGCTTTTCATCATCATATGGGCCGTCTGTCTGACTGCTGAACTCTCGCAATTAAATAAAAAAAACCGACTTCAAAAACGAAAAAACTAAAATGTATAAAATAACTTATTTCTTAAGCTATTATTATTAATATATATTATCTAAAACATCTTGAAGTCGGTGCAAAGTAAAACATAAACATTACTATATTTTTCGTTTTTGAAGCCGGTTTTTTTAAACGAAGTTTTTAAATTTTTTAGTGTCTAGCTATGTATGGGTGGACCTACGAATGGTGCCGCGCTTCTTAAAAAATATAGGTCCCAAGAACCGGGAATAAAAAAATATTCGTAAAATGAAAACTACTGGGCCAAACTATGTCAAATTTTTAGGGAACCACATGGCAACTATTCCGCGTCGAACAAAAAAAGAATCACGTAAATCGAATCATAAATCTCAGAGTAATCGGTGTACATATGGAACGGAGTAAAATTATTTCCATGAAAAATGTTCATAAAATGAAAACTACTGGGCCAAACTATGTAAAATTTTTAGGGGACTAATTGAAAGCTATTCCGCGTCGAACAAAAAAAGAATCACGTAAATCGGATCATAAATCACGGAGTTATCGGCGAACATACATAAAAAAAAGCAAAAAAAAAGAACCCGACGAATTGAGAACCTCCTCCTTTTTTCGAAGTTGGTTAAAAAATACCTGTGAGGTAAGTTGGTTTTTACAAACGAATAGATAAATGTAAGCCCAAGACCAAGTCGAAGGCTTACACCATAGTCTGTAAAAACCAACTTCCGCACGTGTGTCAAACAATGTTTTCAACACATTTCTGAGAAGACAGTACAATAATAGGTTATGAAATTAATTTTTTCATTAAACAGTCTGACGTTTCTGATATGAAAATGGAGTGGCGCATTTTCAAATGGCGTCACGTGCACGTGGTGAAAATTAGCACTATATCTTTCGTCTCATTTTCTCTTTAATATAAACGTGGGACACATTCGGCTTACTTATTCTTGTTATGTGAAACACTTTTGTGAAATTCTTATTATTTTTTATGGGAATTAAAGACACTCGTAAAGGTTACGCACGGCGCTATACTACGAAGTATGCGGAAAACAGGTACTTAGGTAGGTACCTTAGGCTATTTTACCGCACATTCTGTTGTATGGTAAGTAATTTTTAACTTTAAAACAATTTATAAGGGTTTCGTTAATATATATTTTAAGCCAATGTATTGAGTAAATATTATTAGTAACTACAATCACCTAGTAAAAATGTGGCTTTGAAAAACTCCTAAATCCTAGAGTAAATATTGTCACCATTTAACTACTAACTTAATAAGTTTAAGGTCTTCAGTTTGTTTGTCATAATGTTAGCGACTCGTAATAAACTGGTCTTATTTATTAACAGGAAGATCATTTGCTTGTCGTAAGACCAATGTCACTGCATAGAATGTGAATTTCCTCAAAGCAAGTCAGAGGAAACAAAGTGATATCACAACAGTTCTGCATTTTTCCTTGACCGTTATTTTACCTTTGTACTTAAATATCACTTACATTATTACTAAAATTGATTTACATATTTTTTATTATAATTAACTGTGTTATATTAATAAAGTATTATTAAAATTATTATTGTTAAGTCAACTATATTTTTATATTTTAACTAATTTGCAATGTAAATTAAGTTTATAAAATAAAAACCAAAATATCTTATAAATATACCTAACTTAAAAATATATATACAATAGTAAAAAACTAAAATTAAAATAAAAACCTATATTAAAACCCGTCCAGCCCCACCAGACCACTGTCGCACCTATTTACCTGGTACCTAGAAGGCTGTTAAGTTCATCATAATTGATATTGATATTTTATTAAGTATTACCTATCTATACTATTAATATTATAAAGAGGTAATAAGTTTGTGACGTAGGAGGTAATCTCTGGATCTACTAAATCGATTTTGAAAATTCTTTCACCAGTGGAAAGTTACATCATTCCTGAGTGACATAGGGTATATTTGATTGTGATTAATAATAAGTATTTTTATTTTTTTCTGATGCCCAGCGAAGTGGTCACGGGTCAGCTAGTGAATGATCTTAACTTTACATTTAAGAAAATGCAACATTGTCGTTTCTATTAATTGTGAATATTATATAAAGTACCCCAGATAGGCAAAAACACGTGAAAACATTATTTATATTGTTATCATAAATGTACTATGTATTAGCAAATGAATAAATTGAATTTAATATACAAATACGTAGGAGTTAGGTAAACGCTAACATTTCTCAGTCCTTTACTTCTGAGGGTTATGACCTTCATTCAAAATTGCTCGTCTTCCCTGATATGTTATTTTGTGTATTAGGTACGAATTTAAAGGCTAGGTCTATTTGCTCGAGGGTCTGTAGCTTTTAGCTATTAATTAGAGATGTGCCGATTATCACTTTGGCCGACTAGCCGAATAGTCGGTTGTAAAGAGGCCGACTAGTCGGCTAAGCCGATCACGGTTTCGGGCATTTCCGTGACGCTTCGTTTATATAGCTGATTCGCGCGCAAGACGCAACCTGTTTTGTTTACTTTGCATTGTTTTTTGATTTTTACTTTTGTACGGGGCAGGGCGGTGTTTTTGTGTAAAAATACAAAATAAATTTGCTCAAAGATAATACTGTTATTGTTAATTAAAGTGAAAGAGCTCAATTAAAATTTAATCACGTCAAAAAGAAAATCTAATATATCGATTACAATGTATTAGTAAATTATAGGTTATTAACTATAAAGCAAGAAGCCGAATAGTCCCCGACTACGGTAGTTGCCGGATAGTCGACTTTACCGACTAGTCGGCACATCTCTACTGTTAATAATTTCCTCTTAGTCTATTCCTTCTTGGAGGCCCAAATTCAGATATATTGGTCTTATATAGGATTGGGTATATTCAACTAATCGTGTATTGTTTGATACAACTCCATCAATTCTTCGAAAATTGTATACCTTACATATTTCTGTACTTTAGGCATGACGAGGACAAACGATTGGCGCAGGAGCGTAGCAAGGGCGTTAATAGATCGAGTGCCTAAAAAGGCCTTTCAACCGAGGTTAACAATCTGCTTCTAATTTTGAATATGAGAAAAGTAAATAAAAACTAATTAGTTAAAAAAACAACTACTTCTCTAATGAAATCCGGCGTTAAATCTATATCTAACTCTGTTGAACTAATTTAATACTTCACCAGCCAGTGACTTTCTGTGACTGATGTTTGTAAATACTTAACTCTGATATATCTAAATTAATTAATAATTTAGTGTAAAAGTAGTTTATAAAAATAAAATTGTTGATTTTTTAGATTAAAATTTATACCACGTTTTAACAGTGGCTATAATAAAAAGTTGGGACATGAGTCGCAAGTATTATCTATGGTTTACATAGTTTTAAAAATAAATTGAGGAGTTTTTGGCGGGAACTGAAAGGAGATGTGTGTGCTCTGAAGTTAATTTTTCTAAAAATGTGTAAAATTACTCTAAAATGACCAATAGTTGTAGGATATTGATAGTTTTTGAGTAGTAATTATGCGTTTTTGTGAGAAATGTGAACTGTATAGTCAAATGTGGCCTTTTGAGTTGTCACAAGAACTCCGTTAAATGGCACTAGCGGATTACCTACAGTTCAGCTGTGCTACACATAGGCTTAATAAAATAAAGAAACGATATTGTAAACTAAGATCTGGCTTAAAGGCCTAGCTGCCAAGCCATAAACCTAAATAAATAAAAAGAAATTGACAGCAGAGACAATCGTTTCCCAGGGACGAAAACCACTGTTTTCATCCTTATTATCAGGCAACTCCAAGCATACTTTAAGATCAAAAATGAAGACAACTTTTTAAACAACCTGTCTCACGCTTAGGGCAGTTAACTGATCAATTACTCGCAAAGCCATAATGGTTTTGCAACAAAATAATTAATATTACATCATACATCGTTTTTTTACGCCATAACCCAAAATTATTGGGGTTTCGATTACAGTTATTAAGCTTTCTAACTTGGCATTCATACTTACATACGACATTTATTTCACTTGTTGTATAATTCACGGCAGTATAAGTTTCTAGGGCAGAACTCAGCGTATTGTTTGTATATACTAAAATTAAATATTGAACTAATTTAACTATGAGGATATGCGTAGCACCAAGGTAACTGACATTACAGTCGAAACCGAATATAACGACATCGTTTATAACGACAAATCGGTTATAACAACCGAATGGCAAGGTTCCGGCCGAATCTCCATATAAACTAATAAGTAGATATACCACCTATAACGACACAGCGAGATATCGCTTAAAACGACGAAACTTTATCGATATTCATCGGATATAACGACCAACCGTTTACCTATTCCAGCCAAACAAGAAATTACGAACAATTTTCACCTTTATAATAATAATATGAAGGAATATTTTGCTATAGGCTTATTATTAAACCTAAAAAGGATTATTATTCTCCTACCTTATCCGAACTTCTATCCCATTTTCTCTGTGCCATTTGATTTGACCTTGCATGTTTTACAACTTATTCAGTGCGATAGTTGACCGCGTGAATTACAGGTTGATTTTAAAACAATACCTTTATAACTTATCCCCTTACTACAAACAGACACATGTCTATATACTTGTGTATATTGCTTATAACAACTATCGGACATAACGTCCGAAGTACACGGTCCCTTCAATATCGTTATATCCGGTTTCGCTTGTGTTTGCAAACTTAGTAAGTTCAAGTGATAGTGGATTGTTCACGTTTGTCGCTGGACCGACGCCTGATAGAGCAGACAAGTCCTGGAGTGGAGACCACATGTCGGTAAATGGACCATAGAATGTGCTCCAGTCGAGGACCTATGCGAGGTCGCCGGTACGGGCTTAATGAGAAAAACGGAAAACGTGGATATGTGGCGCAGACTTGGTGTGGACTATATCCAACAATGAATGTATATTAGCTAAAGAAGAAAGATGACTTAATATCTATATAGAAATAAGTGTATGTATTTTCTTATACAAATAGGTCTTAATTTTCACATATATAATATGTTTAACTATAAGTATATACTAATAGAAACAAGCATTAGGGTACACACACTTGTGCCTTGTTTTCCCCTCTCGTCAGACACATAGGTTTGCTGGTAGAAAAGTCTTGTAAGGGTCAAGCTCGCCTTTTGTTTATCACAAATATTTAATGATTTTAATGTGTACAATAAGCAATAAATAATTTGTATATATTTATCCCGTGGTCTAAAATAGTAAGACTTCTTTCGTCTCGTCGTTATTATAACTATAATAATATTCTTTTTTCCTGTTACTCTGTCTTTGTTTTACTGAGCATGCACTGTTTGCTACAACTCCATAAATTCTTCGAAAAGTATTTTTACTAGACTTTAACTAGACGTGTTGTTGGGGAGTTTCTTGCCGCTTCTTCTCCTTAACAGCAATACCACGTTGCGAAGCGGTATACATAGAATAGGAAGTGAAAATAAATTTTGACTTATAAGAGTGACCCCAAAGAGTGTTTTGCAGTGAAACATATTTTTAATAAAAACTTTTGAATTTAGATTTGGCATTTTACCCCTAAAAGACAGTGACCTAAGATCAGTATTCTATTTATATTCTAGTAATCTCTAAGGGTATAAATAGGTAGAAATACAATACAGGTAAAATTAGTAAATTTGGTTTACTTGAGGTTAAGTTTTCTTCATTATATTGATGTATGTATCATTTATTGTCGAATTTCGACATTACTTGTATGGACCTTATGTCAAGTCTTAACCAATAGTGGCCCCTATCTATATCGTACAGACCGTTCAATTGCCCTTTATCGGTTAAAATTTGACATATAAATTCAACCGATGGTAGGGTCAAGCTAATGAATAGTAAAATATAGGAATTGGGCGTTAAAAGAAGTAGAATTTCTGAAATACCTATTGGTTGTTCCTTTCGCTGTAATATTAAACAATTTGCTACAGATTACAAAACTTGACTTTTATAATTGCCCAATAAGTAGACGAATCACGTACCTCAGTCTTGTCTGATTGCGTTTGTTGACAATCGCTTTTGACGACACAACGTAAACGATTTCTATCCGCTCCCTTGACTTCATACATTCAAAACTGGTTTCGTAGTCCATTACTCGTTTTCTAACATAAAGTTCAGAAACACTCCAACAGAGTAGTCAATGGATGAAATGTTTGGAAATAAAATCGTGTAGCGTCGACCTTGCACGTCAGCCGTGGATATAAACAAAAACTGTTTTGTTTGTGAATTGTTTTCAATAATAAAACGCAGTTCAATAATATTGTTTTTTCAACGACTATTACTAATACTAATACTTTAGTGGTTTTGTTTTTCAATGATTCTTACTAATTATATCAGCTCCCTCTTTAATACCCTATAAGTGCCTTTATAATTTCAAAGTAAACATGTTAGTGTTCATAATAATATTATTATAAGTACTTACGTTATTATATTATATAGTACATTGAATAAGTATGATAGTATCTATGTGATTAAGTAAGAAATACTAAATTGGCGAATTTTAATATCAATTCCTTAACGTTTTACTGCGTTTTATTTTATAGCCTGGAGACCACGTCTCGGTAAACGTAGCGTCAACGCCCTTCAACCTGGAGGACCGATGACCAGGATATGTGATGCAGACATGGGGAGGCCTACGTAGAGCAGTGGTAAGGAAGAAGAAGAACGGTTTACTGCTGGATTCAAGAGTTCCTATTCTAGGAAAACGGACGGTATAGACTCCAATGCGAATTTAAGGTGTAAGTACTTCTTGGTAAATTCGATGTGCACGTGTCCTCGCGAAGTTTTCCTTGATCCTCAACATATAGTTAATAGTTAAGAATTTCTACATAAAAATAAAATCTTTTATTTTAGTTTTTAATGAAGTCAATAGATTAAATAAAATAATAATAATAAATCGGCAGACACATTGCGAGATTATTAGCTCTAAAATCGTAAAAATTGTGTCTAACTTTTAAACTATGAAATTTAATGGAAAAAATCAGGTGGTAGAGCTTAAAAATATTATCTAGCAAAACTGTTTTGAATAATACAATTATAATAGTTTTGAGGATATGGGGTATTTTCTGTTAAATGCATTTTTGTGGTTCGGCTGTGAAATAACTAAAACCTCTACGGAATCCAACGTTGTGCGCGGATTATCAAGCACGTTGCTATTTTTTTTTTAATAAAGCTGTCAGCAAAGCAACAACTTCACGTTCCCACCAAAAAAACTATACTTATAAGTCGTGCGCAGAAGGTTTGCCGATGATGACCCCTCCCGCTTCTCACAACTGCCATCGTCTACTTCTTAATACTACTAAGACAAGTTTCAGCCCAGTCCCAGTTGTAGTAAGCGGGAGGGGCGACCATCGGCAAACTTTCTGCCCACGACTTAATGATAGATGATCATAGCTTGTCCTTTAGCTATGCAAGATAATTCTTCGCAAATTTTTGTTACAGGCTACAATGGAAACGCAGTCGTTATTCATTTTATCTCAAAATGTGTATTTCAAATAGTCTAGACAAATTGAATTTACATGTTTCCCAAAATAAACTATAAATCAAATGCAATTCAATTTAATACACAAACAAATCTAAATAAAACGTTAAGTTTTCGTTTTGAAAATAATCCCTGTAATATAGTGCACTTTACCCACGTTACTTGCGTAAATACTATATTTTATTTGATAAGTATTGTAGGAAGCAGCTATCAATGTTGATGAATGAATAATAATCTCTTCATACTATGCCAAAAATAATATCGACGGGCGAAAGGCTATTTGTTTTAAACGAAATTTTGAAAAATTTTTCAGGGAAAGAGTTTGAAGTTCCAAATGACTCAGAAAAACGAATAATTAATATCAGGGGCCCCATGTAGGATAATGTTATTGTTTTTTTCGGTCCTTTTGTCATTTCTGTTCGTTTTTTTTTGAGTAATTATAATATTATTAAATTAATTGAAAAGTTTTGAGTAATGTTTACACACATTAATTTACTTTGATTTTGGGGCCGCACCTACAATATGGTTAAATTACAGGTCATTTCACGTAGATGTGGCGATGAATGTAATGCTTTACTTTTGGTGCGATATTGTTTTCAATTGTTAATGACATTACAAATTGGACCATTTCCTTTCTCTTTTAACCCATCTTCTTAATTCATTTGCCTAACCCATACCCTCTATCTCAATACTCCTGTCTAGTCTTCTACTACATCCCTTTTATCCCAACTTATTCTAAAGGCTGGCAACGCGCTTGCTTAACTCCTGGTGTTGCAAACGTCTTTAGGTAACCGTAACTACTTTTAATTATCTGGGCCGTGTGTTTGTTTGCCAGCTTTGAATTGAAAAATAGAAAAAGTTAATTTTAATTGGGAAAACTGAAAAAATCCATTATCTTAAGTCTCATAAAATGTCGCTTAAAACATATATCCTTTAACCCGTGGATATGTAAACTAAAAGTGAGTCAATCTTTTGATCTATTCCCGAAAATAATAAAATCGAAATAAAACATCAAAACGGCATGGTTAGAGGTATGTAATTATTTTCAGTTACTTGACTCATGTGTGCATAGTTTTCTGGAGAGAGTAAATTGCACGAGTAGCTCGAGAATCGTATAAGCCGTAGTGATTCATCGGGTAAGGTACTCGGGTCTTCTTCTAATGGCCTAGGTTTGAATGTTGTTGGTACGCACCGTTTAGGCCACTTGTAATGTCTATCTATCTATGTATCTCATAAGTGTGACTGTACATTTCTCACTAAAATAGGCTAAAACTACAGCCTCTCCACTTCAGCAATATAAGAAAACAACACACGGAGAAATACTTCTGGCTCGGTTTATCTTAGACTAATATATAAAGCTGAAGAGTTTGTTTGTTTGCTTGAACACGCTAATCTACTGGCCTGATTTGAAAAATTCTTTGGTGTTAGATAGCCCATTTATCGAGGAAGGCTACAGGCTATATATCATCACGCTCTTACATCTCTATAACCAAAATGGGTTTACATAATACTATTATTGTATGTCACAGCGATTTTTTCAAAAACTACTTGGTGATATGGATGATATTTGGTAAGAAAGTGTATAATATTTTATGTACCGCCACACGATTGTGAAGAGAAATTGTGAATAAAAACCTAGGATTGGTCACTGTGGAAAAAATTAATGTACATGCGCCGGGATTAGTTGTGTCATTAAAAAAAGTAATGAAGTTTTTAGTAGCCTTTTTTATTTAAATTAGTTTTTTCTCATTATTTAAATCAATACTCGCTTCGAAAGTGGTAAAAGTGTGTGTTTAATCTGTTATCTATGGTTTTTTATTATCTGTGTTGAAATGAAAATTTAGTGTGTTTACAGTCCATATGAGATTAAAAAAAAGAAAGTTCAATATCCACTTTTCAAGTAAGACGTGCGTGCTATTAATTTAAATAAAAATACCACAAAACTAATGTTAAACTTGACAGTATTTTAATTTGATTTAATTTAAATTAAGGACTGATTATAAATGAAAAAGGCACGGAGTGAACGGTAAATAGCGTGCGTGTATTGCTCTCAACGGTTGGAGGCGGAAGAAGGGGTGGGATACAAAGGGGATGCAACAGCGGATAGGGTTTTTGGTGTTGCTTGTGCAGAATCAGTGTTGCAAGCAAACTAAATACTGCGAATGTTGGGTAATCCAATAATTAGTTTGAACTCATTGATTAACGTAAGAAAACAGTATCTTACGTGTAAAGTCTGTTTCTAACTGTTTAATCATGGGGAGAAATATTTTCATTTATTTATTTTTCTTATTTGTCCACAATAAAACCAAATCTACAAACATTTAGATCGTTAAGTAAAAGCCTCTGACATTATGCAGGTCTTTTGATTGAAGTCAAAAGATGGAGATCTTGCGGCATTTTAATACAATCACAATTGTTCAAAAACAATCAAAATCCTACAAGTAGTGTTCTTTTTTAACCAATATTTTTACAAAATAAAACTATGTATTAAAGTATAGTGTAAACTCTATATATCGACACTGAAGGGAATGTGTATTTTAGTGCGTTATAGAGAGTTGGACGTTAAATGGAGAAAATTCTGTTATTTTTCTCTGACGTCTTTTGTTGCACAAGTTATTTTGTTTTATTTTTTTATATATTTTCTTAATATTGAGGCATCTTGGTGATAAAGGAAGTGCTTAGAAATATCGGTAATTCGGAATTTCTTAGAAATTTCGGTATGCATGATGCCGATAGTCGAGTTTATGATGGGCTAGGATAATAAAGCTATAAAAAACATACAAAGCTGCGTAGTTTTTAGTAATTTTGGTAACTTAAAAGGTACTTTATATTAATTGTTGTCGTTATTGAGAGTGGGTATTATGCTATATATGTATATACAGTGTATCATTGTATAGACGACAAGCTTTTTTTTTTTTTTTTTTGTTTGAGGCGAGGAAAAATGCTGACCGATTTACGCACTCTCAGGGCCGTCACTAGGAAACGGCGCGCATCCATCGGGGGCGATAACGCTAGCAATAGTATGCTTTTTTTTGCGCTTCGTCCGCAATGGCTTGACACTGAGGAGTGTGGAGACTCAGAGCGATGCCGCACGGGCGAGCAACCTCAATACCCACTAAAAAACCTCTCCTCCCGTCGACCCTGCGCTTTGTTGTGAAGGAAAGACTGAGATATAGAACATAGTTACGCAACAGTCGATCCAGCGCAATAAAGTGCCTGGAGTGTGCCCTGGGAGAACACACCCCACTTCGAAACGGGGGCTGAATCCCTTGCGTTGCCTAGTAGCAAGGGGCCCCTCGTACCGGAACCTAACTCACGGAGGGAAGTAATGCGCGTACCTGCCTCTCCGGGTGCTAGCTGAAGGCCGGCGACCTCGGGTGGAGACATTAGCACGCGCTGCAGGACTTCGCTCCCTATCCCTTTCTGCGGCCTCTTTTAGAGACATAACCGCCTCACAGAAAGAGACCGCAGACTCCCAGCGGTCGTCGCTGTGCAACATGGCCGTTACCAAGTCGCCAAGCGATCGGACGGCTCCTACGTGTGTCTCGAGCTCGAAACGCTGAGGCGTCCATGCAGCGCACTCAACAAGCGTGTGTAACGCCGTATCGGGTGCGCCGCATTGGCGGCAGTCCGGGGAAGGCAAGCAGCCCACAATGCGAAACAGATACTGGTCGAAACAACCGTGTCCGGTCAGTATCTGAGTCGTCCTGAAGGTCAGGGTTCCGCTGGTGCGGGTCACCCATCTCTCCAGCTGTGGCCTGATTGCATCCACCGTATAGCCGCCGGCCACAGGGTGTTCGAGGTCACGAGACCAGGCGACGAGGCAGGAGGCGGTTTCCCGCTTCCTGACCGTCTCTAATTCGACTTGACAGAAGGTCAGTCCTCTAGCTAGGGCATCCTGCTGGGCGCGACGAACTCTGGACAGGACGTCTGCCTGGAGAGGCCAGGGCAGCTCGCCTGCCAAGAGAGTCGCCGCCGACCACGACACTGTGCGGTACCCCCGTATGGTCCTCACGGCCAGAACCCGCTGCGCGCGGTGCAGCAGGGTTCGGTTGTGGCGGTGAAGCGCATCGGACCAGACGGGCGCACCGTAGAGTGCCATACTCCTCAGGATGCCGGAATAAAGCTTCCGCGTCGCACCCCCCGGCCCCCCCACGTTAGGAAGAAGCCTGGAGAGTGCGCCCGCGGAATTCAGAAGTTTGGGAACTAGCTGCTCAAAGTGCGCTTTGAACAGCCATTTCCCGTCAAGGACTAGCCCAAGATATTTCATCGTGGGCCCTACTCTAATCGCCACCCCCTGAACTGTAACGGACAAGTCCGGGGGAGGATTCCGGAATTTCCTATGGAACATAACGGCCTCCGTTTTCGCGGGGGAGACCTTCAAGCCCAGCCTAGCTACTCGATCTACGACGATCGCCAGCCCGTCGTTGGCGACGTCCACGGATTCCGCAAAAGACGCGGCGCGTGCCGTGAGTAGGGTGTCGTCCGCAAAGCAGATCAGCCCTACTCCGGGCCGGACCGTCACCCGAAGGATCCAGTCATAGCCTACGTTCCAAAGGATAGGCCCGAGGACCGATCCCTGTGGAACGCCGCACGCGACACGTCGCCGACCTAGCACGTGGTTGGCGGACTCACCACCCTCCCAAAGGATGTGCCGATCTCGCAGGTATTCGCCCAACAGCCTCGTGAGGTACGGGGGGACTCCGTGCGCGCGGAGCCCTTCCCTGATCGTCTCATGAGGGAGGCTGTTAAAGGCGTTCGCTATGTCTAGCGACACTGCAAGAACGACGTCCTTTGCTTGGACGGCTTCGTCCGTCAACGTTCGCAGCGTCTCGAAGGCGTCCATCGTGGAGCGCCTCCGCCGAAACCCGAACTGCGTATCTGATAGCCCCGGCTCCACAGTGTCTAGATGCTTCACAAGCCGCTCCGCCAAGATCTTCTCGAAGACCTTGGCGACCTCGTTCAGCAGCACTATGGGCCTGTAGGCGGACGGATCGTTGGGAGGCCGACCTCCCTTTGGAAGTAGGCACAAACGACCCTCTTTCCATTGCGACGGGAACCTACCTGCGCGAATACAGGCTTCGAAAAGGTCCCGCAGCTGGCTGCGTAGGTGTTTTGCAGCCAGGAAGAGGAGTCGACCTGGGACCCCGTCGGGTCCCGGTGCCGTCTTCCTGCCCCGGAGCCGGTCCAGGGCGACGTCTAGCTCCCCCTCGGAGATGGAGTGAGGCTCCTCGTCCGTGGGGGTGTCGGGAATGGGTGGACCCATACTGGGGGGAGTGAAGTTCCCCGGATCCGGGAAGAGCCCATCGATAACCGACCGGAGCACCTCGGGTTCGAGCGTTTCCGTGACCGTGGATGTGCAAGGCCGCAACTTGTTGCGGGCCCCACGGTACGGGCGCCCCCAAGGGTCCCGATCGAGCGTCTCGAGGAGCTCGGCCCGAGCCCGGGCTTTCGATCGCAGTATTGCAATCGAAAGGGCCTTTCTGGCCTCTCTAAACTCGCCCACGAGTCCATTTTCCGCGACGAAGTCCGGAGGACGGCGCGCCCTGCAGCGTTTGAGCCTGTGGCTGATGATGCGAACTGCCTTTCGCATCTCGCCCAGCTCTTCGGTCCACCAGTGGACCGATTGCTTGCACGGAGGCTGCCGCTTGGAGACGCGTGGCATCGCAGCGTCGCAAACCCTCGTCAGGGTCTTGCGCATGTGCTCTGCCTGCGTATCCAGATTCGCGAAGTCGGCTGGGTAGGCCCAGCTTTCCGAGAGTGCCCGCTCCTCGGCCTGCTCCGGCTCGAGCTTGGTAAGGGCCCAACGCGGGAGGAGAGGGGGGCGACGGTGAACAGGGCTCGGACCGGAGGAGGGGGTCGTGAGCTCAAATCTGATGTACCGATGATCAGAGAGCGACTCCACCTCCTCCAGCACCCTCCATCCGGTCACTCTGCGGACGGCCGCATGAGTGGCGAATGACAGGTCGATGATCGATCCACCCCGCGCGCGCACGCAGGTCTGGACCGACCCCTGGTTCAGTATGGTCAGGCCGGCTTGAAGAGCCCAATCCTCGACCGCCCGATAGACGACAAGCTAAACCAACTAAAGCCAAGTGATTTCGACGCTTAAAGGAGTTTGTCGTTAAACGAAGTAATGTTACATGGAGTTTATACTGTATTACTTTTTAAGTCACCACCAAAGACTCTTAAAGCACATTAAGAGCACAAAACTACGAAAATTAAAATACTGCATCACGAATATGATTACTGCAGATTTTCCCACAGTGTTTACGGAAATCAGTTCGAGTATACGTGTTTTGGGCAGCTCCGGATCTTGGCGAAACGAACCAGTTCATCAATATTCATGTGTTCCGCATCAATTAATGATGCGAGCGTGCTGCGCTGTATTTCCACTGCAGTTTATTATGGAAAATCGTAAACCTGTACCTAAGTACTTTTTGAATGAAAAATAAAATAAATGAATGAAATTTTATTAATATAAATACTCGTATTGTTATGGTATCTGTTTACAGTCCCTTTAAATTAAGTCTATTCGTGATGATATAATTAAGTTACAATCCAAATACATATTTAATTTATTAAGATGGTAATTACTTGTGGATACAAATAAAAAATGCTTAAAAACACAGTTCTTGGTTTTTTAGAGAGCTGTTACCAAATTCTACAAAGAAGACCTTATAGTCTCATTCTGGTTTCTGTTTGTCTTTACGTCACCATCGGATTATTTGTAACAAGTACACATTGTACATTGAATGTTTTGAAAATTTTGTTTTGTAATTGCAAAGGGACCGAAAATAGAACATTGAAATTTAAAATAGAACATAATAACTTCCTATTGTTGGGCTAGGGCCTTCCTATTATTAGGAAGAAGGCAGAGTATGCCCGCCACGCTTGTCCAAAGTAAAATGATGTGTTAGAAGCTGTTAGTAGATACTAAGAGTACATCTTATACTTCAAATATAAAGCTGAAGAGTTTGTTTGTTTGTTTGAACGCGCTAATCTCAAGAACTACTCGTCTGATTTGAAAAATTCTTTCAGTGTTAGATGGCGCATTTATCGAGGAAGGCTATAGGCTATAATATATAACATCACGCTAAGACCAATAGGAGCGGAGCACCAATGAAGAATGTTTCAAAATCGGGGAGTTTTGAAAACAAAAACGCGGACGACATCGCGGGCACAACTAGTTAACAATAAACCTACAAAATATTTATATAGATTATGTATATCATTGCTAGAGTGAAGCGTGTCCAGAAGGCTGGCTGCATTGCGATGCTGGATAGCAATGCTAGCTGTGTGAAATGTAAAACTAAGCACGGATTCGAACTAAAGTATTTTAAAACGGCGTCCATACGGCAAAGTAGATTGTCAATATATTTTTACTAAATGAAGTTTACCGGAATGCCTAGTTGGATAAACCTGCTTAAATCTTGCAAGTTTTTTGACTAAATAATATAGGAAGCGATCGGTGGCCGGCACTAGTCGACCTTAGTGACGTCACCGAGGCCGCGCCGCTCTCCCCGAGCCGCGTCGCTCGGGTGTTGCCGCCCAAACTATATATTGCTTATTATTTATTTATCGTGTTTGCCTTCGTTGTTCCACTTTTTGAAGTGAAACTTCTATATAGAGGGGGTCTTATGGAGTTTTGACTCACGAAAAGATGTCACAGTCACGTGATCACCGTCACTAATTCTTACATTTTTAAACTCGTGATATCTTTCGAATGGAATGTCCGAATTGAATAATTCAAAAAGTTATATAAAGGTATTGAAGCAGTCTTGAATATGAAGTAATTTATTTTGATAAGGATTAATATCAAGATACAAATAAAGTGCCTGTTCTAGCGGCGGCATTTTAATTAATTTATTGAAATAAAAGTACACTTATTGTGGCATAACTATAATAGTTAGACATATGCTGTCGCGACACTTTTTGTAGATAATGATGTGTTCTGCAAAGTCGTAGTACATTATTTCATTCTATCATCAATAGTTTTCGCAGTGCTTGCGATTTTAGGTATTTTTTACACCTTGGGTTACGTTATTGGAGTTTTAGTAAGGATCCCTAATTTTTTTGTAAACATAATATAGCCTATGTCACACGGGGATTGTGAAGCTTGCCAACAGTGAAAGAATTTTTCAAATCGGTTAAGCAGTTTTGGAGCCTCTTCAATGCAAACAAAGAATTTAATCTTTTCTCTTTATAATATTAGTATAGATATTCATATATATTTATTATAAAATTAATTAGATATTTGCATATTATAAAAAGCGCAAGATTTTGCGCTGGAAGTTGTTTAATAAAATTGGGAGCTGGATTGCCCTAAAAAGCGCTATATCTAGCTCCTAAAGCGCTAAATTGGCAGCTCTGGTGAGCCGAGCGCCGGGAAAGTCTCGTAAACGAGAAAGCTAGCGAGAGAGCGAGCGAGGATATACCGCGTCCTCAGACTACCTCATCCCTCTAATACCTAAAATTGCGTTCTGCGCATCGGAAAGTGCGATGTTCCGAGCCGCTATTAATGGAGGCAAACTTAAGTTTGCATCGAACTATAGCTCTGCTCTCCACGTGACAAGGCATCACTGCCTCTATTTGTGGTATGTGTAAAAAAATATAAATAAATAAATAGAGTTTGTTGAGTAAACAAAAATAACAACAAGAAAACTTTGCCAACTGTTCAGTTTTTCGAAAGTCATAACAAAAGTGAACGACAACGAACAACAAAAGTGTTGACGTAAAAAATGGTCGGTGCGTGGGTAGCATATTACATACACCATTAAAATGTACTTAACCTAACCAAATCATAATTTGCAGTAAACCTGCGAAAAATCGAAATGTGTGCTGGGACACATATTAGAAGTGAAACTTCAACGGACAAGTGGAAAAACGAATCGCAACGGACAAGTGGAAAAACGAATAGCAACGGATAAGTGGCAAAACGAATCGCAACGAACAAGTGGAAAAACGAATGGCAACGGATAAGTGGAAAAACGAATCGCAACGGACAAGTGGAAAAACGAATCGCAACGTACAAGTGGAGAACGAATCGCAACGGACAAGTGGAAAATCTTCAACTGACAAGTGATAAAATGAATCGCAACAAAATTTTAACTTGAAGTTTTACGGGCAGATTGTTAATGTACTCGTCCAATTTGAAAACCTGCCCGTAAAACTTCAAGTTAAAATTTTGTTGAGATTCATTTTATCACTTGTCAGTTGAAGATTTTCCACTTGTCCGTTGCGATTCGTTCTCCACTTGTACGTTGCGATTCGTTTTTCCACTTGTCCGTTGCGATTCGTTTTTCCACTTATCCGTTGCCATTCGTTTTTTTAGGTTATAAGGGCTAACTAACGTTTGAATTATGGATGTGTATAATTCCATTATAGCGTATTTTAAGCCTTGCCTAACAAGTACTTATGCAATTTACACTCAATCTGCAATGTTTCGCCAAGGGTTCTCTGTCTGGAAGAGATCGCTTTTAATCGATAAGATCGTCAAGAAATGTAAATAAAGAAATTATAGTAGAGTAGTTATTAAAGTCACAATAAAAATATAATAAATAAGTAGTAGAAATAAGTATGTTTAGAGTAGATACCTAGACGTAAGAAGGATAATTAGACAGAAGAGATAATATGGATTTAAGATCCGTAGTAAATAAATGTAAAAATCAATACAGAAAAATAGTAAATAAAAATATGTAGTATAAGTAATTGTAGTAACAAAAAAAATAGTTTAAGTTTTGTTAATAAAGAATAAAAAAGTAAAGAAAAAAGAAATAAAAACAAGAGAAAGTAAAAAGAAAAAATACCTTGAGAAAGTAAAAATATCCTGGCCAACTTGTTCGTCAGGAGACGGAGCAAAAAAAATCGAAAGACCGGGAGGTCTTCATGCATAATTCGAATAAAAACTAGCTTAGTTTTCTGTAGTTGTGTACAATATTGAATATCTGGTTTTTCTTTATTTTTATAATGATATGCTTATATGTTTATTTTCTGTTACATACGCACCGTTATACAAATGTGATTACATAGATGTAACAACTCTTTATTGTTCACCAGGGCCGATTGTTCAATTATCAGATAAAAATTATCAGTCGAATAAATTATAACCTAAGTGAATTCAAAATGAAATTATTCAACTATTTTATTAATGCAAGAGACATTTGTAAATTTTTTATGTATACTTCTTATGCATTGTGATTGAAAAATCGGCCCTAAGAAAACTTAATCTATACCCAATTAATATAATTGAGTGTCTGTAATTTCCAAATAATAGCAATATTTTGGAGAAAACTGCTAATTATAAGATACCTAAATTTATCTACAATAAACCACGAAACGGCGCAACGACTTTTAATTAATTTTTTGTCTATATTCTATTCTATTAACTTGCAGGATTCAGAAGATATGAATTTAAACATTGGTATTGCGTTAAGAAAGTCCGGGCTAGTTTCAAAAAAACTTGTATTTATTTATACAAAAATTTGAATTTTAAATCGCATTCTTGTATAATTGGCTCAATGACACTAATGCCGGATTTTAGATCAATTCTTTTGCTTTGCGCCGTTACTAGACGGTTTGGTTCCCTATTATTGAATTCCTCAGCCAAATGGCAAAAATAAAAACTTAACCCTTAAGTTAACTTTAACTTTAATTTTGAATATTATTTAACTACACTATTGTTGGATTTAACACACTGTACTTTATTTTTTATTTGGATCCATACAATACAACAAATAAAAAATATTAAAATAACATTTTGTGTAATATAGTTGTGACGGGTCGTTGTAGAAATAAATACCCGTTCATTTATAAAATATGTAATTTCGTACGTAGTATTTACATATCCGAAAGAAGTAACATTAAATATATAATGAGATTTAAAGGGATGAAAATATGTACATTTTTGTTGAAGACTTTTCTCTGTCTCTCTGTCACATCACAATTGACACTCCTTCACTATAAAAATATCGCCTGCCAGGCAGTGGGCGAAAAGGTTTGTTTCGCCACACCACCCCCCCACGGAGACAAAAAGAAGAACTTAAAAATACTAATAGTAAAAAAAACTTAGTTACTAACAAGCACAGCAACAGGTGAAGGGCCTACGAACCAAATGGTAACCTGAACTTGACTGTCCTACCAGACCGGGTGGTGTAGGTTTTCTTGTTGTCTGTGGTGCTCTGTTGTTGTGTGGGAGATGGAGGTGGAGGTGGGGATGGAGATGAGACTGTGACCGAAAATGGAGAGTCGTCAACCACTTGGTATGCGGGTTTGACACGGTCCATGCTGACAACCGCATTCCTGTTTCCGATGGCGATTGTTAGGGTTTTGTCCTTCCGGCTAAGAACCCTGTATGGACCTTTATACGGAGGCTGGAGACTATGGCGGACTGTGTCGTCGCGCAACCAAACATGAGAAGCATTATTTATGTCTCTGAAAATGAAAGAGGACTTCTGCCCATGACGTGAGCCGGGAACAGGCTTCAGCTGTGCCATGTGGCGGCGAAGCTGGGATACCAAGGCGGAAGCGTCCACAGATGAGTTGGGAGTCTGCGAAGGAGCAAGAAATTCTCCGGGAAGGCACAGGGGTTCCCCGTACACTAACTCGGCAGAAGAAGCTTGTAGATCCTCCTTTAGCGCAGAACGCATGCCAAGAAGCACGATGGGTAATGATAAAACCCAGGACTCTTGATGGCACATAATTGCGGCTTTTAGTTGCCGATGCATGCGCTCAACAAGGCCATTCGCACACGGGTGATAACTCGTGGTACGAACGCGCTTGATAGAGCATAGTTGCATTAAAGCTCGAAAAAGAGCAGATTCGAACTGGCGGCCTTGATCGGTGGTGATAATTTGAGGCACACCATAGCGAGCTATCCACTCTCTGAAGAAGGTTTCAGCCACTTCCTCAGCTGTGATTCCAACCATAGGCCAGGCTTCAGGCCACCTAGTGAACCTATCGACAGCAGTAAGGCAGTATTGAAAGCCCTTGCTATGTGGAAGGGGGCCAACTATGTCCACATGGACGTGGCGGAAACGCTGAGTGGGAGTGGTAAAAGTACCAACCGGAGTGGAAATATGCCGGGTAACTTTGCAGCGTTGGCAATCGAGGCAAGAACGCGTCCATTCTCGACAGTTCTTGTTTATCGAAGGCCAAACATAGCGGTCGGTAACCAATTTTGTGGTCGCTCGTATGCCCGGATGGCTTAAATTGTGAAGCCTATTGAAAATAGCACGGCGCAAGTCACGAGGAATAAAGGGACGAGCCTTACCTCTTGAGGTGTCGCATACTATTACGAACTTTGTACCAGGAATGTTAACCTTAGATAACTTGAGACTCGAACCTTCAGTCAACAATTTGGCTAACTCTTCATCAGACTCCTGTGACTTGGCTAAAGTGTCATATTCCTCCTCCAATGTTATAGCTTCAACGCGAGACATTGCATCTGCAACTACATTGTCCTGACCTTTAACATGTAAAATGTCAGTGGTAAATTGAGAAATGAATGAAAGCTGATTTAGCTGTGGAGGAGGTAGTTTTTCGCGCCTCTGAAGGAATGCATAAATTAAGGGCTTATGATCAGTGTAGATCGTCACATGCTGTGCCTCCAAAACATGTCTAAAATGCTGAACAGCCTCGTACACCGCAAGGAGCTCACGGTAATACGCAGGCCAAGTTGTCTGGCGAGGGGTAAGCTTCTTACTAAAGAAAGCAAGAGGCTGCCAGACATCTCCAACACGTTGTTGGAGACAAGCACCGACATGGCTACAAGATGCGTCTGTGAATAAGCCTAATTTTGCAGTAGGATCTGGATGGGCTAAAAGAGTGATATTGACAAGATGGTCTTTGCAGTTCTGGAAAGCCTGAATAGTGTCAGTAGTCCAAGGAACTGGTTTGGGACCCTTTAACTGAGAATCAGCCAGCATGTTGATCAAAGGGGCTTGTAGCTCAGCAGCCTTCGGGATAAAACGGCGGTAAAAATTTAACATGCCGAGGAACCTGCGCAAGCCCTCAACCGTTTTCGGTAAGGGAAACTCCCGCAAAGCTTGAATCCTTTCAGCTGGTGGTCGAATGCCATCTTTAGAAATCCAATGCCCAAGAAATTTAACTTCATCAGCGCCAAAAACACATTTAGATGAATTAATAACTACCCCGTAATCTGACAGGCGTTTGAAAAGAACGCGAAGGTGTTCAGCATGATCCTTGGGATTTCGGGAGAACACCAGAATGTCATCTACATAGGGGAAACAAAAATTTAAACCACGCACAACCTCGTCTATAAACCTTTGGAAGGTCTGCCCAGCATTTCGAAGTCCAAATGTCATATACGGGAACTCAAATAACCCGAATGGAGTGGTGATGGCCGTTTTGCAAATGTCATCCGGATGAACGGGGATTTGCTGGTATGCCTTGACCAGGTCTAACACCGAGAAGATAGTAGAACCAGCCAAGTCTTGGCCAAAGTCACCTATATGACGAACTGGGTAAGAGTCTGGGATAGTGCGGGCATTTAAAGCACGATAATCCCCACAGGGTCTCCAACCATTCTCGCCCTTCTTTGCTAGGTGCAAAGGCGAGGACCAGGGGCTTTTGGACGGTCGTGCCGTACCGCAGGCCAGCATGTCCTCGAATTCCTTCTTCGCAACCTGAAGTTTTTGCGCAGCGAGGCGGCGAGGGCGGCACGCAAGCGGTGGACCATCTGTGGTAAGGATGTGGTGTACGGTTGTGTGTTTGACAACCCTATTAACACCAGGTGGTCGTGTAATATCCGGGAATTCTTTCAGGAGGTCTAAATAAGTGGAATTGCCGCTTATTATAGTTTTGATACTTGTTTGAGAAGTGTCCGCGACGATAGCGTGGACAGACAAACGTGTAGTGCCATCTAACAAACGCTGGTTGCGGCAATCTGGCAGTAAATTAAAATATGCCAAAAAGTCAGAGCCGATTATTGGCGTGTTTACGTCGGCTACCACAAAATTCCACCTGAAATCCCGGCGTAACCCTAAATTTAAAGAAAGAGATATAGAGCCGTATGTTTTTATGGGACTTCCATTAGCCGCGGAAACATCAAAATTGGAAGAAGTTATGTGTCTTCCTTTGAGTAGTGTACGCGGGTAACAACTAATGTCGGAACCAGTGTCAATCAGGAATCGACTGTTGGTCCCAGACAAGTCAGTCACAAATAAACGACGGCCGGGTGTAGCACAATCAGTCGCCGTCACTACTGATCGTGAATCGCGTTTAAATTCTGATTATGATTATATTTGCAGGGCGGAATGCATTTATGAGCCTTGTTCTTAAACTTCTTATGATACCAGCATATACGGTTACTAGAGTTGGAAGAAGAGCGCGGTCTGTTGTTCGTACGGGAACAAGGACTATGACGCGACTGGAGAACAATTTTGTCAAACAATTTGGTTAGGATATCTAGTTGTTTCTTCATTACCTCGAGATCCGATTGGTTTGTGTACGAGTGAGGATCAGGTACCGCAATCGAAGGGGAAGAATCGATAGGGAGCGGTTCTGCAATCGGAACATACCCCGGAACGCGTAGCGTCGTTCTTGAATATTGATCCTCTAGATCCTTCACCTGTTGCAGCATAGTTTTTACACAAGTCATAGTGAAGGATTATATGTACAACCGAAATACAAAACAGGATAAAAACAAGAAATTACACACTCGAGAATGAAACAAAAATAAGAAATATACAGACAAACGCACAAACCATTAACATAAAATATCAATATTAAATAAAATTTAAACAATGTAGATGTGCAAAACCTTATACGTAAAATCCGTATGCGATCGCCCTTATTTTTGAACAATCGGAAAATCGTTGATATCACCGTCGAAATTATCCGCTGCGGGCCGTGAATGTTATGCTGGAGCAATTCCAATCCAGATGGCCCTGCCTGAAGATGGAGTCGGCGCTGCGGGCTGTGGGTGCCCGCTGAAGCAGTCCCAGGCGTCCATGCCCGGGGGTTGCTCGGCTTTTAACTCCAGCCCAATCAGTATGAGAAGTGGGCAACGACGAATACCAAACTTTTGTATGTTGAAAATTTTGTGCTCAAATTCTAGGGGTCACCATTAATGACGGGTCGTTGTAGAAATAAATACCCGTTCATTTATAAAATATGTAATTTCGTACGTAGTATTTACATATCCGAAAGAAGTAACATTAAATATATAATGAGATTTAAAGGGATGAAAATATGTACATTTTTGTTGAAGACTTTTCTCTGTCTCTCTGTCACATCACAATTGACACTCCTTCACTATAAAAATATCGCCTGCCAGGCAGTGGGCGAAAAGGTTTGTTTCGCCACACCTGTATAGTTCAGACTGCGCGTAAACGGGCCGTTGACCACAGCCACCAGTCCCTACCAAGTGAATGAAAAAGCGTGGGAACCGCTTGACGCTGGCCACCGATGGCTGTGATCAGTAGTCGACAGTCGGTGCTGTTCAAATTTGACATAATCTTTAACAAGTAATGTTACAATAGTAAGGCAAGTGACTGAATATTGTTAGGACCTAGACGCCGACAATACAAATTCACACCTGCATACCTGTAAAAACACATTTTATTACCTTTCGGCATTTGTACTTCTTTGTTCACTTTGCGCTTAAAATTTGTGATTAGAAAACAGCCCATTGTTGTATTGTAATTTTTTATGGCAGTCATTAGCCAGGTGTTACGGATTTAAAGTACAAACTGATTCTAGGAAATTGGGTACACGCGGCCGGGCAGACATATTGCATCTGTGCAGTACAAAGCAATGCCCCGACGGAGGGACGAGGCAGTCGAGCGATAACCACGAGCGAAATAAGATGTGTGTGTGTTACAATCGGGGAATTTTTTAGTGACGGACTTTACGCGTTTTATGGAATTACGAATTTCTGCATTACGTTTGGAGTTTTTGTGTTCGGTTACCTGTCTTATACGTGTTTGTATAGTTCTAATAAACTCTATAGTAATTCTAACGACATTTTAATTCGAGTCTCGCACTCGTAACAATATTAAGACCAAGGAATCGGCGATATAGCTACATCTCTATGAACCCTTGCAAATGCTACCCATATTCATCGATCATCGTAATACAAATTGTTGACTGTATAATTTAAAAATAAACAAGACAGTGCAACAGAACAAATGTTGAATATATCAATGGCCCAGCCTTGGTTGGCGGTGAAATCATCCAATGAGTGCAACGTTTAAAATTAAACAAAGTGACTTCATTTTCAAGCAGAGAAATGAACCAGACCGAGTAAAAGATTGCGTCTGCCATTATGCCATTATCAAAATAGATTTAAAGCCGATCTTCGTCGGTTCTTTGTTTGTTCAATTTGGATGAAACCACCAAAGCGATCCATATAACCAAAGACTTGAATCATGTCATTGAATACCGTTGTATACTTTCAGAGGCCCAATTCTGCCAGACCTCAAGATACTGTGAGCTCTTTCTGCGTGCAACGGAACACAAACCAACTTGGCTGATAATTTCTTTTATTTTTCCTTCCACCCATTTTAATATTATATAAAATTTCTAGAGCTAGGCATGTTTGCTGAAGAGTTTTTTGCTCCACTTTTTCTCTTCAAGCCATAACATATTGTGAAGTGGTGGTATATTAGATTAGGCTCCCAAGCAGTCTAATAACCATAAACAAAATTAAAACTAAATAATTAAAATGAACAAGTTGGCGATAGGCTAAATAAAACTTTAACAATACTCGTTGACAATTGTCAAAAGTGGTCACTGAAGTCAAAGTTCAGTGACCACGGCAACTGAAAAGCGGCCGAAACGTCGGAATAACCAAAATCGGAAGTTGTTTCAGAGATAGAAAGTATCTATTTCTTTATCTTGGCGTTGCGAAGATATTCAAAGTAAAATTCCATTGCGACACACACACACATACACGCACGTATACATATAAAAAAAATGAATGTAACTGTAATTAATAATTTCATAATTAGAATTGAACTAATTAGGAAGGAGGTCCCCAAGATACAGGTCGACCTAGTTTGACCAATGACTTTCAAAAATTCGGATTCTACTAAATCCACAATAACTTGTCAATACCGCCGCGACAGAATATTAGTAGAAAAATATTGATATCAACATAAGCAGGAATGGCGTTAGCAGAAACAAATATTGAAAAGAACCAAAATTTTAACTTTATTTATTTATTATTTTATTAATTTAAATAAATTTTAATATTATATCATTAGAGCTAGGCATGTTGCTGAAGAGTTTCTTGCGCCACTTCTTCTCTTCAAGCCACAATATGTTGCGGAGCGGTGGTAAATTAGATTAGGCTCCTATAGAGTAAATAATAAAAATAAATTAAAATGAACAAGTTGGCGGTAGGCTAAATAAAAACTTTAACATTGCTCATTGACACTTGACATATTTGTATTCCTTGATCACGGCTACTCAAACGTAACCGAAACGTCGGAATAAAAAAAACGCACTTAAAACCATTAAAAACGTTTAAAAGTTTTATTAAGTGTACTTGTCGCGAAAACACTTAAAAAAAATGTTTTTTTACAAAATTTCCGTCCTTCGTTTAAAAGTAAGAAATAAAGAAAATCGATCTGCAATGCGGCAGTCGATGTTAAAGGGACACGGGACGGCCTTGTCTCATGTTATCAGTAAAGTCAATTACTCTATACAATAAACAACAAACCATTGTTTACGTTTCGAAGCGCTTAGAAATTACATATATACGTTCCTACATTGATATACAAACATTGCGTTCCTGTGAGATATTGGAATTTTTAAATAAATGGCAGACAAACACACATATTGTATATCCCTAAGCGAATAATATAAGTAATACAATACAGTATGACTACTTATAAGTTAGTAATGAATATGTAAATGTTATATATAAAGATGTTTTATATGTTATATTATATAGATATATACTTAATATACATAACATATACGATATACATATATAATATCTATCTCTATAAATATTGTTACTTGCGAGCGGGGGTATGTACTTTTGGATTGGAAGAAAACACCAGTTTTTAATTTAAAAGCTTTTATTGACTTACACAGCCGCACGTAGTACCTCTCTGCAGGGTTGCCCCTATACGCACGACCAACGATGCACAGTCCCGACGATAAGTCGTCACACCCTCAATACCGTCGCCGATATTGCGTAGACCACCTCCGATATTATCGCGGGTAGCTCGCTTCTGGTTCCTCTCTCGAACTACGCTTCACACCTTCTTCGCGTATCTGTCCACCAGACTTACTAAATTTCACCACTTAATTCGTCTCTGTCCTCTATAAACCTTCTCTAATAACTCTTTAGTATCGTACTTGTCGCTTCACCGTTTTGGACTGAACTCAACTTTAAACTGCCCGGTAGGCGCGCCTTAGGCTGTTTATATACCTGGCAGAATTCTCTAGAACCCATCTATCTATCTCTGTCTTTTCTTTCCCGAACCTTCTGTTCGGGAACTTTCGTTTATACATCTATCCCTTTCTAAAATCTATCTATCTCTTTCTTTCTTTTGTCGTCTATCTCTTTCTAACATCTATCTATCTCTTTCATTCGTGTATCGTCTATCCTTTTTTAAATATATCCGTCCTTGTCTTTTCCTTCTAGATTCTTCTAGTTTTTTTCCAAAAGTTCTAAAACTGTCTAGATGGTTCCACCATCATTCGCCACAATATTATAAACGCGAAAGATTGTAAGAATGGATATACAGATGTTCTTGTTACCCTTTCACGCAAAAAGTACTCAATGGATTTTGATGAAACTTTACAGTAATATAACTTACACATCCGAATGAGACATAGGCTTATAATTTATAAGTATATAGTGTGAATTATGCAAAATATAACGAGTTTCCACCACCACGCGGGTGAAACTGCAGCCGCAACTAGTAGTGTATAGAAATATTAAAAGAGCGCGAGTTGATGTAGCAGCTCGAAACGGTACATTTCACTAAATCAGTGCTTTTCAATCTTTTTGAATACGCGACCCCTTTATAGGTTGAAAAATTTTGGCCACCCCCTTGGGCCATAGACAGACAAAAAGTTAGTAATTTAAATGACTGCGTGTCTTTCCCTACTTTGTTACCTATATTCATTATTACGGCCTACATTCTACGAAAAGCTGCTGAGCTTAGAAAGTACCTAAGTATAAGGTATAAACATAAATTCCTTTTTCTCTTATGCCGGCGACCCCCCGAAGAATGCTCTGCGACCCCCCTAGGGGTCGCGACCTATAGGTTGAAAAAAACACTGCACTACATAGTACGTTAATACTAAAACTCTATTCTTACTTGAAAACAACCAATATCCTACTATTATTATTTGGTTTCTACTCAATATAATGTAATTTTTTTTTAATAAAGCTTCAAAACTAAATATCGCTCTTCAATTACTTACAATAAGGTCTAACGTTTTTCATTTTGTTCTCGCACAATTTGTAACCTATGATTTCCATAGAATTCCGCAATGGATTAAATCCATTTCCATCCATTCAGTAAACTGCTACGATTTGTTGCGCTCCTAACCAGCATAGGACTAAACATTCTTTTCTAATAATGCATAATTCCAAATTGCAAATTCGGTTTGGCAAAGCGCGTGGTGTTGTTTACAACCTTTAGGTTCGTCTAGGTAGCAGTGGACCTAGCACGGGGGAGGACCTACAGGCAGGCGTGTCTTCTAGGCACGGCTGGGGTGTCTTTAGCAGTAGGCAGGATCCGGCGTCTTGGACTGGAGGTGGCGCTTCAGAAGACCGAGGCCGTGTTTTTCCACGGTCCTTGGAAACGTCCATCTCCAGATACCGCTATAATAGTAGGAGGCATCCGCATCGGCATCGGGGAGGCCATGAAACATCTGGGATTGGTCCTCGATCGCCGGTGGGATTTTTCGGCACACTTTCGGCAGCTGTTCCCCAGACTCAAGGGGGCAGCGGGTGCGCTGTCACGCTTGCTCCCCAACGTCGGGGGGCCGAACGCCACGTGCCGAAAACTCTTCGAAGGCATCGTACGGTCGATGACCCTCTACGGGGCCCCTGTATGGGCAGACCGCCTGACGGCCAAAACCGCACCGCTTTTGCGTCAAGCCCAGCAAATAATGGCCGTCAGGGCGATAAGAGGATACCGTTCGGTGTCCTTCGAAGCGGCCTCGCTACTCGCCGGATCCCTCCCATGGGACCTGGAGGCCAGGGTCAGGGTCAGGGCTAGGACGCCAGTAGGCGTCACTTTATATATGGCGCAAAGAAGCCCTGGCCAGGGGCACCAGACCCGCGCCTCGCGAAATCGAGGCGTGCAGGTCGGAGCTCCGCCAGGTTGCCGTGAGAGTTTGGGAAGATCGCCTCAGACGCCCTAGTGCGGGCCCCGCCACCATTGAGGCGGTGAGGCCCGTCCTGCGAAATTGGATTGACAGAGACTACGGCACCCTGACGTTCCGGCTGACGCAGGTCCTCTCAGGGCACGGCTGCTTAGGGAGGTACCTGTGTCGCCTTGGCCGCGAGGCTACGTCAGGGTGCGTCATTGCGACACAGACGACGAGGTTACGGCGCTGCATACACTCCAGGAATGTCCTGCGTGGACGGAGCAGCGCTCGCCTTCACTGGACTAGACCTTTCGCTCCCGGCCGTGGTACGCACCATGGTCGGGAGCCGCACCGGATGGGACGCCATCTCCTCCTTCTGCGAGCACGTCATGTTTGCGAAGGAGGAGGCGAAATGGGAGCGTGAGCGCACGTCTTTGCTCCGCTCCCGACAAAGGAGGACGCGCCGACGCCGGAGGTTGGACCAAGACCTTCGGCCACCGTAAGCGGGCGGCGCGGGTGGGGCCCCTAGGGGTATAGGGGTTCTCACTCACCCGCACATGAGCGCGAGTGTTCCGCGCGCGCTCATCTCTCTTCCCGTGGGGCGCGTTACAGACCGCCCCACGCCTGGAATAGACCGAGTAGGGCCGGGGGAGTAGCTCCCTCGGCATTGGAAGAGGCCCAGTGAGCGGGGCCCACGCCTGCCAGGGCACGCGGAGACGGGATAGCCTACACCCGTAGCCCTGGCATAAGGTGCAGGACGGAACACCCAGGGGTTTTAGTGGGTATTCCTAACTGGGGAGTGGCAATAGCGTGGCACCGGTTCTGACCGGGCACGCTAGTGCCACCCCCGATCTGGCAAATCCCACACTCTTACCGGGTCGCGAAAATCCCCCCAGGTTTCTGCGCCTGTCGTGGCTTAGTCCTCAAACGGCTTTCCCCTGGCCAAAAAAATAAAGGTAGCAGTGGACCTCGGCCGAAGTCACGGTACGTCCTCTCGGTGAACGGCTGTTTCGGGAGATACCTGTGTCACCTTGGCCGTGAACCCACGTCAGGTTGCCACCATTGTGATACGGGCGACTAGGATACAGCGCTGCATACACTCCAGGAGTGTATTCCTCCTTCTGCGAGTGTGTTATGTTTGAGAAAGAGGAGGCCTTGTTCCGTTCCCGCCAAAGCAGGATGCAATGACGCCAGAGGGCAGATTCCGAACTTCGGTAAGCGCGGTAAGCGGTAAGCGGGTGGCGGCGGGGGGACTTGAGGAATAGGGTTCTCACTCACCTACACATGCACCTGCACACGAAATGAGAGCGTGAGTGTTCCACGCGCGCTCGCCTCTCATCCCGTGGGGCGCGTTACAAACCGCCCCACTCCCAGGATTAGACCTGGAAGATGCCGGAGGATAAAAGTAGTCCCCTGGCAGTGGATATGGCCTGCGCCTGCCAGGTCACGCGAATTAGGTCACCCCATTTTCCCGTAGCCCTGGCATAAGGCGCAGGACGGAACACCCAGGAGTTTTAGTGGGTATCCCTAACTGGGGAGTGGCAATAGCGTGGCATCAGTACTGACTGAGCTTTATGCGTGCTACACCCGATTTGGCGAATCCCATACACGGGTCGCGAAATATTCCCCCTACCTTTGCTTGTCACGGCTTATGGTGCTCATTCGGATTTCCCCTGGCTAACTGACCACTTTCCACGAAGCAAGCCATGTTTTTTGCTTACTACAGACAATAGTAGTCGTTCATGGAATGTTTCAAATGAATCATCTGTTTCATAAATTAGTTTAAGGAGCAAAGGTTAACCTCTATTTCCGCTACAAAAGACCAATTTTAATTACACATATCCTAGCGTAGATATACTGGAGTAATTAACCAGATTAAAAGCAATCAGAATCTATATTACAAACCTGATGAAAGATAAGATGGGTACTCATTTTTTATTTGTTTTATGTCATCTCATAAACATCAAAACAGTTGCTAAATAACGGTATGTGGATATAGAAAGAAAATATTTATTTCTAAAAAATGCGACACTTAGCAATAATTTACAATAACAATGAAAACGTGTGCCGCAATTTTCGAAATGAAGTTGGCACTCAGTTTTTGCTGCGCCGAAACATAGTCCGATACAGCACTGATTTTCAGTGCCCACCTTCTTAATCACAAAAATCGTGCGACCCACGAGAAATGAAGCTAAATTATTATAAATTAAATTATAATCAACGTATATACATAAAAGGAATAATAAAATTAAATAACAAAGACATAAAATAACAGAAAATAGTGATAGCAAAGTAAAAAAAACTCAAGATAAGTACCTATATATACTTAGCTAACGAAGCTGTGATAGCCTGGCCGAAAAGCATGCACCACTAAGCCAGATTTCTGACTTAATATGCATATTATAACAACTACCACGTGCTAACGGCGAAGGAAAATATCGTGATTAAACTTGCACATCGTGATAATCGATGTGCGAAACTCGCCAATCCGCCATAGACAAGCGGGGCAGGTATACTGTCCGTTCCCCTATAAAAATGGGAAGCTCGAGCACAGCAGTGTGAACGTTTATGGGCTGTTATTATATATTGTAAAGATATACCTACCAGCAATAAATTAGATTAGCAAGTTTCTCATATCAGTAAGCTTGAGGTACAGGTGATGTCATCAATAACATATGATAATTGAAAACGTGATTGTATAGAAGAGTTATGTAATATGTCATCATAAAATGTTAAAATTTTGTATGTTTTAGTTCGTATGAAGCTGTAAAAAAAAAATAACAGCTCATAAGTGTCCCACTGCTGGGCTGAGGCCTCCCACTGTAGGGGAACGGACAGTATACCCGCCACGCTTGTCCAAGGCGGCTTGACACATCGGTTACCTCGATGTGCAGGTTGCATCACGATGTTTTCCTTCATCATTGTTGGCAGGTGGTAATTGTAACAATATGCACATTAGGTGTGACAAACTGCCTAAATGGTGCATGCGTTCCGGCCAGGATCGAACCCGCGCCCTTTGAGTTTAGGACGCGTGCGCTGGCCATTACGCTACCACGACACTATAATCACAAAAATACAAACTATATTAGAGGTTGAAGCAACGATATTTGAGTATGGTTTTACAAATAGGAAGCGATGAAGGAATTTGTATGAAGGCAAAAAAACTCTCATGCACATTTCTCAATGTTTAGCAATTGTAACAGATTTTTTCTGTTTAATTGAGAATTTATTTATTTTAGTAAGGCTTACAGTCAAATAACAACATAAATTAACAACATAAATTAACAACATAAATAAAAGTATTGCTAATTACAAGCCTTAGCATATAGACTTGCTCAGATTAATTAAGTAGGATGTGTATGTGTGTGTGTGTGTGTGTGTCAGTTTATGTGGTTGATGATGAAGATTGAAAAAAAAATGAAATTAAAGGTGAAATTAAAGATTGAAAAAAGAATTTGGATTTGAAGTTGAAATACATATTAAACAGTTTGGAAAAAACTAATTTTCTTTGAAAAATTCTTTGTTCATTATATTTCTAAAGGTGTTGGGTTTAGTTACAAAGATATCTATGTTCAATTTTAGTGCTAGATCATTAAATTGTAAGGCGCTGCGGAGAAAGAAAGAATTTTGCCTATAGTTGGTGGATGCAAAAGGTACATACAGCAACTGTCTCTGCCTAATGCCCAATTGTTGGGTGCGTAGTCCAACATTATAAAGAAGTTCTGGACAGTCGATAAAGCCGCTAGTTATATTAAGTAGAAAACAAATATCATTTACATTCCGCCGGTATTCCAAAGGTAATAAATGGTAGTGTTGACAACGTTCAAGATAACTGTTTAAGTTTTGGCTAGATTAGACTATACTAAATATCGGAGAAATTTTTTCTGCACTGCCTCAATACGCTTTACATATAGTTGATACATTGGGTTCCACGCTGGAGATGCATATTCTAACTGGCTTCGCACATATGAGCAATATAATATTTTAATCGTTTTTAACGTGTGGAAGTTTCCTGAATTTCTAATAATAAAACCTAAGGCTTTGAATGCCTTATTAACAATGTGAGTTATGTGTTGATCATAAATAAGTTTGTTATCTCGAATGATACCAAGATCTTTGATACTATTTTCTTTTGTAATAAATTTATTGTTAAGATTATATATAATTAAATTGAACTATTGAACGTTGCCTAGAAAAAGTAATTTGAAAACATTTTGAGACATTAAGCTGTAATATTATGAGCGCAATAGGTTACAAATCTGTCTAGGTACTCCTGTAAATACTCAGCGTCATATGAAGTTTTTATCTCCGTCAAAACTTTCATATCATCAGCATACAGTAAGATTTTGGAGTTTTTAAAACATGATTTTATATCAGCTATGAAAATAATGAACAGGAGAGGCCCCAGTAATGAACCTTATGGTACGCCAGAAGGTATGGTATACCAGTAAGAAGTATAGCCACGTAAAACTACAGCCTGTGTGCGATTATTTATATACGAGCAAAACCAGCGATACAAATCACCATGTATTCCAACGGCCGAAAGTTTCTTTAGCAACACACCGTGATCAATGCGGTAGAAACATTTACTATAATCGGTATATATGACGTCTATTTGTGTCCATTACCTTAGTAATTATATTCATTGCATAGCACAAGGTTGGCGGTAGTCGATCGTTTTCGAAGAAAACCGTGTTGCTCTTCGCCTAACTGATTATGAACTGCTGCGTAAACTTCATTATAGACTACACGTATAGAACCTGGCAGACTGTCCATCTGATAGAGAAAGAAAGTGCGAAGCGAAGGCGTTGCCAGCCTTTAAGGTGGGATAGGATGGACAAGATAGGAAGAGGGGAAAGTGGGTCGTCGGATCTCTCATTACATCATGCGAAATACGATTAGGCAAACTAGCGGCGCTATCTTTTTTGGAAGAATATTTAGTGTTTTTATTTTTAAACAGTAAATATAGTAGATACTTTTGGGAAATGTAAGGGAAAAAATAATATGCATCGATTATTCATTACTTATTGTATATTTTATTTATTTCATTATTTAATTTTCCATGTCTGTAGTAATTTTTTTGTTTTGGCCAGCATAGATCTATCATTTTTTTAAAAGTCATAAGAATCTGATCAAAAAGCGCAACAATTAAATGAGCTATGAAAATATAGTACATTTTGTATTTCATTATTTTTCTATAATATATAGGGTAGTACAATTGGTTAAAATATAGTATATTATAGTATGGGTGGCAACCCTAAGGCAAACCGTTTCACATCGATAGTCTAGGTGTATGGAACACCGATCAAGCCAGCCCTAAGAGCTGTACTAATCAGGATAATGATTTCAGCATGGCTCTACCACGTCTTATATCCCATTCATCTACTCATACATATCTTCAATTGTAACATGGGTTTATTATTTAAGTTAAAATAATTAAAAATTAAATTAAACTTAGAAAACCGGATCCGCGTTGAATATTCTAAAATAATTCGAAAGTTAGATTTTTTAATTTTTAAACAGGACAGTCTAGAACCATAATAAGGCTCTGTTCACACTATGGCACTATGATGCCGTTCACGGTCCAATCTCGCTCCAGTTTCGCTCCACTCAAGTCTCGATATTCTACAATACTATTCTGGAGTTCAAATAGAAGTGTATTTACACTGTCGGTACAGGAGCCTAATTCTGCTATTACTATTTCTTCAAAATTACAGATTGCGACAATTTGTTAATTCGAATGGCGTGCCCTTGGCAAGCCACTCTATCTTTTAAAATATTTATAAGCGAAAACTCGTGAAATAAATGTATAAAATATCGGTAGATTTTTAATATAATTTCTTTCTGCTAGTGATAATACCAATTTTTCTACTATTATTCCGCCGCGAAGATATTGTGGATTTAGTAAAATACGAATTTTTGACACTATTGTAATGGAATTGTACTTTGAATATCTTCTCGTCGTCAGCCATTTGCAGTCCAATGCTGGATGTAGACCTCCCCAAGGCGGCGCCACTCATTCTATCCTACCTATCCATATTATCTTCTCGCCATGATACTGAAATTATAGAATTGGACCATCATGACAGGTCCGATCACGCTTCAGTCACAATATGTTCTTTTCAACGAACCGGTATAGATGCGATATCAGATCGCAACTAGAACGATACGATAGTGAGAATTATCTGTTTTTTTTATTTGCTGGAGTTCAGCAGACAGGCAGACGGCCCATATGACTGGACCGACAACGGACCGAAGTGGAGGGACATTACACCGTCATATTGTGAATTGAGCCTAACCGTCGCACAGAGAAGCAATCACGTGTCTTTTTAACGAACTGGCGTCAATAGTGCATGTCGAATGTACGCTTTTGTCGACCACTATTTCAAATAAAGCGCTTTTATTAAAAGAAGATTGGGTTGATACCACGCAGTGACTGTGAGTTTTAATGGCGGAAGCAAAGTATTTGAATGAATAATATTAAATTGTTTTATCTATACCATCATAAACTTAGTTTGATGACGGATAAAACATTAATTTAACAGCGGTTGTGTTAATATTAAATTATAGAAAAACCAATTACTACATTTATTTTATCCTGAAAAAGATATCCTACAGAAAAACGCTCATGAAGTGATTTTAAATCAGTAACAAGAATAAAAACCTAATGTACGTCTTATGATGATATCTCTTTGTTGCATATTGGGAGTAGAAGATTTGTCACATACATTTTTGCCAGTCTCTTTTTTAGTCTTCTTTTATTGTAAATAAAATAAAGAAGTATTTATAAAATAATAAAACCAAATTAATCACTCTTTTGTAAGATTGTAGATATTCTTTATCCTGTTTTGATAAAATTGAAGCAGTAAAATGGTTTCATATTAATAATTTGGTGATTTATTACGTTACATTTCATATAGTGAAGATTTATGATATCTCTTTTTTTGGTCATTATTGACACTAGTCAATCAATCAGTCAAAATAAAATTACCAATGAAAAGTTGTTTCGTTTGCTCTCCACTTCCGACCTTTTGCGGCAATAGGGGTCTTAAGTCAGCACCCCCTCCAGATTGACAGTTTACTATTAGACATGGATTAACAAAATGTATATACGTGATTCATATAAAGCGCTGAACGTTAGCCGCTAGAGGTCGGTCCATTTGGCTAAAGAATTTTTATACGTCGTGGTCATTTCCCTCGCTGCCTCTACAATGCGACCTTCCGTACTTACTATTGCGTCAACAGCGATATAGTAGATAGATATAGTGATATACATCACGCGTCTTCTCTTTCCTGATATATTTGTCCCGTTCATTTAACCGGCGATGTATTACACTATTAGGAGAATGTCGTTTGAGTAATGGAATGTTTTTGTGAGCGAATTGTATGTTGTTACCTGCAAGGTCGTTACGTTTAGAAATATGTCATTACCACGCTCTTAATTATAAGTGGGATTATTTGGCGGTTGATTAAAAATAGAAGGACAGTTTTTAAAGCGTGATAAATGAAAATTATATATTCGCAAAGGAAACAAGGAAATGATATATTTAGAAAGAAAGAATATATTTATTTCCAGATGTGACACATATAAGACAAATAAATTAGAAAACATATGTAAAAATTGTGTGCTTTTAGAAATGATGTTGGCACTTAGTATTTTGCTGTGCCGAAACTTGGTCCAACACAGTCCTGATTGTCAGTCCCCGACCCCACCTCCTTATTCATATAATGTATGTTAAGAGTAAGAAAACTTAATTACATATTATTTAATTTATATCTAATATATATTATACTTGATATAATTTAGTTTGCAAACACAAAAAGCTATTTCGGTCTTTATATTTGATAAATTTCTACAATGGAATGGTTTTGGATATTTATATATTACTTATAACGTAAACCGGCGTTTAGTTGATATCATCTCAACTTCTCAGCCTTAGTTTAGTCTTGAAAAATATACAGAATATTGTTTTAAATATATAATATAGAGAATTGGTGAGATTGCGCGGTTTTTATTATGTGATAAAGCTTATTAATTTAAAAATACTTTGATATATTATTTCAAGCGTCGATTTGTAGAGAAAGAAGTTGGATTTGATGAAATGAGGAAACCTGCATCCAATCTACAGTTGTGTAAAATCCACTAATCCGTCTTGGACAAGCGTGCAAAGGCCCGGGTCTAGCAATACACTTTACTTTATCGCCTGATATTACATCCAATGTAAGTCAAAATGATCTTACGGCATATGCGGTTATGAGTAATTTTTCTTTGTCATATTTATCCATATTCAGTTGTAATAATATTATTATATTCGAGTTATGCAATGTCTATTAGAATGCTTAACTGTATAACATAAAGTAATTTAACACTGATCAAAAATTTTCCCAAGATTCTAAATGGTGGGAAATATAATTTAATGGCGAAATATACAGGCTATAAAGTATGGGACGATCGATGGCAAACGCATGGTGTCGCCGCGTGTAGATTACGGAGAGGGGTGTTGAAATAACCTGCTATGACATTTGTTTGATGATAGCTTTTTTATTTGGTTTCGCGTGGCTGGAGTCCTTCCATCTTTTCCCTAATGATATGTTTCATATTTTACGATTGCTTTAATGCAGAAAGTTTGGTACTAGTTGTTTATTTCCTTTTAAGCGTTTAGAAAAAGAATCGAGTTTATAAAATTTGATCTATAGCTACTTTAGATGACAAAAAAGTATTAAATATGAAATACTTTTTATTACGGCAACTCGTAATTTCCACGCAGTATATTTGAGTTCCATTAAGTTCATTGCATAAAGTGATAGGGTTAATGGCTAGCGCACGCGTCCTAAGTTCAAAGGGCGCGGGTTCGATCCTGGCCGGAACGCATGAACCACTTAGGCAGTTTTCTGACCTAACGTGCTTATTGTCAACCACGTGCTAACAACGGTGAAGGAAAATATCGTGATGCAACCTGCACATCGAGACAACTGATGTGTCAAACCTGCCAATCCGCCTTGGTCAAGCGTGGCGGGTATACTGTCCGTTCCCCTGCAGTGGGAGGACCGAACCCAGCAGTGGGACAGTTATGGGCTGTTATTATAAGTTAATTGCCCTTAAAGAACAATGAGCGCTATCTTTAATATTATGTGCATGATTTGGGTTATAAAGCAACCGCTTCTTTAGATGTAAGTGATGTAACGTAGCATTTTCCTTTTAGAAAAATACTCGAAAATAAACCATTATACTTGTACTTTCACAAAAAAAAAGTAGAAAATTCACACTTATTACAGAGTGCTATATGTCCCGCCATAATACTAACATACCCTTAATGTGGGGATGTGTTGGAAGTAGAGGGTAGGAAGGGGAGAAACGCTCACCCTCCCTGGCGGACCACAAAATGAATAACAAAATCAAAAGCAAATAGGTGCTCTTCTTATGAAAAAGGTTTTTATTTCTATCTCTAGTTCATTAAAGGATAAACCGTGGTTTCAAATGGCTTGTTCCGAATTTATACTAACATATAAATGTGAATGTGGGCTTGTTTGGATGTTTGTCAGTTCGTTCATTATGGCCTTGGATGTGAATCAATTTGTATAGAGTTCGCTGCCGTTTTGGCGAAAAGGGAAGTTTTATGAAGTCATCATATCACTTATTTCAGACCTTTTTCAGAAAATACTAGATATGTATGTATCTATACATATAAAGGGTGGATTTTCAAGTGGGCCTTCATGGTCATATCCTAAAGTATATGACATAGAGAAAAACATACAAAGGAGTCTCGAGGCCGATTTTAAAACTAAAGTGGAATCATTAGATTTTTGAAAAATCAATTACTCCTGTTACTCCTGTCAGAGGAGGATTTTGAAAAATAAACACTATATTATTATATTGTGGCGAATGATGGTGCAACCATCTAGTTAGTTTAAGAACTTTTAGAAAAAGCTAGAACATTCTAATAAGTTAGTAGTAGGAGTTAGTAGGAGTTGGAAGAAGAGTTTAATAGAAGACACTGACGAGTTTAGTGGTAAATTTAGTGAAAAGTTAAGTGGACAGTAAGTGAAGGAGGAGTGTAGAGTAGTTCGAGAGACGAACCAGAAGCGAGCTACACGCGGTAATATCGGAGGTGAGCACTGCAGTAGCAGGAGGTGGTCTATGCAATGTCGGCGACGGTATTGTGAGCGAGACACCTTATCGTCGGGACTGTGCATCGTTAGTCGCGCGTATAGGGACAACCCTACAGACATGTATTACGTGCGGCTGTGTAAGTCAATAAAAGAGTTAAATTAAAAACTGGTGTTTTCTTCCAATCCTAAGTACGTACCCCCGCTCGCACGTAACAATATATACCAAATCATAGTGTAGTTTGTAAGGATCAATTTCTGTACCGGAATGTCAAGCAGCAAACCAAGGGCAAGGTATGTCTTTGGATAAAATGTTCTATTTTCCCATACTTTAATTATGAATATCAAATTCCGCCGGTTATTTGACCGCACCTCTTTTAAACGAAAACGTAATCAATGTTTACCCAATGGCTGATTTGATTGATTGGGGTAAAATAACACGCCTTTGGAGTATTAATTTGTAGATGCATTTTAAAGAACGATGTTCATCATTTCTATATTCAATAAAACGAGGTGAGGTTTAATGTATAGAAAATAGAACATTTTGTTAAAAAAACAACCTTTCCCTTAGTTTCCCTTAGTGCCTTAGTTGACACTCCTTAACAGAAATTGATCCTGATAAGCAAAACTACGATTTGGTATAAATAATACAGGTGTATATATTTTTCAAAATCAGCCGATTCGATTCCCGACAAGGGTAATTGATTTTTCACAAATCTAAATATACCACTTTCGTTTTGGTCACATTCGGCCTTGAGACTCCTTTGGGTGGGTGTATTTACTTTTTGCATAGTTTAAGATTTGACCCTGAAGCTTGAAAAAATTACCAGTATACGTCCATGCATAATATTAATGAGCTTTAAATTATTTTTCTTCCAAAAATAGTAGTCTAAGGCTGGTGTGCACCGACTTTTAACCGATGGTTAAAATAAAATAATCGCTAAAAATGTATGCATAAACAGTGATTATTTTATTTTAACCGTCGGTTAAATGTTGGTGCACACCAGCATGAATCTGTTCTTAGTCAGATCTTGTAAAATTATGGTGATTTTGTATAATTATCTATTTATTTAAGTTAATAGATAGCGACGTAGTAACTTCCATAATAGTTAAAATTGTACCCATCCGTGTTTAACTTTTAATATATGAGGTGAAAATTTGGCAAAAGTTAGATGTTGTCGAGCTTCAAAAATACTTCCAAAAAAATGTTTTAGGTTAGGTGTTGGTTGGATGATCCACAATGGATGGATATTTAACACACAATAGATGTACCTATGTATGTATGTAAGTTCGGGTGGAATCTTGCAAATTAAATTTGACCAACTTCCCGATTTCCGATTAAGCTGAAATTTTGCACGCATAGGTATATCGCGTGACAATTCAATAATATGGTGTACCATGGAGCTGACGTGATGATGGAGTCGGTGGCCATAAGAACCCTGTACTCAACAAGATAGACCCGTCGTGTTTGGGCTCGTTTTCCTTGTGTTGGCTAGCACTCTGCTGCTACATGATATCCAGGATCTTAAAAGCTTCTATTTAAAAACCTTTTTTTTAAACAAGTTATTATATATAATAAGCTTTATTATGGTTCCGTAGCCAAATTACGAAAACTGAGGTCGTTGCTCACCTCTAAGGAAATCTTCATAATTCGTGGAGTGTTGAATAGAGGCCTTATTTATAAATATTAAGTTCTTCAATTTATGCCTTATTTTTATGTACTAGATATTAAAATCCAATTACTCAACATTTCGATTTAGGTCTGTATAATGTTAAGCGTAAGATGTATTTTAAGCATATTAAACTACTTGAGACGAAAATCATTTCAATGAAATCAAATTGGAATCACCTATTTTTTGTGCTGTTATCCCTTTATACGTCTCCTGGAATATTCAGAATTACAGCTAATAAGAAGACGGATTTTTTGCGTTAATCGGTGATCATGTGTCCGTGTTTTGTTATATTTGGAAAACACGAAGCATTGGTATAATATCTTAAGGCAATCGTTTAGGCAAATGTGGCCCACATAGTAATATCAAATCGTGCGATCCAGTAAAGGGGCGAACGTAGTAATTAATCGAGCAACTTCTGTCAGTAGATGCCGAGCTCCCTGCGAAAGCAAACTGCTATACAACGGGAAAGCAAGGGAACCGCAGTGTTTCCATATCTATACCCAATTCCTTAGATCTCATAGATTTTACTTTCGACGGCCCTGGTGGCTTTTCCCTTCAATGGATTCTTCTATAATGCAGGACCTGCGTTAGTGTTAGTGCACTGTCTAGATGCGAGTTATTTATAGTGTTAAAAAATAACGCGGTAATTATTAGCTAGCTACATTAGGGTATATATATATATATATATATATATATATATATATATATATATATATGAATTATAGGTTAATGTTTGACCCATAGCCATTGGCAATATCTGCGTCTTTATTAGTGTGTTAGTTAAAGCATTACGGCGCAGCTGTAGCAGATGCATAAAAGAAACTCGTTTCACGTTTCTTAAAACTTACTTAATACTTTATTATTATACATAGAGATGTATTCTTATTGTTATTACTCACTAAAATAAATGATGCATGCTAAAAAATTTTGGAACTCTCTGTCAGTCTGTCTGAAAGTTTTTCCGAATAGGCGGGCTCAATGGTTTTAAATGAATTGTTTTTTATTGTTGTAGCCCAGCAGACGGATACCCATGATGGTAAGTGGTTTCCATTGTTAAAAGACTTGCAAAACTAAAGACGCTACCAATGTGCTTCTGGCCTATGGATGTTTATAACACCAGAGTTAAATGCAGTATTTTACGTCTCGTCTCATGTTCCATAGGGATATCTTGAATTTTTAACAAAATATTAATATAAAAATGTAACAATGCGGCAGGCATCGTTAGTATACATATTATAAGCGCGGCTACAGATGCTGCCATTATTTTTAGGCGGCTTTTACTTATGGTTCACACTGCACCTGCTTTAAACACCTAGGAAAATCTACAGCCCACGTGCTGGCGATACGATACTCTTTTCATAATCATATATGGTTGCGCCGAGGAACACCTCCTTATAAATTCTTCCTCCCTATCCTTAGAATAGAATAAACTTTTAAATGAAGAATGGCAAAACAAGAGACATTAAGTTAGTGTCAGTACTGTCACCAGTCACCACAATACAGATACATATAACGATTGTTGGAACACAATAAATAAATAAACTGTTATAGAAAGAAAGAAAGAAAAAATTTATTTGAAGAAATAGCGAAGTACTTACATTTCTAACATGTATTAAAAATAACATATTTTGAGAATTTGTACCCCGCATTTTTCGCAAACAAGGTTTGCATTCAGCTTGTTGTTGTGCCGGCATAATATCCGACACAACGCTGATTTTCAGTGCAAACCTTCCTTTGGGTTAATACTAATACGACCCGAATATTTTAAATCTGTTTAACTTAAAAACTATTTACTTTGTAAATTATAATATATGCGTACATAGAATAAATACTTTGTTAATTTTATGATTTAAATAATAATGAATAAAAAAGAATAAAAAACAAATATATAACTGATACTTGTCTATGTTGTAACATGTATATTTCGCATTTAAAAAAAAACTTATATCGATTCACGCTACATTGCTCTGTACTCAGTTTTCTGTGCAAGGACTTGTATTATATCTAAGTAAGTTGTAAATCAATTATATAATAGCCTAATGTAATGCTCATAAACCATATCCTAGTGAGTGTGAGAACCCCCGGGGGACGAGTGCATTGTGGCGGCGGACTGGTGGCGAGGTAAGTCACTCTTCCCTTGCTTCTTCTTCCACGTCCCTTTGCCTTCTCCCGGCCATCGCATCGCGCCTGCAATATATGTATATCTTAATATATAATATTTGATCACAATCGTCACACTTTTGGGCTTGGTCATTCCCATTTTAGGGAGCAAATGGTATAGACAAAGCTTGTTGTAGGCGGATGGATGAGTTTTATACATAAGTAATTTCGGTTCATAGGTTTCCTTCATCGTTAGTAAATGATAATAACGTAATTTAAGAACAGGCGTTAAAATTACATTAAAAAAACAAGTTTAAACTATCATGGTAGTTAATAATTTTAATTACTGTATAATTAATGCGCTGTTTGACTCCGTGTACAAACTTCTGACGTCATAAGTATGATCTCCTCCAGGAATTGTCCTGGAGGAGATAACTTTAGGAGGTTTCCTTAACTAAGGAGAATATTAAAACATAACATTGGCGGTGTAGACAATGAATAATATAAAAAAATCAAAATTAAATAAATAAAATTCTCTATTATATACTATATAAACACAATACATACAGATTTTAGCGCTTAACAGAACGTTAGCCTTACGCAATAATGTATGTGCTAGTTTACAATACTTTAGACTGTAATCTGCTGTCCATGTATGTCATTTTTATTTATGTCCTTTTTCTTTGTTGCATAATAAATAAAATAATTTAAGAATTCCCTTTGAGTCAGGTTGCCTGGAAGAGTTCGCTTTTAGCGATAAGGCCGCCTTTTGTTTTACCAAGTAACTATTGTCTTGTTGTGCATTTTTGTAATTTTTGTGGTAAACAATAATGGGCCTTACTTATAATCGTTTCTTAAATTTAAAGAAACTGCTCAGCAACTGATTAGTGAAAATCTTACCCATTTACCCTCTTTAGTCGAATATTTTGGGTACGACCTACGTTAATCATTCAAATTTCGTTTATCTGTGCTCCTCTTAGGTAAACAACAGGTAATACACGTTTATAAGTGAAAAAAAAACATATTCATTGATTAGGATCTGATTCTGATTGTCTTACTTACGAGATGCCTAATCGTTTCTTAACGAGATTATTATAAGTAAGGCCGAATATGTTGTCTATAACTAAGAGGACCAAAAATAATTGATAACCATAAATTTAAAAGAGGAGTGACTTAGCTTGTCTGATGTTGAGTGGCAGTGAGATGATAAAGAGCATCCAAATTGACTTGACTGTCTGCTATTGTAGATATTGGACAAACAGCAGATTCTTGAAGCAATACAAAGCGTCATATTGCAATAAACAGTTCAATTTTTTAACATTAATATACGATTCTTGCTTACGACTAAAAAGCGGACACTAACCGAAATCGATTTAAAAAAGTATTTTGTTATAATACAGTTTTTAATTAAAACATTGCAAAAACACTTACATATTCTGGCAGCACTACAGAACGGTAAACTGTAACCCCAATTTTGAACCAGAATCTTTCACAAAGGTATCGTGAACTCTAACGACAGTAGATTAAGGTTGCAATTGTTTTATTAGTGGTTTATCTGGAGGATAATGCGAGGGTAGTTTTTCAAATAAATAATTGTAAGGGATTGTGGTTGTTAAGGATTGACAATCAAATTATGCCGTATTGTATTGATCTGAATCTTGTGTAGCTCACAATTGAAAGTTTGTGGCTTTATGATTAAAAATAAGGTTAGATGTGACATATTTAGATAAAGTGGCTTTAACAAGACCTTACCAGTATTATTATTTATTATTATGTAGTGTTAATAGCATTTGTTTGTAGTAGGGCTATCTACTCAGTTTGTATTAATGGCTCCATCTACTATTAAATATAGTCGGTTACTTTGTGTTTTAAATTTGTAATTAAGAAAAACATTCTATTGTTATTGTATTGGTTTTATGACAGTCATTAGGAAGGTGTGTCGAACTGAATTCTAAGAAATCCGATTTATGCGGGCTGGCCGCCATATCGTATCGGTGCAGCAATGGCCGAATGGAGAGATTGGCAGTCAAGCGAGGATTACGGTACGAGCAAGACGTACCTTCGATTAGCTATATAGTTAAGGACTTAGCGCGTGTTATTGAATCGTGCACTTGGTACTGGTTGCGTCCAGTTATATTTGTACCGGTGTTATACATGTTTGTGTAGTTCTAATAAACTCTATAGTAATTCCAACGGCATTTTAATTCGAGTCCCGCACTCGTAACACTACTAATCATATTTAAAATAATGAAGGTACTTTTGTATAGATACTGTATTACTACAAACCGCTTTGTATCGAGCATTCTTCGTTTGGAAGCCAAATAAAACAGTTCTCGAAGTTCTACATGTTTCGTTGTTTGAAAAAGAAAATAGCCCAGTCCTTAAGGGTCAGCGCGGTGACCTTCTACGTTCTGCGGATAATATGTTTCGTTGGACGATCAACCTTTTGCATTACCTTACCATATCATTCACCGGCAACGGTTGTCATAATTATGTAACATTTTTGTCAATCGCCGTAAACTGCGCCTTGCTTGCCTACTTTTCGGAGTAGTTAAACACCAAGCTCCACTGTATTTATACGAGAAGCTCTCCTGGTTCGGTTCTCGGAGATCAGTCGCACTGAGGCAATGTGCTACGCAGCTTGTGACGACACGGCATGGCACAGTAGCTTTTAGAGGTAGTTTCAGGTATGCTGCCTCCAAATGCTGGAACAATATCCCACCCCCTATAAAAATACAAAAAGTATTCATGGATTCAGACTCAAACTGAAAAAGTTCTTATAAGACCATCAAGTGCGCCAGGCCGATCTTATCCATAATACCAGTGCTATATGATGGTGCGCATGTGGAGGTTATGCCTGATACATCCTGACTGTGTTTCTTATGTCGTGTGTTAAATGCTGTATTGTTTATTTAAGTTATTTGATATCGTTCTTTTTTAAATTTTATAGATAATAGGTAGCAATGTCAATTAATGTAATTAATAAGTTTTAATCTTTTTTAATATTTAGTTAACGTTATTATGGTTTGTTTTTTCACTTATTTTTATTTCTTGGTGTTAGTTCACTTCATATCTTTATCTTGTTTGCCTGTGTTCGTGCATGTCACGAATGGCCCTAGCGGAAGATCAGCGCTGGTTATACTAACCGGCAGTTTTGCTGAGCTAAGGCCAATTTAGGACTAAATTTATTTATTGTTTTTATTTTAATAGTTTAAGTGAGTTTTATAGTAGTTCTGAATAAATCTTTTTCTTTCTTTCAATACAGAAAATTCAAGTATCTGTCTGTTCTTGCGAATTAAATACGAAATTTTAAGTGACAACTGCTATTTCTATAGCCTTTAATGATAAATGACTAATTTACGTTTTTTAGCCGTTTTTAGAAAAAGGAGGTTCTCATTTTGTTATGTGTATATAAACGATATTATGTGATTGCCAACAAATACGTAACTTGCTAGGCATCCGTCCAGGAATGGAGAAAGAATACAATTTCCTGCGCCAAGTGGTAAGGTTTTTGCCTGTCAGTTAGGCTATCTTCCCTTGTCTAGAGTATGCTCCCATAACAACCTTGAGTTGCGTTTCGGTATTAGTGGCCAGGTTCCAGTCCACCACCACATTGGTAGCTCCTTTGGTATATATCCATGGGTGATAAATACTTTCCATCAGGTGGGCCGTCTGCCTGTGTGCCGAGCTAGTGCATTAAAAAGAACACACGCAAACGTCAAAAGTAAAATAAATGGTTGGAAAAAGTATAGGTGGTATAGGTAGGTATGTTGTTGTTTGTCACATATTAAATCCGTATTGAATAAAATAAGAGAAGTGATATAAAATCAAGGTGATCTTGTTACTTTATAATTAGGAGCTCAATTTATATAAAATATGACCACGTTAAGTATACATAAAGCGAATAATTAAGACAAGATTTTAAGTCAATACAAGGACGGATAAAGCCAAAATTTATGTGTTTTTTACGCTCTCTTTTAGACATTTATTAGTTAGACATTTATTTGGGGGTTCTGTAGTTATTTTGGAAACTGTTTTTATGTAGATAGAATTTAGTAGAAAGCTGTATCGTATGCCGTTATACAATGGATTCGGAAAATCGCAATAAACATAAATAATTACATGCAGGGCCTTTTGTGGAGGCACGCGGGGGCACACAGTGCCCTTAAAGGAAATTTGGAAAGTATCGAAAATTACCATAAAAACTGAAAATGAAAAAAAAAATTGGTAACCTTTACAAAGACTAGATTTTTTAATAGATTTTTTGGAGTGCAGCTACAAACAAATACTTACTTACAATTACTTCCGAGAATTAGCGTGCCCTCAAAAAAGAAGTGACAAAAAAGGCCTGATTACATGTAAATGTTAAAAGAAATTTTGATGTTCTTTAATTAAATAAAAATTCAAATCAAATGTGGGCAGATAATCTTTTATTAAGTCGTTTCCTTAATCACTTACTATTTATTAAACCAAATTATTTTAAGGTTTAACACGGTCTTTGTGCACTTCAGAGCTTAATTCTTTGGAAAAAATAAAGAATCATAACTACTCATATCCTCAATTATCGAAAACATTTAACAATATATTGCGCCGCCTACATTTTACTCTCACAAAATTAGGAATAATGAAGGTGGTATTTAAATAACGAATGTCTCAGTAAACAAATCAAATTAGACACTTTTTAACTGTGTATGAAACGTATGATCTCTTGTATACAACTATCGGAATCAACAGAGTGCGAACACATGGTATTCTGTACACGTAGCGTCTCGGAGGCACCTGATTTGACTAATTTACTTTCAGCCTTGGCTGTGTATCATTCCTGACTGGAAAGTTTACTGTTTTACTGGTACATCTGCTATAACCTCCAGTAGTACACAATATGAAGGTTCTTAGAAATTGATTGTTGTAACCTCGAGATGAAATGCTTACCGAAACATCGCTGGGAGGTTATTTAGGTAGTACACTTTCTGGGAAAATGTCAGTACTATAAATTATAAAAGAACATTAACTAAGAAGTTATTCCTATAAAAAATTGTACATACATGTTCTTTTATACAGAAGTCATGCAGACATCTGCAACACAACAATCAATGTGCTTCCGGTCTCTAAGGAGGACAGGAAGCTTCATCACTAATGCTGGACAATAAGCTAAGGTTGATGTATTCTTTCTCCATTCCTATAGACAGGCAACAGGTGAAAGCTTTCAAATTTTGACGGGTAACGGACACAAATAATTTGAACTGACTGACAAGTTTTTGTAATACCTGCTCATAACATTATATGGAATGATGATGATGATGCATGTAGTATTTATTTCAAAATGGAATCTTACAGATTATATATATTTATTGAAAAAGTCATAAGTCTACCACCACTTCCAAAGCAATTTTAGTCACTGTTAAAGGAGAAGAGGCGGCGCAACAAACTCATTGGCAACATATCTTAACTTCATAATTATTATTATTATTCGGCTTTTTTTAATGTAGTCTTTACTAATACAATGTTTAACAAAGTAATTTATACGAATGATTACAGAAAAAGCGGTCATGTAAAAAATCTTTCGGCGTATAAGCCTTCTCACACAAACGTTGCTTTACTATTTTTTTTAATTTGTTTACTGAAAGCTGTTGAATGTTTTCTGGGAATATGTTGAAGAGCATTATACTCTACCACACGAAACTATTGTAAACTTTGTAGAGCCTACATGTGGGAGTTAGAAAGACAGAAAACGTTTATGTGCCGAATACGACACAGACAAATGATAAAATAGACGAGACAAAATATGTTGCGCACTGCCGAACAGTGGAATAATTTGCCGGAGTCTGTTTTTCCTGATACATACAATCTTGAAGTCTTCAAGTCGTGAGATAATAGGTATCTTCTAAGCGTGCTCCATCCTAGACCGCGTCATTACTCAACATCATGTGAGACAGTAGTCAAACGCAAACCTATACTTCCATAAAAAAGCTAGATCAATATAATATTTAAATAATGATTTTAAATATTATATTACAACAATAATATAGCGATTAGGAGTGCGACACTGGGCGTTTTATCGTTTGGTTTGTTTAAGAGAGGCGATCGGTGGTCGTGTATCTTATCGCGTGGTGATAACATGAAACCGGTATGGGCTGTGTTATTAACATAATATTACTTCTAGAAATGGAACGCTTACGTTTATTTGATTTGTTGGTCTGTGAGGAGGTTTTAAATCTTGTTTAATTGCTTTTAAGATGATGAAAAATAATAAAATGGTTACGCACATGTGGCTAAAGTTCCAGCTATGTAATTTAAGTTTTTATTATGCATAACTAAGGCCCGATTCCTATATCTTACTATGGGCTAAAATTTGACATAAGCTCCATAAATCTAATGTCAAAATTGAACCGATGATAGGACAAGTGAGTAAGTAAGTAAGGATATAGGAACCGGTCATATATGTGACGTATTTGGTATATAGCTTTAAACATAACCCCGTTAATGATTAGCTACATAAGTGTATATACATGAGTTATCTGTCACTGTTTAACGTCATTAATAATCTCACATCTCTCTAAAGAGAGACAGAAACCTGGCCACTAATGCCGGAACACAACTCAAGGTTGTCATGGCGGCATACTCTAGACCAGGGGCTGTAGCCATCCGGGCAAATACCCTACCACCTGGCTATGGGTTGTTTTGTCGCTTCTAAAGACAGATCGCCTCGCCACAGGAAATTGTAGGTATTCTTTCTCCGTTAATGCACAGATAAAAGTGTGTGCAGAACCAGCCCCCGGAATTCCCACATACACCTACAAAAGAGTGCAATAGATTAAGATGATAGGCAGGTGCCCTAATCCTCACGTGTGAGCAGTACTCCATGTGCAATCTTACTTCTCCTGCGTACCATAATATACCTTACTTGGCATACATAGAAAAATGTTACATGTATGTTATTTAACGGTAAATCACGGTTGGTGGTTCGCGAACCGACATGGCAGCTATCCATTATAGAGGAATATAAGTGTATTTTTATGACGTGGCAAATAAACTATGGTGGTCATGATGTATTCTAAATTTTAGACTATCTTAAATAAAAAATTAAGTAACTGATGCGATTTCAGGCATGTACATGTTATGTTAACCATTACAAATACATATTAGGAACATTTGCTGGGTTAAAGGATAACCCATGCTTTTCTCTAGCGTTTTAAATTCTTGTAGTGTACTTATATATATCTAGCAATCTATATTAATATTATCTATATTAATATTATAAAGAGAAAAGATTTGTATGTTTGTAAACTCAAAAGCTACGGGACCGATTTCGAAAATTCTTTCACCATTCGAATGCTACGTTATCCCCGATTAATATAGGCTATATTAAAATTAGGGATCCATACTATAACTTCAAAATGTAAACCATCAATCTTATCAAATTACTGGGCGATGGAATCGGGTTCTATAATTTTGGTGAAATTGTATATATGTAAGACCCGGTAGGTGGCGCTGGAATCGGGTTCTAGAATTATATTTTTTCAGGGCAGGACAACGTCTGCTGAGACCTCTAGTCATTCTATAAAATAAGTTTTATAGTTAAAAGGCCTTTAAGAGGGAATAATATTTCATAATCCTCACAGGATATGTTGAAATAAACCAAAAATATGTTGCTAAAAAGATCAAACGCGAGATTACAAAATTCACTTATGTTAAAATAAGCAGGAGATTTCTTTAGTGGACTATTAAAATTGCAGACAATAGACACAACAATTTTTGGAATTCATGTCGTTCTGTCTGTATTCCATAAACTACCGAACGGATGTTTGTGAGACATAATCAAACTTGGCATTACGTCTCAGATATAGAATATTTTTGTCACGGAATTTAAAAGGGTTTCCGTTAGACGATCGAGTAAAATCGAGACAAAGTCGCAAATTTTTTGTAATTTTTTTTATTGCTGAAGCACATCAGATAAGGACGGGACTGTGACGGAAAATGGTTACCGTTGCCTATGGACATTAGCAATACAAGAGGTGCTGTCGGCCTTGACGGAGAAACTGGAATCGGGCCACTGCTGTTGGAACACAACGTTCAAAGTTGTTATGGCGGCATACTCTAGACCAGGGGTGGTAGCGATTCAGTCGGGCAAGTGCCCTACCTCCTGGCTGTGTGTTGTTTTTTTGTCTCTTACGACAGGCCGCCCGGCCGTAGGAATTAGTAGTATTCTTTTTCGTTCCTGCACTGAGAGAGTCTCGAATAAAAGCTATTAAGTATATTACCAGCACTCTAGTCTTAAATTGCAGTTCCATTCGGTGCGTTTCCTTCTAAGCCAGAGGTCGCTTTCTTGCTTCTTCACTTCGTGCGGTCCTTGGCGTCTTTTATCATAAGATTATTGGCACTTGTCATCGCTGATGACTTCAATGCAGCATTTCTGGGGCCCATCTAAGAATACATCATCATGAGGCATGCCATAAGAGGTTACAAATCAACCAATCAATTACCACCCCTGGTCTAGAGTACGCCAGCATTAGCAACTAAGTTCCAATGCCCATTTCGAGGCCCGCAGCCGTGTTGCAAATATTCATAGGCGACGGTAACCAATAACTTTATTACTCTTTATTTTTCTTTTTCTTTCCGGATGAACGGGAATGCAGGGCTTCAGTGCTTTTTGAATTAAAAAAAATTATTGCTTAAGTGCAGCGGACAGGCAGACGGGCCACCTGATGGAAAGCGATAACCGTCGTTTATAGTTATTTGTAACAAGTCTGGCAAACACCCAACCACCTGGCTGTGGGTTGCTTCGTCGCCTCTTACGACAGGCCGCCCGGCCGCAGGAAATTGTATTCTTTCTCCTTTCTTGCATGGATTAATTGTCGTGTATTGCGTTTGTTCTTCTCTAAAATCTAAAAAAAAAATGTTTACATAGGGTACTTACTAATTAATACAAATTTCTTATTTTCATATTTTAAACAATTGTTTTCTTATCTGTTCTTAATTTTAAAATGTTAATGATTATTATATTATATATTTCTACCATAGCTACGTTCCACGTGAGGCTCAAAACGACCACGCTCACGACCGCGAGTTTTGCCGTTCCACTTGCTTGCGGGGTAACGCTTGCAATCATAGACTCAAGTGGAGCGGATTATTCTACCCACCATCTTGACATGGGTCGTTGTGAGCGCTGCGTGAATGAAAATCACGACGTCGCTATGTGGAACGGCTAAAGGGGCATTTTGGGCGTTTTGAGGTAAAAGAGGAACGCGCCCTATGCTCTTTATATCCTCAATCTTTGGCTTATTTACTAGACGGTAATGCACTTTGCATCAAGTGGGCCTTCAGCCTACCTCTACCTACTCTAATAAAAAAACCCTTTATCGATTTGTAGGGTTTCAACCGTACTCGGGCACCTACAAATCGATTTGCACGGTCGGGCATAAATCATCCATTAATGGTGACTGAAGGACAAGCCTCAAGTAGTCGGTGCAAACGGCATTCGGAGTTCTTTTATCTTATCATAGTAATCGATACTCATACACGTCCTGTAAAACATTCCTAAGCCAAATAGATAATTCATAGTACACGAGATTCCGTTTCTACGATGATTTTTAGAAATCCGTTTTTTCTAACCAAAACAACATAACCTTTGTATCAATATTTACCTTAGTTTGAGTATACAATAACTCTTTAAATGGTTCGAGTTTATACAGTGCGTTTAAAAATGTGAACAAAATTATCAGGGATAATGGGGATTTTTCACAAAAAATTAGCCTCTGATTTTATGTTTTTATTACGTAAAATAGGGTATTTTAAGATACTAATTTGAATATTTTTGTATTTTAAGCGTTAGTTTTTTTATAATTCAATTTTAAAGTTATTTCTCCGATGGCGTCATAAGGCACAAGTTTACATTGATTTCTTTGCCTCGAAAACAAAAATAATTAAAGCAAGTTTTATTTATATCTAATCATAGTAATCTGTGCTACTTATTTAAATATCACTGTCATTACTCATTACGTATCGTGATCATTTTAGTGTATTTTGTCGCTAGGCTTATAATTTTTGTGTTCAACCATTATTATTCTATAGTTATCGTTAAATTTTTTTAAGTTTAAGTAAACAAAAATTAACATATTTTATGAACTGCAACAACTTTACTTTTCTAATTCAACAAAATGTTTCCATTGCGCAAATAAAAACTATAATTCACTTTGTTTAAGGCGATAGATAGCGATACGTCATAGACGTGCTCTAGCGATCGTTGCCCAAGAAGAAGCGATTTCTCCTGCTCATATAATATGGCCGCCTCGCTACCATAGACCCGACGTTTCACTAGAGTGACATTGACACCATATCACTCTTGACAATGACATTTCAATGATTCGTTTACATACTTAATTGCCCTCGAGTAGTTATTCTAACAAAAGCTAAACAAATACTAAGTGTTGCCTCTTTGTAGTTTTTGTAAATACATAAAAACACAAATGAATAAAATACATAAATTAATAAACCGATGTATAAAAGCTAAACCGATGTATAAAGCTTCAGTGCGTTTTGTGCCATAGTTATTGCGTCAGTAGAAAAGCGTGTCAAAGGGCTCGTCGCTGAAATAACGTGTGTAGCCCCCCTTACAGTGTTTGTTTTGAGTAAATAAGTAAACAGCATTACACTCGTTCGATTCAAAAAATTAATGATACCAGGATATGCCCGCGCGACTTCGTCTACGCTTCACTTGAAATCCATCATTTTAGTGAAAACTGTGTCGGAATAAGCTAATTTTTATGCAGCGGAACAACTACAAATCGCTTCCGGGAAAATTCTCGCGGGATTCCCAGAATAAAAAATATCACACATATTATTGCATAAAAGTTGCTATCGATCAGTAACAAAATCACATCGGATTTAGATTTTTTTTAATCTAGTCATTTTAAATAATTCCCAGAAAAATTTAAGGCTGAGAATCTTCTGTCGATCAGCGAAGACCGCATCGAAATCGGTCCAGTAGTTTTTACGTGAATCTCGAACAAACACAAGAAATCTAAAAAAAATAGACAGTGTTTTCCATTGTTTACATTGTCTATTCAATTTTTTTAAGTAGCTTCAATGTATAGACACGGCATTTTTAAAATTTTAGAATATTATAGATCATATATAATAGTGTATATATTATATAACTGGCAATATAGTTGTGTTTACGATATGTAAACGAAGCAATCGAGTTTTGACTACATATCGCAATAACTGATGTGTTGAACCCGCCAATCCGCCTTGGACAAGCGTAGCGAGTATACTGTCCGTTCCCCTGTAAAAGGGAGGTGCGAAGTCAGCAGTGGGGGTTGATTATAGGCTTTAATTATTATTTATTATAAGTTAAAAAATATTTAGTTTGTACGCGTGTAACCGGCTAAAATGTATGAAAACCATATTCCTTAATCATTTTCATTCATTTTATTTCGGTTTCACGCGTACAAACTATTAAAATAAATTATAACCTTCATTCGGTGACTGGTATTTTAGTTCTAGTCAATTAATTATGAGAAAAAATACAGAGAATAGCACTTAATAGCTTCTTTTCTACACGCAAAAGATTAATTATTTGTATTTAAATTGTTGACATTTTATCGGAGAAGATATTTTCGTATAAGAACATTTAGGTTAGAAAGTGACTTTCACATAAACATCTTAGGTCTTTTCGATTAGTTAAATAGTATCACAGGTTAATAATATATACTTTTTTATTGTACTCTTATACAGCAGTAACTTTTAGTCAGGTGTGTCGTCCGGCCGTGGACGACAATACCAATGTGTTTCCGGCTTGGAAGGGGAGACTGGAACCGGGCAAGTAGTGTCGTAACACAAGGTTGTTATGTTAGCATATTCTAGACCAGGAGGGTACCCATACTGAAACTGTCGCTTATAGCGACGCGGTCATGGCCGGGCCGTAAAGTCGTCGTAAAAAATCATAAGCATACAATTTATGGCGTGACAGTGAGGTCAGAATAAGGTAGTATGAATGATAGACACTCTACTTGAACATAAAAAAAATATTTTAAGCTAGGTTGCCTGGAAGAGGTCGCTTTTAGCGATAAGGCTGTCTTTTGTTTTGCCAATAAGTATTGTAATTGTGTATTTTGGTGAGCAATAAAATGTTATCTATTTATCTACTTGCTACTAAATCATTGGGAATACGACAAATAAGAAGTGTATCGTGAAAGCTTGCTTCATTTAAAACTAGCTTTAAACTGCCGCAGTTTAAGGCTTGTTAACTTTTGTGGTTAACGTGGATGTTGAAATATGAATAGTTTGTGAACGCAACCCCGAGACGTGTCAACACCTAGCCGTGACAATGGTCAGCGACGCACTGCCGCCCGTCGCCCACAAGGGCGGCTAATCCGAGCATAAAGATTCGGAAAACCACAACTGGGTATTAATGTTTATTCTTTCACTTTGAAAAAAAGACGTATATTAAAAGATGGATAATTTTTAATTGTCTTTAGATGGTGAAAGTTTCATAAAAATAGGTGCTGACCCGTGGCCACTTCGCTGGGCATCAGAAAAAAATGAAAATTACTTATTATTAATCACAATCAAATATATCGTATATCACTCAAAAATAATTTAGATTTCCACTGGTGAAAGAATTTTCAAAATCGGTTTAGTAGATCCAGAGATTACCCTCTACAACGTCACCAACTCACAAAGTCACAAACTTTACCTTTTTATTATATTAATATAAACATAATCTAAAATTTTCACATATTAAATTATTAATAAAATGCTCTTATTTAACATACATATTTTTTTCAAATCATTAACACTACTTGTTTTAGACGTGATCTTAAGATTAAAATCATTAAAACTCTCTTATCGTCACCTTAAACTAAGACGCTACGGTACGCTAACCATCTGTTAAATGCGTGTAAATATTTTGATCTCAACAAAATGGCTTCTTGTGGGGAACAGTGTATCCCATATCAACCATAACGAGAGCACTTTGTTTTAAACATCATGTCGGTTAGATTTATCTAAGTTCAGAAAATGTTTTAGCTTTTTCTTGGATATTTGTTATATTTAAACTCTCCATCTAAAATTCAATGCAATTTGTTTTCCAAGACTATACATTTACATTTTGTCATTTACATTTGGTCATTTACATTTGGTCATTTACATTTTGTCATTTACATTTATGTCCTTGAAAACCACGAGATACAAAAATGTGTGCTGGGACACATAGTAGAAGCGAAACTTCAACGGACAAATGGAAAAACGAATGGCAATGGACAAGTGGCAAAACGAATCGCAACAAAATTTTAACTTTAAGTTTTACGGGCAGGATTTCAAATTGGACAAGTACTTTAACAATCTGCCTATGAATCCCGAACAAACAGACAAACCGACAAGAAATCTAAAAAAACTTTATTGTGTTATCCAGGCTGACGGTCTACCTGATGGAAAGTGGTTATCGTCACTTATGTACATTTGCAACACCAGTGGTGCTACCAATAGGTTGCCGACCTCAAAGGGGAGACCGAAAGCACTAATACCGACACACAACTCAAGGTCGTTATAGGGGAGTACTCTAGACCAAGGGTGCTGGCTATGCAGGCGGGTAAATACCTTACCATTTGTCACCTGGCTGTGCTTTAATTTGTCACCGTACCGAACCCTCAATGAAGAAATTTATATTCTTTCTCTGTTCCTGGACGGATGAATTTTCCTAAGCGATAAATATTGGCGGTATTTTCAAGATCCGAAATCTCAAAACTAAATAGAGATCCGAATCAAGAGTTAAAGCATGATTATTAAATTATAAAACTTATAATTCATATATTATATAATATACATAGAGTCGGCGCTGGTAGGCCGCGATGGATTTGTCCCTCCCAGTCGTGGTGAAGGCCATGGTCGGGAGCGCCGACGCGTGGGATGCAGCCGCCTCCTTCTGCGGACCGTCATGTCCGCGAAGGAGGCGGCGGAGCGGGAGTGGGAGCAATCCGCTACGCTCCCCTCCCGTCAGAACCAGCGGCGGCGTCGGAGGGTCGTCCATGACGACCTCCAGCCGCCGTAGGCTACGGCCGTGCGAGCGACCGGCGGGGAAACCGGACCCACCCGCACATAAAGGCCGGAGAGGAGGGACGCGCGCTGATCCGCGCGCCCACTCTCACCTCGCGGTGAGGTAGAGAAGCCGGAGAGACCCAGATCTCCGGCTACCAAATGGAGAGGCCAGCCCGCAAGGGGCCGGCCACCGTCCGTCCGGGCTGGTGGTGAATGCGCGAGTGAGCCCACAGCCCAGACAAAGGACGCTCGTGATCGCACAGGGGTTTTAGTGGGTATCCCTAACCGCGGCGTGACAATAGTTCCCCACATCTCAACGTGGGGTGCTAGTGCCACCCCGACCTGGCGAATCCCACACACGGGCCGCGACCTTTCCCTCTCGCGCGGCATACGGTCCTCAAACGGATTTCCTCTATATAAAAAAAAGGTAGGCCGCGATGTGCTTACCACGATAAAATCGCAGATGTCTTAAAAAATGATCAAGTAAAAAATTTGAAGAGATGAATTAATGTAGTTGCAGATGAAGCAAAAAATGTATGTCAAGATCATTCCAGGTTGAATTCCATAGTCCCTGCCTACCCCTATGGGATACAGACGTGATAATATGTATGTACATACATAAAAAGTCAATGCATTCTTCGTAACGTAAATAGCAAATAACATCAACAACATACAGACTTCGTCAAAACTCGCACTCTGCATACATATCACGGTTAATATATTACCCATGGCAACAAACTAATGCAGACAGTAATAATTATGTAATAACACACTTAATATGCAAAGTTGTGTAAGTCTCGAATCACAAACATGAGATAACTGACAGAGAGCGTCCAAGTTACATAAATGAAAGAAGAAAGTCGGAATGATAATTCCTCTGTAAAAGAAGGAGTATCACACACCAAGAATAGAAGAGTTCTGGCCTTGTAAACAAGTGGCATTAACGCTAACGGAATAGAATAGAAAATGTATGGAAAAACATAATATGCAGCGTAATAATATTGAGTCATTTTGTCGTAAGCTATATTTGGGCCTAAGTATATTTTTTGTTGCAGAAGCTATTTCAAATAATTATTTTATTTTAAGACTTACAGTTTTTGATTCAGTAGGATCTAATATAACTAAAACTGAAAATCTTAAAACCAAATAATCGTCGAAACGTCGGAATAACCAAAATCAAATAAACTATTACGCTCAAAACCGTTAAAACGTAGTTTTATTAAACAAAATAATCGTTTAAAATATCTTTTGCAACACAAAATATACTTAGGTCCAAATGTCGCGTGCAATAAAATAGCGGTAAAGGCTGGGTATGTCATTCCTATACCTTTCTGTTACAGTATACAGGAAAACTTACTTCGTAAGCCTTAGTTCCAGAAACTGACTGACGTCAACAGGGGCAGAGTTTTTACAATGACTATTAATAGGCTAAGATTTGGACACTCCACCGCACCTACTCATTTGGCTAGACTGGGAATAAATGCCGACAATACGAGTCAGTGTAAAGCCCGTGAAACTAATGTTGGTGATTTCAATAAAGCACATGATTTTTAAACACGCAATTTTTTTGTTAGATAGGCTTGTTTTAGACAGTAAAGTAAAATAAGTGAAGTGCTTAAAATTAATCACTTCCGTCGCTTACGTGACGCCTGTTATAATCCATTATTTAAATATATCAAAAACAGTTTTGGTAAACTATAAAATGAAACAAAAGGCCTAGATGCCCAGTCATCATTTAAAATAAATCGCGACTCATTCAAACAAATTCTTTGTTTTTCCACTTCGTGCATTAATTGTTGTCAAGAGGAGCTGACGACTCTTATTCTGACTTTAGAAGCGAACTTTTGGCCTATTGGCTTTACTAAAAAGTAACTAAAAATGGACGTATGTTAGAAAGAAAGAAATAACTTAACTGAATCGAAACAAATGCAAACAATTTTTTAATAGTAGTATAGGTTCGCATTTGACTCACCCAATGTAGAGCGGAAATATGATTTAAGATGGGTCATACTTAACGAGAAGGTACTATTCACACGGGACTTGAAAAAACTCAGATTGAAGTATCATGAAAGACACATTCTGGCAATAAGTTCCACTATTTTGCGGTAGACACAAAGCGCTTTGTTATGCCATACCTTACCCGTATGAATATTATTTTATACAAGTTTTACAGTTCCAATTAATGATATTGTACGCCGCAATTTCAAGCTAATTATTTTGGTTCTCAGCATAAAGCTATGCCGGAGTTTCTTCCAGCACAGTGGTGGTTTTCAGCACCAATTATTTTTTATCCAGTGGAAATCCGCTTGAGGACCATAAGCCGCGACAAGGGCAGAACCTTGGGGGATAATTCGCAACCCGTGTATGGGATTCGCCAGATCGGCGGTGGCTCCAGCATGCCCAGTCAGAACTGGTTGCCATGCTGTTGCCACCCCCGGTTACGGATACCCACTAAAACCCCTGGGTGTTCCGTCCTTCGCCTTATGCCAGGGTTACGGGTATATGACCTAGCCTCTCCGCAGCCCTGGTCAGCACCAACCCCATCTCAACTACTGAACATTATAAGACAGTATTCAAATTAAATTGTTCGTTAGGTAAAACTGAAAATAAATGTTATTTCTCAGTTAGATACTGAGATCAAGGTACACCCAGTAATTTATAACAAAAAATGGTTTTTATATACCTACCTATATAGATAGAACTGGCAGGCGGAGCAAAAAGTCCCATCCATCAACAAGAGTATTATTTAATTAATTACCAAATTTTTTTACACAAACAATTTTAATTAGTCAATTAATTATTTAGTTAACAGTAAAATCTTTGTTTTTAAAATAATTTAAGCAACCCTGATAATATTTAGAAAATTTTAGTCAAATAATAAAAGTAATTAAAATATTGTTAAGACTGGCAAAGAACAATTATTCACACCTGCAGTTTATTGCCTTTCGGCATTTGGACTTCTTTTGTTTACTTTGTATTTAAAATTTGTAATTAGAAAAACAGCCTATTGTGTATGGTAGACATTAGCCAGGTGTGATTCGTGGAAATAATTGTTATGCGGTCGAGTATTGTGTCGAGGCAGTTAAAGCGATAATACGAGCGAGGCAAGACGTGTGTACATTTAGTGACGGACTTTGCGCGTGTTATTGAATCGTAAATTACGTTTGCGCTGGTTGTGTTTAGTTATATTTGTACCTGTGTTATACGTGTTTGTATAGTGCTAATAAATTCTACAGTAATTCTAACGGCATTTTAATTCGAATCCTGCAACTCACAACAATATAAATATATCTAAATTTTTCTTTCAAACAGCCAACAAGGCAATATTTCATACTAAGCTATTAAAAAAAGGTTCTGTTACTTTCTTTTTGCCACAAAATGACAACTTTAGAATTTTCAGTCATGCAATGTTTTAGTCACATTTTTTCTCGTATCTGTTACTTTTTAAATTCGAAATTGCATACGCTTCAATGCACCGGCGTCGTGAAAGTATAACCGTAATGTACTTACTACGTTGCACTCGATCCATGCACAAAGGGCACTTTTACCTCGTTACCTGTACGTATGAATATATTGCATAAATTGTCTATGTTACTTTAAACATTTTTGCATTGTTATATCCTCATCCGAGTCACATTTCAATTTTGAGACGGCCTTTTTAGGGATCTCGCGCACTTGTAGTGCAAATCGAATGTCTCTACTACGTCTGGGATAATGTTGTTTTAACGTTAATAACATTAAACATTGACAGATAATACATACATAAAAACAACACACATGGCACTAGTTAGGTTAATATATATATAGGTATATACAAAAGGCACATACTGCACACGCATTTCCTCACAACACCAGCATGTAACAGATACACTATACATTAGTATAAGTTTAGTATTAAATTTAGAATAAATTAATATAATCATACACCACAACACAAACATCATTCAATAAATGTCACACACAATAACAAATAAGCGTGTATAAATTCTAAAAACTTTTTTCTAAATTAAGTTGTACAAACGGAACTAGAGAGTCTGTAGAGTTGTTAAAAAAAGAAACTTTGACAGATAACTCATATATATATACACTATTTTGGCTATTTTTTTACGTTATAAGAAGTCGCATTTGGTCACAGTTACTTATATTATCGCAGGAGGAGCAGAGGCATAATACTAGGTACTCGTCGTAAAAAAAATTCTATGCAACTATTAATTGTATCGCACACTTGGTTAGTCAGTCCAGTTAGACTTGTAGTTTATTTTATCGACTGGTCACAGAGGCATGTATGTGACCATTCGATAAAAACCACAAATCCCATCCACAAATTACGTCAAATGAATTTCATGATTCTTTGACCCTCCCCGTCTTTATCACAGTTGGTCACATTTGTAAAACTCCTTCCTCCGTAGTTTGAAATCACATATTTTGCAATTCTACATCAAGAAATTATTAAATTATAACAGCAGTTCCGTTTATAGTTTTATTTCAATTTAAATTATTTTTAATAGTTTTAACACTATGCTCATACAGAAAGAGTTGGAAATATTTTGAAGATTTTCGTTAATAGTTCAAATCTCGTGTTTTAAAGCTTAAATAAAGATTCTGAAATTTGACGGCACGAAATTTAGGAGCCCTCTCATCCCTTGTCACACTTCATCGATCCCCTCCCCGCTTTAGCGTGTGATTTATGGATCGCCCCTATGTGTGTTCCAAGCATTTGTGCGTTCCTCTAGTTTAAGTTTAAGACTACTTACTAGCCGCATTAGACGTTTACTAGATATTTTATGAAACAATTGATTTTATAACACATTTCGTTCCGCAGTGTAGTTAGTCACACATCAACTGGTCACATAGATATATATGTATGTATGTTTCAAGCACTTCTGTGGGCGTTGGCGCACCGCTTGCTGACTGATCGTACACCAACTAATATCACAACATCTATGTCTCTGTTATTTACAAATACAAACAAGATCAGAGATGGAGTCTATATTGATTTTAGGATTTGGTGAATTGGCCTAATCACTCTAACGTTTAGCTAGCGTCCAATGGTCTTGGTACTTACACTATAAGTGCGCCAAATTCCTTATGACGGGCGTCTAGCTTATCTAGCTTACTATTCAAACTCTGATAGATATATATAATATAACATATAGAGTTAAGTAGATTATATACACAACAAACTGATACAAGAAAAAGGAGGAGAATATTAGGAAATACGGAAAAGAATCCCCTTAATAGAACATGTCGGCCAGACCAGGAAAGAACGACTGACTAAAATGACCCTGACTAAGTTAGGGAAGACACTGGGGTCTACCAGGCTCTTAAAAAACCATTGATAGAAAATTGACACTACTTATATGGATTTTGTTTTTTAATGACCAGGGAAATTGAATGGATACTAAGATGCAGAAATCACGCCTTAAGCGCCATTTACATGGAGAGAGTTTATCGCACGTTTTAGGGCGAAAATTGTATACTATTTTCGTAGGCGACAATCGACAGGCGAGACGATAATCGTATTGACATGTTTACATTAAACCAAAAAACTCGTAAGGTAATTATCACCAACAGTTTTACACTACGACACAAATCGCATTGAGATGTTTGCCTACGATTTCTCGACGTATCTAAACTAGAACTCGTATGACAGTTTTTCAAGTTCAAGCGAGTATCGTACAAATCAGTTTGTACGATACTCGCTTGAATGTCGATGTCGATGTCGATGCGAAACTTGCCTTTTGAGCTCGGTGATGAGTACGGTATTTTGTATTCGGTTTACACAAAGACGTCATTCAATTACCAGGTGTTTATCGTCCTTCCACATACGATATTCTATGTTTAGTTTACATGATAATCTTTTTCTTGCTTTCGACAATTGTATCTTGGAGGCAAGAATCTCTCTCTAAGTAAATGGCCCTTTATGTAGACCTTAGCGTCGATTGTTATGACAGCTATAACACACATACACTAGATTAAGACCTTAAAGGTCCTTCCCTTACTTTAAGCTGTTGGCAATCTAAAAACATCAAATAAAAATCACAAATACCGTTTACCGCAAACATTTTCTTTTATCGAAAAATGTAATAGAAACTCAAATAAGGCAAGTTCGTACCGCCATAAATTACAAGTCGATCAAATAGGGCAGTAACCTCGAAATCTCCAAAATAAAGAGATACGCGTGTGGAGCATGAAGTATCGATATCGAATAATGGAAAACTGAGAGGTATCGACTTCTATGAATAGTTATCGATGAAATTCGAAATTTAAAACATGGGAGTTTATCGTTTATCTTCAAACAAACGATAACTTTAATACATACATTTGTGAACCCCGACCATCCTTGGATTATCGTGGCGGTACACCTTCCATTCTCTTTAAATCGAATAGTTAAACGTTTCAGGGCCTCCTTATTACTTAGTTTACACTTTTACTCAGGACTGTTACATGTAAAGATAATTATAATACACATTCCTATTATACGTCCTTAGAAACTACTTTTTTTACTTAAGAATTTTAACAACTAACTAGCAATGATGAATAATGAATGTATGTATGATGAAGTATTTGAGAATTAATTGTCAGATAGTTAACAAAAGATAGTAAAAAAGATACATATAAGTAGGTGTAGATAGGTATGCAACAGACCAAGAATGTCCCATATCGTTCAGAAGAAATAGTTTAAAATTTATATATCGAATCTTACAATATCGATATCTGAACCGATATTATAGTATTCGATACAGTTCAGTCTCTAACGCTGCGGTTATTCGATAATCCCTTTGGCAAGCGGCCATCTTTTCGTGCGAAAATTGGCCGTATCGTTCAAATTAACATGTCCATTATGTACGCTATTTAAAAACGCGCTCGTAAAAACTAATTTGCACAGTACACAGTTATATAAAGTGTTTATTAATTAGTAACTGGATTTCAACTTTAATCGAAACGAACCGTATAAGGCTGAGAGCTATAGATTTACTATAAAGTTCTATGAGAGTCATAGAACTTTATATTCAATCTATAGTTCATCTATCTAATGTAATGGTAGACCAAAAAGAGATGATATAATGATTTGTGATGTGACATAGGAAAGAAAAAACATCGTGCCGAGCTGAAATAACCGAGAGAAGATGAAAGAAAAAGAGAGAGGGACCGCTGACAGTAATAGGATACACAGAATTGACCTTAGAAAGGTAGGCATAATAATATGGCATCATAAAATGTGATATTATAAATACTTATAAGTACATTTAGTCTTGTTACTATGTATGATCTAAGTTTGTTACATAATATTGCTAATAGTACTTAAATAAATATTGTTATGAGTTACGGGACTCGAATTAAAATTCCGTTGGAATTACTATAGAATTTATTAGAACTATACAAACACGTATAATACAAGTACAAATATAACTGGACACAACCAGTACAAACGTAATACACGATTCAATAACACGCGCAAAGTCCGTCACTATACTGATTATCGCATGTACACACGTCTTGTCTCGCTTCTGCCTATCGCTAGACTGCCTAATCTCTCAGTTGGGGCATTGTTTTATACTGCACCAATACAATATGTCTCGACACAATACTCGACCGCATAACAATTATTTCCAAGAATCACACCTGGCTAATGCCTACCATAAAGGTTTACAATACACAATAGGCTGTTTTTCTTAAATACAAAGTAAACAAAAGAAGTCCAAATGCCGAAAAGGTAATAAACTGCAGGTGTGCATTCACTTTTCTCGGCGTATAACAATATTAATAAATGTCTTCTTTCTTTTTTTTGGTCCTATTAATAAAATTAATTAGATAAATGAAAATATTCCTTAGACAGAAAATTAAGGTAAAAATATAAAACGGATTCGTAAGTAAATTAACTTTAATTTATTTTTGCAGTGAACCAAAAAAAATGATAGCAGTGGCGCTATACACTTTTTCTTAAGATTCGATCTAAAAAAAAAACGCACAGATTGAATATATTTTCAAATAGAGTTTAAAAAGTAAACTTCGAACCGTTTCAAACGCGAAGATGTGCCTAACTGTTCTCTAATTGAAAAAGCTATACAAATGTCCCACTTCGGTCCCCGCCGCGCCATCGATTTTAAAAATAGAAGCGGTGCGTTTTCGATACGCCCGTGGCGATAAACTACATCTTCAAATGAGTCTACGGCCTTCCTAATTACGACGGAATAAAGTTGAATATTGATTAGCAGTTTTGTGTATGTTATATTATTTCGTCAATATAGTTGCCCGTCTGAATGGAATTTGGACGATATGCTCTCCTACGTTGAAACTCGAATTCAAACAAATAGAATGCTCGATTTACGCACCATCCACTATTATGATTGAGATTGGATTCAAAAACGTTTACGTCTGAACTATCTGAATTAACGTTTTAATTTATTCAAATGTTGTTTTATACTTGAATGCTGATTAGCTACATTTAACGCGTACTTAAAGATGATTTAATCTTGTATATTTTTACATATTTTTGGGTTTACCGTGCGTCGTTTCGTTAACAAGAGTTTTTATTGGAGTGTTTTCCAATTGTTGCGTTGCTATATACATAATAATATTGAAATACATATATACCTGTTTTATTTATTATTATTATGTGATGTATAATGTTTATGTAAGGTATAAATGTGATTGTTTCGATGGTCAGTAAATACTTATATATAATTGATTTTGCAGATTTTTTAAACACTCAGTTATTCTATCTCTTTTGAGAATAAGGCCTTTAACACACTATGCAGATACTATAATATTTTGTGCGCATAAAGACTTAATTATCTTTTTTTTTCATCTTTATTTATTCGGGACTTTTGCCATATAGGCATGTCAGCCCCATCATCTCCTAAACATGCAATAACTTATATATTCAATTTTTAAATAATGAGCTGGTTAACAAACTAGCGTTCTTTGAGGCTAGCTCTGTCAGAATTTCTGTAAAACTACCTACATCAAAACGATTAAGTCGCAGCTCCCTCATGAGTTGTTCTCTGCCATCTTTATTTTTGCTGCATCCATTAACAGATGTTGGACATCCTCACGAGTTAACTTATTTATCTTAAAGTAACGTACACTATGCAGATATGATAGATATGTCACTATATATAAAGCTTAAAAAGGGCCGAAACCAAGTTCATATTTACAAATATCTGTCTGATAACAGATTTACTATGTATTTTCGAAACCCAAGAGCAACATTTATGGCGATTCATGATTTGATTTAACACGCCCTCCCCCCCCCCCCCTTTTTTTTCTTCCGGCTCACTGCAGAAGCGCAAACACAGGCCTCTTACTGTCAAACACCTTTTGTCGTTCGTTTTCGTTCGATCGGCCCGAAATAGTAAAAGTAAAAGATTTTAGATAGAAGAAATAAAGAACAAAGGTTTCTTTACAACTATTATTGTTCAGTCTATATAACACAAAAATAAATGGAACATAAAATTAAAAATATATTTAAATTTAAAAAAACAAGCAAAAAATTTTGTAAAACGAAACACGTTTGAGAGTAAGCCCTCTGGGCCTGTACACACCCACCTGTATTTATCTGCAGATAAAATCATGTGCTTTATTTATATCTGCAAATATATTTGTTGTTTGTTGTTGTTGCATACAATATTGTCACCATCTTACGATATCGTTCGGTGCCTATAGATACTTTATACGATAATATATATTATCTGCGCTGTGAGTGACGGTTTATTGAATTACATAGAGAACGATATTGAAAGATATGCGCTCAGATAGATCTTATAGTATCTGCAGCATAGTGTGTTACATGCTTAAGGTGTTTTCTCACGCTTAACTTTTTTTAACCGACTTCGAAAATAGGAGGAGGTTCTCAATTCGTCGGGATCTTTTTTTTTTTTTTGCTTTTTTTTATGTATGTTCGCTGATTACTCCGTGATTTATGATCCGATTTACGTGATTCTTTTTTTGTTCGACGCGGAATAGCTTCCAATTGGTCTCCTAAAAATTTTACATAGTTTGGCCCAGTAGTTTTCATTTTATGAACATTTTTCATGGAAATAATTTTCACTCCGTTCCATATGTACACCGATTACTCTGAGATTTATGATTCGATTTACGTGATTCTTTTTTTGTTCTACGCGGAATAGCTGCCATGTGGTCCCCTAAAAATTTGACATAGTTTGGCCCAGTAGTTTTCATTTTACGAACATTTTTTTGTTCCCGGTTCTTGGGACCTATATTTTTTAAGAAGCGCGGCACCATTCGTAGTTCCACCCATACATAGCTAGACACTAAAAAGTAACAAATAAATTTTTAAAACTTCGTTTTAAAAAACCGACTTCAAAAACTAAAAAACTAAAATGTATAAAATAACTTATTTCTAAAGCTATTATTATTAATATATATTATCTAAAACATCTTGAAGTCGGTGCAAAGTAAAACATAAAAATTACTATATTTTGAAAATTACTAAGCACCGACTTTAAGATGTTTTAGATAATATATATTAATAATAATAGCTTTAGAAATAAGTTATTTTATACATTTTGGTTTTTTAGTTTTTGAAGTCGGTTTTTTTAAACGAAGTTTTTTGGCTTAGCAGATTCCTTTGAGACCGTCTTGACCGGTGTAGAGCCGAACCTACAAAAATAATTAATGTACTGTCTATTTTATTGGAACAATTGTTAAATATCAAATGGCAAGAGACACTGGCACTCTTCTTCTAAGGGTCAATTCAATCACCAGATACATATTATTCTACTAGCTTCTGCCCGCGACTTCGTTCACGTGGATTAGTTTAAAAAAAAGTAATTTAAAAAACCCAGTGATTTTAAAACATTCTTCATTGGTGCTCCGCTCCTATTGCTCTTAGCGTGATAGTATGTAGCCTAGAATCTTCCTCGATAAATAGGCTATCTAACACTGAAAAAAAATCAAATCAGACCCGTGGTTCCTGAGATTAGCGCGTTCAAGCAAACAAACAAAGAAACAAACTTATCAGCTTTATATATTATATATATAAGATAAAACTATCTCACCGACACCACACCCTGTCAAACTCTCCGCTTCTATTATGTTACGTTGTAGAGAAATTACTTTCAGTCTATTATAAACTGTTTAAGTAATTAAAGCTTTTTTAACTATCCCACGGGAACTCTTCAATTTTTCGGGATCAAAAGTATCCTATATGTTGACCAGGGATATAAGCTACCACCATACAAAATTTCATGTAAATCGGTCCAGTCGTTTCGAAGATTAGCCGGTACAAACAGACAGACAAACAGAGAAACAAAAATTTTTCAAAAAATCTAAATTAGTTCTATTTCTTTTCTTACATCCCCCTGACTCGGTTTTTAGCATTTTTTTTATTGTATAGAAATTTGAACTACAGTTTTATTATATGTATAGATACAATAAAATACAACATGGAAAAATTAAGACAGTTACATGAATAAAACAGTTGAATTTTTTGACTTTTGAATTTAGTCGAGTTACAATTTATTCGATTGAGAACTTTTGTCTGACTATTGAAAAATCGGCCCTAAGATGTTTATTTTTACTCTATGCCAATATTGTTTTTTGTCTTGAATGTTGAAAATATATCACAATAAACAAATTTTTAAATGCAAATATTAAAATTCGAACGTTAGTGTTGCGATACATTCCGATTCACAGGTGCAGTTCAGACTGCACACGGAACGAGCACGCGATATTATTGATGTAATCGCGATGTTACGTTCTAAAAAACTCACTAGAGCGGGGAAAGTGACGCCGCGCCTTAGATCGTGAAAGGTACTTATTCGATCACCGGTAGTCAAAGAATCTCACCGGTTTTGTTCAGGTACGATAAGTAAAATACGAGGCTAGTATGTATGGTTCTGTCATAGAAAACAAAGATCCCGAAATTTCCCTAATAATTATACATCTTATTACTACTTGTCGCTCGTGGTCGAAATTCGACCATAATAATTAATTTAAATTATAGCTAGTTTGAACATTATTAGGGTTCTGTTGTCAAAAACTATAACTTCTATAACTACAGATTTCGCCAAGGCTCCACTGTTAATTTGACTTTAACAATAAACAAAAGAGTATATATGCATGTGTGTGTCAAATACATGGTTGTGTGTGCAATGTTTTTTTATTGATTCAATGTATTTTTTATGCATAATTAAAAAAAATAGCATTCTGCTCTCCTTCTCTATACCTAAACTATAAGTGTGCAAAATTTATTACTCCTTCGTCCGCTCAATTTATCGTAAAAAAGAGCACAAAGTTTTTGCTTCACCTTTTAATATTTATATAGTTATAGGTAATCATACGATTGTTAAAGTAGAAGTTTGTACATATTCTATTAAATTTTCGTGCCCATTTTAAGCGCGATATTTTATTTGATTTTTATTCCGACGTTTCGGTGACTTTTCAGTAGCTGTGATCATGGAAGACAGTTAAATCGTACGACCTCAAAACCGTTAAACGTAGTTTTATTATATACTAGCTGACACGGCAAACTTCGTACCGCCACAGAATCAATAAATAAAAAATCTGAATGATAATTGCAGAATGTTTCAACTTTAGTAAAAAATGTGGTCAAAACTTAACCGGGTCGAACATCAAACGTTTGACATTGAAGACCAAAAGAATGAAAAAAGAAACTTCACTTTTAAATTTAATTTGATTTCTGAACGACTTTTAAATTTAATTGATTTCTAAACGACGGGACGAACATCAAATGTTTGACAGGTAGAAATATTTTCTAAGGGAAAGCGAAATTGTTGCTTTTACTATATTCCAATTATTTTTTTCATATTTATTCACCTTTTAAACCTTTCCTGGACTTCCACAAATAATTCAAAACCAAAATTTACCAAATCAGTCCAGCCGTTCTCGAGTTTTAGCGAGACGAACGAACAGCAATCAATTTTTTTTTATAATATAGATAACAAAACCTAGTGTCATGATGGATATTAGTTAATTGATTTAAAATCTATAGAACATTGTAACAAAATACTTTGTAAGCCAAAATAATAACATCCGCATTGTGTTCTATTTACTCGTGATTATGTAAATTCGAAATAAAAAACGCACAAGCCAAGTTTGTTTGAATAGGTACCTATCAATAAAATCGGACGCCGTATTTTTTAATCATCTGTATCAGACGTTGTCAATTAACTTTTTTATTATGAATAGATAATAAAAAAATAAAGTTTTAAAAATAGTTTTCGCTATACTGGCAACAAAAAGATGTGCAACACAATTTGCCTGAGTTCCACGGTCGGCAGCCGAACGAACTTACGACACAGCCCGAGTCGGCCGGTCGGAATTCGAACTACTTTCGCGTAATCTGTCTGCATTGAGTATGGTGTCCCAGTTTGATTATTTTTGGCTGTAATTTAAAAAATACTCACTCTTGTATCTAAATGGAAACAGCGTTTACTTTGTAATTAGTAGAAAAATGACAAAAGCTATATTTTCGGAGTTAACTCTTTAAGAATCTATTTTCATATAAGGCCCCCTCGGCTGACGTGGATCCAGCCAGCAAAAAAGGTTGTAGTCACAGCTATCAGAATGATATACTCGGCTAAGTGCAAGCAGAGTATGAACTTGCTTATGATCAATATACTGCATTTCTACAAAGGAAATGTTTACAAAATATATGACGCCCTAAATAGTTTTTTTTAAACCAAAACATACGTAACTTGATGGACATCCGTGCAGGAACGGAGAAAGAATACAATTTCCTACGGCCGGGCGGCCTGTCGTAAGAGGCGACAAAACCACCCACAGCCAGGTGGTAGGGCATTTGCCCATCTGGATGGCTACGACCCCTGATCTAGAATATGCCGCTATAACATCCTTGATTTGTGTTTCGGCATTAGTGACCAGGTTCCAGTTCCCTTAAGAGAGCAGCAGCGCATTTGTAGCACCTTTGGTGTTGCAAATGTCCATAGGCGATGGTAATCGCCTTCCATGAAGTGGGCCGTCTCCCTGTCTACTGAACAGATGCCATAAAAATAAAAGTTCTATGTGGGTAACCAATGGGCAAATACTAATAAATTAATAAACCTGTAAATTATTATTTTGTTCTTTACATTTTATTAAGGAATTGGGTATAATATTGTCAGCCTATCGACCTTAATAGACCTTGAAAGTGTGATATCACAAGTCGATTAGGGTTGTGGGCATGCCCGCAACGGTGGATTTGCACTTGACCCCCGGTATGGAAGTTTTATGAGGAGTGAAATAATATAAACATTAACTGAAAAGCGTTATTTCTTTGTTGTACAATTTCGTACTATAATGCAATGAAATAAGATCTAAAATAATATCCATCAGTGTATATTCAAAAACATTTGTACTTAAGGAGTTAACCCTAGTCGTGCGTCGGAGCTGACACATATTTTTGAAGTTATACTTCTTTAGGCGCGTTAGGGAAAAATGATGAGAGTAAATTTATACGATGCGCGCGCACACCGTCACACGAAAAACCTACACCATGAAGTTTGCTATACTCAACCGACACCCTGAAGTTAGCTATAGTCAACCGACACCTTGAAGTTAGCTATAGTCAACATTTTAGTTTTTCAATTGTTAGTGTCGTTTTTTATCTTGTTAGTCCAAAGAAGTATAACTTCTAACGCGTGTACATAAGTACACATACACTTTTTTTTAATGGGAAAATGATCTGGAAGGAACTTCGCGCCAAGTTTTCGGTCTGCACTACGACATGGGATTGTTTAAGTAGACGGTAACCACGTACCATCAAGTGCGATGTGTGCCTGTTAACCTGTCATAGGCAAAAAAAACAGAGATGACGTAGCAAGCACTACAAAAATGAAATGAATAGTAAAAGAAGATGAGTCGATAATATTTGTTACGGTAGTGAGAAAACAGGCGTAGTTATATTGTATGAATCACACAATTTAAATAATTATAATTCTTCTGATATTTGCTTCTGCTACCCAATATATGTCCTTAATTTTAGTACTCTTACTGCAACACTCGGAGACCATAATGAAGGACAATCATTAATTATTAAATTAATAACATTTATTCGTGAAATTATTTTCTTAATTGATCTATAGATAGATAAAACTTTATTGCTTTCCAAAATAATCAAATACAAAAACAAAATACACGCATAATAATTACAATACTTTTTGGCAAAACAACAGGCGGTCTATCGCTAAAAGCTCAAAAAAAAGGATCTATAGTCAAGGTGGGGTGGGCGAAATCCCTCAATGGGGGAACTCCATACACCTCTCATTATTTCCGTGTTTGAATAGTTACGACGACAACAAATCAGTCAATGAAACTAAGACACCATTGAATTATAATAATAAATCTTTATTGACGAAAGAATTGATACAGTAACTCATAGAAGTCCCTAACCCCCGAGCTACACCCTCCGTCTACTCACTTACCCAACCTAACTATGTAACAATTATTTTTACACATAATAATACGAAAATAAATGTAAATGAATTTTTTTAGAGAGGTATAAATAAAAGCGATACAAAAATATAAGATAATGAGAACTCTGTCTTGGACAATAACAGAGAAGCCCGGGTCTATAATAACCCCCAAGAGCTAGGCATGAAGGCTGTTCGGGAATCAGTGCCCTCTCACATTAGTATGTAGTTTTAAACACAATAAATACAAATCGGTAACAGAGTGTTTATGTCTAGTGAGTAAGCGTGTCGATGTTCGTGAGCGAGGCGCGCCCGCGCGTACATCGTATGTGTTGTGTATGTGTGTAATTATGTATGTACTGTAAGGTTACTATTAAGATAAAAACATTAAAACAGTGCTTCGAATTCGGTCTTCGAATTGTAGTTGGCGTTAAATTCCGTTTAAAAAAGTTAAAAAATGAGCGGTATATGAAGTTACCCCATTGACTGACTTGATAGTTATATTCATATCCAAATTTTTACTACTATTAACAAAATATAGGCTCATAAACATCCTATTACTCGGCTCAAGCCCCTCCATTCATCTTTCTCCATCCATCCTTAGGGGAACTTACGGTAAAGCCTTGTCATACTTGTACAAGGCGCGTTGGCAGATTACATACATCGGTTATATTGATGTGTTGGTTTCTAAATAATATTGCTTTCATTACCGGCACGTGTTAATTATGTAATACGGAGGTTTTTATTCTTCAGCGCTGATCTCCGCTAACAATTATAAGTAGAGATGACACGAAGATTAGTTTGGCCGAATACCGAGTATTCGGCTACCGAATGTTCGGCGTGAGATATGTGCAATTCGCGCGTAGCAGGTTAGTGTTAAAGCAATAATGTATTAACTATTTCTTACGTTCTCGGGCATGATAGGTACACATAATTAAAACCATGTTTTGACGGTTCTAATCGCGATTTTTAAAGATTTTTATATGATTCTAATATTTTAAATACTAGCTGAAAGGTAATATTAAAATAGAACACTAATTAAAATCGCACTTAACACTGTTAATACGTAGTTTTACTATCAATGCTTGATGAAAATATATACAATTTAGAGCAATATATTATTGTAATATAATTTATTATTCTTCACGATTTGGCATTCAGTATTCGCCCAAATTCCGAATAGTTTCAAAAGTGGCCGAATACCGATTATTCGTGGCATCTCTAATTAAAAGTGTTCGGGTCAAGAAATGAAAATTGTATCATTTGCGCCGTATATAACACGTTTTCTATTGTTCATTGTAAATCTAAAATTATCTCTGAATAATTCATATCTTGTAGTAGTTTATATATTTAAACTACTAAATTTTTAAAATTTCACAGGTTAAAAAAACTCCCTAAACGGTGCCTGCCATAATTCAAACTTAATATTATACTTCAATCGTCCCAATCGAATTCTACCCGCATATTTTGATTAACCCGTCGCTCTGGCAAATTAATACGGATCTCCAACGGAATCCCTTAAACATACACCTGTTTTGTGGAACATCTTTGAAGGTACGCATTAGGCTTAGCCCAGTACACACTAAAGAGCTACGACGACGAAAATAAAAGGAACTTCATGCAAGGCCGAATCATCATGCCTGTGTTTTAATCTGTAAATAATCTTTTTTTAAATACAAGCTTTTGAGATCGTAGATACCATGTAGCAGCAGAATTCTAGCCAAGAGAAGTAAAACGAGCCCAAACACGACGGATCTATCTTGTTTAGCATAGGAGTTCCTATGGCCACCTTCCGACTCCATCATCAGATCAGCTCCATGGTACCATATTATTGCATTGTCACTCGATATACATATGCGTGCAAAATTTCAGCTCAATCGGAAACCGGGAAGTTGGTCAAATTTAACTTGCAAGATTCCACCTAAAGTTACATACATCCATTGCAAGTTAAATAAAAGCTTGTAATAAAATCAAAGTATCTATCTGTGATTTCAAAATGAATACCATAATAAAAATGAAAACTACTATTTATATCCATATTCATAAAATACTATTTTTAGAGTTTTATTTGTGTGTCTGTCTGAGAGTTTGTCTCGAATCGAAATCGTGCGCTCTGACACGATTCATCAGATTTAAAGAAAATTTTTAGAGATTAAATCACAAATTATGTCTTCATCAATCAATCTCAAAACAGACATTAACCATCCCACCCCACAATAACCACTATGGCAAGTTTGGCAAGTATACCATTAACTACATAATACCAAAATTAATTAATTAATACACTAAGGGGATCTTTCAATTACAAAAATATAAAACAGAAACTGAAATACTATAATTTAGAAAAAATACAATGCCAGCATGTGTGTATCAGCGTTCTTGACTACGTATATGTTATCTGCACATACCATGTGATTAGGCATATGTATGTATACGTTTTTCCTGGTATAGAAAGAAAGAAAGAAAAGTTTATTTCCAGGTATAGCGACGCAAGCGACGAATTACATCCCTTATACATTTTTATACATAGAGCATATTTTGAGAATTTGTACACCGCATTTTCAGACAAGGTTTGTACTCAGCATATTGCTGTGCCGGAATTATATCCGACATAGCGCTGATTTTCAGTGCAAACCTTCCTATTGGCGTAAGACCAAAACGACCCAATTTTGTTAATAAAATAATAAATAAAAATAATAATACATTAAACTAATTATACTTATGTAATGTTTAATTCATAAGACAAATAAATAAATTTTAATAAAATCAACAATAAACATTGCGAGGGTGTGTTGCGTCACACACATAGGTTTAAGTGTTGCCTTACTTAAAAAATCAGGTCCAACACAAGCAAAATGACGGCCATAGCTAGCTTAATATGGAAACAAAAAATCTATTATATTATCCATCATTGTGTTATAAGCTTTAGATACCCGACTGAACGGATTCAGGGATGTCACAGGGCAGCCGGACTGGTCGTCCGACCGGTCGGTACGTCGATTACGGACAAAGAAAACAGATCGCGATCCCTGGATTAGTTGGTCAACAGATCCGGTTTTCGTCTACCTAGCTGTTTAATTTACGGTGTTGAAGAACAGATAATAGGTGCTGTAAAATTTGTTAAATGCCGCCCTTTCGGCTGATATTCTTTTGCGTTCACGATCCGTCAAGTTTGACTTATTGATTTAAATGTTCACTACAACGTTTTGTTCAGTTTCTGGTTGGAGCTTGAAGAGTGATGTTTTAAGTTGAAGTTTTCTTTTCAAAAACATATTGGGGGATATTGTAAAAAAAGAAAAACAAAGGCAGTCACACATGAAGGATTCCAAATATTGATTAAAATGAACTATAATAATAACAGCCAATAAACGTCCCACTGCTGGGATTAAGCTTCCTATTTATAAAGGAAGGGATAGTATAACTGCCTCGCTTGTCCAAAGCGGGTTGGCTGGCTTACCACATCGGTTATCTCGATGTGCATCACAATGTTTTCCTTCACCGACAGCATGCGGTAGTTGTAACAATATGCACATTAGGTCAGAAAACTGCATAATTGATGCATGTTTTTCAGCCAAGATTCGAGTGCCGTTGGATGGTAGTCAAAGTAAAGTGATTTATTAGTTTGAAACATGGACATTTTTGCATAATATGCTAAATGATGACAGTGACATGTTTCCTTCTTCTCTATTATGGGCCAGTTGTTTTACTTCTGTGTAAGACATGACATGACATATATTATGATTATATTATTAATTATAATAGATAAATAGATAGATAACACTTTATTGTACACCATTTCAGAAAACACAGAATAACTTGTAGCCAAAAAATATTCAAAATGTGCACAATGAGCGGTCTTATCGCTAAGAAGCGATAGGTAGTGCTTTTTTGTCATGTTCTTAAATATTGTTAGTGATTTAGCTCGTCTAACAATAATAGGTAGCTCATTCTAGAGTAGAATACCCTGTACAGTAAAAGAATTATTGAAAACAGATGAATAATGTTTGGGAGTATTATTAAGTCTAAGATTCGTAAAAGGTCGTAAATTTTGAGAGGAAGAGATGAATTCAAAGCGTTCTTTGAGATAATACGGGGTTGTGGGGATAAACAACACACTGTAAAGTAGTGTATTCCGACGAAATGAATTGGCAACCACCTGAGTTTTTTACGAAATATGATATTTTTACAATTACAATAAGTATTTAGTATACAATTATTATGTCTCTATCAATTATATATTATGCATAAAATAGTCAAATTAAGATAATGTAATTAACAATTGTATGTACTAGTCGTGGTAGCGTAATGGCTAGTGCACGCGTCCCAAACCCAAAGGGGCGGGTTCGATCCTGGCCGGAACGCACGCACCCCTTAGGTTTTGATCCCGAAAAATTAAAGAGTTCCAGTGGGATAGTCAAAAAAACTTTCCACGCAGACACGAAGTCTCGGGCAGAAACTAGTTATAAATATTAACGCACAAGGAGTAAGAGCTTCTTTAACATATTCCAGTTCTACTATTGGTTAGCATAAGTCGATTGGGAGTTCTTGAATTAGAAGTACTGATATCTTTAAATCTTATGAATAGTTTTGGATATTTTTTAACAAATATGCAAGTTCCGTAAATATATAAGCAGGGTAATGCATATACTATAAGTGAGGCAAGCAGTCAATGACTACTAAGAATACATAATCAAAGGTTGCTACATTTACTATTACTTATTTAGTATACTAGGAGCTCATGCTAAATTGTAACCGCTTGTTAGGCAAATTAATGGATAGTAATATGTAGAAATCGGTCATAAATAATGCTGGTTGAAGCCTGGACACGCACACTATCGTAATGTGCATATACATGTTCAGGGGCGGCTCGAGACGGTAAGCACAGTAGACAACGTACTGCCTTCGGCGGCAAAGTCTTCTAAAACGCTTGAACTACTAAAGCCTAAAAAAACACAACACCCAAAAATATTTATTTCAATTCGTTCACTTGAATCTAGAAAATATATGAGCAGTGAAATCAATAAGTACATACAACACAAAAAGACGGTTCTGGGAGACGAAAACTAGATAGAAGACTTCTTGAGCGACGACTTCTTCGACGGGGGTTCCGTGTTTGCCTACGGTGGCAAAATGCTACCGCCGCCCCTGTATTCGTACAACCAGGAGGTAGCCCGCTAGCCTGCGTAGATTGCTAGAAGTATATTTCTAAGTCACGTGATTTTCATCCCTCCTCATTACATGTTAACTAAAATAAATACACCAGTATTCCTGCATTAGTTATACCGACGTCATAAAGGTCGACGACATAATCAATTTTTTCGTATGTTTGTTACGCGATTTCTCTGTTAATTGTGAACCGATTTTCAAATATTTTTTATTCGAAAGAGTATACTACCGGGGTGGTACCATTGTCACCAAGCCAGGATCTGATGAGTGAATCTGGGATATACTCATCATGAGAAATCGAGGAGATCAACTCACGAACAACTAATTTTATTTTCTAAAGCTATTCAAATATCTGCGTAACTAAAAAGTAGAACATAAAAAATAACAAAAAACAAAACCGACTTCAAACTAATATACAATACAAAAAATTTAACAAAAAGAAGCCAAATTCAAGGATAATTAAAAAGCAAATAATATTTTTTTTCTACAACATCTTGCAGTCATAAAAAAACAACAAAATTTTTTCAAAATATACTAATTATTATGTTTTATTTCGCACCGACTTCGAGATATTGAAGAAAACGTTTATTATTTGCATTTTAGTTACTTTTGAATTTGATTTATATGTTGTTAGATTTTTTATTATACACAACGTTCATAGAAGATGATTTTCTTTGATAGCTTAGCCAAATCTAAAGTAAAATATTACAGTAGAAAATATTTAATATTAATCATCTAACGACGCAATTTAACTTAAATTTTACCCAGAAATTTATCTAGTAGGAAAAAACTGACTTAAGAATAGTCCTTTCATTATAATACAGCCTTATTAGTTCCAGATGATCAAGGAAGAACGGAACCTATAGCTCGGGGAAAACATCGGAATTCTTAGTAAGAATAGTTTATATGCTCAATGATCTGTAACAATTAAAAATTCATGCGTTTGTACATACGTACAGATAGTGGGGTCCTAAACCTGCTAGTGCAGTGAACCCCTGTCGGCGTCTGGAGCAGTACGCCCAGACAGTGGGATTGCCAACTTACAAACTTAATATATCTGACGTATATAAAAGCAACGTGGAGGAAAATTGGAGAGGTTTTTCAAGGCTTCAATTTAGCAGGAATAACGTACGGGTTTGTATTTGAAATTAGTTTGTACTTAATGGATATATTAAGCACATTAATTAATTTACATTAATATATAGAGCTGAAAAGTTTGTTTGTTCGTTTGAACGCGCTAATCTCAGAAACTACGGGTCTGATTTAAATAATTCTTTCAGTGTTAGATAGCCTATTTATCGAGGAAGGCTATATATCATGACGAATAAAATCGGGGGTTTTTTTGTACTTATTTTTATAAAACTATTTATTACACCCAGACGAAGTCGCGGGCAAAAAGTAGTATAAGTGAAATGCAATAATTTTATTATCGTCATTATTTAATAAAAAAAAATTGAGAAATATTTATAAATGTAGTATTTAGCTTATTGAAGAGCAGGATTTCTTTTGATAGAAGCAAATTTTGCTTTAAAATTAGATCCCAAATACTATTCTATTCTTGTTGGTAATGGCTCCAACGTATATATATATATATAAATTTGTTTAAAAAAAAAATTCATTACCGCACATAAAACCGTAAGTAAGCAGATGTATGTAGGTATAAGGTTACTTTTATTATTTATTATCACACATTTTATTAAATAAAATTTTCTATCGATCAGTTAAAAAATCGCATTGGAATTCGAGTTTCTTTTTCAATCTGATCATATCAAATCATTCCTAGAAAAATTCCCGCGGGGTTCACAGGATTAAAAGTAGCGCAGATTTTAAGCCTAAGAATTGCTATCGAACAGCGAAAACCGTATTAAAATCGACCCAGTAGTTTTTACGTGTGTTACGAATAAACAGGTAAACCGACAAGAAATAAAAAAAAATGCATCGTGTTCTACGTCGTTTATATAGTCTATTCCAGTTGGGTTTTTTTAATAGTTGTAATGTGCAGATACGGCAAAATTTAAAAATATTATAGATATTGTTACGAGCTACAGGACTCGAATTAAAATAAATGCCGTTGGAATTACTGTAGAGTGTATAGAGTTTATTAGAACTGTACAAACACTTATAAAACAGGCACTAATATGACTGGACTCAGCCAGTACAAACTGCACGATTCAATAACACGCGCAAATTCCGTCAGTATATTGCTCATCGAAATGTACGTCTTACTCGTATCGTAGTCGTCGCTTAACTGCCCCACCCCTCCGTTCGGGCATTGTTTTATACTAAACTGTAATACCGACAAAGGGGCCCCGTTCACACACATCTGGTAAGCTTCGACGCAATGCAATAAAAACAAGGATTAATTCGTTCGAAACTAATGACAGCCACAAAATAAGTACGATAACAATAGGATGTTTTTAAATTTTAAACACGTAGCAAACAAAAGAATTCCTAAATCATAGAAGACAATAAACTGCGTTTTTACGACGTGCAGGTGTGCGTTATTTGTCGGTATGTAATAATATTATAAAAAGCAAAATATAGTAAAGTTAATAAATATTGGCGACTCATTCGCACGCGATAAACAAAATGCAAAATAGTTTGACGCCTATTTAAAAATACTCACAAACGAATTCATTCAAAAACATTGTGCGTTATTACATTAGTAGTAAGTAGTGATGATGTGAAGTCGGTGTGAAATTGGCTCGTGTTTGCACGCAACGGAGTCGACGGCACGTGTCGAGTTGTATTGTAAATCTATATCTAAGTGTGCATATACCAACACGCTAAAAAATCATAAACATCCCACCGCTGGGCTCAGAGTTATTTAAATTCAAATTCTAAAGTTTTTGTCCAAAATAAGTTCCACTGAAGAACACTTTTTGAAGGTCATACATGCAGCGCGTTCTATCAGTAGCTCACAACGCCCAAAATGCTCCGTTAGCCGTTCGACAAGGCGATCGCAGTCATTGTGGTCGTGGCGAAAACTTCAGTAATGACGTCATCATTTTCGATCTTAACACAACGCCCAAAACGACCCATGTCAAGAGGAAGGTCGAATAACCGTTCCACTTGGGTTTACGATTGTAACGCCGGCAAGCAAGTGGAACGGGAAAAATCGCGGTCGTGAACGTGGTCGTTGTGAGTCTCTAATGGAACGTAGCCATAGAAGTCTAAATTTAAATCTGCTTCCTATTATATTGTTACGAGTGCGGGACTTGAAATAAAACGCCATTGGAATTACTATAGAATTTATTTAGAACTATACAAACACACGTATAACACAGATTCAAATATAACTGGACGCAACTAGTACAAACGTGATTCACGATTTAATAACACGCACAAACTCCGTCACTATATAAGTTTATATAACTGATCGAATGTACACACGTCTTGCTCGTATCGTAGTCGTCGCTTGACTGCGACACCCCTCCACATTGTTTTATACTAAACTATAAAATACAACACTCGACCGCGTGGACTGAATTTTCCAAGAAAACGTAATCCGCACACCTGCGGCCATAAACGAGTACAATAACAATAGGATGTTTTTCTAATTACAAATTTTAAACACAAAGTAAACAAATGAAGTCCAAATGCAGGAGAGGTAATAAACTGCAGGTGTGCATTCACTTTTGTCGGCATGTAATGTTGTTGTATGTGTTATCGCTGTTTAAAGGAGAAGAAGCGGCAAGCTATTTATTTATCGCAGGGTTTTTTTAAATTAGTATTATACATATAGAAGTTATTATATAATTAATTAATGGAGTTCTAACCAACAAAAAACATTGTTACCGTCACAATCATGACAAGATATACTTAAAATTCATATTGCGACATATCTCCATACATTCCTTACATGTTGTGCAAAATATACACGTTATACAGAAGATATAAATGGCTGGACTGAACAAGACTTCGGACAATACACTCACTATGTATTTTTCAAAGCGAATAGAGATGTTGACATCTCTATTCATTTTTATTTATTTATGTTACAGTAAATTCTAACATTATCTCTACCTCTATACTAATATTATAAAGAGTTAAGATTTGTATTTTTGTATGTTTGTAACGAATAAACTCAAAAACTATTTGACCGATATCAAAAACTCTTTCATCATTAGACTGCTACATTATCTCAGATTAATAAAGGCTATGTTTATTACTTGAAAATTTTAGGGATCCTTACTAAAACTTTAATAATGTTACCCAAGGTGTAAAAAAATAGTGTTTGAGCGAATCCCGGGATGGTTTAGAATTTAGATTCACAATTAAACGCTGCAATCGGGTTCTAAATTTTATTAAGTTTGGGCAGGATAACGTCTGCTGGGCCCACTAGTTTACATATAAAATATCTCATGATAGAAATAGTGTTAACTCTGTATTTGATTCAATAAATTTTACATACAAGTTTATCAATATACGAGTACATAAAAAGAATGTGTGTTGAAATATCTTACAAGGATCTAACTTTCAACATTTCATCAAAGAAATAATTTTAATTTAATTACTGTTAAAAAAGTAATTAACAAGCCATTTGACTCGTTACAATTATGACGTCATTTTTCATCATTCATTTTCGTTCATAGAAAATCAAAGAGACTGACGTTTTTATAAACTATAAAAATTATCTATGATTGTTTCAATTGGTTGCAAAAATCGTGCGTGTGATGTACCAAAATTATCTTCTAAGAAGAAGCAATGTATATATAGACAGTGCACTGAACCCGTTTTTATAGTTGTGTTAATTTAGACGTATACCGATTCAAATTGAATTTAAAAAAAACGACTTTCGTTATATAAATAAACAGACTTTGTGGATTTCATGAATGTAGGACGTGTTTGTGCATTCAATCGTTTAATGTTGCAATTATAAAGCACTATTCAGTTTTATATGTTTATAAAACAATGAATTCAAGTAGTATTTGCCCCGCGTCTTTGTTTATTGAAATTCGTAACCTGTCACGGAAATTGACAATAAGTGTATATTATATACTGTTACGAGTGCGGGACTCGAGTCAAAATGCCGTTAGAATTACTATAGAATTTATTAGAACTATACAAACACGTAAAACAGAGGTACAAATATAACTGGACGCAACCAGTAAGAACTGCACGATTCAATAACACGCGCAAAGTCCGTCAGTATATATAGTTTGTCAAATGTACACACGTCTTGCTAGTATCGTAATCGTCGCTTGACTGCTTTACCCCTCCGTTTGGGCATTGTTTATACTAACTATACAATACAACACTCGACCGCGTGGACTTAATTTTCCAAGAAAACGTGATCTGACACGTGAGTAAATGAGTACAATAACAATAAGCTATTGTCCAATTGCAAATTTTAAACACAATGTAAACAAAAGAAGTCCAAATGCGGTATTGGTAAGAAACGAGGTGTGCATTCACTTTGTCTGCATGTAACACTACGTATACAGTAGTACAATGCGATAAGTACAATTATTTATGGACAAAGTCATAAGTTATTTATGGACAAAGTCAAATTCACCGTCAATAGCCATAGGGGACTAAAAATAGGTAAGCTATAGCTATCCAACTCGTTGCCTGTCATACATACAGATCCCGATACAAATTTAACAACTCCACTTCCTCTTGGCAATATATCGGTAATCTTAATTATTCAGTCACCTTAATTAAAAGAATTCCCCGCAGTGCCCGTATGCCAATTATTTTCAAAATTCATAAAAAATTTGATACGAAATAATAATAACCTACTAGCTTGGGAAGGCCTTTTATTGCTCCCGTATATTTTTTTCAAATAGACGATAAATCCGGAAATCTCAAATCCAAAGTTAAAAAAGGTGCATAAGTGTTCCGGAACGGAAAACACAAAGGGAACTTATAATTGTTTCTTAAATTTAAAGAAACTGCTCAGCAGCTGATTAACGAAAATCTTACCCATAAACTCCTCTTTAGTCGAATATTTTGGTTAAAACCTACGTTAAACATTCAAATTTAGTTTATCTGTGCTCCTCTTAGGTAAACAACAGGTAATACACGTTTATAAGCGAAAAGGAAGATATTCATTCTCTTACTTAAGAGATGCCTAATCGTTTCTTAACGAGATTATTATATGTAAGACCGTAAGAAGTTAAAATGAAACTCCTTGTGGCACTCGGGGACTGCCACGGTATAGCTATTGCATCGCATTTTTTATCAACTTATGCAATTATAATTATTTTTTATTTATGCAGTATTTTTTTTCGTCCATAATTTGCAATATCTGACATTCTTCGAACCGCTACGAGAGCTCGCGGCTCACTGTGGCCACCGCACGCCTCCGCTCGCCGCGCATGGTAGGCAGAGTGGGAGGTGTTAGGTTTATTTTCGTTACGGATTTTCTTCATTCGGTTGCCGCGCTCAAGGACCGCGATAAAAGCTATGCAATAGCTTAATACACAAGACCGCAAGGACTCCTTAAGCTGGCTACGCCATTTCGTGCTGCCGATCGGAATAAATTGTGTGAAACTCAACTGAATATTACTTACATAAAGAACGGTATCTAAAATAAACGTAAAGCACTTATTATATTACAAATACGACTCATATATATAGTCACTTTTATTATTGAATATTATTAGTACAATTTCACGGTTTAATAGTTTATCTACGCTTCAACTTATTGATAACAGCGGTACAGTATTGATAAATGTTATGTAACGCGCTGGTAAACAGACTGATGTTTATATACATAAACGATAATACCATATTTAATTTTTTAGTTTATTATTTACTGCTATCTATTTTGTGAACATCGGTTTTATATGTCGGCATTGCCGGTCGTGAGTATGCATATTGTTACGACCGAGGTGCCGACAAAGGCAAATTCACACCTGCAGCTGACGTAGAAACACATTTTATTACCTTTTCGGCATTTGGACTTCTTTTGTTTACTTTTGTTTTTTGTACCCTTATTGTTGCTTCGCAATGCTTACTCTTATGTAAATTGTTTTAAACCTTAGGCTTTGCGTCATTAATTATTTTTGTTAAAAATGAAACCACCATAAAAACCTCTTTTCCATTCGTCAGTCTATTCGTTTCTGTGGCTATATAGTCTATATGAATCCAATTTGAAAAGAAGGTGTATTCAATCATAATTATCTATAGTTGTATAGGCATAATTATGATTAATAGAATGAAAAGACTAATTTGTGCAATAGAAAGTAATAAAAAATGCTTTGAATTTCAATTTATATTTTTACAATAACTAAGCCCGCTACTTCTATTGAGCAAAACTTGTTGTCTGTGTCTTCTAAGCAGGGGATGGAACATACATCATAATTTAGAACAAAATAATACATTTGTTTTGATTTGACGGCCTCTGTGGTTGAGCTAGATAAGCCTTGCTGGCCAACCTCACTAGCACAGAGGCTCCATGTTCGATTGTTGACAAGGTAAAGTTCATAAAGTGAGTTTTCTGTTATTTAATATGGTCTGGATATGTGGGAATGTCCCCGAAGTATGGTCCGTTATATATGGCCCATATATATGCTGTCTGGCATATGTTTGTCTGCTGGTAAAAAAATATTCAAATATATCATTGAAATTTGTTCCGCCATTTCGGAATTTATACGAGATTAACTTTCAGATGAACTAACAGACAACAATTTCAAAAATGGTCCTTCACGTTTTAGTATCATACAAATAGCAGTTTTTCATTAAATTTTGGCATTGATTTTGATCCCATACAACACTTCAATTTTATTGGTATAGACAGATACAAGGAATAAAACAAATTATGATGATACTCGCTGGTCTGTTAATTAAAACACATTTCATTATCAAACACACGTCTAATCCGTTTCCCCTAATGGGTGGAATAATCATACTAAATAAATCATTTACGCTTGATTAATAGTCCGTTCTACAACATAACTCTTGGGAATATACAAACGTAGGTTTGGGTACTTGTTTAATTAACTTTCCAAACGCTTTTTAGCCTTTGGACCTATGGTTTTCAACTAACAGTTATTTATCTTAAGTAATGTATTTGCTATTGGCTGAGCAGTACATAAGTAGTTAGGATTGATCTAATGGAGGTTCCAGAACGGATATTTGATTATATTCTAATTTGTAGATAGATAACTACACTATTATAGAAAAACTTACTAACTTACTTACTTACTTAGTAATGTTCTAATTGCGTACAAAGGGCGGTCTTATCGCTAAAGAGCGATCTCTTCCAGACATCCGTGGCAGGAGTAAATTATATTGAAAACAGCGATGACAGTATATGCTGATATATAGCTTTGATTCGTGTAAAACAGTTACGAATGACATAGGTTCAAATCCTGGCCGGGAAGCTTGCACCAATTAGACTGTTTTCGGACCTTGCACATTGTTACAATTAGCACGTGTTAACGGAAATCATGATGTAACCTAGACACTTAGATACAGATCAGTGGAACCTTCTAGTCCTCTTTAGAAAAGTGTTGTGGAATCACTTTTGTTTCTCTTTTATATTGAGGAGGCCTAAACAAAACAGTAAGACTTTCGTGGGCTGACATTACACATAAGAGAGAGGGAGAGAAGAGATTACGAGTATACTTAATATTGGCGGTTTAAGAGTGTCATTCTAGGCTACTGAGACAGCTTGGAGCTATGACAACATTTTAGCAAAGTCACTGACACTTTTGGCAAATATCATACAATGTGACATTGGTTTTAAAAATATCGATTTCAATGCTTTCTTGACTCAGTGCCGGCAAAGGTCTACGTCATCGACACGACATTTATTTTCGTCTACAAGTCGGCCGGGTTCACACAAAAATCCGCATTAGGTAATATTGTTAATTACAGGAAGTGCTAAATGATTATGACTACAGTCAAGTCACTCATATCAAATGGTTAACAAATATTATTAAATTATAAATTAATACCATGAAGGAAGCCTAACTTATATTGTATTCTACTTATAATCTCTTAAGACTGTAAGTAGAATACTTAGTCTAGGTCATCGAAGTTAAAAGGTAAGGTTCCCAGAATGCTAGCTACGTTAGCTCGCTGAATCGCCATATTGATCCTCTGATGACTCAAAGTCAATGAGACGTTTTGATAGTAGATCTTTGGCCTCAGGATTCCACGGTCCAAGCATTTCAACAGCAAACGGCACAAAAATAACTCTTACCGAGGGAGTCATGTTTGCTTAAGCCGCTTAAGCCATTCTGATGTTTCTTTCGCCGAACCAGCTGATCTAGATGTGTTTGGTAAATGGGATGCGGCCAATGTGTCCACGCAGGTCGTATCCTATACTAGTTTAAACTTAATACAAAATTGTATATATTTACTATTAAAAGAAATATCTGTTCCATTTTAAGCTTCTGTAGATATTTTGGTAAAATTTGAATCCTTTTGATTACGCCATGGTCATCCGTCTGTCTCTTTGTCCATCTGTCTTGGTGTGGTCACAGATGGGTCACAGTCCTTTTTCTCAGTAACTACTGGGTTTGTGTAAATGAAATATTACAGAAAGGTAGTCTATAGGGCAATACTCAGTAGTGTAGTGAAACCGCTTCAAGTGTGTTTACAAAAAGCCTAAGTATAGTGAATATTCATATCACTAACCCATACATAGACGCACCAATATGACTATTTTGTAAAGCTTCCATTTCTGTCACAATTATCTTCTTTTTCTTATATATAAAAATGAATGTTTGTTTGTATGTCTTTTTCAATCAATCAATACAATCGTAAACTATACATTTGATCATGTGATGATCTTTGGTAAAGTGGTTGTGCATGAGCCAAAGAAGGTTTCTGAGTTGGTTCACAATTGCACCCGGTAGGTGGCGCTGCTGTCGGCATATCGATTGAAGCTTTTCTGGGCAGGACGACGTATGCCGGGACAGCTAGTTGTAGATAAAAAAATATTGTTTGTCGTCCGTGACCACGGCCACTGAAAAGCGGCCGAAACGTCGGATAAACCAAAACCAAATAAATTACCCCGCTTAAAACCGTTAAAACGTAGTTTTATTATTTATTAAATAAAAACTATCAACATTGGTCAGTTCTCTTGCCTTACTGTCGATTGAATTTTGACATTACTTGTATGAAGCTTATGTCAAATTTTAACCGATAGTAGGGTAAATGAACGGTTGATAATATATAGGAAACGGGCCTTAAAATACATGGTTTTATTCAAAATTTAAGACTTGTCTTAATAAAACTACGTTTTAACTGTTTAAAGCGCTGTAATTTATTTGATTTTGTTATTCCGGAGTTTCGTTTAACAATACTCGTTGACACTTGACATCTTTGTCTTCCGTGATCACGGCCACTGAAAAGTGGCCGAAACGTCGGAATAACAAAAATCAAATAAATTACAAAAAGTAGTTTTATTATGTACACAAGTCGCGAAAACTTTAGAAAATATTAAGACAAGTCTTGTTTTCGAAACGTTATATTTAAATGAAATTTATTTTTACACGTTACGTTAGTTGAAACATGTGTTACCGCACGTTGCACATTGCACATTCAAAATCGCTAGATAAGTTTGAATAGAGCACGTGGTCAACATGTTCCCGTTCATCCTCCTCTTTATTTATTATTTTTAATCACTTTCTATGAGTTAGAAATACCAAAACTACTCTAGATAGACCTTTGAACAAAATCCATACTAATAAATCGGTCCCTGTCCACTGCTGGACGTAGGCCTCTCCAAGCTTGCGCCACATATCCCGTTCTCTCATCTTATTCATCCAGCCCCTGCCGGAGACTTTGCGCCGGTCGTCAGTCCGCTGGGCTGGAGGGCGTTCTACGCTACGTTAACCAAGACGTGGTCTCCACTCCAAGACACGTTTGCTCCATCTGCCGTCGGTCCTGCAACAGACGTGACCGGCCCACTGCCACTTCAACTTGCTAATTTTACGAGCTACGTCGGTTACTTTCGTTCTCTTACGGATCTGTAAATAAAATATCGTACAATAAATTCAAAAAAAATTAAAACAATCAGGGTGCTAATTCAGACCAGCAGATACCAAATATAAGTACTAATTTTAGCATTTTCATACAGCCTTTTACAGCATAACGTGAGAACGAATGAACGCATGTCGAAAAGCCTTAATATGAAAATACAAAATATTTTATATAAACCATCTAAACACCCGATTTAATCAAAATGGTATTGAAAAATGTATCTCGTAAGTAAAAACAAAGTACCTATATTTTTATGCATCTTTCCTTGAAGGAAATATAATATTCCTTAAAGTAAATATTATAATAATCGTTCATTGATATTACTTTCAGTTTATTATTTCCAAATTAATATTTTAGTACATAATAAATATTCATATCTTGTCTTCAAGACAAGGAATAATCACTCGGCTATTGTATTGTGTAAAGATTATCTTATGAGATTCATTTCATCAAAAATTAAATACACGATACTGTCATTGTGACCTGCTTAGAATTTAAATTAGTACTAGTTCTTATATCGGGTTTGGTCTATTACAATCAAGACGCCTGTAATATCACTAACACTCGTGTCTAATCTATGGATTAATGTTTAAGCTATAAATAAGCATGTGGATCGATTTTTGGCAATAAAAAGCTAGCTATGTATTTGCTGATTGTCTCGCTAAAACTCAACAACAACTTTACCGAATTTGATAATTTTGTGTTTGAGTGGGTTGCGGATATTTATAATTGGAACCAATAGGTACCGCTGAAATCGGTTTCCAAAAGAATGTTTGTGTGTGTTTGAGTGGGGTCCCTGCATGGTTTAGATTCACAATTGGACCCGGTAGGTGGCGCTGCAATCAGGTTGTAGATTTTATTTTTTCATTGCAGGACAACGTCTGTCAAGTCCACTAGTGTTTTATAACAGTAGCCTATAAACATCCCTCTCTCCAACTGCTGGGCTCGGGCCTCTGAATTTTTAAGGGGACAGATACCCACCCACCACGCATGTCCAAGGTTTGGCGGCTTTTCACTATCCATTGATGGAAAATTACCGTTACTTTTATACGAGCTTATGTCAATTTTTAACCAAAAGTCAGGAAAGTTCTACAGAGTGGATTGAAAAACCTTAATTTCAAAGCCTGGGCATAAAAATTCAGTGGCTTTTATTACTCCTACCGTAATTGGTTTTTTAGAGACTCCTAACTAGGAAGATAGTATGAAAAAAATGTAATAATCATATACTTTTTCAAAATCAGTAAAAGTCAATAAAAGAATTTAAAAAATAGACAACAAAATTAGGGGCCCGGATTAAAGAATAAATATTAATGGATTTTCTAAAAAAAAATAATACCTTAACCATTATACTCATTGATGAAGTAATAATAGAATATGGTACGTTTTACGTTTTTAATGTCATGTTATATAATTATATATACACGTGCAGTTTATTGTTAAAATTTTCACAGTCCAGTAACAAAATATTTAAAGATCTGTTTTACAGTGGCCATCGGGCTGCTAATTGTTTATACTCTATAGTACTTACTACACAATGCATATCAGTGAGGATAAGTATAACTGTTCATGATTCTACTTCCTTGTTGCGCTTCAAGTAAGAATAATAATTTATAATTTGTAGATATTAGAAAGAATTTTCCAATACACGAGGCGTCACAGGACCGCGTGGCGATATAATTTCATCGATATTACCACGTTAAAGTTAGCCTAGATTTAAATTGTTGTGGAATGTGGGCCTGAATTTCGAATACAAAACAGCTTACTGCCGCTGCAAGCAACGCCATGCGTATTATTAAAATTAGTGGATGATTAGAGTGTTGCAATCACGTGACGCTAGGTCACGCGATGGAGTAAACGCACTGCCCACGTCGCCGTGTGTGACGTCGAGTCGTCGAGTTTTTTCATCCTATATCTACATAGTTTTTAGTTATCAGTGCCGTAACTAGCCTTTTATGCGTCCTATGCGAGCTTGTATAACTGCACCCTTCCTGAAGTGATAATTTCTTATGGGAGGGTAAACCGCTTCGTTACGTAACGCGTTACGGCACCAGTCTATCTGGCTTCCCTCTCTCTCACGCATACGGCAGTAGTCAGGTAGTCAGGCTCCTCCTCTCTCACTCTAACCCACAGCGCTAGCCGTATTTCGGTAATTAGATCTCACGAGCCACGTGTGTACAAACTATAGTTCTTTATTATAGTAAGAGGCCATCCACAAATTACGTCACACGAATTTCATCATTTTTTGACACCTCCCCGTCCTTGTCACATCTGGTCACATCCGTAAGACTCCTCCCTCCCTAGTGTAACATTACATATTTTGCAATTTTACATCAAGAAATTATCAGATTAAAACAGCCATTCCGTAATAAGCTTAAATATATTAGGTTTTGGTATGTGACGTCACGAAATTAAGGACCCTCCCTACCCCTTGTCACGTCACATTTCGTCGACCTCCTGTCCCCCCTTAATCTGTCATGTAATTAATGAATGACCCCTAACTGTAACGGTTACAGTGAGTATGCGGCTTAATATTTTTTTACTTTTTTTATTGCATGATTGCAGCAGACAGGCAGACGGCCCACGTGATGGAAAGCGGTTGCAATCGCCTATGGACATTTGCAAAGCTAAAGGTTCTACAAATGTGTTGCTAGTCTCTTCAGGGAGATTGGAACCTGGTCACTAATGCCGGAATACAGCTCAAATAATAATATATGCATTTACTACATTTTTATGACTAACACTTAGTTTACAGACTGTTGGAAACTAGTGGAAACACTGGGTCCGTGGGGTTCTGGCGCTCTAAAACTTTATCGAGATGTCGCCGAACGCCTAATAGACCTCTCACGCGACCAAAAGGCTGACGTCTATTTTGCTCAAAGGGTAAGCATTGCTATTCAGCGTGGTAACGCCGCCAGCCTTTTGGGAACGTTCCCGGTAAGTGACAGTGGTTTGGGACCAATATTTTATTTATAATTTTGCTCTCTTTTTATTTTATTTAGTTTTAGTATTTAATTTTAGTTTTCTATCCTATAGTTTAGTTTTATTTATTTGTTCTTATTGATTAAGTTTACAGACTGACCCATGACTTCAATATCTTTTTGTATTGGTCTAATGCTAGCAAGAGTATATATAACTATGTACGTGCCACATTGCAACAACTGCGTACTATAAGCAATCCTCGGCTAGCCTCTTCCCCATTAGTTCTGCGATCTTTTTCTTCTGTACATCCAGTCCAGTCCAATTTGACATACACCTGCTCAGAATATGATATTGTTCGTGATAATCTTTAATATATATAAATTACGTTTCACGTTGTTTGTCTGCGATGGTATCCTAAACTACTTAACCGATTTTAATCAAATTTGCACACCGTGTGTAGTTTGATTCAACTTGAAAGATAGGATACTTTTTATACCGTCGGAACTGGTAGGTGGCGCTGAGATCGGGTTCTAGAATCCTCCTAACCACCGGGAGCGATTTTGGTGATTTTGTTTTGTGTCATGAAACAAAGTATTTTAGGAATTCAAAAAATATGGCGATCCGAAGTTCGCTGGGGAAGTTAGTCGTCATATAATTGTGTACCTACATTTATTTCTATAGTGATGAGGCGTTTCGCGACTTTTAAAGATAATTAATGCGACACCACTAGTTTTAATTTTATACTGTGGTCAAGACTTTATATGTATACCAAATTACATCAACTTTTAAGTGTACCATATTATGGGATAGGAATCAAATTGCAATAAAATGTTAAATATTCATATATCAGCATGAACAATTCAAATATTACTTTTCTTTGGCAAGACTTACATTTGAAAATAATTTTTTTTCATAATAAAATATTTGTGTAATAATAGTTGTTTGAAATAAAACATTATTTTAGAACACAGGACTTATGGCAAATATAATAGTAATATAATACTTCTGTTAATTAAAATATAAATTCTATAATTGGGTATATAATAGTATATATAACACAAAATATAATACAGTAAATACTGAACAATTAATATGTAACTTCCTATAAAGTCGGCGTTAAAATTCCTTGATAATATCAGCTTTATTTTAAATTATCTTGATACAAATATTTTTAATTACTATTTAAACAATAACGAACAACTTATTCGACTCGTTACACTTATGATATCATAATTCGTTACACTTTTACAAATTCAAGGACTCTCTGTAGTTTTATACGACGATAAACAGTGTTTGGGGATTTTACTGTCTGCTATCCTACTATATGAAGTTTTTCATATTAGAATACAACAACTACGAAAGTTAATAGCTAATTATTATACAACGATCATAAGAATTAGGTTTCCAATTCGCTGATACATAGATACAGATACATAAGTCCCGTAGGTGTCCTGTCCGCTCAAGAAGGCGATGGCGATCTTACGAAGCAGAACTAGGATCCAAAAAAAAAATCCCGCCTTAGACAAGCGTGGCGGGTATACTGTTCCCCTACTGGCCCGAGCCCAGCAGTGAAAATTTTATGGGCTGTTATTATTATTTATATATCAGGTAGAAAGAATAGGTTAGAAGGGATGAGTTAGAATAATATGTTTTACTTTTTATATTTTAAATGCCGCTGTCGCAAGTTCAATATTGTATTATAAGGCACAAGTAGACGTTGTTTCTATGAATTAATAAAATCCTTTAGGAAAACAATAGATGACGATTTGTTCCAACACAAACGTGTTAAAAATTAAACAATAGAATTTGAGCAGGTCAAAAACCTTTGTGCGATATTTAATTACTGTTAGCTGCTTAGACATCAGCATCTCATTAGTTAATTGATTTTTTCGAAATGAGGGGTTTCTACTAAATTTTATTACAAAGCATACTAAGTTACAATGTAACAAAGAAGTTTGTTAATAACAAGCTCAATAATTTAAGTCTTACTTAACTTTATTTAATTATTAAAAGATTTCGCGTGAGTGATTACTTTAATAAGATCGCCCATTGATTTTCATTGTATTTATTACAATAACTGTCACTTTTTTTATATTGATGTACAATAAAGAGTATTGCATTTTATTAATTATATTAAAATCTACAACACATATTATTTTATAATAAATTATATACAATTTGATACAAAAGTTGCAAATCGCGCAACGAATCAGCATCACCATACAGTGGCAATGCAGCCTTCTGAGCACGCTTCCCACTGGCAGCGATTTCTTATATACATTCTTTATATTAATTTATTTATAATTTAGTTTATTTTTAAGTATTTAATTAAGTTATTGTCATATATAACTAATTTAATGTTATATAAATATGATAAGGAATAAATAAAGTTGCAAATTATATGGTAGAAGTTTGAATAGGTACTGCGGTGCGTTGAATAATGTTAATTACAGGTTAACGAAACACTGATTTTTCGAGTGAAACTTCTTTAGAATTTGAAACTTGATGAAACGAAAAAGCGACACTAAAAAGAGATATACACATACTCTATAGAACTAAGCTTGCGAGAGAATCAATTACAAGTTTTAAATTCTACAGCACAGATTAGAGAGTCAATAAGACCGATGATTAAACATAGGTCCAATTTGGACTGAAAGAAAACTGTAAATAATATTTATAGACTAAAATTTATATGTATGTCTTTGATGACCACGGGCCATGAAAATGGCCCGGACATTTGGAGGGCGGGGGGGCCATGTAATGTAAAAAAAGATATTTTTTTTTAATTATACTATGTTGGCGGATGTAGGATAAAGGAATTATATTTATATTAATAAAACTTAGAGAAGAATTAGATCTGTGAGAATGTTCTCTGAAGTTTTATTTCTGCTGCGTTTGAACTGCAAACACACACTTTAAATATCTTTTTATTTTATGAGTTCGGCAGACTGGCAGACGGAAGAAGCAGAAAGCGGTTACCATCCCTTAAGGAAGACTGCAACCTAGCCACTAATACCGGAACACAACTCCAGGTTGTTATGGCGGCGTACTCTAGAGCAGGGGTGCTAGCTATCCAGACGGGCAAATGCCCTACCACCTGGCTGTGAGTTGTTTTATCGCTTCTTACCACAGGCCGCCTGACCGCAGTAAATTGATTTTTCTCAGTTCCTGCACGGATTACGGTTGTGTGTAATCAGTCAATCGTTCTTATACAATCAGAATACCGTGCTTGTGTCTAAAATGGATAAGATAAAATTCATACCAGACGGACTACTTTTAATTATTGTATGTGATGAATGAAATACTTTCACACAGCGCATTGTTTACATGCTTTGTTTACCTGTAATATAGTTTTCTGTTTCACTTTCAGCGTTTTTTCTATGTAATTTAATTATAATAATAAAGATATTACCTTGCATGCATTATTCAGTTATAATCAGATTTTACAGTGCAATGTTTTTTTAAACTAGTAGTTTCAGCAAAACTTTGTTCGCGTTGGCATGATAATGACGTGTTTATTTTTTTGCAACAACAAAGTTTTTATATTGAAAGATGGAAGAAAATATTTATTATATTGTTACGAGCTACATAGGACTCGAGTTAAAATGCCGTTGGAATTACTATAGAATTTATTAGAACTATACATACACGTATAACACAGGTACAAATATAACTGGACGCAACCAATACAAACTGCACGATTCAGTAACACGCGCAAAATCCGTCACTATATCGCTTATCGAATCTACGTCTTACTCGTATCGTAATCCTCGCTTGACTTCCCCACCCCTCCATTTGCGCATTGTTTTATAGTAAACTGTATAATTCAACAAAGGACCGCGTTGACTGAGGTTTCTGAGAAAGCATAATCTGCACACCTGGTTAATTATTCCTGCTAACGAAAACAATAACAGTAGGCTATTGTCTAATTGCAAATTTGAAAGTCATCATCAGAAGTCATCATGAAGAGGGCATTCACTATTCTTTGAAAATTAATTAATACTGGCTGTGTCCGCGACTTCCGCGAAACCCTAAAAAGAGTAGTCTAAGTTACTTCTTATAACATCAGCTATCTGTCAGTGAAAGTCCTGTCAAAATCGGTCCAGCCGTATCAGAGATTAACCGGAACACCCAGACAGATAGACAGACAAAAATTATAAAAATTGCATTTTCTGAATCTCCTGGTCCGAATTATTCTCTTGAACGGCATTAAGGCCTTTCGGCATTAGTGACCAGGTTCCAGTCTCCCTTAAGAGAGCAGCAACGCATTTGTGGCACCTTTGGTGTTGCAAATGTCCGTAGGCGATGGTAACCGCTTTCCATCAAGTGGACCGCCTGCCTGTCTGCTGAACTCCTGCAATAAATAAGAATAAAAATTACAATTTCGGAATCTCCTGGTCCGAATTATCTCCACCCGAATTTTTTTTGACATTACAAACAGACACCTCAATTTTATTTATCTGTATGTATTGTATATCCTGTCATGACATTTTAAAAACTAGATGAAAACCCAATATAATGAAGTTATTTTTACGTAAATAGATTAGATTTTATTGTGTTCGCATCCCTATTATAACTATTAGTAATATACTGGTAATACAACAAAAACAGCTTTGAACAAAAATACTTCGATGTTTAATAGACTTAAAATAAATAGTTTAAGTTTTCATTCCGCATCAACATATTTATACATTTCTATTAGTATAAATAAGTACCAAGAGTATATATTAAATCTAGTAAAATAATTTAAAAAGCCGCTATACTGTAGTGGTTAGGGTGTTAGAGCATTCGCATTCAAAACTGAAATACCATGGATTCAAAACCTGGTCGAAAAACATACACTCATATGGCAGTTTTCTGACCTAATGTGCATATTGTTACAATTACCTGCAAATCGAGATAGCCAGTGTATCAAACCCGACAAGCCGCCTTGGACAAGCGTGGTGGGTATACTATCTGTTCCCCTATTTTAATTGTTATAATTAAACTAAACGTTCCTTAAACTTTCTGTGTGTTGCAACCGTAACTCTTATGTGTTATACCGATAATTTTGAAAATAAATTATAGATTGAATAATTGAATGCGAACATAGTGAGGTTACCTGTGAGATTACCGATGCGTGAAACCTGCCAACCCGCTTGGACAAGCGTGGTGGGTCAACGCCCACGCCTAGACACGGGAAGACCCGACGCCTGTGTTTTATTGTTTACTGCGTAGATAAACATTCAATTACCATTTTTAACTTATGTTGTCACAGTCAAACATTGATTCATCAAAAACGTCGCAAATATGCATCCGTTGGCAGCGGAGACATATGGCTTTTAGTGTCGAAACTCTTTGATCATGGTGTCCAGAAGCTCACCGCCTTTATCGAGACCCATCTACACGGTTGATAGAAGTCTCACGTGACCAAAAGGCTGACCCGTATTTTGGGCAACGCATAAGCGTTCCCATCCAACGTGGTAAGGCGGTTAGCGTTTTGTGAACGTTCCCATCTGAAGTTAATATAGGCCCTACTTATTTTTTTTTAATTTATTTAATTTTTAAAACATCTAAGTATGTCCTTTATACTATATGCTTTTTGTCACTGCTATTCGTTTTTTGTTGCATTTGTAATTATAATATTGCTTATATGAACTAATTGAAAAGTACTTAGACCATTCAACCAGGAAAAGTATTAGGTAATGTTTAAACACATTAATTTGCTTATTCAAGGGCCATATCTGCGATAATATTACCGTTTTAAGTTTTATTTAATCTATTGGTTTTTTAAAATGTGTTCTGAAGAAGGCTTAACAAAGTAATTTGCACGAACAATTACAGGAGCTTAGTAGCGATCGCATTATTCTATTATTATTCGGTGCGGACGTCCAGAATATCTATCATCGTATAATAGACGTTCTCGTTGAGAAAGAACAAGCCGTTTACCGTTCCTAGGCATAGTTTAATGACCTATTTGGAACTGTACGTTGCAAGTGTTGTCACTTGATTTTTAATAATCAACTTATCAAGGACTGGCGGCGTCAGCTGGCCTCGGTCGGTATCAGCCACGAGCGGCGTCGGCCATTTTCGGAACGCGTCGGCTTTCGCTCGAACGGCGACCGACCTACGTCGCATCAAACTGTATAACCGTAATTACGTGATTAGCAATATTGTTTTTGTTTCGAATGAAACTGCTTTCACAACTGATTTATACCGGGATTCTTTTACCATTGAGTTATATGTATTACGTATACATTATACCTCACTGTCTTCAATGTTGCTGTTAGAAAATTGCAATTACTTGTACTATGGATTTTACCTACGTTATATATGATACAGTTTCTTTAGTGAAGCTGGCAAACAGACATATTTTTTCTGTATTTTTTTATTGTATGAATTCAGCAGACAGGCAGACAGCCTACCTGATGGCTAGCGTTTACCATCGCCTATGGATATTTGTTACACTAAAGTTAACTTTCTAAAGGGAGACTGGAAACCTGGCTACTAATACCGGATAGCAACTCAATGCTCCTATAGCGGCGTAGTCTAAACCAGGGGTGGTAGGCACCCTAGCAGGTGAATACTCTTTTTTTTATATACAGCGGAAATCCGTTTAAGAACATATTCTGCAAAGTTGGAATTTATCTCCCTCTGAATTGGTCACCCGGGGCAAGGGCCCCGGCTTGCCTGACTAGGAAGAGATATGTAGAAGTCAACCATCAGTCTTAAGATGTTACTAATGATGGTAGAATACTAAGTAAGCTCAAAAAATATGTGTATAAATTCTAATAAAAAAAAGAATACCATCATCATCTAAGAAAACTTTGTTTATAGCATCAAGTGATGATTGATTTTGGTAAAACTGATACTCTTATATGTATGTCAAGATCGTAGTAAGTGGAAATCCATCATCTCTGTCTACCCCGATGGACATCAGGAAAGATAATAGACAGATGGATAATAAGACAACACTTTATTTTACACCAAAGCATAGATAAAAAGAAATAGAAAATACAAGATATACTACAACTGGCGGCCTTATCGCTAAAAAGCGATCCCTCCCAGACAACCTTTGGCAGGGATTCGTAGATTTTTATGCTGACAATGATGCAGTTTATAAATAATGATAAATGATTAGTATACAAAATACATATACATATTTATATACCCACGTATATGTATGTATGTGTATATATGTATGAAACTCTTATAGAAACGTCTTAACCCTCCATGGTCTTATGTCACAAATAGAGCTATTTTTCTCAGTAGTTGCTAAGTGTATATGTTACAGTCATAGTGATTAAATAGCTATTATACATAATGTATAATAGCAAAATTGACTAGACAATGTGACAAATTAATCACTTTATCCGGATATTATTCGTAATAGCGGGTCAAAGTTAGCCAAAGTATTAAATTAAATATTTTATTATTGTAGTCTTTAAAGAGTGATACCAAATACTTGTATTGATCTCTGTGTTTTTTATAAATCTTATTTTATGGCTAGTGAGCGTTAAATTTACTTTATAAATTACAGTTAAATAACTTTATAACAATGTTAATTAACGTAGCATTATTATCTACGACAATGTTATTTTAATTCTTAGGCAAATTGAAATATAATATTATAATCTTTCCCTATACTTACTTGTTTTATTACATTATCCAAGTATTCGAAGATATTATATAAAATTGCTAGTAAAAGTGATTAATTCTGTGTCAATTATCACTTTATCTAAATTGAGTAGACATTATAAATAATGGCTAGAAAATATATATAATATCCAGATTTATTACTTTGGCTGTAACATATGTACTAGTAGATGGAAGACTACAATGTGCATTCTATATGCCATTTTATAATGTTGTAGTACTGACGTAATATAAAAACTTCAATATTCATTGATACTTCTTCGACATTGGCTATACATAAATATTGTAGAAACGTATTAAAAAATAGAAAAGAATACGACATAAATGTTCTTCTTATTCTTTCCTTTTATATTCGTTTTTCGTGCTTAAGAAAGAGCATGTATATCAATTTGTGATTCCTCCAAGTCGCAAACTTCGAGAGCTAGTCGAATATTGTAATATGCAAAAAATTGCTTAATTGTTCGTTAACAAGTTAATAACTTTCAAGTTATTTAATTTTAATTACTTAAAACAGTAAAGACTACCGAGTCTATCCTTAATTATAGTTATTTAAATAATGAATTTTTTTTCTTATTGCTAATGGGTTTTATTTCTATCTGTAATCTGTAGTTGGTTGCATTAATTAGATGATTTTAATTACATTCTGTTTATTTTACAAGCTTTTTATTTAACTTGCAATGGATGTACCTATGTATGTATGTATGTAAGTTCGGGTGGAATTTGCAAGTTAAATTTCCTCAACTTCCCGGTTTCCGATTGAGCTGAAATTTTGCACATATGTATATCGCGTGACAATGCAATAATAATATATACCATGGTGCTGATCTGATCTGAACTCCTGTACTGAACTAGATAGACCCGTCGTGTTTGGGCTCTTTTTACTTTCTTGGCTAGCACTCTGCTGCTACATGATATCCAGGATCTCAAAAGCTTGTACTCAAAAAACTTTTTTAAAAAGCTTGTTTTTGTAGAGAAGCAGATACACGCTTTGTAGCATCATTCAGATTAATCTATGTATATAATTAAAAATTAATCGTAGCTTTGTACGTACGCGCATAACTTGAGAACGACTTTACAGATAGTAATGAAATTTTTTGTGTGCGTTTGAGTGGTTCTCTCGATTATTTAGATTCACAATTGGAACTGGTAGGTGGCGCTATGATCGAGTTCTAGATTTAATTTTTTTAGGACCGGACAACGTCTAATATTTTTTAACATCAAATTCCATGAAAATCGGATCGTATTATCTAAAGATGAGAAAAGAGGAAACAAACAACGACGTTGTCTTGTTCTAAGTATTTTTACGACTTTTACAGTATTGTTGTTTTGTTTCACTTATCAACTTAGTTCTATCTTTTTCGATGTTATCAATATTTTATTATTGTATTTTCCATTTTTGCTTTTGCTTTGGAGTAATTGTCGCTAGATTTTTCTGATGATTAAGGTTCTCAGGGTTTTTTGTACTCTGCAGGAGAGGAGGGTCTCGCACTATTCCGCTTTACTCTTACTTCGCGGTAAGGCGGGAGGTAATCGGAGAAACCCAGCATTTCAACTAAAAATGGAAGGGCCTTAATAAGGCTAGCCGTCGTCCTTCTGGGTTGGAGCTGTATGTTTGAGTGAGCCCAGACACGGGACGTCTTAGAATAATAGCTAGGGATTTTATTCCCCGATGGCAGCGTGGCATTAATACGGGGGTACTAGTGCCATCCTGACGTTGCGAATCCCACACGCCCCACCGCGTTTCCTCCACGGTTTGTCCTCAGGCAGATTTCTCCTGGGTATCCCCGACCGCGGCGTGACAATGGCATCCCTGCGGGGGTGCTAGTACCATCCTCACGTGGCGAATCCCACACGCCCCATCGCGGTGGTTTGTCCTGAGGTGGATTTCCCATAAAAAAAATATATCCTATATTATTTTTCTTTTTAACGACATCTGCTTTTTTTAGGGTTTATATAAATATAAGGTTAATATATTTTCCTCTCACTATTTATTCAGGTATTGATCTTTCTTTTAACACATTTGTATTTATTAATAATATTTCCTCATTTAATTACATACTACTTCCTTACACTTCAGTACATATTTAACTATTTTTGGATTTTTTATTTTATTTCCTTATATGACTTGACGAGTTAATCCCGTGACGTTTATAGACTGTTATTATTATCAACTAAGTGCCGATATGAGCATATTGAAGATAAAACCACAAACGGGTCTCTACCGGCTGCGGACTTCCCCATATTTGAAGGAAAGAATATATTATCACGAAAACATATTTGTTAATTATCGCATTAATTTAAGTTTTAATATATCAGTCTCTTATCAATATTAGAGGCTATCAAATGATTTTATCTATCAACTATTATAAATCGAGTGAAAGTGTAAACATGAAGAATAACTTTCTAACAAAATAACTGAGCGTCCTTTATTAGAGGTTTAATTTACAAATGAAAAAGCACCTTAAAACCATATTAGTAGAGCTTAAAATGCTATGCATATGTTCTAGTAGAGTTGCGATGCTAATCTAATCGAATTGCTCGAGTTTGCGGTGCAATAATCGAATGCAAATAAAACGCTACATTGTTAAAAACTATGTGATGAAGACAGGTGAAAGCCCTTTAATATATGGTCAAATATGTATACAAATATATAATAATATCAGCCCATAAATGTCCCACTTGGCGCCTCCCATTATAGAGGTAACGGACAGAATACCCGCCACGCTTGTACCAGGCCACTTGGCAGGTTTGATACACCGGTTATCTCGATGTGCAGGTTTCATCACGATGTTTTCCTTCACCGTTGTTAGCACGTGGTAATTGTAACAATATGCATGGTCTGGAAAACTGCCAAGTGGTGCATGCGTTCCGGCCAGGATCGAACCCGCGCCTTTTGAGTTTGGGACTTCTGCGCTAGCCATTACGCTTTCACGACTTCAAATATTCAGCTGTGAAATTTCAAAAAACTAATGAGGTGTTTTTACGACACCTAGTTGCAACCAAGTTTTGAAAACCATCGAAAACCATCAGAGGCCTTTGGAGGTCATCGGAAGCTACCGGAGGCCATCGGAGAACATCGAAGAACCACCATATAAATTGTATATTAATAAGGCAAATACCTTATTTTTTTTAAACAGCGTATTATACTAATGGATATTATTTGCATCTTATTTCATTGTATTAAAGTTCGAAATTGTATAATATATGCAGTGGTCAGCATTTTATCTTTGGCAAATACTTTTCTTCGCCTAGCCCGAGTATCGTGGGATAAAGAACTTCGTTCTAAAAATCAACGTTGTCTTAAATGAATAACAACACCCCTAATCCCCTTATCCGGTGAGTAACGTGCGATAAAGAACTTCGTTCCAAAAATCAACGTCGATTTAAATGAATGACAGCACCCCTAATCTCGTATTGCGCAAATTCACTACGAGTATATACTATTGTATAGTGGCATACATACATAACTTACCTTTCTGTTATGTTTAATCAATACAAACACAGTTTCGGAGAATAATTACTGTGGCATACAAATTTAAGACTTTATGAGTGTGCATGTATACTACAGCGACACCTAGCCGCCGCCGCGTCGCCAAACTGTGAAGAGTCTGAAGAGCATGTGCAAACGTGCCGCCACCGTACATTCATCGCAACGGCCGTCACCACCGCTTTTGCTCTCGAGCGAGTATCTGCGGTAGGATGTTGGTATGGGAGCGCAGACAACTTATACATATACATAGAAATATGAGAACGCGGACAATTTACGCATTATCTTAATATATATATATATATATATATATAAATTACGTGTCACGTTGTTTGTCCGCGATGGACTCCTAAACTACTTAACCGATTTTAATCAAATTTGCACACCGTGTGCAGTTTGATCCAACTTGAAAGATAATTACATCTTAATGGACCCTGTAGATGGCGCTGCAATCGGGTTCCTAATTTTATTTCTTCAGGGCAGGACAACGTCTGCCGGGACAGCTAGTATGCATATAAATTTAAAGAATAGCAGTGTAGCGGCGACGCGGCGGCGGCGTGGTTGCAGAGTGTGGGAAATACCGTCTACCCAAGCGATTAGAATTTCATTCATGCCTAAATAGGTACCGAACCATTATAACACTTTTCCTACGATTCAAACGAAGTTTTAACCATATAATAATTAGGTCAGTAACAACATTCAATAACAAAATAACGAAACCCACGCAATAATTCTAAAGATTAGTTTCTATTCTGAAACCGATTGCATAATTTCAACTTTGATTCAATCCATAGAAACTAACTCTTTGCTAACAAGTGCAAAATAAGTTTATTGTAAGCAATTTGTTTTGGTTGTAATAGCTTTGAATAAATAACATTAATTTAAATTACAATTGGCTAAACACATTCGAATATACAAGTATAAGCAATTTTATTTTTGTCTATATGTCTGTTAGAATTGAGCATCGCGTGAAAACACATATAACGAGTTGATACTTAGGACACAGTTCGTAGCTACCGCCGTATCAGTACTTCTTATCTATACTAATATTATAAAGCTGAAGAGTTTGTTTGTTTGGTTGAACGCGCTAATCTCAGGAACTACTGGTCTGATTTGAAAAAATCTTTCAGTGTTAAATAGCCCATTTATTGAAGAAGGATATAGGCTATATCATCACGTTACCAATATAAGCGGAGCACCGATGAAGAATGTTTCAAAATCAGGGGGTTCCACGCGGACGACGTCGCGGGCACAGTTAATAATTTATAAAGATATAGTGTGAATTATCCAAAATATAACTATTTTCCATCACTACGCGGGTGAAAGCGCGGGGCGCAGCTAGTCAAGGATATGGGGCCCCCAAGCTATAGGCCCCCAAAAGTATATAAGCAATTTTTTTTTAATATTATACACACAACAATCCACCTATTTTATAGGTTAATAACATTTTTGAAAATAACTGCTGGACCAACAGAAACGGTTTTTAGACTTGTCATTATTGTCCGGTATAGACAGAAAATCTAGGAAAACTGAATTCGTCAAGGAAAAAAGTGTATTTTTGATTTGAATTATTTATCTAACTTAGCTCCTAGAAGCATTAAGTATAAGTAATAACTTATAATTTATATATGATTATTTTAATTCAATTAGAGCATTTTTGTCGGCATGTCGGCACAACAATGAGTGCAAACCTTGTTTGCTGACAATGCGGCGTACAAATTCTCAAAATATATTTTTATTTTTAGGATACATGTTAGCAATCTAATTTCGTCGCTATTTCTACAAATATTTTTTTCTTTCTTTCTTTTGGTTCTTTTATAAAAAAATATTACCCTTTACCCTTACAATGTGCCATCTAACACATTTTGATACAGGGCCCGTCTAAAGCAAACTACGCCACTTTTTATGCCGATAAAGGGCATCGTTTCTATGGGATAGATAGACGAATATAGCCAAAAAAAATGTAATCATAAATAGTCTTAGAAATTATTCATAAGTCTACTGAGACTAAGACTGATAAACAATAAAGCCGTTCTTTGTACTGACAAAGAACGGCTTTATTGTTTATACCAACCCCTTCCAGGTTAAGTTTGGATGGGACAAACTCTTAGCAAAAATTTAGTAGCATATTCGTCTTTGTACTGCCTACAATAATATTTCCCACGAGCTCGAATTTTCAATGCCCGATGCATATGCATCATTAAGCACATCAAGAAGTTTCACACTCATTTTTGATTATTTATTTATTTCTTTTTAGTTTTCTAAATTACTATGTACTCAATGTCTTTATATAATGCATGCTGTCTTCGCACCAAGAAGGACAGCCAGCAACCATATTATCTGTGTTCTAATTTTGTTTAAAAGTAAGTTGAGCTTTTGGCGGGAACTGAAAGATGTTGTGTTGTGCAGTTTTATTTTCTAAAAATGTGTAAAATTACTCTAAAATGAAGAATAGTTGTAGGATATTGATAGTTTTTCAGTAGTAATCATGTGTGATAAATGTGAACTGTATAGTCAAATATGTTGTCGAGTTGTCACAGCTGAGCTATACATAGGCTTAAGAAAAAAAAAACTATATTGTAATCTATGATCTGGCTTAAAGGCCTAGCTACCAAGCCATAATTAAGTTTATGGCTTGGCAGCTAGGCCTTTAAGCCAAAAAATAAACGGAAGCTGCGTTGGCCAGTTTGCGAATAAAACTAAAAAAAATATATTTACATTACATACTATAAAACAAATCTCGATTCCAGATCAATCAATCGACGAGGCCAATAACTTTGAGCGTCTTTTGCCGCACTCGGTCGGGCAATGTTGAAAAACATGGCAGATCATGCGCATTGTTTGTTTTGTGGAAATTTCCAAACAAACATTACGAACAACCTTTACTACGTCATTTTGTGGCTTGAAATCTCTAAAGTTCAATGGCTTGTATAACGTAAAAGTAATACGTCACAACATGATAAAAATTCCAGGGATGTCGAGATACGAACTGGACTTGCCGAGGGTGACTAACCATAGCCTGGCTCATGGAGAGGCTTATTTGCAGACGGGAGTGAGCCCACGTAAATTTCGTAAATGAACTTTCTGTTATTTACTTATAGTCTGGGTGTCAGGACTAGCCCCAGAGCGGATCGTTCTATATTGCCAAGACACAGGCTTAACTTGCTTGGTTTGTCTGCGAGAAATAAACTATCTGTTGTGGAATAAATACTTTTGTAACCTTTTTTATAATACTGGCAGCTCGGTTTTTCACGATATTATAGTAAAGAGAAAATCGAGTTGGTTGATTGGTTGCGATTCGAACACGTAAGGAAAAAAATGGCGTTTTATTTTTTGTAGTTCCATTATAAATCATATATATATGATTTTGCCTCGTTCAGGTCCATCACACTAGCTATATATTAATACGTGAAGTTAAAACTTTGTGCCCCTTTTTACGAAAATTGGACGGAGGAGTATGAAATTTCGCTTATAGTTTATATAGAGAAGGAGCGACGAATGCAATTTTTTTTAAATTATGCACATTAAATACATTAAATCAATAAAAAAGCATTACACACACTACCATGTATTAGACCACACACGCATATATACTCTTTTGTTTATTATTACAGCCAAATTAACAGTATAGCTTTGGCGAAATCTGTGATTATAGTATATAGTCTTTGACATTAATTATTATGGTCGAATTTCGACTATAGGCTACCACTAATATATAATATGTATACATACAAATCTATTCTCATATTTACTATTTTATTTTAAATCGATACACAAAAACTTCTAAAAACTAATCAAAGTCTCCACTAAAATTTTGGTATTTACTTCTATCTTGAAATCACAGATATTTCAAGTTTATTTATTCTACCTCCGATACACTTATATTGAAGTTATTTTTATTCTGTCAATATGGTGGAATGTCATAGGTCGTGTCACGCGGGGGAAGTGAAACCCGCCTGCCTCTACTAAATGCCATTGGTTTCCCACCTATATTGAGCCCCTGTTCTAATGAAATAAATTGCTAATTCGATAATATTCATCATCATCCGAGCGTTAAATCCCGGTTGCGTTCGGAGCGTTCACTCCGACGCCCAGGGTCCGCTTTCCTACTTTTTCTACTCCACTTCGCGCGGTCTTCGGCATCCCCCGTTTTGAGACCATTGGCACGCATGTCATCCTTCACGACGTCAAGCCAACATTTCTTGGGCCTTCCCCTTCGACCGGGACCTGGCGGAGGTGGCATGGCTAGACATTTGTTCCCCACATAATTATTATTATATTATTAAAGCCTAATTATCTTTCCAATTCTATTACAATTACTTATAAATTTAAACTAATAAGTGTATTAACGTTAATTAATGTCTATAACTTAGAAAAGTAATTAATAAAAGTGTAACTTATACTAATATATAAAGCTGAAGAGTTTGTTTGTTTGCTTGAACGCGCTAATCTCAGGAAGTACTGGTTTGATTTGTAAAATTATTTCACTGTTACATAGCTCATTTATTGAGGAAGGCTATAGGCTATATATCATCACTCTAAGACATCTCTGTGTATTTCCACAAAACAACCCACAGTAAGGTAGGGTATGTGCCCGACTGGATGGCTACCACCCCGGGTCTAGAGTATGCCGCCATAACAACCTTGTGTTTTGTCCCCGCATTAGTGACCAAGTTCTAGTCTCCCTTAAGAGAGCAGCAGCGCATTTGTAGCACCTTTAGTGTTGCAAATGTTCATAGGCGATGGTAACCGCTTATCATCAAGTGTGCTGTCTGCGTGTCTGCTGAACTTCTGTAATAAAAAATATATATTGAAAGCATTGGTTGTCTTTAAAGAAATCGGTATTTTAATCAATGCAAATTGTACTAGGTTCTAAGAAAAAATATCGTGTCAATTGATCACTATCACTATGATATTGTTACGAGCTACAGGACTCGAATTATAATGCTGTTGGAATTACTATAGAATTTATTAAAACTATACCAACACGTATAACATAGGTACAAATAGAACTAGACGCTAAAGTCCCAATGTAATGCACAATTCAAAGTCCGTCACTAAAATGTACAAACGTCTTGCCTCGCTTGTTTTGTCGCTTTGACTGCCCCACCCCTCCGTTCGGGTATTGTTTTATACTAAACTGTATTATACCAACAAAAGGCCGCGTTCACTGAGTTAATCCGCACATCTGGCAAGCTTCGACGCAATGCAATAAAAACAAGGATTAGTTCGATACTAATGACCGCCATAAAACAAGTACGATAACAATAGGATGTTTTTCTTGATTGCAAATTTGAAACTCGAAGTAAACAAAAGAACTCCGAATGCAGGATAGGTAATAAACTGCGTTTTACGATAGCCACGTGTGCGCATTTCTTTGCCGGTATGTAACAATGTTAATAGCTTAGTAGTGTACATTGCCGAAAATTTACGCCTTTTGAGAAGTCAGTGCTTTAATAAATGCATCTTGTACTAGATTCTGAAAAAAAATACCATTTTAGTTAATCATTATGATATCATTTTCTCAGTAGCGTACATTGTTTAAAACTCTCCGCAAACACAAAGCAACGACCGATAAACATTCGAGGTCAGAATATAGCGCCGCCCGATGGTTAGTTTCCCTAAATTATGTTATCAACTATCTATTGTCGTCAATTTACCACCGTGACGTCGACGACTGATAACAGTAACTTGTTATCTTTTTAATAACATATTGATAAGAACGGCGTGCCAATATCGGCTGATATGTCCAGTTTACGAGATTTTGAAAACATGGGAGACTATACATGGAATATATTTGAATAATAAATGTGGACCATTGGGCTTATGTATTAAATAAATATAAGCATCAAAAATTTGTATGCATACATATTTTACACAATTACGTTTACCTCACAGCTAGCTAAAAATGACCACGACACTATTTTTAAGATCGTCGTTACACTTATCGAAGAAAGGAAGATATTGTAGCTTGCTGCGTCTTATTTATGTTAATTATTGTTTCGCTACTCGAATGCGGGTGCCATTTCAACTGCGGCCTGGTCTCTTTATTGATCATCATGTCATATAATTACGCCTCAGTCAACCTTATTCGTGTTGTTGTTTTTAGATCGTATCTGGACTTTTCGTCATTTATTCCATAAGTACAGGTTGGATCATTTTTATGTTTAAATTGTTTTAAGTAAGCTGAGAATCCGTCGTGGCCTGTAAGGACCTGGGTCGAAATAGGTGTGAGCTGCAGTCTTTTGATGACTTTATGCGCTACAAAAAAATCTAGCAGAAAGAGCTTAGTGAATCCAGCGATAACTCCGTTACGGTTCACACTAACATTACTTCCTACGTATTATCTATGAATTTGTTCTATTTTTAAAATTGTTTTTTTAAAGCTAATCCGTTATTAATGTCCCTAAATGCGTTACAAAGAGATCGGGCAGAAAGAGCTTAGTGACTCTAGCGAATATCCGTTACGGGTCATACTAATATTATTACCTATGTATCATCTATGAATTTGTTCTATTTTTAAAATTGTTCTATTAAAGCTAATCCGTTCTTAATTTCCCTAAATGCTTTACAAAGAGATCGGGCAGAAAGAGCTTAATGACTCCAGCAATGACTCTGTTACGGTTCACACTAATATTACTACCTACGTGTCATCTATGAATTTGTTCTATTTTTAAAATTGTTTTTTTAAAGCTAATCCGTTATTAATGTCCCTAAATGCGTTACAAAGAGATCGGGCAGAAAGAGCTTAGTGACTCTAGCGAATATCCGTTACGGGTCATACTAATATTATTACCTATGTATCATCTATGAATTTGTTCTATTTTTAAAATTGTTCTATTAAAGCTAATCCGTTCTTAATTTCCCTAAATGCTTTACAAAGAGATCGGGCAGAAAGAGCTTAATGACTCCAGCAATGACTCTGTTACGGTTCACACTAATATTACTACCTACGTGTCATCTATGAATTTGTTCTATTTTTAAAATTGTTTTTTTAAAGCTAATCCGTTATTAATGTCCCTAAATGCGTTACAAAGAGATCGGGCAGAAAGAGCTTAGTGACTCTAGCGAATATCCGTTACGGGTCATACTAATATTATTACCTATGTATCATCTATGAATTTGTTCTATTTTTAAAATTGTTCTATTAAAGCTAATCCGTTCTTAATTTCCCTAAATGCTTTACAAAGAGATCGGGCAGAAAGAGCTTAATGACTCCAGCAATGACTCTGTTACGGTTCACACTAATATTACTACCTACGTGTCATCTATGAATTTGTTCTATTTTTAAAATTGTTCTATTAAAGCTAATCCGTTCTTAATTTCCCTAAATGCTTTACAAAGAGATCGGGCAGAAAGAGCTTAATGACTCCAGCAATGACTCTGTTACGGTTCACACTAATATTACTGCCTACGTGTCATCTATGAATTTGTTCTATTTTTAAAATTGTTCTATTAAAGCTAATCCGTTCTTAATTTCCCTTAATGCTTTACAAAGAGATCGGGCAGAAAGAGCTTAATGACTCCAGCAATGACTCTGTTACGGTTCACACTAATATTACTGCCTACGTGTCATCTATGAATTTGTTCTATTTTTAAAATTGTTCTATTAAAGCTAATCCGTTCTTAATGTCCCTAAATGCCGTTATGGGTTTGTTGCAATGGATAAATAAGATCATACTATGCATTTCCGTTGTCGATTCTATTCGTTTCGCTGTGTATTTATAAAATTTGCACATCTATGACATTCATCGGTCGACTGCATTAATAAACCTAATAAAACTTCCTTTGAATACAGCAACATGATACAAGACCATCTGTTTGAATCGTACAAGTGATTCTAGCTCATAACACTTTGTAATAACGCCCAAATTTCAACTAAAGCAGTACCTTGTACTTTTATCCTACCTATTGTCTTTTAGATTGCATGTGAAGTGGTACAAAAGGTAACAGAATTTATAATTATATAAAAACTTTGTTTATTTGTATACTATGGCCCTAGCGGAAGATCAGCGCTGGTTATACTAACCGGCAGTTTTTGCTGAGCTAAGTAAGGCCAATTTAGGACTACATTTATTTATTGTTTTTATTCTAATAGTTTAAGTGACTTTTATAGTAGTTCTAAATAAATCTTTTTCTTTCTTTCTTTCTTTCTAGGATTTTACACGAAGGTTCACTCGCGTAATCTTTCACCTTCTCCCAATTATTTGTGGTCGGCACAATATCTATTTTCCTTCGATACTCCTCTATTCTCACATACGTCCTTTGTCACACCACAAATCAATATATCATCCAACATCATATTGTAACCTTCCAATGTAAGATAATTTATTCAAATTTTATTAAAGGTACTAGAAGAAGTACTAATGGTAATTTATTGACTTTTATGACTAAATTACCTGGCATACTTTGATGCTGTAGATCTCAATCCTGACCAGGGAGAGTGCACCGCTTATATGCAGTCTGACTGGTATAATGATATTTGATTATAATTAACACTTGTTGACATAGAAGTAACATATTCTGAGGAAACCTGCATATCAAGATTACTGACTTATTAAACCTGTCAATCTGCCACTAGTAAGCATGGAGGATATATCCTCAATAAAGAATGGTATACCATTCTTTCCAAATCAGCGAAACGTATAAGGGCTGTTATTATATAAGTAAGCTACATACTAGATACATATTCTGTTACTGTTTTGTCTTTATTACAGTATAAAACTATTAAATGTGAGATGGTGCTGATTCCCGAAACAGAGGCCTAGTGGCCTTAACCCGGGAGTTAGTGACTTCAGTATTACTTTCTGTATATGATTTTTCGACAATAAAGATTTATTATTATTATGACAAGTAATGATTCTTCCATGGCATTAGTTATGTTGCATGGTAACATACCAAGATTTCATTTACACTTTTCTATTTTAGAGAATATTATGTTAAACACTTCTTTAAATATTAATTAGTTGTGGACTGTAGATATTTTAATTATTAATGAAAACTGCACGTGCGTAATATATGACGATTTTTGAAAGATTATTAATAATTTAACACGTGCGCTCGGTTTTAAAAAAGCATGAAATCTTGAGTCATCATCTATATTAAAAGCATCGATTTAACGAGCGGAGTGAGATAGTACACTTCGCGTATCTTCCGACACTGTAAATATGGGTCGGTTGGTAACTCGTAGTACTCAGAGCGAGTACACCACTGTACACAAACGAGTTTAATGACGAGGCAGTACTATCAAATCCTAAACAACTTTAGTTCTTATGACAGGTTTAGACGTATATGGAAAACTGTATGGATAGAATATTCCTGGAGGCAGTGGACTGTGGATTGTCCGGTTATCGTTAATTAATTATTTGATTTAATAAATTAAATACATAGAAAAGTGAAAAAGCATGTATTTATTGCGAAAACTATTACACAACCGAGAAAAAACAAATACATATTGTTCTTAATATTTATTGTTGCTGTTGCCAACAACGAGTTAAGTGTAAGTTAATTTTAACTAAATTTTAAGTGACACATGTAAATGATGATTTTAGTAAGAATCAGCACTCAATATTCAAGATTCAGTTAAAATTTAATTAACTATTTACGAACTTAATATGTGTGAACCAGCAATTACACTGTGATGCTGTCGCCACTACGCTCGTCATTTCCTTCGCCAGGCATTTACGTATTTGCTATATTTTGGCCAATTTAAACATATCATCCAATCAATAAATGTCACTGTACTTATTGTACTGTAACATTTTTTGACATACAACTACTATAACTAAGTAACTGTAACATATAACTTTTATAAATGCTTTTATAACTGTATGAAGCAAATTTGTCCGGAATAAATATTTCCTTTTATAAAGTCTAATGATTTACATTCGTGTATAGTATTTAATAGGAACCTAAAACATTACACACAAACTTCTCAGTTCTCATCAAAACATCATTAGACGATGATATATTTGCACTAGCAGTTTGCTGTTGCTACTTCGTGAATTAAGGCCTTTAAATCAGTGTGTACTTGCTGACTTCTATACTGGCCATTGCTACTAAAGAATATATTAATCGAAACATAGATATTTTAGTATCTATGCGCCCTCGGTACCCGGTAATGAAACAACAAAGGTGAGACACGCTTCAATAACTAGTTTTTATAATAATAAAAACCTTACTTTAAAATTGTCTACTGGAATAGCCAATATTGCAACAGAATCGATTCTTTGACCTTGTTTACGGACGTACTGTGAACTCCTACGTATTGTTATTTCGTATCGATGCGTCGCTCGGTTGACCCAAATTGGATTTGCTTTTCAATTACTAATATTTAATTGCAATTTGCTAACTGCCAAATTTTATTTCCTAGAAACTATTACGTAAATCTTCAGTGGTGAACCGTTATTTCGTCCGTTGCACCGTTGTACCGCTTTCTGTGGCTCTTGCAAAAGCGAAACGTCGCGTCGTGTTTCGCGGAGTTCGCGTGGTTGCCACGCTTTGAGCATGGAAATTTTTTTATCTATGGCAACTTTATGAACTCTTACACCGAGAACACTATATAGACTCTTATATACCATACCTTAGAGTTCATATCAAACTGGCACCGCTTTTTGACGTAAGTAGAATTACTAACATCTATCAACGAGGAATTAAAATTATCAATATTGTAAATAAGGCTCGAAGGACCAAAAATTCAGATTACATTCAGCTTACATGCATTATTGAGAGATTTAAAAAAGAGTAAGAACTGTAAGTCCGAACTGATTTGCTTTTTATTGTTTGATTTCACAAAAACAGTCATGGACGTCGGCAATTGTATTTAGATTCTGACTTACACAAGAATCGAACAAATTTTTATTAGTATTCCAAAGATATATTATAATAATAGAAGATAGAAAACTTAACTTTAAATAAACATACTTACAATTAGTTAATATGAGTGACTTTGTATTAGATCTATAATCCCTTAAGACTATAATTATTGTAGTATGCCTACTGAGTCATCGCCATTTATAGTTAAATATAAAATGGTTCAAATCGATTTAGACTACAATATATAATTCTAAAAATGTATTTCTTTGTTTCCTCTTTACCTTCTACACTTAATATTAAATTTATTTTTTATTATATTTACAATATTTTGTACCTGAATATTTAGGTACTTAAGGGAAGATTTAAGTACTTAAGATATTCACGCAGAATACATTTTTTATGTCAACTTAGAATTCCTATGGGATACGAAATCACTCGAGTAAAGCCTCATTTTTTTTTTAATTAGATCATATAACTTGAATATAACTAAATAATAAAATTAAAGAAAGAAAACTATATATTATTTTTAGTAAGTTAAAAATAAATGTTACAAATAGGGGTAGTCGACAGCCAAATCATCTGAGATACTATCTATCATCATATAAAACGTCTTACATAAATTTTGTACGAACGTTGCTAATGATGACGTCATTCTATAATAATAGCGTATTTATTATAGTTTAAACAATAATCAAAATCATTTCTGTCATGATATTATAATGTTATGATGCTGACTCTGTTTTATATGAACACTTTTTTAGGACTTATTGCGATATGTGTCAACTACTACCCCATTGTGATGTTCAAAGATACAGTTTCCATAACAAATTTTGATGATCTGCATGATAATGGCAACACCATCGACTGTGAGCGAGTAATGCTCGATGCTGGCTGCGGGCCGCGGGCGGAAGTTACGGTGAACGGTGCCTCAGTGGCTCGATGGCCTTGGCGGATCGGCCGTGCGAAGGTGAAAGTCTTGACGGCCTGCAATTATTGAACCTCGACCCGCCTATCCTCCTATATTCGGGTTACAACAGCGCAGTTGCCACGGCGACGCGTTACGGTTATATCCCGACTTCCGCATTCTCATATAAATTTGATCACTCCCGGCTTGAATTTTTAAAATTATTCCGATTGTCTATGGGACATTGATTTAACATTTTTATTTTTAAACATTAGAGTAGGTACTAGACTTCATTTTTTAACTTTAACTTTCCCCTACGTCAAGAAAAAAGGCGAGCAGATTGTCAAATCAATTGCTGCCTCATAGATTTTTTAGGTCGAGCATAAGGAGGTACTTATGACGTCATTATAATACTAAGTATTCTTCTTCATGATAATACCTGTATTAGAGAATATAATATACAAAACAATACTTCTTCTTAAATTACATGGGGAACAAATGTCTAGCCATGCCGCCTCCGCCAGGTCCCGGTCGAAGGGGAAGGCCCAAGAAATGTTGGCTTGACGTCGTGAAGGATGACATGCGTGCCAATGGTCTCAAAACGGGGGATGCCGAAGACCGCGCGAAGTGGAGTAGAAAAAGTAGGAAAGCGGACCCTGGGCGTCGGAGTGAACGCTCCGAACGCAACCGGGATTTAACGCTCGGATGATGATGATGATGACTTTTTCTTAAATTAATATTAACTAGCGGTCCTCGTAGACATTGTCCTGTCCTGAAAAAATAAAAATCTATAACCCCATTTTATTAACTCCTACCAGTTCCAATTGTGAATCTAAACCATCCGGTGACCCTCTCATACAAATACAAATAATTTCATCAAAATCAATGAAGTTATTCTCAAGTTATGCGCGTATATACATTTCTACGATTCATTTTTATTTATATAGATAGATAAATCTCAGAAGATACTTCTTTACACTAGATAGAAAATGGCAATTGGGGGTCGATCTAACATCTGCTTGTTTGTCACCGGTCGGTGCTCATTCAAATTCAAATGTATTCACCACTGACGACTGCAACCGTCTTAATATGAGCTTGAGGCATCACAGAATGTTATTTAAGATCTGTTACCGTGTTTTCACATCTGTAATTTTTAAATAAAAAATCAATATATATATATATAATATTTGTCACATAAAAATAGCGAAGAGCCTTGACCGACATCTTGAAAGGCTCTCGCTTGGTACCTGGGTGAAGGGTCGGATGCAGAAGGCAGCCCTGCTGGACACGACCCGTATCGTGAGGAGGTTCCTGTCTCTGGAACCTTAACCACCGGTAGCTTGGATCCTAGGCTCTGCTGCCGGCGGGCATCGGTTTTTTACATTTTTTTTAAAATATATGTTTTTTTTATGTATGTATAAAGAAAAATGTAAATAATTTGAAAACAAATAAATATGTGATAATAATAATAATCGGCAAACAAACACACATATTGTGTATCCCCAAATTAAGCAAGTTACGCTTGTGTTATGGGTAATATACAACGGACCACTCTGGGGCCGATCCCAGACACCCAGACCATGGTAAATTACGGAGAAAATACGATTCCGAAATTTACTATACCAGGAATCGAACCCGGAGCCTCTGCGTTGCAGTGAGGTAGGCCGGCAAAGGCTTAGCTCGCTCAACCACAGAGGCCGTCGAACTTTAAATACACCAATACAAAAATGAACTTAAAGACTAAAATTATATATAGTTACAAACGTACACAATATTATGGTTCAGGACATAGTGTTTCTATATCTTACTAGATCTTAATATTCGCTTTTTTATATCAAATTTTAAGCCGTAGTACGACAAACGTATTGATAGAATGCTATGGAAACCAGCCAAGGACGGCAATTTGGATTCGTAGATTCAGCTGGCAACATTAATATTTTTAGGTGTGAGAAGATAAAAAAAAAAACTGTCCTTTCCAAAATGTACTTTTGTGTTATTATTTCATTGGCTGCTTCAGGGTGATCTCTAAGCAGGTTTCGCCACTATTCCTTCTCTGTTGTTAGCACGTGGTAATTGCAACGAAATGGACATTAGTTCTGAAAAACAGTTCAATCTCAGCAAAGGACGGTCCTACTTATTATGTTATGATCCGATATTCAATTTCTATACATTAACAACGCTTTTATTGATAAACTAATAAAAAGAATCCGTATTAATTATAAATATTAATGACATACATACATAACTTCACGCCAGGTCCCTTGCGGAGTAGGCACGAACAACAGAGCGCCATTCAGGCTTATTCTTACACACCTCACTTGCTTCTTTGACATTCATAGCTCTTGTCATGCACGCTCGTCTGTTCTTAAGGCTCCTGACATCACCTTCTGCTAGTACACGATCAATTTGATCATAGAAGGTGTGTCGTGGCCTTCCGCGACTTGTGCATCCATCCACTTTTGCATTGTATATCTGTTTAGTCATATTAAAAACTAGACGTAATTTAATAATACTAATTTGATAATATTAATATTAATAGTAGTAGTAATTTAATAATATTAATTACTAGACGTAATTTAATATTGGAATACTAAAAACTTTTAAAACGTTTTATTTATTTATAAAACTTCACATTTTGCATATATTAAAAATAAAGTTACGATTATATGTAGCATAAATTATATTATACAGTTTAAATTAGATTTAAAAATTTGTATAAATTTGCATACCTATCTACATCTATACGAAAGTTTATTACTAGTCTATGGAACTTTAGCTAAAATTTGATTGGATGTTTTCTAATTATATATTGTTTTTCCTTAGAAGATTGAAACACACACAAGTACACGATCTTACCACCAATTACACTATTTAATAATATCTAACTGTCTTGAGAGTGGTGTTCATGAACTGGAGATTTAACCACGTTCATCTCCAGTTGATGAACATTAGGCACCTTATGGAACACCTAAGTGAGATATAAAAGTAGAAAATTATTTAAATTTAAGATATAAACACATAATTGGAGCCGAACGGTATTGCATGTGATGATGGTAGGCGCTCTGACGGAATGACTCTAATACCCTGGCAGCGTGGCAAGCCTTTGGTGTGGGATGGGACTTGCGTGGACACGTTGGCCGCATCCCATTTAACAAACACCGGTTCGGCGGCGGCAACAGCGGAATCACTCAAGCGACGCAAATATGCAACCCTCAGTGAGAGTTATATCTTTGTGGCGTTTGCTGTCGAGACGCTTGGTCATTGGAATTTATCGAAACGACTCATTGACTCTTCAGATGATCAGAAGGCTGGTGCCTACCTCGGACAACGGATCAGTATGGCGGTCGAGCGAGGAAACGTAGCCAGCCTTCTAGGCACCTTACCCATAGAAGACGGTGATCTGGGCTCAGTATTCTAATTATAGTCTTGAGAGATTAGGGGTAGAATACAATACAAATAAGTTAAGTTTTCTTACATTGTATTCAGTAGTATGTAATTTTATAACTGTTCAATGTATGAAATAAGAAACGCATAAGTAATTAAAATGTTTTTTTTTTGAAAAAAAATTCTTCCAATGAATATAAAGTAAATATTTATTTGCTCAGTTTAACCAGCTAGAACGCAATTTGATAATGAATATTATAAATACTTTCTTTCGATAACGTTCTGAACATACATATCTATGTAATAAAAGTATCCCATCTGGGATACTTTTATTTCAAAGACGGGGATAGTTTGCTGGAGATATGAATATGTCGTTATCTGGCAATAGCAATCCATTCCTGGACATAGTGTTTTTGTTATTTGTTCTACATTTTAGTCTTCCATTTTTTATACAACTCCCATCGGTGACCATTTATCGCTCCAATATTTATGTAATTCTATACAAATATACCTACTATGATGATTTTTTTATATATAGATCTAATATTATACTGATCATGACTGTGGCGGAGGGCAATCCTACTTTATGTTTACCAAGACTTGGTTTCCACTCCATAGGCCCAATTCTGCTATTTCAATATCATTGCGTTGCGACAATATTCAAAGTATGATTCTATTGCGATAGTGTCGAAAATTTGTATTCTACAATATCTTCTCGATATCGTCGCGGCAGAATAAATAGTACAAAGTTGGTATTGGTCGCGGGATGCTAATGGAGTTAACAGAATACCGAAATCAGGCAAACTTACGATTGAGACGATAGTGTCTGGCGATTTTAACGAGATAATGATAATGAGATAATGATAGTAGAATTGGACCCCAGGATTTGTCTTTTCTATCAGACTTGCGATAGACGTGTTCTGGCTTACTACTATTAAATAGTAGCTTAAATTTTAAGCTATCTACTTTCACGAGATATGTATGTAATTATGGTTCTCCTACTATTATCATTGTTTGGATTTTATCCATTAAAGAAACATCTAATATAGCCTGTTAAGATATGAAAACATAAATTAATTAAATAATTCACTGAATGTATTTTATCTTAGTAAGTTATTTCAGCCAAATTTTTTTACATGTTATAATATATATTTATAATATATTTCGAAATTGATATCAAAAATGATAATACGGAATAGGGTATCTGCCTACGTTAAAGTAGGCGTTATAAATAAAAACAAACATACACGTGATTATAAAATTGATTATACTTCTCTAATCTAATCAAGTATCGTACTGATTGAAGTTAAATACATAAATACCTCAACAGTCACTGAACTTTATATCTGTATTAAAACTAGGTGAGAATAAAAAAGTTTTATTTCTTCTAAGCAAAAAAAGCTAAACGAAGATAAAAAGCACATGAATGTTTTCAAGTTTCAGAAACTTCGTTCATTTTATGCGAATTTTTAGGTTTAAAACGAGAAAACGATTATCTCTACCGGGAACTTGATCAGATTAGTCATTCTAACGGTTTCATAGATAGAGTTCGGCGACCATTTTAGCTAAAATGGAACCTTTATTTCTTGTCATGTCCATTCGTCCGTCTGTTGTCTCTCTTTATGTATCAGTCAATTTTCTCGGGAACTACTGGGTCTATATGGATGAAACTTACTAGGAATATGTAATGTACAACATTACATATTCCTGCTGTACAACATTATAGTGTAATCACAAAATAAATAAGATGCTACAGTGCTCGCCAAGTCAACTGGCAATACATTTCCATTCGCTAAGTAGCGAAAATATATAAATGTTTATCTATCTACCTCAAATCAAATCATTTATTTGCTCAAAAATATGGTAAATAAAAACATTAGATGACAATATGTTAGTTACTTTATGTTTCACATGTTTTTGCCCTTTCAGGCATGCAATGGTAACTAAAACACGTATATATTTATTATGTTTAAATAGTTGCATATTTGTATATATAGTACAGTTATATATTTATTGTTAAAATGTAAGTAATCGTACAATAATTATGTATACCACCATCGCCACTCCTAATCAGCAATATTCTTTCCACGGGCTGTTTGGAAGAGATCGCTTTTAAGCGATAAGACCGCCCTTTGTACACAATTAGAATACTAGTTCGTAAGTTTTCTGTAATGGTGTACAAAAAAGTGTTATCTTTCTATCATATAATTCCTAATAATAAGGTTACTGATCCAGCGACGAAAGATGATTGGAATGACGCACACCATAGTATGTACCTATAAGAGGGTTGAAAAATATACACTATAGAGTTTGGTGTCCCCCTCTTATTGCAATAAGAACTGAAAAAAATATTATAGAATAAATATTAGTTAAAATTAAAATTGATAGACAAAACCTACTTTTCGGAACTCACTTAGAAATTATTATCTGTCTTTAAATAAATATGCCTAATGTAATAAACTGTTAATTTATCGTAATATAATTATCTTGATATACAATGCTTGTCATATATAATGATAATATAAATTTATTTATTACACATGTATAATTATATAAATGTGTCTGGATTTATGTTTGTATTAAATTTATAAATTAGTGCAAATATGTATATTTAAGTTGTACATACCACCTACATCGCCAGATTAGTTAAGAATTTATTTTAAGTTAGGTTGCCTGGAGATATTATATATATCGTTTTTATCAATAAGCTGTTGTTTTACCCAGAAGTATTGTAATTATAATGTTTCGCTTTTGTAATTATTTATTTTGGTGAGCAATAAAGTGTTGTCTAGTGTAATCTAATTGATCGATCAATCTATTTGGACACCGGAGCGGTAAGGCCGCCCTTTATTCCAATGCAAATGTATTCATATAAATTATGTAAGCTTAAGTTTATGGTGAACAATAAAGAGTTCTCATTCTTTCATTCAATATCCATCAAATATTATTAATGTAGGTATTTTCGACAAAATATTTCTTATGATTGTAGCTAAATAACGAGAATAGGATAGATATATATAACACTTTATTGCTCACCAAATATACAATTTCAAAAATACACGATTACAATATTGTCATGGTAGATACAACAGGCCGCCTTATCGCTTAAAGCAATCTTTTCCAGGCAACCTAACTTAAGGAATAGTTCCTAATCTGGCTAATAGGTTCGTCATCTCTTAGGAGACTTATATAATTAATAGTATTTCACGCACTTGCCAGATTTATTTTAAAAATGCCTGCTAGTGAGTTTGTGACATAACAATATCATGACTCATTATTACTTCCTGAAAGGGTATCGCATGGCTGCCAGGTAACAAATATGGTCCCACATTCTATTGCAAATTTTTCATGTCTGTTGTTTAAAGAGCTATTCTTTTGTATTGTATTTTATTTAATATTATTTAAACTCAAACTTTTTGATGGTTTGCGTAGCAACCTGCAGAATTTAGATCCAGAACGGAATTAATCCCGAGTTTGGTATACAAAATTCGGTCTGAGTGTCACAGTTGGTTATCTTGTAAACATTTTGGGCTTGAAATATGAGATGAATGAAGAGATGAGAAGCTGGTGTGAAATGTGCAAAAATATTATTTATGTCCAAAGGCAGTGCTGAAAGCGAAAGTTTCAACTTAAATGTTGAAACCGTCGAGTTACTAAATAAGTTATCAAATGAAGTAGTTTTATTAGCACATTTCAACAATATTTTTTTAGATTTTAAAATTTTAGTTACAATCGTAACTTGAGAAATTAATTACAACAGTTTAATTACAAAATATAACAAACTAATTACATCTTAAAAATCAGCAGTAACTATCATTTCATTCAAAACTTTTAGTAGCCAATGGGGATTGTTCACAAAAAATTACCCTCTGATTTTATATTTTTATAACGTAAAATAGAGTATTTTAAGATACTAATTTGAATATTTTTGTATTTTAAGAGTTAGTTTTTTTATAATTCGATTTTAAAGTTATTTCTCCGATGACGTCATAAGGCACAAGTTTACATTGATTTCTTTGCCTAGAAAACAAAAATAATAAAAGCAAGTTTTATCTATATCTAATCATAGTAATCAGTGCTACTTATTTAAAATTTGCTGTCATTACTCATTATGTATCGTGATCATTTTAGTGTATTTTGTCGCTAGGCTTATAATTTTTCGTGTTCAACCATTATTATTTTCTATAGTTATCGTTAAATTTTTTAAAGTGGTCTTTAGGAAAAATCCATGTTACATAACTTAAATCAAATAATGTACAGCTAGAATTTTTTTTTACACCTGAAGCAGGCAAACAGGCATACGGCCCACCTGATTGGATTTAGTAAGGTCAAATAAAGGTCAAACGCATTTCTTCCAAAATACAAGAAGATCGTACGTTTTTTGGAATTTTAACTAGACAGAAATGATTAGGGACACTATTCCTCGAAATGGTTTTTCAAATAGCCAGATTGAAAAAAAGTGAACAATCCCCATTGCATAAGAAAAAGAGAAGTACACTTACAAAAATATTTTAAAGATTTTTGTTCGAAGTCATTGTCATTGTCAGCAATATTGGATGCAAGTGTCTCCCCACCTAGTGACTTAAATAAAAATAATTAAGAGACAACAATATGACTTTAAAATATATCAGTATTTCACACACTTTGAACGTAGAAAAATATTGTATTATTTTTTATTATTTATCCTTAATTAAAATTTAATTATTTACAAATTAACTACGTCCTAAATTGCGGCTTATTGTATTCCTGCCTTTCAACTATATAGATGCAATAGATTATTAAAAAGTGATTAATAACATATATAGTGTACAACAATACTCTTTATTGCACAGCAATACAAAAATAAAAATACAGACTAAAACAATATCTAATTATACACAAAGGGCGATCTTACCGATAGAAGCGATCTCTCCCAGACAACCCCAGGAATGAGGTGATAATGGCGATGATGGTATAATTTATGTAACAAGAAATACGACTGCTTAAATATTGTATTAACACTAAGCACAATGGGCGGCCTTATTCCATAAAGCAATCACCACTTCCAGGCAACCACATCTCCAGGGTATGGTTGCCTGGAGCCAGCATACATTTCGTCAGGGTTCCTTATTTGCTGAAATCCTATAAAGAAGGTTTAACGTGACCTATATACTGCTCAAAGGTCAATTACCTTTCTAGAGACCTGTAAAAAACTGTCTAACCGACATAGTCGAACGTGTGTTAGCAATGTAACCCACCTTTACATAGGCTGTGAATGTTGAATACTTTATAACTTACACTTACTACACCAGTCAATTATAGTGCAGTTTTTGTACGTGACGTCGTCCCTGATATTGCACGCTCCGTTATTTAGCTGTACTTTTGTTTAACTTGATTCTAATCTAATGCTGATATTACACGGATCGGTACACTTCTGTCTTTCAATTTAGACAAAGCAACCGAAGTGAAGTATGTAAATATAATATTCAGTTCTGCGCCTTTTGATCAATTGATTCGGTTGAATAGTCCAACAACAGATTAAGGTTTAATTGAATGTAAACTGGTTTTACAAAAAATAGTTTTGTTTATTTTTTTATTTATTCAACAGTGAATGAATGAATGAAAACTATTGTTCACCATAAGTTATATCTAGAACATTTAATATGAGTACAAAATCCATTAGAACAATGGGCGGCCTTATCGCTTATATAATTAATATACTACCGTTTCTAACAGATGTTGTCCTACGCTGAATAATAAAAATTTTGAACCTGAATACAGTGTTATCTATCAGGTCTTATTGTGGATCTAAACCATCCCCCGACCCACTCAAAAGCTAATTTTTATATTTAGAGTTTTAGTAGGGATCGCTAATTTTTGAAATATATATATATATATATAGCCTATATTAATGTAAGATAATGTAGCATTCTAATGATGAAAGATATTTTAAAATCAGTCTAGTAGTTATTGAGTTTATTCGTTACAAACATAAAAAATCTTTTCTCTTTATAATATTAGTCTAGTCTAGATTATAATTCCAATGCCAATAGTTTATTATTATGGTTTAAATTTAGTTGCAGTAAAAATTTACTAGAAAGTCCGCAATTTACTTCAGAAATCAGGAATTTTGATTTATAGATCTGGTAACTCTATATCTACGGAACCTTTCATTGTGTGTAGAATGATATATATATGCACTTGGCCGATTTATTTGGAGTTGTTTATGTAAATGATGTAGCATTTTACTTTAAACAATGGATTTACAAAGAATCGCTTACAAACAATTAGCACAACACTTAATTAATTTTTACTTATGTTTAAATCAAAAGAAAAACATTAACACTTTTTACAATGCAGTAGAAATTGGGAGTACAGTTTTTAATGATTAATAATCTGTTACTAGCTACACAGGACTCGAATTAAAATGCCGTTGAAATTACTATAGAGTTTATTAGAACCGTACAAACACTTATAAAACAGGCACAAATATGACTGGACTCAGCCATTACAAACTGCACGATTCAATAAAACGCGCATAGTCCGTCAGTATATCGCTCATCGAAATGTACGTCTTATTCGTATCGTAGTCGTCGCTTGACTGCCCCATCCCTCCGTTCGGGCATTGTTTTATACTAAACTGTACAATACAACAAAAGGACCGCGTTCACTGAGTTAATCCGCACACCTGGCAAGCTTCGACGCAATGCAATAACAACAAGAATTAGTTCGACACTAATGACGGCCATAAAACAAGTACGATAACAATAGGTTGCTTTTATTAATTGCAAATTTTAAACACGAAGTAAACAAAAGAACTCCGAAAGGTTATAAACTGCGTTTTACGACAGGCAGGTGTGCGCATTTCTTTGACGGCATGTAACAATACATTACTTTGTGCAATTTTTTACTTTACATAAAGATGAGCAGATAAAATATAATGCATTAAGTGTACAAAAATATATACAAAATATTACATGAAACAAGGTTCAACATTTAAGATTTATTTTGACTATATTTATGACTGCATAATTTTACGTTAACGATTCTTTTATGCATGAGACTTAATTTTATTTTATATGTTGATTACATATAATTGTTTAATATATCTCCAAATACTGGCTATATAATGTGTATAGTTTAGCAATGAATGTATAACAATTACTATTGTAGCTCCGTTCTAGCCTTGAATATCAATTGAGCAATACATTGGGATCGTGTGTTATTCAAATTCATTGGATACGATTTTAACAGAGAAAATTAATATTTAGATTCTGATGTTTTTTCATCGTCTCATCATCATCATCTTCAGCCAATCTCAGTCCACTGCTGGACGTAGACCTCCCCAAGTACGCGCTACATATCCCGGTCTCCTGTCTTCCTCATCAAGCCCCTGCCGGCGATGTTTGTTCATTGGAAAATTTTTTATGCGCCTATTCCACAATCTCCACTCCTCCTTATTATTCGGGGCTTATATCGCCTTTATGTTAAAATCATTTAATTCATATATTATTGTTTTTTTAAAGCATGTTTAGCAGACAGGCAGACGACCCACCTGATGGGTCTATGGACACTTGCGACACCAAAGGTGCTACAAATGCGCTGCTGCTCTCTAAAAGGAGACTGGATTCTGAATACCGCAACATAGCTTAAGGTTATTATGGTGGTAAGTCAAGACGGCAAATACCCTACCACCTGGCTGTGGGTTGTTTTGTCGCCCCTTACGACAGGCCGTCAGGCCGCAGGAAATTGTATTCTTTGTCCGTTCCTGCGCGCATAAAAATAGTCTTAAAAATTTTCAGAGTGGTTTTTTTTAATTTCCCATTTTTTTTAATTCAAAATAATACTTTATTGCACACCAAAATAAACCATTCCAAAAATTTTCTCTTAATATATATTTTTTTTTAGTTTTTTTCTTAAGAATAAGAATTTTAGCGATTTGTTGATAAACTAAGTAAGTAAGTGTATGTTAATTTATTTATAGGTTAGTTTATTTTTAAGTATTTAATTGTTTTTTAAGTTAGTTTGGTTACTACAATATTATAGTTATTGAAATGTATATTCTTAATAATAAAATTCAAAAAATACAATACTTTTTAGGCAATGCAGTAGGCGGCCTTATCGCTTCAAGCGATATCTTCCAGGATACCGAAAATAAACGAAATATTTAACTAATCTGGCCATGTAGGCGGTGCAAAAAGTAAAGGGACAGTGGATATAGTATACATACATACTCACGGTCTTATTCATAAATTAATATTTAAACAAAGTTTGAAAGCTTCTTTATGGTTCTTAAAGAATCCTTCAAACTTACTCTAACTCAACATAAATAACACCGTTAAGCTTTATTTATCTCTACAAATAATATAATACAAATAACAATTTAAGTGTCTGTTTGTAATGTCAAAATAACAGCCTTTTACTAAATGCATGTGAATGTATATACGATACTAAAATCTATAAACATTTTATAATTTTTTTATCTGACTGTCTGTCTGTTCTGGCTATTTGGCTTCTCTGAAACGGTTGTACCGATTTTGATTGGACTTTACCACCGGCAGATAGGTGATGTTATACTGAGTAACTTTTGTTACTTTTATTTTACAAAACAAAATTAAAGAACCACCCGCACGCCGCCACCGTCGCCGCACTGGTAGCTAAATTCAATTCCACTCGGCCGAAGTCGCGGTTCTTAAAATTATACTAACATTTTTTTCATTCATAGAAGAGTAAATTTATTAATCGTTTTTTTAATATCTTTAAATATATACAATTAAAAATAATTTACAATTAGCAAAATTATATTTAAATATAAATGATTGTAATATTTTACACCATTATAAAGTAAATTAATAGATGATAAAATAAAAGATATGGCTGCTATTTATATCTATTTCTAAGCACTTTTTGTGTATATTTATATGAATTTAATTGTACAATAAAGAATATGATATATTATGCGTAACGGATAATAACGGAAATATGAGCATTCTGCACTCCTTCTCTCTATATGCTATGTGCGAGATTTATACTCCTCCGTCCGCGCAATTTTCGTAAAAAGGGGTACAATTTTTTTACTGTTTTTGCTTCACGTATTAATATATTGATAGAGTAACGTGCCACGAGCGCGCCAGTGCTATTAAGGGAATACCAAAATCAGGCAAACCTACAATTGAGACGATATAGTCCGGCGGTCGTGACGACATAGTATAAATAGAATTGGGCCCCTGTTTTTTTATCTATTTTCCAAACGCCTATACATATACAGTGAAGTATTTTTGTATCCCTCAGTTACATATCAGCACCCTTAATTATTACTTTTTCCCAAATTCACCAGACCATCGTGGAGTAATGTACATAGATACGAGTGATGTTAAGTCGGAAGAACTTAAGAAAATATTATAAGAACAGTTAAGTAGCTTTGTGATATGGTTATTATCGATCAATGCTTTTCTTTATTTCTTTATTCTTTATTGTACACAAAATACAAAAAACAAAAACACAAATAAAACTACAAAATAGTCAGTGGTGATGTACAAAGGCGAGCTTCACCCTAAAAAGAGTTTTCTTCCAGCAAACATATGGGTCTAGCGAGAGTGGGAAACAAGAGGCACGGTTGTGTACATAAGTACTTATTGAAAGTAAATATTAAATTATAAACTACACACAGAAATACATTCATAAACTTACATACACATATATCTATACATACCTAGTATATACATATATAAAATACATATACATATATATCAGTTAACTAGGATAGATAGTGTTCTTTGACTGTTCTTTTAAAAATGGTTTCCGACGGGCTAACTCGGATGAGGACGTAGTAGTAGTCGTGGTAACGTAAAGACTAGTGCACGCGTCCCATACTCAAAGAGCGCGGGTTCGATCCTGGCCGGAACGCATGCACCACTTAGGCAGTTTTCTGAACCAATATGTATATTGTTACAATTACCACGTGCCAACAACGGTGAAGGAAAACATCGTGATGCAACCTGCACATCGAGATAACCGATGTGGCAAAGCTGCCAAGCCGCCTTGGACAAGTGTCGCGGGTATACTATCCGTTCCGTTCGTTATGGGCTGTTAATATATGCTTTTTTATGGATCATAAGCCACATAAAGGAAACCTAGAATGTCTGACATCTTTACGGAATCCTTCACAGTTAGTGGACTGTTACGCACTTGCCAGGCTTTTAAATCTCAAATCTTGGCTATATATTATAGCTCAGTATGATGTTAATTAGTACTTTGTACACACAAGTAATAAAATTGCTTTTGCCAGGAATTTCGTAATTCTTTCCAACTTTCTCTTATTAAAAAGTATTTGTGTATGAAGTAACAGTAACGTAACAATGGTAAGCATTTATAGAATAAACAACTGCGGCCTAATTAAGCAATTATACATTTATATTCGGCTATTTTCGGGGACTAAATTTTGGGACATTACAGCGCTCGTTGGGTGAGCTATTTCTTACATTTTACTCCTTTACTATATACTAAAGGTGTATACACACTACATATTGGAAAATTAAGAAATATTTACTAAATAAGCCTTTTTAAGAAATTCAACCGAAATAATATGCTTCATTTTAGTTCGGAACATCCCACGTGCAGTTATCTCGTATTTAATTTTCCTGAGATCATTTTCCTACATTACAAAATTTACAAACAGGATACTTGTATACACGTGTTATTATTTTACTATGAGTACACATGAGTGAAAACTGTGTGATCTGAATTATCGCAAAGAAAGTGTTACTATATAAATAAAAATTATGAAAAGGCACACGGATTAGAGCGAGGATAATGAGGTATCCTTCGCAAGGGGAGCAACGCTATCTAGTAGGGCCGGCTGGCCCGCCTGCGCCCTCTGTAAATCACCAGAACTTATGTATGGGATGGAGCAACGCAACGCAGTTTGGCGTGCGAACCCGTCACTACTAGTCGTCTCTGACTCGGCCCGATTACGTTCTTAGTTATGTAGCACCGTCGCCGACCGCCTGTTTGGACAAGTGCTAAGTTGATCGTTTAATGTGATACAACCTCGGCATACACGGCGTTATGTTTATTTTAACCGTTCGACTTTTTAATTGTTTTTGGTGATTTTATTAAATTATCAAACATTCGGAACTCAAAGTGATCTGTTATTTTGGAATAATCATTAATTAATCAGGTAATTTTAAATTTAAATTTGGAATGCTTTTTTTTTTAAATTGAACTTCGCACAGATTATATATTTAAACTTTATGTTCAGAACAAAGGAAGCTTACATTATTTGTGTTTTTAATTTGTATATTTTGTTGTTGTCACTTGCATAATGCGGTTTTTAGTCAGTGTAAAATGAGTTTTGTTTGCGCAAATTAATTTCGCTTGACGTAACTATCTGTTCGCGCACAATTTATGTAGTAACAGATTGAAACTAACGGAATTCACTGTTTGCTTTTGTTGAATATTGATTGGTTATTACACAAAGTTTCTGATAATGTCATGAATTAGAAAACTCAATGTAACAATTATTTTATGAATCTTTAAATAAATAAAAAACTTTTCTTTCTGACTGTCCAAAAATATTTTTAAATAAACATTCACTGATGTGTAACAATAGATTTTTATAACAATCCTTTCTAAAATAAAAAAATCTCGATTTCACTCATCAACAAGACACATATCTTAAATATTAATGACCTTCTTGTGGTTAAAAAATCTAAACATAAAAGGGGGAAAAACTGGTGCACAGTCAAGCGTTGTTAGCGCATCACTTCTACGCGTCATCACTTCGAATTACATTTTATTTTCGGTTTACATTACGTTCTACTTCCAATTATTTTCTAAATAATGATTACATCGACACAAAGAGCTTAGTAATTAAAATGAAACAGAACAGTTTTCAAGACTTTTTTTAAAATAAGTAATTGTCATTCATATTTTATAAACTTGTACTTAAAATAATAAATTTGAACGCAATAAATTTGTTGTTTATAAATTTCAAATCCGTGTGTTAGATTTTATCGCATTATTTAAATGGAGGCATGTCATGTTATTGAATTCTAATTTCAAATTCAAAGAATGTTAACGATTTTTATCTACCGTTGTTTTTTTATATAATAGTATTCAAATCATTGTGAAAAAAAGTGATCATTGAACTTTGATTTTAGAAACTAAGCTGAAAGGAATAAAGCCTTGTTTTATGTGCTTTCGTTGAATACACTTACAATTAATAACCAGATAAACTCGTTTAATGTCTTGTTAAGTACCTACAAGTTCTGAAAAATGTAATACGCACGCGTACTGGGAAAATTTGTAACTGGCTTTAGGGAAATTGCGTGGGATATTTCTATGAAACTGTTATCGCCTCGAGAATATTCTGTAAATATTTTGAAAGTAGTTTTAGGGTTAATTAAAAAATTAGTCGCTTTTGTTGGTTATTGTACATTATTTGCAAGGATAACATATGTCATTAATTGGTAATAGCCATTAAGGTACATGGTTAAGTAACGTGTAGGTATTGTTGTAACGTATTGCTATTTAAATACTGTATCTAATGAGCTCACATTATAATGAGGCCTAAAAAAAAAAAAACACTAAGTATTTTTACCCCACACTTGCTGCTAAGTAAAATGCTACAAAACTAGTGTAAGAGATTAGCATCCAGGGCGAGTTTTCAATTTTGCGCCAACCAAAATTTAATAAGAGAATCAATAATCATAAGCGGTGGTTTTTAAGCGAGCGCCCTTTAGGTTTGCGCCCCTGAGCTACCCACGCACCCAGGCGTCTATCTACGACGCTGAACAGAAGTAATGAATTAATTAAAAAATTAAAATTGTTTCTACATGCCAATGGTGTATTAAAATATGCTGCTTTAAAAAATATACCCAAGTTTCTATGAGATTTACTTTCACTGTTTAATATGAACCTTGAGGATTACTAATATAGAAAAATACTAATTAAATACCAAAAAGTTTTAGTTAATCTTTAGGCCGACTAACGTCATATTTTTAGTCATGCATTTTTGTGTATTTTTTTTATTTTTGTGCTAAATAATGACAAAATATTTTTTTTGTACAGTAGAACCTAGAACATAATATGATGAATAAAACGCAAAGAGAATAAATACAATGAGAGAACGATAGAAAAAGTAATTTAATAAAACTGTCCTTTATTCCCTCGTAACTCAACAAAACATAAAGCCTACGTCACCTTTTTCTAGTAATAAATAATGAATATAAAGAGTATATTAATTAAAGACAACTATAATAAGTTTTGGCGAAAAATATTCGGTGCCGTTTTATTTAAAAACGAACGTCATTCAAAATTACAATGTTAAAGTGAAAGTTATGTACCTAAATACGATATACCGCCATCTATAAGTTACCGTTTTTAGTTAAACAAGATTAAGGTATCACGCGCGACAGAAAAACGGTTTAAAGTGTTCCCTAGAAATTCTACCTGACAAAGACCTTTTGTCCATTGCCTCCGTTGCCGTCTCTTTCTCACATTATATGAGGGAAAAGTACAGATAGATGAATTCGAGATTCAAATCTGTGATTTCTAGAGGGTTTTTAAGTTACGATACAAATGATAATGTGGTGATTTGTGAAGCTTTATTAATATTAACCGGTTTATATTGTTTAACTTAATAGTTTAAGGTTAAAAGGCAATTAGCAGGTAGAAAGACCTTTAAGCCAGTGAGTTTTATCTTTGCGAATGGAAATATTTACGGGTTTACTGAAAATACGTTTAGAATGATTTTTATCTCATATATTTCATAATATCTAAATTATGTACTTTGAATTACACAAATGGTGGTTTGTCGCCTATATCGCTTTCTTCCTAGTAACCTTAGATTAGCATTCAAATAAGTGAGTGTATAATATAATTATGTATAGGCACTTAAAACAATTTGTCATAGTCAGAAAATTTTAGTTATATTTATCCAACTTGAAAAATAAAGAACTTATTTTTTACTTAAAGCTGAAGTCAAATTTTAAATAAGATATTTAATAAGCGAGATCAGAGTATAAAAAAAGTTAGAACATTTTATACAAATATTCTTAATTTTTACCTAATAGTTATTTGCCTAAACTTAATACCCAGCAAAGTAAACATTTTTATTTATGTTCCCTTATTACCTTGTTAGACCAATTTCATAATGAATGTTTTTTTTTTAAATATTTCAATGCATTTAGTAATTTAACAAAAATAACCTTAAAATACCCTAAAATAAAATACCACTTTACATTGTATATTTTATATATGATTGTGTTATATAAATTTTGCTATTGATTTATTAATTAAATCAATCTGTTTTCTTTATTTCAAATACACAAACATTGCGAAGCGGTGTTTAGAAGAACAGTTGGTTAAAACTAATTCATGTAACTTGATAATTAGTTTAGTACAATGTCATTATGTCATTGCGTAAACCCAGATTATGTATTATTCTTGTGAATATTAGTCATTGCACCATACGTCGTAATGTTGTTTGCTTGAATGATGCTATTCGGTATTTGTGTTTCCAGTGAGACTTTTTTTTTTTTTTTTTTTTTTTTTTTTTTACCAGGGGAAATCCGATTGAGGACTAGGCCGCGACAAGGGCAGAACCTTGGGGGGATAATTCGCGACCTAGTGTGGGATTCGCCAGATTGGGGGTGGCACTAGCATGCCCAGTCAGAACTGGTGCCATGCTATTGCCACTCCCCAGTTAGGGATACCCACTAAAACCCCTGGGTGTTCCGTCCTTCGCCTTATGCCAGGGCTACGGGTATATGACCTAGCCTCTCCGCAGCCCTGGCAGGCGTGGGCCCCCATCACGAGGCCTCTTCCATTGCCGGGGAACTCATTCCCCGGAATCGTCATGTTCTCTTTGGCGTGGGGCGGTTTGTAACTCGCCCCACGGGAGGAGAGGTGAGCGCGCGCGGAACACTCGCGCTCTCATCTCGACGGCATATGCAGGTGAGTGAGAACCCCTATACCCCAAGGGGCCCCACCCGCGCCGCCCGCTTACGGCGGCCGAAGGTCCGTACTAGCCCTTCGGCGTCGGCGCGTCCTCCTTTGGGAGCGGAGCCGTGACGTGCGCTCACGCTCCCGCTCCGCCTCCTCCTTTGCAAGCATAACGTGCTCGCAGAAGGAGGAGACGGCGGCCCATCCGGTGTTGCTCCCGACCATGGTGCGTACCACGGCCGGGAGCGAAAGGTCAGATCCGGTTACGGCGACGAGGTCTCGGCGCTGTTCTGTCCAGGCTGGACACTCCTGGAGTGTGTGCAGCGCCGTATCCTCGTCGCCGGTGTCACAATGATGGCACCCTGAAGTCGTCTCGCGGCCGATGCGACACAGGTACCTCCCAAAGCATCCATGCCCCGAGAGGACCTGCGTCAGCCTAAACGTCAGGGTGCCGTGTTTACGTCTAAGCCAGAGCTGCAGGACGGGCCTCACCGCCTCAATGGTGGCTAGACCCGCGCTGGGGTGTTCTAGGCGTTCCTCCCATACCACCATGGCGACGTCGCGGAGCTGCGACCGGCATGCCTCGGTTTCCTGAGGGGCCGGTCTCGTGCCCCTCGCCAGGGCCTCTTTACGCCACTGGAATAGCGACGCTAGGACCCTGGCCTCGAGGTCCCATGGTGGGGATCCGGCGAGTAGCGAGGCCGCTTCAAAGGACACCGTACGGTATCCTCGTATCATCCTGACGGCCAGCACTCGCTGCACCTGTCGTAACAGCGTGGCGTTCCGGGCCGTCAGGCGGTCGGACCAAACTGGGGCCCCGTATAGGGCCATCGACCGTACGATGCCTTCGAAGAGTTCCAGTGAGACTTGGTTTTACCTGAATGGGCCAAGCCCCGACTGGGATTCGTGAGCCACACGGTAGGGTAGGGTAGTAGGGTGTAACACAAATTATTTTATATAATTTTCTTGAAATTGCAAATCTGCCTCGCACGGGCCTCGTCCAGTGCACGGCTCGCCCCCGCATGGTCTAACGTCAATCATCCCATAGGGCCCGGCTACGACTTTGGAATTAGCGACGGGCGACGAGACGAGCGATGCGACAGAGGTTGGCACCGAGTGCGACGGCTCGTGGCATGCTTCGTACACTAAAGTCTATTTCAAATAGGACGATATGGCTGACACATACATAAAACGTAACTTGTAACGTTATCGTAAACTTTCCCTCTAAATAAATATTAATTTTAATTATATAAAAATATATTTATTCCTGTTACTATTTAATAATATTCTTATACTTAGAATCACGATGTTACTTCTTCTATTTGAGTAATTTCTTCCATAACGACTTCTTTACAATAATTTTGTTTTTGTCACCCGTCGCTTCACGCTTAGTTGTCGCTCACATTGACAGTAGTGGCCGGGCCGTTAAAAATCCTGAAAACGTACGTTAAATAAAATCAGGCAAGAGCTTGGTAGTCCACGCATGATGAAGGGTTCCGAAAAGGTGACAAATATCCGCTGATATGTCCTGGATTTAAACAAAAACCCAATATCTCAAAAACTAGTCAACGAATATAGACTACAACTGGCAGGCAAATTTTGTTCATATGGAATAATAGACGTAGCAGTTTCGAAGAATCACTGAGATATTAGTACAAAGATCAATAAGATCCAATTTTTGCGAAAATGACATTGTGTTATGAAAATATGTCGAAAAACTAGAAAGGCATGACATATGGCTCCATATACCTGTTTTGAATAACTTTACACATTTACGTTTTGTACAGGGCGAGTGTAATTCCTATTATAGCTATATTTAATTCCTCCTTGTTATATTAGAGACGTGGGTGTCTAAACAAGCAATTAGCGTCATTATAAAGCAATATAGATAAATAACAGTTATCAGCCAGCCGATGAGTTTATCGGACGGTCGTGAAATAGTTCACTTCAAGCTTAATACTTGGTTTTGAACCGCTCAACTTAAAACTAGAAACATCCAATATTTCTAGAAAAAAAACCTCTTATTGCTGAATTTTGGTCATTTTTAGTAGTATGAATGGTATACCTGAATGAATGAATGGTATGGTGGATGGGCGGCCTGTCGTAAGAGGCGACAAAACAACCCACAGCCAGGTGGTAGGGTATGTGCCCAACTGGATAGCTACCACCCCTGGTCTACAGTATGCCGCTAACAACCTTGATTTGTGTTTCGACATTAGTGACCAGGTTCCAGTTTCCCTTAAGACAGCACCAGCGTATTTGTAGCACCTTTGGTGTTGCTAATGTCCATAGGCAATGTAACCACTTTCCATCAAGTGGGCTGTCTGCATGTATGCTGATCTCCTGCAACAAAAAAAAACTCAACTTATCTCTATAAACCTTAAAACATTAATATTTTTTGTCATTTTTATAAGAGACTAGCGCATTCCACGCGACTTTGCTCGCCTAAGTGGGATTTTTAGCCAATGGTAACTATCCGATACAAATTTTCCGTGATAAACGTATCCTATTGTAATTCCCGTTATAGAATGTATGAGTGGCAGATTTTATTATAATCTGTTTATTTCTAAATCCGTGAAGGAATAGCAAGCAAACCTCCCCATCATAAAGAATTCACAGAACAAAACACTAACATTCTGGCGGGAATCCGGAAAATTGTTTCAGTTTTATTTGCATAATAAATTGAAAACATTAGGAAAATGATAAACACTGTTAAAGTATTTATTGTTTTTCATGGATAATCTTGCGTTCGTATTAATAATTTAAACCGTATTGCTAAAAAGCGAATGTGCGGTTTGCTAAAAATTAAAAAAAAATTTTTTGTTTGTTAGCCAATATATAACCCAAGCCGAATTTACTTTTAATTTGGCTGAGGCCGGGACAGGGGATTACATTATGTAGGTTGCGACTTTAGCATGCTGCCAATTTATTAATTATTCTCGATTTTAAAACTCTTAATAAAAAACCTAAATTCATACACCGTGCGAAGCCACGTATAAAATAATAGAAGTCTTCTGACACAAATTAAAATCCATTTTTAAAATTGAAATGTCGTACGTCCACAATAACCTGATGAATAGAGTTGCTTACTCCCAAAAATTAACATTACATAGATGATGTAATAAAGAGGTCATAAATAATAGTACATTATGGTACTAGTGTGTAACATTGGTGATTACCGCCGAGGCGCCATTGAGACTCGAGCCGTAGGCGAGGGTCTTAAGAGAGCCGAGGACGGTAATCATCAATACACACGTGTATCATACGACGTTTTTCAACATACTTGTGAATAAAATAACAACAAAAACTCATTTTATTTAGTAGATAACAGTTTTCCTATGCGCGCGCATTGCGATCGGCCACAGACTAAAGGGATGAGGTTTTTTTTTACGCGCATAGGGTTTGCGCCTATTCTGCCACGTACAAAATGGGGAATTTAAAGTTCTCTTTTATTACAGAGAAAAAAAAAGTTATATATGAGTGAAAGTTTTATTTATTAAACACGTACGAGTTAAAATTATCTATTTAAATAAGAAGTTGCATGAAATGAGCAAGCAATAGGGACATTAATTTATTTGTTCTATAGAAAACCATCTTTTTTTTTTGAATAAAAACTTTTTTAAGAACAAAGCAACTCAACCAATAAAATTTAAAAAAAATCTATAACTCACTAGTGAGTTACAGTTTGATTATGGGTGTCATTCTGTGCCTAATTGCGGTGACCATAGAGCCACTTTATGAGCAAGTGTGTTGAAAAGAATATTATAAAACTTAATTTATTCTTTTAATTTTTCGGGGCGTTTTCTAGTAAGTGTGGCGATTATAAAGATTTCTGATTTCAGCTCAGAACTGATTATTTTTGTTAGTTGGTAACCCTGCGCCTCAAGTTATCATAATAATCATTAATCGGAAACAAATTCTATTTTTAAATAAGTAAATCGGGTTTTTGCAATGGGAGCAATTTTGCTGTAAATATTTATCTGAATAAAGTCAGATAGTATTCTCAGGTGTTGTGTAAGTGAGCACAATTATATTTCCGTTTCTGCTGTGGAGCATTATAAACTTTACTGTGGTGGGAAAAGTGCCAAAGCGCTCCTAGTTTCGGTGGAAAAGTGGATATGGCGCTTAATAGTTTCGAAAACGGGTAGTTTGTTTATTAACAACTTTAGCATTTACTATATGCATTATTAATTCTTTTTTTAAATTTTGAAACCTAATCTTGCAGTGTAACATCTCATTTGTAAAAGCGATTTGTGAATGAATGAACAGTGTGAAGTTGAACTAATATAGAGTAAAAAATGTAATAAACAACATTTAAAAGATAGCGCCAAAGATCTTTTCAACGGTCATAGATAATATTTGTATTGTCTTATCCAAAATAATATAAGCGAAATTACGCAACAGTTCAGTGCCGTATATTTTTGTTATTGTTGACAGAATTCACGTTTTTTTAATATAAAGTGCCCTATTTCTAGAACGGTTGCGAGGTATCTATTGATATTAAATCTTGTAATAAGGATTTTTCGGGCGATAGTGGGATTCCGTGGGATAGTGGCGGTCGTTTTTTTGATGTATTAACAATAAAATTTAAATTAATTGGATTTATTTAAAAAGACCAAATTATTTAACTCTCTTTTATATCGGCGTAGATATTTTTTATGCCCTTTTGTTGAATATTGAAGGAGTAAAACCGTTTGATCTCAATAATTTCGAAATGGTTTTGTGATTTATTTTCTTGACTTTAAAAAAACCCTGTAAAACTTACGAAAACACCACTTTACGTCTCATATCGTGAAGATTTGTGGTTTTTTTTTTGGTAAATTATTGATAATAAATTACCCGCAAAAAGTTGTTTCGTTTGCACCCCACTTTCGACTTTTCGCGGGAATAGGAGCCTTTAAAACCGTGATTAATTCCTTGATTTAGTAATGAAGATAATGTGATAGAATTTATCAACATTGAAAAATGGGCAAAATATTTTTATTTTGATAGGTCCATAGCTTCTGCATCATTTGCTATTTTTTTTAACTCAAGTCCAGAGATTTTAAGGTCTAATATATGTTGTGTGTACGCATAACACTACTTGATTCGATGTAAACATTCAAAAATCTAAAAACTGTTACATAACTCCTTTAACACTTATTTATTTAATTACAGCGTAGCTCATGGCACAGATTAAATAATATTCCCAGTCTCTTTTGAAGAGCTGAATATAAGTTTTAGTATAGGAAAAATACAACAACGGCATGCGCCAATAAACGTAGAGAAGATCATAAAACTTACACAACTCATACAATCTTTCCACATTGTAAATCGACCGTAACGTATGCATAGTCAATAAGTTTTAAAATCGCGTCAGCTGCGTCCATTACTCGTGATTTATAATCGCCGGCGACTCCATTGTTTGCTGTGGACTATCAACATCCCAAACGTGCTCGCATTAACGCGCGATGTATATGAAAATTATGGTAATTTTCAGTAACACTGATTTTATATCGTTGCCAGTGGTAAAAGGATTCTGGGAAGTTTCTCATCGCTTCTTCTCCTAAGAACACCGATAATATACTGCGAAGCTGTATACATTTGACTAACAAGAATTCGTTTCACCTATTCTTTAGCGGATTAAAAGCTTTTGTACGATTTTCGTATTTGATTGAATTTAATATTAAGGTAAGGAAAATAGTTATTTTATTAATCAAATAGCGTTACGCGCATACGTTGTCCTGCTCTGAAGAAATAACAACCTAGTCTATCTAATCTATTTTTTATTTTATTTTATTGCAGGAATTTTGCAACATCAAAGGCTACAAATGCGCTGCTGCTCTTTTAAGGGAGATTGGAACCTGGTCACTAATGCCGGAACACAACTCAAGGTTGTTATGGCGCCATACTCTAAACCAGGGGTGGTAGCCTTCCAGTCGGGCAAATGCCCTACCACCTGGCTGTGGGTTGTTTTGTCGCTTCTTACGACAGGCCGCCCGGTCGCAGAAAATTTTATTCTTTGTCCGTTCCTGCACGGATGACATCTATCCTATCCTATCTACGTCCATATAGACCCAGTAGTTTTGGAGGAACAATTCCTGTCATAATACTGGCCAAAAGACATACAGCGAGATTTTGCTCAAATAGCTACGTAACCCTGTGCTTTATCCGTGCAGGAAAGGAGAAAGAATACAATTTGCTGCAACCGGCGGCTTGTCGTAAGAGGCGACAAAACAAGTCTCAGCCAGGTGGTAGGGCTTTTGGACCCTAGTCAAGAGTATGCCGTCTTAACAACCTTTTTTTTTTGAGGCGAGGGAAATGCTGTTTACGCACAATACTGGGTCCTTTGCAAGGGATTAGACCGTTATCGCATATGGAGAGATTCCCTTATAGGTAATCCGTCCATAATTGATCAGCTTGTGTGGAGACTCGAGATCATTGGACGGCCAATGACTAATACCTACTAAAACCACCCTCCTCCCATGTGCCCCGCGCTTATGGTAGGAAAGGCCTGAGGCTTAGAACGTAGTTACGCCCAGGCCGATCCTAGCGCAAAAGTGCCTGAGAGTGCCCCGGGAATCAGAGCAAACTCACTTCGACGACAGGGGTGAAGAATCCTCTGCTCCCTTGATAGCTAGAGGGCCCCTGAAGATGCCGCCTTAACAACCTTGAGTTGTGTTGTGGCATTAGTGGTCTGCAGTCGTGGTAGCGTAATGGCTAACGCACGCGCCCCTGAATCGAAGAGCGCGGGTTCGATCCTGACCGGAACGCATGCACCTCTTAGTCAGTTTTCTGATCTAATGTGCATATTGTTACAATTACCACGTGCTAAACACGGTGAAGGAAAACATCGTGATGCAACCTGCACATCGAGATAACCGATGTGTCAAACCTGCCAAGCCGCCTTGGACAAGCGTGGCGGGTATACTATCCGTTTCCCCCTATAATGGAAGGCTCGAGCCCAGAAGTGGGACATTTATGGGCTGATATTATATTAGTGGTCAAGTTCCAATCTGCCTTTAGAGAGCGGCAGCACATTGGTAGCACCTTTGGTTTTACATGTTCGTAGGCGATGGTTACCGCTTTCCATCAGGTGGGCCGTCTGCCTGTGTGATAAACTCATGCAATATGATGAACATAATCGTGTATTTCAGTTTAAAATGCAGAGTTTGGGTAACGAAAATGGGCTCTTGAATTATTCACAAACTTAACGTGGCAATGCTAATTACAAATGTTAATTTTATTTTACCAAAACATTATTGTTATTTTTATTATTGTCATTGTTTTTTATTTTGATGTAATTGTGTTTTTTTTATGAGCTTAAAACATGAAAAAACCATTACAAGTCAACAGCGGAAGGTATCGTTTTGCACGATATCCAAAATCCAGAAAAGGCATCAGAATAAAGACGCTGAATCAAAAAAAAAAAAACTTATTGTATAATTTATCTATGACTAGCTGTGCCCGCGGTTTCACTCGCATGGTGATGAAGAATCGTTATATTTTGGATAATTCACATTATATCTTTATAAATTATAGCCTATGTGTTATTCTGATGTGTAAGTTATTATATTATTGGAAGTTAAATCAAAATCCGTTCTGTATTTTTTGCGTGAAAGAGTAACAAACATACATCCATACATCCATTCTTACAAACTTTCGCGTTTATAATATTTCTAGTGATGTGATCTTTTTCAGTGTCTAATTAGCCAAAAGCTCAACTAGATTCTCGATGCTCCAGTATATGGCCCTAGACTTGTCAGTTACAAATAGTGTAATCCTAAAGTTTACCCACATGACATAAAGCTATAACAAATGCCCTGTCTGCACCCCGCCCCCTAAAGAATAGTTCAAGATCCTGTAAATGACTCCCGGGTAATAAATTAGCCTTCATCAAGTTATCCCAAACTAAACTGGAGTGCCCAATTATATCAGGCACTGACCTAGAAAGGTATTTGCCGACAACCTTACATAATGCTTATTGTTTAAAAGAAAATCTTGATTCACTTGAATGTTTTTAACGAGGTCATGTATGAAAATGCTTTTGTTTGAAGTATTATGGCGAAATCAGAGACGTTATATCTAAATAATGAATGAATAATGAATGGGTTTCTGTGCTTAAATAATATTTATATCATTCTATTTCTTTTCGTCAAAATTTTTACATACTGTATATTACTTATATTACAACAAACATAATAAGTAATCAAATAATATTAAAGTTAAACTAACTTAAAACATATGATTAAATACTAAAAACAAATTAACTTATAAATATAAACCTAAATATAAAAGATAAGCGATAAGACCGCCCATTGTGCACATATAGAATATTTTTAGGCTATAAGTTCATCTGTGTTTTCTGTAATGGTGTACAATAAAGTGTTATCTATCTATCTATCTATAAACTACAAACTATACTATGAACTATATAAAAACTAAAACTAAATAAAAAAGGGAAAACGCCTAAAGATGAGTTAATGGTCCCAAACCACTGTCATTTACCGGTCAATTTTTATCAAATAATATTGTCGTAATTTACGCATACCACCATCGCCATTATCATATCAATTCATTCCTGGGGTTGTCTGGAAGACACCTTTTTAGCGATAAGACCGTCCTTTGTACATAACTAGATATAATTAGTCTTTAAGTTCATGTTTGTATTTACAATAAAGTGTTATCTATCTAACTTTATAATATTACTAATTTCTGTCCGCGACTTCGACCGTGTGGAAAGACGTGTTAAAAAAAGAAAGATTAAAAAACCCCCTAATTTAAAACATTCTTTATTAATGCTCCACTCCTATTGTTCTTAGCGTGATGATATATAGCCTTCCTCGATAAATGACCTATCTAACACTGAAATAATATTTCAAATCAGATCAGTAGTTCCTGAGATTAGCGCGTTCAAACAAACTAAATCTACAGCTTTATATATTAGTATAAGATTATTCTTCCTCAATGTAATTTAACTATTCATCTGGATTCTAGTTTTGATTGGTTATACATATTGGGAATGCCTTTGTCTATGTGCATCATAACCATTTTTCACATAGGTTTTTGTCTTAGACCATTAAACCAATGGTTTAATGGTCTAAGGTTTTTGTAGATAAATCTAGCGGAAAAATGTACTTAATAAATATGTCTGAAATCTAACAACCGTATCCTAGGGTTGCCTGGAAGAAAACCCTTTTAAGCGATAAGGTCGCATATTGAATTATATGTTTTTTGTTCGTTTTGTATACGCTTTGATGTACACCGAAAACTCTATCTACAGACTAGATATATATATAGATAGATAGTATACATATAGATAGGCGACCTAATAAGAAGTGTTTATGGTCGTCTATGGCTATTTACAAACCTATAGGTGTTACCAACGTATTGTTAGCTTCGAAAAATTTCATGACACGTTTAAAAAAAACCCATATCGTAGAACTCAGGGAAAACCTCACCTGAGCCAAGCCAAAGAAACGTTATTGTATCCTTTGCGTAATCATTATTATATTTTTTATTTTCATTATTGTGTAGTAAATATACTGATTTTTATGAAGTGATGTACGTGATATCATCTTTTATTCGTGTAACTTTAAGAATTAGCTAGATGACGCTCGTTACACTAAATACTAACATTATTTACGTAATAAAATACCATATTTCTTTTAAAATATAATGGAAATTATTTCAATTACATTTTAATCAATAAATTAATCCTTCATTTGACTTCTTTTACTTGTACAAAATAATGACATCTAATTTAGTATACTCGTAAGAAATCTAGTAGTTTGCAACATTTTCTAAGATGATAAAAAGTATCTCAATTGATTTACTGAAATTAGTCTCTGCAGACTTAGACTTAGTAATTTTCAAAATATAGTAATTTTTATGTTTTACTTTGCACCGACTTCAAGATGTTTAAGATAATATATATTAATAATAATAGCTTTAGAAATAAGTTATTTTATACATTTTAATTTTTTAGTTTTTGAAATCGGTTTTTTTAAACGAAGTTTTTATTTTTTATTTGTTACTTTTTAGTGTCTAGCTATGTATGGGTGGACCTACGAATGGTGCCGCGCTTCTTAAAGAATATAGGTCCCAAGAACCGGGAACAAAAAAATGTTCGTAAAATGAAAACTACGGGGCCAAACTATGTCAAATTTTTAGGGGACCACATGGCAGCTATTCCGCGTCGAACAAAAAAAGAATCACGTATATCGAATCATAAATCTCAGAGTAATCGGTGTACATATGGAACGGAGTGAAAATTATTTCCATGAAAAATGTTCATAAAATGAAAACTACTGGGCCAAACTATGTAAAATTTTTAGGGGGCCAATTGGAAGCTATTCCGCGTCGAACAAAAAAAAATCACGTAAATCGGATCATAAATCACGGAGTAATCGGCGAACATACATAAAAAAAGCAAAAAAAAAAAGAAAAGATCCCGACGAATTGAGAACCTCCTCCTTTTTTCGAAGTCGGTTCATAAAATATAGTTTAAGATGGATATATTAAAAATGTCATTTGCACGAATAAAACAGTTGAATGTTTTCACTTTTGGATTCACTCAGGTTATAATTTATTCCATTGATAAACCTATATCTGATGATTGAAAAATCAGCCTTAAAAGTTTTAACATAATGCTCGGTTTTGTTATTTATGAAAGCTTATTTTAATAGCGTTGCGTAAATCATATTAAAATTTGTAAGTAATATAATATTAGTTGTAACAGGTAATGGTATCAGAAATAAAATATTTTTCAGTACAGTTAAAATTTGAAAAATTCCTGAATTACCGATCGATGTCTGTACCATTTTTGTATCGGATATTTTTAGGATATCTAGTTATGAATGTACCCGTTTCGTTCTAAGCTTTCTCGGTGACAAATCTCAATTTTTTTTTTTTTTTTTTTATCCTCCGCCATGTGTCAGGGCAGAGCTATTTTTGTTCTTTTATCTTTTTCATTTTCTATTTTTGAGGGGCAAATAAATGTGGGTGTCAATTCTATTCTATCCTAGTTCCTATAAATTTTCTATATATATTTCTTAAAAATCTAAGGCCTATAATACATTTTTTGTTTCTTATCTTAATTTTAACATAAACGTTTCTGTTTACTTAGTTACCAAATATATGTATTTTTCACCATCGTTGTCCAGCGTATAATTCTCAATATCCTTACTAAATTCATAGAGTCCCTAACAGCCTATAATACAGTTTTTGTTTCTTATCTTAATGTTAATAAAAACTAGCTATATCTTAGCAACATTTTATCAGCTTTTGTTCTTTATTATCACCTTTTCTATGATTGCTATCGCGTACCGCGTAAACTCCCCATCTCTATACTTAAAACGTACAACATATTACCAAGCTCTTGATTTTCGTGTCAGCTCCATTGTTGTCAAATCTATGTGAAAATTGAATGTCGTTATAAAAATTAAGAACATATTAGGTGAAAGTTGGAACTAATGGTCAATTTTGACAATTTGCAGAAAGTAATAAGAAAGCAATTTCTACACCCACCAATAATCCATCATATGGACATATTGACACTTACAGCTAGGTCTCGACCTACGCTTCGATTTCAACCATACAAATGTTATACTACTCATCATGGTAATAGCCTTAAATCCCAGTTGTGTCCAGAACATCCCCCTCGGTAGATTCACTTTACCGCTTTTCTTCACTTTTCACGGTCTTTGCGAGATCATTGTTAGTCAGATTCCTCATGATGCTAAGCCAGTATCTCTAAGGTTTATCCTTTTCACCAGGACCTGGTGGAGGTGGTATACTAACACTTTTCTGGAGTTTGCTATGTCATATATCAGATATCTACCAGAAAATCCATATTTCCATATTGTATTGGTAGAACTTTCTTTTATCTTCCATATAATTGAGTACCCATTATTTCCTTATGTCGCTTAGGTAGATAGATGTTGAGAGTTTTTGTATGAATATTGGAATTCTTGTGAATTGATAAAAACTTGTATAAATATTTGCCGATTCCTTTGTTAATTTTTCACTTCTTGTAAATGAGATTATAAAAGATATACATGGTATTTTCGACAGTCTGTATGAACGTAGTAGTATACTTTTTGCAGGCCGAGGTGTTGAAGTGAAAGTCAAGTCCTACTCTATTGACTTGATCATAAGTCCTTTTACATATGTTGCAATCCTCTGGGTGTTAAAAACATAAGTAAAAGTTATATAGAATTGTGTATTTTGGATGATTAAATATATTCCAACATTAAATTTTATCCGTTCAGGAACGGAGAAAGAATACAATTTCCTGCGGCCGGGCGGCCTGTCGTAAGAGGCGACAAAACAACCCACAGCCAGGTGGTGGGGCATTTGCCCGACCACCTACCACCACTGGTCTTAAGACATACTTAAGTATGTCGCCATAACAACCTTGAGTTGTGTTCCGATATTAGTGACCAGGTTCCAGTCTCCTTTAAGAGAGCAGCAGCGCATATGTAGCTCCGGTAGTGTTGCAGATGTCCATAGGCGACGGTAACCGCTTTCCATCAAGTGGGCCGTCTGCCTGTCTGCTGAACTGCTGCAATAAAAAATATATAAAAAAATGTCATTTTTGGTCACATTCAAACAGGAAAATTCAAAATGAGAACACGTTATCACAATGGCACGAACACAGATTATGTGGTGTTTGTACTTGTTTAATAATATTTTTCGTTGAAAAATAAGAATTCATATATTATTTTATAAGGTTTAAGCGACTGTTATACTTAAGTAAAACTACGTTTTAGCTGAATCAAGCATGATTTAGTATTGTTTTACATTACTAGTATTTAGTTCGCTACCAATAGTAGGCAAAGGAACTTAATCCATACATACTACTCGGATTTTAATTAGCTGTCAGTTCGACCAAATTGTAGGTTAATGCTGTAGTTAACGCATGACAAACAGCGCAGTTCTTGTAGCAACTCGAAATGAGAAATGTCACTAAACAGTAAAAAAAAAACCACACACACACAATTTTTGCTTAAATATTACTAATACATATTTTGAAAATAAAACTGCACAAGAAAACATCATCTTTCAAGTTTTTTACAAAAAGAATTTCGTTTGACTTTAAAGGGTTTAAAGTATGTGAACGTATGGCTTGACAGCTTTCTTCATTAGTAGGTACACGTCTGAAATTTCAGAAACGAAGAAGATCGTCGAGCCCTGAGTATGAGTGCGGTTCTCTAAGCGCATTACCATCCGCTATACCGCGTTTTTTTACCTAGATCATTTATTGTTCGCTACAATATCACTATACTGATTATTATAATCAACAAGGCATTTGAAACTGAATAAATCTTAACAAGATATTGGATATAAAAAAAATGTATGTGTATGCAGTTACCGCGCAGTAAAAGTGAAACAAAGTGTGACAAGGGGTGGGAGGAATTCTAAATTTCGTGATGTCATATTTCATATATTATTTATAATATATTTAACCTTGAAAACACGAAATTTGAAGTATTAACGAAAGGCTTCAAAACCTTTCCAACTCTATCTGTATGCTGGTATCATTCTGCTATTAGATTCAGCCGTTTTTGGCTGAACTTAGTTTTAATTATCTTAGGATTCTCTTAACAAATCGAAACAATTCTCTTCATGACGAATTTCGGGAATTACTTTGTAATATTATTATTTTTTATGGAACCTGTCAACTAATTCCAAAACACAACTCAAGGTTGTTGTCGCTGCATACTCTAGACCAGGGGTGGTATCCACCTAGGCGGGCTAATACCCTACCACCTGGCAAAACATAGATACATTTTTGGAATATTTACGTAAATTTACTTAAATACAATAAAACATTTTGTTTTGAAAATATTTAAACTTCCCCGCTCCCTTAATCATAATAGTTGTTATATGAGGTTTATAGGCTCGTTAAAAATGTTCTTACTCACATTCTGAATCCAATTATGAAAAACACTGAGCCTGTAAATCTTGTATCACTAATATGAACAAAGGGATTAAAGTTAAACTGAGTGTCATTTCATGTTTTATTTCTACATTTTTGTTTACATTGATTACAAAGTAATGAAAGAATTATATCAAAGAATATGAATTTCAAAGTGATTACTTCGTTAACAATTAGCGTAATTCATGCATTTATGTATATATTATGTGCGATGGATGGCCTTTCTGACGTCATCAAAGCCACGGCCACATTGATAAGCCGTTAGCGACGCATTGTAATATAATATTTAAAACAATTTGTAAATGTAAGGCTGCTACCACCATATTCTCGTGTTCAAGATCTGTTTTACTGAAATCGTCATCGCATCACAGTCGCCCTAACAATGTAATGTGGGCCTAACTGTTTAAAATGAGAACCGGTAATCTAAGAAACAATGTTGTATAAGAGAAAAAAGAACGCAATAACTACACACCGGTACAAATATTTCCAAAACCAGAATGATGATCAACATTATATTCTTAAGTTTTTGAGTCTAGTACACATACTTAAAGCTAAGTTTTAACGGTTTTAAACGCAGAATTTTATTTGTCTTCATACTCAACATCTTTGTCTTCCGTGATCACAACTACTGAAAAGTGGCCATAACGTCGTAATAAAAATTACGGAATTAATAAAATTCCGCACTCGAGTATTAGATTCACGATTCATGTTATAAATAATATTTGTATGTAAAAAGATTATGTTGTTTAAAGTGACCGAACTTCAAAAGTCTTAACTAGTTTAACATCATCACGCCACGGTTTAATGTCTAGTAGCCATATCTATGTCAAAAGCTTCGACGAAAACGGTCCCCTGCGTTATGTTAGCATTCTTGACGTATCAGTGGTGGCGTGCCGCTGCCAGTGTGTGACAGAGAAAAGAAAGTGCAGGTAGGCAGTAGCATCGGGCGAGCCGAGCAAGATTTATTAGATCGTAACTGGGGTCGTCGGCAACACCCGGCATGCGCTGTCGTCGCGCATTCGCCTTGGAAAAAGAAAAAAAACTCCGCGGAGTGGAGTTCGAATTTTAAATCTATGTATTATCTGTAATTGATATTATTGTTTTTGACGTGTTAGGAGTTTTTGTCGGGAACTGAAAGGAGATGTTGTGCTGTGCAGTCTTATTTTCTAAAAATGTGTAAAATTACTCTAAAATGAACAATACTTGTAGGATATTGTTAGTTTTTGAGTAGTAATATGTGTTTTGTGAGAAATGTGAACTGTATAGTCTAATGTGGCCTTTTGAGTTGTCACAAGAACTTGAATGGCACTAGCTGACTACCTACAGCTCAGCTGTGCTACACATAGGCTTAAAAAAATGAAGTAACTATTTTGTAAACTAAGATCTGGCTTAAAGGCCTAGCTGCCAACCCATAAACCTAAATATAATATAATTTTTGACGTTTTAAGATTACAAATGAAATATTTGAATCCTTGAAACCAATGGTCGGTTGCTATACTTTACTATTCATTCACTTGGTTTATCATCGGTTGTTTAGACTGTGGCAGTATGCGTTTTATTTAAGGCATTGAAAATAAAGCCGTTAACGCGTAGCCACATTAGTGTATATACATGCGTTGTCTTTCAATATTTAATATGATTAACAATGTCGCATCTTAAATAATGCATTAAACCAATCGTCATATCTGCGTGAATAGACCTGTACATTATCCCAGATGAAGTCCCAGCATTAAAATATTGAAATTACACGTTTACAACCATTGGAAGAAATAAGCATAAAGAAATACAACACAGGTCCTTGCCCCGTAAACATAGATATGTAACAGTTCAATATTTAATATTTTCATTCGAATAAAATAAATTAAAATACAATGAACATAACTACGATAAATATGCTTGTAATTGTACAGCTGTTTAATTTATATTGTAGAAAATGAACAAAGCGCGATCACAGTTCTATAATAAAATAATTTATTTATGTGTTAACGAAATAAAAAGCTACTAATATACATTCACTGACATGTTTGACTAATTTCTAATCTAAGCCGCCATTGCATTAACTGCTAGACTGATTCCTAAGACCGTGAACAAGGAACAAACAAACATCCAAATAAAGTGACTTTCACTTTCATATATACTTCTAGATTGGCTTAGGCCCTCGTTGCTGCATAAAGTGGAAAGTTTGCACCCCGCAAACGAAACAATTTTTAGTTGATATTTATTACATCATTTATTTAATAATAATAACAGCATATAAATGCCCCAGTGCTGGGCGTGAGACTCCCATTATAGCGGAAACGGACAGTATACCCGCCACTCTTGTCCAAGGCGTCTTGGCAGGTTTGACACATCGATATCTCGATGTGCAGGTTGCATCACAATGTTTTCCTTCACCGTTGTTAGCACGTATATATATATATAGCTTTTGACCGTTATTTCGCGGGAAGCTTGCATTTTTCCAGGATAAAAAGTAATCCATCTCTTTGCCAAATTTCATCAAAATCCGTTCAGCCGTTCTGGCGTGATTGAGCAATAAACATCCATCCAAACTCTTGCATTTACAATATTAATATAGATTTCCACCTCGCAAAAAACATGTCTATAATGAATGCTATAACACTCTCCCCTGCGTTCATTTCAGTTTAGCGTAGACACCAAAAATTACATATGAACAAACATTTATATATACTTATTATTTTATCTAGCGAATAAGAATCCAACTAATCAAACTTAGCTTCAATGGTCGACTTGCCTGGGAGTTGACCTGCTTGTATTGTTGGACCATAAGCTTCCAAATTCGGTTTTCTATAGAATAGATCTCCGAATTGCTTTACTAATAGTTTCTCTGATACAAATAGTACTGGGATAGGCCCCAGAATCTTCCATTAAATATGTTACATTATAGGTATAATAAAACGGATCACACCTGTATAGTAAGTACTAAGGTCGATCCCACGTTATGAACTTCCATACAGGTTCCATATACAGGTTGTGCGTTCACCTCTTCATTTATAATATATAAATAAAAAATAGGTACCTATGTATGTATATTTCAGACACAAATGTTTTTTGTTAATGAATTAATATAAATAAATATTGTTTACCTTTTTTAATTAAATAATGTTGACTTCTATTTTCTTAACATTTGACTACTGTATCATTAATTTACATTTAAGTGCATGAAAAGGTTAAATACATAACTGTATTTGCAAATGTTATTTCATATTTAATTGAAATAAAATGTTCTTTGTCTAAGAAAATAACAAAAAATAATAATTAAATTAATCATAAAAAATAAAAATTAAATTAAAATAAATGAGAATATAATTTTGTTTGAATAAATTTATATATTTTTGTTATATATTTCTTTACAGGGTTGGATATGTGATATGAAACACACGATTTAGAACCGTTTTTTGTTTGACAAAGGCTTAGTCCATAATTACGTACATATATATGCATTTATCAATTTTAAAGTACTAACATCGATACAGATCATAATGTACCATACCACTGTTCTACTAAACTTTTTATCCATCCAAAAGATGTCTGGAAGAAAACTTAGCGATAATATCGCCTGTTGTATTGATGCAATTCAATTTATTTAATGCGAAACTGGTTATTACAAAAGGTGTTAAATTTAACATAGATAAATGTAATCTTGTTGAGTGTTGTTGAGTTTTTATATTTTATTTATAAATTAATAAAATAATCAAGCGTCATGTGCTTTTGTTAACTGAGATAAAGGAGATGACCATTTATTCCGGAAAATAGAATTTCCGCAGTGTAACCCGAGACTTACCCGAGTATTGAAGGTAGAAGGTAGTTATTATAATAAAAACTACCAGACAATGTTTTATTTCACTATAGGCTTTGGATATAAAAACGTAATATCGTGGATTACATAACATTAATTGCGTATCAACACAAAGAGCAATTATTAATTTGAAATAATAATTAATATCAATTCGTGAGCGCATAACTATAATTTAATGTTACCTATTATTAAATAGAGTATTATGCTTAGAATCTTTTTAATATGGCTTTTATGACCTTGTGCGGTATACACATTTTTTCACGAAATTGAAGTTAAAATGTTTGAATTTAATCTTTAAGTCGTAAACGTAGCCAGCCTTCTGGGCACCTTACCCATAGAAGACGGTGATCTAGGCTCAGTATTCTACTACTACTATATAGTCTTGAGGGACTATAGGTAGAATACAATACAAATAAGTTTTCTTGCATTGTATTCGATTATAACAATGTATGTTCAGTAATAAAATAATAAATAAGTACACATGAAATATTCAGCATTGAAATAAATCAAAATTATTTAAGTTAAATTCCATGCTATCTGGAAATAAAAGAGGCATTAATAATGGTAAAAAACAAGCCAAAGGCAAAGAACAGTACGAAATAAAATAAAAATATTAAATAGAAATTAATTTAAATATTTAAGTTTTATGTATGATCTTTTTGTCGAGAATGCTTTATTTGTTAATTTTTTACTTATGTAGTTAAATTTATATGACTATTTATTTGTAAACCTTACTAAAACAAATAATACAAAAACAAAAATTATCAGAAAAAACGAATTCCTATTCATTATTCTTAGTTATATTGTATTCTACTTATAATCCGTTAAGACTACTGAAACTAGATCACTCTTGTTTGTTTATGGTAAGGTGCCCAGAAGGTTATGTTACCTCGCTGTAGCGTCGTAGTTTATCTAACATTGATGTGTCAACCATTGAAATGATGGTTTAATACATTTATTTTAATTTATATTAAATAATTTTTTTATTTATAATATTATTTATTAGGAAATTGTTATTATTTTTATAATTAAATTTAACCTCGGCGGCATAATCAAAATAATTATATTCAATAATTTTTAACTCTAAAGAGAGTTTTTATATTTTAAACTTTCTAAGAACCATCGTAAGGACTAATTTAATTTAGGAACTTTTTAAAGTAACATTTTTACTGGTACTTCCAATTCTACTTTCATGGACAATATTAAAACAGACAAGTCACTATAAAATGTCAAGGTCAGTTATTATATATGTAAATTAAAACCATGTGGTTTTTCAGAAACTGTATATCCGAAACATTGCTTTTTAGTTAATAAAAAGATACCGACGAATTGAGAACCTCCTCCTTTTTTTCAAGTCGGTTAAAAAGACATGTGCTCTATATGAAAAGGAACTTTTTTACTTCAACCATATTGTTTCTAAATCGATTGAAAGGGTGAAGGTAATCTAGGTAAATTCGGAACTATTGAGACCGTTCAATTCAAAGCAAGATCTACACCTTAGTTCTGTATTCGCAACAAAAACACGTACACTTTAATGCTTTTTCGATAATAAGATTTTTAGTGAACGTTGCCGAACTTATTCGTAAGTTCAAATGTGAATGTTTAGTGAAACAATTTAATAGATATACTTCCACCAAATTATATCTGATCCAAATTAAAAAATTGTTTATGTCATTTTACTATCAAATACTGCTATTCGAATCCATTTGTTTTGTATATTTTTTTATTGTTCTTTATGGCCTTGGTGATATTATTTTCTATAATAGAGCGAAAAGACTTTTATTCTGGGTTAACGGATAGCTGCTGCAGATTATGTTTTTATGACATTTAAATTTTCAATGTTGGTATTAGAATCCATGTTTGTTCGAATATTTGTTAGTTCTTCGCATAATAATAATTGCGTTAGAAATGTAATTATAAAATGATTTACGGTAATAATTATGCTTATTCCTTTAAAAGTAACGACAACGTAAGTTTGTAACAAATTATTACTTTCTATGAAAGACTGTGATATTAAACATATAATAAAAATATTCCCAAATTAACTTTTTAATACAATAATATGGTTTTTAAACAGTAAAAATTTGGTGGACATTTGAATATGATATCGCATCGTACAATATAAATCTGTTATATTATGCATAAATTGTTATATAACGCGGCCACTTCACCTGGCTAGTCGAAATAACCAATTGTAAAGGTACAAGTGGAACATTGTTAAACCCCAAGTACCCTCTATACTGTTCTTGTTATCCCAATGTATATGCTCCCATTTTTTCCAAAGATTTTCTTAGACCAGACATATTTTCTGGTACACAAAAATATTGTTTACTGTTTCAATATTCGCTTTACGTAAGTGTTATAATACCGCGCAATTTTTCTCTATGGAAAGTGATTGGACGAATAAATTGCGAGTTTTCCTTATATTTGGTTCAAGGTTGGGTTCATAGAAGTTGTTGTCTTATTTGTCATGTAAAGTTACAATAGTGATGAGGATTTTGTCCATATTTAAATTAAAAGTCATGAAACAGCGTCGAAAATGACGGCTCTCATACGTCACCCGTTTCCTCTCCACACGTACGTAGCACAGTACATGACGCAATTGGCTTTTTCAATGTCTTATCTACTGAGCGAGGTGTGTTGTCATTCGTCGAGTGGTCTTCGGGCTGCGCGCACGCCGCTCGATGCGCGCTTTATTTTTGTTCCACTTGTGCCTTTTTACTTTTTTATAGTAGCCGAGGACAAAGTGACGGATTGCGCGCCCGTATTGTGCGAGTGTTTTGAATTTTGTGACATTGAATGAAGCGTTTTAGTAATTAATAAAATAAGGTGAACGTGAAACTGCTACGATGTACATGTCGGGATTCCTCATCATTTCTCCTGATCTATCTTTTAGGTGGGTGTTTATGAAAAATGCGTTTTCAATGTGGTTCACGCTCGCTCTTTTATCGCTAAACTCATTCACTAATATCTGTAATGCTTTTGATGTGATTGCGGTCGGAGAGTGGATTGTAACGAGTTGTGAACCTGATTTGCGCGTTCGGCCGTCGATGCATTGTTCTTGGATTGACCTAGTACTTAGTACATACTATTATGAAATAATTAGGGTTTTCAATGGAATTTTTCGCTTTCCATTTTATTTTTGATTAACGAATTCTAAGAAACGATTGCTTTGGAATTTTTTGAAAATTTATTATCTGGATGATTATTTAGGCCTGTGACCTCGCTTTTTGTGCGGTCTAATTTCACACTAGTTATTTTTCGTATCGCTAATAGACGCCTAATGTGTTGGTGTGTTTGTTACAGAATGACGCCGCAAGAGGAGCGGGAGAGCGCGCGCGGTGCGGAGATCGCTGACGCTTTCGAGGACGACATGTTCGGCCCACCACGCACAGAACCAGCAGCCAGGCCCAAATTGTCCATGATTTCGGCCCGGCTTAGAGCCAACGAGGAACGGAAACGGGTTATTGAAATTTGCTCCCAAAAGTTGGAGAATATTGAGGATCCCGCACGGGATCTTCGTAGATCTGTGTGCATCAATAACACTTACTGCAGACTAAGCGAGGAAGCGCGTAGGGAGAAAGAGGCTAGACGGCGTCGCGCGAGGGAGGAATGCGACGACTCCTGGGTTGGCAAGAAGGCCAGGCGCGCTGTGGAAGACGAATGTTTAGCGCTACTAGACGCAATCCCTGAACTCGGCGACGCCAACCTCGGGTGTGCGCAGCTCGCGCGACAGTTGCCCCGGCAGGAAGTGCCGCTGCTGCCGCCTGGTCTCCTAACCGTTCTCGACTCATGACCGCGTCGCAGTGCGCACCTGCATACCCCACTGTGATGCGAGCGGTTCGAATGAGGCGCTTGCGCGCTCCCGACGAGTGTCGCTGACCGCGTTACCGCTGCACGTAGCGAGTGCACGCGTATGTCGCGGGGCCGAGTCCGGAGTTCACCGGAGCGTGCTCGGCCGCGGCGGCTCCGGCTCCAAGGCGCCTGGACCGACCAATCGTGTTTAACATTTTGCGTTACCCCAAACGGACAGATATTTAGCCAATTCTTTGTTGTTTAAGAAGAGTACTTACTTTGTTAGCGTGTTTTTTTTATTTTAGTGAAAGTTGCTCAGGCGCTGCCGATGGGCGCGGTCCAATTAGTGTTCAACGATTAATTTTTATCGAACGGAGGACGGGAGGACTTGTTTCGGCCGCGGCAGACACGGCGAAGTGAGGACTGATGAGTTAACGGTACCGTACGAAATGGAGGCATAGATTTTAAGCAATTATTATGTTATACAATTGTACCTATTATAAAGTGAATAGTGATTTAAGAGATAGTGCAAAACGACTGGGAACGGTTGCGTAGACGATTGGTGACATCGTCAACTCGCTTAATGTTTAATGTAGTTTTATTTCGATAGTATTATTAGTGCTGCCTTATGTGAGATCGATATAATTAGCACGTTTTGTGAATACGGGCGTCGAGTGAACGGGCACATCGGTAACCGAAACAAAGAATAGCAGCTATTTGTAAACTAACTTCCCTTGAATAACTCGCGAGAGTGCCGCGTTGATTAAATGAGTTTAATTTTATTGAGCCAGTACTAACGTGCTTCGACGCATGCATACCTCGCGATGACAAAGGAAACTGGAAGTTTTGATGTATGAATGTGTCATCGTCTGTGGCGATGGGATTTTTTGTTTCCTTATCAAATACTCGCGCGCGCCGACTAATGCTTGTAATATTGGGTAACAAATGTTGGCCGCCAGTTTCAAATGTTCGCCACGCGCTGCATTTTTTTTACAAGTCTGAGTTTTACGTGGTTTTACTTTGAAAGAGTTTTGTTGAACTTTATCACTTTAAGATTTATTTGAGCGTTTTTGTTTATTATTTAAAATGTTACCTTATTGCCCACGTCACCGTATTATGCTTTGTTACCATTATGATATTATATTCTGGTTAATATTAAATACGCCACGTTTTATGTAGCGGATTCTTTGTGTCATTGTTAATTTATTTTAGCGGAATGAGAGTATAATTAGGATTCAGCGTATGAACGTCGTTTACATAATTATTCTGAATATACAAAATTTCAATATCGTTTGTTTTCTTTGCGGTTTTATTTTATTTGACTTTCTAAAATGTTGAGCAACGTTTATTTGCTAGTGAATGTGTTTAATGAAAAACATACTTATCAAAATGGTTGTGCAATAAGTTTGGAAGCAATCAATCGCGTTGTGCAATTGGTATTTTGGGGCACTCGAGTTCCTTTTCTTTTGAAATCTTAATTGTCGCAAAATATATTGGCTGTAGCCCGTTTTGCCCCCTCTGAATAGTAAATAGGTACCTGAAGCGTGCGCGGCGGGGCGTGGAGGGGTAGAACGAGGCGCAGGGTGGCAGAGGGGAGTTGAGGGTGACAAGGGGGTATGAGTCTCCGCACCGTTCCCAGCACTCCTGTGATATTAGCCTAGCCTGTGTGTCGTATTTGTGCTAGTTTTCCCAACCAACTCGTCTGGACATTGCTTGTAAAAAGCTTTGAAACATTAAAAAAAAAACCAATCCCCTTTTCTATTGGCCATTTTATACGCATTAACCGGATTTTAAATTTTGGACCGATATGGGATCGCATTTATAGACGATTTTATCGCAATTTGAATGTAACAGTAGACAATTTTTTTTGTTCAATATTTTTTGGTAACGCGTTGTATGTGTAATGTTGAATAAATTATGTATATTGTAAAATTTATAAATTTAAGCGCTTGTCCACACAGCTGTTGCCCTTATTAGGGCTGGTGTGGCACTTTGTAATTAATTGGATGTGAATGAACGCGGTCTTTGGAATTTTCCAATACTGAATTTGTCTTTGATTTGTTAGTCGCAAAAACTTAATAAAATATTGTAACAAAAACGTAATGTTTGGAACAGTTCCATCAGAACTTTTGCCAGCTGATTAATTTTGTATATTGTATACTTCACAATAAAGGATTTTAGCATAAATTTTATGATTTATTTATTTATTATAATACTAACATTTATCAATCAGTGCATTCATTTAAATATCAAAAAAATAAAGATAAATTCAGTATTGATACCATTTCTGCCATGTTGTTTTATGTTTGAAAAATTGTCACAGCATATACTGTCAATGTTTTCTTTGACAATATTATAATTGATCGTGACAGAATTCAACTGTCAAATATAAAATAACAAGGCTGAAAAGTCATTATAATATTGGATATACAAAAAACATGTATTTTACAAAAATGAATAAAACGCACATAATTTTAATAATTAAGTAGTTTTTTCATTGTTAACAACATTTTGAAGCCATTTAGATATCATGAAATATTTCTTCCACGATAGATGTGGTTAGTAAAATTGGTCTTCGCGATATATTATATGTTTGTGGTTCACAGCAAGAAAAGTGATTTTTTATCTTATACCAAAAGTAAACTTGTCTTATTGATAATAAGCACGACACCAGCTTAATGGTGTGATAACCAAGTCCAAATTATTTTTGTGTTTTATACTCGAGAAACTTGTAATCAATAGTGTTTCGAATGTCTTTACTGCAAAATAGACAAATTCTTTAAGGAAAAAAGCTGTTAACAAGTTGCCACAATCCTCAGACTTGCGTCATAATAATATTTTAAGACTTATTTATATTGTTAACTAAGTGTGGTGTAACTTTCTATTCATACCAACTAAACTCTTAATCCTGGAAAATTACTGTTTGAATGCCTAAAATTGCTAGAAAACGGTTAGGCCGCTTCGGGACTTGTCAAAATAAACTTTTAGATAGACTGACTGATGAAAAAAAATATATTAGACATCTTATAAATTGCAGATTCCAATTAATTAGCATTTGCATTTTAAATACATATACACACTTTTCAATTTTATTTATTTGTGTAGATTAATCCGCATGTAAATACCATTATCATACCTAATCACATAGATCAATACAATATATTAATATTAAACATATGTTTAATACTATTAGATGCTCTTCATTCCTTTTGGTAGCCAGTGGGCTCGTAGTTATTACGTCATCGTCTATTTTCATACAAAATCAAGGAGACTTCATCTGATAGACAACATACAAATTGAATTGACAAACAAAAGTAACGTGTATCAAATTTTTTTTTATTCTGTCATTGCAGTGAACCTTAAACATACTTGATTGGCTTCCACTTTTGTCTTCAGAGATTATGAGATTCTTAGTTTAATTTAAAGCCGAGCCTTCAACCGCCACACTCAGAGATAGTTAATAATCCTAAATTTTTAATAATGACATATTATACATCAATTTATTCCATCATTTAATTACATTTTTTCATTTAGGAATCTATTCTTAAATATTAAAAGAATAAGTTTAAGTTAATCGTCACTTATGATCTTTGAGTGCGGCAGTAAATTAGTTAATTATAAATGGATTCGATGATGGAGTAAGAAAGAGACCGTCAGTTACTGAATAATTCGGCGTCTCTTTCTAATAACGCATAAGCAAGCGAGACAGAGAATGTAATCAGTCGCGATAAACTGAACACTGTTGTAGTGTTTCAATTTGAAATTTGTATTGAAACTTTAATACAGTCAAGTAAAATGGTTATATTGGTACATACAATCGCTGTTATATTTTAATTAAACAGATGTATTATGATTTCCGTGGGCATTAGCAATTCATATTAAAATATTTTTTGTTATTTCCGTATTTTATCTTTGTTTTTCGTGTAAGCCTTCGTTTTATCACATTAAACTTTCATTTTTTTTATAGACGACGTCATTGTCATTACGAGTTATTGGCAACAAAATTTCGAAACAGAACGATTATAGAATCTTAAAAAAAAGAAACCAAAATATATCAATAGTACAATATTTTATAAAGAGATAAAATATATTAAGTAAAATAAGAACAACATACGACAATACCTGGCTCGAATTCTACTATTACAAAGGTGTCGTAATGATTATCCACTGGCGTCATAATGGCACCATATTGCTTTAGAAAGAAGGAAAAATATTTTATTCAGAACACAAACACAATTATAAAATAAATAGTTACACAATAAAACAAAGTAAGTCCTACATTGGACCCTGTCTCATCATAATGCTAGCCAACAAGAACCAGCGCTGTTTTTCCGCCTGGGATCAGAAAGTTAAGTAACGGTGGACTATACAACACGCGACAATAATATAATACAATATGATGCATTTTGATGATGATTTTATTTGATAACATAATAGTATAATAAAACAAATTTTATATTAAAAAAATCTACCATATTGTGCTATTATGAAATCAGTTACCGACCATTCCGATACGATTGTAATAAAAGACTTGGGGCCGCTGTTCTTACTCAACTTTATTAACTAACTAGTAACAAGTTTTTATACAAATTATTACTGCCCATCTTTCTGTAGTTAATTTGGAGAGTTTTGGAATAAATAGATTGCAAGGCACTGGACAATTAGAAATCAATTTACGTAATTAATTTTTTTTTTGTATTTTGCAAGGCCTCATTGAAGCAAATTTGTACGTAAAATTAATTAATTATAACATTATGCATCATTTATATCTCAATGTAATACGAAATTTGATATTTTAGGCGTCCATCATGCTTAAAAATCGATATTTTTTGTTTGAATGTTTGTATTATAAAGTAATTTTGCTTGCGAGGGAAATTATTCTATTTTCAAAACTATTCCCTTGGTCGTCCTAATTAACGGAGGCTCGTATAGGGTAACTACACCATTGTTGGCACTCCCCCTCAGTTATTGGTGGGTTATGAATTAATTTAAAATAATAGGATTCTTTTGTTTACAAGCTTTCTTCGAGTAAAATTCAAATAATTATCCCAGAGAAACCATCCCGTCTTCTACAACGATTACTATCTTATGTTCATGTCGTTATCAAAGTATATTTATGCATATATTCATGTCAGGAGCCTTAAGAACAGACGAGCGTGCATGACAAGAGCTATGAATGTCATAGAAGCAAGTGAGGTGTGTAAGAATAAGTCTGAATGGCGCTCTGTTGTTCGTGCCTACCCCGCAAGGGACCTGGCGTGAAGTTATGTATGTATGTATTAATTTCCAAGGCCGTGAAGAAAGAATAAACAAACATTCAAATAAAGTCAACTTCACATTTAAATATGTATGAATATATGTATACCTTGTTTTTTCTTACATGATTAATTTTATGACCAAATTTTATTTAAATTGTGTCTAGATGATGATACATCATTTTCTACTGCAATATCTAACTTCAGATGTGGCTTAAGTTGTCTAAGACGTTTAAACATGATTAAATATGTAATTCAATGCAAAAATCCTGTTTGTAACGTAAGAACATGATCTTTTAAGGATAAACAATGTATATGTATAACCGATGAAAATGTTTCTCAGTTAATAAGATTTCAAATTTTAATACAAATGGTAATACAACAAGAGTAATTCGTATTTGAAATTTACGCAGACAATAATTGTAGGGTAAATTTCAAATTCAATGTTACTCTTGTTGAATTTGAAATTAACGCATTTAGTTAAGCATATTTTGAAAAAGGTCATTGATCTTATCAATCAAAGAACGTATTTAAATAAACCTGTTAATTTCCTTATCAACATTTTGGTTTTGTTTTTGTAAAGAATTTAAGAACAATTTTTTTTATATATGATTACTTAGAACCTTTATAAAAATAACAGATGATTTAAAACTATGCAAATATATTTGTAAGGGGGTGTAGTTATTTATTGTTTTAAAAACGAATTGTGACACTTCCCAACGCTGTACAACCGTCAACAGAGCTTCATCAAATATTTATGGATGTAAATTATTAAAGAGAAGTGGTTTGAAATTTTGACAGACGATGTAACTTTGTTGGCTTGTTGTACGTACAATAGAAAAGCAAGTGGATGTTGTTCGACGGAAAATAGTGGATTAAGAGAGCGATGTAAAAATGTTATAATAATTTTATTATTGTGATTAGCTGCTATTTTATAAATGTTTCCTGTCTTAAGCTAAGAGATGATCATTAAATAAATATTACATTTAAACTGTACAACATGTTTCTCTTTTTACATATATACCCAATTTATAAACAAATATCCTTGTGCGGCAATGGTAAAATCCCAAATTTTGCCACTGGTTACCCTGTAAAATAATGAAGAATTCAACTGAAAAGTATTTTTTATGAATGATGTTTTATTATTTACTTAATTTTAAGAAGAAACGTCCGACATTCCAGTTCTTGTAGTAAACTGACGTGTTTGCATAACAAATTAGAACTTTTTTCAGTTAAAAATCAAACTTAAACGTACTAAGAGAGAGATAACACTTTATTGTACACCATTACAGAAATCACAAAAGACTTATAACCTAAAAATATTCAAAATGTGCACAATAGGCGGTCTTTTCGCTAAGAAGCTATCTCTTCCAGACAACCCGTGGCAGGAATAAAACCCATTCAATTTGTCGAAGGTGTACACATATATTATATGATATTCAGTTACTATCATTATTTTTTCATTCAATAATAAACATGTAAAACATATACATATTATATAAGTAAGATTTATACTTAATAGACATATATATATTAATAGATAGATAGATAGATAACACTTTATTGCTCACCAAAAAACAAGTACAAAAACAAAATGCATAATTACAATACTTCTTGGCAAAACAACAGGCGGCCTTATCGCTAAAAGCGATCTCTTCCAGGCAACCTAGCTTAAAAGAAATTCTTAACTAATCTGGCGATGTAGGTGGAGCAGAAAAATATAGGACTGTACAATTTAAATATACATACTTACAATATTTTATAAATTTAATACATATATAAATATAATAGTAATATATATACGTATATACAAAACAATCTAGATAAATATATTTGTTAACATTATAAAATAGATAAATAAGTAAATGTATTACCTATATATTAGACATATTTATTTAAAGACAGATAGTGCTTTCGAAGGGAGTTCCGAAAAGTAGATAATGTTTTGGCCTCTCTGACAGTAAGAGGCAACGCATTCCAGAGTTTGACAGCCTGCACTGTAAAAGAGTTACCGTAAAAGGATGAAGTGTGTGCAGGTGTCAGGAGTCTACGATATGTGTCGGAGCGCAAATTGTGAGAAGTGGAGAGGCGAAGGAAATCAAAACGTTCCTTAAGGTATGGAGGACTATTAGGATTAAATAGTATATTATAAAGGAGAGTTAGAATGTGAGTATTCCGGCGAAAACGAATAGGAAGCCACTTGAGCTTCATACGAAATTCAGAAACATGGTCATATTTTCGCAAACCAAATATGAACCTGATACAGAAATTCTGAAGTCGCTCAAGTTTATTTAGCTGTTCTAAGGTTATGTCTAGATAGCAGGCGTCAGCATAATCAAATATGGGAAGTAGGAGGGACTCTGCAAGCATAATTTTGGTGGCAGTGGGCAAAAAGTTTCTCAGCCTTCTAAGAGACCTAGACGATAGAAAAACTCTGCGACTCAATTCGGACATGTGGGGCCTCCAAGACAATTCACTATCCATTACTATTCCCAAGTTTTTAACTGTTTCACTCAGAGGGATAGTAGTACCGTCAAAAACAACCTTCGGTAAAGCTGGCCAATTAACTTTGGCTTTCATTCTTGGGCTACCGATGACTACCACTTGAGACTTTTGAGGGTTTACTGCGAGACCAAACATTGTACTCCAATGATGAATGTAATTCAGATCGAAATTAATTCGGTCAACAGCATTAGGTAAGTCATCTGGAGCAGCTTGGGTGTAGATTTGTAAGTCGTCTGCATAGAGGTGATAGGATGAAGTCAAATTATCGGAAATGGAGTTAATGAACACAGCGAACAAAAGTGGAGATAAAACGCCGCCCTGCGGAACTCCGGCAGCTAAATTGCACCATGACGAAAAATCGTCATCAACACGAACTCGCTGCCGGCGTCCATGCAGGTAACTGTGAAACCAGTCCATTACTGTTGGAGATATGTTAAGACTGCGAAAAATTCCGAGCAAGATATCATAATCAACATTATTGAAGGCACTACTAAAGTCTAGCAGCGATAGTATAGTCAACTTACCATTCTCCATCCCATAACGGATGTCATCAGTTATTTTTAATAAAGCTGTTACTGTGCTGTGACCTGCACGGAACCCGGATTGATAGGGATTTAATAGTAAATTTTGACTGAGGAAGGTACTTAATTGTTTATGGACTACGCGCTCTAAAGCTTTAGACAGAAATGGAAGAATGGAAATTGGACGGAACTCTGAGAAGGATGTAGGGTTAAGTTTTTTAGGGAGAGGAATGACCTGTGCCTCTTTCCATGCTACTGGAAAGATGCCACTGGTTAATGAGGAATTAAATATATGGGTGATAATGGGATTGATGACATCTAGGATGGGGATAATCATATTACGACTGATACCATCGCTGCCGACTGCATTAGAAGAAATAGACTTAATAGCGATCTTAACATCACAATCAGATAATGGGCTAAGAAAAAAAGAAGAATGTGAAGGAGTTGGAATAGAAGAAAGATTTTTCAATGTATTCGACTTTATAGTATTGTCAAAATTTGAAACGGATGAGAAATGTTGATTAAGGTTATCAATGTTGAAGTTTTTTGGGACAGAATTTTGCACTGACTTACCAACTCCCAACGATTTTAGAAATTTCCATATCTTAGACGGATTACCATTATCAACTGATTCATGAATGTACCGGCGTTGTGCGTCCCTACACACTCTATTACAGCGATTACGAATAGTTATAAAAGCCAATTTTTTGTCAGTGGATGGATTGACTTTATATTTGGTTTTGGCCAGAGATTTTATGCGAATAAGTTTCTTGATGTCATCGGTAAGCCACGGTGCAGGAAGGTGCTTAATTTTAACTCTTCGCATGGGTGCATGTGAGTCATACAGTTTTAATAGAATTTCATTAAATACATGCACCTTTTCATCAATAGTAACTGCATTGTAGACCCTCGACCAATCCGACTCACGACAGTCCTTAAGTAGATTTTCCGAATTAATACCACCAAAATTACGTTGCAGGATAACTTTAGGCTTAGCTTTTGGCGGACGAATATTATACGAAAGAAAAATCAGGTCATGATATGAGAAAGCGTCCGCCGGGCACTGACCATGTGTGACGACGTGTGGGAGTGAAGATACAAGAATCACATACATAAAATTAATATTACATACATAAATAATTAGTATTGTTACGAGTTGCAGGACTCGAATTAAAATGCCGTAAGTATTACTATAGAATTTATTAGAACTATACAAACACGTATAACACAGGTCCAAATATAATACAAAGACACGCGCGAAGTCCGTCACTAAATAGATTACCGAATGTAGTACACACGTCTTGCTTCGCTTGTGCTTATCGCTCGACTGCCGATCTCTCCATTAGGACATTGCTTTATACTGCACGAATGCAATATGTCTTCTCGGTCGCGTGGACCGAATTTCCTAGAATCACACCTGGCTAATGACTACCATAAAAGATTACAATACATAATGGGCTGTTTTTCTAATCACAAATTTTAAACACAAAGTAAACAAAAGTCCAAATGCCAAAAAGGGAATAAAATGCAGGTGTGAATTTGTCTTTTTGGAATTCAGGTTGGAACAGTATCCTGATCGTTTGTCTGGACGCTTAGATGCTAGTTGGTTCTCACTTCACGGCCTTGGAAATGAGCGATTATCGTAAAAGGTACATAAGTAATTTCATAATCCTGGAATATGTGATAGCCAATGGAAAGAATTCTAAAATTATCCCATTTTGGAATTCCATCCATTAGTTATCCTAATATCCCAGGATATTTTTTTTTATTGCAGGAGTTCAGCAGACAGGCAGACGGCCCACTTGATGGAAAGCGGTTACTATCGCCTATGGACATTTGTAACACCAACGGTATTCCAAATGCGCTGCTGCTCTCTTAATGGAGACTGGAACCTGGTCACTAATGCCGGAACACAACTCAAGGTTGTTATGGCGACATACTTTAGACTAGGGGTGGTATCCATCCAGTCGGGCAAATGCCCTACCACCTGGCTGTGGGTTGTTTTGCCGCCTCTTACGACAGACCGCCCGGCCGCAGGAAATTTTATTCTTTCTCCGTTCCTGCACAGATATAATGATCGTATACCTTGTTAAAATTACTTAACTTTCAAATTTCACAATAATTAATAACATTCCCAAGGCCTTGAAGGAAGAACAAATTAGCATCTTAGTACCCCAACGAATAATCATCAATCTATAAATTTCGATAAGGAGATATTTTTGATTCCTAATAAATTACGAATGATTAGTATGTGGTCATTTTAAAATTAGCTTCAGGATAGGGTTAAATCGTCTAAAAACAAATACTAGTTATAACTATTTTAAATGCGGTATTTTATTTGCTTTTTATTTCAACGTTTCGACCACTTTTCAGAAGCCGTGATCACGGATGACAAAGGATCGTTGCGGCGCTGCGGCGCCACACTTAAAACCCGTTACAATTTAGTTTTAAGTACCGTACTAGTCGCGAAAACTTAAGGAAATGCTATCTTAAAATAAGTTTCCCTAAACATTTCTGGATATTCAAGGAAAGGTGGGTTGTCTGGAAGAGATCGCTTTTTAGCGATAAGACCCCCCTTTGTGCATAATGAGACATAGTTTTAAGTCTATAAGTTCTTTTTTTGTATTGGTCTACAATAAAGAGTTACTGATTGATTGATTGATCTGCACAATATTTCCTTATTAAATCTAATGTAAGTACATATATGTGTATACTCGCAATAATGATGTTCATACATACATGTACAAACTCACTGAAGAAAGTAGTTATGTTAATTGCACTTAAAATATTAAATATTTTTCATTGTCTTAGTTATACAGAGAATTTCAAAATAACTTAGAAATATTAAAATTTAATATTTAATTTCTTTCACCAAAAGAAAATTACTAAGAATAATTCTCTTGGATACCGCCCATATTTAAATTACCTGACAGTCCTGACATATTCGTACAATCTATACATATAATAAAACTGTAGAGGTCGCATTTCTGTACAATGAAAAAAATGCTAAAATCCGAGTCAGGTATAAGTCATCCGATATAAGAAGTGAAATAGAGCTAATTTAGAATTTTTCAAATTTTTGTTTCTTTGTTTGTCTTGACCGATTTAAATAAAATTTTGTATGGTGGTAGCTTATATCCCTTGGCAACATATATAGGATAGATACTTTGATCCCGAAAAATTAAAGAGTTCCCGTGGGATAGTTAAAAAACTTTCCACGCGAACGAAGTCGCGGACAGAAGCTAGTTTGTGAAGTAAAGTACGTACTCTTCTTAATCCTAACATTAAAAAAAAACTGACGTAGAATGAATCAAAGTCATGACGTACAAGAATTTCCCAATACTGCGTGAACAACACGCTTCGCCATCTTGTTACGTCACAATTTCACAGAGAATATCTATATTATCGGTCAATTATACTAACTGTGGCGTAATTTGTGTTTTTATTTAGTAACCACTTAGTATAATGAATAACTAACTACATGTATTAGAAACAGAGCTATTTATGTTATGTTTTCTCTATGAAGAAAGGAGAGCTCTTCTCGGCGTAGTTTCAGTCTACATATTTAAGTACAATGTAACAACATTTGTTGCCATTATATTGCGGATCCCTAAATCTTACTATTCATTCACATGCCCTACTAACGGCTGAATTTTGACATTATTTGTTTTGGGCTTATATAAAATTTTAGGAGACAGTAGGGCAAATGAACGGTTTGCAAGATATAGGAACCGGTATTTAATGCCCCTGTTCGAACGACGCAAAAATCATGTACACAGGACGAGTGAAAAGGGTCTATAAAATATAACTTTGGAATTCATTGCCTGTTGCTGTCAGACAAGCAAAATCCCTAACAACATTTAAGAACTTGGTCAGAAAATTCTATCTGCAATATAATGATATGTAATTTTATATAATTAATAGATATTATATTGCATATAAGTATTTATATGTTTATTATGTTTAAATAGTTGCATATTATCACAATATCTTGTATATGTATATAACTTATGTGTATATTTGTATATATAGTATAGTTATATATTTATTATTAAAATGTATGTAATCGTATAATAATTATGTATACCACCATCGCCACTCCCAATCAAAATATTCTTGCCACGGGTTGTCTGGAAGAGATCGCTTTTTAGCGATAAGACCGCCCTTTGTACCCTACTATAATAATACTAGTTCGTAAGTTTTCTGTAATGGTGTACAATAAAGTGTTATCTATCTATCTATTTATCTAAATGTCCTGCACTCCTCACCGTGCAGGAACGGACAAAGAATACAATTTCCTGCGGCCGAACGGCCTGTCGTAACAGGGGACAAAACAACCCACAGCCAGGTGGTAGGGTATTTGCTCGACTGGATGGCGATCAGTCAGTGACCAGGTTCCAGTCTCCCTTAAGAGAGCAGCAGCGCATTTGTAGCACCTTTGGTGTTGCAAATACCCATAGGCGATGGTAACCGCTTGCCGTCTGCCTGTCTGCTGAACTCCTGCACTAAAAAAAAAACTGGTCAAATTAAGAGGGAAGCTTGAAGTATTATATGCACTAACCCTGTCTTGCAATTTCAATCGCGAAAGGTCAGGGCCGTTATGTCTATAGTCAATACATAGAGCCTTATATCATTAGCGAGATGACTTGTGGAAAAAAAATGCTGATGGGAAAATCGTTTTGGTGACCTTCAAACAAAAGTGTAAGTTGATTTTTCTTTTAACTTGACCAATGAATCGTGTTTTCGGAGTGAACAAAATGTTATTGAAAACAATACAATTGGTACGATGTTCATTCATTCTTGAAAATCAATAATCGCAGCAACATTCTATTCTTCAATTACACATAAATCTAATTAATATACTTAGTATATAATTCTTCAGTACATGTGTATGTCACTGAACTCCTTCCTTCTCAGCCCCTAGACCGATTTTGATGAAAATTTTGTACGTGTTTAATTGGGTCCCGGGATGGTTTGGAGTCACAATTGGGTCCGGTGAGTCGCCCTGATATGGAATTCTAGGATTGTGATGAAATTTCTGTGTGTATTTGAGTGGATCTCAAGATGGGTTAAAACTTTAATAATAATAATAAAGAAAAATGTAAATAATTTGAAAACAAATAAATATGAGAAATAATAATAATATAATAAATAATTTCCATGTTCCCTGAACATTGCGACGGGCAGACGCTATAGTCCCCATATTCCCAGACCGCTAGTACCACTAATAGTTCACCCCAAATAGCCCGGTACTTTCTCTTCTAATTTTCCACAATAGTCCTACACTGGCCGAGGCTTGTCCTTGGGTGCATCATTATATGGTGCAGACAGGGATGATCGCCGGTCAGTGTCACGCCACATTTAGATTAAATTTGTCAAGGGGCCTCTACGTGTGTACATGGGGAGGCCCCCCATGGCCCCACGCAAGCCCTCCAAAAGTCCGGGCCATTTTTATGGCCAGTGGTCTTGAAAGACATACATTATAATAAATAATAATTGACAGACAAATACGCTTGTGTTATAGGCAATATACAACAGACTACTCTAGGGCCGATCCCAAACATCCAGACCATAGTAAATAACGAAAATCTTTTTTCCGAATTTTACCATGCCAGGAATCGAACCAAAGGCTTCGCCCGCTCAACCACAGAGGCCGTCACTTTATATTTATAATTGGACCTGGAAAGCTGACGCTGCACTAAGGCTCTACATTTTTATTTTATCAGAGCAGGACAATGTCTTCCGGGCTCGCTAATATAATATATAATAATATCTACAGTGTAAACTCTATATAACGACACTGAAGGTACTGTGTATTTTATGGAGTTATAGAGAGTTGTCCCTAAATGGAGAGAAGTCTGTTATTTTTGTCTGACGTCTTTTGCTGGTATAGTAATTTTGTTGTATTTTTAACTTATTTTATTCATATCTTGCGATATTGAGGCATCTTAGTGACATAGGAAGTACTTAGAAATTTCGGTATGCATGATGCCGTCAGTCGAATTTATTACGGGGCTAGGATAATAAAGCGATAAAAAAACGTTAACAGCTGCGTAGCTTTTATTCATTTTGGCGACTTAAAAGGTACTTTTTATTAATGGGTGTAATGCTATATAGAGTGTATCACTGTATGGAAGACAAGCTAAACTAACCTAAGTCAAATTATTTCGACGCTTAAGGGAGTTTGTTGTTAAATCGAGTGACGTTACGTGGAGTGTACACTGTATTTTTATTTGGTATCATACGATTGCATGAGATGCATAAATAAAATGTGATTCAATTAAATTGAACCACATTCCATTTGTATAGTGTGGTTGTGCCGAGAAACACCTCTTTATAAATTCTTCCTCCTCAAGAAAAGAATAAACTGTCAAATGAAGAATGCGCAAAACATGACAAACATTCATCTTTATGTCAGTGCTGTCACCGCAATATATAGTGAAACGATAGCTGGAACACGACACAAAGAAAACATTTTAATTTAATAACTTAATTCTCCTGAGCAAACCCTAGTGAGTGTGTGAACCCCCGGAGGACGATTGCAGTGCGACGGTGGAGTGGTGGCGATGTACTTACATCGCCACCACTCCACCGTCGCACTGCAATCGTCCTCCTAAGAGTAACTTTACTCTTCCCTTGCTTCGTATACCACGTTCCTTTGCCTTCTCCCGGCTATCGCAATAAATTCTATATCCATACACTATATAAATAAAATGCTAAGGTTTAGAGATGGATGTTTGTTGCTCAATCACGCCAAAACAGCTGAACGGATCTGGAGGAAATTTGGCACAGAGATAGATTATAGTCTAGAATAGTACATAGGCTTCTTTTTCGTCCTGGAAAATTTAAGGTTGCCGTAGGAAAACACTAACGCGAGTGAGGGTGCGGGCAAAAACTAGTTATATATAAATGTGAAAGTAACTTTCTGTATATTTTAGGATCCCGTAGCCATTTTGGCAAAAATCGAATCTTGTGAAATCGTCGAAATACTTGTAACTGGGGGTTATAAAGGTTTTTCGCGTATATATTATTGTACGAATTTGAAAAAATTTCACAATTTTCTTGAATGAATTTTTATTTTTAATAAGTGGCGAGATATTACTTTCCAAAATCGTAAAAATTGTCACTAACTAAAAAAATGAGCTTAAAAATTTGTTTTGAACAAAACCCGTTTAGAAGGGTTTTGGTAGGAACCTATAAAGATTTTGGATAAATAGAATACTGCTAATTAAGTATGCGTATAGTAATTACTAATTAGTCACTACTTGTTTCATAAAATTTACAAAAGATAATACAAGACAACACGTTTACACCAACGTGTTCATTGTTACCGGGTAATGTGAATAAGATAACGCTGTTTTTAAAAGTTAGTGTCCATTCTAGATCATAGGTCCCCAAAGTGGTCAACATGAACCCCTAGGAGTCCATATCAAACTTCACGGGGGTCCACGACACCGAATACAAAATCTGGGGGTCCGCGAGGCGCAAATAGGGGTCTATAATAGTGAATTTAATTTAGGCAAGTCTTGACGAAATTGTCGACTTTCCATAAATATGTAATAATAAAATATGACATTGTGCGTGTGTACTTACAAGCTATAAAATTACATATGGGACCAACTAGAAATTATACTGAATGCCTGAACGGCAAAGAATTATCAAAATCAGTTCACAAATAAAAAAGTTATGGCTGAACATATTATTTATAAACAAAATTATATACATCTACACGATGAATTGAGAACGTTCTGTTTTTGAAGGCAGTCAAAAAGATACCCCCTTACTGCAGTAAAAATTGCGAAGTGCTCTACGAGAGATATTAGTTAGGGGGCCATTGTTCTAGATGCTTGTATCTATAATAATTTTTAGAAGTGAGATTCTTGTTCATAAATATTGTTCTCAAATGTGGCCAAACCAATAGGGATGGGGAGTCTTATGCTACAATAAATTCTAATATCTATAAAATTCTAAACGTGCCACGTGCCATTGAAGCTATTAAAAAAAAACAACTGGAATAGACTATATAAACGATGGAGATTATGAGGCAATTTTTTTAGTTTTATTCTGGTTCTTCGGGATTCACGGAAAAACTACTGGACCGATTTCGATGCTATTTTCTTTGATCGACAATAAATTCTTAGACTTAAAATCTGCGCTACCTTTTATCCTGGGAATCACGCGGAAAATTTTCTGGGAATGATTTCAAATGGCCAACTTAAAAAAAGAACAAATTCCTATCCGATTTTTCAGTTTATAATAAAATGTGTGTGTTTTTTTTATCCCGGATCCCGGGGCGGTTTGTAATATTTGGAGTTCATAAAAAATAGCTTATTCGGACACAGTTTCCACTAAAACGATACCTTGCATTGTTTTTTTAAATGCTGTGTCCCGGAAATCCCCCAGGAATTTCAACTCAAACGTTGACGAAGTCACGGACATATTCCAGTGAAAATACTAAGACTAAATAATCTTCATTTATTACTGAATTTCTTCCAAGTACTTAATTTTTACAATTTTCAATTACGAATTATAACTATAATAAATTAATACCATACATAATACATACCTACATATAGCCTGATTCAAATTTCTTTCATTTAGGTTGCCTGGAAGAGATCCCTTTGAGCGATAAGGCCGCCTTTTTTTGTTTCTTTCTCTATTTACATTAACTTAGTTTTTTTGTTCTAAATAAAATATTTTCTTTCTTTCTTTCCTATTGTATTGCCTAGAAAATATTGTCTGTTTTTTTGTAATTGTATATTTTGGTGTGCAATAAAGTGTTAACTCTCTCTCTTATACCAAAAATATGAATCACCGTGACATGTCCTCAGTTAATTAGGTTAATTACTGACGAAATCATTAGCCTGACAATCGCGTTGAGTGTAGTTTGAATGTTTTAAACGTCACCGCGCTGCCCGTGTGGTTTCAAGCTAAGAATAGCATTGGCTTTAAGAGTAATAGCGACAAAATTAGTGGTAATTTTATATACATAGTAGCGGGACCGACAGACGTTGTCGTGCTTTGGAAAATAAAAATGTTTGTATCGATTGCAGTACTATCTATTGGGTCCAATTGTGTATTTAAACCACCGAGCGACCAACTCAAATATATATAGAGAGAGATAACACTTTATTGCACACCAAAATATACAATTACAAAAACAGACCATATTTACAATATTTTCTAGGCAATACAATAGGCGGCCTTATCGCGCAAAGCGATCTCTTCCAGGCAACCTAAATGAAACAATGCTAGCTGTAACACTATGCTAGAGCGTCTTTCACTACGTTTACTCCACTTCAGGACTGGTCTACTCCATCAAGCATCGGTGCTGCCACTTCAAGATTGTAAAGCTGGTTTTGACGATCACCTTGGTTCTCTTAAGACTTGATATTACACCCATCTTTAATTAAAATGGAGGACTGGTGGATTCTTATACAGTATATAGCAAGTGGTTTAATCGGTGTAATAAGGTCTTTTCCGTGATTTTTACCAACGTGTAAAAGACAACATTCTCACTGGTGCCACAGCAAAAGCATGTGATTATGCATTTTCAGAGGGGTACGCTTGATGTCCAATAAATGGCTATATTTTATACTAGCTTCTGCCCGCGAATTCGTCCGCGTGGTGCAGTTTTTTAAGTATCGCACGGGAACTCTTTAATTTTTCGGGAAGTGTGATCCTATATGTTGACCAGGGTTATAAGCTACCACCATACAAAATTTCATTTAAATCGGTCCAGTCTTTTCGAAGATTACCCGGTACAAACAGACAGACAAACAGAGAAACATAAAATTTGAAAAAAATCTAAATTAGTTCTATTTCACTTCTTACACCCCCTGACTCGGTTTTTAGCATTTTTTTAATTGTACAGAAATTCGACATCTACAGTTTTATTATATGTATATAAAGATTTATGTACAATTTTCTAAAATATAAAATAACATTTGACTGCTGTTTCGCTTGTATTGAAAAAGGATATAATTATGCCATAAAGTGGGCTTCTTGTAATTCTTAAAGTTCTTGGAATTGATTTTTACTTCACAGTACCTAATGATAAATACTATTACGCCATTACATTATTAACCTGATCTTTTGAATAAAAAAAAATACATATATGTCGGAGGGAAGCTTTATATGTACTAAATAATATGTTTCAAAAATAAGTCAAATATATGAATGAATGAAAACACTTCGATGTTCACCATAATTAAAACTACATTCTTAATAATTAGATACAATACATGTTAAACAAATGGCGGCCTTATCGCTTAAAGCGATCTCTTCCAGGCAACCCCCTAAACTAACGAAAATATTAAAAGATGACAGCGGCGGTGTCGAGAATAAATAACATAAAACATTCGAAATATATGAAATAAGTAAATAAAAATCTTAGTAATATAATAAATTAAAACATTTCGTATGTTTCATATATTATGGAGTTGCCTCTCTGTTTCATATTTACATATAAGTTGCATAAGTGACCGGTTACAACGACCTATACATACAAATGAAACGGTAATCGAGTTTTATATCTTTCTTTTTTTCAAAAAATAAACGAAGTAAGTTCTTATTTCAACCTTGATTTTAAAATATCTCAGTGTTGTAGTGACGTCTTTGTTTAAAGGGCATATTGCACATAAATTATTGTAATAGTTTTAATTATATTTTTAGTCATCATCATCATCTGAGCGTTAAATCCCGGTTGCGTTCGACGCCTAGGTTCCGCTTTCCTACCTTTTTCTTCTCCACTTCGCGCGGTCATCGGCATCACCATATGCATGTCATCTTTCACAACATCAAGCCAGCATTTCTGCATCCCACATCACACTGCAGCATCACAACGCGACTTAAAACATGATACAAGTGGTATTTAATTTAATTGTAATGGCGTTTCTTTTATTTATTTTTAATTTTTGAAATGCTCGTATTTATAACACTAATATAATATTATTACACCTAGACATAAGTTGTTGAAAGTATCCTCTCAGTCAGGCTGCCTGGAAGAGATCGCTTTAAGCGATAAGGCCGCTTTTTGTTTTGCCATTAAATTATGGTAATTATTCATCCGGTAATTGTTTATTTGGTGAAGTGTTTTCTAGTCTATTCTATTCTACCTATAATACATTTATTTATGATCATTATTTACCCTACTTCTAATTTTTACTACGTATGTGTGTGTATATATATACTATTTAAGATTCTGTTTTCATGCTTTGCAATGATGTAATATATGTCTGCCGTGACCGTGCCTTAACGTGGTTTTAACAGACCAGCATTATGCTGAGGACAAGATTATGTTACTTTAGTTTTAAATTTGTTAACAATTATACCTACACTATATAATATAATTTGTCCTGAATAAAATGATTTTATTTCTATCTTTTATCATTTAATCATTTTTGAGGTCTATATTTACAACAAGATCAAATTCGAGAGAGTTCCGTTGACCTACTTTTTCGTCCCCTTATTCCATTCACCTATCCCACCCCCTCTATCCAATTCAGTCTATCTTGGTACCTCCCTATCTCACCTTTCCTATTCCAAGTCCTTTATCTCATCCCTCCTATTCTATCTCCCTTTTTTACGAGGCGTAGTCCATCATGGACGTCCCGATGGCATGCTCTGACCTACCAACTAAATCATCTCTTTCATCCATCTCTATGCCGTCTGTACGGATCTGGGGAACCAAACACACATCCGATAGCGGTGACGGCTCAAAGAGACCCCCTACATAGAGTGAAATTACCTCACACGAATTTCATACTTTTTTTACCCCTCCCCGTCCTTGTCACAACTGGTCACATTCGTGAGACGCCTCCCTCCCAGGTGTGACATCACATATTTTGTAATTTTACATTAAGAAATTAAAATAGCAGTTCCGTGATCTTAAATATATTAGATTTTAAAATGTAAAACGTCACGAAATTTAAGACCCCCCCTTGTCACACCTCGTCGACATTTATGTGTATGACAGTTTATGCATGGCCCCTTATCACTATGTCACACGTGCCTTAGCACAGCGCTGCGCCATCCCTAGACCACTATCTGCACGATAAGTATCCCCACCCTACCGTTATCCCCGCTATTCCATCCTTAAGGCTGGTAACGTGTTGGCAATGGCCCTGGTGTTGCAAACGTCTATAGGCGACGGTTACCATTTTTCATTACATGACCCGTCTGCTTGTGCATTGCAATAAAAAAATCAACGGCAGATTATCAGTTGCTAAATGCTCTAACTTTTAAACGGAAAATTTGTTAATTCAACTTTTCTGACTGTCATAGTCAAGTCAACCTAAATGTATTTATATTCACAGACGGACAAGTGCGACGATGTAATGAGGGTTCCAAAGTAGTAAGTCGTAAATAGCTACGGAACCCTAAATAATAAACAAAATATCAAACTATTTAATATAAAGATTGACTATTTTGTCTTAAGTCATGAGTAAAGTTTTTGGTGGCAACTTGAAGATTAATTTTCGCTTTGAATTTTCATTTTCAGTAAATATGTAATAAAATAGGCAACACAAATGTGTTGCAAGAACTCAACTGTTTAATGAAAAGAGCCCTTTCGAGCTGCCTCAATAACTCCTTCATATAGCATTAGGCAAATATCTACATACAATTCGGCCGAAGCTTTTGTCCCTAGATTATTCTAAATGTTTAATACTGCATAGGTTTATATATACATTATATAGTTCAGAATTACAATTAAAATGAAGACGAGCTTAATAGAAAACTATAGACTAAAAACGTTGCTGTATACTACAACTATAACGTAATATGTAATAAAGTTCATACAATCTTATAACAGTCTCGAAATTTCATACACACGTACCGATTACGAGGTCACACTTGTCTTCATTGTGAATTTTGGACTATGTGAATTAGATGCTTCGAACTGGGTTAATTCCAATGGCTATTATATAAACCGTCTGCCCTTTATTTCATAATTGACTGGCATATGTCTTGATGGCGGTGCCTTAATAATTTTGATGAAAATGGATAATTTACATAATACTTGGGATCTTATGGAGCTTCTTCTTCTTATACACTAAAATTACATTAAAAAAAACAGTATATAGTATAACATCAGTGCTTATCCAACTATTTTATCCACGAACTAAAAGATAGTAGTACAATACATTAAAAGTAATATGGGACATATACAAAAACTCACACACACCCACACACAAAAACGCGAGCGCGCACACATGCACACACACACACACACACCCACACACAAAAACGCGAGCGCGCACACATGCACACACAGACACATACACACACACACACACACACACACACACACACACACACACACACACACACACACACACACACGCACGCACGCACGAACGCACGCACACATGCAAACAAGCAAACACAACAACACTTATATACGTGACAGAAAAAAAAGTGAAAATATTCATGATGATGATTCAGTTTATGAATTATATAAGTGTTCTTTACTGATATTTTCATTAAGATCAACAGGGGGGTTATATTCTTAAAAAGCTTGTGGGTCTTTCCAATTTTTCACCTATAGGGCAGAAAATCCAGAAAAAAAATCTCTAACGCTCTACGGGACGCAAAGAGAATTATAAAAAAAAATTAAATTTAGAAACGAGATATTTATGACTGAACATACATAAAAAAAGATTTACTCGACGAACTAAGAACCTATTTCATTGAAGACGGTTAAAAACGATATAAATACAAGATCCTTTACAAGAAAACCTTCTAATTAATAAGAACTAAAATATGTCTAACATTTGCAAAATCAATTTACTTCGCAATCCATTAAATCACGTAACGTATCGCTTCAATACTTATCCTTTGCCAACGTAGTTTGACCTTCACTGCCCCTCTTTGTATTATTCTGGGATGAACTGTATGGTGTAACACAATGGGTTTGTGTGGTTCTACGTAAGATGGGCGACAATAAAAGTTACCCCATGGCAAGTACAATGTATGGTGCAAGGGGCTGCTACCCTTACGAGATCATGGGGCCAGACCGGAGGAAATAGTGGTAGATATTGTGTGTTGTATTTTTTTGTTATTCGCATAAATATTACTATATTATACGCGATGGAGAAATATTCATATTAATGTAGTATTTAGTTATTAATCATCAGATAAAAAAAATTATGCATCAGATAAAAGTTGTCAATCGAATAAATTATAACCTGAACGAATTCAAAACTAAACCCATTCAACTGTTTTATTCATGCAACTGATATTTTCAATTTTTCCATGTAATACTTTATTCTATGGATAACTTTTATCTGGTAATTTAAAAATCGGCCCTAAATCAATAATAGTCCAAATTAATTAACTAAGTTATTGGACGCATGCCGTTTGGCAACTAACGAGTTTTGTTGTCGTTCTTGTACTCCATCCAAAGGTTGTCTGGGAGAAATCGCCATGGGCGAGAAGACCACAGATTGTACTTGAATATTAATGTTCTTGATTGTATGTAGTATTTTTGTACAATACCATAAAATATATTCTATTCTATTCCATATGTAATGTAAAAAATAATAAAACTGAATCTATAACCATCAAAGGTAGGTGTCAAACATTGGAATGCGCTGCCAAAGCAAGCAAATTACGTAGCAATCTATATTTAGGGACTTACCTGCTCAGACATTTCAATATATCTTTAAAACATACTAGATGTGCCCGCGGGTTCAACCCCGTGGTGATGGAAAATCATTATACTTTGGATAATTCACACTATATCTTTATAAATTATAGCCTATGTGTCATTCTGATGTGTAAACTATATTATTGGAAAGTTTCATAAAAATCCATTCAGTAGTTTTTGCGTGAAAGAGTAACAAACGTACATCCATACATCCATTCTTACAAACTTTCGCGTTTATAATAATTATATAATATACTAGCTGTCCCGGCAGACGTCGTCCTGCCCGGAAAAGCTTCAATCGATATGCCGACAGCAGCGCCACCTACCGGGTCCAATTGTGAACCAACTCAGATACCTTCATACACTTAGACCATTAATGGTCTAAGTTCATACATCATCACATAATCAAATATATAGTTTACGATTCTATAAAAGACACACACAAACATTAATTTTTATATATTAAGATAACATATATAAACATATTCTAAAATATACTAATTATTAAAATAGTATTTAGAGAAAATGTAGGTATAAATATATCGAATTGGTATATTATAAACATGTACAAATTTACTGTCAACATATTTTTTCAACCAAATTAGTCTTTAATTGAAATTCTTTACTTCTTATTCAATTTAAGTCTATTTGGTTTAACAAAATTAAAAAATGTTAATGTTAGTCTTCATACCGATATTTATGGATTATGGAGCCTTAGGAAAAGGCACATATTTGTGCCGTTTGGGTTTGAAAGATGGGACCCGTGGGGTCCATTGATAAAGAATTTCTATAAACACTTTTGTAAGGTGCTCTTTAACACTACCCGCGATCAGAAGAAGGCCGGCTCATATTTCGCCCAGTGAATTAGCATTGCCATACAGCATGCCAAAGTAGCCAGCCTTCTGGGCACGCTTCATCTCTACAACTTTAGATATATTCACTTAGGTTATGTTTATATTTAGGTACTTTATATTTGCTAAATAGTTTAGTATCTTATTTACATAATATAATATCACGTTGAAAGTGATATCTACATCCACAGACTCTAAAAAACATTTAAATAATAAAACGCAAAAAACGAGGAAGACAGATCTGTGGTGCCATCTAGTAGTCAAGGGCTTATAAACTTTGCAGTAACGATTTACTGGCCAGTTGGCACTCTATAGTATCTATTATCCTTCTATGACTGTACACAATGCATTGAATATTATTTTAAGAAACATGACCAATAGTGCTAAACGTTTAAAACTAATTTTCGATTAGCTTTGCCCCTGCTGATAGGCGTAATACATACGCATAAATGTGATTCACAGTGCAATGAATAGAAGGCTGAACTAGGGTTGCCAACCGTACTGTAATATATAGTATCGTACTATATTTTAGCTAATTATACTGTACTAGCTGATACCCGCCCGCTTCGCGTGCCGTAAAATCCGATCTTAGCTGACCTTTACTTGACGAAAGGAAGGTCCATGCCAAATTTCAAGTCTATAGATATGATAGTTCCTGAGATATCGTGATGAGTCACTATATACGTGGATTTCAATTATATACATATAGATATTATAGAAAAATATATAGTACGAAATGTACTATATTTTCGCCGTGAAATCAATTGTCGTGCTTTTTGTTCAAATACTTATGATTATTTTAAAAGTAATAATAGGTCTTTGCTGACCAAAGCGAAAAGTAGTTATAAATACGCATGGAAAAATACAATAATGAAATATATAATAAATAAATAAGTGTGCGTGTTCCCAAAAGTACTATATTTTTACAGTTTAGAAACAAAAGTTCTTCGATAAAAGGTGGCAACCCTAGGCTGAAAAGAGGCAAGGGCGATTCGTAACTGTAATTCGAGTGACTGCGTGAATAGAGACACTCGATTTACGATTTGAATGAATCGACTAACTCGATTACATCATATCTTCAAGAGATCACTAGAACGATACGCGCTTGAACTACGATTTAAAGACTTCGAATTGATATTGATTGCTGGGAGATTTGGATGCTTTTGGTTGTAATAGACAAGTAATGAATCGATAAAAAAACAAAAACATACTGATTTTTATAGTTACTGACTTATCGATAATAATGCGATTAAAAGTTGTAATCGATAGAGGAAGTCATGCATCATTATCTAGATAATCATTTTGAATGTTTTTTATAGAATCCATACCGCCCACATTTAGTCGCAGTAAATAGAACGTACAAAGTCTATTAATTATATTAAATAAATTAATCGACGGATAAACAAACACACACATTGCAATCCCCATACTAAGTAAGTTACGCTTGCGTTATGAGTAATATACAATAGATGACTCTAGGGCCGATGCCACACACCCAGATCATAATAAATCTCAGAAATTTGGTTGATGAAATGTACGAATCGAATGTAGAGCTTCTGTGTTGCAGTGATGTGGGCCGGCGAAGGTTAGAATACTCAACCACAGAGGCAATCAATTTGAAAGATAATGTCATGTAGTTTTATTTTCAAAGAATGTAAAATATTGATTATAAATGAACATTAGTTATAGACTGCAGATCGTAAACTATTTGGATGATGAAATGAAAAGCAATATTTCATATAATAATAATAATGATGTCTTTATTTTATCTATATTTTACTCCCATATAAATTCACAACACAAAATCTTACAATTAAACGTTATTAAATAAAATTGAAATAATATTATGTCATATCAATTTATACGTACATTATACATATAGCTTGGGGTTAGAGCAATTTACTCATAACTGATGGAATTGAACTAAAAGACAATCGATTTTTTGTTCCAAACTCCTATACCATTTATTGTAGCGTAGGTTTGCATTCGTAAGTATTTTTGATCATTTGAGCGACTAGTCGCATGTGCCGGTTGTAGGTCTGTGGGACGGTCGGAAGCCCCGTGGGACGCAACCGTCATGTCCTTTCAGCAATATAAACGGAAAAGGAGCAGACCATCTCCCTACCCTCCCGCCATAGGGAGATGGTCTGCTCCTCTTCCTGCTGCCGGCGGCCGTTCTCTTCGCTATGCAGATAAAAGACAAGAGTGGTCGAGAGATCTCGCCCATAACGGTCATAGACTTCGTCTTCCACCACCAACTCTCAGATTCAACGTGTATGTGCGTGTGTGTGAAAATATGATTTTTGTGTACAATTCTCTGGCAAACAACTTGTGCCCGCCATCGGGACTGGCCAACGTCCGTTCGGATTTGGTTTGAGCATTCGCAAGAGTTATGACGTGGATGCACCAGGGGCCCGCGTGCTCTCACCTCTCTTCCCTCTCCTCCTCGTAGGGTACGTCACAAACCACCTCAACCCAAAAAGAAATAATAAGGTTGCGCGGGGCTTGGTTCCTCCTGGCGACAGTAGAAGAGGTCTTCGGGCCGGCGCCTGTCAGGATTTGCGAAATGGCAAGGTCAAATACTTCTGACGCTGGCATAAAGGGACAGAAAACCGAGGGATTTTACTGGGTATATCCGACTCGGGTAGTAATAGAATTTCTGGCTTGCGGTTGATGCGGATTGATGTTGGATTTGCGGAGGCACTAGTGGGTAGCACTGGCACCAGGTGGCGAATCCCACACTCCCCACCGCGTTTCCCAAGCGGTGGATAGTCCTCCAACGGATTTCGTCTCATTAAAAAAAACATCAGCTAGGGAGACTATATCCCGGGCAAAGGACTCCAGAGGGAACACCGGTGTGTTTTAGTGGGTATTTTGGCAACAAAGCCTTTGCATCCTATAGTACCCACAGCAAAAAAATAAAATAAAAATAAAAAGGTGATTAGGGGAGAATTAGGGAGAACTATTAATAATTTCGTATGTAAGTAAATGGGGTACATTTGTACAATATTGTGACCAATGTAATAACAGACAGGCCCCATAGTGATCAGTCCGTCACCTACATTCCGATGACGAATTCCGGTTAGTACACTTTCTTCCGCTTGTAACGTTACGCAATCAATTTTGAACCTTATTTCGTTTCGTTGTGAATATTAATGAATGAAGTGATTTTATGTAAGTTTTTTACAATTATAAAACAAATTCTGAATGATTCTAAATTCTACGAGTATATACGTGACTATATCGCACAAGGGTAATTTTTATTTCACATCTTGGCATTTTTTTATATGACAGGAAGAAAAAATATTTATTACAACACAAACAAATGCAATATAACAGTAATAAAAATAACCATGCAGATGAAGTTGTAAATTGGGTCTAGTTCAGCAGATTGTTAATTGTCAACCAACGCTGATAATCCGCTAGGGCGAGTTTAGTAATAAAGAGGCTAAACTGTGTACACAAACAGAAAGGACATACAACCCATGCGAATCAACATGGCACGTGGATCAAATAAATTACGCTTAAAATACTTAGTGCAAAAAATGTTTGAATTTTATTATTAGTACTTTGAATATCATCATTTAACAACGATAACAGTGATGCTAACGATACTGGTCTCGCACGACGCGAGCGAGCTGCCCTGCCAGCGGGACGAGGGTTGTTTTCGAGCCAGGTGCCATGTTAATGCGCACGGGTTGTACAGAGGCAAACAATTTAGTAACAGATGGAAACCCAATGCGACTACAAACTTATACTACACAAAAAGGCCATCTCGGGCTTCAGGTGGCTATCTGCAGCACTGGTCCCTTTGATGTATATGTAGATGTCCCTTTGTACCTTCCAGTGACAAAAAAAAATAACTAAACACCACATGTAGAATACAGCAGATTTCACTTAAAATTTAGCATTTATTTTCTATCTAATCATAGACAGACACTTCAATTCTATTTATTAATATAGATTAGGAGTAGTCAATTGCTTTACAATCAATATTTAAAATAAACATACCACCATACTGTCTTAACCATACTTCTTGAGATATTAACATGAATCCAGATTACTCTATCTTCCATTTATGTTACCTGTATATACAAAATCGTATCGCATTACGTGAAATACCAGTGGTATGTTGTACATACGGTAAAACCGGGCGAAATTGGAATAATTCCGCGGCCGCTGTGCCATGTCCGAGTGTACACGTTTCGGTGTTGCCAGGTTGCTTATGGCAAATGTACGGGAATTAGTGGTTTTTAAAACGAAAGTCATTGTTATCGAATGTTTTTGATTATATTTTTATTTTTATACATGGCTTAAGACATTTCTCAGAAGAATAATTTCACTTTTAGAGAAACGGCCAGTTACAGTAATTGCACAGTCCTATAAGCACATCTGTCCATTTATTATTTATGATATGTAAATTTTACTTTTACATGCAGTCCAAATGCTTCACGCTCCAATTCACTTAAATATCCCGATGATTGGTTGGGTGGTTTGATTCGGCGATTGGATCAGTGCCATTTGAAAATGTTTTCTAAGTAGAGGAAAACAGTTTAAAGCACGAAGGGATTGATCAATATGAATATGAACAAATCGAATTGAAAATTATTTTCATACAATATAATCACTTTTTTCTTAAGCGTAAATAATTTAAAGTTTGAAATAGTTTCCGTTTCCAAGTCTACTTTCTTTACGAAATAAGTTTTTGATTGTGTTGTTACTGAAGAGTTACTATTACTAGTAAAGTTTTTAAGGCTGAATCCTTCGTTGTCGTATAACTTACGTAGGATTTTTATACAATTAGTTAGGTACCACGTTTGCACAAATATTTTCTTTTTAATAGTTCTTGTGAAACTAATTGTAGTTTTAAGTCTTTGGCTCTTCGTAGTTCAGACTAAAATTAAGATCATGAGCGCGAGACTAAAATTTTGCACTCACTAAAACTAATTCTATTCAGCTGCCGTTCCCAAGGCCAACTCTTTATCACATACCTGTAATTTGTTCTGCCTCTATAACGCACACTTTAAAGAAATTATTTATAAACAAATTCATCCAAGCATATGTATTATTATTATGATACCAATAACCTCCTAGTTAAGAAACGTCTCTTCATTTTATTTTCACTATATCAACCCACACACACGATTTATATTTTAAAACCCAAATGTTAAAATGAGTTATCCGGTGTTGTGGAATATTTAGTGGATTATACAGAAATTCTAAACATTTTTAAGCATTTTCTAGTCTTTATTTTTTAATTGGCTTCACTCGTTTAGTACATGCCAGTGTTAATAATTCAGGAGAATTTACAAATAATTAACATAACACAACAAGCAATAAGCATCCAATATAAAACCGGCTCCAAATTACTGTCAATTTTAGCCACATAGTGTAAAACAGTAAAAAAAAATATTTCACTAAACAGTAAATAATTTATTCCCTCACGTTAAATAGTCTTTTTAAAACAAACGATGCTTTTATAACGGTAAGTATACGTTTTATAAGAGGTACATGTTTTTTATAGAACTATATGTATAGGTAATTTCCGAATTCCATCTGAAAAATTAACACTGGCTTAGTTTCATAAATAATTGTCAGTATAAATCTTATGAATTACTGGCAACACCGCCGAGCTACATACGACGACATAATGTAATTCCAGCCTTAATTCGGAAAAGGTTCGGATGACGCGCGCCATAATTAATACCCATTGAACTAGCCATCACCTAATTTGTTCGCTTTATGAATTTTAAATGTAATACCAATATTCTTGCGACGTACTTATCACTTGTGTTTGTACATGGAATGTTTTAATTGAAACGCCGTATTACGAGTTCATGTATATGGCAGTATATGTATATAATATGCGCTATGGATATAACAATTTTGGAACAAAATGATCGCAAATAGGTGAGTGGCCACTCAGATCAATTGAGATAATTCGCTTTTGTATAATAAAATAAATAACAAATTATCTACTTACTCACTTACTTCATTCAAAATTAAAAAGAAACTTGCTGAGTATTTACAAAAAATAACTTATTATGAAACCGAGTATATGCTTAATAAAATTGGAGCCTAATTGTACATTAATCTGGTCACAAATTAACCTAATAATATTGTAACATACACCCATGAGGACCCACAACTAACCCCCAAGACACAGGTGCAAACCTAGTTTAGGGGTTAGGAATTGACACGTGAACATTCATACGTAGATTTAAATCAACTTACCATTCATTGTCATTGTATCTGGTTTTTTTATTACAAATAAATTATTATTATTATCCGTGCAGGAACGGAAAAAGAATACAATTTCCTGCGGCCGGGCGGCCTGTCGTAAGAGGCGACAAAACAACCCACAGCCACGTGGTAGGGTATTTGCCCGACTGGATGGTTACCACCCCTGGTCTAAAGTGTGTCGCCATAACAACCTTGTGTTGTGTTCCGGCATTAGTGACCAGGTTCCAGTCTCCCTTAAGAGAGCAGCAGCGCATTTGTAGCACCTCTGGTGTTGCAAATGTCCATAGGCGATGGTAACCGCTTTCCATCAAGTGGGCCGTCTGCCTGTCTGTTGAACACCTGCAATAAAAATAAAAAAATTGTAATTTTACAAAACTTCGCGGTGTCATAGATCTAGATATATACATATGTATGAGATATAGCTATATATATGTCGAGAGCTTCATAACAAATGGGCATATACGCAAAAATGCCATATTTTTGTTGTTTATTAAAATGCATGCATGTTACAATTTACAAAGTCTTACCAGTATGTAAGTGTGTACCTTAATAGAAAGGTATTCCAAATTTCAGACTTATACTTTCAACTAGTTTTGTATTAGTCACAATTTTGTCCCTTGTGTAAAACTACACTTTTGTCTGTACGCCTATTTCTTATGAAGCCCTCGATATATATACATATAAAAAAATCCCGACATGCTTACATTTATATACAAAAAAACATATTCGACTGTGTCACAGAAACCTCATGAGTTTATTCGTGGCGCAGAGTCGTGTAAAATACATTAGGTTATTATACATACTAACATTTTACAAAAGAATTACACAACATTGATATTATATCAAAAATAGGAGCAGAGGTGAGGAATTGGAGTTATTATCATTCTAGAGTATGTTTCTTCAAACTTCCGCTTCAAAAAGTGTTCTCCAGTGGAACTTATTTTGAATAAAAAATTGAATTTGAATTTGATTCTATTGTTACGAGTTGCAGGACTCGAATTAAAATGTCGTTAGAAATACTATAGAGTTTATTAGAACTATACAAACACGTATAACACAGGTACAAATATAACTGAACACAACCAGTCCAAATGTAATGCACGGTTCAATAACACGCGCAAAGTCCGTCAGTAAATCGATTAACAAATGTACACAAGTCTTGCTTCGCTTGAGGTTATCGCTAGACTGCCTCATCCATGAGTCGAGGCATTGCTTTATTTACTGCACGAATGCAATGTCTTCTCGGTCGCGTGGACCGAATTTCCTAGAATCACACCTGGCTACTGACTACCATAAAAGATTACAATACATAATGGGCTGTTTTTCTAATCACAAATTTTAAACACAAAGTAAACAAAAGAAGTCCAAATGCCAAAAAGGGAATAAAATGTGTTTCTACAGGGCTGCAGGTGTGAATTTGCCCTTGTCGGCACTTAGGTCGTAACACTATCTATATTTGGTCGACATAGATCTGATTTGTGGTTATTTTTCTACATTGATTACAGATCCTCTAGGAGATAATTTATAAAGATTGGTGTCATGTGTTCTTCGAGCCTTGTCCCATATACGTTATTATATTTAGGAATAATATATTTACATGCGCCAGATCTTGGTCTCATATGGGTCTAGTCTCCTTAATAATTCTGCTTTATTACATTCAGTTAGTATTAAAAATTTAACCTTGTCTACTTTACTCATAACATTACAATATTTGTAAAATTCTTTATAATTGTCTTTATATTAAGATTTAGGGCCGCTTGCATAAGGTTGCTTAAATTTATTTAAGAAACAAAACGTATTGTTACGTGCCGACAAATGAATTCATACCTGGTTTATTAACTTTTCTTGCATTTGGACTTATTTTGTTTACTTTGTGTTTAAAATTTGCAATTAGTCAAAAGCCTGTTGTTATTGTATTCGTTTATGGCCGTTCGCAGGAATAATTAAGCAGGTGTGCAGATTAGCTGTTCTTGGAAAAACTCAGTCCACGCGTTCGATTGTTGTATTGTAAAGTTTTCTATAAAACAATGCCTGGACGGAGGGGTGGGGCAGTCTTGCGAGGATTACGATACGAGCAATCCGTACATTCGATAAGCGATAAAGTGACGGATTTTGTGCATGTTATTGAATTGTGCAGTTTGTACCGGTTGCGTCCAGTTATATTTGTACCTGTGTTATGCGTGTTTGTATAGTTCTAATAAACTCTAGTAATTCCAACGGCATTCGAGTCCTGTAGCTAACAGTATTTAACACCCTTAAATACAATAAGCGTCTTGCACAACGCAAAATTTGCCGCTAAATATGCTTAAAGAACTGTCAATACGTTTTGCGTAAAACGTATTAAGGCAGTTTTATTAAACTGCCTAAGTACGTACGTAACTAATTTTATTTAAAGGCGATCGTTATGCAAGCGGCCCTTAGTATTCTTAGCTACTATGGATTTTAATAAACGGAACTGATGTTTGTATATACCTAATTACTACTGTAATTACAATTACTATTGTAATTAACAACCGAATCTGCTAGAGCTAGTAAAGTAAGCGTAGTGTTTTATAGGGCAATTTGTATTTTAATACGCTCATCCTACACAATACTGATTTGAGCTTGTTACAGCCATAGCAACATCTAGAATATTCTAAACATGCCGTGTCTTTACATTGAAGCTATTAAAAAAAAACGGAATAGACTATGTAAACGACGGAGAACACGATACATTTTTTTGGATTTCTTGTCTGTTTATTCGGAATTCACGTAAAAACTACTAGGCTTATTCGATGCGGTTAACACTACAAAAAAAGTTTTTATGCATGAGAGACTGGCCAGTTATAATCTGTTTTGAATATGTGATTATTTATAACTAAAAATAGGTACGTTCCAATTTCAAAAATTCTTTCCACATTGTTTGCGAGCTAATTTAAATGATCGTGTCTTATTGAAAAAAAGTTTTAAAAAAAGGTTTTTAAATACAAGCTTTTGAGATCCTGGATAGCAGTACCAGCAGAGTGTTAGCCTGGACAAGTAAAACGAGCCCAAACACGACGCGTCTATCTTGTTTAGTACAGGAGTTCCTATGGCCACCTTCCGACTCCATCATCAGATCAGCTCCATGGTACCATATTATTGCATTGTCGTGAGACATGCGTGCAAAATTTCAGCTCAATCGGAAACCGGGAAGTTAGTCAAATTTAAGTTGCAAGATTCCACCCGAACTTACATTTATCCATTGCAAGTATAAATAAATGCTTGTAAAATGGATCTGCACCGGGAACTTTTTCGTGCTTTGGTTTTTTACGATTTCAAGTATCCCCTGAAACCGGACGAATCGTACGATCGACTTCAAATAACATTCATGGATGCCTGCTCTTCTGAGGCAGCCGTATATCGTTGGTACAACGACTTCAAGCGCGGTCAACTAACTTTGGGAGATGAAGAACGAAGTGGTCCCCCTTTGACGGCTGTTACGGAGGAAACGTGCTAGCAGTGAAAAATATAATCCAAGACAATAGGCGAGTTACGTACTAAGAGTTGTAGCACTTGCTGCAGATTGGATCGGGAATGTATACATATGTGTCCGCATCCCTATTATATTTGAGATTATTGTAATTTGGTGAGAGAAGAACACTTTCTTTAATAGTACTATTTTTAAGTCCAAATTCGGAATCACTAGAACTTGAAGAGAGAGCGCTTTTTGTGTAGGATGCCATCCATAAATGAGGGGGTCGACGAAATGTCACCTTGTGTAACAAGGGGTGGGAGGGATCCTAAATGACGTCACATTACAAAGTCTATAATATATTTGAGCTTTAAACACGAATTTTAAATTATTAATGAAAACTTCAAAATGCTTTCAACTCGTATCTGTATAGTATTTGAATTATTAAAACGTAATTTACATGGATATAAAAATAATTACGGAACTTCTGATTTAATTTAATAATTTATTTATGTAAAATTGCAAAATATGTGATGTCACACCAGGGGGGGGGGGGGGGGGGAAGGGAGGATTCTCATGAATGTGACTAGCTGTGCCTAGGATGGGTGAAGGGTCAAACAATCATGAAATTCGTGTAACGTTATTGTTGGATGGTTAGTCTCATTTTCGAAAATATATACAGCCTAAACTCTATATAACGACACTGGAGGGACTGTGCGTTTTATGGCGTTCTAGAGAGTTGTTGTTAAATAGAGAGGAGCTTGTTATTTTTATCTGACATATTTTGTTGCACCAGTCATTTTCTTGTATTTTTTACTTATTTTATTAATATCTTGCGATATTGAGGCATCCTGGTAACAAAGGGAGTACTTAGAAATTTAGGTATGCATGATGCCAATAGTCGAGTTTATTACGGGCTAGGATAATAAAGCGATAAAAGAACGTACACAGCTTTTACTAATTTTGGCAACTTAAAAGGTACTTTTTATTACATAATTGTTGTCGTTATTGAGAGTGGGTTAATGCTATATAGAGTGTATCATTCTATGGAAGACAAGAGAAACTAACCAAAGCCAAGTGTTTTCGTCGCTTAAGAAAATTTGCCGTTAAATCGAGTTGCCGCAGGACCGATGGGTGTTGGAGCAGCTGAGTCATGGACCGGATCCGGGGAACTTCACTCCCCCCAGTATGGGTCCACCCATTCCCGACACCCCCACGGACGAGGAGCCTCACTCCATCTCCGAGGGGGAGCTAGACGTCGCCCTGGACCGGCTCCGGGGCAGGAAGACGGCACCGGGACCCGACAGGGTTCCAGGTCGACTCCTGTTCCTGGCTGTGAAACATCTACGCAGCCAGCTGCGGGACCTCTTCGAAGCCTGTATCCGCGCAGGTAGGTTCCCGTCGCAATGGAAAGAGGGGCGTTTGTGCCTAATTCCCAAGGGAGGTCGGCCTCCCAACGATCCGTCCGCCTTCAGGCCCATAGTGCTGCTGAACGAGGTCGCCAAGGTCTTCGAGAAGATCTTGGCGGAGCGGCTTGTGAAGCATCTAGACGCTGTGGAGCCGGGGCTATCAGATACGCAGTTCGGGTTTCGGCGGAGGCGCTCCACGATGGACGCCTTCGAGACGCTGCGAACGTTGACGGACGAAGCCGTCCAAGCGAAGGACGTCGTTCTTGCAGTGTCGCTAGACATAGCGAACGCCTTTAACAGCCTGCCTCATGAGACGATCAGGGAAGGGCTCCGCGCGCACGGAGTCCCCCCGTACCTCACGAGGCTGTTGGGCGAGTACCTGCGAGATCGGCATATCCTTTGGGAGGGCGGTGAGTCCGCCAATCACGTGTTAGTTCGGCGACGTGTCGCGTGCGGCGTTCCACAGGGGTCGGTCCTCGGGCCGATCCTTTGGAACGTAGGCTATGACTGGATCCTTCGGGTGACGGTCCGGCCCGGGGTAGGGCTGATCTGCTTTGCGGACGACACCCACGGCACACCACTCACGGCACGCGCTGCGTCCTTTGCGGAATCCGTGGACGTTGCCAACGACGGGTTGGCGATCGTCGTAGATCGAATAGCTAGGCTGGGCTTGAAGGTCTCCCCCGCGAAAACGGAGGCCGTCATGTTCCATAGGAAATTCCGGAATCCTCCCCCGGACTTGTCCGTTACAGTTCAGGGGGTGGCGATTAGAGTAGGGCCCAAGATGAAATATCTTGGGCTAGTTCTAGACGGGAAATGGCTGTTCAAAGCGCACTTTGAGCAGCTAGTTCCCAAACTTCTGAATTCCGCGGGCGCACTCTCCAGGCTTCTTCCTAACGTGGGGGGGCCGGGGGGTGCGACGCGAAAGCTTTATTCCGGCATCCTGAGGAGTATGGCGCTCTACGGTGCGCCCGTCTGGTCCGATTCGCTTCACCGCCACAACCGAACCCTGCTGCACCGCGCGCAGCGGGTTCTGGCCGTGAGGACCATACGGGGGTACCGCACAGTGTCGTGGTCGGCGGCGACTCTCTTGGCAGGCGAGCTGCCCTGGCATCTCCAGGCAGACGTCCTGTCCAGGGTTCGTCGCACCCGGCAGGATGCCCTAGCTAGAGGACTGACCTTCTGTCAAGTCGAATTAGAGACGGTCAGGAAACGGGAAACCGCTTGCTGCCTCGTCGAATGGTCTCGTGACCTCGAACACCCTGTGGCCGGCGGCTATACGGTGGATGCAATCAGGCCGCAGCTGCAGAGATGGGTGACCCGCACCAGCGGAACCCTGACCTTCAGGACGACTCAGATACTGACCGGACACGGTTGTTTCGATCAGTATCTGTTTCGCATTGTGGGCTGCTTGCCTTCCCTGGACTGCCGCCAATGCGGCGCACCCGATACGGCGTTCCACACGCTTGTTGAGTGCGCTGCATGGACGCCTCAGCGTTTCGAGCTCGAGACACACGTAGGAGCCGTCCGATCGCTTGGCGACTTGGTAACGGCCATGTTGCACAGCGACGACCGCTGGGAGTCTGCGGTTACTTTCTGTGAGGCAGTAATGTCTCTCAAAGAGGCCGCAGAAAGGGACAGGGAGCGAAGTCCTGCAGCGCGTGCCAATGTCTCCACCCGAGGTCGCCGGCCTTCAGCTGGCACCCGGAGAGGCAGGTACGCGCATTACTTCCCTCCCTGAGTTAGGTTCCGGTACGAGGGGCCCCTTGCTACTAGGCAACGCAAGGGATTCATCTGCCCCCGTTTCGAAGTGGGGTGTGTTCTCCCAGGGCACACTCCAGGCACTTTATTGCGCTGGATCGACTGTTGCGTAACTATGTTCTATATCTCAGTCTTTCCTTCACAACAAAAGCGCAGGGTCGACAGGGAGGAGGGGGTTTTTAGTGGGTATTGAGGTTGCTCGCCCGTGCGGCATCGTTCTGAGTCTTCCACACTCCTCAGTGTCAAGCCATCGCGGACGGAGCGCAAACAAAGCATACTATTGCTAGCGCTTTCGCCCCCGGTGGATGCGCGCCGTTTCCTAGTGACGGCCCGGTGAGAGTGCGTAAATCGGTTAGCATTTTCCCTCGCCTCAAAAAAAAATAAAAAATAGCTGAGTCATGGAGTGGAGACTGCGCCTCGGCAAATGTATTGTAGGACGCCCGACAGACCGACGAGATTTTTTTATTTCTTTTTTGTTGCAATATTTCAGCAGATAGGCAGATAACCCACTTGATGGAAAGCGGAATCGCCTATGGACATTTGCAACACCAAAGGTTTGTAGCACCTTTGGTGTTGCATATATATATATATATATATATATATATATATATATATATGTATATATATATGTGTGTGTGTGTGTGTGTGTGTGTGTGTGTGTGTGTGTGTGTGTGTGTGTGTTTGTGCGTGCGTGCGAGCGAGCGTGCGTGCGTGTATGTGTGTGTAATGGTAGTATTGGAACGAAGTTCCTTATTTGGCTTAAACAATTTGTAAAAATAACATAGTACCTATGTTTGCTTAAAAGATTTAAATATTTAATTAAAACTTAGCCAGCCTTCTGGGAACCTTACCCCTTGACTTCAATGACCTAGCCTTAATATTCTACTTATATTATAGTCTTAAAGGGATTTTAGGTAGAATCTATACAGATAAACAAAATTGAAGTGCTGTTTTTAGTGTAAAAATATCAGCGTTTTACAAATGCTCATGAAAGTATATAAGTACATATATAAAAAATAAAACATATTTTTAAAATTTTTGAGTATCTGTCTTCATGTTCTGGCTAATCTCTAAAAGGGCTGGATCGATTTTGACGGAACTTTCACTGGTAGATAGTTAATGTTATAAGGAGTAACTTGGGCTACTTTTCTTTAGGGTCCCGCGAAAAAATATCCACACGGACGAAATCTTCGGCACAGCTAGTATAAGTATAAGTAGTCTCTCCATTGTACTCGTTTATGATTTAATGAATTATTCATCTTGTTAATAAAAAAATACTAATTTGTTATAAATACAAAAGTTATTTTGAAAATGTTGCCATTAAAAATCTGTCCAAAAACCGGTTCTTATATATAACTATTCATTCACTTGCCCTACCATCGGTTGAATTTCGATATAAGATGTATAGAGCTTATGTCAAATTTTGGCAGTAAGGGAAATGAACGGTCGGCAAGATATCGGAAACGGGCATTAGTTGGTCAATATCGCTATCGTTTCGCGTGAAAAAGAGAGGACAAAAAGATTGCCTTCTGTTTCTGCCACGTCGACTGAACAAAACCAATGAGCACGACCAATCATTTAGATTATGTCATCAACACAAAGGCATTGTACAAATACTTCGACGCTATAACTACTGAAATTGAATAATGAATTACCTTATACGCGACGATACATTGCAGTGAATTATTTATCTACGTACCATTTGATGCCGTAGACAAATCTTTCTCGGCCTCCTTACAAAATTGAACCTTATTACAATTATAAAAGTGACATGAATAATATAACATCACTTACGACGTTTTGGAATGATTAACTTAAGAACCCACACAAAGTACGCATCAAGCCAGTGGTGTTTACCTACTTTTCTTTGGATATAATAATACTAACTAGATTTTGAGAAGTGTTATAGCATTATGATATTTCCGGCTTTGAATACACACAGTAAATAGCGAAATCGGTTGATATAGTATAACAACGGTAAGTGGTTTGTAACATAAGTTAATTTTAATGTTACTATATAACAGACCTTGATATGTAAATAATAAGTGGCTGTATTATCTTATTTTCATAATAAGCTGTCATTTACTTTCTTTTGTCGTTCTATTACATTTATGTCACAAGAACAGTCGTGCCGACTAGTCAACGACTAGTTAGTAAAGCCGACTATCTGGCCACTACCGCAGTCGGCGACGGCTAACGGAGCATTTTGGGCGTTGTGAGCTACTAATGGAACGCTCTGAATATCCCACTCCGTCGACCCACTCTTTCCCTTCTAACGTGACGTATGGAAGGCACCTTTGTGGCGAAGCATAAGATGAGAGGGGACACCTAAACTCTTGACTACATAATTATGGTCTCCGAAGAAAGGCCTCGATTTTATCGGTATAGAGACCGCAACAGCTGAGATTTGAGCTCCAACATTGGAAATGTCCAAGACATAAAGCCAGAAATAGGTCAAGTGAAACTGCACCATAACTCTCTAAGAGATATCTTTCTTATACGGCACTTCGGAGGGCCTAAGCAGTGTGACTGTTAGTTTTGAGCTCGTGTTTCGTACGATTAGTCAGAGTTTCGATGGTCCACTTCGCCAACCCCCTATCCCATATCTCATCCCGTCTATCCTATTCCTCCTGTTTGAACCCTTTATTTAATCCCCCTATTCGGTTGGTTTCGTCCCTGCTGTTGCAAATGTCTATAGGTGATGATAACCACTGTCCATGAGATGGGCCATTCACCTTTTTGCCAACTTCCCATTAAAAAAAGAGTAGGGAATCACTGCTTGCTTACTTTAGCCACGCTTTTCATAAATCACGACGGGCAGGCGCCAGAGTCTATTCCTTTACCCTATGTGTCTAAACCCATTAGCATTATTAAACACAATAGTCCTTTCATTTATTTTATCATTTCCTACGTTTGTCCTACACCATCCGGGACTTGTCCTGGCAGACATCCCTATAGAGTAGTATATAAAAGATATACAAATAAACACCGGTCCATTTATATAAAGCTGTCGAAAGGTTCTCTACAGACGGCCTTCTTAGTGCCCAAAGCCTTTCTAAATTCCGGATCATTCTTATAGTTCTTGGTAAATAGTCTTGTTACTGAGCTGGGGCTTCCCCGATTCAGGGGAATGTATGATTTAATACTCTTCACACCTATCACAGGCGATTGATTAGGGGAGTTTACACATCAATGATGGGGATTCTCGATCTCCAGTTTCCCTAAGTAAATTTCCTCCAACGATTACCTACCGAATTGGCTAATGCTTGGTGCCTATATCTCTGACCGTGCATTTGCCTACTAATTTAAATTGACAGCTTCATAAAAGTAATGTCAACATTCTGCCGATAGTAATCCAACAAAAAGAATGGTAAGACTAAGAATGGGCTATAAGTACTTCACACTTGTTCTAATTCTCGTTATTAGATCTTAATCACTGAGCCACCCCGACATTTTTTTATACAATACATTTACAATACATACAATATTTATTTACTTCAAGATGCTAAGTCCAGTCCAGTAGGACAGATAAGACACTAATATCTCAAAGAATGGACGAATTCCTGCCTTCCCTTGACAACAACCACACAACCTCATCCAGCATTGGAGAACAGGGACTCGATTCAAGAAAGCCTCGAATCTGTTTACGGAAAGAGCAATCCCTTATTTTAGGGAACAGGATTCCACTGAAGCCAGCCTGGCTCTGAAAGGTACAGACTATAGACATCATCATACATCAGAGTATATATAGTTGATCCAGAGCTCCTAACGTAAAAAGAAACATAATATAATAAAAATTGAAAACAATTTACAAGTTTATAATGTTTACATAACAAAATACAGTCGTGCGGTTAATGTAAACAGTTTGTTATAAAATTATCAGTATTCTATACACAGTTGAATAAGTGAGTATAGCCAACAACTTTAGCTTTGCTGATGGCAGTGGCGCTACTGTCAACGTGAGATCGATTTTTCAGTAGCAGAATGATAGTTCCATAAACAACCGTTTGTACAATTATTATGGTTGAAGTTTTTAAATGCTGTAGTCAAAACTAACGCCATCTGTGATTAAATAGTGAAATTAGTACGTTAGAGATTGTAATTATTTGTCCAGGTACGTTTACCAGGTTTATCCATAGTAAAAATGACAATCGTCAGTTAAAAACTCTCTTAAAACCTGCATGTCTAGATGGTGCCACACATACACAATTTTTCTTTATTTTTTTGATATTTTATAACTTGAAACTTATGTTTTTGTTATTAAATCCAACAATATTTTAAAGTATAATAATTTCCATTGCGATTTATAAGGTATGAGAACTAAATTATTGCAGAATTTTAGAAATGCTACTAAAAATCTTTACTAGTGACATCTAGGAACAAGGAGAACTAACTATTACAGCAACACTTTTAAGTACTGAAATAGCCATTAGTAATATTCTTTTTCAATGGTAGAGGGATTGTTATGTATGAGAATATTAAAAAAAAGTATTCAGTATTGTTATTCTATATACCAGACACTAAGGTGCTAGGGATGCGCTGCTGCTTTCTTAAGGCAGACCGGAACCTGGTCATTAATGCTGGAACATAACTGAAGGTTGTTATGGCGACATACTTTAGACCAGGGGTGGTAGTCATCCATTATAAATAATAAATACTCTAGTATTTATTTTGATTTGAGCGATTGATTTATTAATACAACGCCATCTAGTAGATAAGATCCGTGTAACTCAAGTTCTCAAGCTTCCACAATCATTACGCTCTGTAAATACATGTTTCTTGCCAAGATGTCATTGTTAATTTATTTATTATTTAATAACCAACGGCACTGCATTATCACAAAATATATCATAAATAAAGCTACTAGAAGTAGCTTCATTTATGATATATTTTTATATATATACGGTTTAAGTTAAGTGTTAAGTGAACACACGAATATTACTCTCGACAGAAGTATAATTAAGAGGAAAAATTATAAAAGACAAAAAGTTGTTGCAGTATAGTGTTAATTAAATAGTTACAGATATTTATAATAATGGTAGCAAAAAAAGGCTTTATTATTAAGTACGTTGTTATTATTTCGAAAGAGACACCTTATATAATTTGTATATGGTAAATCCGCGAAAATTTTGTGATGAGGTAAATTAGAATGGAAGATTCTTGGTTAACCTGACGATAATTTTTACCTCGTTCGTTAGATGTCACTAAAACTATTTTTTTTGGAATTTTAATTACCTAATACATATGATATTTATTACATATTTATTAATACTCCTAATCTTTGACGGATTTGGTCAGTTTATGAAAATAAAACTTCAAAAACTGGCAGAATTTTTTGGATGTCTACTTATGTAGGGCTGAGAAGACTAGTATTTTTCTTCTATCCTCGAATTTACCTCTTTTTGTCAGGTCGTAGTATTCTCTGAGAAGGTGGAAAGAAGTAGATCAGCCAGATCCTTTCTGTACATGACCATATGGTATTTAAGGGTATCAAGTGAACTCCGGCCGTCGGCTATGCAAGTCGCATGATAACAATCGGGAAAATCATCAGATCATGGAGATAGGGACCTATATAGGGGTTTAATTCGGACATCTCAAATATACTACTGAGCTAATTGATTTTAGGCAAATGAAGAGCTTTGTCTAGTTGCTAGGTTTGTGTAGGAATTACAATTTTTATTTTATTGTGGCTAATAAGGTTTAGTACTGGTCACAATATATAATTATGTTCTTTAGTTTTTATGTCACAGTTTTTGCCTCAATATAAGTAAAATTCGTCTAATTTACAAGTGTAGTTTAAATCATTAAATTATTACAGATCATTTAAATCGTAATATTTTACAGTATTCGGAGATAAATTTTGGCCTTGGCCCTGAGTCAAATTGGAATTCGAATCGATCGTAACTTTTGACTGTTTTGGTAGTCTCTTAAATCTAAACCTTGATATTGAATCAACCTTGATTTGGCCGAGACTGATTCAATGTGTATTTTAGAGACTGCGGATATTTTACATGTCGTTGTCTGTGTGTTGTAACGGTCCCGTTTGATCAATTATTCATGTTAAATTTTTTGCTTGAAACTAGTAATTTTATCGTTATTTCGAGCCTTATAGCGACATCTGTTATTTGGCGATAATGTTTTTAGTAATAGTGCAATCGTCATTAATTTGATTGAACCAGTATATTGGTATCTTGACAATAAGAATATAGTTTGGTTTAGACGTGTTTGGATAGATGGCGTTGGTTCGCTTTGGAATAATATTTTTGTATGTCTGTCTATAGCCAGTCCTTTTTTTGAAACACTGGTTGAATATTAAAAGTAAATTCTGTTAGATTTTTGTGCGTAGAATTTGGATATTTTTGAATTGAGAACAATCCGAGGCTTGTTGGAAAGGGCTGCTGAGGAAGCGAGAGAGTCGGGTCGACGTCGTTAACGTGTCCGCTTTGGTCAGCGGAAGTCCGTGAAAATAAAAGAATTTTAATAAATTCTAGTGTGTTAAGATAGAAGAGTTGGAGATGAGAAGCTTGGATGCAGTGATTTAAAATGATTTATTGCCCGCTCGCGTAAAAATATATTAAACCGAAAATAATGATTTAAAGGTCTAAAGGTTTCCTCTAAAGAGTGCTAGCCTTCAGAGTTTGAAACCTCGCGTGTGCAGTGTCGTGAAGTGATAAATGTGAGTGTAGTGTGAAATTATTGAAGATGGTGCTGGGAGCTGAGATTTGAATTCCCGCGCTTGAGGCGGCGTGTTTCGTCGGCAGTCCTGTTTGTTCCTGTTGTCTTCGAAAGCTAAGTGGAATTTACTTTAATTAACTTGCAATGTACATTTTAGTAATTTATAAAAATTACTAAGAAATTATTTACGAAATTTTAAAACAATTCATAAACTTTTTCTCTAAGGCAAATATTTCAATTCTGTGGAAGCCGCCATGTTGGTTGATTCTTAATTGTCAGTCTGAAGTGTGGTTATATTCAAAAATTGTTAAAGATGTTTTGATGTATTATATTGCAAGTTAATACTATTAATATATGGATGGCTTTCTATTTTTATGATAATAAACATTTAACACAGGTATGTGAAATATTGAAACTTATAATCACAAGGTTCCCAGACCTTGGTAGGTTACTTTGCTCGTTGGATTGATACTACAATATGGCTTTCAATGTTTAGGATATTAAACATTTAACATAAGTATGTGAAATGTTGAGACTTATAATCACAAGGTTCCCAGATCTTGGTAGGTTACTTTACCTGTTGGATTGATGCTATAATATGGCCTTGAATATGATTAGATCTTTGCTATGCGAATGTGTATTTTAATACTTTTATTTCAGCTAATAAATTTCTTTCTTTCAGATGGTTAGTTGGATTTTGTCTTTGTGTGTCTGTTCTTTAATATTCTTATTTAATTTTTGCTTGCAAATATTAACTTGAAAACCATCCATAGGTTAATTTATTTTCTATCTGTATAAATTTTGTGTTGTTCTTATAATAATTGATACAGCCGTTTTCTAGTGTGAACTAATAACTTATTAATATTTAACCAAAATCTTTATTTTCGAATAAGTACTTATACCTCAGAGCTGAGAGTTCTAAAACCATTTAAACTAAACTAAACCTATACATAAATCTATGAATATAGACATTATATCATTATAAATTAACTACTAGAACTTGATAGTGAAATACATGAAGAATTATAACCTTAGCGGAGATAAAAAAATAGTTTTCTTTTACACGAATCAATCCTTCTAGGATTGTAAAAATAGTATTAAATGTTCAATATTTATGTGTATGTATATATATATATATTTATCTGGATATTTATATGTTAACATGTCAGTTTGTTTGAAAGGTAAATAGTTTGAGATTAGACTGTTTACATAGGATGAGCTTTATAAGAACTCTATTCAATTATTTGTCTTATGTATTCATATAAATTTTACACATAGTAAGAAATAACTTATATACACACACTTCTAATCAAATGTGAGGTGACAGAGGTGTAAGAATTCCAATTTCAATCAATGAATTTTAGAACAACTGTTTAAGTATTTACATATATTTATGTATGTATTTGATAATTATTGTTTTCTTATTAATGTATTTCAACGTTGTCTAATTACATAAAAGATATTAGACTTGTTAGGTGGTTGTTACCTTTTATTAAAGATTTTAAACTTATAAACATTTAATTTAATTAACTGAATTTCATAATTTATTTTGAACTTTTAATAGTCCAATGGACTTTGCTGAGTTGATTTAATGCAACTTGTTTTCTATTTTTGATTACTTTATTATACTTTCTTCATTGATATTCATAACAGATCTTCATGTTATATCTTGAATGTATATAAAGGTTTTTAGTGAGTTTTGAACAATTAAGGATTTCATCAGACACTCTTTTAACTAAGATGTGGTTTAAAGGACTGATTAAATAATATTCACTTAATAAAATTTCTGAATTTCAACTGTGACTGACGCGCTATATTTTAAAAAAATTGAATTTCTAATTTTTTGTGGATAACATGTCAGTTTAACTGGAGTTATTATTTTACCAATGCAACTTATAGGGTCTATTCATTGGGGTTTCAATTTGTTTATGATCGTTTAAATATTATATATTAAATTTATTAATACAAGTTTATTTGTAGCGGAAGTGGATTATGATTTCATTATAATTTTCTATTAAAGCCATTATTTGTAGGTTTAGTATAGAAGCTTGTGGGACCTTAAGGAGCAGTTGTATTTCAGGAGCTGGAACAATAAACTTTATTTCTTTTAGGGTGAATTATGGATTCTTTTGTCAAATCTTATAAATGGAGACTTAAGGGAACTGTAAGCTGAATAATTGAATTCTAGGGTGGTTTGCTGCAATACTTTAGTGATTTTATGGGTAGAAAGGGGGTGTGTTTGTTTAAGTTTGTTCGATATCTAACTAGATTGATAATTATTTGAGTTTCAGCTGGAGTCTGGAGTATATTAGTTCATATTTGAAGTTTGCTTTTGGGGTTATACTATATCTTTTATTTAAGTATTTATGTATTTATCCTATGGAATTACATGATAACATTACACTATACAACAATCATGCACTCTATATGGGAGGGCTAATTGACTTTAGAAAAATTAAAGTTTATTTAATTTTATAGGTTTTTAATATTTTAAATACTTTCTTGTTGAGAGAGTCTACTTTGGCACTTGGCTTTGTTTGGTGCAAAAGAGTTGTTGATTACAATTTAATTTTTTATTAGAGGTTTCTTTTGATTAGTTATATTTTCTTAAACTAGCAGTTCTACTGTTATCAAGTGTGTATAAAATAGACATTTAAATATGATTACAAAATGAAGTGACGAGATGTTGTTGATTACAATTTAAATTTTATTAAAGGTTTCTGTTGATTAATTACACTTTCTTAAACAAACAGCTCTACTGTTACCAAATGTGTATAAAATAGGCATTTAAATATTATTACAAAATGAAGTGATGAGGGTGAAAGCACATATTGAAGGTTTCTATGAAGATTCAGATTAGGACCGGGTTTTATGAGCTCTGCAACCTTGGACTAATGGATTCACGACCCATTCGTTTATTGTGGCAACGTTCCCTTGGATAATTTCGTCAATTATCAAGGATTATCGCGCGTACAGCTTTTAAGCAAATTTAGTTTGTTTTTATAATATGTGTATTCACGAGACTAAAAATGGTTTCACATATTAAGATTAACTGAATTGGTAACTGAAGGTCTGGAGCCAGTTAAGCCGCGGATCAGCCTAGAGGCGCGTGGGCACTTGCTTTTAGGGATAAGCTACCGTGTTGTAGGAGGATCAATCGTATCAAAATTTGTTTTCTTTTACGATATGTGACTTCATGAGAGTCTTAGATGTAGTTAGGCCAAGTGGACTTGACTGAATTGGAAAGGATGATTAAAAATACCTACATTTGAGTATTGTTACCAAGGAAGGCATCTTTGATGCAGAGTATCACCATTTTATGTTAAATTCAACTTAAACTTTACTTTTACGGTGCTATGCTCTCATCTCTTGGGTGCTAGGGTCATTAGATGGATGTAGGGTTTTGCCAATTTACTTTAACTTTCAATTTCATTTTAACTTTCACGGCAAACCTGAAACCTGTCTTTGACAAGGGAATCTATAATATGAGTGAAGTTGTCTCTCGCCAAACTTTAATTTAAAATTTACTTACAATTCATAGAGAGACATTCTGAAACTCTTACTCTGACAATTTAGGGATGGGAATCTTACGAGATGTAGAGAGTATCACTATTTAAACTTCAATTAACATTTATCTTTAATTTACTGTGATATTCTTATTACTGCATCAGGGGAGGTCTCTGAGGTGACGTTCCTCATAATGACAATATTATTTGATATTTTGGAAAGGTGACTTTAAGATGAAATGTTCACTTAAGTCTTTTGGCTTTTCCAACTCATTTTACACACAAGGCACTCCAAACGGGTTTCTTTTAAATGGATAGATCGTACTGCTGGGAGTTTCTTGTCGGCTCTTCTCACCAGCAATAGTACGTTGTGAACCGACGCTAGTTTTAGATAATGTTTATAATTGATTCAATAAATATTAATTAAAAAAATTGGAGGTTCTTCTTTTATCTCGATATGAGCTCTTTTACTGATAGCTAATGCGGTGGCATAACAGAGAGGTGGTTAGGAGGGGTGCCTTACACAAAAATATATAATTTGTTATGAATCTACATTAGAATATCTTTTGGCAAAATAAAGGCACGGGCGTACTCAGGTGATGAGCTTATATCATGAGTAATACATTTATCATAATTCATAAAATGCATAGCATTTTACACTTACAACATACTACTACAATATTATATATATATATATATTTTACATCAACCTTTGATAGTCTTCCTGTCCTCTGATCGACACTCTTATATAACCTACCTTGTGAACATAGGGTTAACGGTATCGCGACGAGGGTTCCTGCTACTAGATGATTACGATTTATGGCCAATATTACAAGATTTATTCTATGAATAAATTTTATTAATTTCCACTTTATAAATTTTTAATTTCTCACTCTATGCTTCGGCTTGAGTATGTCATTCCATAGTCACTAGACTCAAAAAGGGGGTTCGTTACAATTTGGTGTCGCGATCCCAGGATTTCAGGACCTGGTCTTCTGGGCGTGATGTAGAGTGATTCTAGGACAGTAGAATCGAATCCTGGAACGTTACGATTCGCTGCGTGTTCCCAAGATTCCAGCATGATGTGTCTTATTTAGTACATTTCGTTCAGGTTCGAAGGGAGCAATTGGGGTTTGCATCCAAGGTGTCTGGTTTGATGATGGTGAACAAGTCCTGCTGTTTTGGGCTGAGTTATCTTATTCTTGTGTATCTGAAAGATACACAATTTGTTGCTTGTGAGGCGGAGCAAGGTTTCAAAGGTTATAGAGGGGCTGTAGTTTATTTCGGGGATGACAGGGGGTGATCGGTGGTTGGTGTAATAATTAACAGTCTGATTTTATAGGTAAATGATTTTGAGATTGTGAAAGAAAATTTTAACTTTCATGTTCAGATTAGTCCACAGGTTTACCGTTGGGGGGCGCCACTGTGGTGTTGCGAATTTCAATTATGTGTCTAATTTAGTTTGTCAGTTTTCCGTTACGGGGCGCCACAGGGACGATTCAGTTTAAAATATTTAACTTAAATTAGTTCAATTTCTTGCCGTCAGGGAGCGCTGCAGTGAATTCCGAATTAGTTCGTCATCTTGCCGTTAGGGAGCGCTGCGGTGGTTTTGGAAATTTAAATTTCGTATTAATACGTCATCTTGCCGTTGGAGGGCGCCATGGTGATGTTGGTATTTTTTTTTGTACTTGCGTTCAAATTAGTTTGTCACCTTGTCACTATGGGCGCTGCAGTGACTTTGAATTTCAACTCTAGCGTTGCAATTAGTTTATCCTTTTGTCACTACGGGTGTTGCAAGTGACTTCGAAAATTTTATTTTTCACATTCGGATTAGTTCAACACTTTACCGATGGGGGCGCCACAATAACTTTGTTGATATTCTTGGTCTTGTTGATTATTTATATAGCGAGACATATTTAATTTTATGGGGTGCATATTTTCAATTAAATGAAATATTAATCATTAATATTTTTTTTTTGAAACTTTATTGAGGACTTTATTAAATTTTATTTTCATAATAGAGTTGAGGAAGTTAATTGATTGTTAGTCAGCCTTGTGTTATAGATGGGAGTTAGGTTAATAATTATCTACTATGCTGAAGTCAGATGTTGTTATGAGGCACGAACTTAGAAATAAAATTTAATATTTTAATTATTTAAATTATATTATATACATAATTTATATAGTTTATGATTACTTATAGCTTGCTAGCGCTGTGTAATTATTTGAATGAAATAATTGAAAAATGGAATTCTAATATTTCAGGATGAACCAAGAGATGTAACAGTGCTAGTTCACTGCTAATTATAATAAATCAAGAGATATTATATAATTGCTACAAAAGCAAAAGAGCAGAAGCGCTCTCATATAAGCAAAGGAGCTATTCTATTAATATTAATTGAAGATTAGTGCATATCATTTGATGCTGAAGAATTATTAATATCTTGCTGCCATTATATTTGGAGAATAAATATTGAATAATTTGCAGAAGTTTATCAAGTAAAGAAAAAAATGCCAAAGGAAGTTCAGAAACCTGGAATGACTACAAGAAGAGAAAAGAGGAGTGCTGCGAGGGGTGCGGAGAGTACCAGGCCTATGACTACTACTCAAGGAGAAAACCCGAGATTTTTAAGGATTATGAAGAGGATGTTGGATCAGACATTGAACCCTTTGCTTACAAGGATTAATCAATTAGAAAACAGTTTGACATCAAATAATGGGGAGGCCGGTTCGCAGAGGCCTGTGGCCTTGAGATTAGATCAAATGGATAGTGATATGACATTGGCTTCTGGGAGAGTCAACTCTCGGGGAGTTGTGGAGAATTTTGAGCCTGTGGCTGGCGGATCAACGGGGTTTAGACCAGTTGAGACCAACATTACACAATCAAATACTATGAAGACATGCTGTTCACAAACAGATACTGTTGAAAGACATATGCCAATGGCGTATTATCCTACTATGCCAATTAATAATTTGGAGAAGCCGAAATTTCCATCACAAAAACAACATCCAGTTACCTTCATAGAAGATTTATGTGCTTATTTGAAGAGAATGCCAGCGGGATTTAACAATGAGATTGATCTCATTATAGAATGTTTGGATGGTGGTTCCAGGAGTTGGGCTCGTGTATACCGAGAACGCTGGACCAATTTTGAGGATTTTAAACGAGATTTCCTAGAAACATACTGGGGTGAAGCTGAGCAAGGAGAGCTTCGTAAGAAAATAGTGCATGGCACATGGAATCGATCTGGAACTAGTATGCTGAATTATTTTATTACTTTATGTGGACAAGCGAAGATGCTCACTTACCCGATCCAAGAGACACAACTCATAAATGATATCATACATCATTTCCCTAAAGATGTACAATATGCATGGACCACGAGTCAGAACAAAACTATTATTGAAGCGTCGGAATTCCTAAGGAAGCTAGATAATGTTAACAGGGGTGAAGTGCTGAATACTACACTGCGGATACCTTCATCATCACATGAACAAAATAATAACAGTAATAACAAGGCGAAGACCAGTTGGCAATTCAAGAAACAAGCTTTGAAGCCAGTTCAAGTACCTCCAGTGGACAGTGCTAATGTTAATATCATAGAAGACTTAACTATACCTCATGAAGATTATGACTATAATTTAAACTAAGTGATGTTGGTGGGAGTGTGCCCGACCCATCAACTATAGGAGGGACTGATAAGTTGTTAATAGGGTTAAGAATTATGATGTCGAATGGGTGGAAACCTGGTCAGTCTTTAGGCAATTGTAATGCTGGTATACTTACACCTATTATAGCCAAGGGTCAGTCCTCATTAGATAAGTCAGGGCTAGGTTATATTAATGAAGCTTTGGGGGGAACATTTACTAATATTTTAAAATTACATTTGCAGGATGTAAATTCTAATTCAGTTATAACAAGCGGGTATGTATCTTCCTTGTTTGAGGAAGAAGATGCTTATTTACCAGATAAATTTGAGCTAGTGAAATCTATAATTACTGTTAAAATCTTTGGGAAGGAAGTGAATTGTTTGGTAGACACGGGAAGTGACATTACATGCATTTCCAGCACCTTTTGGGAGTTAATATCGAAAGAATGTAGTAAAATTGATTTATTGCCCATCAGGCCAATCCAAATTAGGGGTCCAGTAGGTCAGAAAAGTACTAAGATTCAACAAATGGTATTGTTACCAGTTCACTTGGGAGATAGCATTATTGATATTAGCTTTTTAATTGTACCAAATTTATTGCAATCTGTGATTCTAGGCTTTGATTGGTTATCATTGGTTCAAGCCACAATTAAATTACAAGGTTCTGAAATGGAGTTATGTTTAAAGATTAATGAACATAATGTAGTTTTGCCTTTTAGGAAGATAATCCTTGAGAGTGGAATATCAGAGATATCTACTCGAGATGTTGATGATTCAGACTTCCAAGAAAAGCTAAAGGAAATTAAAACGGGGATAGAGCTATCGGACGTACACTTAGGTCAATTAAAACAAGTTTTGGGAAGGTTTCGAAGTATATTTTCTAATGTTTTGGGTCGTGCAAATTGTTATGAACATGAGATTAAGATGTCAGATAGTATACCATTTATAAGAAGGTCATATCCTGTACCTTATGCTTACCGTCAAAAGATGGAGGAGAAATTAGCAGAGATGGTTGAAATGGGCATTATTTCACGGGGTTCCACTCCATATAGTAGTCCATTAACGTTTGCAATTAAACCCGACGGGTCTTTACGTGTATTGTTAGATGCGCGGGAGATAAATAAGTTCATGGTAGCGGAGTCTGAAGCACCACCTATGCAAATAGATGTACTAAATGCCTTTCATGGGGTGTCATATATTAGTGTGGTTGATTTGAATAATGCCTATTTTCAAATACCTATTTCTAAAGAAAGTAGGAAATATACTGGGTTTACCTTTAATGGAAAGTCATACATGTATAATGTACTTCCACAAGGTTTAAAGACTTCAGTGGGCAGTTTCAGTCGGGCTATGGATATTCTATTGGGCTCAGAGGTTAGACAGTTTTGTGTAAATTATTTAGACGATTTAGCAATTTTAACTTGTGGTACCTTGACTAATCATTTAGAACATTTGAGTATAATATTAAAGAAATTGCAAGATGCTGGTCTTACTTGTAACATTAAGAAATGTAAATTCATATGTAAAGAAGTTAAAATGTTAGGTCATATTATTTCCACTTCTGGTATTAGGACTGATCCGGAGAAAATAGAGTCTATACAGAAATTCCCTGTACCTAAGAAGATAAAGCATTTGAGAGCTTTTCTTGGTTTATGTAATTATTATCGTCGGTTTATACCAGGATACGCTGACGTGATTGAGCCCTTATGTAAGTTGTTAAGTAAGAGTCGTAGATGGTCATGGGAATCAGGGGCACAGAAAGCGTTTGAGGAGTTGAAGCAGAGATTTATTAATACAATTATGCTTCATCACCCAGATATGTCGAAACCATTTTATTTACAAACAGATAGTTCAGGGATTGGTGTCGCTGGAGTTTTATTTCAATTAGATGATGAAGGGGAAATGTTAATTTTGGGATTTTATAGTAGGCCTCTTAGGGGAGCAGAATTACGTTGGACTACTACTGAAACTGAATTCTGGGCCGTGATTTGTTGTTTACGGAAATTTGAGACATATTTGAGGGGAGCTAGAGTAATAATTAGGACTGATCATAAGGCCCTGATGTTTGTAAAAACTTGGAAGTTATATAATAATCGTTTAACTCGTTGGATTTTATATTTAGAACAGTTTAATTACCAAGTTGAACATGTTTATGGCAGAGACAATGTAGCTGTGGATGTATTGTCTAGATTTCCACCCAATACGACTGTTGTCCAGGAAAATAAAATTTATTGCCCTGAAATTCATTATATGGAAACATCTAAAAATAAGATTTTAATGCAGAAATTATCAAATATTGTTCACTGGCAGTCGAATGATGGTGAAATCCAGGAGATTTTATCATTATTGGATCCAGTTAAGGGTAATAATATTCAGAGTAGACTAAATGGAATTGCAAAACGTTGTATTGTGAAAGATAGTATATTGTATTTTGAATCTAGGCCTGGTATTTATGTAATTTATGCACCACTTGCTTTGAGGGAAGAAATAATTTTACAAGTACATGAGGAAATGGGACACCAGGGGGTGTTTAAGACGTTGAAATATTTAAAAGACAGATTTTATTGGTTAAAAATGAATAGGAATGTTAAATTAGTTTTGAGGCGGTGTCACATTTGCCAAGTTTCGAAGAGTAATAATTTTAAATATGTGGGAAGGTGTCAGTCTATTGTTACTAATCAAATTGGGGATCTTGTTATGTGTGATCTTTTTGGACCATTACCTAGAGGGCAGTTGGGGGTGACATTTATTTTAGTGTTTCAAGATTCGTTTAGTAAATTCATACAATTATATAGTCTGGTCAGGGCATCTTCTCGTGCTGTGGTTGCAAAGTTAAAGCATTTCGTTAAAATTATTAAACCAAAAATTATTATGACTGATAATGGAAGTCAATTTGCTTGTAATGGTTGGAGGAAGACTTTACAAGACATGGGTATTAGGCCATTATATACCACGGTTAGAAACCCACGTCCAAATACTACAGAAAGGGTGAATAAAGAGTTGGGTAGGTTATTTAGAACTTATTGTAATTCAGATCATAAAAGATGGTCAATGCTAGTGGGAAAGCTTGAAACACTTTACAATAATACTTTTCATGAAAGTACTGGTTTTACTCCCAATGAAATTTTATATGGTATCAAGACTTCACTGTCGTTTGATACTTGTTTATCTAATCAGACCGTAACGTTGGATGTGGTTAAAGTAAGGGAGTTAGCTCGGGAAAATTTAAAGAAAAATAGTTTGAAACGTCAGGTTAAATTTGACAAGACCCATAAGTTAATTACTTATCAGATTGGTGACCTTGTTAAAGTTAGGAAGTGTAATAAATCTATTGCTTTAAAGAAAATAACAAAGAAGTTTGAATTGCTATATGAAGGGCCGTATATAGTGGCGGCTGTTCCGTTTCCAAATGTCTATACTTTGTATGATGAGGGCAAGGGTATAATTAAAGGAAATTACAATACTATTCATTTAAGTAAATATTATAGATAATATTATGTATGCTATGACTTGGTTAAATAGCTATATTTAGGTAGCTTTTATAATGAACATTGTGTTGTACTTGCCATATGATTCTTTTCATGATTTATTAATGGTAAATATGTTGTCTGTATGTGACATATTTTAAATGTTATTTACAGTTTAAAAAAAAAAAAAATTTTAAAGATCGTTACTTTTATTGTTTAGTTAGTTGAATATTTAAGTGTTTAAAAGAAAACACAATGTTTAAGATAAGACATTTCCTTGGTTTTGTTCATTAAGTTGTTGATTGTGTGTTTAATAAAAATAAATGACAAAATGTTGTTTATGGGCTAGGGAAGTGGCTCAACCATATATATAGATGAACTGTGAGTTCAGAGTTCAAGTTTAAAGTTCATTGACCTTACAATGAAATTTAATTGAATTAAATTTTGTTTTGTTCTCCAGCGGGGTGAATCGTTGTGTGTTTAAACTTCTATGATTTGTTATTTTAATGAGGTTCGATATTTAGTTGGCGAGGAGGACCGTTGCGCGTTTAGACCCTATCTTTTGTTATTTTATTTACACGAGTTTGAATACATATATATGGTTGGTGGGGTGAAGGGAGGCCGCTTTTAAAAAAAAAAAAAAATACATGTATGTGTATAATTATAATTTTGAATTGTGAATAAAGAATGGTTAATTGATTAGACCGTGAGTTAGAATTTTATTTATCCGTAAACTCCAAATAAATTTCGGGGTGGTGTAACGGTCCCGTTTGATCAATTATTCATGTTAAATTTTTTGCTTGAAACTAGTAATTTTATCGTTATTTCGAGCCTTATAGCGACATCTGTTATTTGGCGATAATGTTTTTAGTAATAGTGCAATCGTCATTAATTTGATTGAACCAGTATATTGGTATCTTGACAATAAGAATATAGTTTGGTTTAGACGTGTTTGGATAGATGGCGTTGGTTCGCTTTGGAATAATATTTTTGTATGTCTGTCTATAGCCAGTCCTTTTTTTGAAACACTGGTTGAATATTAAAAGTAAATTCTGTTAGATTTTTGTGCGTAGAATTTGGATATTTTTGAATTGAGAACAATCCGAGGCTTGTTGGAAAGGGCTGCTGAGGAAGCGAGAGAGTCGGGTCGACGTCGTTAACGTGTCCGCTTTGGTCAGCGGAAGTCCGTGAAAATAAAAGAATTTTAATAAATTCTAGTGTGTTAAGATAGAAGAGTTGGAGATGAGAAGCTTGGATGCAGTGATTTAAAATGATTTATTGCCCGCTCGCGTAAAAATATATTAAACCGAAAATAATGATTTAAAGGTCTAAAGGTTTCCTCTAAAGAGTGCTAGCCTTCAGAGTTTGAAACCTCGCGTGTGCAGTGTCGTGAAGTGATAAATGTGAGTGTAGTGTGAAATTATTGAAGATGGTGCTGGGAGCTGAGATTTGAATTCCCGCGCTTGAGGCGGCGTGTTTCGTCGGCAGTCCTGTTTGTTCCTGTTGTCTTCGAAAGCTAAGTGGAATTTACTTTAATTAACTTGCAATGTACATTTTAGTAATTTATAAAAATTACTAAGAAATTATTTACGAAATTTTAAAACAATTCATAAACTTTTTCTCTAAGGCAAATATTTCAATTCTGTGGAAGCCGCCATGTTGGTTGATTCTTAATTGTCAGTCTGAAGTGTGGTTATATTCAAAAATTGTTAAAGATGTTTTGATGTATTATATTGCAAGTTAATACTATTAATATATGGATGGCTTTCTATTTTTATGATAATAAACATTTAACACAGGTATGTGAAATATTGAAACTTATAATCACAAGGTTCCCAGACCTTGGTAGGTTACTTTGCTCGTTGGATTGATACTACAATATGGCTTTCAATGTTTAGGATATTAAACATTTAACATAAGTATGTGAAATGTTGAGACTTATAATCACAAGGTTCCCAGATCTTGGTAGGTTACTTTACCTGTTGGATTGATGCTATAATATGGCCTTGAATATGATTAGATCTTTGCTATGCGAATGTGTATTTTAATACTTTTATTTCAGCTAATAAATTTCTTTCTTTCAGATGGTTAGTTGGATTTTGTCTTTGTGTGTCTGTTCTTTAATATTCTTATTTAATTTTTGCTTGCAAATATTAACTTGAAAACCATCCATAGGTTAATTTATTTTCTATCTGTATAAATTTTGTGTTGTTCTTATAATAATTGATACAGCCGTTTTCTAGTGTGAACTAATAACTTATTAATATTTAACCAAAATCTTTATTTTCGAATAAGTACTTATACCTCAGAGCTGAGAGTTCTAAAACCATTTAAACTAAACTAAACCTATACATAAATCTATGAATATAGACATTATATCATTATAAATTAACTACTAGAACTTGATAGTGAAATACATGAAGAATTATAACCTTAGCGGAGATAAAAAAATAGTTTTCTTTTACACGAATCAATCCTTCTAGGATTGTAAAAATAGTATTAAATGTTCAATATTTATGTGTATGTATATATATATATATTTATCTGGATATTTATATGTTAACATGTCAGTTTGTTTGAAAGGTAAATAGTTTGAGATTAGACTGTTTACATAGGATGAGCTTTATAAGAACTCTATTCAATTATTTGTCTTATGTATTCATATAAATTTTACACATAGTAAGAAATAACTTATATACACACACTTCTAATCAAATGTGAGGTGACAGAGGTGTAAGAATTCCAATTTCAATCAATGAATTTTAGAACAACTGTTTAAGTATTTACATATATTTATGTATGTATTTGATAATTATTGTTTTCTTATTAATGTATTTCAACGTTGTCTAATTACATAAAAGATATTAGACTTGTTAGGTGGTTGTTACCTTTTATTAAAGATTTTAAACTTATAAACATTTAATTTAATTAACTGAATTTCATAATTTATTTTGAACTTTTAATAGTCCAATGGACTTTGCTGAGTTGATTTAATGCAACTTGTTTTCTATTTTTGATTACTTTATTATACTTTCTTCATTGATATTCATAACAGATCTTCATGTTATATCTTGAATGTATATAAAGGTTTTTAGTGAGTTTTGAACAATTAAGGATTTCATCAGACACTCTTTTAACTAAGATGTGGTTTAAAGGACTGATTAAATAATATTCACTTAATAAAATTTCTGAATTTCAACTGTGACTGACGCGCTATATTTTAAAAAAATTGAATTTCTAATTTTTTGTGGATAACATGTCAGTTTAACTGGAGTTATTATTTTACCAATGCAACTTATAGGGTCTATTCATTGGGGTTTCAATTTGTTTATGATCGTTTAAATATTATATATTAAATTTATTAATACAAGTTTATTTGTAGCGGAAGTGGATTATGATTTCATTATAATTTTCTATTAAAGCCATTATTTGTAGGTTTAGTATAGAAGCTTGTGGGACCTTAAGGAGCAGTTGTATTTCAGGAGCTGGAACAATAAACTTTATTTCTTTTAGGGTGAATTATGGATTCTTTTGTCAAATCTTATAAATGGAGACTTAAGGGAACTGTAAGCTGAATAATTGAATTCTAGGGTGGTTTGCTGCAATACTTTAGTGATTTTATGGGTAGAAAGGGGGTGTGTTTGTTTAAGTTTGTTCGATATCTAACTAGATTGATAATTATTTGAGTTTCAGCTGGAGTCTGGAGTATATTAGTTCATATTTGAAGTTTGCTTTTGGGGTTATACTATATCTTTTATTTAAGTATTTATGTATTTATCCTATGGAATTACATGATAACATTACACTATACAACAATCATGCACTCTATATGGGAGGGCTAATTGACTTTAGAAAAATTAAAGTTTATTTAATTTTATAGGTTTTTAATATTTTAAATACTTTCTTGTTGAGAGAGTCTACTTTGGCACTTGGCTTTGTTTGGTGCAAAAGAGTTGTTGATTACAATTTAATTTTTTATTAGAGGTTTCTTTTGATTAGTTATATTTTCTTAAACTAGCAGTTCTACTGTTATCAAGTGTGTATAAAATAGACATTTAAATATGATTACAAAATGAAGTGACGAGATGTTGTTGATTACAATTTAAATTTTATTAAAGGTTTCTGTTGATTAATTACACTTTCTTAAACAAACAGCTCTACTGTTACCAAATGTGTATAAAATAGGCATTTAAATATTATTACAAAATGAAGTGATGAGGGTGAAAGCACATATTGAAGGTTTCTATGAAGATTCAGATTAGGACCGGGTTTTATGAGCTCTGCAACCTTGGACTAATGGATTCACGACCCATTCGTTTATTGTGGCAACGTTCCCTTGGATAATTTCGTCAATTATCAAGGATTATCGCGCGTACAGCTTTTAAGCAAATTTAGTTTGTTTTTATAATATGTGTATTCACGAGACTAAAAATGGTTTCACATATTAAGATTAACTGAATTGGTAACTGAAGGTCTGGAGCCAGTTAAGCCGCGGATCAGCCTAGAGGCGCGTGGGCACTTGCTTTTAGGGATAAGCTACCGTGTTGTAGGAGGATCAATCGTATCAAAATTTGTTTTCTTTTACGATATGTGACTTCATGAGAGTCTTAGATGTAGTTAGGCCAAGTGGACTTGACTGAATTGGAAAGGATGATTAAAAATACCTACATTTGAGTATTGTTACCAAGGAAGGCATCTTTGATGCAGAGTATCACCATTTTATGTTAAATTCAACTTAAACTTTACTTTTACGGTGCTATGCTCTCATCTCTTGGGTGCTAGGGTCATTAGATGGATGTAGGGTTTTGCCAATTTACTTTAACTTTCAATTTCATTTTAACTTTCACGGCAAACCTGAAACCTGTCTTTGACAAGGGAATCTATAATATGAGTGAAGTTGTCTCTCGCCAAACTTTAATTTAAAATTTACTTACAATTCATAGAGAGACATTCTGAAACTCTTACTCTGACAATTTAGGGATGGGAATCTTACGAGATGTAGAGAGTATCACTATTTAAACTTCAATTAACATTTATCTTTAATTTACTGTGATATTCTTATTACTGCATCAGGGGAGGTCTCTGAGGTGACGTTCCTCATAATGACAATATTATTTGATATTTTGGAAAGGTGACTTTAAGATGAAATGTTCACTTAAGTCTTTTGGCTTTTCCAACTCATTTTACACACAAGGCACTCCAAACGGGTTTCTTTTAAATGGATAGATCGTACTGCTGGGAGTTTCTTGTCGGCTCTTCTCACCAGCAATAGTACGTTGTGAACCGACGCTAGTTTTAGATAATGTTTATAATTGATTCAATAAATATTAATTAAAAAAATTGGAGGTTCTTCTTTTATCTCGATATGAGCTCTTTTACTGATAGCTAATGCGGTGGCATAACAGAGAGGTGGTTAGGAGGGGTGCCTTACACAAAAATATATAATTTGTTATGAATCTACATTAGAATATCTTTTGGCAAAATAAAGGCACGGGCGTACTCAGGTGATGAGCTTATATCATGAGTAATACATTTATCATAATTCATAAAATGCATAGCATTTTACACTTACAACATACTACTACAATATTATATATATATATATATTTTACATCAACCTTTGATAGTCTTCCTGTCCTCTGATCGACACTCTTATATAACCTACCTTGTGAACATAGGGTTAACGGTATCGCGACGAGGGTTCCTGCTACTAGATGATTACGATTTATGGCCAATATTACAAGATTTATTCTATGAATAAATTTTATTAATTTCCACTTTATAAATTTTTAATTTCTCACTCTATGCTTCGGCTTGAGTATGTCATTCCATAGTCACTAGACTCAAAAAGGGGGTTCGTTACAGTGTTGTTTTTATCTGTCAATTAAATGAATCTCGACTCGCACTTGCATGGTTTTTTTGTGAAAGTTACAGTCTTGGGCCCCTTGAAAGAATTGATAGGATGAAATAAATTGATGTATAGAACAGATCTTAAGAGGATTTCGGCGTGGAACGCCATTAACAACACCAATATTTTAAATTTCTATTTATTGATTCAATTTGAACTTTGAACTCACAATAAAATGCAGCACAGATAACACAAAATCGTCAAACCATTTATTAAATAGGTAATTATTAAAATACGTGTAACAGTGATCAGGAAAGTTTGAAAATCAGATACAATTAGTAATTTATGTACTACAAACATCGAATATTGATGCAAACCTATTATAATAATTATTTTGTATTGTTTAGATCGATCGAAAGTAGAACATTTTAATACACCGACATAAGACAGCTGATTTTTGAGCAAAAAGTTTTGTTAAAAAAATAAGTGGTCGGCTCGTTAACACTTTTATATTTAAAAAATACACAGCGGATATTTGATGCGGGATTAAACTTACGTTATACAGTGAGTAACTTATTTTATGTAAATGCCGTACGATAAGCCACGGGCGGGCGTATGTCTGTGCGCTCCCTCCGACACATCTGTATCGATTCAACTCGATTTGGCCAGCCAAATCTATTTCGTTAGAACTCGATTCGAACCGAATTACAATCTGCTTGTTAACTCGATTTTAATTGTTATCTCGATTTTAGTTAAAATGGTAATTGTGATAACTTGGTTTGCGTTGAGCTATTTTCTCGGAAGATAATTAAACGGACCCAAAAGTCTTTTATGCCTATGATAGACTACAATACAAGTTCTTTAAATGTCTGATTAAATTTATTTTGAATATTATCGTATTAACCTATTCATTTTTAGTACATAAGACCGTCCACATAACCACTGCAGTTACGCAAATGTATGCTATAGAGCGTGTGTGACCTTCTAACCGTATCGGTTTGTAAAAAATACGATTTGGCCTATCGAAGTCAATAGCGCCATCTGTTATTTAAAACAGCAACTAGTATTAGTAGTGACAGAGAGCGCGCAACATACAACGCCGAGACGATCTGATATGACTTCATTAAATTTGTAGTTACGCCATCGCGCCCGTAAACAAATAGAAATTGTGTATATAAATTAGCTTATGTAACAAATAAGCTTAAATGTATAATATAATACTGAGGCAGAATTACATCTTAACTACGACGTAACATTAAGTATGGTACGTGGGATTAGACACGAGCGCAAGCCCTTACTTTATACGGACGAATGCGATATATAATTATATTTTGCTTTATATCTATGTATCTGACGCTAAAACATCTATATAATGTAATATTTTTTGTACATCTACTTATATATTATTCGTACATACACTCACTAAGCTTATTTGCTTCGCCTTAACCGCATACCCAAGGTGCGTCACAACCTTCTCGTCAAAACATTCACTTACGACCGATTTATGACTTTATCACCAAACCATGACTAGATAAAACGAAGCTTAGCACTTTATGATTTTTGTTACATCAAGAATCATATGTGTTAAAGTCGAGATTCGCTAAACACACGTTGAGTACACGGCGTTACACTTGGGAGTTGAGTATTGTCTCGCAGGCGAACCCGAAATAACATAAAAAATATTTTCAAAAACAGGAGCAAGAAACACATTCATACGATATATGCATACAACGGGTTTCTAAATTAATGTCAAGTATTTATGGAATGTATGACATCATTTATTTACATGTAACAAAAATTGCAAAGGCTGAAAAGGTTCACCTGCGCCGGCTTTGCCGCCCGTCCCATCGCTAAGTACACATCAATTATTAAAATATATTTTCGCATTTTATTACATAAAATTCACGTTATGTACTACCTACATTAGAAAAGTAAATGAAAGCGGGCATTTAAGAGTAAGTAATTTAGGTTCAAAATTTTGTACGCGGAGCCTATATACACAGCGTACCATGGACGTTTGTTCCACTTGCTCTGATGATGATATGCACTAGACCTATAAAACAAAACCACGGTTTAAAATCTTAATAAAACTGAGATCAATAATTCTAGAACATTAACGAAATGTATTATGAAGGAACGATACAGAACGGCTAGTCCATCATATCGCCAGAGCAACGGCTTCAAAAACTTAATTTAAAACTCGACTACGGTGACACTTATGAATTCTAGGACACTAGACAAAAACTTAGATCTAAACCTTAAGGAAATAATAAATATTTTGGTGCAAAATAATAACAAAAATAATAAATTCAAAAACCGTTTTATCACTTCTAAACCTTAACAGTACTGTTGACTGACCGCGTATTACGGCAAACCAATAAATATCCACTAATCACACAAGCTTTTTTTAAATGAATTTTAACAAAGGGAAATTGCAGGGTATGTCCAGCCACCAGCTTCGCGAAGTTTATGACCACATTTAAAATCACACACATTCATTCCATAAAGAATTACGCTGAGGATAGATAAGGTAGAGGGTATAAAAACACCGTCTCTAAGAGGCAATTAGCACACATCACATAGAATTTAGAAGTATACCTATTATTAGCAGTCGAGCAGTTCTTCGTAGGATAGGTTTTTATGCTCTGCCTAATAATTTAATCTGTGAATGCCTAATGTACAGTAAATTTGTACTTTTTGCTAATAACATAATCATTTCAGTACATATTAATGTTGTACCTGTTTTACTGCGGTACTAATTTTACTATAATACTGGCAGTTGTTATTGAGCATTTTAATGCTAAATTTATACATCGCACTAACTTTACTGATAGAACTACTCAACGACATAAATAAGCAGAAGAAATTCGAATAACACACCACAATATTACCGCAACCCGTCTAATCTCTAACTTGGATAACAGATGGCTCTATATCCAGAACGGGTCTTTAGATATTTTTAAATTTGGAATACGGATGGTGATGTATTCAATAGATTGATTTTAAACAAGGCGAGTCTGGTGGGGGAGCGCTGCACGGGGTGGAAAGAATGGATCTACTCCTTAACCTCGAAATACTTGTAGGTTGGGTTCTCGTAGCCGTTTATTTGCATATTAGCCACGTGCCGTTCTTCAGGAGTCGGTGCCACTGCGCCAGTTTGTTCAACCTGAAATTTTTAAATTCACAATTATGATTTCAAATAGTATTCTAAATAGTATACTTAGAAAGTTATGTTTTAAAAATAATATATTGTATTTTGAATTTTTATTTAATTGTTTTTGTTCGTAATTTGTTTTATTTAATTATTTGAATGCAAATCCATAAAAACCTTTAACAAAAATAGCCTTATCTCAAAAACTATAATTTAACCTCATATCCGTTCCATTTTCAAAATATTTTATAGGCTCCATTAAAAAAAATGTATTCAAAAAGCAAAAAGAAACATACTAAGCTTCAAAAAAATGCATTATAAATTTTCAACCAGTGAAATCATAAAGAGTTAGAAATAATTTATGTTAGACTGTAGAGGCGCGAGTTGTGCCCTGTACGCAGCCGAGCGAGACCCAGGCTTAAAAATGCAAAATATTTTAAGAAACCATTCATGTCATATTCACCGTGCAGCGCACGCGTCCCGGTTGGGACTCGGTCGTTCCAATCCCTAATATTTCAGTGGTTGCAAATAATTCCTAGTAATCTTTGGATTATACCTGTACGAAACCCTGCGCAGGGGGCGCACGATCACGGCGCCGGGCGACCGCAAGCGCAACGCATGCCGCAGCCGCCAGGGCGGCGCCACCGACGCATAGCGCGGGGTACAGCGCTCCAGCGCCGCCACTGCCGTTCAGACCTGTACCGCGTACTGTGTAACCCTGTACATAAAAGAATAGCAATATTATGTATAACTTGTGTTCTGGTGAAATTCTTCGATGACTAGTTTTACGGTCGGGTATCAGATGGAAATTATAACTATTCATACATGTGAAGAATCCAGAAAACGTGCTAGCAGTGAAAAATTCCACCCGAACTTACATACATAGGTACATCCATTGCAAGTTAAATAAAAGCTTGTAAAAAAGAAGATGCTAAATATAACCAATTATGATTGTCTGTATCCGAAACTTTATGGCAATTATTTTTAAAACGTTATTTGATGGGAGCTTCCCGCCGAAGTTTAGTTTTGCTTCTACACTATAACATGTGGCCGTTTAAAAATCATAAAACGTCTTCGAGGCCGTCAACACGTTACCAACACAACGCCGCTGGTCTTGCGTTGCGTTCACAAGCAACAGTTCCAGTGGGTCGTCTGCTTGTTGGCCAACTGGCAATTAATAGAACCTAACCAAGCGTAATTTATCGGAAAAATAATTGAATACATACAGGTTGGCTATGATGCAAGTCGCTCTTCATCGCATGAGCTGGTGGTGGTGGAGCACGTTCTTCCGCATGTTCCAATGCAGCTCGGAGGCCTTCTCCTTCACCCTGTAAAAACATTGAATTAATCCGGAACTAAAAAACATCCATAGTCTACTCTAACATTACGCCGCGCCACCACGCTATATACCTTCTAGTCCCTCCACGCGGCCGTTACACTTTTTCGTGACAGAAAAATCCTAATACACCCCGTCTTTATAGACGTTTCACTTCAAAAGTTGTGTGTGTGTGTAGTTCACAAGAAGTAGAAGTGAAACAAAATGTGACGAGGGGTGGGAGGGATTCTAAATTTCGTGATGTCACATTTCATATATTATCTAATTATATTTAAGCTTTAAAACACGAAATTTGAAGTATTAACGAAAACTTCAAAACATTTTCAACTCTGTCTAGTGCATAGTGTTTAAATAATTCAATAAGTCTTATATATTTATGTTTTTATTTCTTTTTCGTTTCATCATGTTTTAAAATCTCAACGGTTCCATAGAAGTTACACTTCAAAAATCAATGGCATCTATGATAGATCCCGATTAGATCTTCACACTTTAGAAGTACACTTTAACTTAAGCTTGTGTTCAAAAATAATTTTCTGGAACCATCATGCTATTTTGCAGCCATCTTAAAACTTCGTATTTAGTAAAAGTTCACACTCAGCCTTAGCCTAGCCTAGCCTTTTTCATACGAAACGTTTTTTTCCTTTAAGCCCCAATGTGATTTCAAATTATGTATTAGCATGCAGCATAGGTTTTTGAGCAGAAAAGTTATAGGCTTCAAATAGTATGGGAACTGACTATTGTTTAAAGTAATTTGTATATTCTAAATATGATAAAACTGTAATAATACTAACCTCGATGGTAGATCGTCGGCTGGTTGTTTCAATAGGTTCAATAGTTTCGGTTTCACTTTCTGGCACTTCAGTTATATTGCTCGTGAAGATTTCCTGTTAAATAAAAGTAGCTTAACTGGTATTAGGGCCACAAGAATTATGCGAATCAACTATTAATAATATCGCCCTTCAGAAATCTCAGGCCGTAAATTCGACCACACTTAGTCATCTAGCAGAAAACTATTTTGTAAGTCTTTTTTGTGAAAAAAAAATGTGTGTGTGCAGTTAACATGCAGTAGAAGTGAAGCTTGAAGGAATAAACTCACAAATATATATTATGTTTTATTTTGGTCCAAAATGTAACCTATGTTTAATCATCGGTCTTCTGGATTCTCTAACCTGGCTGCTGTACAAACTGCGCTGTAAAACGTATCTGTTCTCTTGCAGGCTTAATCCTATAGATTTATGTCTTTATCTCTTTTTAGTGTCGCTTTTTCGTTTCATATCGCAACGATTTTAAAGAAGTTTCACTGCAGAAATTACGGATGGACCCCACTGACCTAGTCAATTTCAAACGGCACAAATCCGTAGCCTCCTATATAAGGTTCCATATTTGTGCCATTTGAGAATTCTAGCTCATGAAATAGCGTTGCTAGCCCCTGACTCAGTCATTGGAACATGTGACGGAGCCAAAGTGTCGAAGCATATTATATATACGCCTCATTTTCCAAGGAATAGATGACGAGTTTTTTCGAATATTTGACATATTTGTGTACATGTGCAAATTTACACAAGGTCATCGGCATTTTTTTATTGCGTAAGTTCAGCAGGCAGGCAGATGGCCTGTCAGATGGAAAGCAGTTAGCGTCGTCTATGGATATATGTAACACCAAATGTGCTACCAATGTGCTGCTGATCTCTAAGGGAGACTGGAACCTGGTCGCTAATACCCGAATACAACTTAAGGTTGTTACCTTAGACCAGGAGTGGGAGCCATCTAGTGGAGTAATACCCTACCACTTGGCTTGTTTTGTCACCTATTACGAGGCCGCCCCGCTGCAGGAAATTTTATTCTTTCTCCGTTCGTACGACATTCCTAATTGTAAGACTAATGACACGAGTCCTTGTCATTGATATATGTATCCATATAAGTAATGAAACAGTACTTACAGTAGTAGTAGTCTCCTGGGTATGGGCAGCTCTAGTAGTCATATCATGGACGGAGACTGGAGCCAATGAAGGTGGCAGAGAAGCAGATGGCTGAACAGATGGTACGGGTGTTGGTGATGGTGCAACAGTAGTAGTTTCGCTTTCAGAGGGTTCACTTGCTTCGTCATCGGTCTCTTCAGTGTCCTTCACGCCATTTGATGTCTGTAATAAGAGTAATTTTTGTGTTGTGAACTGCAAGATAAATTTTTGGTGTGAACTTCATGCATGATAATTTGTTGCTGTTAAATTATCATGCATTTTAAATTTCAAAAATAACATTGGTTAAAAAATTTGCTTAGCTTGGGAATATACAATCTATTTAGACTATAGTAAATAACTTTCATTCCAAGAATCGCACCCGGTACCATTACGTTTCAGGAGTTAAGCGGGCAAAAACTCAGACCACTCTACCCTAGAGGCCGTCATTAATATGAATAATAGTTACAGGATAATAATGATAGTTTTTGAGCAAGTACGTGTATATTTAAAACTGAAATTAACTTTTTAGTGTGCGTCTTTTCAAGTTCCCACATGAATTCCTAGTTTGATTTCAGAATACTTTACTTTACTTTTTAACCGACTTCGAAAAAAGGAGGAGGTTCTCAATTCGTCGGGATCTTTTTTTTTTTGTTGCTTTTTTTATGTATGTTCGCCGATTACTCCGTCATTTATGATCCGATTTACGTGATTCTTTTTTTGTTCGACGCGGAATAGCTTCCAATTGGTCCCCTAAAAAATTTACATAGTTTGGCCCAGTAGTTTTCATTTTATGAACATTTTTCATGAAAATAATTTTCACTCCGTTCCATATGTACACCGATTACTCTGAGATTTCTGATTCGATTTACGTGATTCTTTTTTTGTTCGACGCGGAATAGCTGCCATGTGGTCCCCTAAAAATTTGACATAGTTTGGCCCAGTAGTTTTCATTTTACGATCATTTTTTTGTTCCCGGTTCTTGGGACCTATATTTTTTAAGAAGCGCGGCACCATTCGTATGTCCACCCATACATAGCTAGACACTAAAAAGTAACAAATATAAAATAAAAACTTCGTTTAAAAAAACCGACTTCAAAAACGAAAAAACTAAAATGTATAAAATAACTTATTTCTTAAGCTATTATTATTAATATATATTATCTAAAACATCTTGAAGTCGGTGCAAAGTAAAACATAAAAATTACTATATTTTGAAAATTACTAAGCACCGACTTTAAGATGTTTTAGATAATATATATTAATAATAATAGCTTAAGAAATAAGTTATTTTATACATTTTAGTTTTTTCGTTTTTGAAGTCGGTTTTTTTAAACGAAGTTTTTATTTTTTATACTAAACAAAATTGGTTGTACTGCTTTAAACTTCTTTTTCTCAACGTACCTTTGCTCGTTCGTTCTGGATATCTTGCCTTTGCCTGGCGCGTTGGTCCCTTTTGACACTGAGCTGCTCCCTTGCGGCCTGTTCCCTTTGTACTTCGGCCTCGATGCGGTCCAGGAGGAGTTCCTCAGCTTCAGGGGTCATTGACATCAGGGATACCGCCATGTCGTCCTTGGATTGCATTGACTGGAGCATACATTCGCCAATTGTGAGGCAGGAAAAAATTACAATATAAAATTTTAATACTTTAAAATGAAATGGAGTTTTTATAACTACCTTTTTTTAAATTTAATGTCGACAAACTGGATAATGTCCGAGGGATACTAACACAAAGATTAAAAGCCCACCCACCTGGTCTGATATTAAGATTACGTTAAAAAAAACATGATACCTGAACATAGTCTTCGATAGCAGTTCCAATGCTGGCATACAGGTGTGGTCGTCGGCGAAGAGCGGTGAGAGCCCGTTGAAGAGCACGATCAGCATCCTGTTAATTATTAATTACATGCTATTAATGTAATAAGTAATTAACTGTTTAAATTAATTAACAACTCTGACTTTTTACCTTCTCTTAACCGTTTAGGGCTCCCGACCCTATCTATCATTTTAATCGACAGCTTTATATATTATTATTTTTCTCGGCTCCATCCCGACGATCTAGATATGTCAGGGTTTGAATGCAGTTGATATCTTTATTTCTTTATTTTATCTTTTTTACTTTTTTATTTCTCTTTTTCTTTTTTATTGCTATATTTATTAATATCGTCTTAATTCTATTACAAGTGTCTTACTACTATTACATATTTATTGTTTCTAATAATACATTTTCCTTATTCTACATACACTTATGTGTTATTATATCTATTACAGTGTTATTTCTTTTTCTGTGCCTTCTCTTACGATCGGGTCATGACGTCTTTTATTACTATTTATTCTTTAGCTTATTTATTACTTACTACGTACTATTTGATAACTTGTTCAATATATTTTCATGCTCTTATTTATTCACTAGTTTGGTATTTATTTTATTGTTATTTTTACCTGTAATATAACTCCTTGTGGTATATATATATAATATATGTTCAAGTCGTTTGTTATCTATCTTTATTTCTTTTGATTACTATCTCTATCATTTTTATGCATAGTCGTATAAATTCCTCGTAGTGTTTTTTGGACATTAATTCTTCTAGGTTTTTATACTCGACGGGGACTCTTGTCTTACTTTCAAACTCATACCTAAGGCGGGAGTGCACAGGGCAATAGAAGATTATATGAGGTACCGTCTCGGGACGGCCCTCCTCGCATATACACGAAGGGTTCTCCTTCAACCCGAAGCGGTTCAGGTATTCGGAGAACCCTCCGTGCCCCGTGAATAACTGGGTGTGCACCCCCGAAATCCCTATGGATCTCATCTGTTTGAATGCCCTCGTGACATCAGGGAAAAAGAGCTTGGTGACAGATGCAGTTGACTCTTGACAATACCTCTGGTTCCATTCGCCAACGGTTCCGAGACGGATCTGCCGTTTGGCGAATGAAACCGGAAGTTTGTCATAGTGCGGTCGCACTTTCAAGGAAAGTGCAGCCGACTTGGCCAACTCGTCTGCCCGCTCGTTCTCCCTGATGTCTACGTGGGCCTTCACCCAGAAGAGATCCACGACCTTACCTTGTTTGCGACTACTCACAATATTCCGCCGAGCGTCGAATGCTAGGGGGTTCACGGAGCCCCAATTACAGAGCGCTTGCAATGCCGATCTACTGTCAGTATAAACGCCAAAGCTTCTTTCTGAGCTCCCCAGGATCTCCACCGTTGCCTTGTGTATAGCGAGCATCTCAGCCTGGTAGACCGTGCAGTAGGATGCCAACCTGAGCTTCCGGCATTTTGTCTCGGAATCATTATCCCAAAAGGATAATGATGCTCCGACTTGCCGATCGATCAGGCTGCCATCCGTGAAGATGCGCACCACCTGACGGCGTTGCGCATCCACCTGCCTCTGGTCTTCCAGGCAGTCGAAATCCAACGCTATACACTCGGCCGGATGGGGTGAGTCGACGTAAGCAGCCCTCACTTCGACCTCGCTGTCCTCATACGCTGGCAGCTGACACACCCCCCGCTTGACCTCATACAAGGCTGCGGCCTCGCGTATCCTGAGGTCAAGGGGGAGTATTCCAGCCATTGCCAGCGCGGAGTTCAGCGAGATCGTGCGGTATCCACGACATAGTTTTTGAGCAAAGCTCCTCTGAACCATGTTTATCCGCTTACGTATACCCAACTTCCTGGTGGCCCAGACGCTCGCTGCATACATAACAATTGGCTCCTGAACCGCTGTGTACATGATGCGTATGATCTCGGGATCAAGACCCCAGGAGACTCTTGCAACGCGAGACAACTGTTTGTACAAGTTTAATGCCTTCACACAGACCTTGGACACGTGGGAGTTAAACGTCAACTTGTTGTCTATTGTCAGTCCTAGGATCTTGATCTCGGGAGTCATGGCTATGTCCACTCCGCCCATGCTCAGTCTTGGTACATCAAATTTACGTTTATTCGTGAGGACCATGGCGCAGGTTTTCTGCGGCGCGAACTTAAGCTTATTTTTGATGCCCCAACTCTGAATATAGGCGAGAGCAGAATTAGCCTGCCTCTCTATCTCTAGTCCAGTTGCTCCGTCAAACACCAGCACGACGTCATCGGCGAAAGCTTGGCAGTAGTCGCGTCGTTTCGTCAGCTCCTTAAGAAGTGGATCCAGCAGCAAGTTCCAAAGGATGGGGCCCCCGATTGACCCCTGTACGCAGCCTTTGGACGTTGATCGTACCACCTCCTCCCCGGCGTATCTGAGCTTCACGCTCCTATCTCTTAGATAACTGCCCAGTATCCTCAGGATGTTGCCTGGGAAGTTCTCCTCGGCCAGCCGGACTCTGATCATTGGCCACCAGGCGCTATCAAATGCTCCCTCTATGTCTAGTGAAACCACGGTGATAATCTTCTTTTGTCTCAGCCTAAGGCGTAAGTGGTTCACCAGATCATAGAGGGAGTCCTCTGTGCTCTTTTGAGGCAGGAATCCGTACTGCCGGTTACTCAGCTTGGGGACGAGGTGCCACGTCAATCTGTTGATGATAAGTCTTTCCAGGACTTTGCCCATCACTGGCAACAAGCCTATTGGTCTCTACGATTTCGGCACAGTATATGAGGCCTTTCCCGGTTTCCTGAGAACGACGACTGTTGCCTGTTTCCAGGCTACCGGGAAGTGCCCCATCTCCAGGCATTTGTTGACCAGTGACAGGCAGAGCTGTGGATCCTGGTGTATGGCTTGCGCACAGATGTCAGCCGTGAGCCCATCGGCCCCCGGTGCCTTCTTTGGATTGAAGCGTGCAATCGCGGTGGTGAGTTCGTGCATTGTGAACGGAGGGTCATCTACATGATGACTTCCTGCTTCAATCTCCTCAGCTTGCTGTCTTATTGCGCGATGTTCTGCATTATCTTCTTCCGGCGTATCCACTGGATAGAAGGTTTCGACCAGAAGTGTGGCCGACTCCTTTGGATCCAGCTCTTTGCCGTCCACTGTTAGGAGCTCATCTTCCTCCCGCTTTTTGGTCTTCCCTATGACCCGATAGATGCCTTCCCAAAGGCCCTCTTTTTCTTGCTTTGTGCAGAACTCCTTCCACGAGCCGACTTTCGCTTTCTTTATATCCGCTTCGTAATTTTGCTTTACTCGCAGGTACTCCTCCACCGCACTCCGCCTTCGAGTCGGTGCTGTCCAGCGGATCCTCCTTTTCATTGTGACTACGTCCTTCTTCAACTTGGCGAGCTCTTTTGACCACCACGGGAAACTGTTGTTCTTTTTATTTTTAATCTTAGGGATAGTGTCGTCACATGTACGTATCAAAGTGTCAGTGTATTGTTCTATCTTTGTTTCTAGGTCCGTCGGTGTTGTCAGTATGTCTATTTCTATGTCATTTAAGTTATTTTCCTGCAACAGATGTCCCAATTTCTCATGAAATTGGGCCCCTTTGGCTTTCTTGTTATTGTAGACTCTAGTTGTTCTGGACATGGCAATTGGTAGGGGTCGTTCAGTAAGAATTTGGAATATAATCGCGTTGTGGTCTGAGTTCACCAAGCTGGTGTCAACTTTCCAGTTGCGGATGGTATGGAGGATCTGCGCGGAACAAGCTGTAATGTCCACGAAGCTGGTAAGTAACTTCCCACCTCGCACCGTATCGAAGGTCGGGGTGCTCCCCTCGTTGAGCACCTGCAAGTCTAGCTCGTGTAGGAGTCCGGTGAGCTTTTCACCTCTGGAGTCCTCTGTGGGACTCCCCCACCATGCACTCTTGGCATTTACGTCTCCGGCTACTATTATTCTCCTGCTTCCAATATTGCGGATGATCACCCGTAATTGTGCCAGGTAGGGTTCGATGTTTGTATCCGGTTCGAAGTAGACCGATATGGCCACCAGCGACCAGGGGCCTTTCCCAACTTGTAAAGTGACTATGTTGTCCGTGGTATATTTCGGTAGTAGGACTGCGTCGATATTTTGGTCGAATACCACGATTGCAGCTTTGACAACTTTGCTGTCGGATTTGTTGTTCTGATGACAGCTTTATATTAGCATCATTTTTGCAAACACATCCAATTATCTATCGAAAATCGTTTTTTAATTTTGATAGACTGACTACATTAAATTTTCTTAATATTTGATTTACTGATAGGTTTCTCTATTGATAGAAGTAAAATTTAGTGCATTCGAAAGTAATTAAATTATTATTTAACTCAGCCAAGAAGTGTTTAAATGCTATATATATATTAAGTAATACCTGTAATCTGTCTGCGGCACTAGCCCGTTCAGCAGCAGCAGCTTCCCGTCCTGCAGCAGCTGCTCTTCTCCAAGCAGCCAAAGCTCCACTCCTTTCAGCAGCGAGAGCACGCACTAGGCGTTGGAGGCATTTCTGGACACGGTGGGCCTATGTAAAAGAAAGTGGAATTATTGTATTGTATAAACCTTTATTTCATCGAGGTGTAATCAGGTACGAACACGCTATTGTCCAGAGATTATAGTATAGAGTAGTGTTGGACTGCATAGGTCTCAGTTCTATAAACAGAATCATCCTGATCACCAAGCCTTTTTTTGTTAACGCTGGAGGATTGCATTTGTGCATCCCCACGGGTTCCGGGGGAGGCCACCGAGGAGCAAGGAAGACATTGCTCCCTATGACACTTGCGACAGCTCATTGAGCCGCTTCCTTAACTTTATAGTTACCTACTATAACAAGAGATATTCTACTGTTTATATGTATTCTAGTGTTGCAGAGTTAACTTGCAAACTTTTAGGTTATGGCGTGAACTCTTGAGACCTTAAGTCATTCACACATAATATATACACAGGCGTAAAATTACTCAGCTTGGGACCATAAAATAAAATAAATTTATTCATAGCCATAGTACATACTTAAAAATAAAAAACGATTACTTTGTGCAGTCCGTCAGGTAACCAAAATCCCGAGCTAGGATAACCTGTAATTTCCGGATAACTTTGGCAACTTTCGGTTGCAACAGAACAAAATATGTCTGTGTTTCGAAATAAATAAGAAATATCCATAGTCGACGGTAACAATTTGCATAAGATGGACAATGACCTTGTTAAATTGAGTCTAGCAGTAAAAATAGTATACTTACGTTTGGTGGTGTGTCCCGGAGTGATCGGGTGTAGCAAGCCAAGGCAGTCCGTCTGCGTTGAGCCAAATGAGCTAAAACTCGCTGTTGATGCAGAGCAGCCAAACGTCGACGTTCCGCTACGCCCTCTTCTTCCAAAGACTGAAGAAGTACAATAACTTTTTAGAAGACGGTAAACCTCAATAATATTACAATCGTTTTCAAAGACAGATCCCTTCATATTTTTGAGTTCATATAATATAGCATATGGCGGTTCCGCTCCAAAATCGTGAACAAAAAATTGACATATAAACAAAGTCACTTTTATGATTTATAGATTTATTTTTATTTATCTATTCCCCGTCTATCTGGAAACTACATAAATGACCAAAGCCACAAAACTACCACTACTACCAAAACTATCAATACGACCAAAATAACCAAAATGACGAAAATGGCAAATCACAGAAAAAAAACAAAACCTATCCTAGTTTCTGGGACAACCTTTACATAAATCTATCCCATTATTAGGGATATAAAGTATCCCTTGTTCATCCTCGGTATTAAAATTACATATATACCGAATTTTAGCCAAATCAGTCCATTAGTTTTTCCTTGAAAGACCAAAAGACAAACAGACAGAGTTACTTTCGTATTTATATGAATAGAGATTTTTTGTACTTTCTATTATTAAGTTATGAACCATAACGACTGCAGTTTGCAGTTCATTCCTCCTTTACTATCCTTTGTCATATTTTTTGTGGATAAGGTGAGGGGTTATACTCGTAGAGGTCCATACATAACCTGCTGCCAGTTTACTTGAAATTATTATGTAACGAGCATGTGCTACATTCACAAGTTATGTAAAACCGTATTTAAAAAGAAGAAGAAGTTAAAGTATGTAATGTTTGGTGAATACTTATGACAAACAATAAAATTTACGGGAATAAAAATTGAGAAAGCACAATTTGCTTACTTGTACATTAGCCTGGAACTTGGCAGTCATGCGTTGGCGGAAGGTCTGCGCGGCTGCTGGGTCAGTGTTCATCATTTGCTGGTAGCTGTCTTCCAATTCGGACCATTCTTTCATCACCTTAGTGATCTGTATTAAATTAGATTATTAGATTGTACAATTTTGACAATACTCTTATGTAATACGTACTCTTTTAGATATATGTACCTTTTCTCGATGAGTCTCTTCCAACCTTTGTTGGGCGTCTTTGTAACTCTGATGCTCAGTCCGAGGGTCGAAATGAGAGAAGTAAGGATCGGAAGTAGCCGTGGAAGCCTGTAATTAAATTACTGCGTTTAGTCTCTTAGAATATTGCTATTATTAATATTAATAAATCGACCTCCATTAAGTAATTGGATAAAAAAAGTAATTTTTAATGTGGAAAAAAAAGTGAATTATTTACTTTTTTCTGGAAGTTAGCGAGATGTTTTAAATTTTAAAGTTTTGCTGAATTTACAAAATATCATGTCTTACGGTAGTAGTAGTGGAGGCCGTTGTTGTAGAAGTGGTTGTCGTTGAAGGTACGGGTGAAGATTCGAGTCGTGGCCAAGCGCTATCATCAGCATCGGTGTAATCATCATCCTCAGCGTCATCATCACGAGATAAATCTGCATCCTCATCTTCATCCATATCTGAAACATTTTAAGGTTACAGCTTTCTTTAGTTTTTTTTCGCCTCTAGTATTTCCATTAGTACTTTAGCAAGTACCGAATTTTTATTATTTTTTCTTGTAGTTCTGTCAAAAGTTTGTAAGGAAGATTCGCCATATCTGATAAGATCATCAGTTGCATTAGAATATTATTTTTTGTTTCAATATAGCATTTTTGGATAGTAGTGTATATTTTAATAGATAAAGAAGTTATATATTAGTTTTTAAAATTGTAGTCTACAATATTTAAACTAACTTCAAAACATCACGAAATAATATCAAGCTTTTTGTACCAAGTTTAATTATATATAGAAATATGGTATGAAAACAGTGTGAAAACTTATCGTAGTTTTACCGTCATCAGTATCATCGTCATCATCGTCGTCACTAAGGTTCAAGGTGTCGTCATCATCATCATCGTCAAGAGCATCGTCGTCATCAAGAAGGTCGTCGTCACGTTCGTCCATTGCTGCCGAAGCTGCCAGCATCTCTTCACCTCCAGGGCTTACAGGTACTCCAACATCCATTGGCTTGTGCATTTTCACGTTTTCTGCAATAATCAGGATTATACCTATAATTATCATTATGCGCAGAGCAACATATTATTCTCATAAATTGCGACGTAATTGGTGTTTTGAGGTATTAAATAAACGAAACACAAATGTCTAGTTTTATTTTACATCGTAAAATCAGATGTATAAAAATAAACAGAAGGTACGGATATTAGTAAATTTGCGAGCTAGAATCAGCTCTAATTTTTAATAATACAAAAATCACTTAGTTTGGAAATATATTACGCGTGGGATATTTATAAATATACTTAATATTAAATTTGTATCTTAGGATATATTTTAGATTTTCGACGTAAGAGTTCTAAAGTTTCTTACCCTTAAAATGTTTTGGGCAGCAGACAAACTCGACTCCAGAGAATAGGCTGATTCCACAGGGCAAGAGCATGGCGAAGGTCCTCAATCTTAACCCACGTTGCGAGCAAGCGCGTCCGGCTGTTGCGTTCCACCTCGCGAACTGCCAGCAGCGGCTCTGGTTGTGGATGTGGTCGAAGAGGCAGCTCTCAGGCACGAGCAGCGCGTCCGATTGGAATGGACCTTCTGCCCACAAATGTTTGTGCAGTTACCGTTCATATACGATGTGCTCAATTAATACTACAAGTATAAAATATAGAGAAATCTAAACTAAACCCGTCCAGTCCCACCAGACCGCTGTTGCAGTTCCATATTGATATGTTAATCAAAAATTCTTTCAGTGTACCAAATAAACAAAAACTCTCATTAACAAAGTAAGTATCAATACAATATATTGTGTAGAATATAATTTCTAGCTAATTGATAAAGAACAGGTTCAGTATGGAGAAGTAAAATACAGTGAAACATTCTTAGATTAGGTAAATGAAATTTTCATTATTATATTTTTTTGTTTAATTCAGTGAAGGAAACTTAGCTTATATTATATTCTACTTACTCGTATAATCCCTTAAGATTATAAGTAAATTACTGAGCCTAGATAATCGAAGTAAATGGGTAAGGTTCCTAGAAGGCTGGCTACGTTACTTCGTTGAATCGCAATACCGATCGTTTGTCCGAAGTAGTAACCAGCCCTCTGATCTTCAGAAGAGTCAATAAGTAGTTTTGAAATATCGCTGGCCCACTATTACAAGTTTTATGTTAATTTGATGAATTCGTTCGTTATTCCTTTTCGTTGATAAAACAACATAGGACCGCGTAATATTTGATATTTTGCAGAAGTGCTGCCATCTAGTCGTTTATTTTTGCAATAAATAGTAGCTAATAACACATAGAACCTTGTAGTATTCATAATTAAATAAGTGATAAAATTGTAACATAGAACCTTATAATAGTGAGCCAGCGATAACTTTGTAGCAGAGGCTCCTCGCCTCAGGAGCCCACAGTCCAAACGTTTCAACAGCAAACGGCACAAACATACAACTCTCACCGAGGGTTGCATATTTCCGCAGCTTGAGTGATTCAGCTGTTTCCGCTGCCGAACCGGCCGCGGCCGCTCTAGACTTACTTTTGTTTAATTTAAATTTACTTACTACTATACTATACTACTATACGTTATACTATACTTTATTTGTAGTGAAAAATTTAAATTTGTACCTTCATAGTTTAAATTTAGTTCCTATATTATATCGTATGACAAACTATTATAATTGGACCTATTACATACCAAGACAACGGAAAGGTTTCACCCATCGTGTGACTTTGCATTTGGCCGCATTGCTTGTGCCCAATTTACACCAGTTGCTCACTTTGACGTAGTGGGATGCTTCGACGATGTTCGTGATATCGTGACTTGGATACACCTGGAAGGGCAGTATAAAGGTATTAATTAACGACAAATGAACACTTAGTTGGTTTATGGTGGGGACTTAAGGATATTTTGCTATGTAGTTCCTATTAATTTTAATAAATGTGATCAAAACTGAACCATGAATGACGGTGACCTAGGCTCAATATTCTACTTACAGTCTTGAAGGATTATAGGCAGAATACAATAAAGCTAAGTTAAGTTTTCTTTACTGTATTAGTTTATGGGAACTGCATACGTCTAGTCCTCGCAGAGGACAACGAACTACTGCCTAGCGCAACGCGGGAGCGCACATATTAATAGTTGTTCTATCTCGCGCGCACATCATCCGTCCTGGTCACACATTGTACTAGCTGTACGACTTGTTGATATCTGTACTGAAGGTTACCGTTTCCATAATAGATTAGTTCACTTCACATCAGCACTCGACAATGAATATTACTCTCTACCATCTGAAGTATCATTTAACTTCTACCTCTCGCTGTCACAACTTTATAATAACACCATACAATATATGGCCTTCGAATTACTTAAGGAAACGGATAGCACCTATACCCCCCATGCACGTTTGACACATCGGTTATCTCGACGTGCAGCTTTTTTATGATTTTTCCTTCACCATTGGATGGTACCGTAATTGTAACACTATGCAAATTAGGTTAGAAACTGCCTAAGTGGTTTATGTTTTTCCGGCTAGCATTCGAACCCGCGCCCTTGAGATCGACGCAAGTAGCCACTAAGCCTAGCACGGTTAGAATTGAACCATAATTATAGGATATGACTGCTATTAACGATTACCTGTTAAGCCTTTGCGAGCTGTCACAAAAACTCTACCTTCTGGCATCACTCAAACAATTTGGCTATCGTTCTGCTTGAAGATTATGTGAAAACTTAAATAGTCATAGATATTTAACACCGGTTATATACACGTATCATGCAGAGCCATACCTTATCCATAGAATACGGTGACGAAGGTTCAGCATTCAATTTATGTATTCAAAAGTTATTCATAGAATAAAATGCAACGCCGGAAAATTAAAAATGACAGTTGCATGAATAAAACAGTTGAATTTTTCACTTTGGAATTTATTCAAGTTACAATTTATTCGACTGATAACTTTTATCTGATGATTGAAATATCGCGCCTTGGTCGTAAGGGGACAGACGCTGAGAATAATATAATATAAACATAATTATATAGAGAATAACTCATTTCCCACAATAGTGCTTGCTATACTGACCGGGGCTTGTCCTTAATATAATACACCTTTCGCATACTTACAGGCACACGCACATGCACACACAAACATGCTTTTACACATGTTAAAATTCACGAAAGTTTTATTATTTTACACACTCGCAATAAACATTTACCTAAGTTCCTACTTTATATACTCGCGTTAACATCCGTCTATACAAGTTTATACGGCAGTACAATATCTCACAAATTTTGTAACAGATCTACCCACTTGTGAACATAAAATAAATCATTGTATTTACGCATTATAGGAAGGAACTAACACCTATAGTACAGGCTTTGCCTAGTTTAGGTGTTAGTATCCACTAATTTTATTAATTATTTTTAGTTATCCTTAGTTATTAATTACATTTACCTGTTTTATTGTAATAGAACTTTATAGCACCTTCTGTTATTGTTGTTACAATGCTGTGGTACCTAATAAACTATTATTATTATTACCTCAATACTAAGGGCAGCGCTTGCGCATACCACACTATCCTGCGCATCGAGGTAACCGATGTGTAATTATCGTCAAGCGTGGTGGGTATACTCTCCGTACTTCTAACATTCAAATTCAAAGCCCAAATTCAGCAATGACACGTTTATGGGTTCATATTACTGTTGAAAATCGAGTTAATTCGATATTTATGTTACAATGCACATAACTATTATACGTTGAATCACTACTCTCTTATGTAAAATCGCTTCGTGGAAAAACTGTTTTGTATGTATTATGAACACAAATATAAATATACTTTATTTCACAAATCAGCCGATAAAATAATTCTCATGACATTTAATTTAATGGTTTCGATGGCTTGTAAAAATAAAAAATATTCATTGACATTAAAGTGCAAAATTTCCAGCGCATACTACTTTTAGTGTTATTAAAGCCTCGGAGAAGACTCGTTGTTAATTACACGAGAAAACTGTTAGCTTAGGAGCCAGTGATCGGCTACCTGTATGTATTTGACCAGACCTGAGGTTTTGTACATTGAAGCACCTATACCTACCATGCATGGTACGGGGACTCACTAAGCTCTAAGTGGTGGACGCAATGATATTGTATTTTATACAATGTCATTGGGTGGACGCGATGAGCGCTGATGTAAGACAGTATCGATTTTCGACGAATTTTAAATCCATTTGACCAGGGCTGCCGTTTTGATATTTGAAAATATAGGCTTATCGGAAAATAAGAATGGCAGACCATTATCGCGCGGATTTACCTATGGCAGACAATTTTGAATATACTAACAAAAATTTAAAGTAATTGACCAGATCTGCCATTGATATATTTTGTTTATTATAGTCTTAAAAACGTATATTGATCTCGGCAGACGTCTACTTTGTGTATACACATCAATAAATAATAAAATCTTAGCTACTACCCAGTCAGATGTACCTATATGTTTTCCGTTCGCTGTTTTACATCAATATAATTTACTTGCGATTTACTTTATCACTGTATTTACAGAAATTAATATTTTTTATAATCTATATGCTAAACTTCATTAGTTAGATAATATAGAAGTGATTTGTTTTTGGAAGAATCATAAATAATATGGTATAATGCTGACAAAAAATATTGCCATTTCGTCAAGACAAAAATTAAGTGCTATATAAGTTTAACAAAAATTTCATAAGTTTAGCATATAGAATATAAAAAAAACATTTATTTCTGTAAATACAGTGATAAAGTAAATCGTAAATTAAATTGATGTAAAACAGCGAACGGAAAACATATACATCTGACTGGGTAGTACCTAAGATTTTATTATTTATTGATGTGTATACACAAAGTAGACTTCTGCCGCGATCAATATACGTTTTTAAGACTATAATAAACAAAATATAGCAATGGCAGATCTGGTCAATTACTTTCAATTTTTTTTGTATATTCAAAATTGTCTGCCATAGGTAAATCCGCGCGATAATGGTCTGCCATTCTTATTTTCCGATAATAATAAGCCTATATTTTCAAATATCAAAACGGCAGCCCTGGTCAAATGGATTTAAAATTCGTCAAAAATCGATACTGTCTTACCTCAGCGCTCGTCGCGTCCACCACTTAGAGCTTAGTGATTCCCCGTACCATGCATGGTAGGTGTGCTTCAATGTACAAAACCTCAGGTCTGGTCAAATACATACAGGTAGCCGATCACTGGCTCTTAAACTATGTACTTTAAAATCACTTTTCGAGAGCAAAATCCAAACCTGTTTAACAGGTCTTATACGAACGTTCTTGCTACGAAAGTAAGTTAATTGCCTGCTAAGTGGCACAAGTAATGAGATTAGTTTTAAGCTTGTAAGTCATATACATTATTAAGTAAGGACTACAAGATCTGTTTGTTTATTAATCATGGTCAAGATAATATTTTTTTTCAAGCTTTTAAATCTAAACAGCTAAAGGAAATATAAAAAAGAGAGATTATGTCCTTTGGAAAGATATATACCTTTTTTGTGTTAAATAACAACGAATGAAAGAATTTGATAATTCATAAAAAATTAAAACTAGGTACAAAAACTGTTGAATAAAGGTTGCCCTTATCGCTTAAAAGCGTTATCTTCGAGGCAACCCCCTATACCAAGAAAAATCTTAAATGAAATCAAAAAGGTTATAATATATTGAAACATTGAAAATATAAATAAACTAGCCGTTCAGCAAACGTTGCGCTGCTCTGAAAAAATAAAAATCTAGGACCCGATCCCAGGGCCACCTACCGGTTCCGATTGTGAATCTAAGCCATCCGGGGACCCACTCAAATACACACAAAAAATGTCATCAAAATAGGTAAAGTCGTTCTCATGTCATGGGCGTACATACATTTCTACGATTCATGTTTATTTATTGATTAAGGTTCACATACTATTAATCAAAGAAAGGTTGGGGCTTAAACTGCGGCGCCATCTATTTGATGTTTATATAGTTAATATATTATTAGGCTTGTGATAAAAGTAAAATATGGGTTTTAGCTTTGCATTTGTGTTTAATTCATTCAGAAAGCAAAACATAAATACGGACTAAGTCACAGGTAACTAGTACATATCTTCTTCTTGTGATGATATATATAAAAATGAATGTTTGTCTGTATGTCCTTTATAGAATCGTAAACTATACATTTGATCATGTGATGATCTTTAGCAAAGTTGTTGTGCTTGAGCCAGAGAAGGTTTCTGAGTTAGTTCACAATTGGACCCGGTAGGTGGCGCTGCTGTCGGCATATCGATTGAAGCTTGTCCGGGCAGAACGACGTCTGCCAGGACAGCTAGTTATTTATAAAATAAAAATCTCGTTTCTTCAAAGTTATATTGTAGACTAAAGTTATCTATCAAGTTATTAACATCAAGAGTAATATTATGACTGTTGAGGTATTTGTGAAGTGTGTGATAAAGTCAAAATCAAAATCTAAAACCAAGCCCAAAAGATTCGATGTCTTCGATGTCTCAATGAGGACCAACATCTATACGTAAAACAATTTTCAGATTTTACTTTTAACTATCAAAATTTATTCATCACATGGTTTCACTACTTAACTTTCTTTTGGATTTGTTTCTGCTTATTTTAATATTAATCCCGTTCAATGAATTTCACATAATAATGGAGTTAATGTACGTATAAAACTGAATAGTTTATTAAAGCTGGATATAATGCAATTATGGGATTTAATTTACTCGGCGCAAATTACTCTGGTGCCCGATAATGGAGCAAATAACCGCGGCCACGGTGCATATTGCATTTTCATACATACTCGTAGGTGCTTGTGTGCAATTTAGATATTGGCTCCATTGCCGAGATTTAAGGTTCAGTAATGCTTGTATGTGAATTAACATAAGAGTTCCATAAGTTCGTTTATGCGAGTGAAGCGCGAGAAAAGCTACGTTACCTTTTTGCAATAATCAAGAATTTCCATCTTGTCCTTCAAGCAATTGTGAGGCTTGGTGGTGAGGTCTGGGGTCCACCGGCCTGCTGCAGACATGTATTGAGGGTGGTAGGTTCCACCTGCCTCGCAGAGTACAGCCACTTGGGGCTCCGCACCGCTGCTTGCCTGAAAGGAGTAAAAAGCTAGGTTAAATGTTTATAATCATAAATTAAGGGACATACAATTCAGTATAATAACAGCACATTGCAGGTGAACTCACAGTATACCTGTTAGGCTTTAATTACTTTATTTATGGGGGTTGGTATACGCTTCTTCAATAAGATTCCGAGTGATATGTTAGATCTGCCTTTCACTACATTAAAAACCAAATTAAAAAGTATCTTGCTAAAAAAGGGATACTACACTATTGAAGAATACTTAAATGATAAAACTTCATTTACATAGCAGCTCGCTCGAACCTCTTATACAAGAAAAATATTTATTTCAAAAAAAGAAATTAAAAACTATTATACTGTTCTTTTGTACGAGTATAACGTTTTTATCTTGCCATACTTGTAAGGAATATATGGAAATATGATGAAAAAAATGTCTTATTGAATATGCACTGTTTGCTACAACTCCATTAATTCTTCAAAAGTCATTCTGTAACATACTTCTTTATAAAACTTAAAAAAAAGTACTTGAAATATAAATGGAACAAGAAATATAAAGAAAATTAGTTGTTAGCTAGACATGTTGCTGGGGAGTTCCTTGCCGCTTCTTCTCCTAACATCAATAACATAAAAAAAATATTAATTTTAACCTTTATGTAGAACCTTCAAAAATTGTTCTCCAATGAAACTTATTTTGAATAAAAACTTTTGAATTTGAATTTAGTATCTTACTACTGCTTAAAATTGGACATAAACACTGTATGTACAATTAATGACAACTTTCTACCAATAGTAAAATGATTGCATAGTATTATGATATAGAAACCCGAAAACCAGATTTCACACATAACACTCAATGCGCAATTTTCCTCACAAAATTTTCTTTCACCATATTTGGTTAATGATAACTAATTTTTTTTGGTTCAAAATTACAGCTCAGTGACAGTTCTAAAAAACAAACCTTAAATAATCGATAGAGCGTCAAATAATTATTTTTATGTAATGACCTAACGTTGAAAGTACCTGCAGCCCATCACTTCACACCCCAGTCACTCACACACCCTTGTTGCTTCTCGCCAATCTTGTACGGTTTTTTTGTCCCATGCAGAGAGTGGCGAGTCACCCCCCATCATCATCGTTCACTCAGACGCCCAAGGTCCGCTTTCCTACTTTTTCTACTACATTTCGCACGCTCTTCAGCAGATTTATCCATGTTTCACGAACGTTGCGACGGGTAGTCTCCATAGTCCCCACAGTCCCAGATCCCTAGTTCCATTACCAATTCACACAATCACACAAAAAATATCGGACTGTTGGGAGTCCGATATTTTTTGTTCTCATTTCCCACAATAGTCCTACACTAACCGGGGCTTGTGCTTGGGTGTATTTTTATATAGTGTTGACAGGGATAATCGCCGGTTATTCTCACACCACATTAACATTAAATTTTTCAAAGGGCCTCTACGTGTTGGTCTTCCCATGGCCATGGCAAGCCCTCCAAAAATCCGAGTTATCTTTATGGCCCGTGGCTATAGAGACATACAAGAAAATAAAAATTTTATTTCAGAAATAGATGTCATTTCCATATAAAATATATTTAAAAATTTACATTAGAAATTAACATACTAAAAGCTAATTAATGGGGTATTTCACTCGCGTCATTACTTAAAGATAAATACCACAATAAAAATATAATTATTGTGAAAATTATTTCTCAAGGTGTAGAGCAATGCATATAATTTCTTTAGGTATTTATAAACGCATTATGTTTTGACTAGACTACCACCCCGTCTAGACAAAGCTCCCGGCTGCACCGCGGAGATGTCCAACATGTCTGAGCCAGGCAATTACATTTCTCAATTTATTTTGGCATTAAAAAATAATACCTTTTCACTTTAATACGGCACGTGCGTTTTATTATTTTAAAGAAGACGAACGAGTGAGAGGCATTACTCTCAAAAACCTCTTGTAGTTCGTTTTCGCCCGATCGCCCGAAAGAGTCAATGAAATTTTAGGTAGAAGAAAGAAAGAACAAAAATTTCTTTAAAACTACAATAATAATAATCAATGTACCTGTTAATCGTCATACATTTTTGAAAAAGTAAGTTAAAAAAGTGAAGTCCAGAACAAATGTAAATGTAGTACAATAATATAATAGTTCATTTAACACAACAATAAATCGAATATACAATGAAAAAGGAAAAAAAAATGCAAAAAAACAGGCTAAGAAAATTTCTAAACCGAAAACGTCCGACGAAAAACGTTTGAGAATAAGGCCTCAGATCCGTTAATCATTTTTGATAACCTCTCATTATTTTTTCTATAATTTCAGTAATAAATACTAATCAATACTATATATATACTACTATTATAAATCCGAAAGTTAGGATGGCTGTTTGTTTCTCAATCACACCAGAACGGTCGAACGGATCTGAATGAAATTTGGCACAGAGATAGATTATAGTCTGGAATAGCACATAGGTCAACTTTGTATCGCGGTAAAATGTACTGTTTCCGTGGGATAACATTAACGCGAGTGCGGCCGCAGCCAAAAGCTAGTGATTACAAAACTTCTTCAAGGTCTGCAACGCGTACATGACGCTCCTATAGTGGAATTATTTTGTGCGTGCAGTTTCGGTCATAAATCAAACTCGGCCTCAGCCCGGTTAGGGCGGTGAGCATGTTGCGCGGGCGCAACGCCATTATCGATAAAATCTCATTCTTATCAAAGAAAGATTATCATTCTTATAAAAATCATTATTAACTTTTTTGCTGCTAATTTTAAACTTAGATATAAATATTTATATTTATTTTTAATATAACTTGTTACATTCTTAACTTTTGTATGTATAGTTTTTTAATACATAAATACCTAATTAATAATTTATTTTAAATCATTATTATTCTTATTTTAATACATACATTGTTTTATCAAATTTTTTTTCTTTCATTTTTATCACTAACCCACAAAATGACAAAACCAAATACACTATCGATAACGCTTATCGACAACAATAATGCGCAATCACTATGCCCGCCCATAAGGCCCGTGAGTGGAAGAGAGAGCGAAATACTCCAATTATTTATGACTCAAACTGCACGGACAAAATAATTCTACTATAGTGTTGCAAACGTTCATAGGAGGCATTGACCACTTTCCATGTCTGGCTTATTGGTAATGTTGTTACACGTCAATTGTTTGTATTGTTTTCTAATCTGTAAATGAATTACTCAAAAAAAGTGCTTGTCGTTATTATCTATACCTATGGGAAAGCTTACTCATTTTTTTTTCTTTTGACATAATTTGTTTATTTATTACCAAAGCTTATTTGACATGTTTCTGAATTAGAATATATATGTAAAATTAATTTAAGTCATTTTAAATACCACTATGAGGTAGAATGGACTGTGCATTTACAATTGCACTACAACTGTATAAACTATATTCTTGCAAATAAAGATGTTAAAACTCAACACTCCCTCGGTAGCATTGAAGTGCTACCGAGGAAATGTTGAATGACATGACTTCGAATACGCAATAAAATAAAAAAATCATGAAAATATCTACAGCGAAACAAAAACGAACAGGGCAATAACCAGTTGCCATTATTTTATAATTTAAGTTATTATGAGAGACCTTATTTAATCAAATAAAAGCTAGTTGCAAAAAAAGAGTGCGTGTAACGTTCACACGCGATTGAAGTAAAACTTTTTTACTAATTATTTTTCTTTTCAAATTTTTTAGATTTATATGTTTATAAACTATCTATTGACATAAAAATATTTGAAAACCGGATGGTACAGAAACGTGACGCCATATTGCCGTAACGGACTTCCGTTGCATTGTCGTCCAGTTACCTCCTAGTCACGCCTAAAGAAGTTTTACTTCAAATAACAATATATATGTTACGGTAAATCTGATTAATTGAAAATTATTAATAATTATCTATTATTATTAATAATAACCGAAAGTCGAGGTTAAAGTGATAAATTAATCACATTTGTCGGTTTTTATTAATAATTTAACCCTAGTAGTGATAAATGTAATAAGTGGCCAAGGGTTGCGGGGCGGGGCGTTGTGTGCGACGTGTTGGATATCATTTGTTAGACATATTTACACTTGAGATATAAAATTAATTTTGGATGGTTATAAAAAAAATAACCACGAAGGCTAAGGCGGGTGCTCCGCTTCGCTTCGCACCCGCCTTAGCCTTCTAACCTATATTAAAAAAGTTCGAATTTGTGCATAATAAATAAATGTGCCGTGTTTCTATACCCATAATTTTATAATCTTTACCTATACCTACAGACTGTGTTTAATATTATAAATAAATACCTGCTGGTCAAAAAAAAATGGGTTTTTCATTTATTTTATAACTTTTACCAATATGTGTCGTGAATTATTAATAATTACTACCAAAAGTAATAAATTTCGATCGTTTATTCACATTTACCAAAACATGTGGTTATTATTAATAATAATAGATAATTATTAATAATTTTCAATTAATCAGATTTACCGTAACATATACTCTATATCTTAACATAACATTGTATCCAATACATTTTGAAATCAACTCTTAACGGATTTAATCCATACTAACGGAGCAATGGACCCGATATTGATATCACATTGAATTTAGTACAACGGGATGAGGATTATGGTATCATAGCCAAATAGATAAAACGGCTAAAGCGCTATTAGATAGGTTTCGGAATCGGGTAGTTGACAGTTAAATTAGCTGAAAATACTTTTTTAGGTTTAGGTTTAACACATTTATTTTTCAAAAGAATTTATGCACTTACAGAGAAATAACTAATTACATATTAATTCAAATTTACCCCTATATATATATATATATATATATATATATATATATATATATATATATATATATATATATATATATACATATATACATATATATATATATACATATATATATATATATATATATATATATATATATATATATAGAGAGAGAGAGAGGACAGCTTTATTTTTATTGTTACGATTACTTACATTTAATCGTAGAATAATTATGTGTACCACCATCGCCGCTCCGAATCGGCAATATTGCTGCTACGGATTATTTGAAAGAAATCGCTTTTTATCGGATTGTAAGAATTATTTGTGGTGTACAATAAATTGGTGTACTTTAATGGCCATCTTGGTTTGACGAATCCATTACGGCATTTACAGCTACTACATTTTACTCATTACTTTGTGACGGAAAGTGAAGGAAATGACAAAATACAAAGGTTTTATTTTTTCCAAAATGTTTACGGAACCTAAAAACATATATACAGTGGCATTACGAACCCCCTCCTTTTGTCAAGTCAGTTAAAAACAACAAGCTGGAAAACTTAACATAAACACTCGTAGTTTCTTAATATATATATACAATTTCAAGCGAAACCTCGTTTTCTATAGCTTTCATATTACAAAAGTTCAAAAGGCAACATAGTCTTGGCTTCTTTTGCAGAGTAGCACAAAGAGAAAACTTTGAAAGTTCATTTACTTTTGCCTCTGCTAAAGTTTAATTAGAGGAAATTTTATAAGAAATTCAAGGAAGGAATAATAATGAAGACATGTGAGCAAGGACGCGTGCTTATGGTTCGATGTTGTTTTTCGTCCGTATTGTTACAGTTATTTAGTTGCATAGTCGTTCTTGTCACATTTCTTTTTAAAGTTAATAATTAATTTAGTAATGTACCCTCTTATTTCTAAACATTACAATCTGTTTCTTTAATTGGATAACAATATTATATTTTTACTAGCGGCCCCGGCAGACGTTGTCCTGCTATGAAAAAATAAAAATCTAGGACCCGATCCCAGCGCCAACTACCGGTTCCAATTGTGGATTTAAAGCATGCGAGAACCCACTCAAACACACAAACAAAATCACCAAAATCGGTCCGGGTGATTAGGAAGATTCTAGTACCCGATCTCAGCGCCACCTACCGTTTCCAACGGGATAAAAAATATCCTATGTCCGTCTCCTGGTATCGCCCCTCATGACCGCCCATCACACATGCGCGCGCAATACTTAATACTTATTTGGTAACAACACTAATACTTACATTTTAAATATCGCGATATAGCTTAGGAGCCAGTGATCGGCTACCTGTATGTATTTGACCAGACATGAGGTTTTGTACATTGAAGCACCTATACCTACCATGCATGGTACGGGGAATCACTAAGCTCTAAGTGGTGGACGCGACGAGCGCTGAGGTACTCACACACACAGTATCGATTTTTGACGAATTTTAAATCCATTTGACTAGGGCTGCCGTTTTGATATTTGAAAATATACGCTTATTATTATCGGAAAATAAGAATGGCAGACCATTATCACGCGGTTAACTTTGTGGCAGACCATTTTGAAAATGATAAAAAAAAATCAAAGTAATTGACCAGATCTGCCATTGATATATTTTGTTTATTATAGTCTTAAAAACGTATATTGATCGCGGCAGACGTCTACTTTGCGTATACACATCAATAAATAATAAAATCTTAGCTACTACCCAGTTAGATGTATATATTTTCCGTTCGCTGTTTTACATCAATATAATTTACTTTATCACTGTATTTACAGAAGTTAATATTTTTTTATATTCTATATACTAAACTTCATTAGTTAGATAATATCTTTTAAATGAAACATCTGAATTGAATAATTCAAAAAGTTCTAGAAAGCAAATATCATTTAGCTTCAAGAGGAACACAAATAACAGTCTTTGACTTGCAAACGATTAATTAAAGTGTAAAGGAACTCACTGAGACGCCCCTTGCATAATTGAAAGCAATGAAGTTTTGGAAACCGTTTACTATCATTGTTAGTTTCAGCACGAACTGGATTCCCTTTAACTTATATTTCCTCGTTTTCATCATTTGTCAATTTAACTAAAAATAACATCTCACTATTTTGAAATATCACTAATCAAAAATATATTGTGGCGACCGATGGTAGAACGATCTAGTTGGTGCTAGGAGTGTTAGAAAAATGTGAGAAGAAAAGACAAGGATAACATTTCAGAAAGAGATAGATGATTAAAAACGAGAGGTACGACAACAATAATAATAATAACAAAAGGGATATAAAAGTACACAGAACAGAAATAAATACATGTTAGATTTTATTTAATGACACAAAATGTAATAGACTTACGAAAGTTATTTCAGTTATTTCATCGACCTGATTTAATACAGGCAAAATGGACATATTAAATTTGGCAAGAGAACATGCAAGTATATCTCGAAATACTATTGTTACAGGTATTCAGTAGCATAGTTGTTCTTGTCGTGTTTCTTTTTAAAGCTATTAATTGGTTTTGTTATGTACAAAGGGTATTTCTAAGCGATACAATCGGCCATTTCCTTAATTGAATATACATGTTATATTTTTATTTATTTTGTGATTAGCGCCTGTTTTGTATAGAGTAGTTGTCAAAACTTACCATAATTTTATGTAACAATACTTGTCCTTTATGTGATGTTGTAATTGTGTAGATTATAATTCAAAATCTCTCAATTGTATATAGACGGTATTTATTACTTTTTATTTTCATGTTACACTGAGTGTTTGTAAATCGCAAATCGCAAATGTTTGTAAATCGCAAATGTTTGTGATAAAGAAATAAAACATAGCAATAGACACAAAACTTTAAACTGTACATCGTACTATATCTTAGACTAAAGTTTAGAGTTAAATAATGTTAGCGTTCCGAAGCAGTACTGAGAGGTCGTTAGTCCATAGTTTCGGGTGTAAGTAATTTAGTTATTCAGCGGTTATATATTACAGCACGTTCTGAATACAAACTTCCCTCGTTAGCTGGTTGACTGACAAGGAGTCCATCTGGCAAGTTTCATCGTCAATGTTCGTTTGGCATGCGCATGCTGCTACTTGTTTATGCTGTGCTAGTATTTCAGGTTCTTAGTACTACTTCTGTTAATTGCGTTTGTGGGTGCTTCAATGCCGCTTATTAAATATTACTATTGTGGAACGCCGAACTTCAGAAAAATACATTTCACGATATCAACACTTTTATTTTCCTTTCAACCTCTAAACACAATTTCAATCACCAACTTTACACTTCATTTTAACATTTACAGGTACACAAATCACAACCGAATAAATCGTTTCCAACAAACACTAGCCCCTTTTTACATTTTTGTGCTAAAGCACCACCACTATCTGACTTATATAAACAGTTGGTATTTTAAGTGCCGCCATTTTAGATACCGAATGCTCGCGTGAATAACGTTTTTATAACAATACGAGAATAAAACTACTTATTTTCACAACTGGCGAAGTTATTATACATCGTATACAATTTCATACATAGTTTCATATAATCTAATAATTTATGGCATTATTATACGAATAATTACTACAATTATAATTTCATCACATCTCCTATAAACGCATATTAGTTGCCATTTAATTTAGAATGCGAACAGTAGTATTCCCCGCAAATTGCTAATGCGCTGGAACCTTGTCAAATTAACATTCACGTGACGTCATCCGCAACTCGATATGTACGCGTAGTCGCCGGCCAGTGATGCTAACAGTACTGAGTATTCGGCTACGGTTAAATCACCAAAATGGCGGCCAGGCGCAATAGCAATTTGCGGGGATAATACCTATACCTTACCGGTTGCAGAAAATTGATATTACTTTTAGGGAGATTATAATTGTTTCACTTGCTAGGTTTATTAGACTTTAGATACACCTGATAATGACAATTAATTTTACAGTTATATAATGTAATCGATCTTTAAGTGTTTACAACTGAATTAAATAAGTCTAATCACGACTAATAAGACTAATCACTGTCAGAAAAACACAGAATCACATAATAAAAATCACGTAAAATAGATTTTACGCAGGAAGAGTATAAAATCAGCGAAAGCCTTTTTTGCAACGCTAATAATGATTAGATTAGGTGACTACCCACGTTTAGCACCTAATACTTTTACAAATTCGCACGCATGAATAACTACACAGCAAAACATCAATCTTGAACTTCCATTTTGGATTTGTCGTCCTTCTAACATATCAACCGTACACCGACCGTAATTCCGTGGAACTTTCCATTTTACAATACTAGAGTTTGCACTTAACCCCGCGCCCCGGGGCCCGGGCCTCGGGGCGCTGTTCCCAACTCACCGCCAACAACTTCGACTTAAATGGGCCCCTTTGTTTATTTAGCATTTTTCTACTCAGTTGAATTTATAGCTTAGATGTCGAAAGTGTTTGTAATTAGCTTTCAAAGAGGTTCGCTGCCGAGTGAGATCTTTTCAAAGCTTGTGTTTGTTATTCAAACAAAATTTTGGGTGGTTCAATTAAATATTTTAAATGCCACACTTTTTTGCGCTTGTAGGCGAACTGGCAAACGGGTCCACTTGATGGCAAGCGGCTTCCGTCACCCATGTACATCTGCAACACTAAGGGAGCCGATGTGCCTACCTCGGTGAGACTTTAAATATCTATTTACGCCCTTTTTGAAGAGCTCCATATTGTAGTGCTCTAGGAAAACCGCGGGGTTCATTCCATAGCTTGCTCACGTATGGCATAAAGGAGCGAGCGCTATTTTTGCTGGTCGATTGTAGTAAATATTATTCTTCTTCAAATTTCTTTCTATTTCAGTATTCATAGTTTGACAATGAGTAAAATAAGTTTTTAACAATATAAACTACAGACATACAAGATACTCAAAAGTCCTTTGTCGTGAACGTAATGGCACTCTTGTGTCTTGCGAAACTCAAGACTTAGAAACTTGAATGTCAAGGTATATACGCTTTATATTGTTAGGCAAGTAATTCCAACTTCTCGTAGGTAAATTTTGAGCACCAACTTAATTGGTAGGTATAACTTTTGTTATTTGTGAAAATTCCTGGAATAAATTTATTAGGTTTATGCCCAAGGCGAATATACTATGATATATGTTCTTTAACTTATGACCTTTGATATAGAGATGCTACGGATAGCGGTTAGATCGAATATTGAAATTTCGGCTACTCTAGGCCAAAATGCGGACTATTCAGCTGTTGAATGTTCGGCGATAGATGTGAATTATTTTGCACTAGAAAGCAGTAGGTATAGAGGCCTATCGAAACTAGCTAAGATCTATCTGTTCTCTTAGAGAAGAAGTTATTACTAACATCAGCCGTGACTATAAAATAATTCATGGGCAGTTCATGTTTCCACTTCTAATTTGATATATATTTATTATTAATTTAATTCTTTGTGCATTTTCTTTGTTTTACTTTATTAATTTTGGCAACATTATTTATTAATTTACGTTTAACTATATTTGTACTTGACATATGCAGAATATTGACATTAATTAAATAAATTATTAGTATTTTGACGACTGCTGTGTGAGCACTATAATGGGTCCACACGTCAGACCTTTCATATTAAACGATTTGTAATGTAACATTTTAATGTGTGTGCTGTTGGTGGGGCTTAAATAAATAATTACAAATTATAATAAAGGAAGCTTCCTGAAATGGGAATGTAATTTAATCTTAATCTATGCTTAAAGAAAATCTTTATTCAGTGATACTTTTTGTTATTTAATAAATTAATTAATACGCGAAGCAAAAACACAGCAAAAACTTTGTACCCATTTTTACGAAAATTGCGCGGACAGAGGAGTATGAAATTTGGCACACTTATAGTTTATATAGAGTGCAAAAAGCTAGTCTATTTTATAATTATATTAAATTAATAAAAAAAACATTATACACACTAACACGTATTTACTACCACACACGCATAAATACTCTTGTTTATTGTTAAAGTCAAATTGACAGTGTAGCCTTGGCGAAATCTGTGATTATAGAAGTCTTTGGCAACAGAACTTTAATAATGTTCAAACCTATAATTTAAATTAATTATTGTTCGAATTTCGACCACGGGCGACCACAAGTTCAATATTATTGTTCAATTATAATATCTGTTAACAATGTTGCATCTCGGATAACACATTGAACCCTCAGATACAATGCGTGATACAATCCCTAACGCTAACATTAACCCAGAAGAAGCAAAGGCATTATTAAAAACAATTCAATAATGAATTCATTAAATTCAATAAGGTAACTTTTCCAAGAACATTAAAATAACTTTTGCTAACTTTAGGATTTATTCAAATGTATGCAGATCTCTGCAGCGTACATTTGTAAGTTTGACACTGAGATACGCTAGGGTTGCCTGGGCTCATCCGCTTGATTCACTCCTGACATTAATGTAAGATAAGAAGCTTTGCAAAAAAAAAACGAATATTAAAGATAAGTTTAATTAAGGTAGAAAAAATATTATAGATAGATCACAGGGGTAGATGATCACGATGTGTCAAACCTGCCAAGCCGCCTTGGACAAGCGTGGCGGGTATACTGTCCATCCCCCTTTAGTGGGAGGCCCGAGCCCAGCAGTGGGACGTTTATGGGCTGTTATTATATACAAGGGTAGATCAGGTTTGACTTTAGTAATTAATGTTACAATTAAAATAAAATTGAATTTTAAGGGATCTTAACATTTTCTAATTTTCTACCTTTATAATTACAACTACGAACTGCCTCTATGTTTTCACAGTTTTTGGAGCGATATGAATTTAGTTCTTCAAATTTCGATATTCCATAATTTTTTTCCATGGAAAGTGAATTCTAGTACCACAAATAAGTATTTATTCGAAAGCACCTAGTATCTCGAAAATTACTCAATGGATTTAGTTCAAATCAATTTGAACCAATCCGAATGACAAAAATAGTGGACCTTCATCACTTCTGTGGAAGACAAAAATCCTTCCAGGATCAAATATCTTACTCTTAATAATTCATTTATTTCAGAAATTTATTTATTTATTTATTTATTATCATACAAACATCGCTATCATTACAGTTGCCACCAATACGATAGCGTGGTACACATAATATTCATTATAGATATAAATATACATATTCAGTCGTCATAACATATAATATAATACGCAGTTCTAGTGAATTCAGTCACAGTACAGATAAAAATGACAATTTGTTGACATATCTTGTTCAATGTTCGCAAGGCCTGTGTCATCGGCGCCTTATTAAGTAGGTTGGTCCTGCCGTATGGCACTACGAACATTGGTGGCTGCCTACGTCTCATCACAAAATTTGCTGGAACATTAAGTTTGATTTCAGCTAATACTCCTGGGTTAAATAATTTACCTCTTAACAATTTAAATAAGTACGAGACGAGTGTAAACTTTCGTCTAGATGCCAAATTATTATACCCAACCATGCCTAAGACGAACAAGGTTGGGTACAACAAAGGATAAAATGGGTAAACACCATAAAGTCTTAGGTATAGAAATCTAGTAAATTTATTTTGTATGCGCTCCAACATGAGACTATATTTAGTTTCATGTGGAGCCCAGATGATTGCGTTGCTTTCTAAATGGCTTCTTACTAAAGCGTTAAATAATGTTTTAACTACATAAATACTTTTAATACCTTCTACTCGACGTAATACAAATCCTAAATTTCGATAAGCTTTCTTACAAATCTTAACTATGTGATCGCGAAATGTTAGCTGTGTATTAAGACATACTCCAAGATCTCGCACCGTTTCAACTCTTTTAATTGCTTCGTTAACCAAGAAATAGTTGTAATGGAGAGGCCGCTTGTTTCTGCTAAAGGAAATGAGAGAGCATTTTGTCGTGTTAAAAAATAAATTATTTTTTTTACCCCAGTCTGCTACTTTATCTACGTCATTCTGGAGCATCTCACAGTCCGATTTATCTTTGATCGCAAGCAGCAACTTTAAGTCATCCGCAAATAAAAGGCATTTGGAATTTTTCACTACCTTAGGCAAATCATTAATCATGATAATAAACTGGAGTGGTCCCAGGTTACTTCCCTGACTAATTCCTGATCGGGTATAGTATGGCTCTGATTTATAACCACCATAATCGACAAACTGTTGACGATCTCTCATGTGATTAGCAAAAAAGTTTAATAGCTTGGGAGTACATCCTACTGCTGCCAATTTTGTCAACAATATGTCATTGTCTACCAAATCGAAGGCCTTTTTGAAATCAAAATAGGCAGCATCGACCTGGACCCCAGCATCCACCAAGGGAACAACATATGCCATAAAGTTAAGAAGATGACTGTTTGTACTACAACCCGGTCTAAAACCATGTTGAGCTTCCGATAACTGACAAGTTACTTGATCTAAGATACACTTGTGGATTATGGATTCAAATATTTTTGCGGGTGCTGATAATATCGCCACAGGCCTGAAATTAGTAATATCCGATCCGGCATCTCCCTTGGGCACTGGCACCACTCTAGTAACTTTCCAACATTCAGGAAAGAAAGAGAAATCAATAAAGAGGTTAAATAAATGTAGTAGAGGTTCACTTAGGATCGCCTGACAATCCTTCATAATGAATGCAGGTATTCCATCCGGTCCAGCGGAATGCTTAGGTTTGAGTCGTGCAAGTGCTTTGGACACCTGCGATAATTTCAACCGGTCTACATGCACCCTCATACTGCTACTACCCCCTGCTGCAATTGCATCGTCAACATTGAGTTTTGCTTTTTGAGTGCTATAGACCGAATGAAAAAAACGAGCAAATTCACGAGCACAATCAGCCTCCGGTATTATATTCCCATCCTTTGTTATCTTCTTTTCCTTAGTTATACCCCTTTTTGTATTTAAAAAACGCCACAAAGATTTAGGGTCCTCTTTAGCACACATTTCAATCCGCTGCTTGTACCTATCGTATGCTGCTCTGATCATCACCTTAACCCTTGTTGAGTATTTCCATATTTGTAGGCTGTCAGACATGGGCTCTTACAGAAAGAAATGTCAAAAAAGTTTCTGTCTGTCAAAGAGCAATGGAACGAAGCTCACTAAACATAAAACTAAAAGATAGACAGAACAATTTAGATATAAGAAAGAAAACTAAATATAAAGATGCCATACATCATGTAAGAAAGCTTAAGTGGAAGTGGGCTGGACATGTGGTACGATACTCGGACCAGAGATGGACAAAAATAGTGACGGAGTGGCGCGGCCCCACGTATGGCAAACGTCGTGTGGGGCGCCCGCTCAAGCGTTGGGACGACGACATCCGTGCCGTCGCGGGCCCAAGGTGGCTCGCAATGGCCGCGGACAGACACCACTGGGCGCGACTAGAGGAGGCCTTTACCCGGACGGGGGGTCCAAAAGTAGAACAATAAAAATAATAAATCGACGAATAAAATAATAATAAATTTAAATAAATAATAATAATAATAAACTGACGAAAAATAATATGACATTTAAAATTATTGTATAGTGTAATGTTATTATGGACCAAATAAAAAGGCTTTTTTTTTATTTTATATTTTATATTGTAGGACATGTACATTTACAAAATAATTTAAGTATAATCGGTAAAATATGTCTGTAATTAAAATGTGTTAAGAATATTTTTCTTTTTTAACAACTCTACGGACTCGAGTTCCGTACCCTTTTTACAACTTAATTTCTAGATCTAATTTTTAGGCTTTAACACGCTTATTGTTATTTTGGTTCTTGTGTGTGACATTAATTTAGTGATTTTATGTTGAGGTGTGTGTATCTTACAAATAACTTATTATATTAATTTATATCTAATTTTAATACTGAACTAATAATGTAGAGTGTATCTGTTACATGCTGGTGTTGTGAGGAAGTGCATGTGCAGTGTGGGCCTTATGTCTGTACTTATATATATTATCCTATCTAGCATGTGTGTGTGTGAATATTTTTCTAGCAAAAAAGCAGAACGTGTGTGAGAGAGAGAGAGAGAGAGAGATCCCTTAAATATTATAGATTGAAAACATCCTCAATATCGCCAGTTATTGTTAAACTTCCAAAGTTCTATCTGAAGAAGTAGACTGTGATTGGCTGACAACTAAACAAACTTCTTTTTCTGAAAGCTATTTTTTGTACGTAAACTCACCGATATTTGATAAAAGCATACCAGAATGCATAAATAACTTAAAGCTGATACCGGAATGGACCAAAGCTGACAATCACTTCAGCCAATCCCATTTGTCTATCGTTCAAGCTTAGATGGCAGTATGCCAATTTTGGGCAGGATAGTTTGATAAAGCTTTTGATAAACCAATGTAACGTGTGTGCCATATGAAAAAATTAATACAATGCTTATCTGCGGCCTTAAGTAAAATTTTGCACCAGATTTCAATTTATATGCATCGATCGTTTCATATTACTACAAAAACTAAAGTTTTGCAATGATAGTAAACACAATACAACCATATTAATCAGTTGACGATTATATTTGTGCTTAAATAATAATATGATTACCTACATAAAAATGACTTCCTATCGACATATTTGTAAAATTAATAATGTTTATTATAAATTAGATTTTTTTTTATAATGGTAATTATGACTACGTATTTCAGACACAAGTGTGTTTTGTTAATGAATTAATAATAATAACAAACGAGGTAGACCCACTATGAGAATCACTAAAGACAGTCCTAAGTTAGGCGAAACAATAAGGCGAATCGATCTATGACGATGATAATGATAAAGAAAGAACTAACCAAATATTAATAACGTATAGCAATGTTGTCAAATACATGTTCGTATATAATTTTATGATTAATATTCATCGTACATGCTTCATTGAATACAATCAAAACACAAGTACAAGAACATTCAATGCAAACACTTTGCTCAAAAAATCTCGACAAACAAATTGGCAACAAGATATGCAAAACTAGCAATGTCCATTATTATAGTGCAACGACGAAATACCTCCAGATAAATAATTTATTTTCATTCGGCAATGTTAGTGCGCTTGCACTACAATGCTCATTTTCTCAAGCGACAGCCTCGTACTTGGTGAAACTTGGCAAGACTTGGTGCGCCGCACTTGAATGCTCTTGGCAGTTTATTTTCTTTTCTTCTCGCTGCTTTAGCGCATCTCAATGGGAAATTAGAAAAAATGTCGAGTGCTAGTTGAAACTGTTTTCTTTATTTTTTGCTAATATTTTAGTGCTGTTTTGACAGACGTGTTCTCATGTTAACGTGCATGATCTTATATCAATGACTATGAGTCAAATATCAATTAGACTTTGTCTCGCGGTTTAAGTCCCGCAAAAGGGGCGCTATGGTCGCACAACGGTATGTTAGAAAGATAAAATAGTTTTAGAAAGATTTCGACTTAATAGTGTTATTGAATAAAATAATAATATAATGTAACATTTACATTCAAACACTTGATAAAAACAACATAACAACATGGCTCGGCGGATCTGTTTCATATTAGATCATCAAATCCATTTTTTGCCGCTGGACTTAAACCGTAAGACTGAGTTCAATTTGCGTATTTGTCGTCTGATGTCGCTGTTATGAATACCATAATAGCTAATCAGAACGTCCCACTTAAAGGTTAATTTTCGAAAATTAAATATGCATTTGATTTTTCATAAATTAAAATATAAAGAAGTAGCTTAGTATTAAAAATATCTGCTCGCTTTTTATTATTATAAAGATTACTTTTCGTTTATTTTGATGAGAATTTTTCTAGAAAGCCAAAGAGAAAACCTGAATTTTACCAAGTTATAACGCGTACCATAGAAACTAGACTTCATGAAAACAATCTTAAAAATAAATAGATAACACTGTATTCCTCAACTCAAGGTGATGTCAGGAGCCTTAAGAACAGACGAGCGTGCATGACAAGATCTATGAATGTCAAAGAAGCAAGTGAGATGTGTAAGAATAAGCCTGAATGGCGCCCTGTTGTTCGTGCCTACCCCGCAAGGGACCTGGCGTGAAGTTATGTTATGTTGTTATGTTATGTATTCCTCAACAAAATAAATTATGGTAAATCGCTTAGAGCCATCTCTTACAGGCAATCTAACTTAAAGAATTGTCGTTAGTAATCTGACGATCTAGAAAATGAATAAAATTAGTACCTAAAATGTACATATAGTAATATAATGTATTTATTGGTTCATTCTAGAATAAAACAAATATGAAAATCGAAAATCAATAAAAAAAAAATCGAAAATATCAAAGTCGAAAATGCGATAGGTTTTCAAATTCGTCTAAAACAGAGTTTCTAAGTATCTTACTATCTATTCTTATATCTTACCATTAGTAGAAAATTTACATTACATTTATGGAATTTATGACAAATTCTTAACCAGTAAGAAAGAAGAAGTTGGGGATAAAGCAAGAGTGATAGTAAAATATAAAAATGCGTTAAGACTTACTTATTCTTGACTAAGTAAATCTAAGACTACCGGGACTTTAATCTTAATACTAAAACTAAACTAACTTATAAATATAGATTAAAGACTATGTAACAAATCGCTGCCAGGGTGAAGCGTGCTTAGAAGGCATCTGCCTTGCCGCGCTTTATGGCGATACTTCTTCGTTGCGCGACATACAAGTTATACGTCAACCTTCTGATCACGGGTGGCATTAAAGTAAGAGTTTCTTGCAAATTTTATTGAAGAAACACTCTTTACTTATATGTATACCAAATATATTGAAACTAATTTATAAACTACATGTATATTACACGTGAACAATAGTGCAAGATTTAAGGCGGTGTTTGACACTATAGCACTGGCATTATTTAAACAGAAATACAATTGATACAGTCTCCAATCTGCAGCCAGCTGTTTTTGTCCGCTAATTCCCTTTTCAAACATTCCGACAAAACCACCTAAACCCCTAAACCAAACGTATATAACCTTTTTAGGCAAAAAGTTATCCAAAGCTCTCGTGAATGCGGACTTTCAGATTGCGTCTATAGACTTTTCATGGACATGATAAATGGATAACGGAGTGACTTGACGGGACCATTTGTCTCCATCCTTGAATGTTGAAAGGCGAAAAAGTCCCCCGTATTTACATATTACACTCAAAAGGTCGTTAGCACAGAAGATAATGGCGTGAGTTTGATGTCTGATTTCTTATTACCTACTTTTTGTGTGATTTGACTTTTATGGTTAAACCTTATAGTCTATTTTAATGATTTTCATAAGCTCGGCCTTATATCTCTAAATTTTGCTCTAAGGCTAAGAAGGTACTATAGTAGAATTATTTTCTCCGTGCAGTTTGAGTCATAAATCAAACTCGGCCTCAGCCCGCCTAAGGCGGTGAGCATGTTGCGCGGGCGCAACGCCATTATCGATAAACACTAATTCTTATCACAGAAAGATTATCATTCTTATAAAAATCATTATTATCATTTTTGCTGTTAATTTTAAACTTCGATATAAGTATTTATATTTATTTTTAATATAACTTGTTACATTCTAAACTTTTGTACTTATAGTTTTTTAATACATAGATACCTAAATAATAATTTATTTTAAATCATTATTATTCTTATTTTAATAAATTACGTTGTTTTATCTATTTTTTTCTTTCATTTATATCACTAACCCACAAAATGACAAAACTAAATACACTATCGAAACGCTTATCGACAACAATAATGCGTATCACTATGCCTGCCCATAAGCCCCGTGAGTGGAAGAGAGAGCGAAATACTCGCTTCACTGCTCCTATTATTTATGACCCAAACTGCACGGAGAAAATAATTCTACTATAGGTTATCCAATACTATAACAGTGTTCATATACATTAGTATTTATTTTGCATAGTTTTATAACGAATCTTTAATTGTTTGTTGTTCTAATTTGCTTTGTGGAGCTAAGCCGTGGCATCACTGGGAGGTACTTGCGGAAGATCAGCGCTAGTTGTGAAACTAGCATTATGCTGAGCAAGAGCCTTTTTAGGATATCACATTTAATTGTATTATCATGTAAGACTTTTTGTACCTCGTCCTAAATAAATATTTTTTCTTTCTTTCTTTCTAATACCGGATTTGGTTTTTCACTGAGCTGAGTCTGGATTTTTTAAAATTTATTATCCAATATGCTTACATTCATATACACTAAAACACATTCGAGTGTGGCACAAAAACCTCATGGGTTTATTCGTGCCGCAGAGTCATGTACACAATATTGTTATATCAAAAATAGGAGCAGAGGCGAGGAATTGTTATCATCATTCAAGTGTTTGGTTCTGATTTGATAATAAAAGTGCAGCTATCATCATTCTAGTGCATGGTTCTGTTCGAGGCCCAGGTCTGCAGATGTGAGCCTGATGGTCCGTTTTAGGAATCAATACACAAACAATATATATGGTGTGTGTAAAATCGGTGTAATTTGTAAAAAGGGCTTATTGATGCGGCTTTCTCAAAAAAATATAAGTAGTTGAAAAATCATTAAATAGTGTACCCTTGGTTCAAAACATAGATCAAGAGAGAACATTTCTGAGTTTAACAAAATTTTCAGCCATTATAATTTGAAAATAATGGGCAAAAGTATTTTTTCCAATATATTGTTTATGTTATGTCTAACTTGAAATATAAATAATATGGTTTCTTAGAAAATTGTACAGACTTTATAAAGTGACGTAGTTTGCCGTTCACAGGCTTTTGGTATATTAATCATTTGAGTTTATTTCATACAATAGAACCATTAGCCCACTTAGATAAAACTTGTTTATCGCCTAACCATTTTAGGATTCTTGTCTTGGACCCAGATCTGTTTAGAAACAGCGCAGAAAGTTGTCCATGAGTCTATGCTACACATGAATTTTTCACGGTAACCCACTTACTTACTATTGAAATGCCAAAATAAATACTTTTCAAAGAATTCCATCGCGATAGGAATATAATGAATTTTATCATGATTTATATATAAACGAACAGGCGTTAAAATTAACTTACTTTTAAAATACCATGATAGATATAATTTTATTACTGATTAAATAATAATGAATGAGCTATTTTGACTTCTCTTACTTATGTACAAACTTATAACATCATAATTATGTACCCTCGTACAAAACCAATCAGGCGACGCGACGTTTTACATACATACATAACTTCACGCCAGGTCCCTTGTGGGGTAGGCACGAACAACAGAACGACATTCAGGCTTATTCTTACACACCTCGCGACGTTTTGTAAGATAAAATTTATTATTTAGGGTATCTCACTAGATTTGAGTATCTGCTCGTCTATTGTGTGGATATTATAGCTATCATCACTTAATAGACATAAATTATAAAAATATATTTACTCGCTTTTTCACTAGATGTCGCGAGGTTCTAATACGCACTATCGTCGCCCGACCTTGCTTATCATAAGCTGAAATTAATTCATTTGTGTCTTTCAATTGGGACGAATCAGTCAGTGATTCATATAAAAGTAAATTTGAATCATTCAATGTCATTGAATACGATTGTGTCATTTCAATTCTGTGTCTTTTAACCAAATTGCTTCAATTTAGTTGATCCGTCTAACATCAGCATTAAAGACAAGCGTAGAAAAAAGACGTAACGCGTTGACAATGAAAGTTGTATAATGCGAATCCAATACAATTCAAATAAGAATAAAACTGTCGAGAGGCCATTTTGCGTCGCAAAGCTCGTCAACTTCTAGATTGATGTGTAAGATACGTACAGAAAAAACATTTTAAATTATAAGCAGATCGGGTTTTCGCTTATTCTTAAAACGTTATAATATGAGTGCTACCACAACGCAGGTAGATATTCATACACAATAGTGGGTAGGCATGCTACGAAAAACACTGCTCCAGTTAACAATACCGAGCATATCAATTTAATTTTGATTTAATGGCAATGTAAGTCCATAACTATTCAATCAACAAGTAGTTGTGGTAGAACTTTGAATCATCGTCCAGATGGATGACAAGATGAGATCATTCTCTCCTACTGTGGGGCGCGTCACAAACCACCTCACGTCGAGACCAGGAAGATGCCGGGGGATAAAAGTAATTCCCCGGCAGAGAATGTGGCCTAAGAGTGCGGAGTTGGTCGAGCTCCCGTTTGCCCGTAGCCCTGGCATAAAGCGTAGGAAGGAAAAACCAACAGTTGTGGAGCGGCAATAGAGCATTTTTAGTTCTGCTTAGATGTGCTAGTGCCACCCCGGCTTGGCGAATCTCACACACGGGTCGTGACTTATCTCTCTTCGCGCGGTCTACAGTCCTCAATCAAAATACCACAGATATTCTTTATTCCATGATAATACATATTTTCGAGGTATTTCCAAATACACTGTAAACTAACGTCACTCGATTTAACGACGAACTCCCTTTAGCGTCGAAATCATTTGACTTTGGTTGATTTAGCTTGTCTTCCATACAAATACACTCTATATAACATTACACCCACTCTCAATAACGACAAAAATTAAGTGGGAAAAAAGTACCCTTTAAGTTGCCAAATTTAGTAAAAACTGCGCAGCTGTGGTCCGTTCTTTTATCGCCTTATTATTCTAGCCCGTAATAAACTCATCATGTATACCGAAATTGGTAAGAAATTCAGAAATACCTCGTAGTACTTCCTTTATCACCAAGATGCCTCAATATAGCAAGATATGAATAAAATAAGTAAAAATACAAAAAAGTACTGGTGCAGCAAACGATGTCAGACAAAAATAACAACTGTGAGAAGTTGTTTAACGACAACTCTCTATAACACCGTAAAATGTACAGTCCCTTCAGTGTCGTAATACAGAGTTTACACTGTATATTAAATAGGAAATTCCCCTAATAATTTAAATCGACTTGTCTATATTTTATCAAGACCCAAAAGGTTCGAGGCAAATCAATAAATTGTTCTGATTGGCCCGTAAATATTGACTGGCTCGTTGAAACTGATTTATCTAGAAGTCTTATATATAAATTTAGATTCTATATCATTAGGACAGTAAAACTCGAAAAGAAATCCCCACAGATTGACAAAGTTTTAACATAACGATGCATTTTAATAGAAAGATGAATCTCCCGTGAGCGTCATTGGCCGCAATAAGGTTTTCATTAAGCCCTATCGATCTCCTTGCGAATTTTCGGTTTTAAGTTCCTAGTTGATAACAATAACGAACATCAATCAGTGATATTTTGTTTAAATGAATGATCTACCACGACTTTAAAAAAACATGTTTTTTGTTATCATCGCTATTCTGTCTCTGTGGGTAGAACTTTTTACTTGTCTTTACTTGCTTTCTACTTATTGTATAACAATACAATATCATATTCTTACACGTTATCATATCGGTATGTTTTTAATCCGGCTTACTCTAGACGTAATTCCATCCCGCGCCACTTATAATTGTTTTATAAATAATTAAAAAAAAGGAAATTAATATTTCAGTGCCTAAAGGAAAAAACGGCGTAGTTACTGGTACACAGTGTATATAATTCAATCGACTGAATCTTTTCTGCCAAACCTACCTTTCTTTTCAATATGAATATAGTTTAGAGATACAACACCTACGTAGGTTCAAAGGGCTCGATACAAAGTTCGCTACGTATATAACTAATCAACAACTCCCACACATTCAATATTTGTCTCGAAACTTCTCAAGTGATATATTGTGTGTAGTCACGTAGGCATGTCGCCTATTGATTTTCCATCAGCACATAACGTATATTTGTCACGCGAAACTTTTTGTTCTCGTAAGCAGTAAGTTGACGAGTTCGAGGAAAGTAGGGCGGAACTCTACCTAACTATATAAGTGTGCATGAATTTGACATCTTGGTTCCGCTTATTAATTTTAGCCCACGAAGGGCATTCACTACAGGCTAGAGCACCTTCTTAAAGTCGTTAAGCCAGCTATGCCAGAAACTCTGCTTTCTCTCCTTTTCGTCTTTTCCCAATAATTTGATATCGGCAGTCTTTCTCACCGTATTCCTATCTGACGGTATAAGTAGTTATGTCATTCTCTCTACAATTCATCACTCTGTTTTGTTGATACATAGATATGATTACACATTTGTGGCCTGGTACAAAAAGGGCCAAAGTATTATTGAGTTATATGTACTACGTACTAAAGAAGCTTTTAAAAAAAAGTTCAAACTTAATGAAAGTCGGTGCCTGCGGCCTGGACTGACTCATGTCCTTGTTACAGCACTAAAACATTAGTTATGCCATCTAACCAAACTATTAAAATGTGCAGTGCTATATCGCTTAGGGAGTATAATTTAAATTCGTCTAAACATGGCCGCAGGGATGACGCTTCAACATGAGTTACAATGGATAAAATTTCATTAAAATAAAATATTTTATTGAGTATACAACACACTTACCGGTGAAAAGTTACCCCTTGACTTTTATTTGAGTTTCTTGAGTGACTTGAACACTACCTTAGTACAGATGAAAGCATGTTTTTAATAGTTACTTTTCACTCAAACACGTAAAATATCGACAACAGCCCAGCGCAGACTAAGTGAGTTATTAGAGACACCTTCGCTAGTACGTAGTACATTAAACCTCATTGCAAACTACCTACGCTTTTGTAAGGAATGAGATTTAGTACCAGATTATTCAAAATATAAGATATACATTATTATTAACCTGTATGAAAACGCACACTACGTTGCCATTTTTACGTAGTATTTTTTCAAAAGACTTTCGATATACACATGCCTTTTAGAATAGATAAATACAATACAATACATAAATACAATATTTTTAAATAAATACAATGCTTTTAGCAATAAAGCCGCCTTTTGTTTTACCAAGTAACTATTTGTCTTTTTGCGCATTTTTTTTATTTTTTGTTTTGGTGAACACTTTTTGAATAATCTAGCATTTTTATGAAAGCGTACTTAATTAAGCCTTTGTAGTACCAGGCCACAGATCATCATTATTCTTGTTTAATATTCATTTTAAACAATCGTTGTGATTTCAAATCATGGAACTCGTTGGAACGAAAAAGCGACACTAAAAAGAGATAAATACATAAATCTATAGGACTAAGCCTGCGAAAGAATGTGTTACGAGTATTAACATTGTGCAGCACATATTAGAGTGTCAATAAGACCAATGATTAAACATAGGTCCAATTTGAACCGTAATAAAACTGATAATAATATTTTTTAGACAAAAACAGTGAAAAATTAAAAGTCATACTTAAGAAGTTTGTTTTGAATTATAATATGTTGACGTATGTAGGCTAAAGGAATTATATTTATATTAATAAAAGTTAGAGAAGAACTATTTGTGAAGATAATGAGTAGGAGTCTGTGCCAATTTAATACTTGGCAGATTCTTAACATGACATTCCGAAAGTGCTCGTTTCACCTCTTCTGATGTAGTTTTCAATGGCTCTAAGCTGTAATAGAAACGCATAAAACACGCCTCATAAACCTAAATCTTAAGTAATAATTCTCGAAATGCGTTCTTTTATTCATCACGTGTCATAAAGTATCCGAATAACCAAGTGCTGGGATCATACGTCCCATATCAAAAACATTGCAACATCACAATGATACAGAAAGTCTATATTTACTTGAGCTACGTTTAAGTGGTATACCCACATCAACGCTGAAATATAAACGTCAAAGAATAACCTTTTCATAAAAAACGCTCTGACGGATTTTGCACGCACCTAAAAATATGTATTAAGGGGTAATGATAATTTTATATTATCCTCCATGTACGGTATTTTAATTTTTTTATTTTTCCATCATCAATATTTTTTGTATAACATGAAGCGTATATAAGTATGTCTTATTTATTTTCATACCCGTCCTAAGATCAGTTGTGAAACACGGATAGACTTTCGAATGAGACAATTACGACGCCTTTAAGAGTAGTCCGTAGTCAGCCAAATATTTTTTGTATAACATAAAGCTTCTATAAGTATGTCTCATTGATTTTCATACCTGTCCTAAGATCAGTTATGACACACGGATAGACTTCCGAATGAGACCATTAGGACTCCTTTTGTTAGTAGTCCGTAGTTAGTTTTTCCGTGCAGGAACAGAGAAAGAATACAATTTCCTGCGACCGGGCGGCCTGTCGAAAGAGGTGATAAAACAATCCACAACCAAATGGTTGGGTATGTGCCTATCTGAATGGCTACCCCCCCCCCCTGGTCTAGAGTATGTCGCCATAACAACCTTAAGCTGTGTAATGATTGTAAAGGTGGTCTGGAAGATATCGCCGGCGGCGATAAGACCTCCTATTGTATATGTAACTTATGTATGCAATAAAAAACATTCATTCAGTCATTGTGTTGTGGTATTAGTGGCTAGGTTCCAGTCCCCAGTTAGGGAGCGGCTGCACATTGTTAGCATTTTTGGTGTGACAAATGTCCATAGGCGATTGTAAGCGCTTTCAACCCGCCTGCCTGTCTACTGCACTCAAGCAATAAGAGATTACTTTTCTAAGTAATTCTAAGAAAATCAAAACTATGCATGTATTGTTTCAAGCCGATACTAATCCTTTGTAGGTGTCCTATTACCCCTTTAAATTTGAGTGATCTATTTTTCGCGCTATTCTCTTTGTTCAAGCCGCCTTAAGACATCATAAAACCTTCTTTCCTCTGCTGGTATTTCATCTGAATTCTTGGAAGCCATTAAGCTGACAATTCAATGAAAATTGATTTAATTTAATATAGGTTGAGTTGATTTTTGATATATATAATAGGAATTTTCTATTAAATGGACCAAAATGGATAAAGCAGCGCACGTTTGTCACTTCTACGGAACTCAATAGTTCATAGTTCATGGACTGCTACGCGCTTGTTCGGTTTTACTTACTTTTATATCCTTAACTAATTCCGAGTAATAAAAATAAGTATAAAACATTCCGCTCAATAATGATTTCCGGTAAATTTCGTATATGTTAACAAACACATTATAATATACGTATATAAAAAAGCGCAAAATATTTTTCTGTCTGTAAATAGAACTCTAAACAGTCCAATAACCCACATCAACCTCAAGATATAAACGTCAAAGTTTGCCGCTTTTATGCTTTTATTGTTCAATACGGTTTCTTGGCTATTCCATGCATAAACACTGCGTATACCGCAGAAATAAAGTTGAAATATAACTTTATTCTATTCACAATAAACGGCACTGAACGCGGCTTATTAAGTTTAAAGTCATAACTGAATAGCTCCTAAAACGTAGATGACGAGTACCCGACAGCTTGTTCTGCTTTTGCTTTTTGTTATTTATTGGAAGAGACAGGGTCAAATCGAATCACCATCGACCTGGATTATAACAAGGTATGTTGTAAGTCAAGTCGTGGTAGCGTAATGGCTAGCGCACGCATCCTAAACGCAAAGGTCGCGGGTTCGATGCTGGCCGGAACGCATGCACCACTTAGTCTGTTTTCTGACCTAATGTGCATATTGTTACAATTACCACGGGCTAACACCGGTGAAGGATAACCGATGTGTCAAACCTGCCAAGCCGCCTTGGACAAGTGTGGCGCGAATACTGTCCATTCCCCTACACTGGGAGGCCCGAGCACAGCAGTGGGACAGTTATGGGCTGTTGTTATATTGTTATATAGTGTAGATCATATTAAGTTATTTCTTGGTTATGATTTTCGTACTACTCCAGTGATGTAGCTGCGGTGCTGTACTGGCTAGCTGATATTCCATGATGACTAAGGGTGATGGAACGAACATCTAGGGAGTTCTAGTGGGTATCCGGCAAGCGCTGTAAAAACCCACTGTTTACTCCCGAACAATGAAAGGAGGATAAAGCATGATGTAATGGTTACCGTCGCCTATGGACAATAGCAATGCCAGAGGTGCTGCCAATGTTCTGCTGGCCTCGAAGGAGACACCTGAAATCTGGCCGCCGATGCCGGAGCACAACTCAAAGTTGTTATGACGGCATACTCTAGACCAGGGGTGGTAGCTGTCCAGTAGGGCAAGTGCCCTACCACCTGGCTGTGAATTGTTTCGTCGCCTCTTACGACAGACCGACCCAATGCAGGAATTAGTGTTCTTTTTACAAGCTCTCTATTAACTTGCAATGGATGTATGTATTTATGTAAGTTCGGGTTGAATCTTGCAAGTTAAATTTGAAATACTTCCCGGTTTCCGATTGAGCTGAAATTTTGCACGTATATGTATATCGCGTGACAATGCAATAATATGGTACCATGGAGCTGTAACTGATGATACAGTCGGAAGGTGGCCATAGGAACTCCTGTACTAAACAAGATGGACCTATCGTGTTTGGGCTCGTGTTACGTGTCTTGGCTAGCACTCTGTTGCTACATGATATCCAGGATCTCAAAAGCTTGTATTTAAAAACCTTCCTAAGAAAGCTTATGCCATTCCTGCACAGAGGAAAGAAATTTATATAGATATTCCGAAAATTACGTGTAGCAAGAATAGAGTTGTATAAGCAGAAAACATTTTCATACAATGTCTTGCTTTTACTTTAAGATGTGAACCCTTGAATAACATAAAATCCTTGGCATAAACAAGCTTGTATAAAATAAATCCTTCTTGAAGTTGGCTTTAAACTGAAGATGAGCCTAATACTATCTCGAAATTCTTGAAGACTAATGTTCAAAACGTGTTTTAATAATTTACGAGTGAATTATATGTGTGTGAAATATGCGATGCTCCAAGACGCCTTCAGAGGCGAAAACACGAAACTTAACTGTAATAGAGACCTTTTTGTTATTTTAATCACGTCTCCAGCCCTCATCCTCAAAAGGCGACTGCCTCAAATTAATTGGATTTTATGGGTTCGTTTGCAATTCTTGTTAAATATTTTTTTTATCAAGAGTTACCCGGGTAAATATTTGATACGATAACGAATATTAAATTTTAAAAAAAAACAGCAACAAGTATAGAAAACAATAAATTATTTCGATGGGTACAAGGGCCTAAAATTTGATAATTATATATCTTAAAACTTGGTGAGTAGACATAATTTAACCTTCCTTAAACACTTCATTTTATACACTGACTTGTTTTGGCAGATCACCGTCTACTTATACTAACAAATTCATTAAAAAAACTAACATCTTGCGGAAGCTTCCCACGATTTCTCTGGCCTGGACCCAAACCCTTCTCGGAAGATGCGACCCTGGTCTATAAACTAATAAATTGTTTCCTCAATTATATTAGGAACTTTCAAATATAACTGGTAAGCCGAACCCTAGAAGTCTAAAGCGTCTCGCATCGTCCAACTTATAACACCTAAAGCCAAAAACAAGACAAGAATTTAATATAATTCTACTACAATGACTGTATACACTAATAAACTTCACTTAATCAGAACAGGACTTCATGTTGAAGTCCAATAACTCATTATTTTTACACTCATGGTTTTCTAAAGCATGCCACTTAGCCGTACAAATTAAATTGGGTATATGCTTGGTATTCTGCGCAAAACGAAGAGGTTTATAGGAGTGACGAATATGGGACCCTAAAATCGAATTTTCTGAAATAAAAACGATATATTTTATTTTTAGCATAAAATAATATTGCTTATGAAGCTTGGTGAAAACTTATATATAAAATTGTATACCCTGTAAGACACGTTAGACTCTTTATCAACCAGTGATGTGATTTTAAGGTTTTAAAGTAATTAAACTCAATAATTAATGGAGCACTGTATTCGTAGGTTTTGAGAATTGACAGCAGAGTGACCGAACAATAATGATGTGACAATATGCAACTAAATGACTAAAAACCAGTGCTGTGACAGTTCTCAAAATTTAACTATTTCAACAACCAGCAATATATTTAACTAGTAATAATTTTAGGATGATAGGCATTATAAAAAAAGAAATGTACCCGACAGATGGCGCAAAGCGCTAATTAAATTGCCAAATTATGCATAATATCAAAACAATGCGATTAGTATTCACAAACACCATTTAAATTATTGGATTAGGGATTCATTGTGAGTTTTGTCCCGTGTAGAAATGTGCGTATTTTATGGTTATTAATCATAGTTATTAGGGATGCTAATAAAACGTCGATAACTGGAGACCGGAACAGTCATTTAAAGGTTCACAGTCTTTATTTATATTGGTTCATTAACAACAAGGCACTTGTGTCTGAAATATAAAAAAAACGTAGTCATAATTACAATTATAAAAATTTCTAATATTTTTCTTGAGTTGGAATCTTGAAAGTTAATCGTCACAAAGTTACTTCACAAACTACAATAATAATTTATTCCCCTTAAGAAAATAGCGTGTAGTAACAATAACACAATACAATGTTCGGCGGGGAAGCGCTGGAGTGGCCATTTTCCAATGACAAATCATCCTTGTGTGAATTGTTGTGAGTATTAATTAAATTTCAAAAAGTTTAAAACTCCGAATTTCAGTAATATATGGCCTTAAATTTAAAGATACAATTTAGTAAACATTTCGTTTTATAAATGGGGAAGGGACGTAAAAAAAATTATATTAACCCTTAGTTAATAGGTTGCTTTTAACGTCGAGAGTGATGGGATACTAATAACATTATTGATGGGAGGTCAACATCTTGCCATCAACAGTTTCATTTATCGTTTAATATACTTGTTTGCATCGACGTGTGCATAGTATGATTAAATATCCATTGCCAACTGAAAGGTTTACTTTATAATAATTCTAGTAATTGGTCAATTCTTATATATAAAGTACTAGTTTCTGCCCGCGACTTCGTCCGCGTGGAATTTTTTTTCATAAAAAGTATCCTATGTTACTTCTGATACCTCCAAGAATATGTGCACAAAGTTTCATGATGATCGGTTCAGTAGTTTTCGTGTGAAAGCGTAACAAACAAACTTACATTCACATTTATAATATTAGTAGGGATAAGCACCATAGTGTTAAAATACTAGGAATTAGAATAATGAAATTACTTTTAACGGATTAGGTGCGTGCGTAATTTAATTTTCCTCTTTTGTAATTATATGTAAAGTTTAATGTTTAAAATATTCAGAAAATTACCCAATAGAATATATAATATGAAACGAAATAATTTCAAATAACAAAGTTGTGGTAACGATGTTATTAAATAACAAATATAAATATAACACGTACAAAAACTTAACAAAATACTAAAATGAGTTAGATAAAACTTAACAATCGCAAACTTAACAACTTAATCGTATCGCAATTGCTTCATTTTCGACGGCTAGATGTTTATCTATTTCAGATATATTATTTTAAGTATTTCTCAACACTATAATACTGATAAAACCCTTTTTTTCTTAATTGAAAACGCGATGTAGTATGCCGGGAACGAAGCCGAAAGAGGCGTCAACTTTAATAACTTCAATGCAAGTAAATTAGCCTTATATAATAGATGTTTTGTATAGCAATTTAACTACCTTTGACAGAGAACACTAAAAAGGCATTTAAAAATAATACTCCATATCTTAAAAATCTTGAAGTCCACGTGTCATCAATGAACATGAGACTAGAAACACCGCTCAATGCAACCAAATTTTACACACGATTATTTAGTGTTCAAGCTGTTCAGTTATTCCATGCTTCCACTGAATGAGACAAGCTTAATCAATATCCTCCTTCAATAGACTTGTTAAGGATTACTACCGTAAAGTATAATGAAGGTACTTATGTTATGTTTTTAATACGACGTATATAATATACTTTATGTATATAAATCTCTATGCATATATATAATATAATAATATTAATAAGTATTTTTTAAATATTTTATAGAAAGTATGTGCAACAAAACCCTGCCCTAGCTTTTGTGCCCTTTTTCTCTCCATCCCAAGACAGTCTGGAAGAGATCGCTTCCAGAGATAAAGTCAACATTTGTACTTAATTATTCTATAATAAAGAATATTTTACTGTAATATAATCTAAGTAATTAAAAATTAGGAACGCGTCTAAAATACAAAAATAATTGTACAAAAATATGAATACAAAAAATATTAATTAAATATCGAAGATGAAAGGAACTGTTCCCTGGGGATTATCGGGGCCACTCAGAAACTGAGGATCGAATGTAATTAATATCGATAAGCTGATCGTGACATCTCTATTCAGCCGCGACTCAGTATTTGTGCGTAACACCAACCGTATTGATTTTGAGTGCGCGCGCACTCGAAGCTTTACCCCCTTTTACCCTCATTTCCCCCCTTCTCCCGAAGGGTGTAGGGGTACAAAAACGAACAAGGGTGAAGCGACGATTCGAATCGAACCTTTTTATGGGGGTGCCTCAATCCCTTAGGTTAATACACGCGTGCCGGCCACCGAGTGTTTGTAAACTCTTAATTTCAACGAAAACCATATTTTATAATATAATAAACATTGTATTTTATGAACGATATGCCAATGAAACAATACTTAATAACATGTATATATATATTAGATTTCATTATTGATTTTGTTTACACTTATATATTTTATATTTGATTTTAAAATTATATTATATATTTTAAACCTATTAAATAACGGGGGATAAAATATATGATAAAATATTAAATTAAAAATTTGAAGAATTCTTTTAATAAACTAATTATATATATATATATATATATATATATATATACATATTTGTTATGTACCAAAGCTTAGACAGAAAAAGGAAAAGAAACGCATGTTAACGGTAAAAAGAGATTTCTTCCAGACAACTAGCTGTAGACTACATTCTAAATATTTCTAATAGTGACGGTGAAGGAGTATATAAATAACTAGGATATGCCCGCGACTTCATCCATGGTTGATTTGAAATTCCCGCGGGATTCCCGGGACATAAAGTACCGCAGCATTTAAAAAAGAATGTAACCTATCGTTTTAGTGAAAACTGTATCGGAATAAGCTAATTTTTATGCACCCGAAATATTTTAAACCGCTCCCGGGAAAATTCTCGTGGGGTTCCCGGGATAGAAAATTTCACACATTTTATTACATAAAATTTGCTATCTATATTAAATGTACAAACACGGCATGTTTAGAATTTTATAATATACTGATAAATAACATTGAGTGTTTTTTTCTGATTTCAAAATAAAAATGAAAACTGCTATTCACACAACACATAATCCCTCTCTGAAAGTTTCCCTCAACTAGCCTCCGAAACGACTCAACGTATTTGAATAATAATAAGTTTAGAAATTAAATCAGAAATATTATAATATTTTCTTAAGTTTTCGCGATTTGTATATATAATAAAACTACGTTTTAACGGTTTTACGCGCGATAATTTTTTTGATTTTGGTTATTCCGACGTTTCGGCAGCTTTTCAGTGGCTGTGGTCATGGACGACAAAGATGACAATTGTCCAACGAGTATTGTTAAAGTTTTATTTAGCCTACCGCCAACTTGTTGATATTGATAATTTAGTTTAAATTTTGTTTATAGTTATTATTCACTCTATGGGAGCCTAATCTAATTTACCACCGCTTTACAACATGTTGTGGCTTGAAGAGAAGAATCGGCGCAAGAAACTCTTCAGCAAACATACCTAGCTCTAAATTTTTTATATATTATTAAAATGGGTGGAAGGAAAAATAATAATATAATTTCAAAAAAATAAAATTTTTCTTTATTTTTTATATTGCGGCCGAACTATATAAATTACTGCGCTTAAAACCGTTAAAACGTAGTGTTATCAGAAATATTAATTTATATTTCGTGTAAGTTCCTTCGATGTCTTAGATGTGAAGATATGAATATAAAATTCAACACGTGAACTTACCTACTACTGAACTAGACTTCCCCCCCCCCCCCCCTACTACGACTACATATATTAACGAGAAAATTATAAGTATACCAATATAAAATTGAATGCGAATACAGTTGTAGTTATTACTCAAAGTTATAAGGAAAATGTTGCGATGACAAGCAAAAGGAAAGAAATTTCCTGTGAGTATACTAAACGGAGCGCGATCATTGATACAATAATCCTGGCGAAAAATTCATGGTACACGATTCCCAAACAATTGGTTTGAGTATTCCCCAGATTGGTATCATATATCTGGTAATATTCAGGGTTAAAGGAAAAAGTTCATCTGTATTTCATAGATAAACGTAAAGGAGAATTTCTTTGTTTTTTCACCCGTTTGATTGTACAAGGTGTAGTATATATGACAGTACACAATGGTGTAGTGAAACCGCGACAGCTAATATTTATGGAACATCACTATTCAAGTCACTCCTTAGTGACATTTTTTTAAGATGTCAAGTCATGCGGCGTGACGGTGTTCTTTATTTTTGATTTATTTCAATATACAAACATTATAGATTCAAATATTGTAGTGCTTAAAAATATGCCTCAGTAATTTATAACTAACTAGCTGTGCCCGCTACATCGTTCGCGTGGAATTTGTTTTCAAAACCTCCCGATTTCGAAACATTCTTCATTGATGCTCCGCTACTATTGGTCTTAGCGTGATGATATATAATCTATAGCCTTCCTTGATAAATGGTCTATCTAACGCTGAAAGAATTTTTCAAACCAGACGAGTAGTTCCTGAGATTATAGCGTTTTACCAAACCAACAAACTCTTCAGCTTTGTCGGCGGCCTCTGTGGTTGAGCGGGCTAAGCCTTTGACAGCCTACCTCACTGCAACCCAGAGGTTCCGGGTTGGATTCCCGGTTATTTACCATGGTCTGGGTGTCTGGGATCGGCCCCAGAGTGGTCCGTTGTATATTACCCATAACACAAGCGTAATTTGCTTAATTTGGGGATATACAATGTATGTGTTTGTCTGCCGATTATTATTATTGAAGTGAAACTTCTATATAGACGGGGTCTTACGATTTTTCGCTCACGAAAAAGCGTCACGGTCACGTGGTCTAATTCTTACATTTTTAAACTCGTGATCACTCGTGACATTCCATGCGAAAGATGCATGGAATGTCCAAATTGAATAATTCAAAAAGTTATATAAAGGTATTGAAGCAGTCTTGAATATAAAGTAATTTATTTTGATAAGGATTGATACTAAGATACAAATAAAGAGCCTTTTTTAGCGGCGGCATTTTAATTAAAATTTTAAAATAAAAGAACACTTATTGTGGCATAACTATAATAGTTAGATATATAGTGTTGCGACACTTTTTGTTAATAATGATGTGTTCTGCAAAGTCGTAGTACAGTATTTTATTCTATCATCAATAGTTTTCGCAGTGCACGCGATTTTAGGTATTTTTTTACACCTTGGGTTACATTATTGGAGTTTTAGTAAGGACCCCTAATTTATTTGTAAATATAATATACCCTATGTCATCCGGGAATAGTGTAGCTTGCCAACATTGAAAGAATTTTTCAAAACAGTTCAGTAGTTTCGGAGCCTCTTCATCAAAACATGAGCAAACGAAATTTTATTGAGTAATTTTTTTGGAAATATTTTTCTGTAACATAATTTGATGTCCGAATGAAGTTGATGACGAAAGATGCGCATTTGTAATGTTCTGTTGTATGTGTATCATTTTAGAGTAGACTATGAATTTTTTTTTGTTCCGGATCGAATTCAGTTTTTTGTTTGATAAAATAAAATATGTTTAAATTAAAACTGCATTCCTTAAAATGTACCTAACCTAACCAAATCATAATTTGCAATAAACCTGCGTAATATCGAAATGTGTGCTGGGACACATATTAGAAGTGAAACTTCAACGGACAAGTTGAAAAACGAATCGCAACGGACAAGTGGAAAAACGAATGGCAACGGATAAGTGGAAAAATGAATCGCAACGGACAAGTGGAAAAACTTCAACTGACAAGTGACAAAATGAATAGCAACAAAATTTTAACTTGAAGTTTTACGGGTAGATTATTAATGTACTTGTCCAATTTGAAAACCTGCCCGTAAAACTTAAAATTAAAATTTTCTTGCGATTCATTTTGTCACTTGTCAGTTGAAGTTTTTCCACTTATCCGTTGCCATTCGTTTTTCCACTTGTCCGTTGGGATTCGTTTTTCAACTTGTCCGTTGAAGTTTCACTTCTAGTATGTGTCCCAGCACACATTTCGATTTTTATTATATTATTATATATTAGTATAAAATAGTAATTTGGTCCAGATAAGTGAGTGCCAACACCAGATGACTTTTGTGTTTATTGGTTACTACGTTCAGGCGCTTGCTGCGCCTGCACACTCTGTTAGCAAGGAGGCTGTTTTCTTTCGCCAGATCGCGTCAAAGCCATCTATCCATGTTAATGAATATTAATTCCTGCGGTTGAGTGACCTATAGTATGAGGTGGCAAAACTACCCCCAGCACAGAATATGTCACAATAACAACCTTGAATAGTGATCCGGCATTAGTAGCCAGGTTCCAGTCTCTCCTTCGAGGCTGCCAGCAAATTGATAGCACCTTTCGTGTTGGAAATGTCAATAGGCGACGGTATACGAATTCTTTCCGGTAGAGCATCTTCCCGTTTGCTATACTTTTGCAATAAAAAAAATGTGTGCGTGTACTAGAGTACACACGTAAGAAGTGAAACTTCATTATTTCATTTTACCTTATAATTACTCTTCGTTCGAATCGACCGTGGTAGGGGCAAGAAAAAGATGGCGCCTAACGGAAAAAATGTGATGCGTAACCGAAAAATGTGACGGTAATTTTGTTTCCAACGCCGATAAAGAAGTTTCACTTAAAAAAGACAACGATTTTTAAATATACATACCTATATCCTATAACATTCTAGCAAATGCGTATTTATAATTTAGAAGTATTTACTGCTTAGGTGACAATGAATATATCTAAATTCATCCCGCTTTTTTCAGTTTGATGGAAGAAAAGTGTAATATACGTAGACTTATTTAATCTGCGAAATATACCCATTGTATTCAAGTTATTTCGCTTCAGAGATAATTGAATAGCTTCCGCGCATGTCACTCTAAATTCGTTCCACTTTTGGTACAACAGGGTTGTCGCTTCAGAATCTTGTATATTTATGTAAAGATATACAATGTTTATCGTATTAGTAAAACAATGTTGAAGTCTACATAACAAATAATAATATAAACTAGTGGTCACCCGTGGTCGAAGTTCGACCACAATAATTAATTTAAATTATAAGTTTGAACATTATTAAGGTTCTGTTGTCAAAGACTACACTTCTATAATCACAGATTTCGCCAAGGCTACACTGTTAATTTGACTTTAACAATAAACAAAAGAGTATATATGCGTGTGTGTACATGGTAGTGTGTGTAATGTTTTTTTATTGATTTAATGTATTTTTTATGCATAATTTAAAAAAAATTTAGCATTTGTCGCTTCTTCTCTATGTAAACTATATGTGTGCGAAATTTCATACCCCTACGTCTGCGCAATAGTCTTAAAAAGGGGTACAAAGTTTTTGCTTCATTTATAGATATATTTTTTTCATTAGCAAAAATATTTTGCGTCTGGATACAAATACGTACATAAAATTCACAATACTTATTTAAAATATCAATATTAAATATCAAATTTGACTGTTTGAAATTAATTTCACTAAAATATTATGCCCATAATAAAATACGACATTTATACATAACTACATTAATATTTAGGAACTAAAATAGTCATCAAATGCTTGTTTGAGAAGGAATGTTATTACGTTACGCTTAAAATAATGCTTTTGTTTTATGTAAATGTACACTAAGGGCCGCTTGCATAAGGTTGCTTAAATTTATTTAAGAAACACAAAACATATTTAACACCCTTAAATACAATTAGCGTCTTGCACAACGCAAAATTTGCCGCTAAATATGTTTAAAGAACTGTCAATACGTTTTGTGTAAAACGTATTTAGGCAGTTTGATATGATTAACTAATTTTACTTAAAGGCGATCGTTAATGCAAGTGGCCCTAAGTATCGAACAATTAAATTGATTGAATTGTGCAGAAGGAATAACCAAAATCACATTCGTATTATCAGTATGGGTAACTTTACCAAAAAAGCCATTTTGTTCTAGATATACCAAATAAAATACCCAAGCGATACGAAAAACAAACTATGATTTCGCGGCCGACTTAATGTATTGGGGATCTTTTTTGGTAAGCCTGAAAACGTGGCCCGAATTCGTAACACAATTCATAAATATATCGACAAAAAGCAAAGTACGTGATAGTTAATATATTTTGGTTTGAAACAATGGATTGCGTTTGAGACGAATAGACTCGTTGTATTTAGTTTTTGCTAGTCTTGTGTAATGTTGTCTTGATACCCACCAGTTATTGTAAAAATACCAGTAGGTACCACTATAACAAATAAAAGCAATAATAGAATAAAACTACGTTTTAACAGTTTAAAGCGCGGTACTTATTTGATTTGATTTTTATTGCGCCGTTTCGGCCACTTTTCAGTAGCTGTGGTTACAGCAGACAAAGGTGTGAAGGGAGTTTTTGGCGGGAACTGAAAGGAGATGTTGTGCCTAGCAGTTTTATTTTCTAGAAATGTGTAAAATTACTCTAAAAAGAACAATAGTTGTAGGATATTGATACTTTTTATAGTAATTATGTGTTTTGTAAGAAATGTGAATTGTGTAGTCAAATGTGGCCTTTTGAGTTGTCACAAGAACTCCGTTGAATGACAGCAGTTGATAACCTACAGATCAGCTGTGCTACACATAGGCTTAAGAAAATGAAGAAACTATATTGTAAACTAAGATCTGGCTTAAAGGTCTAGCTGCCAAGCCATAAACATAAATAAAAAAATAAGGTGTCAAGTGTCAATGAGTAATATTACAATTTAGTAGTTTTGTTATGTGCACTAAAATTAAAGAAAATACTAAAAGCAATAATAATCTCCTTTCTTTTATAAATCGGCAGACAAGCACACAATACATTGTGTAGTCCCGAGCTAAGCAAATTCATTTACGAAATTTGCCATACCAGATATCGAACGCGGAGCCTCTGCGCTGCAGTGAGGTAAGGCCGTCAAAGGCAAATAATACAGTGCTGAGAGATAGATAACATTTTATAGTACACCAATACAAAAAATTAACTCTTAATCTCAAAGGGCGGTTTATCGATAAAAAGCGATCTCTTCCGGATAACCCCAAAGATAATGAAGATGGTGGTTGCATACTGTAGTACCTACGACTACTTACATTGGGGCAATAAATATACAAATGTAATATATACAGACATTAAATATATCTAATAAGTACTTAATATACATACCATATAAATACATATCTACACAAAGTATATAAATATGATCTGGACACATTTTAAGCCATTATATGATAATAGTTGTAACAACTTTGGATTGCCGCTATAGCTGAACATTTACATTCCTCTATCATCCCCTTATCTCTTATATTAAACGTATGTACATTTTAACTTTATTAATTTCACACCCGCCGGCGCCGACACACTCCATGTGGGCGTCTACTTTGCGCCAAGAGTAAATCCGCTTAACTTGGCAAGTTATGTTGAAAAGTGATTATTGATACATTAGTTAAATGTTTCCCGTTAAAAGGCACTTTAGTTTATATATGAGTAAAACTGTTCGTAATATTTATTGATTTTGGATTTAAAGAGATGGTGTCTCTCAGCCGCCCTCAAAATCATATAACCGTGTTATATATAGTAGGTAGATTGGCCTCATCGTATTTACCAAATACAGCTAGCTAGATCAGTCGGCTTGGTAGCGGAACAGGACAGCTGAATTACTCAAGCGGCGCCAATATGTTATAACCCTCAGTTACATTGATTTGTTTGTGTTGTCCTGAGGCCCGCTCCCAGCCGTGGTTCGCACCATAGTCGGGAGTCGTACCGGATGAGACTCTCTCCTTTTGCGTGCACGTTATACTCGCAAAGGAGAAGGCGGAGCGGGAGCTTGAGCGCGTCACTACTCCATTCTCTCCAAAGGAGGAAGCGTTAGCGTCGAAGGCCACTCTGGCCCTTCGGCCGCCTCAAGCGGGCGGCCCGGGTTGATCTCCTGGGGAAAAGGGTTCTCACTCGCCGTGATGCTGTCGAGATGGGGACGCGGCGTGTTCCGCCCGTGCTAAGTTCTCCTCCCATGCGGCGAGTTACTAACCGCCTCACGCGTAAAGAGTTCGAAGATGCCGGGGGAAAAAGTGGTCCCCCAGCAGTGGATGAGGCCGATTGACCACGGCTTTCCAGGGCTATCAAAGGGGTTAAGCCAAAGCTTGGCATAAGGCGACGGACGGAACATCTAGGTATTTTAGAGTGCATTCCTAACTGTTGAGTGGGAATAGCATCTTTAGTTCTGTATAGAGATGCTAATGCTACCCCGACTTGGTGAATCCCACACACGGGCCGCAATTCTCCCCCATAGCGCTTGCGCTTGCGCGGTCTATGGTGCTCAATCGGATTTCCCCTGACTAAAAAAATACGTGCTGAGGCCTTGGGGATAATAAGCTATCAAAACGCGTCATTAACTCTGAATGCTCAGAGCCTACCTCGGATAACCTAACACTTAAATAATTTATCACTGAAAACTGTAGTTAAATATATTCAAATATTACAACCCAATAAACTATGTCACCGTCTAAAAGCATTTTATCATCTCGCTACGTGGGGTACGTTGTATGAAAACAAATTACACGTGTATAGATGTAAAATGGTTCCGGTCGGCCAGTGGACGTTGGTGCCAGGAAATTGGCAATTTCTCCGCCAGGGAACATCGGCCAGTACTCAATTCTGGCTTTATTTAAAGCCCAAAACGTAGTTAAAAATGTTGCCTGGTACAGAGTGTTAAGGACGGCAGTGTTGAATTTTTTTCAGCGGGTTAGGTATTATAGTTCTCATACAAATATATATCGTAAATCTGAAGGTAAGTTATTTTGTTAAAGCACTATGTATATTATGTAATCGAGCCTTTACCGCCATTTGTATGCTACATTTGGACCTAAGTATATTTTTTGATACCAAACGTATTTTAAACTATTATTTTGTTTTAAGAAATTTAATGTTTAATTTAGTAGGGTCTAATCTAAACAAAAGTGAAGGTCTTTAAACAAAGTAATAATTCAAAATACCTTTTGTAGCAGAAAATATATTTAGGTCGTAATGATGCTAGTCATGGTAGCGTAATGATTAGCGAATGCGTCCATAACTTAAAACGAGCGCGGTGCGACACAACCTATGTGTGAAATCTGCTAAGCCGCCTTGGTGAAGCGTGACGGGTATACTGTCCGTTCCCCTATAGTGGGAGGCCAGAGCCCAGCAGTGGGACGTTTATGGGCAGTTATTATTATGTAATGAGCTTTACCCTTTGGCATAAGAAAGTGCTTCGAAGAAGTGAAACGGGTAAAGCTATATGAAAGTAGTTATTGTATCTGGTTCCAGGAGCGCTTTTCAATACTTGGCTCGTTGTCTCGGGCACTCGAGGTACAGCGATAGCCTAAGAAGCTATTAAAGTAATAAATAAGTTAATTAATAAATATCGAAACTTTAAACTCCAATGGCTTCACATATAGACTCAAAGAGAATGACAAAGTGGATAGGTTAGATAAAGAAGCTATAGGTGGTAGGTACATAAACCTTAAATGTGTACCCTTCAGAACTCTTGCCTATTATGTTTAACGTAGTTTGAGTTACGAATATGAGATTTATTAAGCAATTGTGAAATGAAAATACAAGATAATTACAAGGTAACGTCTAGTGCCTCGACGAGGGAATATCTATAAGAACATGTCGCATTTAACGTTTATATTTATTTTCTCTAATAATAATTATGAATAATCTCTTCCCTTTTTTTTAAGGACGTGTAATCCGTCATGGACACTACGATCCAGGGATAGTAAGGTGGTGTTGGACTCCAGATGGCATGCTCAGACTTACCAACTACACCACCTCGGTGTTCGGGAACCAAAGATACATCCAACAAACCCCCTTTTTTACCAGAGTATATCCAATTGAGGATCTAAGCCGCAACAAGGGCAGAGCTTTGGGGGGATTATTCGCGTTCCGTGTGTGAGATTCGCCATATCGGCGGTGGTAGTCACCCAGTCAGAACTGAAGCCATGCTATTGCCACGCCCCTGTTAGGGATACCCACTAAAACCCCTGGGTGTTCCATCCTTCGCCTTATGCCAGGGTTACCGGTATATGACCTAGCCTGTTCGCAGCCCTGGCTGGCATGCGCCTGACAATCCGATAAACCCCTATCCGAAACTTATGTCAGATTCGGATCTCGCATAGATTAATATTCAAAATATCCGATAGTTTCGGTTACGGCTCCATAATATCATTAGTAAGGAACGTTTTCCAAGACCCCCAATATGCCTTATCGAAAAATATATTATCTTTTATGTTAGTTCATCATAATTCCCTTTGTTTAGTATCCCTGCTCTTTCATTTGTCACAAAGAAAGAACGTAATCAAATAAGAACAGAGAATCCCGAGAAAATATCATTACATTTTTTCTGACACGTAATACTGTGATGTGGTTACTTGGGCTCATTTATGAAGACAATGAATGATTATGTTATAAGACATTTTAGTTTAGTTAATAATCTGTGTTATTATACAGGTGCATATCATAAAGAAGAACAGTTGGAATTATGATCGTAGTGTAAAAAATTGGAAAGTGCAATTTTGACGTTGTAGAGCCATGCTGGAGTAATTATCTTGATAACAACTCGTAGGACCGGCTTGATCGGTATGATCCACTTTCTCACAAAAGATCGGCGTAAAAGTGTTACTGTTGTACATTTTTTTTTGTGGAGTACAGCAGACAAGCTGACAGCCTAATTGTGATGGGCAGTGGTCACCGTTGCCCATAGACACTTGCAACACCAAAGATGCTACCAAAGTGTTGTCGGTCTCGTAGAACTGAAACCTGACCACTAATCCCGGAACGCAACTCAAGGTTGTTATTACAGTATGCTCTAGAGCAGAGGTGCTAGCCATCCAGACAGGCAAATACCGTATCACCTGGCTTTAGGTTGTTTTGTCGCCTCTTACGACACGCCGCCTTGCCGTAGGAATTAGTATTCTTACTCCATTCCTGCATGGATAAATTTACTAATATAGTAGTTTAAATATTTTAAGCTACTACAATTAACTGTAAATGATGCTAGAGATAAATTTGGATTTGTTTGATAATTAGAAAATGAAGAATGAAATGAACTTCTTACATGAAGAAACGCTGGCGCTGAAGAATGAAACCTCCGTGTTACACTAATGGTTTTCGTGAGTAAGTTCCGATGTCGTACTCTCCCCCCCCCCCCATTCCTATCCCCTATCCCAATCCTCCCGTCTGATCTCTCTGTGCATCCCAAAGGCTGGTAACGCGTTGGTTTCGCCCCGGGACTTGCAAACTCTGCCTGTGGGTCATGTTCGCAATAAAATAATTAAATAATCCGAGCAACGAAGTATTCCGTAGACGTGACAAACGTCGACAGTTTTTGTTATCTGACTACGGAAACAAAAAAGGTTTTTTTTATTTGGAGTTCATCAGACAGGCAGACGGACAGCGTGATGAAAAGCCGTTACGATCACTTATGGATATTTGTAACATCAAAGGCGTTACAAATGTGGTGCCGCTCTTTTAAGGGAGACTGGAACCACTGATGCCGAAACACAATTAAAGGTTGGTATGGCGGCATACTCCAGACCAGGGGTGGTAGCCATCCAGGAGGGCAAATACCCTACCACCTGGCAAAGTTTAGTTAGAAATATCCTATTTCTAAAAAACTACTTAATGGATATAATTCTAAACCATTGAAAGTAATTTTAAACTCAACCACTTTGATTTTTCTAGATTTCCACGCATAGTTTAAAAGTCGAGGGGGGCGAGGCATCATTTTCACGACTGAGATACCTCGTCACTTATTGACTTCACAATAAAAAAATAATATAATTCTATTTTTTTTCAATGATCTGACAAAAATGAACTGATTATGATTATATTACACGATTTGTTCACTGAAAAATAAAAAGAATTCAAGCCTTAGTTATAGTATGGCGGCTACCTTAAATTTTTAATGTTTTTGCGCCTTTTCACTACAAAACTCTGTAGCGCTAAATAACTAAAGACTTTACCTTGTCGAATTTCAATTATGTAGACCCAGTAATTCCCATGAAAAATGACTGTGTGACAGGTAGATGGATAGACAGACAGACAACTGTTTGGGTTTTTTCCAAAATAGCTACGGGACCATAATAAATGAGGGATGTAGACGCAACAGTTTTTCTGGAAAAAGACTGAGACATAAAAAGACAGAAGGACAGTAGAATGGACGAGCATGATGACTTCATAAGGGTTCCATTTTTGAAAAAATTGCCATGGGAATCTAAAAATCAGGCTACTTTTATTATTTTTAAAACATATTAAACTAAAACGTATTTTATCATATTAAACTAATCAAATATTTAATCTTTAAGCTCATATTTGAGCAATGTATTGGAGTAAAATCAATAATTATTTTAAGATTGATACACATGTAAAAATAGTATGCATCGGTACCTACCCGTGAAATCTAGCGAACAAAATGATTATTAATTTCATCGAGGCAATACATAAAATACTGAAGCTGTCATTCCTAATATTTTTCGTATATATATCTATCTATACATGTATGCAAGTGATTTGAAGATAAAATATTAAATTATTAGATCTGAATATAACGCTAAACCCATTATCCAAACATTACGTGAGTTCATGATGGTGCAACGCTCCAATGTCCCTGGCACACGACATCGTATCAGCGAAATTGTGATCCGAGTTAATCAGCTATTCTCTTCACCGTATGACATGCCAGGAATTTCATTTGGGTCACGTCACTTGGCCCATTTGTTCGGTAATAACATGATATAAGAATAAAATTTAACGAAGACGGCTGCGGAGAGGCGACTTCTTAACAATTAATAATATTTTGAAGACTTAGAGAGGAGCTGACGAACGATAACTAACCTGAAAATCATTTATCAATATATTATTACACTTTCTGATTGATTATTATATTTAAATTAGGGATTTCAAGGCAGTTTCTATTGCAGATGGATAAGCGGACGAACTGACGCCTCAATTTCATTTGCAATAATTAACTACACACAGAAGTTTATGAATAAAATGAATGTGATGTACAAAGACGGACAGACGGACAGACAGGCGGGATATACATGACACACACAAAGCACAAAAAAGTGTTCCACAAAGTCACTAGTCATATAAAGACAATATTCGCAGTGCCCTTTTATTAAATTCCAGATAATATTGTCTTATCAAAACAGTACCGAAAGTAATAAGACAAGAAAACAATTTGCAAAGAGGAATCTCCGTAAATTCCCAAATCAAATGAAACGTTCAGAATTACTCCATAAATCTACTGAGAACGACAATCCCAAACCAATTGTAATAGTTCACTTTCCCGGAATCCGGCAAGTCCGGAACTTCCGGGACTCCGCATATGATTATCTAAGCATCGGCGATAAATTTTCTCGCAAGGATTGTGGCTTGGGTCACAACCGAATTTGGGGTCTTAGGTGATTTTTTACCAAAAATATCTGCCACGGTTTGTACGTAAATGTTATTTTATGTTTTAGATCATCGTTATAAAATCTCGCTCAAACGTTAGTAAATTTTATAGGCGACCACTAGGCACACAGGTCACCAATTTTTTTTTTCAATTTCCAAATGGAAAATGATAATCGCGTAGTATAAAAATCGGGTGTTCATGCGCAATTAAAGATTCTGAAGAGGTGCAAAATCTCTATAGCATTCTCGTAATTTAAGATATTTTCATATTCAACAAGTTCAGCGGGATGATCAGCGTAAGGAGTTACGTTTTTTTTTAATAGATTAGCTCAGATAATCCCCGAGCCCTCAGACTGAAGTCTGAACTGAAATATACCTATGCATACTTACAATTATGTAGTATTGTTTTAGCATAAATACATAAATAATGTAGGATTTAAGAATAAATATGTGTTTTTTCCCTGAATACAATTGATTTAATGAACTGCAACATCCCTTAGAAAGCAACACTAAAATTACTATTAAAAATAAGACGACTTAGGTAGAACGTACTTCTGTTTGAGATTTCGTCATACGACAAAAGAATTAATAAAAATTTCAAGCTATTTCGTTATTTGGAGGAAAATAATGATTGGAACATGTTTTATAACATTATGTAATGAAATAACATAAAAATACAGGTCTTAAATTAAAATATTATTTACGTTAACCACGGAAAAATAAATTAAATTAAAGTATTGATGTCAAAAGATAATAATGTCAAATAATTAAATTCATATTAATGTCATACAGCCTCATCTAGGTCTTGTTCCAATTAAAATAATCATGCACCGAGTAAAAACACCTCTCCAGTAACCAATTGTGAAGACTGACTTTAAATAAATTCAAATTAGCACTTTTTATGGCAACAGGCAAGTTATTAAATATTTTAACACCCATAAAATTAGATTTTTTTTGTAAGGACAGGTTGCACTGCCACACAATGCCCCAGTAACAAATTATGTATCAACTAAATGAAGTAATGTTTTTCAGTTTTGTTGATTTTATTCAAAGCTACGTTCTATAGACATTCTTAAGTGTCAAATCGGGCTTTTTATTTTGTGATTATTATAATTTATGTAAAGTAACACACAGAATACTGTAAATTCTTATGTAATCAAACTGGATAAAACTTAGCTAATAAGGCCACTTTTGTCAAATCTTATTCTAAATCGGACGAGAATCTATATTATATATCTATTTTTAGGTACAAAGTATTTTATAGATATTTAAAGTTTTGCAAAAGTGGCTATTTTAATTTCGCTGACTCCACAGACTTTATTAACGCTTTACGAGTTCGAACACCGAGATCAATCTAATTCCACATTCCTATAACAGAAATTTACGATTGTCTCATACTATCTCGTTAAATTGCATTGCCGTAGTAGATCGCAATTTCTCTAAGGTAGTAGGATTTATCTGAATTTTATTGGGTTATCTGTTTTCGTATCACGTAGTATTCGCGACTGGCTTTAGGGACAAAGTTGCTCTATGGATTTGGCAGAGATTGTTTCTGTTGTGTACCGTCCGACGGTCAAAATCGATAGGCATCCGTGTCGGAACGCTGTTAGGAAATTTCAGGATATGTTGCAATTGAAGTAGAAATTGAAAAGTGAAGGCGGCTTCCATATTTCAATGTTTTAATTTTGATTTCGGACGTACTATTGTACAATAGGGTAGTTGACAGTCAAGTTCGTTGAGATACTTTGTATCATCTTATTAAACGCCGAAACCTTCTAGATTATGTACGAAAATAGCAAGTTATGACGTCATAGCTTTAACAAGTGAAATAGCGTATTGTTAGAGCAGTTATTAAAATTATTTTTATCATTATATTTTTTATATAATTTTAGAATTAATATAATTATTTTATAAATCCTACTACTATCATAAACGCGAAATTTTGTAAGAATGTATGTGTGTATGTTTGTTTGTTACTCTTTCAAGAAAGATGTACCTAATGAATGGATTTTGATGAAACTTTACAATAATATAGCTTACACACAGAATAACACATAGGCTATAATTTTGAAAGATATTGCATTATCCAAAATGTAACGATTTCCCACCACCACGGGGGTGAGACCGCAGGGCGCAGCTCGCTATATATACGTACTATTAAACATTTTTGTTTACGTAATTTAAACATGTAAAATTTTTGGACTACACTAAGTCAAAAAAAATGCAATTAAATATTAAAATGAACTAACTTATAAATAAAATAATGAAAATTAAAAACAATATACGCATCGCAAATGGCCGCCGCTATATATTTATATGTACAGCGGCCATCTCTAATATTTATGTTTTAGTCACAATATTCCATAATTTCATCTACTTATGGTTATATATTCAGTAAAATTACTTTTTATTAAGTCACATAAACTAAAATAAACAAATATGAAGAACATTTTAAAAATCTCTCTTTTATTTAAACATCCTGCATCTTCTCTGAGCCTAGCAATAAGGTAGTACAATTAAATTAATTTTCAATTAAAAAGAGTTCTTGTTTTATGAAAACAATCTAACATTTAAGCCTAGAAACGGTTAAAGCGTTGATACATAAAATAAAAATACCTAAAATTCTGCATTACATAACAAACAGTAACAATTGTGACGACTTATTTTGTTTTTCCAGTGACAGATTAATACATTCACTGGGCGAGAATAGCAGGATTTACGCAAACACTACGAGCGTTTAAAATTTCATTTAACATCGTTTATTTCGTGTGTGGAATATATGTTAGGGCTGGATTTTATACGAAAAATAAATTCCTGGATGACAACGTAAGTACGTTTTCGATATTATTATTTTAACGTGTATATTAAGTACAAGACTTTTATTGTACAACTATACATTTTTATATATTAAATGAAAAGCCCACCAAATTGCAAGTGATAAGAGTTCAAGCAATTAGCAGTGGAGGTTTTTGAAGTTATATTGAAGTTATACTTCTTAAGGCGCGTTAGGGAAAAATGATGAGAGTAAATGTCACACGAAAAACCTACACCATGAAGTTAGCTATAGTCAACCGACACCCTGAAGTTAGCTATAGTCAACATTTTAGTTTTGAAGTTATACTTTTACGAAGCGCGCGCACACTGTCAAGAAAAACCGACACCCTGAAGTTAGCTATAGTCAACCGACACCTTGAAGTTAGCTATTATCAACATTTAGTTATTCTCTGTTATCTATTGCCTATTATCTAAAGAGATGAACATTTTTTTAAATTCAACGGTACCCCGCACAGCTACATATATACCGAAAATAAAATTTCACCCCTTAGTTACAAGTACGGCGGCTTATCCTAATATTTGTCATGTCATGTTCACTGCATAGATATGTATTGTCACATAATAGAATAAAATATTTTATTGCAAGCCCAGTAATTTTTGAGAAAAATGATAGTAACATTTTTTTATTTAAATAATAAATCGGCAGACACACACTTTATATCCCTAAATTAAGCAATTAATGCTTGTGTTATATATTATGGTGGTATATTAATACAAAGGACCAGTCTGTGGCCGATCCCAGACGCCCAGACCATAGTAAATAAGGGAGAAAATTCGTTTCCGAAATTTATTGCAGTTAAGGTTCACGTTTGACCTTTAACAAAATATGGCACAGATATAAATAAATTAATTCCGATGGACAGCCAGATAGATGGACAGACGAACAACTAGATGGATTGACATGATATTCCACAAGAGATTCTGTTTGTGTCAAAATGGTTACGAAATTGTAAAAATGTTAATTATATTTGGTTTATAAATATAATTAAATTAGATGATTTATTTCTGCCGAATATACTGACAGTGCTAGGCCACGTTTGCAGATAGGCATATTCACCACTAGACCATGCACTCCTGCGACTGTCAAACTGTCAAAAGCAATTGCGTATTGATTCCGAACAGATCAAGCACACTTACTAATATCATTTTTTCTAATATCAGAATTGATAAGCATAAAGTATCTTAATATTATTTAATAAACAGTTTACACACAGACTAACACAAAAATATAACCCTTAAATGTTTCTAACAATGTATATTAATAAGCTAGAGATCTTAGTAGGTGCATAGTTACAAAATTGCTTCTAGACAACACTCTTTTAAAAATATCTAAAATTCAAGTATTCTAATAAGAGTTCCCTACCTTTTGTTTTCTCCCTCTCATTATAATCATTCATGGGTTGGTTGGAAGATTTTTTTACTCGTTTTAGGGTTAAGCTCATCTTTGTATGTACAATTGACTATATAACTATTTTGTGTAATGTGTAAAAGAATAAAGAGTTCAGAAAAATTCTAATCATCTTATATATATATTTCGCTACGTGACGCGTTACGGCGCCAGTCAGTCTGGCTTCCCTTTGTCTCCGCATACGGCAGCGGTAGGCAAGCTCCTCCTCTCACTCTAACCCACAGCGCTAGCTGTATTTCGGTAATTAGATTAAATAATGATATTAATAATGTACTCGTTCATAAATAAAAGATTTTATTAATAAATAACCTTTCCCTACATTATCATATTAATGCACGTAATATTTAAGTACTAATAACCTAAGCTTTTCTCAAGTTAAACACTTTCAATATTAAATAGTTCAACTTAGATTAGTTTGTCTTAAGTTATCACTTCTGTCGGGCGTCCCGAGACGTACACGTTTTATTTATATTAAAACACTAAAACTCACCTGTTTCCAGGATAATCCTGAAGAACAGGAACACGTCAATTACAATAAAATTACGGACGTGAGTTATCGGATTCGTATCTGACGTTTTGTGGCGATAAATGTGTAAATACAGTAAAAAACCTGCTGTGGGTATAATTAGTTAGCTTTTACTTCGTTCTGCAAATACATTAATTCTTTACGTAAATAATTGTTTTAGGGGTAGGTATAAGTAATGGATTCAAAATATTTTTGAAGTGATATCTTCTTATGGGAGGGTAAACCGCTTCGTTACGTAACGCGTTACGTCGCCAGTCTGTCTGGCTTCCCTTTATCAAAGTTATCACTTCTGTCGGGTGTCCTGAGACGCACACGTTTTTTTTATCTAAGAGTTTTAAAATTCCTGTTAATAAAGAGTATTTCTTGACAGCGAAGAATATAAATGAACGAACACTATTAATCATTATTACCTAACTTAAAGGTAGACAATTTTCTATTCTATTTATGTTGCATTCAATTTGGTTGATCTGTCAAATATCAGCATCATGTCACTCTACTCCAAGCAGCCCAGTACGTATAACACTATGGATACGTAATAAAAATACTATTGGTATATTGTGGCGGTTTTATACCCCACAAAGGCTCTAACATGTGTATTATCTTTCCCAACAAAGCAATATAGCAATTAGTCACGAATAAATTACCCATAACCCAGTTAGAGGCAGCTGATTCATGCGCCCTAATGCATGGGGAATGCCATAATCGATACGATACGTCTAGACATGCTATGAATCAACACTTGGTCGCCAGTTTTATTTTATACAAATATGAAAATTAATATTTCAAGTAATTTAAAGTTTAAACACGTTGTTTTCGAATTAAAAAATTGCGGTACGATTCTACAAAAACAACGTGTAGTTTCAAATAATTTATTAAATGATATATTTTCGTATCTGAATATAAAATTAACAATAAAATCAATAATTCCACAAACTTATTGTTGGAATATGCTCGGTACGAAAATGAAAGAATTTGATGAGCAAATACAAATTAAGTAAAATAAATATAGTACGTCTATATTTATTTTACTTAATTTGTATTTGCTCACTCAAAATATGATGCTGACGTAAGCTCTGAAGCTTACTTCGGAAATGGCTAGATATTTACAAATATTATTTCTCGCCGGTGACCTAAATAGTTTAAGTCTAGTGGTGCCTAATGGGATAGACATGTCCAATGTCCATTAGACATATATCGAAAAAAATAAAGAGAGAAAGTAAAATCAGCAATAATAAAAAAATCAGATCAATAATTATTCAAATATGAATTCCTTATTGAAATATTTGAAGAATGATATGGATAATATTCAAGCAAATAGATATAAAAATATATCTTTTTTATATAATATTATATATATATTGTTTTGAAATAAACTTCCTCACGACTTTTGTCGGTTTTTATAAATATCCCGTCCCGTTGCCCACGGGAAAAAAGATATTTACGTCCCCATTATTGATACTGGATGGTGTGCGTGTGTGTATCTCTTCTTTGTCTTCCTCTAACTGTCTGTGTTTGCGTGGCTCATGTGTGTATGTCGCTTGGGTGTAATGTGTGTGGTCATTGTGATGTGTGTTCTGGTTGTTGAGTTGCTATGTGTGGTTGAATTTAAGGCGTCTGTGTTGTTTACAAATACGGTATCTCCTAACACCTTGCGTAGAATGTTTGTGGTGTGTTACGCTGCCTGCTTCTGTAAAATAGTTATATCAATTGAAGTGTCTAGTTTTTCTATGTATTTATTTATGCTTTTAGCTACTATCCCTGTTGCACCTATAACAGTCGTCTGTGTATTCCACAAGCGACTGACTTCAGTTTTTAATAAATGATATTTGCTCAGTTTTTCTATTTCTTTACCTCCTATGTTATAGTCAGACGGTACTGTTACGTCTATTAAAAATGTTTTGTTATTCGTTTTATCTACGTAGATTAAGTCTGGTCTGTTGTGTCTTACTGTGATATCTATATGAACCGGCATTTCCCATAGTATCTTGGCTTGATTATTTTCTTTAATTTGTGGTTGCACCATGTTTTCCTGCCACCAGAGGGGTGAGACGTCTATATTATGTTTTCTGGCCAGGCACCAGTAGACATACTGGACGAGATTATTATGTCTATTGACATAATAAGTGCCCGCCAGTTTTTCGCACCCAGAGATGATATGTTGGGCGCTTTCATCTTTGGTGACACATAGACGACATTTGCCGTCTACTGGTGCCTTAAGTATGTCGCGTTGGTGTTGTTTTGTGTTAACTGCCTGGTCTTGAATTGCATATATGGATGACACTGTACTAGGAGATATATGTTGCATTTGAATGAAAGTTCCGAGTCTATATTGGTCTGATCTAGTACTTTTCTAGGGAATTGCCCGTGTAGTGGTTTGGCTCGCCAGGATAAGTTATATATTATAATTATATTATATATATTATAATTATATGTTCAACAGGATGTCTGCGACTTCATTCATTCGGGACTAATATTTCTATTCATACTTTTACATACAAATTAATTCCGATGGACAGCCAGATAGATGGACAGACGAACAACTAGATGGATTGACATGATATTCCACAAGAGATTCTGTTTGTGTCAAAATGGTTACGAAATTGTAAAAATGTTAATTATATTTGGTTTATAAATATAATTAAATTAGATGATTTATTTCTGCCGAATATACTGACAGTGCTAGGCCACGTTTGCAGATAGGCATATTCACCACTAGACCATGCACTCCTGCGACTGTCAAACTGTCAAAAGCAATTGCGTATTGATTCCGAACAGATCAAGCACACTTACTAATATCATTTTTTCTAATATCAGAATTGATAAGCATAAAGTATCTTAATATTATTTAATAAACAGTTTACACACAGACTAACACAAAAATATAACCCTTAAATGTTTCTAACAATGTATATTAATAAGCTAGAGATCTTAGTAGGTGCATAGTTACAAAATTGCTTCTAGACAACACTCTTTTAAAAATATCTAAAATTCAAGTATTCTAATAAGAGTTCCCTACCTTTTGTTTTCTCCCTCTCATTATAATCATTCATGGGTTGGTTGGAAGATTTTTTTACTCGTTTTAGGGTTAAGCTCATCTTTGTATGTACAATTGACTATATAACTATTTTGTGTAATGTGTAAAAGAATAAAGAGTTCAGAAAAATTCTAATCATCTTATATATATATTTCGCTACGTGACGCGTTACGGCGCCAGTCAGTCTGGCTTCCCTTTGTCTCCGCATACGGCAGCGGTAGGCAAGCTCCTCCTCTCACTCTAACCCACAGCGCTAGCTGTATTTCGGTAATTAGATTAAATAATGATATTAATAATGTACTCGTTCATAAATAAAAGATTTTATTAATAAATAACCTTTCCCTACATTATCATATTAATGCACGTAATATTTAAGTACTAATAACCTAAGCTTTTCTCAAGTTAAACACTTTCAATATTAAATAGTTCAACTTAGATTAGTTTGTCTTAAGTTATCACTTCTGTCGGGCGTCCCGAGACGTACACGTTTTATTTATATTAAAACACTAAAACTCACCTGTTTCCAGGATAATCCTGAAGAACAGGAACACGTCAATTACAATAAAATTACGGACGTGAGTTATCGGATTCGTATCTGACGTTTTGTGGCGATAAATGTGTAAATACAGTAAAAAACCTGCTGTGGGTATAATTAGTTAGCTTTTACTTCGTTCTGCAAATACATTAATTCTTTACGTAAATAATTGTTTTAGGGGTAGGTATAAGTAATGGATTCAAAATATTTTTGAAGTGATATCTTCTTATGGGAGGGTAAACCGCTTCGTTACGTAACGCGTTACGTCGCCAGTCTGTCTGGCTTCCCTTTATCAAAGTTATCACTTCTGTCGGGTGTCCTGAGACGCACACGTTTTTTTTATCTAAGAGTTTTAAAATTCCTGTTAATAAAGAGTATTTCTTGACAGCGAAGAATATAAATGAACGAACACTATTAATCATTATTACCTAACTTAAAGGTAGACAATTTTCTATTCTATTTATGTTGCATTCAATTTGGTTGATCTGTCAAATATCAGCATCATGTCACTCTACTCCAAGCAGCCCAGTACGTATAACACTATGGATACGTAATAAAAATACTATTGGTATATTGTGGCGGTTTTATACCCCACAAAGGCTCTAACATGTGTATTATCTTTCCCAACAAAGCAATATAGCAATTAGTCACGAATAAATTACCCATAACCCAGTTAGAGGCAGCTGATTCATGCGCCCTAATGCATGGGGAATGCCATAATCGATACGATACGTCTAGACATGCTATGAATCAACACTTGGTCGCCAGTTTTATTTTATACAAATATGAAAATTAATATTTCAAGTAATTTAAAGTTTAAACACGTTGTTTTCGAATTAAAAAATTGCGGTACGATTCTACAAAAACAACGTGTAGTTTCAAATAATTTATTAAATGATATATTTTCGTATCTGAATATAAAATTAACAATAAAATCAATAATTCCACAAACTTATTGTTGGAATATGCTCGGTACGAAAATGAAAGAATTTGATGAGCAAATACAAATTAAGTAAAATAAATATAGTACGTCTATATTTATTTTACTTAATTTGTATTTGCTCACTCAAAATATGATGCTGACGTAAGCTCTGAAGCTTACTTCGGAAATGGCTAGATATTTACAAATATTATTTCTCGCCGGTGACCTAAATAGTTTAAGTCTAGTGGTGCCTAATGGGATAGACATGTCCAATGTCCATTAGACATATATCGAAAAAAATAAAGAGAGAAAGTAAAATCAGCAATAATAAAAAAATCAGATCAATAATTATTCAAATATGAATTCCTTATTGAAATATTTGAAGAATGATATGGATAATATTCAAGCAAATAGATATAAAAATATATCTTTTTTATATAATATTATATATATATTGTTTTGAAATAAACTTCCTCACGACTTTTGTCGGTTTTTATAAATATCCCGTCCCGTTGCCCACGGGAAAAAAGATATTTACGTCCCCATTATTGATACTGGATGGTGTGCGTGTGTGTATCTCTTCTTTGTCTTCCTCTAACTGTCTGTGTTTGCGTGGCTCATGTGTGTATGTCGCTTGGGTGTAATGTGTGTGGTCATTGTGATGTGTGTTCTGGTTGTTGAGTTGCTATGTGTGGTTGAATTTAAGGCGTCTGTGTTGTTTACAAATACGGTATCTCCTAACACCTTGCGTAGAATGTTTGTGGTGTGTTACGCTGCCTGCTTCTGTAAAATAGTTATATCAATTGAAGTGTCTAGTTTTTCTATGTATTTATTTATGCTTTTAGCTACTATCCCTGTTGCACCTATAACAGTCGTCTGTGTATTCCACAAGCGACTGACTTCAGTTTTTAATAAATGATATTTGCTCAGTTTTTCTATTTCTTTACCTCCTATGTTATAGTCAGACGGTACTGTTACGTCTATTAAAAATGTTTTGTTATTCGTTTTATCTACGTAGATTAAGTCTGGTCTGTTGTGTCTTACTGTGATATCTATATGAACCGGCATTTCCCATAGTATCTTGGCTTGATTATTTTCTTTAATTTGTGGTTGCACCATGTTTTCCTGCCACCAGAGGGGTGAGACGTCTATATTATGTTTTCTGGCCAGGCACCAGTAGACATACTGGACGAGATTATTATGTCTATTGACATAATAAGTGCCCGCCAGTTTTTCGCACCCAGAGATGATATGTTGGGCGCTTTCATCTTTGGTGACACATAGACGACATTTGCCGTCTACTGGTGCCTTAAGTATGTCGCGTTGGTGTTGTTTTGTGTTAACTGCCTGGTCTTGAATTGCATATATGGATGACACTGTACTAGGAGATATATGTTGCATTTGAATGAAAGTTCCGAGTCTATATTGGTCTGATCTAGTACTTTTCTAGGGAATTGCCCGTGTAGTGGTTTGGCTCGCCAGGATAAGTTATATATTATAATTATATTATATATATTATAATTATATGTTCAACAGGATGTCTGCGACTTCATTCATTCGGGACTAATATTTCTATTCATACATATACATACCTTCGGAACTCTACAATTTATAATGAAAAATACAGGAAATTTAGGATTATTGTTTTATGCATTAAAATCCGTTGAGCCGTCAAACCGTCATTGTACGGTCATTAAGTAAATTATTAATGACTGGTTATTGTATGCAATAATAATAATCACTTAAATTTTGGCAATTTTAGTGTAAACTCTATATAACACTGAAGGGAAAGTGTATTTATGGCGTTATAGAGAGTTGTCGTTAAATGGAGATAAGTCTGTTATTTTTGTCTGACGTCTCTTGCTGCACCAGTAATTTTTACTTATTTTATTAATATCTTGCGATATTGAGGCATCTTGGTGATAAAGGAAGTACTTAGAAATTTCAGTATTTCAGAATCACTTAGAAATTTCAGTTTGCATCATGCCGACAGTTGAATTTATTACTGGCTAGAATAATAAAGCGATAAAAAGCGATAAAAGAATGTACATAGTTGCGCAGTTTTTACTTATTTTGGCACTTAATGATTGTCGTATATCGTAATTGTGTGTAATGCTATTTACAGTGCATCATTGTATGTAAGACAAGCTAAACCAACTAAAGCCACGCGATTTGGACGTTTAGAGTTTTTTTTTTGTTAATTCAATGACGTTACATGGAGTTTACAATGTATTTTCAAAATCACAGACAGCACTTTAATTTGAACGGCAGATATTGGTTGGTGTAAATGTGCCCAGAATAGTATTCTTAAAACAGTATTGAATTACGACGTGGCTTATGAGAGGACTCTAAAACATTATAAATAAATAAAAAATATTTTTTTTATTGCAGGAGTTCAGCAGACAGTCAAATAGCCCACTTGATGGAAAGCGGTTACCATCGCCTATGGACATTTACAACACAAAGGTGCTACAAATGCGCTGCTGCTCTCTTAAGGGAGACTGGAACCTGGTCACTAATGCCGGAACACAACCCAAGGTTGTTATGGCGACATACTTTAGACCAGGGGTGGTAGCCACTCAGTCGGGCAAATGCCCTACCACCTGACTGTGAGTTGTTTTGTCGCCTCTTGCGACAGGCCGCCCGGCCGCAGGAAATTGTATTCTTTCTCCGTTCCTGCACGGATAAAACCGTGCAGGAACGGAGAAAGAATACAATTCCCTGATATCCAGAAAAGTACTACATAAAGGATTTCCAAATTCGAAAAACGATACCAAATAAAACAAATTACTGTCGTAGTTCATTCGAGTGTATCGCAAAAACGAAGTAAACATTTCCGATTCGAGCAAACACATTAAAAAGCAATAGATTGCGAGCAATTAGCGGGTTTCGGGCGGGACTCGCGAGTGTTCGACAAAATGAAAAAGTCACTGTCGCCTATTCCAATAGGGCTGGGGCCCGTTCATTCGTGATAAAATCGATGGTTATATAATTTTTTCAACACCTTTAAGCACATGTGAGTCATACATCTAGTAAATATAACAATTATAACGATCTCTACGGCTGAAAATTACTTTTAAAATTAACTATTTAAAACTAAATTGTTCATACTTGATTTTCACTAATAGTAACATATTTATATTTTTTTAAGTGATAACTTTTTATGGGAGGGTAAACCGCTTCGTTACGTAACGCGTTACGGCGCCAGTCTGCTTGGCTTCTCTTTCTCTCACTCAAGTTATCACTTCTGTTGGGCGTCCCGAGACGCACACTTTTTTTATACTTCCACTATTCCACTCTGTAACAATCTTCGATTTCATCTGAAGTATGCTGCACTAGAGATTCTAGAAACAAGGTTCAAAACTTTAGAAAACAAAAGATCACTAACCATTCTCAATAAGCATCAAAATAATTATAAAGGGTTTACATTGTGAACTCTGTTTATTAGGCAGGTAAAAAAAGTGAACATTCAAATTCAATTTCAAAAGTTTTTATTCAAAATAAGTTCCACTGGAGAACACTTTTTGAAGGTTAACAAGTAAGTATAAGTTAAAATTTAATTTTACTTCCTAGCCTATATACAGCGCTGTTATTGCTTTTCCTTCTCCTTAGAAGAAGTGGCAAGAAACTCGTCAGCAACACGCCTAGCTTAAAATGTATTAACTCATTTTTTTTTAATAAATTTAATTCAGAAATGTGTTACACAATCGCTTTTCAAAGAATCAATGGAGTTGTAGCACACTGTGCATACTCCGTAAGACAGGCACAATAAAAGGAAAGAAAAATTATAATAATGACATGACGAACTAAAATATTAAACAAATTTTTATATATTTATATTATACACTACGGCTATACCAATTTAAATAGAGATGAACAGGAAATACACAGAGCGTCGCGCCCCGGGCGACTGTGAAGCGGGCCTTCCGTCCGCCATTAAAATCAGCGCCCTTAGTATAGTGGCCGAATAACAATTTCCCGTGAACCATCAAAGGAAATTACCAATAACAGCTTTCTATTTTCCTTGAAACGGTAATTTTTACTTCAATTAGAATCGACTTAATTTCCTGTGACTTCAAAAACAAACTACGCCTTAGTTTAATTAAAATTAAGGTGTATCAATATGAATATATATAATAAGAAACAGCCGCCCATGTCCTGCTTGAATGCGGAGAGGTGGCCCAATACAGGGCGAAGTATCTGGACGCCCCAGGTCTGAGAAGTCTTCAACAACGTTAAGAAGCTGCTGAAGCTGAAGCTTAAAACTAATAAGCATATATAAACGGATAAATTAGCGTTAATTAGTTTTAATTCTTATGTTCCAGACATAAAATATGTTAATTTATAATATGGGAACATTGAAATAGAATTTATGTGTCACAATATTGATTGAATTAAAGTCTGTTCCAATATGGCTTCTTCGATTTTCATTTCCACCACCCGTAAAATCCAATATTTTCACACCTATCAACTAATCTGTATTAAAGTTCTTTACTTTATTTGACGCTATCTTATAGGGAGGCGAAAACCTAAGCAAAGTAAGTCATATTGGAAAGAGTTTAATATAATCAATGCTGTTACACATAACGTTTCATTTTAGTGTTGCCAGGCTAATATTTTAAATTAGCAACTTACTAAACTAGTAAGTTTAGTAAGTTGCAGTAGCAGCAGAGATTGTACTGATGCAGTTTTTTTAAGTAGTAACTTAAATAAACTGCATCAGTTCAATACTTCTTGGCAAAACAACAAGCGGCCTGATCTCTAAAAGGGATCACTTCCAGACAACCTAGCTTAAAAGAAATGTTTAACTAATCTGGCAATGTAGACGAAGTCATGAAGTTAGTTATATAACAACCATTGACCGGTAAACACTAGTTGACGATTGTCTTACAAACCAATTCAGTTGGTAAAGCTATGTAGACTACCCGACCAATATCGGAGGCATCCAATCAACACGGTTCGCGATGATTGGTGCTTTCAATCAGACAGTACGAGAGTCTGCTCGGGACATTTTTCCGCTATTCGCAATATTGCTTGTTTGCGAACACAGTATTAAAACCGCCTGCCTTCATACGAGCGATGAAGTTTTGTGTAGACGTTCTTTGACAGAACAGGATATGAAAGAAGCTCCGAGTTTATATACAGACAGTAATTTAATACATTTACAGGTTAGACTGTCTTGCCGCAGTAAAAAAATAAGTGCAAGCTAGGGATGTTTAATTATTATATTTTTTTTTGGATGTATAGGTTTGCGTTTGACTACCGAAATGTATCCGATAGAAGACAATTACGGTCATTGCCGACCAGCTTCCTGGCTCTTTTCTCAATTTATTCCAACGCCTCCGACTGATATTTAAGTTTGGTTGTCTCAAAGAGATTGCTTTAACCAACAAAGCCGCCTATAGTTTTTTTCAAGAAAATATTGTAATTGGGCAATTTTATACTTGTTTATTAGGTGAACAATAAAGTATTGTCTATGTATGTATAATAACCGCGTTCTATAACGCAATGATTAGAAAAATAGAATACCAGTTATAAAAACATAGTTACTTTATTCATAATTATCGAACCTATCATCATATTAATCTAATTACTGTTAAACAAACGATTAAAATGAGTTTTCTTTCATCATTGGACACTCCTTAAGTTCTCCGTTTTAACTATTCTTCAATGAAGGATCGTAAGGATGTTTTTAAATGAATCACGTGTTGGCAAAGCCCGCTCATTGTAATGCACATGAGCTCCATTATTCCATTATAGTGTTGCAAATGTCCAAAGGTGATGATAACCGCTTTCCATCAAGTGGACCGTCTGCCTGTCTGCTGAACTCCTGCATTAAAAAAAAGTATGAGTCTTTAAAATTTTCTCCATTACTACTGCCTGTATTATGTATAACTAAAATGTTTGATCGTATTACTACATAATTTATATTTCTTTAATTAATATACTTCTTAATAACGACAAAAGAAAAAATATTTTGAAATAAATACCTACGTTGAAACGTTGAGTTAAAATCCATCCGTTTTCCCAGAACAATTGCTTTGAAGTCGCCCTTTACGATAAGTTATTATAATTACAAAGTCAAGCTCAGTATAGCTGAAGCTTGGTCTTGAAATATTGATTTTCCGCCATAAAATATGATAGCCTTTCAGCTAATTAAAAACGTAGAAAATAAGAATTTAGCTTTTTTTAAAGTGTTGAGTGATTGAGTGTGTGTTTGTGTGTGTGTGAGTGATTGTAAATTAATAAATTTTATATCAATTTTATATCATTTTTTCCTTCGTGTATTTTATCATTTTTCTTCTTTATGCATTACTTTCTTAAGAAATTTTGAAGGAACATTTAGAAAGTTTCTAAAAAATATTCATATCAGATATACTCGTAATGAACAATTAATATAATGCAATCGTTTAAATAAAAAGATATCCCTAAAATTGAACTTATCCTATGCTTGATTAATTGAGTAGTTCAGTATTTATGTTTTTTATTGCATTAGTTCAGCAGACAGGCAGACGGCCCACTTGATGGAAAGCGGTTACTATCGCCTGCTCTCTTAAGGGAGACTGGAATTTTGTCACTAATACCGGAACTCAAGGTGTTATGGCGGCACACCCTAGACCAGGGGTGGTAGCTATCCACTCGGACAAATACCCTACCACCTGGCTGTGGGTTGTTTTGTCGCCTCTTATGACAGGTTGCCCGGCCGAAGGAAAATGTATTCTTTCTCCGTTCCTGCACGGATAAAAATTATGTATACGATTATAAGCTTTTCAAGAGAAGTAGAATAACATATCTATGGTCTGAACTATTAACTAATACATCCAACAGATTGTATTCATTAAATGACTTTAAAGAAATTATGTAGTTTTTTTTAGATGCGTAATGATAAAAGATCTTGAATTTATAATTACAATGACAATATAATTTTATTTTTCTTAGTTCATCGCCGATAACACCATGGAATATAAATATTCTCAATCAGACGTCCAGAAAACGCGTTGGCTCCCTATGCGACAATAAATTAAATAATTTTCAATGAATAACGCCACTCGACACCACTTAATTGTGCCTACATATGACGTCATAAGTTTGTACGCTCGTACAAAATCTAAGGCTGTGACGTTTTGTAAGATTTAAAAAAGTATCTCAGTTTATTCAACTACCCTCATTGCCATACTTGAAAAATTTCACACTAATTAAACTTTTAGCAACAACAAAAAGAATGAATAGAAATCGGCTGCCTTTGAAACAGGTTATCAAACAATCAGTATCACCAGTATTTTGCACCGCATCCAATTTTCCGTGGGTGTACTTGCACACACGCTCTCCATGAGGGTAGAAGCGCCCTAGTTGCGTGCCGCTCGGGGGCGATTGAATCACTCACCTGGAACAAAGGGGAGAACGAGTCATATGGTGTTGTCTGGCCAATTTACCCACTCTATATTTTCATATTGATTCGTTTGACTGTGTGAAACACGATTTGATTTTGCGATTGGGTTGTAATTAAAATAAACAATCGATTTTAATATTTTAACCATAAAAATAAGATAAAATACACAATATCCGTGCAGGAATGGATAAATAATAGTAGTCCCTGTGGCCATGTGGTTTGTAGAGGCAAAAAACTACTTACAACCACGTGGCAACGCCCTTCCGGATAGCTACAACCACCGGTCTAGAGTATGATGCCATAATAGCCCTGAGCTGTGTTCCGGCATCAATAGCCAGGTTCCAGTCCCGCCTTCGAGGCCCGCAGCACCATTAGTGTTGTAAGTATCTATAGGCGACAGTTACCACTTTCCATCAGGTGGGCCGTCAATCTGACTACTTGTACTGTACTTGTAATATTTTTTTATTGTAGTGAAAAATTCAATATAGCTTATAAACATGTTTTATATATATATTGACTAAAACTTTTCTTGGGCCTTCCCCGTCGACCGGGACCTGGCGGAGACGGCATGGCTAGACATTTGTTCCCAACATAATTAGCCGGTCTCCGATGACAAAGTTAAGAGGAAAATATAAAGTAGTATCAGTTTATTAACTTCTTATTGCTGGAACTAGGCCTCCCTGTTTAAGGCAACGGATAGTGTACCAGGCTCTTCAATTTAAACTGGAAGGTTAAGAACAGTAGTATTTTCGATGTACAAATTCTTCTTCTTATTCTTCAGCGAGCCTTTGTCCATTGTTAAACGTAGGCCTCCCTAAGTTTGCGCCGCTTATCTCAATCTCCTGTCATCCTCATTCAGGCAACATATTACAGCATAAAATTTATTTGACCCTAAATTCAGCACGTGGTAATTGTATCATTTTTAATGTTTATAATATCGTATATAGTCGTGGTAGCGTGATGGCTAGCGCATGCGTCCCAAACACAAAGGGCGCGGGTTCGAATCCTGGCCGGAAGGCATACACCACTTAGGCACTCTTCTGACCTTATTTGCATATTGTTACAATTATCATATTCTAACAACGGTGAAGGAAAACATCATGATGAAACCTGCACATCGAGATAACCGATGTGTCAAACCTGCCAAGCCGCCTTAGACAAGCGTAGCGGGTATACTCTCCATTCCCCAATAGTGTAATAAAGGGAGGACTGAGTCCAGCAATGGGACATTTAGGGGCTGTTATTATTATTTGATAACACATAATTGGGAGTATAGGTACAAACCGTGTAAAAGCAATGCAAACTGACCTATTCCTACAACTACAACGTGTACTCGGGACACGCTGTAGTTGTAGGAATAGGTCAGTTTAAGTTAAAGTTCCTGTTTTGAACGCTAACATTTACATTGAAATCCGTTGAGCCGTTTCGAAGCCTATTTTAGTTGAATTTCTAAACAGATAAATTTTTTGTTGCATTTATTTTTAAATTTTATATGAATAAGAAAAGGTCATTGCCCTATCCTAGAATTAACCGCCATAGGTTAATTCAAACATTATAAAAAAACTGTTCCTAAACTTATCTTCATTTCCGTAGTATAAAAATAAGATTATCTAGTAACAAAGTTTACCCATTATTCAAAAGTTCTCAACTAATTCGGGCCCAAACACTTTAACGACTAATCATAAATCGCATTGGATGGTTTAGCTCCTTTGAATTATGGGACCCAAAGTAAATGGTTCTAAGTCAATTATGTTCTATATAAGGGCAATGCTGGGTTCTTTATAACGTGTTTGTTCACCGGAGTCGAACCCATAGGTGACTGGTAAAATATGTAAATTAAATACATAAATACATAAATTTTATCAACAAATCACTCTTCAACTTTTGTTTTTTTCAGATTTTTGTAAAAAGACAATAAAAAAGAACCCGAAATTTTGAAACATTCTTCATTGATGCTCCGCTCCTATAGGTCTTAGCGTGATGATATGTCGCCTATAGCCTTCCTTGATAAATGGGCTATCTAACACTGAAAGAATTTTTCAAATCATACCAGAAGTCTACGCTACGCTACGCTAATCTAACGTTCAAACAAACAAACTCTTCAGCTTTATATATTATAGATAGATTTGATTTATAAGGCTTTTTTTATATTTTTAGATAGGAAGACAATATTTCTTTGGCAAACTCGTTTTTGTGATACATGTATTATAAGATAATGTTATAATTAGAAGTATTTAAAACTAATTAAAATTACCTATATGAAGGTAAACAGTAGGTTGTTTGGGTTGATAATGGTTTGACGAAGACTGGAACTGCAAATCATCGCTCTGTTAGCTCCTGACGCATTTTATCTAAGCAGGACAACGTCTGCTGGGCCCGCTAGTTCATTTGAAATTGAATGAATGAATGAATAACTTTATTGCACATAAAATTAAAGTAGAATGGGCGGTCTTGTCGCCAAAGGCGATTTCCTCCAGACTACCCTATACAATTATTATCCGACTACATTATTCAGTGACTTAATAATTATTAAATGGAAGATTACACTGTATATTTATTTGCATTCATCATAATTATATAATTAAAGTTTTCATTATTATCATCGTCATTTATTTATTATTATTACAATAGTAATTTATTTATATTTTATATATGTCATTCATTCTACATTACTACATTTAATTTATATATGTATCCTAAATGTTATCGTATATATATTTTAACCCTAATAAAATTACATAAAAAATGGGAACTACCATAAACGGTTTACTGCAAACGTATCTCTCTATATAAATAGTTGCTACGAGCAAAGCTCTTTTGCATGACAACATAAAACGGTGCCGGGTGACGCGATAGGTCACACAAAGCCGCACACGCCCGCTCTAAAAGCTATTTATTATGTAAACGATACATCTTTTAAAGAAAACTAACATGTTTTGAACCGTTCAAAGGATGTATGTAGACGAGTTAAAGCCGTATAACCTTAAAAAGAGTATTTTGTCAAAGGGTTCTGTGGATTTTCGACACAAATGCAGGCTAAATTTCATTAAAATTCTTCTTAGAGTTTGAATGTTTATATCTTTTAGGTTATGAAAAGGTCGGGTATAAACTGTGAATACAACCATGCATCGTGAGATGATTACAAACATAAATTTATTCATTTTTTAATGGGGATCGTGTAAGTCATTAGATGGGTTTGTTCCCAAAGTACTCTGAAAAAAGTTCCCAAACTACTGAAAAATATCGAAAACATATTGCATAAATTCAGTTTCATTATTCAAGTTCATGTTAGATTATATACAATACTAGGATATGTCCGCGAGTTCGTCTACGTTTGACTTGAAATTCCCACGGGACTCCCGGGACACAAAATATCGCAGTATTCGAAAAAGATGTAAGCCATCGTTTTAGTGAAAACTGTGTGTGTGATTACCGGGATAAAAAATATCACACATTATTACATAAAAATTACTATCGATCAGTGAAAAAATTACATTCGATATTTTTCACTGGCCATTTTAAATCATTCCCAGAAAAAATCTCGCGGGATTCCCGGGACAAAGAAGAGACAAGATTTTTTTTTTTAATGAATCCTCTTCTCCGTCGTTTATATAGCCTATTACAGTCATGTTTTTTTAATAGCTTCAATGTACAGACATGACATGCTTGGAACTTTATATTATAGATTTTATATATTATCCGGTTTATTCGTTATGGTTGTTTTTAAAAGGTCTACACGCTCGTTAAAAAGAGTTGAAAAAAAGTGATTCACGTCTGTGATTGCCCTAAATAAATAAAATACCAAAAGTAAAATATACCCATTGTATTTCTTTAATATCTGAAGCTGAAAAATCTTTGGCGATTTGATTGGCACTACATTATTTTTAAATTAATACTTTATTAATTTTCACTAAAATTTTGGCAATATTTTTTCCAACTTTATATAATATTGTTACGAGTTGCGAGACTCGAATTTAAATGCCGTTAGAATTACTATAGAGTTTATTAGAACTATACAAACACGTATAACACGGGTACAAATATAACCGAACACAACAAGTACAAACGTAATGCAGAAGGTCGTAATTCAATAAAACGCGCAAAGTCCGTCACTATTAGATTCCCAATTGTAGTACCCACGTCTTGTTTTGATCGTGGTTCTCGCTCAACTACTCCCTCCCTCAATCAAAATCTCCCTCAATATTGCACAAATGCAATAGGCCCGCCCGGCAACGTGAACTGAATTTCCTAGCATCAGCTTGTAACACCTGGCTAATGATGCTAATGAGAGAGTACAATACGACAGTGGGCTGTTCTCTAGAAACGTATGCCAATAAATAAGTGAACAAAAGAAGATCATCATCATCATCATCATAAAGGGATTAAAATTAGTTCAAATGCCGACGGGTAATAAATGTGCTTCTACAAATCTGTACGTGGAATTTGTCTTCGTCGGCGCCGAGGTTGTAACAATATGCAAAAATGTTATCTTATAATAGAAACAAAACTGTGTATATCTTATGACAATCTTGTCTATCTATATAAGGTAATTTAGTTACCACAAACCCTCCAAGCGTTGCTCGGTAAACAGCAAAGCAATCAAGAACACATCAGGCTTTTGATCGCATGTGACAACCTCGTTTGTGGATAAGATACGCCGTCAACGTTCCCATTCAAAGTTTTGGCTACATTTTAATACGGGATGAGTTAAATGAGGTTCTTTATCAATTCTTAGGAGACATTTTACGGACAGGAAATTCAGATAGCTGTACCACAGCAATGGAATGCTGAGACTATTTAAATCCGCAGAAAAATATAATATTTTACATAGATACTTATATGTTTATAAATGAATATAATATATGTAAGTAACTGCATATCCTCTAATATTTATGTATACCACCTTGAACCAATATAATATTATGTGTTATTCCTGCCACGGGTTGTCTGGAAGAGATCGCTTCTTAACGATAAGACCGCCCCTTGTACACAATTAGAATAATACTAGTTCGTATGTTTTCTGTAATGATGTACAATAAAATGTTATCTATCTATCTTCGTATCAAATTTAGTTTATTAGAAAAATGACGTCGCACAGACAGAAAACAAAAAAAACTTAATCCCTTCATACAAATTGATATTAATTTATTTATTGATAGTAATGACAAGGGTCTAATAAAAACATAACTAAGAAAAGCGCCTCAATACATGACTCAAGGCTGGTTCCTCTGTCTTACTATTCATTTAATTTTGAAATTAGTTGTCTGGAGCTTATGTTAAATTTTAGCCAACAGTAAGGCAAATAAACGGTCGGTAAGATATAGAAACCGGCCGTAAATGGCAATACAGTCATGTTTTCTCTAACTAACTACTAAATGTCTAACGACTAACTTAAACGTCTTAATAAACTCCCTTTCAACATTTGCTATGTTCTACAAAACATAATGAAAATATATTTTGTAGTTTTAGAATTTGTTGTATTGTGTACTTATATATACTTAATTGAATAAAATATAATAGTGAATTTGTACAATAATATAATTTCTCGCCTCATATCCTCAAAGTTGCTAAACAAAAAACTTAATAAAAAGTACGTGGTGAAAAATATATTTCCATGTAAAATTAAACATGCATCCAGGGACTGAAACAAAGACAACCTGCAAGGAACTACAGCGGAGGTTATTATGCGGAAAATTCATGCATTGTGTTTCACGGTATGAATTCTGTATGTAGCCAAATTGTACCGAACACAGACTTTTATGTATGAAATAATAAAATGTTACGAGACGTGAAAATAACCTATATATATTATATATTACGGGATATATGAAATATGTAACTTTATCTTATTGCTCCATCTGGGATAATGTTAGTGTGACCACAGATCATAAAAACACTGTGTTTTTATGATCTGTGAGTGTGACGATCAGTCAGATATGGCGATGGGTTTAATGCGCTATTTGTGAAGCGATATTGTTATTAACCTGTAAGGCGGAACCATTAGGAAGTCCCACAAATTTGTGGTCAAATACAGGTAATTGAAATGAACGTTGAACTGATGCTTACTCTCTCTAACTATATAGTATTTGTATTAGAATGAAAGAGACGATATAATTCTCTTGGTTTTGGCGCGGCAATTTTGATGGCAGCTGACAGCTTGTGGAAAAATATAATATTAAATTTGGCCCTTATAGAAGGTTAATTTTTAATTTGTTTATATTTGACGTCATTAAAAATTAAAAACAATATCGCATTACACCCATCGCCACATCTACATAAAACAGCATATGACTGTAACATTAGCCCTGACGAGGCTGCACCTTCGCGGAAATAACGTTTTGAATGTTCTTAATTAGGTTTGAAAGTATTTCAATGGATTTAATTACGTTTCAATTTTCCATGTCACTTCATTATGTAAGTCGTAATCTCAACGTTAGGACATGAGGCTCTTAGATTTATTTTAGAAAAGAACATTTTGGGAAATGTGCGCATATTTCTTGAAGGGCGTAATCCTCGTAAAATTTTATATTTTCTCAGACCCTTTTTAGAGTATTGTGTAATATGTTTTAAGATAAGCATATAAATTTGTCTAGATTAGAATATAAACGAGTATGGCTTTACTTAACAAGAGGGTTGGAAATAATCAGCAATTTTAAGCAGCCTATCCATGCAGGAACGGAAAAATGATACTAATTCCTGCGGCCGGGCGGCCTATGGTAAGAGGCAACCAGGTGGGACGGCATTTGTCCGACTGGCTTCCACCCCCGGTCTAGAATATACTGCCATAACAACTTTGAGTTGTGTTCCGGCATCAGTGGGCAGGTTCCAGTTTCTCCTTAAAGGCCGGCAGGACATTGGCAGTACCTCTGGTATTGCTAATGTCTATAGGCAACGGTAAAAACTTTCCATTATAGTTGGGCTGTTAGCCTGTCTGCTGTGCTACGGCATATTTTTTTTTTTTTAAAGCAACATTCTGTACTGTCAAAGTTAGATAAAATGTGTGTCGCTTATAGAGAAATTGTCACATACTAGTTTAGATTTAAGTCCTTTTTAGTAATTTAAAGGTGCAGATTCACGGATTCCCATACATAAAATTATCGTCAGTTGTTTGAATGACTTAGACGTAAAATATTAATTAAATATTACATAACTATATTTAAATGTTGTACGCCACTTTGCGTAATGCCTGATGTCTTACGGAGGGCCCTTGCCGTCGCTAACGTACCGGCTCTATTGGAGCCGAACGGTATTGCACGTGACTATGGTAGGCGTCCTGACGGAATGACTCTAATTCCCCGGCAGTGTGGCAAGCCTTAGGTGTGGAATGCGACTTGCGTAGACACGTTAACCGCATCCCATTTATCAAACACTTCTAGATCAGCCGGTTCAGCGGCGGAAACAACTGAATCACTCAAGCGACGCAAATATGCAGTGAGAGATATATGTTTGTGCCGGACCGTGGGGTCCTGAGGCCATGAGCCTCTACCAAAATGTATCGAAACGACTTAATGACTCTTCAGGTGATCAGAGGGCTGGTGCTTACCTCGGCCAACGGATCAGTATGGCGATCCAGCGAGGAATCGTAATCAGCTTTCTGGGCACCTTACCCATTGAAGACGGTGATCTACGCTCAGTATTCTACATATGCTGGTGTGCACTGACATTTAACCGGCGGTTAAAATAAAATAATCTCTGTTTATGCATCCATTTTTAGCGATTAATTTATTTTAACCATCGGTTAAAAGTCGGTGCACACCAGCCTTAGTCTTGAGGGGTTATGGGTTATAAATACAATATAAATAAGTTAAGTTCTTTTGTATTGTACTCGATTATATTTAACTATAATAAAATGATTTATAAGTATTCATGTCTAATAAACAGTAGTCAATTTATTTTTATAAAACATTTTCTGTAACGTAATGAAGCATACAAAACATATAATTGAATAACATTTAAGATTTTGTCGTACTAAGTATTTATACACTAACTTACTTGTAGCCAAAAATAATAAAGTGTATTTCAATTCATTCAAAAATAATAAAAAGCATACTATTTCACTTACAAAAGACTTTAACGCCATCTCCATAGTATTCATATCAAATATAAAATGAATTGATTCCATTGGTACGATTAAGATACTGGTTTCACTTTAAGTTGTTTGAATAAACTGTTTGGGTACTAAATACCTATGCATCAAGGCAAGATGTAAATAAATAAATCACAGCAAATTGCTCCACAGACAGATGTTATTATTTGATAGAACAAAAAATAATCCATAGGTATTGTTCTGCTACTGAATAAGTTAATATTCAGTAATGTGTAAATTTATATATTATTTATTTAATTTACATAATATTTCTTCTAAATCTGTAAGTAATATTATAGAATGTTGTGCCATCGAAATGCCTATGCATAGTTTAATTGTTATATGTATATACCGTCCACCTAAAAATGACAATGAATCCATCAATATTTTTTTTAACGTTTTCGACAAAATATTACGCGAAACTTGCTTATTCAGTAAAATTAAAGTAATAATCTGCGGAGATTACAATATAGATATATTAAAGAATAACAAACTGACCAAAGAACTAGAACAACTACTCAACTGTTACAATTTGAATATTGGTATTAAAAAACCGACAAGACTTAGCAGTCGCACATGCATTGATAACATTTTTCACAACTTAACTCACTGTCAGACATCGATAATAGAACTTGCGTTATCTGATCACACTGCTCAAACTATAAAATTTACGGTAGACAAGGTGTGTAATATCCCACATTGGTTCATTTTTGCACGTGATTATTCTACGGATAATATGATTAAATTTAAAAATTGTATCGATAAACTGTCATTTAACGAGGTCTATGAATCTAATGATCCTAATATGGCATTTAACACTTTCCTGGACTACTATAAACTTTTTTATGATCTTTGTTTCCCTATAATAAGAATTAAAAGAACAATTGTCAAAAGACCAAGATGGATATCACGTGGGATTAAACTATGCAGTAAACGTAAAAGACAGCTATACTGGCAAGCCAGATTTTCCATAGATCCAACTTCTAAAGCAAAATACTTAGACTATTCCAAAAGATATAAAAAAATTATAAAACTTACACAAAAAGCACAAAACAATTATTATATATTAAATTCTAAAAATAAATCTAAAGCGACATGGAAAATAATTAAAGATATGAAAATGACTTACCCCGATGAAGGAATTGAAAAAATAAAATATAATGATAAATTTGTCAAGGATCCTCAAGAAATGGCGCAGATATTTAATAATTATTTTATTGACCAAGTTAAACATAACCACAAAAGTAAAGATAAGTCTGACACCATTACTTGCAATAATTCTAACTCTATATTTATAGCTCCGTTAATTCCTATTGACATTATAAATACTATCAGAACCTTAAATAATACTAATAGTGTTGGTATTGACGACATTGCAACTAAAGTAATTAAAGTAAGCGCTCTTATTGTTGCCCCTGTTTTATGCTATATAGTCAATTTGTGCATAGAACATGGTGTTTTCCCATCAAAACTTAAAATATCTGTGGTTAAGCCAGTACATAAAAAAGATAATAAATTAGATATGAGTAATTATAGGCCAATAGCCATTATAACAATATTTTCAAAAATATTTGAAAAAATAATCTACAATTCTCTATATAATTATTTTGAGACATACAATATTATTGGTGACGAACAATATGGATTTCGTAAGAACAAAAATATTAATTTAGCTATTTATGAATTACTCACCTTAATCATGAGTAATGTTGACAAAAGAGTGCCAGTTTCAGCTATATATATGGACTTAACAAAGGCGTTTGATTTTGTAGATCATACAATTCTATTAAATAAATTATATGCATATGGACTCAGGGGCAATGCATTTAACCTCTTAAAATCTTACTTATCTGATCGTCAACAAGTAACGCATATTAAAAAAGTAAATGCAAGTACATTATGTGAAACAATATATACTTCCGAGCCCCGTAAAATTTTATGTGGAGTGCCACAAGGCTCAGTCCTAGGACCTCTTTTATTTTTAATTTATTTAAATGACATGCATAAGGCAGTGACTCAAAAAATGATATTATTCGCTGACGACAGTACGATTATATTTGAAGGAATTAATACTGATAATTACGAACACGACATAAATCGTGCCTTCCATAACATAATATCATGGTTAAATAATAATAATTTACAAATCAATTTGACAAAAACAAAAATTATGCACTTTAGACAAAGAGTTAATAACCATATATCCGATCCTATTGTAACGTATTGTGGACAAAAAATTGAAGAAGCAAGTAGCACTAAATTTCTAGGTATTCATATTGATAGTGATTTAAAATATAATACTCATATTAACGACTTATGCAACAGGATATCTCGATTTTCTTATGCCCTCTATAACTTAAGTAAAGTTGTCGACCAAAAAGCAGTTATAACGGCTTATGATGGCTATGTTGTTTCTTTGTTACGATACGGTCTCATATTTTGGGGCAATAGCACTGGTAAAGAACGCGTGTTTATAGCGCAAAAACGCTGTATACGTGCTATATGTCATATAATGAAAACAGATTCTTGTAAACCATATTTTGTATCCCTAAAACTACTGACATTACCATCATTATACATTTATGAAGTTGCTTTGTTTGTTAAAAATAATCTACATTTATACACTAAATGCAACAGTAAACGCCATAACAGCTACCTTCTTACACTTGCTTCGAAAACCACTTTGTTGCAAAACAGTCTTTTCTGTATAGCGACTAAAATTTTTAATAAATTACCACTGAAAATTAAGGAACTCGACATCAAAAGCTTTAAATTAAAATTAAGACAATTACTAATAAAAAAAGCATATTACACAATACATGAGTATCTTTGTGACCCAAATACTGATACAGGAGTCTGATTTTGTGACATGAGGAATCATAATTATTATTCAGTATTATTACTATAAATTGTATATTAATCTAGACATTATTAGTTTTAAATTATATTATTTTGTAAGCTACATATGTGGCAGGATACAGCGATACCTATTTGTTATCATTATGGACATCATATTCAAACCTGTATACACAAAATAAATTACTTTGACTTTGACTATATTCTACATAATCTCTCATTATCGTAACATTACTTTTGATAATATAGCAAGTAATATGTAGGCTGAACGTAAAATCTGGATCAACTTGATTATAAAACCGAATTTCATTAAAGCTGGTCTTAAATACACATTTGACTCCTATTACGTATTCCATTAATTTTAAGATGTACAAGAAAGTCTTAATTACGGATATTTGAACATGAAATTGAAATTTATTCATTAAGTACCTATATAAGAAATCTTATAATAATTTTAATATCTGCAAATATTTACGGAATAATGTCAGAGTATTTTTTCGTATATATAAATAGGCTGATATTCAAATTGTTTAAATAAAAAAAAAACTTGAGAGGTGTTAAGGGACACCCGGATGGAACGAAGTTCCATATTTATTATTTACAAAAAACCTGTATACACTCAACAAAATAGTAAATGAGTAAGTTTGAATCCTATTTACTTCAATATAAGAAACAATTTAAATTTAAAAATTTAAAATTTAAAAATCGAATCACATCCTGCAATTCGACTCTTGAAACAAATTTAACTTTAAACCAGATTCGCGATATTGCTCCTTATTTTAATGACATTAAGACTCTATATGTCCGCAAATGCTATCTGTACGTCAGCAACCCATGACATTTAAATAATAATGTACTCCAAATTAAACTCTAACTGCGTGGGCATAAAGGTTTATGCAACTGCATTTTATCTTGGCAAGTTCAAAAACTGTCGTGACAACTTTTTTCGTAAGAATTTTTTCCGTCTAGCCCTCATTCGTACCGCGCGATAAGGAACTACGTTCCAATAACTGTAATTGTCAACGTAGAAACCGCACTAAACCGATTATAAAAATGTAACTATCGCAATACGAGCATTATTAAAAAAACAATATTATCTTATTTTCTTTATGACTAATCTATGACTATAAATACGTGAAGCAAAAACTGTACCCCTTTTTAGGCAAATTTCGCGGATGGAGAAGTAAGAAATTTCGGACCCTTATAGTTTATACAGAGAAGGAGTGCAGAATGCTAATTATTTTTAAAATTATGCATAAAAAATACATTAAATGAATAAAAAACATTACACACACTACCATGTATTTGACACACACACTCATATATACTTTTTCGTTTATTGTTAAAGTATAATTAACAGTGTTGCCTTGGCGAAATCTGTGATTATAGAAGTCTTTGATAACAGAACCTTAATATTATTCAAACTTATAATTTAAATTTATCATGGTCGAATTTCCCATGGGCGACCACTAGTATTAATTATTACATCACAACAGCGGTTTGCACTCAAGATTTGTGCGGTTTCGTGCTATATCAGGTGTTTACAAACCGGAAAATTCTGGTCTGATGACACTATTAGCGTTATGGTTACAGAGATAGCCTTGGGTCCTAGCATCTCATTATCGCGAGCTCATGTAAACCTAGCCTAATCGTAGCTGACCTCGTTACATTCATTATTATGTAGTGCTCAAACTTCTCATAATAACATATAGTGTATAATTATGTATGTTTTTTAGTTCCAAAAGCTGGCAAACAGGCAAACTTGTGTGCGATGTCTGCAACTCGAAGAAATTTTATAACGCCCTTCTTAAATTACACTATGTGGTAGCGCAGAAAACCGCCACGGTAAGTTCCTCCAAGTCGAGCTTATATACACGGAAAAGCATTCTAAAGAACCGTTGTGTAGCTGAGCGCGGTAGCTGAAGGAGATGAGGGTGAACATCCCGCCGATGACGAGCGGTGCAGTGGTGAAAATGAGGCGTTGGCACCAGATCAGTTCCTCAGAACACTCTCCAATGTACAAACGGTAGAATACGCAGAGAGATATATAGTATCTCCGTAGGCTAGGCGATTCTAAACCATTTATTAGTATAGGATTGTCGACAATACGAAAAGTGCAACGCTAGTTGGAGTCAAAGAGGTCAGTCCAGATCAGTTTCTCGGAACACTCTCCATTGTACAGACGGTAGGATAAACAGAGAGTTGTATAGTCTCTCCGTATGCTAAGGGATTCTAAACCATCTCTTAGTAAGAGATCGTCGACTATACGAGTACAAACAGTGCAACGCTAGTTGGAGTCCAAGAGGTCAGTCTGAGAGGCAGGTACTCCGGCCCATAGATGTCAGCAGTACTCCATATGTGGTCTAACTAGCGCTTTGTAGAGTGCAAGTATTTGCCGCGTGGTGAAGTATGTATATCATATCTACAAACTTCAAATAAACAATACTCATATTTAATCCAAAATCGGAATAAACAAAAACCATATCAGACAAGCAGAGAGCAGCTCGAATTTAAGCAAAACTACTCATGAACGTGAAAGTTTAATATGCATCTCAAATATTAAAACATATCATGCAAACATGAACTATATCCGTACACCCGGTTAAACAAGTATGAGCTCCAATTTCTTATACAACTGCAGAGTATCAAGAAACAGAGTTGGGTTTGCGCAAAGTTTTAACCGTAGCTAACTACAAATTAGTGTTGCCATCTTCGGGAATACGCAAAAAGAACCATTGACATCGGCTAAATAATACATTTTTTTTAATATTTGTACATTTTATATATGTATTAAAAAGACATAGGAAATATAAATAAATATGTCTGGGAAATAATGATTATCACTCCTACTACACCGAAAGTTTAATAACTGTTAGATGATAAATGTACAACGCTCAGAACCCCTATTACCGTCTACCACGTTTTATTTTCTAATTCTAGACTGAACGGACCTTAAACTCGAAATGTTGTTATCATTTCAAAAATGCTACACATAATTTGACTCAATAAAAGTATGATAATAAAAATATTTATATATTTTTATTATCATACTTTTATTTAGAATAGAATAGAATAGAATAGAATATACTTTATTGTACAAAAATGCTACATAAAATCAAGAACATTAAATACAAGTACAATCGGCGGTCTTATCGCCCATGGCGATTTCTTCCAGACAACCTTTGGATGGAGTATAGGAAGGACAACAAAAGTCGGTAGTTGCTAAACCAGCACTCGTACAATAATTTCGTTTATTAATAAAAAAATATAAAAAAAATAGTAATATATATGATAATATATATACTAAAATATATACACATATTATATTATATACATACAAAAGTAAACAATAACACTATAGCTTAAGGTAGTAATCTTTAACTAATCTGTTAAAAGAAGGTAATGATCGTGTCTGCTTGATGTTTAATGGTAATGCATTCCATAGTTGAATGGCCTGGATGGTAAAAGACTTGTTGTAAAAACTTGTTCTGTTTACAGGCGTTTTCAGTTTCAAATTCTCTGACAATCTTAAGAATCTTGAATGACTGTAATTAAGGAACTGAAAGCGTTCCTTAAGATAAGCTGGGGACTTAGGATTAAACAAAATGTTGTGAAGAAGAGATAGGATATGTGCATTCCGGCGAAGGCGGATGGGAAGCCACTTGAGTTTAATGCGAAATTCAGATATATGATCATATTTGCGTAGCCCAAATATGAAACGTATGCAAAAGTTTTGAAGCCGCTCAAGTTTATCAAGTTGATATTCTGCGAGATCAAGATAGCTGACATCAGCATAGTCGAGGATGGGAAGGAGAAGAGACTGAGCAAGTGAGATCTTGGTGGTACACGGTAAAAAGTTCCGTAAGCGCCGCAAACTAGCAGCCGACGCAAACACTTTCCGACTGACCTCTTGCACCTGTGGTCCCCATGATAAATATTTATCTAAATAAATACCCAAGTTTTTTACAGTGTCGCTGAAAGGAATTGAGACCCCATCAAACACAACAGAGGGTAATGTAGGCCATTGGATTTTCGACATCATTCGGGAGCTCCCTACAATAATAGCTTGCGTCTTCTTTGGATTGACGGTTAATCCATAAGATCTACTCCAATCAGCTATAGATGACAAATTTGTATTTGTAGTGTCTATGGCACTAACAAGTCCCTCGATGGTGGTATGAGTGTAGATTTGTAAATCATCAGTATAAAGGTGGTAGGAGCTTTGAAGTTGTTTGGAAATAGTATTAATAAAAATAGCGAAAAGTAGAGGAGAAAGAACGCCACCCTGAGGTACACCAGCTGATGTATACGACCAAGACGAAAACAAGTCGTCGATACGGATTCTTTGCCGGCGACCATACAGGTAACTACGAAACCACTCAATTACCGTTGGAGATATGTTGAGAGAGCAAAGCACACCAAGCAGAATGTCATAATCTACGGTATTAAATGCATTACTGAAATCCAGCAAGGTGAGTATAGTCAGTTTGCCATCGTCCATTGCTAGTCTTATATCCTCTGTGATTTTAACTAGTGCAGTGACAGTGCTATGGCCAGGGCGAAAACCGGACTGATGGGGATTAAGGAGACAATTTTTATTGAGGAATATACTTAGTTGTTTGTGGACAAGACGCTCTAGAACTTTGGATAAAAAAGGAAGTATGGAAATGGGACGATATTCAGAGAAGGAAGAGGGATTTGCTTTCTTTGGTATAGGAGTGATTAGAGCTTCTTTCCAGGAACTTGGAAAGGTACTGCTAGAGATGGAAAAATTGAGGATGTGAGATATGATAGGAAGTATTATATCAAGGATTGGAATGATCATGTTTCGGCTAACACTGTCACTACCTATAGCTTTAGATGTAATTGATGCTATACTCTTTTCAACATCACAATCGGATAACTGAGTAAAGACAAACGGTGTGAAGTTAGGTATTGGTAATGAGGAAAGATATGTAAGTGTATTGTCTTTTGATGTCTGATCAATATTAGACGAGGTTATAAAATGATTATTGAGTAAGTTGACATCCAAGTCTGAGGAATGAGAGTTATTTTGTGATTTACCAACACCCAATGATTTTAGAAATTTCCAGATCTTGGCAGGTTCACCATTTTCTACAGAATCATGTATGTGGCGACGTTGAGCATCTCTAACCACCTTGTTGCAATGATTACGAATCGACACGTATTTTTCCCAGTTGTGGCCACTGGGGCGACATTTATATCTAGATTTAGCACATTTTTATTTAGTCAGGTAAAATGGTTAAATCAACTAACATTTTAAAATTTAATTAACTCCAGTCTTCATTCTTTTTCTTGTACAATTTTGATTAACTTTTAAAATATTTGGAACAAAAAATACTAGATTAAAGTTGTGAATTATAATCATTTTTCCTCGGTACAAACGCTGTTGAAATCTCAATGCCATCACAAAACAATACCGAGATTATGAACAATGGATAAGATTTTATAAAACCTCTTTATCGAGGTTAATTAAGACTTTCGTCCTTCGAAGATACTCTATTAGAACTTTTTGATAATGCCTCCGTTCTCGAATAACAAAGCTAAATTAATGAAGGACCATTTCAACTGTTTGGAATTTTACTTATCTCACCGAAGTTATGGTTTATATTGTTACGAGCTACATGACTCGAATTAAAATAAATGCCGTTGGAATTACTATAGAGTTTATTAGAACTGTACAAACACGTATAAAACAAGTACAAATAAAACTGGATGCAACCAGTTCACACTGCACGATTCAATACAATTCAACACGCGCAAAGTCCGTCACTATATCGCTAATCGAAAGTACTAAACACGTCTTACTCGTATCGTAGTCGTCACTTGACTGCCCACCCTTCCGTTCGGGCATTGTTTTATACTAAACTGTATAATACCGAACAAAGGGGCCGCGTTATTAGTTAATCTGCCATCTGGCAAGCTTCGACGCAATACAATAAAAAAATTATTAGTTCGACTCTAATTACAGCCATAAAATAAGTACGATAACAATAGATGTTTTTTAAAGTTTAAACACGTAGTAAACAAAAGAACTTCGAATATAGGTAAGGCAATAAACGGCGTTTTACGACATGCAGGTGTGCGTATTTTGTCGGTATGTAACAATATCTTATCTTATTATTAAGAATTGTGTTTTGTGTATTCAGGTTTGAATATGATGTCCATAGAAGAATATATAGTACCACTGCATCCTGCCACATATATAGCCACAAACAGGCGGACGGCCCACTAGATAGAAGGTGGTTCCCGTCGCCTATGGACGTTGCTAACGCGTTACCGGCCTCTAAGAAATTTTAGAACGCCCTTCTCAAACGACCCCATGTCGTAGCGCAGAGGGAAAACCTCGGTCGGAAGTTCTCTCCTGATCTTTGTTGTACGCGGTATAAACGTTCTAGAGAACCAGAGAGACCAACTGGTCGCCGTCCCGTTAGTCCGCCCAGATAGGCTCTTATCACCGCGCAATCCTCCCCCATTCTATGTAGGTGGCTAACCAAGCGCAAGCGATGTGCCTTGCTCTCGCCTATTATATTGGGCTCATCCACCAGTTCTTCGATTTCGGCATATATAGCTTACAAAATAATTGTATTTAAAACTCCTTATGTCTAAATACAAGTATTTATATAATAATAATTGTTAAAAATGATTAGGATTTCTCACGTCACAAAAATTAGACTACTATATCAGTAATTGGATCAGTAAGATACACATTTATTGTGTAATGACTAATGAGCTTTCTTTATTAATCATTCTTATAATTATATTTTGAGGGTTGTGTAAGCGTGCTCCACTTAAGCAGTTTTCTGATGTAACGTTCAAACAATTACCTTCCTAATGATGAATGCAAATATCTTGTGAATACTCGCCACCGAGATTACCACAGATGTTACAGCTCACACAAATTGCTACGGAACCCTAAAAAACTGGTAATTACTCAAGCTGTAATGTCCCAGTTCGCGCCAACAATTAGTAGGAACCAATTAAAACAAAACGGCACAACCGATGGGTTGCCATGACAACCGACGCCATTACACCGCGGTATGAATGAGGCTTCTGGAATTTTCCACCGAAATAAATTTTATACAGAGTCGAGATGAAAATGTTATGCAAATTTTGCGTTTTAACGTTAAAAGTGACTTATTTTAAAAGGTTTATAAAAGCTTAATGATGCGATGATTATTATTTTTTACGCCTATTTATGCGTACGGTACCGTAGTAGCTTAATGGGTCACGCACAATGATATCATAAGATTCTTTATTTTTATATAATATCATTGGTCACGCTACACACATGCCAAGTTTAAGCAACAGCAGCTCCTTAGTGTTTTCATGAAAGCATAACAGACGGACAGTTACTCTAGCTTTTGTAATATTAATAAAACTACGTTTTAACGGTTTTAAGCGCGGTAATTTATTTGAATTTGGTTATTCCGACGTTTCGGGCACAATTCAGTGGCCGTGATTACGTACGGAAGACAAAGATGTCAAGTGTCCACGGGTATCGTTAAAGTTTTATTTAGCCTACCGCCAGCTTGGTTCTTTTAATTATTCAGTTAAAATAACTAAATAATTAAAATGAACAAGTTGCGAGGTAGCCAAAAAAAATTTATACAGTACTCGTTGACACTTGACATCTTTGTCTTCCGTAATCACGGCCACTGAAAAGTGGCCAAAACGTCGGAATAACCAAAATCAAATAAATTACCGCGCTTCAAACCATGAAAATGTAGTTTTATTATGTATACAAGTCGCGAAAACTTAAGACAATATTTTGTAATATTAGTATAAAAGTGTAATAAATAAATAAACTTGCAGCATTAAAAAAAAATGACTTCAATGCCATCTATATATCAATGAACTTTTTAAATAATGGAAGGTACTTCTATCGAATAAAACCGGTTCGGTAGCCATACATCAATAAGCGTATTCGAAGATAAATTAATCATACTTTTCCCACTTATACGCTGAACTTAGCCTTTCTGGCTCCTGTAATTCCAACCCAAGAAGAAAAGTAATTTATCAAGTTTTTCCTCAGTGTTATGACGTCACATACTCGAGAAATCTAGAGAAGTGCCAGGAATGTATATTTTTTTCGCAAGGAGGCCCTTGTTAGAACAGCTGGCATTAGAACTTGGGAGTTTTGTTTTATTTCCCCGCCTCAGTCTTTCATAAGCGATACACCGCACTCAGGGAGTTCTTTTCGTTTCTACATATTTATTTTTAACCGACTTCGAAAAAAGGAGGAGGTTCTCAATTCGTCGGGACCTTTTTTTTTGCTTTTTTTTATGTATGTTCGCCGATCACTCTGAGATTTATGATTCGATTTACGTGATTCTTTTTTTTGTTCGACGCGGAATAGCTGCCATGTGGTCCCCTAAAAATTTGACATAGTTTGGCCCAGTAGTTTCTAAAGCTTCTATTTCTAAAGCTATTATTATTAATATATATTATCTAAAACATCTTGAAGTCGGTGCAAAGTAAAACATAAAAATTACTATATTTTGAAAATTACTAAGCACCGACTTTAAGATGTTTTAGATAATATATATTAATAATAATAGCTTTAGAAATAAGTTATTTTATACATTTTAGTTTTTTAGTTTTTGAAGTCGGTTTTTTTAAACGAATTTTTTACAGCTAGACTTATGAAGGTTTCTTTGCCATTAGTTAGTTTGTCTATGTATGTTAGAATCGGGAATCATTTTTCTCAGAAACTAATGGGTTTATATGGACATAATTTGGTACAATTAGTAATTTAGTAAAATATCTCCTATTATATTAATGTACCTACTCTGTGCATCCCGTGATATGGCCAGTGGCACTACGTGCATTTAACTGTGTATTGTTTTTCAGGTACGCCACAACGGCAGGCAAAAGAACAAATGCTATACAGCTTAATCACATGTATTTATTCACATTTTGTAGCGGTATTAGTTTTGAGTACATATGTAACAAGTACTTTAATTTAAGGTACTTAATTTTATTGTTTTTTACAAATTGTCTTATAATTATGTTTTTTTATTATGCCTTTCACTTTTGTATGTTAAATATACTTCATTACGTGATGTGTTGTTTTCTTGTGTGTTTAAAAAATCTTTCTTCCTTTCTTTTGTTTCTAAAAATTTACTATACAGTATATATGCACTGACAAATAGGTGTAGTAATATTGCAAAAATTAGGTATGGTCTCATCTGAGGGTCCGTAGATGTGACTGATCGTTAAAAAACCTTCACTGTATGCACGCACATAGCCGCGTAGAGTGTTAATCAGGTTTTTAAAAACCATAATGGAGTTTCTTAATGACTTTTATAATGAAGTTGGCATAAATTAATGAAATGTATGGATGGGGAGATATCTGGTTTAAAAGTCGTAAAAATATTTGTGTATTCTCCAATTTTGTACCATATAGTGGAAAATTTTAAAATATTTAAGGGAGAACTTAAAAAATCACCAAAAATAGTTAGATCAAAATCCGACAAAGCATTATCCATACATTTATATTAATTAATTATTCTTTGCAGCAATCTGCAACCAGTCCCAATACAATTTTGTTTATTGCAACCGGTTTATGGCCACCCACAATGGCCGCAATTATACTGTTTATACATCTCTCAACCCCGATCTAAAAATTGCAATGCGACTTCTCCGGATAGCACAAAACCTGTTTAATCCGGCTCGATATTTGGCTTCATATCAAATATATTAATCAATCCAACCAACACAAACAGTCCATATATTAAGCGCTTTATCCTAAAGCGAATGAATAACAACCACTTTAAACGTATTAAATGCATCAAATGCAATGGACCGGGTAAAATTAACTGAACAGTTCGTAGCGTACAAGTTGAGTTGAATTTAACTGGGTGTATCATCCGGTTAATAACAAGTTTATTTTGAGCAATATGCCATTCCTTTCATTTGGCTGTTCAATCATTTCAAAATTATTATTATCTCCCTAAAATCTGCAATTTAGCGTGCGGTAATAAGTATCTAATATATCTTACTATTCTAAACCAATTTCGGTTAAATCAACCTTTATGTATATCGTCCGAACCCAGAGTTTGGAGCCTTTCCTAAGCAGCACGTTATGAATTGTGAAAATAATAATTGCATTTTTAAATAATTTACCTAAAACACACAATTACGGAAAATATTCACGACTTGACTAGTAGGAATGACCTATTTATTATTAAGAATTTTTATTGATATCATTAAACATTTATTAAGCAATTGTTCTAAATGATGTAAATTATTTTTTCAATTAGTATAGATATTTTCATGCATTCAATATTACAGAATTATGTACCCACTTTTCGAATACGTTGCCTCTTACTCTTAGAGAGTTCAAAAGATTAGCTGCATAAATAGAAACATATTTATAATTGCTTATTTTGATAAGAAATAAATAATATCGATCTATTACACCTTAATATTTTTACTCTATGCTGTGTTGTATGAAAAATTCATAAAGTGACAAAGAAACAACCATCCAACTTTAAATATTTATTTCCAAGAAACTTCTTCCCACAACACTTTACCCACTATCTTGCAAAAATATTTTCCGCAAATCCCGCATATAGAACACAACATATGGAAAGTAGACAATTTTCAACCGCGAAAGATTGCATGCAAGCATATACATAGACAACAGGGTTGCCAAGTTATTTTTTTTCTTTGGAATAAACTTAGAAAAATAATATAGCATGTGAATGTCGAAACTAACGGCACAATTGGCTTCTGGCTATCTTTGTTTAATATGATTTAATTAGATTTACCCTCTTTTTATTTTTTTAAATTTGCGCAGTCTCGATGATTTTTGTTTTTATTCTATTAATTTTTTTCTCTAAAAAAAAAATTTTAGTCTCTGACATTTTTTTGTTTTGAAGATTTACTTCTATAAGTGTATGAAATTGATTGCAAATTAGCAATAATCATAGTATATTGATTTATAAGCAAGATTTTTTTTGTATGGAAAACACTGGATGTTTGACAAAATATTAGTTTTCAAGGTATTTCCGTTTTTATTTACTTTTTCAAAGATCTATAATTTGGCTTAAACTGGATATAATAGCTAATATTCATAAGAATAGTTCATAACGCCCTATAAAGCGTAACAACATTACATTAACTAAATAACGATCAATGTCAGATTTACAACTATGTCTCCGTAATTATAAATATGTCTATTCCTCAATAGTGGGAAGCCCGAGCCCAGCAATGGGACGTTTATGGCCTGTTATTATTATTATTGACTAGCTTCTGCCCGCGACTTCGTCCGCGTGGATTTTTTTTCATAAAAAGTATCCTATGTTACTTCTAATACCTCCAAGAATATGTGTACAAAGTTTCATGATGATCGGTTCAGAATTTTTCGCGTGAAAGCGTAACAAACAAACTTACATTCACATTTATAATATTAAATAGGGATTGTTGTATTTGTCATGTAACGAATCTAAGCATCTATGCACAAGAAATTTTTATAAATTCAATCTCAACAAAAAAATATCTCTTCAAAAACCCATACTTATCCTTCACTCTATACACTACTTTTTGATTGATTTACAACTAAAACTAAGTTGAAAGTAAATTAAAAGTGACCAAAATGCTGTAAAGTTTACGCACCTGGCCACCCAGACAGGCACTGTTCATTGTCCCAACCCTTACCAGCCATCTATTCTTCAGAGAAAAGAGAAATGAAACTGGAACACGTATTTTTGTTCGCTTATCTTTTTTGGTTTTTCTTTCTAAAAATGTCAACAAAAGAATCCTACCATTGGCTTTCCCACTAATGAAGATTTTTGATGTGTACGTAATTTTAAAATCATGGTTTTCCTTTGGTGAAACCCGTATAGACAGATCCATTTAGTCCATTTTTTCATCTCATCTTTTTTCTCCAACACTAATAACTGAAATTTATGCATAAAGTTTAGGAAAAGACGTATTTCTATACGCAGATATACAAATTTGTAAGGTAATTATAAAAAAATAGGGGTGGTCACCATACACATAACTGAGGTATCAATAAAAATGAGCGTAGACTAAAAAGTCATAATAAATTTCGTAATGAAGTTTTCATTTAAGTCAAGTAGTGGGGACATAATAAATTACCTGTGTACTTCGTTAAAAGGCTAATTCGCAGCGTGTTTTGAAATAATTCGAAACACTTTCAATTAAAGTCGATATGCTATTTAGTTGCATAGTTTATCAAGACAAACGGTATATTCGGTTAGTTGCACATTTTTTTATAATACTAGCTGACCCGGCAAATTCCTAACCCCCTCAGAATCAATTAATAAAAAAGCTGAAAAGCTGCTTCAAAAAGCTGTTTCAACTAACAAATGTGGTCGAAACTTAACCGGAACAAACATCAAACATTTGAAATTCAAAAGCAAAAATGTGAAAGAAAAAAACTTCACTTTTAAATTTAATTTGATTTCTGAACGACAGGATGAACATCAAGTGTTTGACAAGTAGGAATAGTTTCTTAAGGGAAAGCGAAATTATTGTTTTTACTATATTAAAATTATCCAAATCAGTCAAGCCGTTATCGAGTTTTAGCGAGACTAACGTACAGCAATTGATTTTTATATATATAGATATAAATATTAACAGCCACTAGTTATTAGTGCAGTCACTGGACATGGCAATTTTAACAGACATCTTTTCAATATAGGTGTCACCTACAGCCCCCTGTGCAGAGCAAGCCTGGAGGCAGAAGAGACAGCCGCCCATGCCCTGCTTAAATGCGAAGAGGTGACCCAATACAAGGCGAAGTATCTGGACGCCCCAAGTAGCCTCCGAGAAGTCTTCATTAACGTCAAGAAACTGGTGGACTTCCAGGAGTAGCTGGGCTGGATGTAGTAAACTCTCATCCACCCTCGTACTCAAAATAGGCGCTATGTCGAGTTGCGGAAACCACCCGCTCATAAAAGACGAAGGAGAACAGCCCACAAGCGTCCTGCTCAGGCCTTCGTCTATTGGGGAATGGAACCACCCGCTCAGGCCTTCGTCTATTGGGGAATGGACTCGCCCGCAACTCTTGTCTAAGGCGGCTTGGCAGGTTTGACACATCGGATGTATAGGTTCCATCCCATTGTTTTCCTTCGCCGTTGTTAGCACGTGGTATATGTAACAATATGTACGTTATGTCAGGAAACTGCCTTAACGATGCATGCGTTCCGGCTAAGATTCGAACCCGCGACTTTTAAGTTTCGCAAAAACACACAAACATCGTTTAGACTCAACTAATTTCTTTTCCTGTATTTTTTATTTAAACTTAAATTTTGGCATTTATTTTGAAAACATTGTTTCAATTTTGTTGGTGTTCTCGTAGGTAGATAGAAGATGAATGATTGGGTGAGAAGTTGACTTTTTATTTTTATGTCGACTGCTACAGTGTAATACATAATACATATGACGCAGAAGATGGTTACTCGGTGGACTAAATAGTCATACATAATCAATGTCCGAACAACGGACGGACCGGACCTTTTAGGCTGATGAAACACGACTGATACAACTACTATCTCCATAAGAACAGAAACATAAAATAAATTATAGCGCCTTTCAACGGATTAATCATATATATTAATATTTTGATTCTATTATATGACAAGAGGGACAGTTCTTTCACTTGATAGGTATAGATAGATAGATATTCCACCATGATTAATTTACTCAATAAATTACTGAGCAATGTTGTTACGAGCTACAGGACTCGAATTAAAATAAATGCCGTTGGAATTACTATAGAGTTTATTAGAACTGTACAAACACGTATAAAACATGTATAAAATAAAACTGGATGCAACCAGTTCACACTGCACGATTCAGTGCAGTTCAACACGCCCAAAGTCCGTCAATATGTCGCTAATCGAAAGTACTACACATCTTAATCGTATTGTAGTCGTCGTTTGACTGCCCCACCCCTCCGTTCGGGCATTGTTTTATACTAACTATACAGTACAAAAAACCGCGTGCCAGTGCACCGCTCGGCACTCGGAAACACCAGTGGGTTTAGCAATTTGGAAAATAAAAATTTGCATTATTCCTGCGAACGGCCAACAAAGTCGAAAACAATAAAAATAGGCTATTGTCCAATTGCAAATTTAAATACGAAGAGACAAAAGAATTCGTTTTTACAACATGCAGCTGTGTGGTCTTTGTCGGTATGTAACAATATCAATGCACCTTAGTCATCTATAACTGTGGTTTGTAGGATGGCTTGTTCCTCAAGTACTCTATTCATTTGATCTACTATAATATTTTTATTATAATACGCTTAGCTTAACCTGCATGTATGAATATCGGCATGTAATGGATTTTTACAGCGTAATTTTCACATGTTTCAAAATATCCGATTAACTTGAACACTTGTCAACGTCTTAAGTTTTATATATATTAATAACAGTAAGCGCCTATAAATATTCTTTTGGTTTATAATTAACAATTGGGTCCCGCCTGCTACTAAACTTAATGCGGGTATTTAAATTACGCTTTCATTCATAATATAGTCTGTTAAAACGAAGTAGAGTTTATTTTGTTCATAATTTTTTTCTATAGTCAATATTGTTTCGGTCTTTATCGTCATTACTTTTAAATTGCTTTTTCATTCGGGTTTTTGATTTATTATATTATTTATTTTATTTTAAACTTTTTAGTATCTCAGCACGCTTTATTATTCTTACTTAAATTTAAACATATAAACGATATATTTTTGTAATCCCCTTTTATTTCCTTTATTTTGATATCCTACACGACAGGTTAGGTTAATTTTTTTATTAACATATTATTTCACGCCAAAAATCCGCCATTTTGTTTTTTTAAACACCTATCTACGTACACTTGGGTTTTAAAGATGAATATAACGATACCTGAAAATAGGAATTCTATAGATAGATCGATAACATTTTATTGCACAAAAATATATAAATACCATCAACAAATCGTATTATTTTGTATTGGCTAGAACGTAAGTTAAAGGAGTTTCTTAGCTAATCTGACTATAATTCTATTGTGTTATTGTTAAAAGCGTGGGGGGGGGGGGCTATATTATATGCTTATAATTTAAGTAATAGCGTGATTTTGAGCTAATTTACATCCTCAAAAATGTGGTAATACATGTGAAACATAGTGAACTTCATGAATAGCGTTTTAAAGTATCACATGAAAAATTGTCACACGTCATTATAACCGTTGTGTAACGCTAGTTTTTATATAAAGAATTAATGTACATAAGTGCCACAACAACAATAGAGAGCAACACAACCTTGCTAGGCCCAGGCTATACTTAACGACATTCGATCAGAAGTCAATCAGGCAATAACAAGGGGCCGCGGTACCCGGGAGTCCGCTGTTCAAGTCCATTGTATGCGCATTGTTCGCGCGCTCTTTTGTCTGCCGGGGCCCGACTTACCCCGAAATACCCCGAGTGTTCCCTGCTTCCCAATGGGGCAAGCGGGAAATGGCGTCGTTCTTGTTAATGACACTATCTTTGTTAGAGCTTTGTATGTATGTCATTTAATACTACAGAAGCCTGCTCTCTTGTTAAATTTAAAATTATTATCCACTAATCACACAAGTGTCTACAAAACTCAATATGAGGGATACTCAAATTTCTTGACTATGATTTGAAAAATATTTTTTGTTACTTGCCGTTCCGATTATACAATACTTCGCCATATTAATAAAATAGAATTAATTCTTATACCTATTAACTCATAATTTTTACACCTTGAGTTCCTTAAGGAACTCAAGGTGTAAAAATTAAATCTATTATAAAACCATTTCTTTAAACTCCTAACGTAATAAGTTCTTGAAAATAATGACAACAATTAAGTTAAAAGATTTGTGATATCTTGGCACAACCAAATTTCCATACATTCCAATTTGCAGTGTTTTTATCGTTTCTTAATCAAATTGTCTTACTTTTCATATGGTTTTATATTTTTTATTGTTAATTTGATAAGTTGTAAAGTCACCAAAAGCAAATATCGATCTTTATGATTAATGGGCTATTATTTATTCTTTGCATTATTTTAATGTGAAACACCGCAAAATTACTTTAATCAACAATTTTGAGAAACGCTCGTATAATAAATGTTTCCCAAACATCAATTAATTTCCTGTCGCTTCTTCTCCCTCACTACGACAAAACTAATACGTTGTGAATCAGCGTTTATTAATAGTAGCATATTTCGTAAATATTCTAAAAAGAAAATTATTTATAGGTATACAAACGTATTCCATTTTCATTATAGTTCGAAAAATTCCTCAGGAGAAAATTTGATTATTCTGATAAAAAAATCTGAATTGAATTAATTTTAATAAGAACACGTTTTATTAATTGAGTGCTAACCAAAAAAATCAGCATTAAATTTATATTATCCAAGAACATTATTATCTAAAGAATATAATATACGTTTTTATTTTAATTTCAGTTTTTTACTATTGTATATATATTTTAAAGTTAAGTTTATTTATAGGATATTTTAGTTTTTGGTTAGTTTTAGTTTGATATTGTAGGTTATATTTAATTTATGAATACTTATTAGTAACATTAAAGAGACCAAAGTAGGGAAAAAATAAAGTATTTGGATTAAAAAAGTATTTTTTTCTAAAGAAACATAAACTCTGTTGAATTATAATAATTTCAAATTTTCATACTACTAATATATACACAAGAGAGAAATAAATAATCGATATAATAAGGTTCAACAACACATACACCACACACCACACATCTCATACACCACACGACATACGAGTAGATCAAGCTATTAATTGCGGGTTAGCCAAAACCACAGTTTAATCATCATCTCGCACAACTAACCCCAGTTGTCTATACATAACTGCATAAATCCATTAATTATATTCTCCATCTGTTTACTCTGTGTACTAGAATTAGGGATGTACAACGCTCTCGTTTCCCGGCTTTTGCTCCATAATCCCCGGTATTTTTTTTCCACGATTTTATTAGGTTACGTAACGGAAAATACGCTTTGAGTTCCAACGTGGGAGAGTGCGTCCAATTTGCAGTAATGTAAAGCATTTTATGTTAAAGGTGAGAAATGGAATGAAGCTTATTTAGGTTTTGGTCGGAAAAATGGCTTTTGTGAAGGCTCAAATAAAATTGACGAAAAGCTCGTTATTAAATAAATTCGCTGTTAAATGTAAAGGCAAACTTTGCGATGATTTAAAGAAAGCTCGCGATCAAACAAAGGGAATATTTCAGAGAAATACGTTAATTGGCCCAAATTTCTGTTTAAGAAGTTTTCATTTGCAGAGTAATTTCATTACTAGACTATTTGATATTTATATTAACGTGTGTCAATCATCTGACTTTAAGTTATTTGCAGAGTTTGATAATTGACTTGTTCTCTACAATAATATTCTAATTATAATTTTGTATTGTAGAGAAGAGAGGAAATATACAAATTAGAACACAGTACACACAAATCAGTACAAAGGAATTGGAAAATTAATTAAAATTATTCTGATCAATGAAGAGGTGCAGAAGGACCCAGAAGATCATGTTTTGACCTCATAATAATAACTTAGCTTTAGTTATTGTTTTGACTTTTGGACCATTTTCAAAAATGATCGTTGAGTTGTCATTGGTCTGGTATGTTTTCTTTTAGTTAATTCGTATTTGATAAATGGAATAAGTGGGTTTCTGTCAAAGCATAATAAAGGGTTCTGTACACTTGCCAAATGTCCACTGTTTTCGTCATAAACTACAGAAAAAATATAATAATAGATTTTTAAAGAAAACTGTCATGACTGCCGCAATAACGCAGAAATTAGTACGGAGGGATAATTATATCGAATTATGTACAACGAGGTAAACTTTGCTATCTATAATATAACATTGTAAAATTGTAGTCTTTTGTTCTTAAATGTATTTGTTTGGGATTCACGTAAAAACTACGGGGCCGATTTCCACACGGCTTTCATTAATTGATAGCAAATTCCCAGACTTAAAATGTGCGTTACTTTATATAACGGGAATCCCGCGAGAATTCTTTTAGGGGTGTTTTAAACTGGCCAGGTTGAATAAATCTGATTCTGATGCGATATTTTCACTGATTGATCACAAAACAATAATCAGTTTATTACAATTTATACAGGCTCTAACCTCTCCGCGGGGAAAAATCAATCATAATAAAAACTCCCATTTTTCGTACAAAAATAAAATAAGCTTAAGTGTTTATCGGTACATATACGCATATAATAAACATACCAGCAGAATGTATTTTGTTGAAATTAGGGTTGCCAGTTGCTTAAAATATTATGGGGTTTTTCTTGAATATAAGTAACTTTTGTCACAAAAAAATTAGGAACATCCACCATAAATGCAAAAGCTGATTTTACTATTTATCTGTGTATTACCGTATTATAAAATAATATTTGAAGCGATCGTAATGTAATCTGGTATACTTATATGTTTTTAGAGACTTCAGATACCAAGCTAAAAATTAAATGTTGTTAAAAGGAGAGAGTTCCTGTTAAATACGAATCTGAGTTTACCTAATGAATTTCTTGTAAATATCTTAATTTATATAATAGATGCCAGGTAGTAGGGTCTTTGCCCGACTGGATGGCTACCACCCCTGGTCTAGAATATGCCGTCATAACAACCTTGAGTTGTGTCCCGACATCAGTAGCCAGGTTACTGTCTCCCTTAAGAGAGCAGCAGCACATTTGTAGCGTGCGCCTTTGGCGTTACAAATGTCTTAAGGCGATGGTAACTGCTTTTCAGCAAGTGGGCCATTTTCCTGTCTGCTGAACTCCGCAATAAAAATATATAAATTTGGAGCATCGCTTTGTACGGATCTGAAACATGAAGGATAACAGAAATGGATCGAGAAAGGCTAGTTTTGGCGGCATATAGGAAAAATATACTGGAAGGACAAGAAGACTAATGAAAAAATATTGACCATAGTAAAAGAAGGGCGTGCCATTCTAAAAATCATAGAGGAAAGAAGAAAAAGAATGTTTGGACATTTATTACAACACGGACGCCCTTCTATGTAATATAATAGAAGGCAAAGTGGAAGGTAGAAGAGGGAAGGGAAGATCTAGGAGGGCGTTTATCGACCAAATAAAGGAAAGGATAGGTGTCGTGTCGTGTTGTATAAAGAAGTAAAACAGCTGTCTGAGCATTGACAGGATTTGAGGAGGCTCCACCAACAAGAGTTAAACTCTTAAATATTATGATGATATAAAAACAAAAACAAAATGATAATGCAGTCATCAAATAATTGTCCACTATTGGAAGTTTACAAATCGTTATGTATGGCTTGAATTAAATCTTATAATACGAGTAAGTGTGGAATTCGGTTTGTACCTGACAACCCTTCGTACCATACGGACGTCGGATCCCGGGCTGTCCCCAACCTGCTGTACATATAATAGGCCCCGGGAGACCGGGGCGTCGCTTCAGCGGACCCCTATTTTTTCACACGGGACAACTTTGTGATCGAAAATTTGTCTGGAAATTACTTTCCGAGTTCCAACTGTGATAAATTGACGAGTTATGTTTTGCAGGTATTTTTTTTTCTACATTTTCTTTGGGCATGACCCTTACACAAAGTAAACGTGTACTTTAAATATATGTAAGTATATAAAGAAAGAAAGAAAATCTTTATTTGAAGAAATAGCGACGTTATTACAGTATTTATATTATTATACACGGTGCATAATTTGAGAATTTGTAAGCCGCATTTTTAGCAAACAAGGTTTGCAGCTCGGTTTATTGCTGTGCCGGAATTATATCCGACACAACGCTGATTTTCAGTGTAAATTTTGGCGTAAGACTGTAACGATCCCATTTTGTTAATTAAATAATAATAAATAATATACCTATTGAATATAATAATATCAGCCCATATATACCCCACTGCTGAGCTTGGATACCCCTTTTCATAGAGAAACGACTGACATATCAGGGCCTCAGGGCCTCACGTATGTTATTACATTCATGTCGAGATGTCGATCACTGGCGTCATGGGCGCATAATAATGGTTGATTTTGTATACAAAATCATATAATAGCAACTATTATGAGTTTAACGCCAATAAACGACTATTCCAAGACGACTGTAATAACAGACTTGGGGCCCAGAAGAATTTCACGGCAGTCATCAAAATTGAAATCCCAAAGTTATCTAGATAAAGATACATAAATATATTTAAAGATAAACTTGACTAAAACAATTTAACAATTAACAATTGACTAAAACAATTATAATATTTTTTGTTATAAGTAAGTCGTTTTCAGTCTCGATGTAATATTTTTATGTATACACATATTTGTAAATTGCAATACAGATTTTTGTTTATATTTTAATCGTAAGGGTTTGTAAAGATTGTATTGTTACAACTCGGGTCCCGACAAAAATTACCCGTCGGCATTTGAACTAATAACATTGAAATTCTTTTATGATTGTATTCTTTTATTTACTTATTGGCACATTGTTTTATTGTACTCTTATATGGCAGTCATTAGCCAGGTGTGGCGGATTAAGTCCACATACAGGGACATTGCATTTGTGCAGTATAAAACGATGGAGGGGGGAGGCAGTTGAGCGAGAACCATAAGCGAAGCGAGACGTATGTACTACAATCAGGAATCTTTTATTGAGGTACATTGCGCGTTTTATTGAATTACGACCTTCTGCATTACGTTGGGATTTGTTGTGTTCCGTTATATTTGTACTTATGTTATACGTGATTCTATAGTTCTAATAAACTCTATAATAAATCGAACGGCATTTTAATTCGAGTCCCGCAACTCTTAACAGTGATTTGTTTTGTGCTTCAATAAATTAAAAAAAAACAGGTGTTACCATGTCCCATATGAAGGAATGGGAATGGCAGCTTACGAATATTTTAACCAGGACTATTAAAACTCAAGAGCTGATATGAATTTAATACAGAAACGGAATTTAAATCACTCATATATCCTTATATGGGTATAAAACGTAAAAGGAACGTAATTGAAAATAACGGACCAATCGAATCCGGAGATCTAATAAGCCAATGGCCCATAGCGATATCTCGGTGCGCGACAAATTTAAGGCGAACACTAAAATTTTTACGTCTACAATAAAATCGACGTAAAACGGACTCGAGTTCGGTAATCCGGGATTGCGGAGTCAGCGGCACGTTACATCACTAGTGTTATGGAGTTGATCAAGAACATGTTCGTAGTTGATTAAAATTTACTACATAGAATATTTGCTTTCCATTTTGCCATGGAATCTTATACTAGCATATAAAGCTGAAGAGTTTGTTTGTGTGATTGCTTGAACGCACTAATCTCAGGAACTACAGGTCTGATTTGCAAAACTCTTTCAATCTTACAAAGCTCATTTATCGAGGAAGGCTATTATAGGCTATATATCTTCTATATATCTTTTAGGAAAATTGCGCAGACGGAGGAGTATGAAATTTCACACACTTATAGTTTATATAGAGAAGCAGTGCATAATGCTATTTTTTTATATATTATGCATAAAAATACATTAAATCAATAAAAAACCATTACAAACACTACCATGTATTTGACATACACACATGCATATGTACTTTTTTGTTTATTGTTAAAGTCAAATTAACAGTGTAGCCTTGGCGAAATCTGTGATTATAGAAATATAATCTTTGACAACAGAACCTTAATAATGTTCAAACTTATAATTTAAATTAATTATTATGATCGTATTTCGACCACGGGCGACCACTAGTTCTATATAAATATAAAATATAGCTTAAGTGTCGTATCTGTAATTTCAAAATGGATAGCAAAATTTCAGAATATTTGTCTCTGTGTTTCTCTATAAGTTTATCCCGAAAGGGCTCCGAAAGGAGTCAACAGAAAATTGAAGGGAGTTTTTAAATGTTAGAAAATTTGAATATAAGTCAAGTCCCACGTGAAGCAACACGCGGGCACAACCAGTCTCTACTATAGACCTCATGAACATTTTACGAGTAACATTAAAAAAAAAGTGCATCTTACATAACAATTCCGAATTACCATCTGTTTCTACAAAAGGTGAAATACTGAAAACATTAAATTCCTAGTCCAGCCGCAATGCGGCAAAACCTTATGCCTAAATATGACTACTTTTAGTACTTTAAAAGGCGGCCTCGAGTCCGACGCGAGGCAATTTAAACTAGTCCAGCCAGAGTTAATTCGGAAGCCACGATTTGTTTTCTAAAGGGGATTGCTGACGCAACACGGCGTCGCCGCGTTAAATAAACGCAGTCTCTTTCCTTTGTCACTAACCGCATTTGTGTAGTAAATTAGCAAAATGTTGTTTTGGTGCCACGCTTGTAGAGCTTAAACGACCGTATTTTCGCGACTGGTCCAAATAATAAAAACTACATTTAACGGTTTTAAGTGCGATATTTGATTTTATTTTTTATTTTCATTTTGACGTTTCGGCCACTTTTCAGCACAATCACAGAAGACATATCAAATTATTTATTCGCATAAAACATAGTAAATGTAGAACACAGAGATCGCTTTGTAGCGATCAGGCCGCCCGTTGTACTTTCTGTTATACTTTTCTACTTCTGTTTGTGTATATGCTTTGACGTACAAAAAAGTGTTATCTATTTAATGAGTAATAAGCAATATACTGAGTGCAAAGCTTGTTTGCTAAAAATGCGGCTTACAAATTCGCAAATGCTGTGTATATAATAATGTATAAAGAAAGTAAATTCGTCGCTGTCTTGAAATAAAGTTTTTGTTTCTTTCTTTCTAATCTTAAAATTATTATTTAGCCTACGTCCAATTTATTGTTTTAGTTTAAACAGTGTTTAAATTCATGATTATCATAAAGTTAAACACCGGTTGCGTTCGGAGGAGCCGCTTCGGTTCTCGGAATCTATTGTCCCACATTTTCTTCTTCCCTTCACGTGGTCTTCGATATCTCATATTATGAGACCATTGGAACACATGGCAAACTTCATGATATTAAGCCAGCATTTCTTGTATCCACTTTTTATATAGGCATAGCGAGACACTTCTTTCTTACATAACTTTTTTGTTTCTACATTTTCAAGTTAAATAACACTTAAAATTTATTATGAAAGTATAGTAGAGAAAGTGAAAATATTGTTGTTTTTGTTATTAATGTTCACAAATTATTCTATCAAAACTGCGTAGTGTAAAAATATAACCGCACTGATCTGATCGGTAAGCCCTCTTATTCCGTCTGTGGCCGGGAGATAAGAGTCAAAACGGTATATCATTGTAATGGGTGAACGACGCGACGCCCTGGGGCGCAACCCTCAACGGGGGCAGATCCGATGCAACTGCCACTGTCATAAGATAAGCCTGTCACAAGTAATGGTTGTGATTATCTCTTTTTCATGTTTAGAATACCTGGTCCACTACATCTACCTATACAGATAAATACAATTGAAGTGTCTGTTTGTAATGTCAAAATAGAAATGTGAAAAATGAGGAGGAATAATTCGGACCAAGAAATTCTGAAAGCGTTATTTTTAGATGTTTTGTTTATCTTGATGTTTCGGGTAATCTCTGAAATGGTTGCATCAATTATAACGGGACTTTCATTGGCAGAAAGCTGAAGTTATAAGGGTTAGCTTAGACTACTTTTAAAATTAGGATTCCGCGAAAATATTCCACGCGGGCAAAGTCGTGATGTGGGCACAGCTAGTGTTAAATAAATTGACAAAGTGCTTAGCACAGAGACCTGTGTAACTAAAGAGCACGCAGTTGCCTGGTTTTTAGAACTCTAACACAACATTTAATTGAACATAGCTCATATTTCAAAAACTATGAGTTAAAACAGATTTTGATTAGATCAATTATTATTATAGTAGCAATCTTTGAAGCTTTAAAACCTGTATTTTTTTGAATTTTCGACCTCATAATTTAACATTTAGAATGGAGGGGGGGGGGGTAGTTTTCACACATTTAGAAGTATATCAAACCACTTATTGAATTAGAGTTAAAAAAGAACAAAATATTTAAGCAAACTACCTTTCTACATAACAAATTCACTACACAACTTACTAGCGACATATAGCGTTTTTAAGCTTTTGAAGAGACGCATAGTGAAATTGACACGTGTCTAAAATACTGGTAAGTTTGAGGGATAGCATAAAAGTAGACTTTAGTTTGATACTTGTCATATTCGATACACGAATCTGCGAAATCGCCCGCTTTAGGCCTCCTAATTACATCTTCCTTGCAAAGTTACACCTAGGTACATAGACCCAACAATTTCTAAGAAAAAGAACTCTTACATAGTCAGACAGACAGATAATCAGTTTTATACAAAATGCCTAAGGAACGCTAATAAGGAATTTATTTCAACAATAAAAATATTTACCTCTCTATTTTCTTTCAGCTTCTCTCAATTATTTGGGATCGGCATGATATGTCTTTTCCTTCCACACTCCTCTATTATGAGATACGTCCTCTGCCACACCACAAATCATATTTTGGTCTACCTTTACATTTATACCCATCAATCTTGCAGTTTAACATCATTTTTGTCACGTGTTACAGTTATTAAGTAGCATAGCTGTTCTTGTCGTGTTTCTTTTTAAAGTTAGTAATTAATTTTTCTTTTATACCCTCTTATTGCTAAACGATACAATACAATCGGTCATTTCCTTAATTGAATGATATTGTCATATTTTTTATTCTGTGGTTATCGCCTTTTTTTATAGATTAGTTCTCCATAATTTACCTCCATTTTATATAAAAATAATATAATGTACCAATTGTGTAGGTTATAATTCAAGGTCTCTCAATTGTATATGGACGGTATTCACTAACTTTTATTTTCATGTTGGCAGATGCGATAGATTTATACTGTGTTCGGTTTGTTTTATTGCATGTAAACTTTAAGTATAATGTTTTATATGATATCTTGTATAAAATATTATCTGGAATTTTCAAACAGTAATGTATTAAATACTTTTCATTCATAACACTTTAATTAAAATAGTTTATCAATGACTTCAATCCACTATCGGTTGTGCGAATTGCTAAGTTTCTTAGACTTTGTAAAGTAGTTGGAGGGATGACGAAGTCTTCTAAAAATGCTTGTCGAGTGTTAAAAGTTAGTGTACAGTATGTGTTAAAACCGTAAGGTTCTCTGATTATACAGTATTGTCACCAGTTGCTGTTCTTTTACCATAAACCCTTCTGAGTTGTTACAAGTATTACACACGTGATTTTCAACCCTCCATAAAAATATGTACCTACGTTCAAAAAAAGTCAAGGCAATCTTTACATCAAAACAGAGTATGTTATCGTAAGCACGTAATCTGGAGGGGCCGCGGAACCCCGGGGCGCAATGCCATAGCAACTCGTAAAAACAGAGTTCTCTCATACATTTATTACTGCCATAGGGTATGGCACTCAGTTTCGCGGTGGTCATGGAAAATTTATAAAGATACACTCATTCGTGGCGAACTGCGAAGAAATTGTGTAAATAATAAAAAACAACAGCTTACATTTTGAACATGACAGTCTCCAAAGCGACTCTTATTATAGAGAATAAATTGTTCTAATGCTATGTAATGTTTTAAATATATCTATAATAGGCTGCTACATAGGACATTCCGAAAGTATTTATTTTTTAATTTTTCCCTGTTTGTCTGTCTGTAAAAAAAAATGATATGCAGAATATAGTATTTTTGTATTTTGCTTCGCACCGACTTTAAGGGCCGCTTACATAACAATCGCCTTTAAATAAAATTAATTAATTATATTAAACTGCCTAAATACGTTTTACACAAAACGTATTGACAGTTCTTTAAACATATTTAGCGGCTAAATTTGCGATATGCAAGACGCTAAATGTATTTAAGGGTGTTAAACACGTTTTGTATTTCTTAAATAAATTTAAGCAACCCTATGCAAGCGACTCTTAGGGCGGCTTGCATGACGTTACTTAATTTTATTTAAGAAACACTAAACACATTTAACACCCTTAAATACGATAAGCATCTTGCACAACGCTAAATTTACCGGTACATACGTTTACAGAACTGTCAAAGTTAATCATCCAAAAATGGGTATTTAACTGCCTTAAACGCGTTTAAACATTGTCACTCATATGTTATTTGCTTTTTGCTTTAATTATTTATCTCAATTCTAAATACCTATTATCCGTACAAACTAACATGGTAGCAGAGTAATAAAGATAAGAAATTGGATCCAGTAAAGTTTTTTAACTAGGAAAGAATAAATACAATATTCTAGCATTGTACTCGACCTGACGTTCACAATGGATAAGGCGATCGCAGAGGCTTCAAGGTAAAAATGATGCACCTAGATGGTAAAAATTACAAGCCTTGGCGGTATCGTATTGAGACAGCGTGCAGGCGCTGAAGAAATTTTACAAGAAAAACTTCAAAAGCCCGATGAGCCTGCAGCATCTGATGATCCAGTTGCTAAAGCAAAATATAATATAAATTTACAATAATTTCTATGAATTGACTGTGTCTTTTTAACTCCGATGAAGACAAACATGACGGATGAGATTCTAGAACAAGAACGCCTATATAATGGAAGCAGCGAAGACTTATGATCTTTGTCTCAAATTCTTTGATTATAAAAAGGACCCTGAACATGAGATTGGACGGAAATCTGCATTAAACAACATTTCAACAACTCTTTTCATAAATTAATGTTTATTATTCTTTATGAAATTGTAAGGGTTTAAAAAGTCAATTACAGATTGTCACTCATATTTTATTTGCTTTATTTATATCAATGCTAAATACCCATAAAATCGAAAATAAAACCGCACAGCAAAATATCATTCTTCAGGTTGCCGCCAAAAATTCCGAAGTAAACTTAACCAAACGAACAAAATTTCAAATGTCAATTTGAGATTGGCCAACTAAAATCCTTTTTATTCAGGAAATAACTAATTAAAGCTAAATTTCGTGTGTTTGTTCGATAAAATGTACCGCCACGTGAAACGGAACACATCTGGCTGTTTTACCGATGGCATAAATACATTTTACTAATTGACATGGGAGAGTGCCTCATGCAAGACAACATAAATGCATTTACTATTAAACGCGTTTAGAGAGTAAAATAAAATTAACTAATTTTATTTAAAGACGGTCGTTATGCAAGCGGGCCTTAGACTTTGTAAAAAAAAATATTTTTACTTTTTAGATACTCTCGGTCTTTGGTTTCTCTTTCGCTAGATTTTTTTATTATCTATAGTTTTAATGTTATCATTTTGTTTATTGTAGTATAATTTAATTTCTTTATAATTCGTACCTCAATAATAACAAGCACTTCAATAATAAAAATGTAAAAGGCTTTTTAATTAATTAAAAATCAAACGAAAATGAATCTCTTTTTTATCCGAAATCGAAAAGTATTTCATGAACTTTCTTTTTAATTAAAATTCATCGTTATACCAAATACTTGAAGAACTCCATCCTCGCAGTCGACTTACCTGGAACAATTAAAATTATTTCAATTGAAATGGGTTGACAAAGGAATGTTATTGGTTTAAGTTTTAATACATTACATAACAGGGTACTTGATATTCAAATCAAATGGGCACGTTTTATTTTCTTTAAAAAAACGCCTCCTAGGTTTTATATTTCAACTAGCTGTCCCGGCAGACGTCGTCCTGCCCGGAAAAGCTTCAATCGATATGCCTACAGCAGCGCTACCTACCGGGTCCAATTGTGTACCAACTCAGAAACCTTCTCTGGCTCATGCACAACAAATTTGCTAAAGATCATCACATCATCAAATGTATATAGTTTACGATTCTATAAAGGACATACAGACAAACATTCATTTTTATATATTAAGAAGAAGAAGAAGAAAAAGATAGAGATTTATGACTACATAAGTTTCTTAACGCTCGCGAGATAGACTCGCTCTATTCATTGCCATTTATAAAAACCAATTATACTAAAAAACACATTTTTGTATCGTACTTGCCAGGAATACAATTCTTTATTAAATTATGTCGATACTTTTATAGGCAATTTATTTAAGTTTAGGGCTCAAATTAAAAAGAAAAAAATTATTAAATTACTTTTACTATTTTCATATATATATTTATAGTATTATTTTGATTTTGAATATTATGATTTATATATTTGACATGTATCACGATTCTTTTCAGTACATGATAATTATTATGACTCGTATTAAAGAGACATATCGTCGTTTATATTAATTACAACACCGCGAATATGCAATTTCCTAACTTTACAGGACGACAATAAAACGATATAATTATTAATAAAAAATTAAATAAACACCAATTCATTATTCAGTCATCTGTTATAGTAGTAGTATCTAATAATAAATGAGGACTAAATAAAGAACTGGTTTCTTTTTAAATTATATCGTTATTTGTGCGTCGTGTGTTGTAATATAAACGACATTATTACATTAGTTAAAGAGACATATTGTATAATTTTTTGTGTGGTCTTGTATTTAATAAAACTACGTTTTAACGGTTTTAAGCGCGGTAATTTATTTGATTGTGGTTTATCCGACGTTTCGGCCACTTTTCAGTGGCCGTGGTCACGGACGAAATTAAATTAACGTGCTTAAAACCATTAAAACGTTGTTTTATTATGTATACAAGTCGCGTAAACTTAAGAAAATATTATGGTCTTGTATTATTTAATTTCATTTATTTAATCTAAATTTCCGATATTGTATCAAATATATTATAATTTTCTTATAGTTGATAGTAATATGAATTATTTTTAGTGGAAACTTAGCTGATATCTGTATTAATTATGTATTTTATATTCTAAGAATAATAAATAATAATTGTATGTTTCGCAAATAACTAAATAACTTTCACGAGTCAAATAGCGTTTTATTTATTGAATTAAAAATTATTTTATCTTAAGAGAGACTGGAACCTGGTCACTAATTCCGAAACACTACTCAAGGTTGTTATGGCGACATAATTTGGTGGTAGTAGTAGTTGTAGTCGAGCAAATGCCCTACCACCTGGCTGTGGGTCGTTTCGTGGCCCCTTACGACAGGCCGCCCGGCCGCAGGAAATTGTATTCTTTCTCCGTTCCTGCACGGATAATACTTAAATGTCTTAGATGTTTCTTAATTTGACTAATGCTGGTAGTAGACGGATCAACCAAATTTATTCAATTTCGTTGAGCTATGAAAGGCACAGAACTGAAAGTACTGTATTCAATGCAGTTGAATGATTCCTGATTATGTATATATGGATCATTGGATGATTTATCCAAACTAAAAGACAGAAATGAATCGCATAATTACTAATACCACCAAATAGTGTAACGAAACGCAAAAAACTTTGTGAGTGAACAAGAATGATATTCTCAGGACAAACAACGTATAGTACATAGGTACACTTCACAACTCTCTATTTTCTTAGAGGTGAAGTAGATATAATATTGTTGCATACGCAAATAGCAAGACAATTTCCATGTGCAATGCAGCTGCTACATTGCTAGAACTGCACACAGTATTTAGGTCAGTGGAGTCAAATATAGAGTTTAACATTGTATTCATGTTTGCTATGTGGATTAGATTATTCTGTTTAATCTAGTTCCTTTTAACGAGCTCTTGTCGCTTCAGATTATAATAATATTTAGTTTGATCTGAAATAATTTAAAATTCAATTTCAAAATATCATCCATTTGTCAGTCCGACTGATATGATACCCCCGTTTTTTAAAAATTTTACTTACTAATTCTATATACATAAAATTTCAAAGTCTTAAATGGTCTTAAATTTTAGATACATATATACATATATATTGTCATGAGTTGTCAGGATGGGTCTCCACCTGCTACGATCTTGACAAACACTTTTTCTTCATCAACTTCTTCATACATACGCGTTTATTGAAATTGCTTTTTACCTGACCTTGCTTCAGAATATCTTTAATTTGATCGGGGTGCAGTAGTACATCCGGTCTACCAGCATCGACTCTACCAGACATGTCACTCATATACTTGTTTTGTAATTCTGCTTTAATTCATTCTCTCTACATATACTAATAGCTGTTGCTCACAACTTAGCCAGCATAGATTAAATAGTTTGAGCCAACTTTCATCCCCTGTTTTACCTCCTTAGGGATTAAATTTCCAAAAACGTGTATTTCTAACCTTAGTTTGAAAATGACAAATTTTCATACCAACTTTCACTTCCTTAGGGGCTGAATTTTTCAAAATCTTTACTTAGTACCTCAGAATAAAAAGAACCTAGCGCCAGTAGTTTTGTCTGTACGTTCAGATATCAATCAGCCAGTACAGTCGGTCAGTAAGTGAGGTTAAGGATTTACATATGTATAGATATACAAATTATGAAGATGAAAAGATCAGCACACCTAAATATATGCCTATTTCTACTCATATCTACGATAAATCATACTAACGTCATCTAATGCCTTTTCACATGTATAATTCAATATAGATTGCAAGATATTTGCTTTTCCAGTTATAATATATTTTTACGAATTCACTATTTACATTTTTATGTAATGCATACATATAGAGCGAACTTATTAAAATTTTATATAAACTTAGTAGGTAGTCGCTCAGGAATGTAGGTGTGACAAATATAGACAGACAAACAAACAGAGAGGCCCACATACATGCATACATTACATATTTACAAAAATGACAACGGAACCATAATAAAAATGATGAAATATAATAATAATTGAACAGACATACAGATCCATCATACATCACAACACATTAATCCTGCCCAAAACATTTATGGCTTTCGCCCAATTACATTACTTTCAATACCCCTTGCAAACATTTGCAAGGAAATATCAGAATATATTTTTAGGCCTGATGTGAAATAGTTCTTTTCGCGGGACAAATCAAAATTTTCCTGAAGCGATTAACGCCTGGATAAAACAATTATGCAATATAGCTTGTGTGAATGCTTGCTCTCAAAATAAAATAGGCTTAAAACAAGGTAGTAGGGAAAACTCTAGTCTGAAATATAATATGGTACACCTGCATGTAAGCAGCTAAACAGTCGGTCCAACACGTACAACATTTTAATATCACTACTACATATATTTTAAATCCAGCTCAGACCAGCCACGGCCTGGTAAGCCCCCTTAAATCCCCTTCGAATGAAAACCTTATCGGTGCGGATTCTAAGCAATATCTCTCGTATTTTATATAATACTAAAATACGATACTGCGACAAAGTCTGGCGCTTTAAACGGAAAATTTTATAAAATTATACTCGTACTAGCTTATTTTATAACTTTGTCCGCATTTTTATACTCCTACTACATAATAAATAAATCTATAAAACACTTTATAATTTTAACCCCCTTCTCTGGGCATCCTAATAAAAAAATTGAAGGTTGTATTTCTTTATTGCTAACCAAAAGCCTAAATATGATTTATTATATTACTAACTTGAGGAATTACCAGATGCCCATTGCCTAGTATAGTTGATAGTAATGTAAAAAAAGTAGATATAGAAATCATAAAATAAGAATTTAGACTAGGTTAAAAATTTTGAAAAAAGAAAAAGAGATCCAATGACTAACCATAAGAAAAGATAAATAAATAAAAAGCCAAAAAACACAAACAAGACCCTCTAAGACAGAGGAGAAGGGCATAAACAAGTATACGATTTGTTTCTTATTAAATTTCTTTAAGATACATTCAGTAGTTTAGGCGTGAAAAAGTAACAAAGAGAGTATTTACATTAGCAAGGATAAAATATTTGGTAAAATTTTACTCGAAACACTAATGAAAAATACTTGGCTGGAATTTATAGAAAACATAGGGATTGAAGAGATCGTTTTCCCAGGTTCATATGATGAACATGAGTATCAACATAAAGTGGAAATTTATTATATGTCTTGACCATGTTTCCGAATATCGTAAAAGACTCAAGTGGCTTCCTATTCATTTTCGCCGGAATACTCACATTCTCACTCTCCTTTATAACATATTATATACTCCTAATAGTCCCCAGTACCTTAAGGAACGTTTTAATTTCCTTCGCCTATCCACTGCCCACAATTTGCGCCATGATACGTATCGAAAACTCTTGACGCCTGCACACACTTCATCCTATTTTGATAATTCTTTTACGGTGCAGGCTGTCAAACTTTGGAATATGCTGCCTCTTACTGTCAGAGAGGCCAAATCCTTACCAACATTTAGAAATTTACTCAGAAAACACTATTTGTCCACAAATAGCTATTTCTGATTTACTAATATAATCATGCTAAGACATTTACTTATTTATTATAATAACTTATGTGTTATTGTATATATATGACTATGTATATATGTATGTATGTATTTGTATATTTATTTCTTAAATTAGTTGAGTATTTTTGTATTGTGTATCTATTGCCTTTTTCCTGCACCACCTATTTCGCCTGATTCAATCTCTGTTATTTAGGTTGCCTGGAAGAGATCGCTTTGAGCGATAAGGCCGCCTGTTGTATTGCCTAGAAAATATTGTAAAAATGGTCTGTTTTTGTAATTGTATATTTTGGTGTGCAATAAAGTGTTATCTATCTATCTATCTATCTATCTATGTCTTACCATTACCAGTATATATAGACACGTGTCAATTTCACTAAGCGATGCTCCAAAGTCGACCGCTTTAGGCCTACAGGTCCTGATTATTAATTTTCCCTAACCAGCCAAGTCTAGTTAAGTAAACACTCCAACGCTGCGTCACACCCTTTTTATCGGTAACAAAACATGGCGTCGTGTCATGAACAAACTTTAACCTTGTATAAAACCAGAGGCTTGCGAATGTCAACTTTATGTTTCAAACTACGCCTAAAAAAGCACCAACAAAGCCTTTTGTCCTTGCATATATACGAAACAGAACCTTCACTCTATGATGTTAGAGTAGGTATTGCTCCGCGCAAATCGATAGGGTATTATCGAACGTGATCGATTACAAATTGTTTCATTATATACCTAATTACAGTAGCTGAAGGTAGCTTTTACTTCGTACAGGGTAAAGAGCACCTGTCAACGTAAATCTGACTTTATTGTTTCGCTACTAAAGTAGTAAATAGCGTATTAGTCGTGCTGAAGGGTGTGTACCCGGCCACCCTACAGCCCCCGTAAGGTCAATCGCAAACTTTACCTTTGCCCTCTGAAAGGAAACAACGATTACGTCATTTTATTGGCAAAAGATAAGAGCTGGTTCGCAGTATACCGAGCAAGAGTTGTGATTAAGTTATAAACATATTTACGATGGTTACTTGGAATGTACAGAAATTACTTGGGAATATTACCGTCTGCGAAAACAAAATTAACTAATTTTCTTAGAAGTTGTACATAATTACGTATTCAGCCGACGCTATTCATAATGAGAGTCACTTTATTAGTCTTGCTGGCGTCTTATCTTCAAGGGCTGTTCAAAAAGCTTTGATCTCAAGATTTTTGCCCAAATATATGCAGATTTTTCTTTCTTAAAAGAATCTTGTAACACAATAGTCTACGAAACATATTACGATACAAAATATATGATATACATAATCACGGGGTGTGATAGTTTGTTTAATTAATACCTATATTTTGTTTTACGTTGATGGTGTGGACGATCCCCGGTCGTTGTAGGTGTAGAAGTTAAACACTGTTAGTGGTGGAAGCTTATAATAAATCACTTTTACAAAACAAATATGTGTACACCCGGCTACAACCAAAATGGAAGAAGAAACAAAAAGCAACAACAGCGTTGCAAGTTTAAAAATAATATAATCTTATGTTGGTGTTGCCAATAATTACAATATAACATTCAAATTTCGGCTGTTTTGTATAATTGTTGCGAATTTGTACGGAGAATTTTTACGTAAGACATACATCAAGCTCTTTCTAAATCGATTTATTGCGTTAAATTACCTGTCGAAGCTATGTAAAATGTTTGATTTATCGAGAGCAAATAAATATATTATTCTGTGATACGAATAACACAAGTCGTAAATCATCTGTCTTCTTGTCTAGCCAGGATTGAAATCTATATCATTGGAATGAGACGCTGCGATAAGTGATAGCGTGTAACATAAAACAGTCCCCTAATTTACTACATTAATACACATAATTTAACAACATATGACATCACTTTCATGAAGTTTTCTACTGTTCAAACAAGGGTCTCCAATTCAAACAACAATACAACACCCAAACATATATCCTTCAACCAAACAAACGTGTGAGCTTGATGGATGTAACCCTACCCGCGCTGCAAAGTCGTAAGCTTTAAAACGAGTTGGTTTTCCTACTTTGGAAAGAAAAGTACAGTGATTTCTCTTTATTCAAGACGACATCGATGGATGTCAATTCATCGGGAAAACGAAGGAAATGGCCGCCTTTTTGTGAGAAAGCGTCTCCTCGCCTTTTTACCTTGGTGGTTAACTTTCAAAGATGCCTGCAAAAACTGTTATTCACAGATGAATTATTGATGCTCGACTCTTTGCCATTGCGATGACCTAAATTGTATTTGAAGCGTCTTTTTATCAGAGTTGCCATATCGGAAATTATCTCGCCTTTGCAACCTTCTTTTGTATCGGGTTTAGCCGATTTATATTCGAAATATTTGGTGCTTTATTGCTGTGATCTGTTTGATGTTTGCAATCAGATGTTCGTTTGTGAATTATGACTTTTATATTTCTTGTTATGCTTTTCTATGGAGTTTTTGTGCTTGGCTAGACTAAACACGCGGGCGCGGGGCGGTCGCGGCGCGGCATACTTAAACATATGAAACCTTATTTGAGTGTCCGTAGTGGGCGCGCGGGCGCGGCGAGCGGCGCGGGCAGTATGGCGCGTTGAGCGCGCGGGCAATTCAAGCCATAACACATTCATACAAGTGGCCGCAGTTAAGGAATTTTTCCATTTTTTTGCCATTTTGAGGAAGAATTTTCTAATAAAGATAAGTCCTCTTCATCCATATTGTATTTGGTAAACACTGGACAAGACACCACTAGGACGAGCCGCGCACGTCACTACGGACAAGTGCGTCACGCGCGTCCCCGCACCCGCGCCGCCACCGCGCCCGCGTGTTCACTCTGGCCAAGCACTGAATGTGCTATGGCTTGAATTGCCCGCGCGCTCAACGCGCCATACCGCCCGCGCCGCTCGCCGCGCCCGCGCGCCCACTACGGACACTCAAATAAGGTTTCATATGTTTAAGTATGCCGCGCCGCGACTGCCCCGCGCCCGCGGGTTCAGTCTGGCCAAGCACTTTATGTTGGCTTCGCTCACACGCATTACGGATTCATGTTCAACAAAAGATTCTTCGAAATAAAAAGTACATATTATATACAACAGTTTTTCGTAGACCATTGTTCGTTCTGAACATCTGTTTTTATGAAAATTACAAAAATTATTTACAAGGTTAGTAAGGAGGAATTAATAAACATCCAAATTCAAAATTAAATTCAATAACCAAAGAATAATAAATGATACCTACTTAATGAACATTTGGCTTTTTCTTCAAATACAGCTTTTAATTGTATAAAATATAGTTTGGATAATATATGTACCTACCTGCCTCATTCTTCATATTTGTTTACAATGTTCATAACGCATAATGCATAGGTAAATTTAGATTATATATTATTTACTTATACACTCTATGTCTTTATATAATTATAATTTTTGTATGTATTGAACAAAAAAGTATTTTCTTTTTTTTTCGTTAACTTTAATTACTTCAAAGTTAAGTAAAGTTGTTGATTAAAGCCATAATTTATAAACAAAAGCTCATATCAATAAATGACATTGGATCGGTCGTCTCTCCTTAATGACAATCGCTGGTTGAATAAGCAATCAGTAGAGCGTGTGTATTTGAATACCCTTTTACCAACTACCTACATATCGATCGACCTACTAGTACAATGACATTTTAATCAACGAATCCATACTTCGTTACATGTATACAAATTTTATCTACGACAAGTACGTATAAATTTTCGTAGTACAATGTGAAACTATTCTTTGTTCGTAAAATTCTTAGCTAACTGGTTTTTTTTGTTATGCAAAACTACACAATACTATTTTCTGTATAACTTATTAGCATAAATATCTTTGCCATTAAATTCCTATTCTGTTCTAACGTACTCGCGTGTCTATATAAGAATATACATACATATACTTCCCGTAACATGAATAATTATCAAACAATTAAGATTCTATATATACATATTAGGATCCAAAAAAAAAATTATTTTTCCAAACCGGCTCAAAAGTTTCTTTTGGGTGTAAAAAAATTCTGTAAAAAGATGAGCCCTTAATATTAATAGTTAGGTTGCCCTCATCGCATTTTTTAAATTCCCATAAGAATAACACAGGAAAAAATGTTTTTGCTTCTTATGATTTTTGTACCGTTCAAACGACTGGTTGACTAATAAAACGCTATTCCAATCTTTATAGAGAATTGACGCTCTACAAAAAAGGTCTGTTAACATTTTATGATTTGTCGATTTTTGATTTTCGGCTACAGTCCGACTCACGCCTTCAACACGAACGCACGACATACGTGCAAACGCTAGTTTTCGCGCTCGCTGCTTGCCTTCAAATAAGTCCTTCTGAACTGTATTATATTTGACAAAAAATTTGATCCTTATTTTGACACTGATACCAACAGTTTCGGTGTAATTTATAAAATTCGATCACATTTTTGAATAATTGAACTTTGATCTTGAATAACTTTTGAACGCGTGAACAAATCAAAAAATGTTATCAGACCTTTTTTGTAGAGCGTTCAATTCTCTATAAAGATTGGAACAGCGATTTATCAGTCAACCAGTCGTTTGAACGGTACAAAAATCAGAAGAAGCAAAAACATTTTTTCCTGTGTTATTCTCATGGGAATTTAAAAAATGCGATGAGGGCAATCTAACTATTAATATTAAGGGCTCATCTTCTTACAGAATTTTTTTACACCCAAAAGAAACTTTTGAGCCGGTTTGGAAAAATATATTTTTTTTGGATCACCCTGATACCCCTTTTTATGAAAATTGCGCGGACGGAGGAGTATGAAATTTCGCACACTTATAGTTTATATAGAGAAGGAGTGCATAATGCTATTTTTTTAAAATTGTGCATAATAATACATTAAATTAATTAAAAAAACATAACACACACTACCATGTATTTGACACACACACGCATATATACTGTTTTGTTTATTGTTAAAGTCAAATTAACAGCATAGCCTTGGCGAAATCTGTGAATATAGAAGTCTTTGAAAAACAGAACCTTAATAATGTTCAAACTTATAATTTAAATTAATTATTATGGTCGAATTTCGACCACGGACGACCACTAGTTTAATTAAACAGTCCAGATGCGCCATAAATAATTATTTCTAATAACAATAAATAATATTTAATTTTGTTCATTCATAAATAGCTTTATATATTTTTAGAAACAAAAAAATCGTTAAACATCACCATATGCTATAAATTCACCCAATAAATCTCAAAACACTCACTAGAGTAGTATATCGTAAATAGATCTATTGGCACCCGCATACTGAAGGATGACGAGCTAGTAATTGGCGTATCATGTAATATAATAGACATTCAGCATGTCATGTTATCCGATACCATTTATAACATATTATGCTTAATTACGCTTTAATTGTCCCTTAATTCTTAAGCATACGTCTTTTCAGGTCAGATTGGTGGATCATGAAGACTGTGAACCCTTGAATTCGTAAACGCCTGTTTCCGAAAGTCTTAAGTTTTGTTTTTACGACATTAATCTGTATTTATATGTTAACGTGAAAATGAGAATGTTTCGATAATTCCTTCTTCCTACTTGCTAACTAATTCTTTTGGGTCACCGGCCAAGACTTATGGCCTCCGAAACAAGAGCACGTGGTTTTCCTCTGACCTAGAGTCACCCACAAAAGAAGTCCCACAGAAGCAGCGCTGCAATCCCCGTTCTTAAACTTGCCAGAATAATTATTTGCTGATCTGCAAGTCGATGTAGGTAATTACTGAATATTAAATACAAAATATTCCATAGTTAAAGCTGTAAATTTATTCCCTGACTACTCTACGAACTAAATTCTATCAAATAGCGAATCTGCCAGCCACTTTTAGTTCCTTTTTCTTTCGTGGGACTTCTTTTGTGGCACGGACTCTACAGAGAGTCTTGCCATTTGTAGGCTTAAAGTTTGGTTAAGTTAGCTGCGACTCAATCTATCCAGTTATACTTAGAATGGCGATTGGTCACCACAAGTATGCTGTTTTCAAACTCCTCCTCCTCCTTCATCCATTCTACGTTATCGAGCCTGCGGAGACGATGAGCCTTTATTTCTCCAATTATATTGTGCTCGGCCAAAAGGTTTTTTATTTTCAGCTTTCGAAAGATCTTTAGTTGCATCTCCTCTTTTTGTTGGGCCCAAGATTTTCCTGCAAACCGAACCTGAGACATTTTCCTTTGCCAAAAACGAAATTGTTTAGCTTATTAAATACACTAATTTGTTTACAATAGAATACAACAAACAGCTATTATAATATAGCGTGTTTATAATTTGTGGTTATTTAAAATATTAATACTTTTAGTACAGTCTATAAACTGTAATGTTGTGTATATATCAATTGGAACTATATTGTATTGTATATATTGTTCATGAGCCATAAAGGAATTTAAATTAATAGTGTTAATATTTGAATAAACACGGCTACACGTCAAGGAAAATATTGATAAAAACCAGTTTTAGTTTAGTTGTAGTTTCTATTTAGTCTAGGTAAGCATGCTCCATCTGAGTCCATATCTCCACTCCAAATCGGGCGAGTCAAACGCTACATTAATATAAAAAAAACACTTATTGTACTAGTTTTTTAATTTAAGTATATTTCCATGTAAGTTTAATATATTAACTCTTTTGTACAATTTGACCTTGTTATTCTATAAAGGTTTGTCTTCAAACGTAAGATATTTGCGCTACCTAGATGGATACAGTGTAACAATATCGACTGAAACAACTATTAGAAGTAAACAAAAGGCCAGCACAAATATAACTAAGCCCTTTTGGTCGGCCAAGGGATGAGATCGCGAATATTTATGAAACGAATATATTCTTTGTCAATAATTTGCCTACCCATACCGTTTCTTATAAAAGAATACAATAAAACTAACTGTAATTGTATTTTCCGCGCCACCGAAGTTATTCGCTGTATTGGTAGCTCATGTGCTGTGAAAAGCTGATGTCTATTCAGTGTTGTTGGTATGCTTTTTCAGAGTTCTGTACAAATTTTTTTTCTAAGAAAGGATCTCTTAAAAAATAATATTTTAAGAAAAGTGTTAATTCAATTTTTTTATTGCAGGAGTTCAGCAGGCAGGCAGACGGCCCACTTGATGGAAAGCGGTTACCATCGCATATGGATATTTGCAATACCAAAGGTGCTACAAATGCGCTGCTGCTCTCTTAAGGGAGACTGGAACCTAGTCACTTATGCCGGAACACAACTCAAGGCTGTTATGGCGACATACTTTAGAACAGGGGTGGTAGCTATTCAGTCGGGCAAATGCCCTACCACCTGGCAGTGGGTTGTTTTGTCGCCTCTTACAACAGGCCGCCCGGCCGCAGTTAATTATATTCTTTCTCCGTTCCTGCACGGATAATCAACTCAAATAAAGAACTTAAGAACAATGTGTATTTAAATAAAGAAGTTAACAAAAATGTACATTTAAATAAAGAAGTTAACAATAATGTACATTTAAATAAAGAAGTTAAGAACAATGTTCATTTAAACAAATTTGAATGAAGAACGCTTCGATTTATACCATCGCTTACAATATCTGTTGACCTTATTCCTTCTGCGTGGCTAGTCCGCTCAAATTAAATTAAAAGACGCATTGAGTCAGATCAAAAGAGTCAATCAGCGGGAGTGCCGCTGCGCGACTCAATCAATATTATCAATACAAACCCTATTCATATGATAGACGGGTTGCCAGGTAACCGAGTGGCAAAATTGGATTGTCAGAGCATTTTATAAAGATATCAATTCAGATTTTATTGGAAAAATACTGTGTAAAAAGAAGTACAACATGACAATGTGTGTACATGTTGTAGCTCTTTCATAGTAATTGGTCGTGATAAATGTATTGTGAGTCACGAAGTTAAGTGGGCGTTAAGTACTTGTGGTATACATGTATGAAATTGTGCGTGAAACCAAAAGTGGGTGTGATAGGAAGGCACGCTCGCAACTGAACCTACCGTCAGACAAGCACACTACCACAAAGATCATATAGTACACATCCACCATAAGTAAAGAAAGCCCTGGTGAATTACAAGAGCTATACTTGTGTCAGGTCATACAAATATACTAGAGTTTTTAAAAACTTAATTAGGTTTTTATATATCGTGAGTGTAGCTACGTATATATACACACACATACATACAAACCATCCTTCAATGTTATCTAACTGATGGTGAACATCGCTTAAAAATCAGTTGCGTGGTTTAGGAGGAGTTCGCGGATATACAGACAGAAGCGGACAGCGACTTTGTACTATATAAAAAAGATGCTGCAGTAATATCTATCTTTTTTTCTAAAAATATTCTAAATATAATAGATATTGTTACGTGCTAGCAGGGGTACGCATTTGGGATCCACGTAAAAAATCTGGGCCGATTTCGATGTGGTTATCACTGATCGACAGCTAATTATTTATTAGACTTTAACTCTGCACTACTTTTCCTTTTATCCTGGGAATCCCGCGGTAATTTTTCTGAGAATGATTTTAAATAGCCCGATTTGAAAGAAATTCCATTATGATTTTTTATTGATGGATAGTAAATTTAATGTAATAAAATGTGCAATATTTTTTATACCGGGAATCTCGTGGGAAGTTTTCTGGGAGCGGTTTGTAGTTGTTTTGGTGCGCAAAAATTACCATATTTCGATACAGTTTTCATTAAAACGATAGCTTACATTCTTCTTCAAATGCTGTGGTGTTTTGTATCCCGAGAATCCCACGGGAGTTTCAAGTCAAGCGTAGCTGAAGTCGCGGGAATATCTTAGTTATATTGCAACTCTATGGCGGAACCAAACGCCGAGACCAAAATAATAACAGATATATTTTTTCACGAGATTTATCCTGGTAAGAAACGAACCCGGGGCTTCTGAATACCAGTAATCTAGGTGGATCAGTGTTTACTCAACTTCATCATAGAAGCTATAAATGTGTGGTAATTTCTTAAATGCAATTAATCATTCATACAACAAACTAATGTATTTACTAAAAGTTTTGTATAAAATAAAAGTTATCTAGACTTTAAGACGGGGCTGACGAAGCCAGTTTTTAACTTTGCTAATCTAGCTTGATATTGCAAAAGAACCTCAAAAGTTTTGGATTACGCAAACTCCGTTCACAAAATTAGGTTCCTTTGTAAACATTTTAAAGTCGGGTGTAGACAATCAACAATTTCATCTCATTTGGTTAACACTAGAATATTTTTCATATCTTCATTGTGCACTATTTGCTACATGTCTATTAATTCTTCAATAAATATCTGCTTAACATACTTAATACTTATAATCCAAACTAGAGTTTTCTCCACAGATACACTTACATTTAAAAATAGGTTTCAAATTAGAATAGTAAGCACTGCAAGCTGTGCGCAGTTGTAGATAATTCGGTCCCGCGGCTGCCCACGTCAATTCTACTAGGTTATACACTGGCTCGTTTGAATCTACGACACCTACTTGTAAATAATATGCTAATATTAAGGGTGCCTTTCCACCAGATATATTCTATGCAGCTAAGCTGCTAGAATGTAAATGCTAAGCTACGAAACTATGTGACCGTTTCCACCGATGCTAAGCTATATAGCGAAGGGAGTAAGATGTGCAAGGAATATGCATAGCTCGAGCTATGCGACGTATGGACAACAGGGAATGCACGAGGGGCGACGATACATAGCTACACTATTAGCGACCACCCATAGCAAACATTCATAGCTCGCATCTTTCAAATAAACCTCCAATGCAAAAGACGCTATATTCCTAATGCAAAAACTCTGCATTCGTTCGATGTTCCGTCTACAAACTATTAAAAGCTGCAAACCGTTTTTTATAAAACACAAACTGCTAACAGTACCGTCACTATACATCCTCAAGTAGCCATGTTTGTAAGATATAATAAGGATTTATTCCCACGTATGTCAGATAGTGTACCACGTAACAGACGGGATAAAGATAGGCTTTGCACGCCTACTTGCAAAACAGCTCTAAAGCAGAAAAGCATCATATGCATAGCACCAAAAACATGTTAGTTACAAGTTACAAATAATTTTATTATTCATGGAAAAATGAGTATACTACTAAGTTTTAGCACCCTTTTAAATACGTCCAAACTTTTAATCTGTATATATGATATACAATAAGATTCCACAAAATATATAAAGTTAAATACAAATTCTCTCAAATTTTATCTAAAAAAGTTGCTTGCTAATAAATGCTATTACACTATAAATGAATACATAAATGATAAACTATAATTCAAACTAACAATGATAATCATATTTTATTACCAATTACAAAATTATTGATATTGACTGTTATAATTATCTGACTATGGCACTGTGGACGCCATTTATTTAATTTTAATTGAATTTTTTAAATAATTATGATAATATTATAAATAATGTGAATTGTAGGAACTAAATCTGCACGCCAAACTGGCAAAAATATGTGTAATTAAATATAATTATTGTAACACCTTTTAAACCATGTTTTTTGCAGTAAATAAATTTGAATTTTAATAAAAACGTAGCTTACTTCAACCCTAATTAGTTTCCTCCGATGCTACGCTAGGTGGACCAATGAACATTAGTATGGGCCCAGTATTCGCCTGGTTATTTTAAAAGTACAAAAAAATAAAACTAGCTTTGTGCAAAAACCGAGCAAGACAATATTTTTAAAATAATCGACATAATCCTTTTTCTGGAATCATACGCATTCGGTTATTTATCGTCTACTTTCCTTTACACAAGTACTAAAGCAAAGGAGTGTATTGTGTCTAAACAACCTTTTACACTTCCCCAAAAATAAGTAGGCCCTTTGTATTATAAAGAACATTTCACAATCACCAAGTTTGGCCAACCTACGTGTTTGGAATTGAGAAAGGCAATATTTTAGGAACGGCTCTACATTGTTCGGGCATTGTTGGAGAATAAGGGTGTTACTGGCCCCTATATAGCTTGCCAAACCAATTGGCGCGTGTCCGTGGCGTGTTACTTGCCCAGTTAGGCGATGTAAACGAGGCACTAAGGAACCTGTTAGACTACGTTCTACATGGCTATGTTTGCACACTACGTTCACATATTCTAACCAGTATCCTGACATAAAAGAGAATTAAATTACAACATAGTTACTTGGCCTGGTTGCTCAGTGGCCGATGAAGATGATATCGATAATACTGGTGAAGATATGAAAGGAAGAACACTAACAAAGCTGCAATAAATATATATATATATATATATATTAGGGTGGTCGTTAAAAATTAAATTCTTTCAGACGCCCAAAAAAATCCTTCCTTTTGACGAAAAACTACGGGAAAAATTTTGATTTTTGATTTTTAACAAAAATAACACGTGCCGGCGGCCAATTTAAGTTCATTTTTCGATAAAATTATAGTTTTTTGGAATATTTGTTACATTATTTAAATTTTGATAAAAAATCATGAAAATATGCTTATAGGAAATCAAATTCTCTACAAAAGGGTTTCTTTTGTTTTTAGATGAAGTTCATATCCATCGAGATAATCTGATTGGTAAACTTATTAACTTTAATAAATCATTTATTTTCGCACTAAAAACTTTATTTTTCTTGAAATATGAACAATTTAGTAAATTTTATATACAATTATTCATTTATAGAGATTAAGTTAATGACTACCAAGTTATATTCGATATTAACAAATATTCCAAAAAACTATAATTTTATTGAAAAATGAACTTAAATTGGCCGCCGGCACGTGTTATTTCTGTTAAAAATCAAAAAGCTAAATTTTTCCCGTAGTTTTTCGTCAAAAGGAAGGATTTTTTTGGGCGTCTGAAAGAATTTAATTTTTAACGACCACCCTAATATATAGGCACAGAACTGTAAAGTTTATTTTTATGTCGATTACTTTAGTTGATTCATCTTAAATAATATAAATTGTGAGACAAAAACCAAACGTCAAATATTGGCTTAAAAGTAAAAATTATATTCAGAAGTGAGCATAATTGAAAGTACAATAAGAAAATGATTACTGAACTCACTTTAATTTATTTGATTGCAGAAGTTTAGCAGGCAGACGGCATACTTGATGGCTAGCGGTTACCATCGCCTATGGACATTTGCAACACCAAAGGTGCTACAAAAGCGCTGCTGCTCTGTTAAGGGAGACTGGGACCTGGTCACTAATGCCGAAACACAACTCAAGGTTGTTATGGCGACATACTTTAGACCAGGGGTGGTAGCCATCCAGTCGGGCAAATGCCCCACCACCCGGCTGTGGGTTGTATTATCGCCTCTTACGACAGGCCGCCCGGCCGCAGGAAATTGTATTTCCTGCAATTGTAATTGTAATTCTTTCTCCGCTCCTGCACTCACTTTATATTTTCAATATACATAATTAATATAAAATGCAGCTACTTTCGCCTTTAAAGAAAATAAAAACATTAAATAAGCTTCAAAGGACGCTGTCATAAAGAATTATTTTTTCGAAATATAAACACTGAGAGTCAGCAAATATTACGAAATGTAAGTCTGCCTCAGACAATCCAGCTTCTTCAAAGTAATTCCCTTTTAATTGGACACATTAAACAAGGTTCGGCATTTATATACGAAATTAATCGTCTCAAATCAACAAGTAGCTGTCTAACATATAAATACTTAGTACAACGTGTTCAAACGCTCGCAAGTGTTTCAGAAAGGCAATTCACCAGTACATTATTAAAGTCACAAGACCCGACCAATTTGTTTTATAGTTTTAGGCAGATAGCGTCGTACGTGAGCATTTCAACTATTATTCGGAGGAAAACTTTGATTTATAGAGGTCTGAATTTTGAAATTAGTATTTGGTAATGACGCTGTTAGAGGACCCTTTCAGCGCGGGGCTAGTTTTGCGTTGGAGATTTTAATCATTGGATAGTTTGGCCCTAGTGCGAAATTAAACGACATTCAATATAATAAAATGTATATATATAATATAGTTTTACACAACTTATAACTTGATCGGCAGTTTTCGTAGGCGCCGAAAGTGCTGACCTGATTCATCTGATGATGCTGATTCTTGCTATGTATTCTTAGCTTTGTTCCGCTTACACAATTCTAAAGCTGGTCTACTGCGCAGGTACATCGGAAGGAATTATTAGATGTGTAAAATTGTATAAAGGTTTAATAGCTTTATATAATTTGCTTAGAAAAACACAGACAATTACTAGATGGTGTTTTAAATTATGTAATATGAAAGTGTGAAATATAAAATGTAGTTAAGTAATTTGTTTATTACAGACATACAGAAACGTAAATTAACTTTAATATAATAAGGCAGAAAATAGTAGTCATAATTTTTCGATGATCAATTGGATTTCATCTGTGTAGGAACGGAGAAAGAATACAAACTCCTGCAGTCCGGCGGCCTATTGTAAGAGGCGACTAAACACCCCGCAGCCAGGTGGTAAGGTATTTTCCGGCCTGGATGAAGCCACGCCTGGTTTAGAGTATGCCGCCATGGCAACCTTGAATTGATTTCCGGTATTAGTGGCTAGATTCCAGAATTCCTTTAAAGAGTGGCAGCACATTGGTAGCACCTTTTGTGTTACAAATGTCCATACACGATGATAACCGCTTTTCATCAGGTCGGCCGTCTGCCTTCCTGCTAAACTCATGTAATAAAAAAAAACATACGCTTTGTGAATTTAATCAGTCTTTATTATTCCCGAATATTTAAGTTTATAATTATCTTCAAATAAATGGTTGTCGAGCGTATATTCAAGTTTTAAAACCCGAGTTTCAGACAAATTATAGGACTTCGACTGAGCTCAAAATACCGAGTTCTTGTGGCTGCGCGAAAAGTCATATTTTACTAAACAATCAAGATTTACCATTTAATTATTGCTTAAAAATAGCCAATAAACCAGAAGTACTGCTATTTTTAGACTGAATTGAAACATAAAAACCTTTCAAAGCAAAACATCAGCTATCAATTTCTCTTCAAAAACCCGCAAACCGGTAACTTCCTAGAAATGTTTTCGATTTGATTCGTCAAAAAATAACATATGTATGTACAGTAGTACATACGTAGTTAAGATATATTGACGAACATTAATACCCACAATCGTTATCAGATCTTAAAAATAAGTACCTACTTATATTTTCTATTTAATTCATTTTTTCATGTATTCCCTTTGGTGTTTAACAGAAAATACTAATGAAATATTTTTATTCAAAAAAAGTTAATTGACAGGTTTAAGAAAATCTATTAAAAAGCCCTTAAATGTCAATATGATATTTTAAGGCGAAGAGTAAATTGTATACATGTCACGTTTCTTCGATGGTTTAAAATTAGTTTCGTTAGCTGGTTATACGCCTACACAATTACACATCTCTGTCTTCACACATCACATTTTATTAAAAGTATTGAACACTGTAAAGCCCAAGTGAATACCCCTAGTTTAGTTATATTGCAAACATCCACAGAGGCTGCATGGTTGAGTTGAAATAATTTTTATCTAGGCGCTATTCGCCCACAAAAAATTTCAACTATCGCAATAAATAAACTACCCCCTTTCTCAAGATAAAAAGAATCCTATATTAATTCTCAGTATTCAGACTATACCAAACAGGAAAAACGATCCAGTAGTTTTCCTAGGTCCGAATTTAGCTAAGTGCCGCCCCGCGGCGCCGTAAATATCAATATGATAGGGATATATAATATATATCCCTATCATCTATGCATTGTAAATAGACTTCAGAAAGTAAATGTCCAAGGAGAACTCGATTTTTAAGATTTGACATGAAACCAGTAAGTTCGCAAGTTTTGAAAATCATTGATTTTTATAACAGAATGTTGATTTCTTTGCTGACACTCCAAATTATGCCGCTCTCGAAAATTTCGCCACCCTGGGCATTAGAATCTAGTGCCCCTAGTGTAAATCCATCTCTGAGTTTTCTCTTTAAAGCATAACAGACAGATAGAAAACATTTATAGTATTAGTATGGATAGTATTTCGAAAAAAAAACAAAATGTGTCAATAAAATAATTATAATACTAACTACTAACTAATAATCTTTATGCTATGTCCGATAAATCAGAACCGGCTGCAGGAGTAATGGCTTTCGTGGGAGCATTCCGTTTGCAAATGCCGTCTACAGGTATCAAGCGACTTATCATCCAGGATTGTGGCAATATAACGAGCGATGCACAATTTAACTGGTAATTCCAGTTATCCAACTAAAGATTTATTAATTGTATAAATTAACTACGTCTATAACAGAATCGAATGTGAATATTTTATTAACTACAGTAGAAACTCGATTAGCCGCGGACTGATTATTGTAGAAGTGCCTTTAGATAATTGTATATATGAAGCGATTTTTGTACATATTATTCATTCTATAAAGATAATTTACCTCGTACGTGTACGCGTGTTTATTAAAATAAAACTTATTAACCAAAATCTGAAATAAGATACATTTTAGTACGATGATAAAACTTTATATTTCATTACCGAAGTTATGAGTGTTTATGGAATGTACGCTCACCACAATACAAGAATAAAATTTTGAGAGAAAATGCGTTGAGTTTATTAGAATCGATGAACGATGATAATTTAACCCTAAAAAGTGTTAAAACAAAAATTAAAAATTTAAGATTCATTTATTATACTGAACTTAATTCATTCCGCAAAGAAACGTCCATTTTGAATGCTGAATATGAGCATGTGTATCTCACACGTGCTAGAAAGAAGCATGCTAGCAATAAGTATGCTCCTGAGGTATGTGCTCTCATGAGCAAATGTACACACTTGGAGAGCATGCTATAAATGAGCCCTGACCTAATGACCTAGTAGCAAACAAGCATGCTTTTCTAGTAGCATGTGTATTCCAGGCCTACTAGAAATTCTTAACCAATCTGGCGATGTAGGTGGAACAGAAAAAAAAAGGACTGTACAATTTAAATATTGTAGCAACCTTGATTGAAACTACACATTTTATTTACTTGATTTATTTTATCCCTTGATATGGATGGAGATGCCTTGATGAGCGACGTTCGGACTGATGGTAATTCTAAAGCAGATTCTTCGGACGAAATGGGAGTTTTGCACTGGAATGTCAAATGAATGACTAGTGATATATAAAATCACTTAAACTATAATAATACCAAAATCCTTATACTATCATAATGTCCATCTGGGCGACTATCTTTGCCAACATAGCATCGGAACTAAAATTGACAAACTGCTTCGAACAAAGAGCATTCATATGCAACTTCAAATTTGTACAATTTTTTTAGAGGAATAGTTCATTTTATTTAGAAGCCGCTTTAAAGTAATGTTTCTCAAGCAAATATATGATATAGCTTATCAAAAAATTAAATTAATTTAATAAAACAAAAATGTAAACCAAAATGAAGTTAGAAAATAATAAACATCACTTATAGTTTCCACCAAAAACTCATCTTAATGACATCATATACAAAAAGTTATGAACCCCTGGCTATTGTTGACAAAATTTCGTAGGCCTTCTTAAAAAGGGGAAAAATAGAAAGCCCTACCGAATAACTCCAAATTCCAGACCCTTTGTAATATCCCTGACCTTTATCAAAGTCAAGATTGATTAGCAAAAAGCTTTAAGTGGTTTAAATCGGGAAGATTGGGTCCCTTTTCCGATAATTTATTTCAAAAATATCCGCTTAATCAACTTTATAACTGATTAGGTTAGTATTATTTTATCCAACGACGACAATAGCCTTGATTTGATCGATCCCATCGTCGTCGAATTGAACAATCCCATTGGAGATAGATTATTGCGTAAGTGATTCATTTAAATAGGTTAATAGACATTAAAATCAACTTAGACACGTTTTGGGATCCCAAAATTTATTATGGCAAAAATGAAACTCACATATTAAAATAGCAGTATCCGTCTGTCAGTCTCTGTATACATATTATGTATGTTTCACAATCAAAATCCTTAAAGGCTAGTTAGTACCTCTATATTGGTAATATCTGTTAAAAAAATGTCTTTTATATGAAATCGTCATAAGCCCGACAATACGTCGTACTAACACTTTAAAGTGAAAGTGAGTTCCTTTATCTGTCTGATTTTCATTTATCGCATTTAGGCCCTTAAGAAACTGAAGAAAAACATTGAATACCTTATAATATTGGTGGCACCTTTGATGTTACAAATGTCAATAGGCGAGAGTAAGCACTCTCCTTCAAGTGGGCCGTCTGCCAGTCTGCTGAACTCATGGAATAAAAAGGGCCCCGCTTTCGTGCTTGCCTTATCCAGCCCGCACGGAGTGGAGATCGTTAGAGTTAAAACTCAAGCTCTAGAGGTAGAAGTCGGAAGTCTCGTAGCTTCGGTGAACCTGCAGCCCACCTTTCTACACCCCTTAGCCAGTCACACCCATGTTGCCTTGTCTTCTATGGCGTTTCTTGGGGCCCATGCCGGGAGTGGTGAGTCGCCGTGTACCCCTTTTCCATAATCCCCGAACATTGCGACGGGCAGACGCCAATGTTCATATTCCCAGAACCCTAGTACCACTAGCAGTTCACCCGAATGGCCCGGTACTTTTTGCTCTCATTTCTCACAATAGTCCTACACTAGCAGGGGGATGGATGGATTTTTATATGGTGTAGACAGGGATAATCGCCGGTCAGTGTCACGCCACATTTACATCTTTGACAAAGGGCCTCTACGTGATGGCCTTCCCATCTACGCAAACCCTCCAAAAGTCCGGGCCATTTTTATGGCCCGTAGCCTTCAAAGACATACAACATTCCTTATGAAAAAATCTCCGCATTATCTTTACGTAGATCCTATGTAAAGATATTATGTAACAAAGTCATGAAAATTTTGTGACAAAAATAAAGTAAAAATGCTGAAAATGTTAAAAATCTGCAATATTATTCAAATAAAATAAACATTAGGTAAGGAGTATATGACATTAAATAAGGCCGTTCTGATGAAAATTAACTTCCACCGTGGCGTGTGGAAAGGAAATACGCGAGAAATTTCAGGCTCTCCGTAATAAACCCCCGTGCCTGGTCTCGAATTAATATCCACTGCGAATAGGTTCCTTTTGCGTTAGTGATGTTATAAGCAGCAGTATCGATATCGATATTTTATTTTGATTTCTCACAGGTTCCAAAAGTTCATTCGTTATAAGAGTAAATTTTGAGCAGGATCTTTCTGTTTTGACTAATGGATTCATCTTCAGTACTATTATTATTAATCACTAAAGCAATTTGCTTAGTGAATATGTAAACCGGGTTTATACATAATAATTTTGTATATTGCTATTGTTTATTAAAGTTCTGTAGCCAAATGGCTAAATAAATGGACATTTACTATGCTACAAAATATTCTTCACGATTCTTCCCACACTTACTTACATAGATAAGTGAATTTGGATACTATCTCAGTCATTAACTATTATTTAATATTTCAGCCTAGTTGTCTATTGCTAATAAAACAGAAAAGACGATCAATGTCGAGTTTCTTTAGCTTAGTATCTATTCTATTTCCTAACCATTGGTAAAAATTGACATTACTCGTATGGAGTGTAACGTGTAAAGTGTAATTGTGAGTAAGGCAAATGATTAAAAAGAAGTACAGCATACTGTTACCCACCGTCAAAGAAATGCGTACACCTGCCCGTCGTAAAAACGCAGTTTATTGCCTTCTTTGATTTAGGAATTCGTTTGTTTACTTTGTGTTTAGAATTTGTAATTCATAAGAACATGCAATTATTATTGAACTTGTTTTATGGCCAACTTTAGTGTCGAACTAATCCTTGCTGTTATTGCATTTCGTCGAAGCTTGCCAGGTGTGCGGATTAACTCAGTGAACGCGGTCCTTTGTTCTATTATACAGTTTAGTATAAAAAAATGAGGCAGTCAAACGACGATTACGATACTAGCAACACGTGTGTAGTACTTTCGATTAGCGATATAGTGACGGACTTTGCGCTTGTTATTGAATCGTGCAGTTTATACAGTGTCTAGTTATATCTGTACCTGTTTTATACATTTGTACAGTTCTAATAAACTCTATAGTAATTCCAACGGCATTTTAATTCGAGTCCTGTGTAGCTCGTAAAAACACTAAACTCTTTTACTTTGGCTTTTTATGATCAAACATTCAACTAACCAGTAGTTACTTTATTGATTGCTATTTAAACATTCAAAATTATAGCCCTAGCAGCCCACGCTTGTGACACTTGCCTGTGCCGCTTGACGTATTTTAAGTTACTGAATAGGATGAATAAACGAATGAACATTGTGAATGGGTCAACAAATCGAGAAGGAATATTACAATACATTATAAACGTAGTCAGCAAAAATATGTAAATAGTAAGTAATTACTTGCTATACAAATTTCAGGTTAGAAGAGTTTAAAGCATCTTCTTTCTGTTTTTTTCTTATAGACCACAAGTTAAATTTATTGAACGGTGCGCCAGATAAATTATTTGCATATAAATTATTTGTGACTATTCAATTTCACTGGCTTTTGAACAAAACTTAGTATAAGTTGATTTTGTAAATCGCCAATATATTAGACTTTCTAGAAACTAGCGCTTCACATTCTTCCAGCATTATAAAGGAATAATCAAGCACGTATACCAATAAAGGTTTGCCATCCGGACTAATCTCTTGGATGCTGGGAGATTAATAGGTAAAAACAAGAATCGTTGCATATCCAAGGATTTAACAAATACGGAAAAAATATTAATCATTCCAGTATCGATATAATCATGTTTGGTGGTAATCCCTAGAGACTCGTATACTAGAGGGTTTCGACTCAGGAATTTCTCATTTTACGACAAACTCCGCGCACCTTAACGTTTCTTCGGACAGAATGGAATGCCGAAAAAGTGTCATTTTTTCATATAATCTTCTTAAATAATTGGATAGCTTTCATCTGAATGTTCTATTATTAAATGTTTTGGCAAGTGGCAATTTTGTTTTAATATTTGGCTCTTAGCTTCCTTTTTTTATTGGGATGGGATGGAACAGAACCTCAGTATAATCGTCGTGTAAATTTTCCCCTTTTCTTTAGTTTGAACTGCGAGATGAATTTTTTTGATGTGAAACATCTATAGGCGGAGGGTATACCTGATTGTTGGCGTGGCGATACAGGCCGACGATTCGCCATGCTATATGATGGAATTAATCATTTCGATGTTTCACATCTTGCCAGGCGTCCCGTGACGGCTCACACCGATTTTTTTAAACTAAGTTGTAGTGTTTCAAAAATACTTAAAATCAAAGAATTAAGAATTTAAAAATGTATTGCTCTCCAGTTATATAAGCTAAACAAGTACAATAGTGCTTAACTTAACATTATGCGACAATCATTACTCCCCGAATTAGTTTAAAACAGTGTTTCAGCAGAGTAAATTCTCGTCCCGTAAGTTAATAATCTTAAAAAGATAGATATTTCTTTCGAACTACCTTAAAAATAATTTGTAAGCACACAAAAAACCAGTTCGTACATCACCAATTAATAATATAGTATATGTAATATACCAATTAATAATACAGTATATGTAAGGAATACAGAGACGGTATTTGTTTAGTAAAAATAAATATACACATATATTTTATCTATATAACATATATACATCTATTTTTTGTAGTATTGATAAATACATAATAACTATATATTATAATATATAATTAAATACAAATTTGGTATAAAGTAATATATATTAAAGATTAGTCATAAAATAACTTTTTCATCATAAGAATATAATTTTTTTTTTATTACAAAGAAAATTAATTTTAAAAAGAGACGTTGGATATATCTAACGACTCTAATTAAAATCATTATGATCATAATTATGACCTTAAAATTTAAAAGCTAAAAGTCACTTTTTGCTCATTTCATCATTCAAAGGTCACATCAAATTACAATTTCATTTCAACTTTAAAAATAAACTAAATGCATAAAACGTGAAGAAATATATCACTATAAAGAAATATGAAAATAATGCAGTAACAGACGTCCTTTGTCTACGATTGCCTGAGGCAGGTACAAACGCAAGCAATTTATAGCAAACACGTCTAGACTCGAGCTATAAAATTTCATAGCCTGAAGATATCGCAGTGCTCTACAAGTAAATGTAAAATTCATGTACGTTTTTCATAAAACTTAAAAGCTACTTTTGTAGGCTTATTCGCATTGTATCTATTCAAAACGATAGCATAAGATTACATTCTTAATTCTCTGTAAGTGATAAAATATTTGCCCAGATAATCGAAACCATATTGAATTTTATCTATATCAAAACGTTAGCGATATCTTTAATACAATTTCGGTATTTATAATCGTCGTTCGTTATTAACTATTCTCCGGAATGCAATTATGAATAACACTTTTTTAACTCTTTCAACCAGCCTGTAAACCTCGTATAAATAATATGAATCAAGAGATCAGTTTTCTAAATTTGCATAGTCAAAACCGCATATAAATATTTAAGGTCGTGTATTTATTGAAACGCAACGCGATAATTTTTGAAAACTTAATTTTTATTGAACACAACCGCTTTTAGCGTTGAGCAACATATCTTCCTATACACATGTTTCACAAACTTTTCTAATTCATCCTAAGGTAATCTAAAAAAAGGCTTTTTATTATAAGACCGCCTATTGTTATCTGTACTTATACTTTTTAAATTGTATCGTAATGATATCCAATATACGCTAATCTGTTCTATTCTGCACTTATTTTTAGTCTGTATGAAGTAGACCTGTCATTTGACATTGAGGCTGTCTTGCAATAGCAAAAAATACAAGAAAATATTCCAGTATATCTTCATTGGGAGTGTGGCCATACTAAATAATTAAAAAAAGTAAAAACAGTGGTAATACTCCCACATATAATTAACTTAACTCTATGGCCGTAAACTGAAGGCCATTATAGTAAACCATCGTTAGGGTGACAAATGACTGTGCTTAAACAGCCACTATGGCCACTGACGCGATATTGCGTCGCTGCGCTGCTGTCACCATAAATCCAGAATAACGACAGACGGTTGACGTCGAAAGTTTAATATCATACTATGACTAGAGACGTTTATTAGTAGTTTATGTAAATTATAAAATTAGTAAGATAAAGTGGTTAATCCGTCATGTCTGTCGCAAACAGGGTCGCAAATTCGGGACATTGTCCCGATAAATGTCTGTTTTCATTTTAAAAAATGGGAAATATTGTGATTTTTTTATTTGAGGTCATAAATTTTTGGATATTCATGTTAGTTCTGCTGTAATAAATTTATACATTTCTAAGAATTTCTAAAACATAAACTAGAAAGAAAGAAAGAAAAATATTTATTGTCGCAAAATAATGCACAAAAAAACAGTAAGTACACTTGTTGTTACAATGCACATTTAATCTACGACAATGAGGCTGGTCGCTCGGCGTTATGCTGTGACAGGGGCTGACACCGCGCTGATTTTCAGTACCAGCCTCCTGCCATGCGTCCAGTAAAATTCGACCCACAAACAAATTAATTACTGTTTATCATTATCAAGCTAATATTAATAACAAAGATAGATAATATTATACGTATTTTATATAGACAGATCCTATTATACATACAAACACTGATAAAAATTAATAAACACACTATTGTACTACAAGTTTTTTATAGAAGAAACATTTTTAAGAGAAATAAATATAACAAATTTGAAACTATAATATGTAATAAATATTGTGGAAATTATATAATGTGAATAATAACTTATTAATAAATATATCATATATTGCTGTTCCCAATCGAAGTTAGATAAATAAATAAAATACTTACAATAAATAATATAAATCGATGACAAAATAACCTAAAATGCTATCAGTTTTAATTAATATAAAGGCAAGAAAATTATTGCAAAAATATGTATATTCTAGAAAGAAAATAAAAAAAACATCAATTTAGAATGTGTAAGTGCGAGGACCAATATTATCAAAAACATCTTTTCCATGGCGTACTTTGAGAACAGGATCTCCCGGCTTGCGACGAGCAAGTACGCGGCCGCGCTTTGTCCATACGAACTGCCACCCGTTTTGACGACCCACCTCGCGCGCCAAGTGGAATAGCTGCCTATTCGTTCTGGTTAGCCGTTCGTTTACGAAAAAGCGATGTGGATTTCCAGATAATCCCAAATCACTCGTGGTCGCCGTACGGTGGGTGCGTGCATTTTGTAGAATCTCGTCACGTATTTTGCGTCTTGCTAGACGGACCACAATGGCTCGTGGTCTTTGTGGCTTCACCACGTCATCATAATTCGACGAGTTTACATAAAAAGCGCCTCTTCTCTCTGCGCTAACGATATCTCGTTCTTCTATCTTTAAACCTAACTTTGCGGCCATGACTGTAACTAGATCCTTGGGATCCTCTGACTTTTCTTCAAGAATATTCCTGATATCTAAATCATTTAGAAGACTATCTTGTTCTCGTTCGTTGAAGTCTTCCTTCAGTTGTTTTATCGCCCTTTCGAAATCGACAGGTTCATCCATTTGCATGACGCGATGCTCCAAGGCTTCCATTCGGGATTCCAGACCTTCGATTTTCGGAAATCTAGATAGTCCCGGCGCATTGCTCGTAACAATTCCATGATATCCCCCAAGGTAAAAGTTTTAGGATCCACGCCTCCTAGCTTAGTAGTATCAATTATTGGACTGCTGCCTGACGCACCACCAACCTCTTGTTCTTCTATGTTTTGTATATTTGTCGGCGTTTCATGTATTGAAGAGTCACCTCTATCCCCTCTCTTATTACACGCTGGGCAAAGCCAACTTGGAGATACTTTCCTTTTAGTTGGAAGTGTAACACACAATCTATGATATGGTAATCCGCATTTGTGACATTTAATACTCTCTATTGGTGATAGAAATTTGAGACAGCAACCATACCTTTCGGAAGGCATTTTATAAAATCAGAAATGCGACTTAGTTGTTACTGCACACACGAGAAATGAAAAAAAAAAACACCGCTCTGGATCTGTATAACTAACAGTTTCTTTAATCGGAACTTGTTTAAAATAAATCACTAATAAATACGTACTTAGTTTGGAATTAAGTCTATAACGATTTTTAACACTATTATAACATGTGATGTAATTAAACTATACTGATTATTTATTTATTTTACTCTATATTGTTACTAGTATTAATACGATATTTAATTTTAAAATATTAAAAAATACGGAGCAAGTATTTGGGTCTCGATATTAGCAACTACCCTGAAACTAAAGCCAAAAACTGAAGCCCTAGACGCAAGACTAATGAACGCTGGAGCAGACAAGTGTTGAAGTAGCGACCGCGCGTCATTAAACGTGGTGTTTAATATCTTTTAACTCATTGCTAGGATCAAAGAAAGTATACGGCAGGTGTGTGTAGAACAACTTGGGATGAAGACCTACATCCAGAAGGAGACAAGGACTGGGTAACGATGTGACAAAATTCTAAAATTCTCTCTTCTTCGGTATTAAAAAAATTAGAACGTGTACATCCTTGCAAACTGTGTTAATGGCTTATCATGCTCATGTTTGCTCATTAATCTACTACGGAATCATAATATGGGGAAACTCCCCTGATATTGCAAGGGTTTTTCTCGCCCAAAAGAAATGCCTTCGTGCCGTATTTGGAATGAAATAGGCAGAATCGTGCAAGCCGGTTTTTAAATCTCACAATCTCCTTACTGTGGCTAGTATCTATATACTTGAAATCGCTAAGTTTATCCAATTCAATGGGTCTTTGTTTGAAGAATTTAATAATGTTAACGCGAGACTTGTGACGCAAGTAAAATTAAAGATGCCTGTGCCTTCTCTGGATCTCTTCAGAAGGAACTGTATTTACATGGCTCCTCTTATTTATAACTATTTGCCAAATAATATTATAAACGCACCCCCAAGAAAATTCACTGTAGTCTTAAAAAAGTGGCTGTTCAAGGATTGTTTCTATACTGTAGATGAATTTCTTAAAGTACTTGTCGTTATTATCTATACGGAAAAGCTTAGTGATCTATTTGTAATTATTTCTCTTGACATTAATTACTTGTATTTTATGGAAAATTGACTTTTTTTAATTAAAATATTTATGTTAATTTAATTTTAAATTTGATTTCATTCGTTTTGTACACCACTATGTGGTAGAATGTACTGTGCATCTACAATTGTGTAACACCTGTATGAACTACATTCTTGCAAATAAAGATATTGATTGATTGATTGATAAAATTTGGAGTTATCTGTGTCAACCATTTGACCACAGATGATTTTAATGTTTGCGTTTGACATTGTGAACATAAATGTAAACAATTAGGATCTATTTCAAATACGACGATATGGCTGATACATCCTATAGAAAGTAACTTTTAGCAATTTCTTACACTTGACCTATAAATTAGACCCAAACTCTAATTTTATAGAAATAAATGAATGCTTATTACTGTTTAAAAATGATAATATTATTAATATTAAAATCACCTTGTTTTTCTCGTTATTTTATTATTGACATGACGTTTTAAAATTATGCACTAAAGGTATTGAAAGTAGTGAAAAGCATGTATACATACGTATTTAAATAATCTGTAAAAATCGTATTTAATCGATTCAAATATACACTGGCGTACAAGTTCTCTGTGAAACCAAAATAAATTAACGAATAACAGCCACCATTTTGAATTGATTTAATTTGTATATTTTTTTGTTTATTTTGATTATTATACAATTATATAATGATTATATATTATATAATGATCGTCAATCGTATATCAACTCATGACATGCAGAGGGTTCCATCTCTAGGTTTACCAAACCGGTGTCACCCATACCGTCATGATTGAAATACACTATAAACATAACAAATTATAATACTAAGTTTAACAACATTAATTAGTTATTTATCATAGTAAATGATTTCAAACAAATGTCAAGCAATCAAAATATTTAAAAGTTAAAATGCAACCTATACCGAATCAAATTCAAAAGTTTTTAATGAAGATAAATTCCACTGGAGAACACTTTTTGAACATATAGGTTAAAATTTAATTTTACTTCCTAGTCTATGTACACCGCTTCGCAACATGTTATTGCTGTTAAGGAGAAGAAGCGGCAAGAAACTCCCAGCAATATATCAAGCTAAAAAATGTTTTCCTTGTCTCTTTTAAATTAATAAATTGTATACAGAAGTATGTTACAAAATTACTTTTCGAAGAATTCATGGAGTTGTAGCAAACAGTGCATATTCACTTCGACAAAGACACGATAAAAGGAAAGAAAAATATTATTATAGTTATAATAATGACATGATATACTAAAATTTTATACGGCAACATATCTCCATAAATTCTTTACATGCTTGCATAAAAACGTTATATACAAGATAATATGAGGCTGGAGCGAGCTGCTATGTAAATGAAGCTTTGTCATTTAAGTATTCTTCAAAGTGTAGTATCTCTTTTTAAGCAAGATACTTTTTAATATGGTTTTAAATTTAGTAAAAGGCAGATCTAACATTTCATTCGGAATCTTATTGAAGACGCGTATACCAACTCCCAAGAAAAAGACAAATTTTATAATCATTTATATGATACTAATCAATTAGCTTTTAATTACGTAGCAACTTCCAGTAAACTTTATTAATATTCTTGAAATAATTTCAATTCCTTACGGTTCAATCAATTGAAAACTCGTATAATAGTTTCGGAAACTTCGCAGTGCAATCTAAAATCCTACGTAGAACTTGAATGAGCTCAAGTTAATCGAACTTATAGAAATCGATGCCAACGTCTCACTTCAATTTACATGAGTAATGTGGTTATACATAGAAATTCCAATCGTATTGCGAAAAGTCACGTCTGGAAACTATTGGTCGAGCGATAAATCCTAGTTTCATATGATTATAGGTTCAAAGAACTTTATTTCTCACTAGCTGTGTCGCCTAGCCCTTTATCCACGCGCAACTTAGTATTTATATACCTTTTGAAGTCTGCAAAATCGCCAATCAAACATGCTAAAAATCCTGTCTCAAACCCTTACATTTTTATTAAAATCTGTCGAGCCATTTCGGAGCGCATTCGAGACAAACTTTTGGGCTGAAGGCAATGTTGTAGGACCGTAATCCAAGTCCTAAGCTCGAACTTTCTACAATCCTAGAAAATTCTTAACGAGGCTCTCTCTGAAGTGGATCAGGCATAAATTTCACTCGATAAAGTGCCGTTCCGTGTATTGGAAATCTTGGAGATGAGTTTGAACTCTCGGTATTTAATTAAAAAGGTTGAATATATTATAGGCAAAATTCATTTCTGTAAAGACGTATCACTTTCTAAACGTTTATTTTTAACCGACTAGGAGGAAAAAGGAGGAGGTTCTCAATTCGTCGGTTTTTTTTTTTTGCTTTTTTTAATGTATGTTCGCCGATTACTCCGTGATTTATGATCCGATTTACGTGATTCTTTTTTTGTTCGACGCGGAATAGCTTCCACTTGGTCCCCTAAAAATTTTACATAGTTTGGCCCAGTAGTTTTCATTTTATGAACATTTTTTATGAAGAAAATTTCCTTTTCGTTCCATATGTACACCGATTACTCTGAGATTTATGATTCGATTTACGTGATTCTTTTTTTGTTCGACGCGGAATAGCTGCCATGTGGTCTCCTAAAAATTTGACATAGTTTGGCCCAGTAGTTTTCATTTTACGAACATTTTTTTGTTCTCGTTTCTTGGGACCTATATTTTTTAAGAAGCGCGGCACCATTCGTAAGTCCACCCATACATAGCTAGACACTAAAAAGTAACAAATAAAAAATAAAAACTTCGTTTAAAAAAACCGACTTCAAAAACTAAAATGTATAAAATAACTTATTTCTAAAGCTATTATTATTAATATATATTATCTAAAACATCTTGAAGTCGGTGCAAAGTAAAACATAATAAAAATTACTATATTTTGCAAATTACTAAGCACCGACTTTAAGATGTTTTAGATAATATATATTAATAATAATAGCTTTAGAAATAAGTTATTTTATACATTTTAGTTTTTTAGTTTTTGAAGTCGGTTTTTTTATATATTTCAAATAATAATAATGCATATTCGCAGATGCGGTTTTCGCTGATCGACAACAAATTCTTAGCCTTAAAACCTAAGCTACAGTTTATCCTGGTAATCCCGTGGGAATTTTTCTGAGAATAATTTAAAATTACTAGATTTAAAAACACCAATTTAAATGTGATTTTTACACTAACCGATATCAAATTTTATGTTCATAAATATGTGATACTTTATCCCCGGAATACCGCGGAAATTTTCTTGGAAGCGGTTTGAAGTTGTTCGGGTTTTTTATTTTTATTGCATGAGTTCCACAGACAGGCAGACGGCCCACATGATGGAAAGGGGTTACCATCGCCTATGGACATTTGCAACACCAAAGATGCTACAAATGTTCTGCTGCTCTCTCAAGGGAAACTGGAATCTGGCCACTAATACCGGAACACAAGCCAAGATTGTTATGGCGACATACTCTAGACCAGGAGTGGTAGCCATCCAGCCGGACAAATGCCGTACCACCTGGCTGTGGGTTGTTTTGTCGCCTCTTACGACATACAGACATCGGGTGCATAAAACTTAACTTATTCCGACACAGTTTCTACTAAAAAAAATAACTTATATTCTTTTTTTAAATGATGCGATACTTTATGTCCCGGGAAACCCATGAGAATGCCAAGTCAAGCATGGATTAAATTGTGTGCATATCCTAGTATAATAGATAATTTAATGCTAAAAGAATAAATAAATAGTTACGTAAAATATATGAGCTCTTTTCTTAATTCGTCACAATTATTAACATGTTATAGTATTTCGTTATTTTGAGGTTTTTTATGTATTGTTGTAAATAAACTATTGAACAGAAAATAGGCAGTCTCAGGTGACCAAAGGGCTTGGATGTATTTTACAGTCCAACGTGGAAATGCCCCAGCATTTTGAAAGAATTCCCACTAGACAGCGATTTGGAATGCATTATTTGTATTTTTTTTAATAAATTGTGTGTAATTTTTATTATTAAATATCTAATTTTGTTGTTTACATTGTAAATTAAAGTCAATTGTTAATTAATCATTATTTATAATTATAGACGTTACTCATATGGCTAATATTATATAGAGTATTAGGATATTCCCGCGACTTCGTCCACGCTTGACTTGAAATTCCCGGGAGCTACAGTACGGCAGCCGACGTTTTAGTGAAAACTATGACGGAATAAGCTTATTTTTACGTACCCAAACAACTATAAACCGCTCCCGGGAAAATTACCGCAAGATTCCCAGGATTAAAAATGTCACATATTTTATTACTTTGCTATCGATCGGTAAAAGAAATCACATATTAAATCATTCCCAGAAAAATTCACGCAGGATTCCCCGGCTTAATAGTAGGGCAGAGTTAAAGTCTAAAACTTAACCATCAACACAGCGAAAACTGCATCGAAACCGACCAAGTAGTTCTTACGTGAATTCCGAACTAACTGACAAGAAATAAAATAAAAACTGCATAGCGTTTTCATCGTTTATATAGTCTATTCCAGTTTTTTTAAAGCTTCAATGTACAGACACGACAAGTCTACAATTTTATAATATAAATTGAAAATTTATTTCAAAACAGTTGCTAAATGTTTCACAGAAAAACGTCTGAGATTGGCTCATTTATTTATTTGAAACAGGGGAAATATTCATTTAAAGGTCAGACAGACGTTTACTGCAACAATAAATTTGTGACAATTTCACGCTGCAACCCGCACCCGAAATCCGCTAACTAAACATTTGTCACACGAAAACAGGAAATGCAACGTTTTAAAAATGTACTAAAAGCATTTTCAGGATGTACAAAAATGTTTTCTCTGTGTGTCCAACTAACCGATATAAACGACGGCAGAATGCACTAAAACAAAGCTGGTTTAGAATAAAAAAGATAAATATAAAGAAAATAGTGTATTTTTTTAATGCAGGAGTTCAGCAGACAGCCAGACGGCCCACTTGATGGAAATCGGTTACCATCACCTATGGACATTTGCAACACCAAAGCTGCTACAAATGCGCTGCTGCTCTCTTAAGGGAGACTGGAAGCTGGTCACTAAAGCCGGAACACAACTCAAGGTTCTTTTGGCGGCATACTCTAGACCAGGGGTGGTAGCCATCCAGATGGACAAATGCCCTACAATCCGGTTGTGGGTTGTTTTGTCGCCTCTTACGACAGGCCGCCCGATCGCAGGAAATTGTATTCTTCCTCCGTTCCTGCACGGATGAAAAGTGTACGAGATTTAGTTAAAAAATATAATGTAGAATTATATAGGAAAGAAAATGATATAGATTATAAGAAAATATAGATTAGATGGTATATTTTTGAAAAGAAAACAAAAAGGATAAATAAAGGAATACGCCTAAAAAATTATTAAGTCCAAAGAAAACTAAGATTTCTGCCCCACCAAAAGTCAGAAGAAGAAGGCGAAATATTTAAAAAGTATCCATAATAGGCTGAGATGCAAAGATAGACAGACAAACTGATGGAGAGACATGATGATTTGAAAGGGTTCCAGTTTTGTCAAATTGGTTACGAAACTCTAAAAACTCAGTATTAGAGTTTTGAAACATGAGCATCTATCACATACACTCTTGAAATAACCATCAAGCTTGTAATAGCGCTACAGTTAGCTGTTATTGAACCTTTCTACAAGTGTGGTGCTAGATTGCAAACTTTCTCATAACTTGCAGTCCAACAGTTGCAGTTTGCCCTATAAATTACAGTTATAGGACAAACTATACACTACAACGTCGATACGAAACCGATATTGGGAACACAATGCGGTTGTTACACTTTAGATTGTAGCAATATGTACTGTTACTTTAGATTTATTGTTTATCGACGACAAATATTTGGAAAATGTTCCTGAATAAAGAACAGTGCCCGCAACAAATTTACTTACAGACAACATATTTAATACCAAATATGTATTTAGCCTGCCTATACTAATTAGTTGGTAAAGTATTAGAAGAACGTTAATTGGTCTAAAGTATGTCGCCATAACAACTTTGAGCTGTGTTCCGGCATTGATGACCAGGTTCAAGTCTCCCTTAAGAGAGCAGCAGCGCATTTGTAGCACCTTTGGTGTTGTAAATGTCCATAGACGATGGTAACCGCTTCCCATGTAGTGGGCCGTCTGTCTGTCTGCTGAAAAAAAAAAAAAAAAAAAAACAGTTTTGTTTAAACCACATCCTGGGATTCCTCATGGGTTTCCTGGGATATGGTCTACTGTAGATTCCCAGCTAGGAAAATTGCTGTCACATAGAACTGTTATGATAAATAAATGATAATAATTATTTGATTAGAAATACAAGTTTGTATAAAAGGTGTTCAATGTACATAGTTTACACAGAAGGCAAACATGTCAACCAGTAGTTTCTGCAAACCTTACCTATACTGCAATCAAATATAATTCGCGCAGTTCTGATATGTATTTATACTATACTTGTTTAACCAAACGACGTAGGTCGGTCAGGTAGGACGTGGCTCCAATTCTAAGTCCAAAGCATTCAGTTATCTATTCAAACACACAAAAAATCATTTAAATCCATGAACCCGATTGTGGCTCCACTTACCGAGTCCAATTGTGAATTTAAGCTATCCAGATACCCACTCAATTATATATAAAAACATTGAAATCCTGGAATCCTATTGAAACGCCACCAACTTGGGTCTGTAGTGTACCTTAACAATGTACTCGTATATTATTGACAATCGAAAAGCAAAAGTATGTCTTTAAAATAAATATAATATTTTTTTGTCTTCTTCTTCAATTATGTCATACATATATTATTATATATTTATCTCACGATCTATTTATAAGGATACCTCATTAATATGATATGTTTATAAACCGTTATTACAATAGAGCTTACAGTAAAACCTTTGAAGCGGTCTTGTTTCTAGACAAAACTATTACAAAGTGTGCAGTATCCTATAATTAACTTAATTAATATTATATAGTTTATTGTTCAACTTATTGGTTAATCTGTTGGATATGTAATAAAATTAAAATAAAAAAAATACCATAAATATTTATGCTATTATCTATTGCCATTTTTCTGCACCACGTATTTCGCCTGATTCAAATTTTTCTCATTTAGGTTGCCTGGAAGAGATTGCTTTGAGCGATAAGGCCGCCTATTGTATTGCCTAGAAAATATTGTAAATATGGTCTGTTTCTGTAATTCTATATTTTGGTGTGCAATAAAGTGTTATCTATCTATCTATCTATAAATAATATATTGATTATACGTCCTGTATCGCATTTGAAATGGTAATGATACCTTCAAAAAATAAAATGTATAAGATGGAACTAAATTTTAAATATAAAAAAGTAGCAATCAAATTCCAGTTATACTGATTTATTAACAACAAAAATAGCATTTAAATGCAGCTTGCAAAATGTTATGAGCGTTCTGCAGTCATGTCGTTAGCGAGCGATATTTACTCGACGAACGAAGACTCATTAGGAAAATGTTAAGAGCATAAATCACTGGCACATACTCGATAGAACAGGGCCTATGGGGTGTGGTACAATTCAGGAACAATAATAAATTAATACATATGTACAATAGCTACTGCTCTTTTGTGTGCCAATGAAACGTGAACTGTACTTGAACGACATGAGCAAAAGCTGCGTATGAAATCACGCGGTTCTTCCGCGTTAGGAATCCCATCATCCACAACATCTTTCAGGTTCGTGACTTCGGAGAAAAACTGCGAGAGAACCGCTTACTCCAGTGCGGCCACACTTTACGGAAACTGGTTAGTTGACAAATGTCTAGATATAAAATCTCTGTCAGATCAGAAATACAATTTATGTCACAATAATGGACACAAACACATTATTTAAATGTACGGATTGTTTTATTCCTTACCGACCCGTCAACTCTTAATCTCATACATTTTTATAGACATTATAAAAAAAAATGCTGGAATAAAGTAGTATCGCGAGGCCCTAAGCAAATCCTTAGTATGACAATAAATGCAAGAACAAAACTTCGCTATCTTCAATTAAAAGCCGACATTTTGGTATATCGCTGCCGCTATCCCTTATGACTGGACCATAATGGGAGGCGCAATAAAGCGTCGGCCGATAGCGTCGTTAGCGTGAGATGCTTATCCCACCGCGTTAACATTCGCCACGGCGACGCGCCGCTCGGTTGGAGCGTGCATTTTCGCTCGATGGGTAATTTTACGCGACGGGTTTATCTACTCCACATGCAAAGCGAGAAATATCGACAACTTATCATTAGTACTAAGGCTTGCGTCTTTGCTCGCTTTAACTAAAGAACTGCTTACAGTACTGAAGTTATCCTATATTCACGCTCGTTATTCATCTTATGGTTTAAGAGATAAATATAGACAAAATAAGAAAAATAAAGATATCATTTTATTGCTCGCCAAAATAATTACAAAAATGCATGGTTACAATTTTATATTCAAAACAATGTGACCTTATCGCTTGAATCTTCTTGCTAATCAAAACAATCTAACTTAAAAGAAGTTGGAGACAAAACTGATTTTAATAAGAGTGAAACTGATAAGAAAGAAGGTTTTAGATTTAAATGTTATAAATGTCACTAAGGTGGACATAAAGCATCGGAATGTAAAAATAAAGTAGGTAGAAAAGCACAGAAAGCAGCAGAAACTCTTAGCGGGTCTCTTTGATGAAATATTAACTCCAATTCCAGCCAAACATCTCTGGAAGTTTTACAACCTCTAATATGACGAAGTTCGTTTCCACTCATCGAAAGAATCAGATTGGCTTTGTCTTTTTCGTCTTCTTCCACCCAGCGTTCAGCTTCGATAATCTCATCTGGTTTAAGGACTTTGCCATTAACACACTTCCACTCATTGTTTTTAATTAACAGAGCTTGAACCTGAATTCTCCAGCTGTCGTAATTATCCTTGCTCAAGGGCTCGATTCGGATCATACTGCTCATCGTTCGGCACCTATTCGCAATTAATTATACTGCTTTTAATATTTTCGAATCTGAAAACTTTCTACGTATATAATAGCGCTACCTATGGACTTGCGCTGCCCAGGCTCATGACCAATGTTGGGGGGCTAAGAAGACGTGAAGAGGTTTTCATTGTTACAAGATATATAGAGTCATCGTTGGCAATTATTAAAATATTTGCCAGTTTACTCATAATAGTGAAAGTTGGTCTGACACGTACTTGGCGAGTTTTCAGTAAAATAGAAAGCACTAACTCACTATCAAAAATATAATTACCCAAAAAGCTCTTCAGTATTCCTTTCATATTTAAAACGGTTGTAGCATACCGAAAATGTAAACAGGGTTCATTTCACAAAAAAGGTACATCCATTCTTGTGCGCTGGAGTGCGAAGATGTGAGGCTTAATTCAATTAAGCTCACATGTTTATCATTGCGTGTTGTATTCAGATGGGCTATAACTAGGGTTGCCACTTACGCCTCCTAAGAAATTAATTTATAAAAGCATCCATGTTGGTGCCGGGATAAAGGGAGAGGGCTCTGGCAGCACGATTTGACAACTGGCGACACTGAGACACGCTAGCCTCCAAAATTATCACAACTTCATCTAAAAAATGACAAATCTATTTAACTTCGTCTTCTAATTGTAAAACCAAAATTATCCTAGAGAACTGTTGAAACTAAACAATCTACCTTCTTGTTTACCATATCTTAAGTCATAAGTATTTTATTTAGTACATGTCGGAATAGTATTTGTTATTATAAGGTTATCATATGACGGTAGTAGTCAAATGTAGTAATCGGAAGTCGTATAACCGGATGTCAACGTAGAAGCTTTTATTATCAAGCTGACAGATATCGAAAATGGAGTAACTAATTATTATAATTGTTTTTATGATCCTGGCAACACTATAAAGTAGTTGCTATTTTTAGCAATGATGTAATATTATTGTTTTGTAGGGTAGTTTTCGTAGTATTATCGTATAAAAGGCGGTGTGGCGTGTAGACGGGGTTCATTGCTTACTGTGCAGTGTGAATGGTGACACCAAAGGCTGAACAATAAAGGGGAAACCCTGCTCAAATAGTTAATATTTGATATATTTGGTACTTTCTTACCCAAGTCTTAAACGGACAGTCTACGAGTCTACAACCGACGGTCTACAGCCGTCATTCTACGTTCGTCGGTTTAACAGAGCGGAAGCTCTGTTGGCCAAGAGACTCATAGTATATTGTGGTCGTTAATTAGTGTTCGATAATCGCAGTATTCTTTGAGGGCATACTGCTGCTCGACACCTGACAAGCGTGGAGGCAACTCTTGAAGTTGTCCTAATATTTCTGTGTATTATGCTATATTTAATATTGTAATTGTAATAATTCTTGTGTAATAGACATTGATTATCACATTTCAGATTATTATTGCATTTACTCCGAGTGTCATTCGCTCCCGGCGGGAGTGAATCCGACATACACATCATTTTGTTTACATTTACAATTGTCATAAAAAATACATGCACAATGCAATTAAATCATTTTTAAATTAATAAATTCATTTATTCAGTAGGGCGTCTGGTCTATAAAATAACTACTTAAGCTTTATTTTTACGTTTCGTCTTTTCGTAAATGGAGATACTTGTAAGTACGTAGTAATGTAATGGAAAAAGATAATATTTTCCATGGTATTACGTAATAACTTACTTACATTCGTACGTATACGTAGATCGTAAAAATGTAGTAAGCCTACATTTTTACGATCTATTATAAACCCGTTTGCAAAGCGGAGGTAGAATAAATAGTAAGAAAATAGACCTCATGATATAATATTAGAATTATTGCAGGGATGATGCTACATAGGATGTTAATTAAAGATAAATGTTTATTGATATTTATTATGCTAGTGACTGATAGTGTGTGTGGTTTTTTGCCGACCGAATGAGTACGCTTGTATGTTATAATGTACGTGTAAACCACTGACACGGCTATTGATGGCCCGTATAATGAATGACGCAGTGGAGCAGTACAGTGAAAAAGCTGTTTGTTTAGAACAAAAAGTTGGCAACCCTAGCTATAGCTAAGCACGTACTGTTAAAATATTTTACGCGAGAACGCATCAAAAGATATTACCGAATTGCGTGGGAGATGATAATAACTGTGGAACATTTTAGCATGGTTTTGTTCTTTAAGTTATTTGTTGGCTTTATTTATATTCTATACTGCATAAATACAAAGACTTAAGAACTTTTCAGAAGAGCCTAAATATGAAAAACATTTTGAACATGAACAAAAGTCTTTATTTGCCTTTGGTAGTCTAAGCCATAACTCAAAGACGAGGGTCATAATTTAGTCGTAGACAAAACAAAATATTTTGAGAGTATAAGAATAATAACTACAATCTACATATTACTAATTATGCGTAAAAGCCGTGCACCTCTTTTAATACACCTAATCATGCGGCTTTATTTGCCTGTGGCCTAATACTTATTTATTTAATTATTTAATTTGTTTGGGAAACACAGGATAATTAATATAATTAAATATAAAACACGAAATTAATACAGATATCAATCAAGTTTCCACTAAAAAATAATTTAAATAATAATAATAAAAAATGGGTCAAACAGTTAACTACAAAAAAAGAAATACAATTATGCGAAAATTACATAAAATGTAATAATTTACATTAGGTCAATGTTGAACAAAATAAAAAAAAATTCACCACAATAATTACTGATAAAATAGAAACAAAAGAGTAAAGTTTAAAAAAATGTTTATGTCATTATTCAAAAAATTGTAAGTCATTAGATCATTCTAAATTACAACATTTTTTTAATTTGGGTTTAAAATTGATATAAGTTACCTATGAAAGGATCAATACTAGTAAATAGTGCATTGTATTGCTGACAAGTGCGGTATAAAAACGTGTTTTTTATTGTTTTTATACGTGGTGCTGAGAATAGGTATTTATCACGTGAGCTCAAACGGGGACACTTCAGGAGTAAATACTACATAATACGTCTTATTTAGGTGTTAAAAATAATGCCGTTAGCGAATAGCCACATTAGTATATATACGTTAGGAGTGCACGATATATATCGATATTGAATAAAATATCGATATATGTACACGATATATCGATTCCTGCCGATATTATCGAATAATCTAGTATCGATATGTACACTCGATACATTTTATCCGATACATCAAATATCGGTAGAAATTATAGAACAAACTTTTACTTTTTTAAACTGATTTATGGTTGGTAACTTGAGTAAAAATAAAACGTAAAACCCTGAATTATTGAATAACTAGCCTTCCCAGTAACGAAAGTTTCGTGGATAACAAAATAGGTACTCTAAATAACTTCAAATTAAACTCCACTACATACCTAACCTACAATGTATATTCGTCTCACCAGCTAAAGAGCGATTTCTGAGTTTCTCCAATAAACTCTCAGTTTTATTTTTTTGTAGTTTTTCAGCGCTGGTCGATTATAAGATATACTAATGAAATGATTCGATTATAAAATAAGTAAGCTACTAATTTCATAATCGATTTTCAATATTAATATTCGAAAATAATTCGATTATGACATTAGTCATAATCACCCCCAGCTAAACAACATACTACTCCTACTCTTAGTAAGGGCAGCACTAGTATTAAAAATGGTATAATCTGTGTCTGTGGGTACTCGTTTCGGTCTCAGTACAGAATAACTTACAAATAAAAGCTATCTGTTTTGATTGTTTTGTTTGATACATTTTACTAAATGTAAATACAGTTATATAAAATCTAACTAATATAAATAAATAGCACAATATATAAAAGCGGCTACAGTTCAATTGTATAGAAGAAGCAAGCTGTGGCAATAAATTGATTACATTTTAATTAAAATTTTGTTTGAGCAAGGTCTCGACAAAAAATATTGGGAATTATAAATAATTAAACTTGATTTGTTTCTTATTCCTAGCTATTTTTACTTATATCAACCTGATCCCTATCAAATACTTAATATTAAAACTAACTAAATAAGAAAATTACATTTTGTTACGATATATCGAAGATATCGATATATTTCTACGATATATCGCAAAGTATCGATACAACATTACGATATATTATATCGAAAATAATATCGATATTTTTTTTGTATGAACATCCCTAATATACGTTATCTGTCAATATTTAACGTCATTAACAATGTGAAATTTATTTTTCCAGCGAACACATTTTTCCTGCCGACTCAAAAATACTTTTGAGGAAAGTATTTCGCGGTGTCAAAGTAAGCAGAGGAACACGGCGGATGCTTCCAAATATGTAAATTAGTGAGTGAAGGACTCTCGGTCGGCAGAATTAAAAAATGGCAAAGCACCAACACTTGGTAGATAAGGCGAGGCTCCGCGAGGGCCCTTAAGATAAGGGCGGGCACCTTCCGTTTTCATGCCAAGGGATTTTTGATATTAGTTTTCTTGCTGCCGCTACGTGGCCTACCGTGAATTAATTAACTTAAAGAACTTCCTTTTCTAAAGTAATAGTCATGACGAAACTGAAGAGTAGAGTCATATTCCGTCTTTTAAGAGTAAGTAAACTTTGGACTGCGCATATATTGTTAATAGAATAAATGCTTAACAAACTTACCCCATTCTCTGTTGGACACACGTTTGTAAAGAAATCATTAAATTTAAAAAAAATATTTTAAATTCATAACACAAGTATTCTTAAAAAATACTTTAGTGAACCCAGAAAGCTTGTAGGATTAGAGTTAACTAATTTGTTCTACCAGAACAATCTTAAGACAATTACAATACACTGATAGCGATTCAGGCATTAATACGTGGATGTAATAATGGTTGTACAATGAATTAATATTAATGAATAGAAATCTTCTGTCAACTCATTAAACAGATCGAATCCATGAAAATGACAAAAATGACAAGTCGCAATAATTGAATCGTGTTCAGTTTCGATTCAATTAACTTCAATGATTTATTCCTATAAATTATGAATGTCATACGTTTGCTGAATGTGCAATATTTAAATTAATACTCGATAATAATAGTATTTACTGTTATTATTTTATTTTATTTTCCACTCAAAAACCGTCCCATGAAATACACTTACTTCTGAATAACGTTACGCAATATAGCAACGATGAAGTCTCAGCTTTAATGAGTACAATCTTAATAGCCTCACCCTCTCCTTGGTTAAATATTTAATTAGGCCAGTAGGTGTTGCTATAATGGCTTAATTGTGGAAAATATGATGTTTCCGCAGCCGCTTGCCTTTTGGTAAATTGTTCATTTTGGACTTAGTATGTTTACTCTGAATCTTTTAAATAATAATCAGTGTTAGAATCTAATCAAAATGTTTTTATTGTGGCTTATAGAACTGACACTATAAAAAAACGTGTGCGTCTCGGGACGCCCGACAGAAGTGATAACTTAAACTAATCTAAGGTGAACTATTTAATATTGAAATTGTTTAACTTAAGAAAAGCTTAGGTTATTTACTTTACGAAATACGGCTAGCGCTGTGGCGCTAGCCGTATTTCCTCCTCTCTCACTCTAACCCACAGGTTAGAGTGAGAGAGGAGGAACCTGCCTACCGCTGCCGTATGCGTGAGGGAAAGGGAAGCCAGACAAACTGGCGCTATAACGTAACGAAGTGGTTTACACTCCCATAAGAAGTTATCACTTCAAAACTGAACTTACACGCGAACACAAAGTATTACGAATGAACATTAATTAGCACGAGTAGGATTACATGCATTATTACAATGTCTTCCTAGTAGGTATTTATGTTACTTTTAAACTATGATTAAGCTCTATTACTCGTATTTCCATATTTACGATAGATGGTTTTAAAAATGATGAAACGAAAATGTGACACTAAAAAGAGATGAACACATAAAATTCAACCTTATTAAATTAGAATCAAACCATATTTCTCTTTACCCGTTAATATAATTTTCAATTTAAATAAAACTTGAAAGATTTCAAAATAATTTCAGCCTTATCTGTATGTTATTAAGTATAGTATATATATTATTAGAATAGGATGTATTATTATATTTGTTTATTTTAATTTTAAGTTTGTCTCTTTAAGTAAATGTAAATTTTAATTGTAAATAACCAATAAAGATCTATATGTGAAAAAAAAATTAAGGCAGATATTCTTTTATATGTAGATCAAAGGAAATAGTTCGTAATCGTGCATTGAATTTTGAACTATATGCTAGTAATTTAAAGTGTAATTTACATTGATTTTTTTTAATTTTAATATGTTGACGGCTGTACGTAAAAAAAATTACAATAATAAAAACTTAGAGAATTATCTTTGAGTATATTCTCTTAAGTTTCACTTCTACCGCGCGTGAACTGCATACATACACATATTTTTTATTCGAAAAACGCCTACTCTATTAATATTTTGTACACTTTTTTTCTGACTTTATTATATAAATGAGAAGCTTTTGTTTATTCGTTGGCTATGGAGGTGGTCCTTTCATGAAATGTAGTATAATTATTTTTAGATCGAAAGTGTTAATTATTAAAAGCCAAATGCATGCGGACCAGACATGTTGAAGTATTACGATGAAAATCGTTGTTTTTGCTGTTGAACCACGTAACCCTAACATAGACATTAAGTTTAATTCTAATTTTTAAACAGGTACAAATTCTAAGGGCCGCTTGCATAACGTTCCTTAAATTTATTTAAGAAACACTAAACGCACTTAACACCCTTAAATACGATTAGCGTCTTGCACAACGAAAAATTTGCCGCTAAATATGTTTTGAAGAGAAGAACTGTCAATACATTTTGTGTAAAATGTATTTAGGCAGTTTAATAGGATTAACTAATTTTATTTAATATCGATCTAAGTATCAGGGGTGAAATGCTCTCCAGATAAGCCGATACAAGCAAGCAAAATAATATTGTTGTTTGTTTGTTAATTGAAAACTTCGGAATTGAGTGAGTTCATAATAAACTGCTGTTACATAATACTAGCTGACCCGTGCCCACTTCGCTTGGCATCAGAAAAAAAATAAAAATACTTATTAATCTCAATCAAATATACCCTATGTCAATCAGGAATAATGTAGCTTTCCACTGGTGAAAGAATTTTCAAAATCGGTTTAGTAGATCCAGAAATTACCCCCTACAACGTCACCAACTCACAAACTTTACCTTTTTATAATATTAGTATAGATGTACATAGTTGGTACGATTACAAACATAGACGACTCAAGCAATAAAATAGAATTAAATTGCAACACATATTTGATAAGTATACAAAAAGTGGAATAAATAATTAAGAATCCTCATATATTAAAATGAAGAGGCTCTTTATGCAAAAACTTTCACTGAATTCGTTTCGCGTTTTAAGCCGAGTTTATTGTTTTCAATTATTTTTGTTCCTCTGTTTCGTATTTTTGAATTTACAAATTTCTTTTGATGCAAAATTATCTGTATATTTACAGTACACCTATTAATCTTATGTCTCTTTATGTACCAATAAGATGAAAAGGTCTGTCTGTGATTTTCAAATAATGACAAAATTTAAGTCAAAACTGCTATACAGTATTTATATTACAAACTAATTAAAAAAAATACAAAGAAACTAATGTAAAATAAAACTAAATTAATAAAGACAGGTAAAAAATATAATCAATTGTTTAATACATTATTTTAAAATTTTAATCTCCAGTTCAGTTTCATGTTCTAAATCTTCCGTAAATATGTGCTTTAAAAAACCTGGTAACCAAATGAACAATTTTTCGCATATTTTAACAACGTAAAGCGCAGGCTGTGAATATGTGAAAATAAATCGATTTATTAAAAGTCATCTCTTTCCCTTGGTTTTCTATCTGACATTCCTTTATAGAAATTGATCCTTACAGGCCTTGCAATCCTTACCCTACACCAAATTATAATGTATAATTTGGTGTAATAATACAATGTGTGTTTTTTTTCAAAATCACCAACGCAAAGCCTGTGAAGGCCATCGGGTGACGCATGCTGGCCAGCAAGAACCGTTAAGAGACCACCGCTATGCAGGAAGGCTCCAATGGCTCCAAATCCTGCCGAGTAGAAGCCTAGACAAAGAGGTTTTCCTCGAGGCCCCAGTCTCCTCGCTGCCTCTAATGGACAAAGAGGATGGAGACCACAACGAAAAGGATAATCGATTTTTCAAAAGTTTTATGATAGTCTCAGTCTAGTCAGTCCATTCTAGTTTTCGTCAAAATTAGCCCCGAGATGCCTTTGAGTGTTTTTTGCTAATTCGTATACCTAGTTTAGGTTTTGGACCTGAAAGCTCAGTTGAAAAATTCGCCATATGTGGGTATTTCTTCTATCTAAAATTACTCTAATTAGTAAGAAAGAGAGTTGGTCTGAAAGAGAGTGTCGGGGTGAAGGCAAGGAAAGGAGTGCTCCGGTGGTTCGGGCATGTGGAAATAATGTATGATGAAAGAATAACTAAACAGATATACAATGCAAAAGTGGATGGATGCAGAAGTCGCGGAAGGCCCCGACACACCTTCCATGATCAAATTGATCGTGTACTAGCAGAAGGTGATGTCAGGAGCCTTAAGAACAGACGAGCGTGCATGACAAGAGCTATGAATGTCAAAGAAGCAAGTGAGGTGTGTAAGAATAAGCCTGAATGGCGCTCTGTTGTTCGTGCCTACCCCGCAAGGGACCTGGCGGGAAGTTATGTATGTATGTAAAATTACTCTCCTATAACTTTGAATATGTGGCCGCATGAGTTCTGATACAAATTGAAACATATTCAAACAATCATTAGAATCGTTTGATGAATTAAAGAGAATTAAAGAATTAAAGAATTTTATTCGAAACCAATAACAAAGTATACAGAAACAATTTGGTGTCGCAAACAACTGCTGTAGTATAATACTGTGTTGCAGTTGTTGGCGCCCACTTCCAGACAACTCGTTTGTTTTACAATTAAAAGAAAATAATTTTAAAGTTTATACATTTGAAATTTACGTGTTAATATTTGTAATGTATATGGAAATGCATAGATGTGTTTGTGGTGTGTATATGAATGTGGTGTGTAGTGTATGTGGTGTGTATGTTGTGTGTGTATGTGTGTGATATGTGTACAAGTGAAACGAGTGAGTGTATGGTTACAGACTTATTAGACTGGTGTAGTCAGTTTAGTAAATTCTCGGTGTCGTCATAAGGGAGTTCTATTAGCCAGTTGAATAATTTTAATTTACATTCGCGATAAGTAAGAGAGTATATATTTAGTAACTTATTAAGTCGGTTGTAAATTTTGGGACTAAGAAAATAAGCATGTCGGTCAGCTAATCGCAGGCGGCATGGTACAAGTGTACAAACTAAGTCGTGTCTTCTTTTATTATATATACTAGGGTCAAACGGCAAAATACGGTGCTTATGAAGAACTAACTGCATAATAAAAAGTTTCCTTACAGAAAGAACCTTAAACAAAATGTATAGTTCGGAAGTTGGAAACCGTATTGGTTTAAACAAAATCACTTTGAGAACTGCTCGTTGAGCTCTTTCAAGTCTTAAGAGAATTGATTTAGCCGCTCCACCCCAGGCTGTAATGCAATAATTTAAGATTTATTGTCCCAGCGTATAATACACTGTTTTTAAAATTTCAATACCAATATTCCTAAGTGATTTGAAAACAAAAATCAGTTTACGCACACGAGAAATTAACGCTTGTATTTGTGGTTTCCAATTCAATGTGTTGTCAATTAAAACGCCTAAGTACCTTATAAAATCTACACGGCTTAGTGGAGGACATGTACAAATAACGGACCGATCAAGCTTACAATTATGAGCAAGAATTGTTAAGGACACAGGAGGCAATAAAGAGATGTTAGGGGCAAAAGGTACAAATTTAGTTTTATCAATATTTAATGTGAGTAGGTTATTTGAAAGCCACAGCATGACAGTATGCATTGCAGTCTCGGCGTTCTTAGCCACTTCATCCCAAGAGCTACCACTAACTAATAAAGCCGTGTCGTCTGCATAACTTAAAATTTTGCAGTTAGGTATAGTTAATTGGCACAGGTTGTTCACATATATTAAAAATAATGTGGGTCCGAGGACACTGCCTTGAGGTACGCCAAAATTAATTTGTAAATCTTGGCTAACATAATCACCAATTTTGACATACTGAGACCTAGAGCTCAAGTAACTTTTAAAGATATCCAGAACTAATCCTCTAACGCCAATCAAGTTAAGTTTATTCACAAGGATAGGGACAGAGACAGTGTCGAAAGCTTTGGATAAATCCAGAAATATTCCAATTGATTTGCGTTTCAGATTTAGTTCTTTAACAACAGAGTCACAGAGTTTCAAAACAGCATCTTCAGTTGAACAGCCCCTTCGAAAGCCATATTGGTTTTCGGCAAGAATGTTGTTAAAGCTCAAGAACTCCATGAGTCTGCTGTTCAGGATTTTTTCCATAATTTTAGAAAAAGTTGATAGAATCGCAATAGGTCTATAATTGTTAACACTATCCCTAGCACCACCCTTGTGAATAGGATAGATAACCGCTTTCTTAAAAACTTTAGGGAAAACTCCTGAAGAAAAGCATAAATTAATGATATACGTAATAATAGGAATCAGAACATGGCGTGCGGCTTTGACGAAAGAAGATGAAATTAAATCCCAACCAGGAGCACAGCTTTTCAAGTCCAAGATAATTTGTTCAACCTCAGCATTATCCGTATTTAAAAGAGCCATAGAATGAAGTTGTGAATAACATAAATTAGATTTTGTGAGGCTCGGGTTGGTATGAAGGGTAATTTTAGAGGCTAGAGAAGCACCTATATTCCCAAAGAAACTATTAACCAAGTCTACAGAAGAGTTTGCGTTAGATGAAATTGACAACAACTCAGTAGGCAACTCATTATTTGTTTTAAGATTAGCAATGCTTTTTATAAGCTTCCAAGTAGCTTTTGGATTACCTTTAGCCTTATCAAACTCTTGACTCTCATAATTATTTTTGATCTTTTTTAAGAGGTTATTACAAAAAGTTTTATATCTCATATATGTAGTTTTAAGTATAAGATTATCAGGATCTTTTTTTGAGTTCTTATAGAGTTTATCTCGATTTCGGATACAACGTAAAAGGCCGGGCGTAATCCAAGGCTTGATTATTCTCTTTCTGTTTGGGATTACAGAAACAACTGTATGTGATTTTACGGTTTCCATTAAAGTATTAATAAATTTATAAGCCGCTTCTTCTGGGTCATCACATGTAATTACAGGAGTGAAGTCTATATTTTCAATATCTTTGATACAAGCGGATTCATTGAAATAATGTTGATTACGAGAGGATTTGTGTGCAGGAGGCTTCCGACTGCAGTACAGTACCAATGGGGTATGATCAGTTATCAATGTATCAAGTACAAGAGATATAGCAGATAATTTGGTTTTTAATAATATATGATCAATGCAATTATCGTAACGAGTGGGGTACAAGTGAGCAGGTAATAATCCATGTGATGCAGTCAAGTTTAAATAGTAGTCACTGTCGGAATTGGTACTATTTTGAGATATATTTATATTAATGTCACCAATTAATGCTATTGTTTTATATTTCTTGAGCGACTTCAGTATATCATTAAGGGAAGTATTAAAGTTAGTTATATTTTTGTAAGATGGGGAACGATAGATAGCAATAATAGCAATATCTTTGCCAAACTTAAGAATAAGGCAGTTAGCCTCTAAAGACGGATATTCAAATGTACATGGTAAATTATTCCTTACATAAGCAACTAAACCATCATTTTGATTTGTATGCTCTGTTTCCAAAATATAGTATCCTGTTAACTTGGGTAAAAATGGACACTTGCTAAGCCAACATTCTGATAACAGTATAACATCAAAATTTATACTTGTTCGTTTTAATAACACCATTAACTCATTAAAATTTCCTCCAATGCTCCTAATATTAACATGAAAAATCTTTAAATAATCGACTTGAGAGGAGACATAGTCAGTGCAATTTTCAGGTGAACAGAGGTAACTTTTAGAGACAGATACATCCTCTATTTCTTTATGAATGTTTATAGAATCCAGAATAAATATAATTTAATAACCTTATTGACAGAAAAAAAAGTGAACACCGAAATTAAATTATAGTGAAAAGTTATATAAATGAAAAGGTATAAACAACTGGCGTATATAGAGGGCAAATGTTTGTTATTGTGTATTAGTAAGTGTGTATATGTGTGTGTAATCTCTGTGAGAGGCGTGAATGAGGTGTAAAATGGTTTGAGTATGTAATGTGTATGAATTATTTTAAGCACAAAATCAAGTAAGTAAAGAAAAGAAAAACTATCTAGGAAAAATAACAATACAAAATTCGATCATAACACAATAATGATAGTCACAGTGGGGCTGACAAGTTTTTTAGGTCAGTTTCATTTCGTATCCAATTAATTGGTGCATCTTCAATTTTTCGTAGGAAAATCTTTCCATTTGTTACCCAACAGTATTTATAATCATTAGACTTCGCATAATCGCGCGCTAAATAATATAGGCGTTTCATGTGCTGTGATAAATTCTCAGAAATAAATATTGGCTGTCTGGCACAGTTGTAGTTAAACATATCTGTGTTTAATTTTATGTTACCTTTGTTAAAAAGTTTATATTTATAAATTAAGTCTTCTTTTTTGATAACACTCACAAAATCAACGATGATTATTTTATTAGAAGGTACTTTTGTGTTAATGCGATAAATATCCTTTACATCGCATTGTTCGATGACAGTGTTTATTTTCTTAGCGATAGAAGTCACTTTTAATAAAAGATCTTGCTTAGACTCCCCAGTGACAGAAGGTACGTTTTTAATTTCAATACAGGAGGAGCGAGAGCTGCGTTCATATTTATCTAATTTTTGCTCCAAGGCCTTAATATGTTGTAGATTCTTTTTATTCTCTAAATCAGACTTCTCTAGTTGAGTTTTCAACGACTCATATTTTTCGGATAAAAATTCCATAGAAGTTTGGATAGATGAATTTTGAGCTTTGATATCCTCGACGGCTGAGCAGATTTTTTCCATTTTTGTGTCTTGCACAGACTGACATGCCTTTATATCACAAAACATACTTTTAACCTGTGTCATAAAATCAGATAAATCTTCCTCCACGCAGTCTCTTCGTTTTCGCCTAAGTGGTTGAACAAAATGCGATTTAAAATTCGCCATATCTTGTAATTTAGGCGTAAAACTATAGTAACCATTACCTTACATTGATGAGCCCTAAGTAGCGGTACTCAATAACGTCTCGACAATTTTCCATAATCTAATACTAAAGATTGGCTCTTTAACTAGAAATTTATTAACATTGTCATTTATGTAATTATGTTTTACCTATGAGATTGTTTATTAAATTATAGAATAAACTAAAATTATTTAAAAAATAAACTTAACTATAAAAGAGAAAAATAAAATTAAAAACTAAAACTAAATAAAAAGAGAGCAAAATTATAGATAAAATATTGCTCCCAAACCACTGTCACTTACTGGGAACGTTCCCAAAAGGCTGGCGGCATTACCACGCTGAATAGCAATGCTTACCCTTTGAGCAAAATAGACTCCTGTTACCTATTGTGTATGATTGAATACCTATATAGATTTGACTGCCCACTGATTTGGTCCCTTATAAGAGGACCGAAACAGTGTTATTTATTAATTAGTAACATAGATATAACATTTTTTTATTAATATTATTTTGTGTGTTTATTTATGTATTTAACTGTGTATATCTATTGGACATTGTTGTTTTTTAATAAATAAAATATTATTTTATAGATATGTAGTATAATACAAATATGTAAATGTATTTTTGATATAAGTAAGTACCCCTATATTCATACAAATAAATTTTAGTTTATACATCCCTGTCTCTTATTTTTCCCTTTTCGCTAGACGGATAAGTTTGCTAGAAGAAAACTCTTTTTATGGTTAAGTTTACACCATTATTTTATAGTTTAATATGTATATAACTATTGTGTATACAATCAACAATATAATTTATACTTTTTTGCCGAAATCGCTACCCTACAAAAAAAACCTTTACTATATGATTTTATTTTAGACAAGTACACAGTGTTACCAGTAACATTCCTTGCCAGAGTACAAAGACAAAGAGTATGCACAGTAATCATTAATATCGAGACGCATTATTGTAATTAGAGGCGTATCATACATAATTTATACGCACCTTGCCCCTTCAGCGCTTTGTGTGAATCGTCAAAGGTACATATTGCGGTATTTCAGGTAATTTCAAGCAGGAAAGCTTTAATTTCTCGCTCTACTTGCTTCCAGAACTTTCTACTTTGTACACCGTCGCTCCAGCGCACACTGTTCTGATTTAAACACTGTTTACTTGCGGTTTACGACACAACTTTTGAAGTAAATTGCGCCTGTAGGGCACTTTATACATTAAAATACTTACATCATTTTCAAGGTAATATGTTTCAGGGGCGTACGTAGTTTTAGGAACATTATAACATACTCGGGACGCATGCTATTTGCGAGTAATTAAAGTAATTATATTCATTTTCGACATAGATATTCTTTGTGTATTATCCCCGCAAATTGTTTTTGCGCCTGGCCGCCATTTTGGTGACGTAACCGTAGCCGAACACTCAGAAGGTACCGTAAGCATGACTGGCCGGCGAGTAAGCGTACATATCGAGTTCCTGATGACGTCACGTGAATGTTAATTTGAAAAGGTTCCAGCGCATTAGCAATTTGCGGGGATAATAAAGCCTGTTAATTATAAGAATTCATGTTATTAAAAAACTTGGATCAAATATTAAAATTAAAGTAATGTATTAATGTAAATTTATTCATCCGTTGCGTATAGACATTACCGATAAATATCGAATAGCTACACTTTAGGATAGGATAGAGAAGATGAGACATAAGAAGAGAGAAGTAGGCAACGAAACTCTCACTCATCATACAAAAGCTGATTAGATCAAGGATAATCGTATCACGCCGATATTATTTAAGAGCGTGGCATCACACCGATCGAACGGTCCTTAAGATCTATAAGCAAGATAATGACTCCAGCTAGCTCTATCTTCTTTAAAGTTAACCATTCTCTTTATCACACAAGGATTGGGGAAAGGAGTAAACTTAAAATTTAAAGATAAAATTAGAACGAAGGTCGAAGGCCTTATAAAGTCGAAAACTAAAGTACTAGACGCCCTCCAACATGCCAAGCGGCTGAAATGGAAATGGGCGGAACATGTGACACGTCTCTCAGATAACTGATGGACCAAAACGACCACCACGTGGTCAAGACTTTTCGGTAGGAGAAGGATAGGTCGATCCAGCGAACGCTGGGTTGATGAAATCGAGGAATTCGATAGATATGAATGGATGTGTAAGGCAAAGCTCTGAAAAGCATGGAATAAGTTGAAGGAAAATTTACCCGAAACGGGAACTTTTATTTTTCAATTTATGTCCTGTGTCTTTTTAAAGCAATAAAAGGGCTTTATTATTATTATATTATTACGTGAAGCAAAAGCAAAAAACTTTGGACCCCTTTTTACAAAAATTGCGCGAACAGGGGAGTATGAAATTTCGCACACATATAGTTTAAATAGAGAAGGTGTGCAAATTATAATATGTTTAAATTAAGCACAAAAAATACATTAAAACAAAAGTATAGCTAGTCATTGGCAACAGAACCTTAATAATGTCCAAACTTATAATTTAAATTAATTATTATGATCGAATTTCGATCACGGGCGACCACTTGTTATTATTATTACACAAAAAGAATATAAACGCACAATTGGAACAAGCCGCCTTAGCGCTAAAAAAATGTTCTTTTCTAGATTATATCAGTTTGCCAGACCAGTTTTGCCAAAACCAATAAACAAATCGCAAATTTACCCAATCACAACGTAATCCTCAAAATGTCTTACACAGCTTATTTATTCATAAAAATTAGGTCAACATAATCACAATAAAACCCCGCGGAAACACTGATTAAAGTCCATAAAAGTATTTCGCAAACCTCGCATAATGTCTATGGGGTATGGCGTCGAAGTACCGATGTAATATTATCGCGTTCTACCCAGTCATTAACTTAATTAATATTTTATAACCTATATTCACAATGTTAGCCATATTTTCACGTTTTCCGAGAAGCACTGATGTCTTATTTGATTATGCAATTATTAAATATTCATATGACTACCTCCAGATTTCTATTGTTACCCGCCGACAAAAGTGAATGCACATATGCAGTTTATATTACCTTTGGCGGCTTTTGGACTTCTTTTGTTTACTTTGTGTTAAACATTTGTAAGTAGAAAAGCAGCGTATTGTGTATTGTAATCCTTTATGATGGTCGTTAGCCACGTGTGATTCTTGGAAATTTCTGACCACGCGGTTGAGTATTGTATTGTATAGTTTAGTATAAAACAATGCCCGAACGGAGGGGCGCGACAGTCAAGCGACGATAACGCTACGAGCAAGACGAGTGTACATTCGATAAGCTATATAGTGACGGACTTTGCGCGTGTTATTGAATCGTGCAGTTTTTACTGGTTATGATTTTAATTCGAGCCCCGCACTCGTAACACTATTAATAAGTGATTCGCTGAAATTATAATTCAATATTCTACAAATAATATGTGTATTGTAAGTATCGAGTTTGTTTTACAAAAACGGAGCAACATTACTATAATACTTTTTTTGTAATGAATAGGTTCGCGATGGACCGTCATTGCGCCTGATGTCAGGTGGAAATGCAGTCTAAGGTGGAGCACGCTTACCTAGAAAATACCTGTCCACGCGAGACTAGAAGGCACCTAGATTGTATTCCTCAGGAAAAACAAACAACGGTAAAGAGTTCCACTCTTCAGCGGTGCGTATGATAATAGTGGAAGCGTAGCGTTTCGTCCGCTTTGTTGGTATTTCCACCATATATCTGTGGCGTGAGTGCGTACGTCTGCTTGTCCGGTGGTAAAATGGTGAGGGAGGAATCAATTCATGTAATATTTTTAGAAGGGAACATAAAAAGTTATAAATTCATGTTTTTAAGTTCAGTTTCATATAAAAACTAAATTAGCCATTTGCAAGACAGACTTTGTGTGTTTTTGAAAATGTAGAAAATTTTAAAAATGGCAAGTTGGTAGAGCTTAATCGGCAAGCCGTAATCGCTACTTTTGCACTTAGATACTGTAACCAAAAATGTGGACGTCAGTTGTGGCGAGGGGTAAAGTATGATGATCCGATAAGTGTGTCAAATTTTCCAGGATAAAAAGTAGCGCATAGTTCAAGTATAAGAATTAGCGATCAGTGAAAACCGCATCGAAATCGGCCCAGTAGTTTTTACATTTATCAGACAAACAGACAAGAAATCTAAAAAAAAATGCATCGCGTTCTCCATCGATTGTATAGCCTATTCCAGATGTTTTTTAATAGCTTCAATGTACAGACACGGCAAGTTTAGAATTTTATAATATTGTTACGAGTTGCAGGACTCGAATTAAAATGCCGTTAGAATTACTATAGAATTTATTAGAGCTATACAAACACGTGAAACACAGGCACAAATATAACTAAACAAACAGTCTAAACGTAATGCACGATTCAATAACACGCGAAAAGTCCGTCACTAAATAGATTACGGAATGTTCACAAGTCTTGCCTCGCGGCTGGTTATTGCTCGACTGCCTCATCCCTCACTTGGGGCATTGCTTTATACTGTGCAAATGCAATATGTCTGCTAGGCCGCGTGGACTGAATTTCCTAGAATCACACCTGGCTAATGACTACCATAAAAGATTACAATACGTAATGGGCTGTTTTTCTAATAACAAATTTTAAAGACAAAGTAAACAAAATAATTCCAAATGCCAAAAAGGTAATAAAATGTCTACAGGTATGCAAGTGTGAATTTGTCTTTTGTCGGCGTTCAGGTTGTAACAATATAATAGATCATAATGATATAAAATACACATTTGTATAAGCAGGCCTTTTTTGCCACTTCTTTTTGGGGGCACTCTAATTCTCGAAAGTTGTAAGTCTGTCATTTTTTGTTTGTTGCTCCACTCCAAAAAACCTGTTAATAAATCCTTTTTTTTTGTAAAGGTTACCGAAATTGTTTTTTATTTTCATCTTTCAGTTTTTATTGCAATTTTTCGATGTTTTAGAAATTTCCTTTAAGGGCGCTGCGTGCCCCCCACAAAAAAAGCCCTGTGTAAGTAAGTATAAGTAAATCTATATTAAATTTCAAACTTGGATTAAATAAGACTCATCCGTTTCCGTTTTGTATGTATCTATTTGTTTTAATAAAAAAAAATGCTACGTGCGAGTCCGACTCGGACAAGGCTTATCAAACTCCAACCTTTGAAGCTCACAATCTCCACACAACACCAACTTAGAATAATACCAGTCACCATCCGAAAACTTAAGCCCGTTATGTAAGTCATTACAATAAACTACCGTTCGAAGTTTTAATTAGAAGAACGTCGGCCATTACCAGCCTAAGGGGCGGCTGATCCTTGCATATTTGATTCGGGAAATTGTTGACTCATGGTGAACAGGGAACTTTTCGGGTTTAACGCTTGATACTTGTTGCCTTAACAAATAGACAAACTATCTTGGAAGCAAAACACAGGCAATGACAATCGCATAAGAACCTAATTCTGGGCGTCATGGATATGAATATGTTGCGCTACATATCACGGAGATGAACATGTTGTGACGAATGTGTGTAGTGACGCGAAAAGACCGTGTCAGGAACTCTGTGATATAGGAGACAACCTGCAAGAGAGTCGCTTACGCTGATACAGCCACGTTTTACGGAGACCGGCTAATTATGTGCGGAATAAATGTCTAGCCATGCCACCTCCACCAAATCCCGGTTGAAGGGAAAGGTCGAAGAAATGCTGGTTTAACATTGTGAAGGATAACATGCTACCAATGATCTCAAATCGGGGGATGTTAAAAACCAGCTCTCTGATGATGATGGTGATATAAAAACATAACTCTAACATTAATTAAGCCACGTACGTGTATATATATATATATGTCGGAGGGAAGTTTTGACTGGATGTATAACGCACAATATCATTTGTTAACATTTTAATTACTTCTAAAATTCTTAATTTAATTTAATTTGATTTGTTAAATGTTTCTATAACTTAAAGATCGTTCTAACCTAATAAAAGTTATGAATATTGTAATTTAATAAACGACCAATGAGAGCAGAGCATGTCTAGAGCGGGGTCAGCGCCCTCTATACTTTGAGTAATATCTACTTGGGTAGACTGAGGAGTTTTTGTGGCACATTTGGTTGGTGGCAACGGGTCGAGTTGGACCATGGAGTGTTTTAGGGAAAGTATTAAAGCTGGAAGTATGAGCGGGTGCCCTGAGCCCGCTGCTCGGTCTATACTATGTCATAATGTTGATCAGATCTGGATTGGAGGTGTATAAGCCGTGGCTATTGTGTTTTGTGCTCGCATTTTGTCCTGATGACGCCCACTGAACCTGCAGTGGCTGGGGAGGATGTGAGAACGAGGCCGTTCTGCGACATATATATATATATATATATATATATATATATATATCAACACCATGAGCAAATAGCAGAAGTGTTAACGAAAATTAAAATAAAAATCACCTCAAAAAACGTTCATGTATTAAGAGATTGACAATATAATACAAATTCCGAAAGGTGTGCAATTACTTTTGTCGACGTGTAACAGTATATATAACTATAAAAGCTATATAAAAGTTCTATCCTATCATATAGACAGACCACATCGATTCGTGATCCATTCCAGTAACAGCATATCGGGTCGACACCGTTATCGCACATGTATAAAGACGGGAATACTCATGGGCCTTACATATCACGCTCAAAATGATGAATGATCGACTCGTCGAGGTGAGAATATAATTTTATGCATGAAGAATTCGTACTACTTACGGAAAATGATGATGTTGGATCGGAAAAACATGAATTGGAAATATCGTTGTGGAAAAATCAACGATAAAATATCCTAAGCGTTAAAGATGTTGAGTTTTGGGTTTTCTATTTTATTTCCAAAACTTTGGATTTTCTACCACATTTTAGTGACTGGTTAAAATAAACAGTAGTTATAGGATATTACAAATGTAACCATTTGTATATTATATTGTAAGATTTTTTACTTTAATAACAGAAGTAGTTTTATAGATGTAATTATAATTAGCAGATTCCATCTCCTAGTTACAGCCGTGATAGCCGGGGCTGCTGCCGGAGACCAGTAGGCCTTGAAACGCCGCAAATATGTGTCCATTGGTAATGGGTACATATTTGTGGCTTTCGGGGTTGAAACCCTGGGGCCGTGGGGACCTGGAGCTCATCGCCTCTATCGAGACCTCTCAACGCGTCTAATTTTCTTATATAATATATAAGAACCATTATGAAGTTATGCTGTGCAGTTTTAGTTTTATTATTTAAAAATCCATTGCCTTTATTATAGAAACTAAAGGTGTGCAAAGAGCACTGTAATCAATTTTGAAATAGCACGTTCCGTCGCAGTTTATTCAGCGAGTGGCTTGGCTCAGCCGCCTTTGGCCTTGTCGGCATTTGCTTTGAAATATTTTTGTCAACTTAACCTCCTTTGGTTCTCAAAGAACGTAGCTCGAACTTTCTAGTACAAGTTAGAATGTTTTTCAAAGTAATTACACAAAATTCTAGCCTGTTTGATGGTCTCCTTAAGTCTTTTCATTAAAACTGTGCAGGTGTCACGCGCCTCATTATAATTCGGGACTCCTCGATAGGTGTTGTCAGCTAAATGTGGAAGGTTGACCCATTTAGTACTTTATTGCTGTTGTAATAAGGCCTTCACTTAATTATTCATATCGTTCACTAAAAGTGAAATGTCATTTAGAAAACGATCCCTTTGATCTCTTTACAATTTTGCGTTTATGAAATTACTAAATTTATAAAATAGATAAACTTGCCGAAATTAAGAAGTAAATAAAAGACTTATTAGAGCAATAAATGAAACGTTATTAGTGTAAGTTTTCTGTATGATTATTATTATTTAGTGCCAGCTTAACGTAGACAAGTAATCAAATGTGTTTGTTGTTAAAATTACACACTAAAAATCGCCAATCCAGGCTGGAAAAGTTCAGTGTATGTACAATCCTCCCCTTGGCCTCAATCTTGAAAGCCATCACGTCACAAAAGAAGGCTTCTGAGCGAGCTAGGGAGGAAGACGCGAATGCGGACCCCATCGGTAGACATCGGAGAGGCGGTTGGAGATAGCGGTATAAGCGAATGTCTTCCCTTTCACATCATCATAGAGGAGCGGGGGAGGTCGGGAATCATTCGCAGAAAATCCGCGATGGGTGAAGGGGGTGCCTTTGTCAATGCACTCTAAGAATCGGTGCGTAGAGGACATCATGTCATGTCATGGCCGTGTGCCTATGCCCTGGCACCTCTTAAAGACGCGGTATAGGGGTGCTAGTTAGGTTTGGTGGGTCGTCTTGCGGTCAGTTCATTGCAACCGGTCGCTACTTAAGAGTTAGTCCACACAAGCTTAAGTGACTTTCTCCCGAGTCCGGAGGTAATGCGCAAATTCATTCGTTTAGCGTTATCAAAAACATGTGCAATTGGCCCCCTGAAGTAAAGAGGTCTGACCCCTTAAGCGATTCGTTTATGGATTGACATTAAAAAACACATATTTTATTTATAATCGAAATGTCAAATTCCCAATAAACAATATAAAAGTATCAAAAATGGTTTTCAATACCGTAACTACCCTTTTTAATTTATATCCGGACGAACCTGGTTATAGCCGGTTACATTCGGGTGTTGGAATAACGTGGTCGCGTGATGAGACCCTCCACAGTGAATACAGATGAACCGGAACATTGACCCAGACGGATATTAATCGCAGGACACGATCTGCCTGTTGCATAATAGAATTTAGATTAATCTTATCTGACACTGTTTTGCCAGGATATGGGTTTAATAAATTATCCTTTTGAAATTAACAGAAATTCATCCTGATATGAATAAAGCAAAAATGATTAATTTCGGAAAACTAATAACCTAAGTTGCTCTGAAAGGGCTTTCTTTTTAAACCTATTTTATAAGCACACTGAGCCTAAAAAATAGGTTCCAATTTATTTTCATTGGAAATTCACAGTATTCTTTTCTTTAAAAATTGCAATTCATTTATTTATTTCCCTTCAGAATCTTATATACTTGTCATATAAAAATATCGTTGTTGTCGATTTCTTAAATAAGTAAACTAAATAGTTATATAAAAGGTGTTAATTTTATTGTACGTCAGAATTAACCCTCAATAATGATTTTTAAATATTCGGACTGTAGGAAGTTTTTTTACATTAAAAGATGGGCTTAACGCGTGGAATAGTTACTTTGGGCTAACGCTAACTTAGCTGTGATAGTATTTTAAAACTGCGATATCTCCTAAGATATTTATTCAAATCGAATGATGTACATGGCAATTTAAAAAAAATTAAATACTTATGATGAATAACGTATTTTTTTGGATAAGGATTAATATCGTATTTATAAAAACAACTTCGCAAATAATGCATTATTTTAGAACACATTTGGTTGGCATAACAAAGATTATAGTGACCCAACCTTAAAAGATATATGCTGACGCGGACTTTTTCTTAGAACTTTTGAAGGGGAATAATTCTGTCACATATGATTTTTGCGAAACTTTAACCATTTAGGCAGCGCACGCAGCGGAAAGTCTCAAAATTAAAAAAAAACACCCAATTTTGAAACATTCTTCATTGGTGCTCCGCTCCTATTGGTCTTAGCGTGATGATATATAACCTAAATATAGCCTTCCTTGTTAAATGGGCTATTTAAAACTGAAAGCATTTTTCAAATCAGACAAGTAGTTCCTGAGATTAACGCGTTCAAGCAAACAAACAAACTCTTCAGCATATATATTAGTATAAGATTAGGCTATGATATATTAAAAAGTATACGTTTAAAACATAAAAAATTAATGTACGGGTAGAATGAAAAATTATTTAATTTCCTTACGTTCATTCGTGCTATATTATATCTGGTTAAACCCGGATATTACTCAAAAGACAACCGGATATAAATCAGAATACCTCAGCGGCATTATAATAATATTTTTCTGTTTTATCGAAAAATCGCACAATAAATTCTCTTCAAGGCATTTGGCATTTGCGGGGATGGATTTCGGTGGTTTTACTTGGTAAACAGAATTTTATGGACGTTATTTATTGAAGCTGAACTTTCGTGTTTAGCTTTGTTTCCATTTTGTTTAACATAATGTTTATTGGTTACTTTATTTATAGAATAGGGCGTTACCCTTCAGCTTTTCTCGCCTTTTTCATCTGTGTGTCTACCCGGAAACTTTATTTCTTTTACGGGAAGAATGTCCGTTTTGTATTTTATGGGAAGTATCTCTATTTTTAGTGTTCCGTAGCCTATAAGGCAAATCAAAGTATTTAAATTACTTATTACTTATGACTTATACATTTATATCGAAATCTGTTCTAATTACTAGTTCTTTAAAAAGAAAATTGGGCAGAGATATGTATTCTATTGGTATGCCGCTACATAATACTAAAAAGATATTACAAAAAAGCCTAATTAGGGGTTCATATAGTTATATATTATATTTATCGCCAACTAGCTCCAATAACGTGTTATCTTTAAAATTGATATTTTATAGGAGATAGATTTTTAACCTTCAAAAAATAATTATGTCGAAACGAGTAACTCGTTTACAGTCATCCTATAAGTATGACAATGATTTTATAAATCCATAATTTGTTATAAAAGAAACCAGGTATTGGAAAAATAAAATCGATAATGACAGTTTTATTTAAGAAATAAAAATATGACTTGTCAGACATATCACGTTATTGAAGCAAAAAGACGGCATGTAGTATATAGTTAGATCTTTAAACATCGCAGCATTCATTGAAAAACATCGGTTGAGTAATTTTTGATATATGGGGTATTTTCGTAAAAATAATTGTTTTTTAAGGCTCTTCACATTTTCGAAACCATTCACTGTGCTTGGAATAACACATACTTGGGTGGTCTGGGAGTGGTTTGTAGTTGTTCGGGTGCATAAATATTAGCTTATTCCGAACGAGTTTTCACTAAAACGATAGCTTACATTATTTTTAAATGCTGCGGAACTTTGCGTCCTAGGAATCCCGCGGGAATTTTAAGTGAAGCGTGGACCAAATTGCGAGCATATCCTAGCAATCTTATACTAATATATAAAATTTGTTTGTTTGTTTGCTTGAACGCGCTAATGTCAGAAATTACTGGTCTGATTTAAAATAAAAAATTCAGTGTTAGATAGCCCATTTATCGGGGAAGGCTATACGCTATTATAATTACGCTAAGACCAATAGGAGCGGAGCACCAATGAAGAATGTTTCAAAATCGGGGACTTTTTTAACTTACTTTTTTCTAACTATTCCACGCGGACGACGTCGTGGGTAGAAGCTAGTAATTTATAAATGTGAACGTAACTCATGCACTAACTGACTCGCACAGCTGCGCAGTAACTGATTATATATTTTTTTCAATCGAGAAAATTTGCGGAATATGCTGTCAAATTCGTGGAAATAAAGTTAGCAGAATGACTTAAACAATTCGATTTATTACGTTATTACTTACTGCATCTTTAAGAAACTGTGAGTACAGCGAATACTGTTATTAAAGAAGAATCCTTTTTAAACTGAAATGCATATTATTACAATTAATACAATCAAAGAGCGGGGTTATAAAACTCCTGACTTGTTATTCAAGCGGTGTACGTCCTAAGCCTCTGAATTTATTAAACAAGGTCACGCTTCTGCTTTATAGGGATAATAAAAAATAAAACAACACGTCCATCCAACAGATGAGATCTGAAATGAGGATCTTACACGACAAGAAAGCAGAAAAATCGAGTACTCAACCACACCTAGCTATCTTATAAGTTGTCACTAAAATCTCAATTTTTCATGATGATTAAACATGTCAGAAGCAATTTTATCTTAATAAGAACAAAGACCTATAACTTTGTTTTGTTCTTTAAAAAGGACTGTAGAGATAAATTACTATAATGCTTACTATTGAAGCAAGTATTCCTTGCTTGCTACTGTCTAAGATATTATTTACTATTTACTAAATACTCTTATTAATAATATATTATTACTAGCTGTCCCGGCAGACGTCGTCCTGCCCGGAAAAACTTCAATCGATATTTAACAAATAAAAAATAGGGGTTGATCGTAGAGGGTTGAAAATTTAGGGTTGTATGTATGTATTTTTTAATGCTGTATCATAAAAAAATATAAAAAAGTCTGAAAAAAAGAATTGGGGTGGACTACCCTTAACATTTAGGGGGATGAAAAATAAATGTTCGATCTCAGACCTACTCAATATGACCACAAAATTTCATGAGAATCGGTCAAGCCGTTTCGGAGGAGTTTAACTACAAACACCGCGACACGAGAATTTTATATATTACATTAATAAGAGTATATGTAACAACTATTTGCAAGTTACTGGACATTTTAAACTCCGTACTTCTAATAATATAATTGACGGTAGTTTTTTTATAGTACCTATAAAACCCGTCGGTGAAATGAGATGGACACAGTTGTTTTACCTACCACCCGACGTTTTTCAACGAGTGATTCATATATGTGCATATAACACCAGCAGTGGTGTAAGTACTCTGTAAATATAATATGCTAATAATTTATTTTTATATATTCGATATGGTATAACAATCTCTTAAATAGTAATATAACAACTGCGAGTCATGGGATGGCAGAAGTGGTGGTTGGAGGTCATCGGGCCAAACTGGGCTCAATTTTTTATATCATCTCTACAATATTTATGACAAATTATCGAATATTATAAGCAAAAGAAAAGGCAAAACATTTTTAGAGCGAGATTTTCTTGTCCTTTATTTTGACATATAATTAAGCTTTAACTTTTAAAAAGAAAATTCTTTTTTATTTCGCATTGTGATTAGTGAGTTGTGAATGCCTCCATAATTTTCGCAGTCTCTTCATAAAATTGTCCAAGAAATGTGCCAGGAAAGATTGTTCACTTTTTTCGTGAAATATGCCAGGCCGTTCCTTCGCGCTTGAATGTCCGGACATCCGGGGAACCCGGTTGTTTCGGAAGGGTAAGCATACTTACACAACCGCTCAGTACCTAGTAATGAAGTAAAGTCACAACAAAAGGAGACGTTAGTCTGTTTACGCATTACCAGTGCCCCACAAGGCTCATTGCTGAAATTAGGTTAGAGTGGCCCTAGAAAAATAATAGCGGGAGCTCTTCATCGGATGAATATTCAACAAGATGGCTGCCGTCACGAGGTTTGCCGCGTTGCGACGCGGGGATAATTAAAAATAATTATAAAACCCGACCCGTGCTCGAGAACGTATTAAATTAATATTTCTGACTTAATAAGGATATTTCGCTAACAATTCTCAAAGGAAAACTTCCCAATAAATTAATAAGCGCAAAAAAGTGGGGCAAGAACGACATTTTTGCACGCTATTTTATTGCCATAATAATGGTGATACTCAATGTTTTATGGTCGGGTCTTACCTGTAACAAAAAAACAATTTCGTTATTAATAAATTCCATTATCTGAAATACGCTTTTGTTTTAAGATATAACAATATTGCTTTTAAGACATTCCAATGTATAGCCCCGGATCTAGGTCCAAGCAATTGTTAATGGAATATTGGATCTGCGACAGCTATTATTGAAATCCCTCCGGACTGTTTACTGTCATTGTTGAATCCCGAAAATCCCGTGTATTTCCTACCATCCAATAAAGCATTAAAGGACAGATACTATTTTATCCTTAGATAGTATTGCTACATTAATTTTTCTGTATTTCCTTTTGTTTGCGAAATGGAATTATTAGTATTTTAGGGAATTACAATAAAACAGATATAATTGGGTATATATGTATTTTATATATGTTTGTATGTTACATATATCAAATTTTTCAAATGCAAATTTTCATTTTCCGACTTATATATGCCCGTGACTTTCCGTGACTCCCAGGACATAAAGTACCGCAGCATTTGAAAATAAGCTTTCGAGTGAACACTGTGTCGGAAATAGCTATTTTTTATACATGTTCATGATAACCGCTTCCGGATAAATTCCAGTTGGATTCCTAGGATAAAAAGTAGCACAGATTTTAAGACTAAAAATTTGCTATCGATCCGGAACGACAAACACACAAACCGACAAACCGACAAACAGACAAACTGAAAAACAGACAAAACGGCAAAGAACAAACATATAAATAAATCAATATTTACACCCATTTTCCGATTTATATCCATGTTCAACAAGAAAACAATAATATTGGTACATAACTGCTGGCATTGGTAGTAATAGTATTCCTCACAATGACAGACAAAGGAACTAACTATCTTGATACACTTTGGCTGAAGTTTTCACTCCTTTTTCACAAAAATGTAGTTTTTTGCCTCCTTGATAAGACACGCCCCACCAAACCATCACTGACGCAGGATGATGACCACGTTGTACCTTTCCGACCACTTGAGCAGCGTCTTTAGAACTTTATCATTTTGCTTATTGAAGCAGAATAATAAAGTGTACGCTCACAGTTCTGTAGTGTTCTTCAATTGTGAATTTTTTTTCATCGGTAAAGAGGTTATTTCTGTGCCTTTCACCTGCGTATCGCGACAGAAGACGTTTTGATCGATCCACTCTCTTTAATTGTAAAGATTGATTTAGGGCATGTCCTGTATATCGACGATAAGCACCGAGCTTCAGGTCTTGTTTTATAATACGCGACAGAGGCCTGGCGGGAATCTTCATTTCTCGCGATAAGATTTTTTGCTTCCTAATGGGGTTTCGACGAATTCTGGCTTTAACAGCATTTATAGTTCTAACAGCACGCGGCCGCCCCTATCTTTTCTGGTCTTCGACAGACGAAGTGTTGTTGTATCTGTTGATAGTACGATATACGAACATACGGCTGATACCAAGCTTTTGAAGTGTCTGGAATATGACCGACGGCTCCATACTCACTTTGTGCAAGGCGATCACTGCAATCCTATTTTCTTTAACACCCCATTCCATATTGTATTTGATAATGAACACGAAAAATATGTGAAATGGCGCAAAATCGAAAGAAGTTTTTAAAATAATATACGTGTTCCACAGTCAAAATAATTAAAAAAGTTGAAAAAAAGAAAAGTTTGTATGGAACAGTATTTATGGCCAGACTAGATACATTTCACATTTCTCTAAAATCATATAATTATAAAATTATCAATATCTTACAATTATTGTTTATTATAAAATTATGTTATACATTTGTAGAAAATAAAACTGCATAGCACTACATCACCCTTCAGGTCCCGCCAAAATCTCCAAAACACTTTGATGTCACTGCCATATATTTCTCAAAAGAAAAAAAAATTATGTTACATTTTCCATACTTGAATAGTGTGCCGTAAAAAAGAAACATTTCGAAGCGAAGTGTAAGAGATAACTTTGTACCGACGGCGTGTCTAACAGAATACACAAAACAACACAAATAAAGAGCTCTGTGACTTGGCAGTGCGGTTTCCGTGGGTACTATATAATAGTACTTGTGCCGTATCTCTTTGGAACAAGGAAAACGTTGCGGCTTCAAATATTATTTCTTTTTTCTCCAACGATTCAAAGGCAGGATACGAAGATGTCCCTTCGGCTGCGAGTGTTAAAAAATAAAAAAACCGTTCTAATGGAAATGACTTCGAACGACTGGCAATTTTTCAAGGCAATGTCTTTTGCATTTTTATTAGAATGAAAAAATAAAACGGGATCAATCGTGTCAGTAAAGAGCGGCGGAATCATTTCTTTTATATTCGCTCTGTAAGCATTTAATACAAGCTTATATTGTTCATGAGAATAATAACAATGAATGTCTTTTCGACCATTTTTATCTTCCCTCCTTTGTTTGGTGCTAACTAATGTATTTAAAGAATAAACAATTGCACATTAACGTATTAAATGTACGGAACCCTTAACTGCGCGACAAATATGGCCAAAAATCAGTCTGAGCTTTACGTCAACAATAAAAGGAGACAGATACGCTTTCATTCTTGGGCCCAGATTGTAAAAAATCTTAGTAAACATTTATTAACAGTTTTTATTATATATATTTTTATATATAATTATAGTGGGTTTGGTTGTATTGAATGAATTAATCGTGTGGTGCCAGTGTTTTCATATTATCGAATTATTGAAATACAGTCACATAAATCGATTATGGTAATCAATAACTTATTTTATTTGTGACCTTATTTTATTTTTTTCTCTATTCCAGATAGAATTTAGGGCCGATGTTTTCTATTTTGTAATAGAAAAATATAACGCTTCTTTTAAAGTCATATCTCAACTCATTACATCTCCTCGTCTTTATAACTTATGTTACACATTATATACTTTTCAAACTAACAGATTATACGTGAAATATGTATGTATATAACGATTGACTTGCATCCCCCTATTCATTGCGCCCGGTGCCCCGCACCCCTGGATAAAGACTACCCTGGCGAGAACATTAAGATACTGGTCCAATTTTTATAATATTGTTACGTCGAGCGGGGGTACGCACTTGGGATTGGAAGGAAACATCAGTTTTTTTTAACTAAATGCTAAATTATTAAATTCACAGCTATACGAGTTCTTCTCCGCAGGGTTGCCCCCTACACGCACAACTAATGACCCATTGTCACGTGGATAAGATGTCTCACTCACAATATCGTCGGCGGTATTGCATACACCACCTGCTACTGCGGTGCTCACCTCCGAATTTACCACGCAGCTGGCTTGTGGATCTCCTTTTAAACAATACTAAACTCCTCCTTAACTCAACTGCCAAACTTTTCACTAAGCTCGTTACTGTCTTCTACTAAACTCTTCTTCTAACTCTCTCGTATCGCGCTTCGCCGTCTTTAACTGAATTCCCCGTAGGCGCACCTTACGCTGGTCATATACCCGGAAGATCTTCCGGAACCCATAATTTCGATCTTCTTTTCGTTATTTTGTATTTACTATCTGTCGTTTTATAAACATCCATCTATCTCTTCCTGAACCTTCTGTTTTAGAATTTCGATCTTCATTTCGTTATTCTTTGTTCATCATCTATACCTTTCTAAAATGTATCTGTCCTTGTCTTTTCCTTCCAGAATCTTCCACCTATTTCTAAAAGTCTTAAGACCGGCTCACGCTGCCATAAATGTGTACCCTCAATCGCCACAATATGTATTTATTATTATATACAAAACATAAGTGTAAAAAAACTATGAAGACTATTTTCTACTTGAAAGTTAGTATTAACTTTCAAAGGACTAAAAAATGTCGATGTAAAGTTCTACTAAACTACAACCTACACCTTTTAATATAATATTATAATAAGGCTCAGCGCCGTTGAAATTCCCACAGATATATTTCGCCACTGCCAAACATGATCCCACCTAATGACTCCACGCTGCATCCACTTCGCAATCGTGCATAATTTAAAACGGTATACATCACATCTCTTTGATATCAAAAGCACCTGTGAAATGCGCTAACTCACCACTCAAACTAACCCGATGCCAGTACTTTAGTTTAAAGTGAAATATGATAAGTTACAGCAAAGTTCCGGAACTGTTTTAATTGAATCTCTAAATTAGAGATTGAGCACTGCGTGTCATACCTACCCACAATTAAAAACATAAACTGAAGAAGAGATTATGTAATTTTTTTTCACTTCGAATGAAGGTATATTGTGTATAAAATTATATTGGAACTTTATTACAATTATATTGGACCTTAAAACAAACGTTGAATGTTAAAGTAGTCAAAAAAATTGAGCTTGGTTTTGAAAAAAGCAAGCGATGACGGAAATATGGGCGTATGGACTAGCATATATCAAGAAGTATAAAAAATAAAAATGCCGAAGAACGTAAGAGAGGTAATAAAAATCAATACTGAGTATTGAAGTAGAAGTAGTTAGCAGTAAAGAAAACAAAATTTAAAACGTCAAATCATTTAAAAAAATAAGTCAAAATTGATTTTCAAAAAGTTATATTTGTTAATTGATTGTACTTAGATTAAAATATAACCTAATAAAAAAATTAAAATAAAATAAATTAAATATAGATAAATAAATTTATTTATAAATATGAAAGTGTAACTAAAGGTTCCATAATGTCTCTAACCTAAGTAACGTTTAAGTCAAAATTGTATAGCAATTTAATCTGTATCAGCTTTTGGCAAAAATGCGGCACGTTCAATCGACAAGGTTATGCATGGAGGTCGGATAGAGCTGGCAGCCCTCCAGGCAGCATATGTAGGACGCAACTTCTGACATTACGCGTCCGCAGTGACCTAGTTTAGTAATTTTTCTGGCTTTCCACGGCACTTCAGGGTTGTTTTTAGTCGTAAGTTACTAAGCTATTACTAACACGCTCTCAGTGTATGAAATTAAAAGCTTGGGACCAACTTTGGATTTCATTTTCAGTTAAATAGTTCCTGTTAGAACTATTATATGGGAATATGTTGCCTAAATTGTTAAAAGTTCGAAGTGTAATTAAACCTAAGTAATTATCGTGAATTACGATAGGTATATATACATAATTATACTGTATATACTGAACATACATTTTTGATAACAAGGATGATATAGGGCAGGTGGCAGAATTCAGATTACAATTTCATATTCTTTCAAAACCGTTCAGACGAATGTGTGATGGGCCTTGTTAGAATCATCATCAGATTTGGTTCAGATTAGATATCTACGTTATATTACTTCATTAATTTATATTTAATAAATAAACTATAAATACATATGCTTACAAAATAAAATTCAAACAAAATATTTACCTAATACATAAAAGGTTAGCAATTAATAAAATAAGAACGAACAATCTTGCTTTATAAGAAATCTGCGATTTGATGGTAATTTTCATCAGTCATTGGCGGGCTCAGCTTCTAGCGGCAAACCGGAAATGGCTCTTCACCGTCAGGCTGTCACCCCTTCTTCACTGAACCTCCCTTAATGTCTTCGGGGCCTAATCTTGTCGAGTTTCTATATCTTCTTGTCCATTTCATATATATAGGTATATATTTTGCCATTGGTAGAAAATATGATATTATATATATCTCATATATGGAATTTATATTATTACGTAATGCGTGATTAGAATCCCAGGCTGTTTTAAAGATTTGCTGTTTTAAAGATGCTTACAAATGCATACATGTAATTTTCAGTTGTTATAAACACAACCAAATAAAACAAGTCCATATAGTCCACATTCCTCCAATAAACATGCATAGACTATAAATTAAAATAGGTACTCAAACTTGTAAAACTTTAATGCCTGCCAAAAACTTGCAGCAAAAATGAATAACAGAACGGTTTATAATTTCTTACTCGAAGGTCGGCTATAAAGGGATTAACGATTAACAAAAGATGATTACATAATATTTTCTTAAGATTTCACGACTTGTATACATAATAAAACGTAGTTTTATTAGATGACTAGCTGACCCGGCGAACTTCGTACCGCCATATTTTCTGAATTCCTAAAAGACTTTGTTTCATGACACAAAAACAAAATCACTATAATCGGTCCAGGTGATTAGGAGGATTCTAGAACCCGATCTCAGCACCACCTACCGGTTCTAATTGTAGATTTAAACCATCCCGGATCTACTCAAACACACACACAAAATTTCATCACAATCGATAAAGTCGTTCTCAAGTTATGCGCTTACCAACACATTTTGCGATTCATTTTTATATATAAGATTACATTTCAATACTTAGTAAATTAACGCTAGGATGACGATGATGATGTTGATTTAGGAAACAAGCGCAATCAAATGACAGTGATCAATTCAATCAAGCGTTTAAAACAATGACAGATAATTTAAACACCGAATATAATAAACACGTGGTCTTCCAAAAGGTACAAGTATTATAGGTTCTCAGAATATGCCAGACGAAGCAATATTAAATTTTAACCAATAGTTCACCATACCTCCTTTGACTTAGCAACGAATTTAATATAAACAACATAAATATTACAATACGAAAGAGTTTTATGTTTTAGCATGGAAGAAGATACATTACCATGGTTTTAGTCTTTTTTTAAATTTTAAATCTCTTTAACTACAAATCCGGTAACTAATTTTAACACAGAGACAACTCCTAAGAAATTTCAACAATTCTTAAAAACTTGTTACAGAAACTAATTTAAATTTAAGATTCCTAATCAAGTATCAGATTGAAAACAATGAAGTTTATAAAGTGACACGAATTTCTCGAGAAAGGAACTAAGATGCGATAAAATTTAAATTAACTTTAGGCTAACAAAGGTCGATGAGATAGCGAAGGTAAAGATAACTTCAAGCCTATGACTTGCAAGAGAGAGCGCTGAGCAGAAAGAGTGGAATATTCTGAGTTTGAAGACCAGGACTTATTTCGGGTCGTTTAGCCGCAGGAGTTAGTTACTCTCAGAAAAATCGGAAGGAGGAAAATTATTGCGGTATAGGCATGTAATGAGGAGGTGAAAGCTAGATGTTAAACATAACCCTGCAAAGCTTCTATATCCTGCAATGACTAGATGACGTCATAGGTCGTTCATCATTTTTGACGTTTTTTTTTAATATAGTTTTGAATTAATTAATTCATATCGGGTGAATAGTAATTTTAGTTACTTGATAGATAGTTGTGATCGTGTTTCTACAACAGCAAGTATAAATTCAAAGAAAATCATAACAAAATGGATAAAATTCCAATAAGCTATCTCAGACCTTACAAACAATGATACAGATTGAAACAGTAATAAAAATAAGTTCAAACATTTGGATCGCTCAAACAGTTTAGAGACCTCGGAAACATGTGCTCTTATGAAATCCAATTACAAATTCAAGCCATGAACGACCGTAAAGTTATAAATTTAACTAAAACAGTAATGGACACCATAATTATACTTTGGTACATTACGGATGAAATGTTATCATTATAAAAATTAGCATGTATCAATGAAACTTAGTTCGTATTTCCATGACGATGAGATTTGCTAGTTATTGCGACGCCGACTCTAAGAAAGCAAGAAATCTAAAATTCTCATTTTTTTAATCTCAGCAGATCCCAATTAATGTCATGTTTATTTTCTCATTTTTAAAACGTGTGGTTCAATAACTCACCTACGATATGTATATTTCAATATCGTGCATATTAAAAAATTCAGAAAATGTAGTGCAGTTAAGGATTCTTAAAGGTTCACAGAGCTCAATGGTCAAAAATGTGTCTCAATTTGAAAGGCAAGTACCCCCATTGTTTTCAGAAATATTTTACCCATATTTCTACTCAAAAACATCATGGTTTTTTTATTACAGCAACGTCAAGTCAGTGACAATATTAGAAGTAAATATAAATAATACAAAAGAGGTTCTAATGCCTAACATTATCTACTGCATTGAGTTAGCATCGATTTCTCTCGTATTTATGTCAGCAACCAATCCATTATAACTGAAGCTTGTGTTGTAGTTTGATTATAGCAGTTGCTTGGTTATCATGTCATTTATCTCATTTTATTGTCGGCAAAACTCCGCCTTGGGCGAGCACCACTCCGATTCTCAGTTATGTTTCCGGAAAATATATTCGCCGTGTAGCTATCATACGTACAGGAAAGTATAGATAAACGTGCTCTTGTTCAACTTACAAACCTTTTGTGTAATATGTAATATTTTACGTGATATATTTACTATATTCATAACTGTCAACATTAGATATTAGGAAACCAGTAGAACATAGCCGCGAGAAGGCATAAAACGCTAGTACGCCACGAGCCCTTCAGTCGCGTGCCGTTGAGTACCGGCAGTGATTAGAGCGCGCTAACAAAGCGTGAGGGCTCTTAACCTACATGCATCGTTTCACAGCAGCGCACCGGTGACACTCCTTACGTTCGCTGCGAGCCTGGTACAATCTACACGACTCTTATTAACAGCTAATCTCAGCCTATAGAAAAAAAACAGCGATATAACAAATGGCTTCATAATCAATGAACCAGGAAATTTAGTCGTTTGTTCAACAGTTTTCCTTATCGAAATTTTTCACGAAATTCAAAACAAAAAGGAAAAGGGAGACCGACATAATAAACGACAAGACATAAAACAGTAGGAGCATAATATAAACTCACAGACAATGTTGCGAAACGGGAGCTGCCAAGTTCTTAGATAAAACGAAGACGGCATATTTCAGTTTTATTTTAACAAAACTACAGAGTGCTTGTGGAAGGCTTTATGGCATCAAGGAGCGGTAATAAAATGGTATTTAATGAAATGGAGTTGCGCGAGGTATCAGACATTCGCACGCCGGCATACGTGACGCCCTGTCACTTCTGCAGAAATCTATTTCCTCGTCATGTGACGCTGAGTATATGATGGTAGTATTGATTGTACCGTCTCAATTGAGCCTGGCATGTCGTCAAGTAATAAAACTGTTATCTTCAGTCGTTTGCGGTGCTTCGTATCTGTTATAGAGACATGTTGTAATGCAGTAAAAGACGGTAAGTACTTTGAAGATGGAAAGGTAATTAAACACGAATACAGAAGGTGCGATACGATATAGCTTTACCATCCGTAATTTGTTGCCAAAGTTGTTTAATGTTCTCCTGACAACGTCAATTCATTAAACAGTTCCCAGAGATACTATGAAATATTTATTAGACTTTTGTAACAATTTATTTATACCGAAACGTCTCCTTCTTAAGTTAATGTTTATGGATATACCTATATCTATATAAGACAATAATCAAAATACGATTAATTAATTACACATTGCAATGTGTATTTTCTTCTATAATTATAATAATTATGTGTTTTTATCTATGCTCTACAAAATTTAATTTTATGTTATTTATCTATTTTTTTACTATGAACTGTATATTAAAATATATTTTTCTGAAAATAAAATTATATGTGGTAAAAAATTAAATATGGTAATGACTATTTCTATATATTCTGTTTATTCAAAAAGTGATACTATCTAGTAATTTTGTTTATATAGCTCAATTTCTTAATTAGCGTGCTGTTTCCTTTCCTTTGAGGATACAAAGTTATCGTTTTTCGTTACACAGAGACTATATTCACTTATATAAATATAAGTCTTTTTTGTAAAGCAATGTACATCCTTTGTATTAGTGTAAGTAATTGTTGGTAAACCAAATAAATAAATAATATCAGCCCATAAATGTCCCACTGCTGGGCTCGAGCCTCCCTTACAGGGGGAACGGACAGTTTACCCGCCACGCTTGTCCAAGGCGGCTTGGCAGGTTTGACACTTCGGTTATCTCGATGTGCAGGTTGCATCACGATGTTTTCTTTCACCGTTATTAGCACGTGACAATTGTAAAAATATGCACATTAGGTCAGAAAACTGCCTAAGTGGTGCAAGCGTTGCGGCCAGGATCGAACCCTCGCCCTTTGAGAGTGGGACGAGTCCGCTAACCATTACGCTACCACGACTTTTTCACGCATATTCACTTATTTCTGTTTTAGAAATATAAAAAAAATCTGGTTCAAATCCGGTGAGAATTTTCGAATATCCTGAGATTATTGGTCTGTATTGCATATTTGTAACTATTTTGCAAAAGCAGATCATAATCAAGGCCATAAAAATATATTGATGTTATATTTAAATTTTAATCGCTGCTCTACTTTGACAGTTAAATCTAGAAAATGTACTTTTTTTAAAATATATATAACAACACTACCTATCAGATAACGGGTTTTAAAGCACCCTTTGTATTGTTTAGATACTATGGTATTTTATCTTAGTATATTAAAAGTTATTATGCATTAAACTGTATCAATACTAAAAAGACATATCGGCTGTGTTTTTATTCGATAAAAACAATGATAAAATATTATGTATACAGTAGGTATAAGTATATACAACTAAATTATTGCGCATTCAATAGATTTACTACTAACAATTAGTGACAGTCAATTTATTGCTTACGTGCAATTTAGAAATTATAAAATAAGTGTTTATGAACGTGGACAGTACATTAAACTTGAACAGCACTTTACCCATTAAAGTTTTACAATCCCATTGCTGAGACCAGACGGTGAATGCACCCATCTCATCATTCTCATTGAAGATTAAAACCCAGACTTAGGCACTATTAAGCCGTATTTCACCACATCAATGTACATTGTGTTAAAAAACCAATTTATTTACGAGATTTTCCAAAAACTACAACATTTTTTACGATAAAAGAAAACTTAACTTCGTTATAATGTATTTTTTTTCACCTTCTCCTCCATGTGTTAAGATACAGATTTTTAATTATCTTTGCCTTTTTTTATTTCTTTATTTTTGTAATACAACAAAAGGAAAGGTGTTCTTTTTATTATATTTCTTATTTCTTATTTTCCACAAAACTTATGTTCTATTTATTAACTTATTGCCTAATCATCTAATTATACACTTTTCATTTTATTTTAATACTTTCTGAATACATATTTGTTTTATTATCTAGTATGTTAATTGTTTTTAGTGATAAGATCTCCTATTGTCTTTTATTCTTAAACTTCTTAAATTGTATCTTAATATTATGCAATAAAGTATATTCTATTCTATGTTATTTATAATTGCCTTATTTCTATTTATTTATACATTTTTGTTTATAATGTAATTTGCCCATAGTCCCTCGTGACTATAAGTAGAATAGTGAGGTCACTGTCTTCTGTGAATGAGGTTCCCAGAAGGCTGGCTTCATTGCATGATTACAGCTGTTAAATAGGGCCGGCCGGATCGGTGTGATACTACGCTCTCACAGTATATCGTCGTAAAACTGCTAGCTTGAGGTAATCGTGTTTTGTGCGATAAGTGTAATCTTCCCTATCCCATATTCCCACTATCCTGTTGCTCCTGTCGGACCCCTCTATCTCATCCCCCTATTCCATTCTCAGTATCCCATTGTAAAGGCTGGTAAAGCGTTGTCTTCGCCCCTGGTGTTGCAAATGTCTATAGTCGACGGTAACCATATTTCATTAGATTGCTCGTCTGTCTCTTTTCCACCTTCGCAATAAGTAAAATTGAATTGGACAATCCCGTAAAAATGTATGAACATGAATAAAAATCACTGAACAACCCAACACACCATCCAATCCAATCCATTTTTACGGGACGCGATTTGACAAATATACAACAATGAAAGCGGGTGACATAAGCCCGGATGCCATTGTAAGTAATGCACGTCCTTTTTAACCGACTTTGAAAAAAGGCGGAGGTTCTCAATTCGTCGGGATATTTTTATTTTTTTTTGCTTTTTTTTATGTATGTTCGCCGATTACTCCGTGATTTATGATCCAATTTACGTGATTCTTTTTTGTTCGACGCGGAATAGCTTCCAATTGGTCCCCTAAAATTTTTACATAGTTTGGCCCAGTAGTTTTCATTTTATGTACATTTTTTATGAAAAAAAATCCTTTTCGTTCCATATGTACACCGATTACTCTGAGATTTATGATTCGATTTACGTGATTCTTTTTTTGTTCGACGCGGAATAGCTGCCATGTGGTCCCCTAAAAATTTGACATAGTTTGGCCCAGTAGTTTTCATTTTACGAACATTTTTTTGTTCCCGTTTTTTGGGACCTATATTTTTTAAGAAGCGCGGCACTATTCGTAGGTCCACCCATACATAGCTAGACACTAAAAAGTAACAAATAAAAATAAAAACTTCGTTTGAAAAAACCGACTTCAAAAACTGAAAAACTAAAATGTATAAAATAACTTATTTCTAAAGCTATTATTATTAAAATATATTATCTAAAACATATTAAAGTCGGTGCAAAGTAAAACATAAAAATTACTATATTTTGAAAATTACTAAGCACCGACTTTAAGATGTTTTAGATAATATATATTAATAATAATAGCTTTAGAAATAAGTTATTTTATACATTTTAGTTTTTCAGTTTTTGAAGTCGGTTTTTTTAAACGAAGTTTTTATTTTTAGCTGATGTATTATTTGATTTTACGCTCAGCTGCACGCTTAACTTTATCCTATGAGACTACATATTCAAATTTTAATGCAGAATTTACTAAACTTGGAACATGATATCCCTGCTTCACGTGTGCTAGTGTTAGTTTAGTGACTATAACCAAAAGCAACTTAATATTTTCTTAGGTTTTCGCGACTCGCATACATAATAAAACTACGTTTTAACGGTTTTAAGCGCGGTAATTTATTTGATTTTTGTTATTCCGACGTTTCGGCCACTGTTCGGTGGCCGTGACGGAAGACAAAGATGTCAAGTCTCAACGAGTATTGTTAAAGTTTTATGTACTTCTGCCGCCAACTTGTTCATTTTAATTATTTAGTAAATTTTGTTTATGGTTACTATTTACTCTATGGGGGCGTAATCTAATTTACGATTTAAGATATTTAAACATATTTTAAACTAATGCAAATTTTAAAGTAGTTTATTAGAATATATACGGAAAGAGCTTGGTGGTGCGGCGGTGCGAGAAGGCTTATTATAATAGTAACCCTTGTCGCACATATTAATAGTTGCCACTGGCCAGATGTACAAATCTAACATCTAACTTTTTTAAATATGAATGACAATAGATCTCTGTATTAATAATGTTGATGATACACGAAATACTTTTACGATCCGTTAAGGGAAGAGCAGTAACAAAACGCACTCATCTATTTTTCAGAGTAACCATTACGCAAAGGTCGTAACACTTCATTCTGGACCATAAAGCCAGAGTCGGGTGCGACTATTAAACTGCCGGACACAATATTAAGTTTGGAACAAATAAAAGATTTACTGCTAAGCTAGTAGTGCAACAGAGTCTATTTGTTATATTACATAATGTAAGAGCGAACTGCATTAGCCGCACATGTCTGAGACGTCTTATGCGTGGAAGGTTGTGTACACACCAAATCCACGAGCTTCTAATGGCTTATTTGTATATACGAGTATATCTTACTATTTATGTTCGTTCACTTGCTTTACCATCGATTTAATTTTAACTTTACTTGTATGGAGCTCATGTAAAATTCTTAGCGATAGTAAAGCTAAACAGTCGGTGAGGTTAGGACCGGGCCATAAGATGCTAATTGGTTGATTGATTCACGTCGGTTGTAGTAAATTCTTCTCGTCGTCAACTAAATTTGACAATGTGCATTTGGTCTGGTCTGAGACATAGAGGCCCACTACGTACACGCGGTCAATCGCCTCCACCATCAATAATAACATATTAAGACAAATACAAAATTAATTCCAAGGTAAATTTAATACAATACAAGCAAACTCAACGAGGTGTCACATATTATACAGACCCTATTTCTCCTATTTATGTAAAAGGTAAAGGCGTTGTCGGGACCAGTCTGGGACATATTTAATGAAGACCCCAAAATGGGATAATGTATGTAAATATATACGGGCACTCGATTTATGGCAGTAATTGGTGGCCTGTCCCGATTCTGGCACGTACTTGATGGAATTTATTTATGATTTACCTTGAAAGGTATCTGTATAGAATGGTTTTAAACTAACCAAGCCATATTTGTAGAGTTATCAACATATCAACTTACTCTAGGCCCCTGTAATCAATTGCTGGAAAAATTATATTAATACCCAACCCATTCGAAAAATATCTAACTTTTTAATGAAATGAAATATTATATTTTAAAGAAAGATCTGGTTACTGTAAAACTGGTAAAAACATTTTGGATAAGCCGGTATGTATGAAGAGATTAGTTAAAGTAAACGAAGCGAAACTTGTGTAAATCAAGAGTGTAGCAAGTGGAAACCCATCGTCTCTACTTACCTCTATGAGAAGCAAGCTTAATAATTGATAATAATATGTTCAGAAGTCTATGTTCATTGATAAATAGATAACGCTTAATAGCTCAAACAAATTATTAAATTCATATTCCAGTTTTTATTATAATTACACTATAGTTTTACTGGAAAACATTTTCTGAAGTATAAAATATACATCAAGTCTACTTCCGACAGCCTCTGTAGTTGAGCGGACTAAGCCCTTGACGGCTTACCTTCACCGCAACGCAGAGGCTCCAGGTTCGATTCCTGGTATGGTAAATTTCCGAATTTTATCCGTTGTTTATTATGATCTGGGTGTCTGGGATCAGCCCCAGAGTAATCCGTTGTATATATTACCTATAACACAAGCATAACTTGCTTCATTTGGGCATATAAATTATGTGTGTTTGTCTACCGATTATTGTATATTATTGACTTTTTACTATTTTATGTGCACCGCGTTGCAACGTGGTATCACAATTTGAGAAAAAGAAGTGGCAAAAATTCCTCAGCTTTAGCTGAAAATTCTTTTACTTCATATTTATCTACCTTAAATTCTTAAAATTAAATTAACTTATACAGTTCATCTTCCTCCAAAAAAACATCGAATTTCACAATAAAATGATAATTCCCAAGGCCATGAAGAAGCAACAAACATCCAATCAGTCGCTTTCACATTTGATTTATTAGTATAGAAATATCTGGTAGTCTGCAAAGTAAATAAACATAAATTAAAGCAAACACACCTAAGCTCCAACATAAATCGGCCGAATAGAGAAGGGCAGCGGGGTTCCAATCAGATAACGACGCTGATTGCAATTTGATTTAGTCCCGTAATCACTAAAACAATCAAACTAATGCGGATAACAATCGACCTATATGTGACACGAAGTAGAAAATGAATTATTACTCACTACTATTACTATAAACTTATTAACACAAAACAATCTAGAAGTGTCAGCAGCACGTTCCTGTTTCCATATGATGCTTATTTTTGTGAATTGTAACTACCGCACCAAAAGTCGCTACTATAGCGACATATTTTGTCTATACTACGAATACAACGTCATTTAGCAGGACAAAAAGTATCCTCACCCAGAATAAGCTAGTTCTGTATTAAATTTAAATCCATTTAGTCGATTTCACAGACAGATAGCAGACAGAGAAAAAAAATATGATTTTTCGAAATATACAGTATCTACATATTCGGGTCCGCTAAGTTTTTTTCTCTTTTTTATTTCTTGACAAAGGTCTAAACATTAATTTACATGTCCCTAACTTCGAGAATTGGGTTGTTGAATCATTTTTTGTTTTAAGAATGAGAAGATCGTATACAAGTTTCATAACGTTTTTCGATATAATCAAAAAGTTATATCAAATTGAAAATAGTTCTTTAAACCCGAAAACACGCCGGCTATTCCCGAACAAACCCGAGCACGCGTATTACGGCACTATAGTAATATCTCATACTAACTCACCGTAGCTTCGTAGCACACGGCTGGGGTAGCTAAATACTATTATGATATTTTCATTAATTACAAAAAATATATAATTAACAAAGCACCCTGTTAGAAGTCGACACCTCTACATTACCAGTGAATTAACTGTATTTGGCTAAACTAAACCACAGAGAGTAAAAAATTTAAAACCATAATCCTGTATAGACATGTTGCAAGTTTGCTTTGGTACAAACAATCGATTTCTGCTACCGAATTGTTCGTCAGAGCGTGGCCGACCACAATACCTCGTTTCCTGCCGTCCACAACACACACGTTATTGATCCTATTTCCTCATCGGCCTTGTTCTCGACAGTCGAGGTTTATAGAACTTAATTACAAAGTTAGAAGAGAAACTTGATATCTAACGCTGACAGTTGATTCTATACGGACTTTTAAAGAGCCTATGGACAAGAGCTTTAAGAAGACTCTTGGTTAGAATTGCCAAATGTTCGGTTTTCTTTTTGTTAGTCCTGTCAAGAAAATCTTAGTAAACCGGATAAAAGATTTTAAAGCAAATTCGTTAATTATCTGGCAAACTCTCGTGTGTCACCGTAAATATTGTAAAAAGTAAAGTGTGCGTTATTAATGAATGAAAATTGCTAAAAACCGAGTCAGAGGGATGTAAGAAGAGAAATAGAACCAATTCCGATTATTTAAAATTTTTTGTTTCTCTGTTTGTCTGTCTGTTTGTACCGGCTAATCTCCGAAACGATTGGACCGATTTAAATGAAATTTTGTACGGTGGTAGCTTATATCCCTGGTCAACATATAGGATACTTTTGATCCCGAAAAATTAAAGAGTTTCCGTGGGATAGTTAAAAAACCGCACTACGCAGTCGAAGTCGCGGGCATCAGCTAGTATTTAATATATGTGCGAGTTGCACTGAATTCGATCACGCCAACTCGAACGATATTAAAAGCATCGAGTATCAAATTTATGAAAAAGTAGATAGCTCCTAATTTAGTATACGATGCAAATTTAGTAACTAATAAGTTAGTTTTAAAGTCAAATATATATGTTGATAAAAAATGTATGTGTGTATGCAGTTCACACGCAGCAGAAGTGAAATTTCAGAAAAATAGCCTACGAGAGAATGAGATAAATATAAAGTACTAGCTGTCCCGGCAGATGTTGTCCTGCCCGGAAAAGCTTCAATCGATATGCCGACAGCAGCGCCATCTACCGGGTCCAATTGTGAACCAACTCAGAAACCTTCTCAGGCTCATGCACAACAACTTTGCTAAAAATCATCACATAATCAAATGTATACTTTACGATTCTATAGAGGACATACAAACATTCATTTTTATATACAAGAGAAGATCAGGATAGTTTTAAGGAAATTCATTTACATAAATCGATTATGGTAATCGATAACTTATTTAGTTTATGAGACTTAAGATTTCTCGTCTTACAGGTTTTCGATTTTGTAATAGAAAAATATAATGTTTTTTTAAGCTATATCTCAAATAATTACATTTCTTTAGTCCAAAAGTCCCCATCTTCTTTGAGTTATTTCACAAAGCCGATTTTGGTTTAGCAACCACCTTTGCAGTTAGAAATACTCAGTATAACAACAAAGGCATAAATCAGGTAACCGATATGAACCAAAGGTACTTCGAAGCAAGTGCTCCTAACCATACTGCAGTTACACGATTAAACAAGCGTTGGAAACGACCACAATGCGTTGTTTGTAGTTTCCTACCGCCCCCATGGACTATGACCGAGCTACATGACAGTAATCCGATTTCCAATACATCGCCCTTTTCGACAATACGTAGGACGTAGAGGATTATATTTATATAACCCATTGTCCAACGTGAACAGACTTAAATCCTAGCTGTATTTACATTCACTAAGAATATAATATTGTTTTTTTTTATGAACATGTTAATAAACATGATGTTGATGTTGATGATGTTCTAGATTTACAATATGTCGTTCAATAAGAATCTTTGAACGACATTTTGTAAATCGAGAACCAATTAAGCAAATTATGTTAAATATAAGTAGATATAAGAAAACATTGTCTTGCACAAGAATTAAATTTATGTTTGAAAACAACATTTTATAAAAGAAAATAAGTATGATTGTATACTTTTGAGATAATATAGGTAAAAAAGTCCAAAATATATAATTTTAAAAAACTATTAAGAAAAGTCAGAGTGGCGAACTTATGATAATACTAATAATCTAGACTGACTACAAAAACTAGTTAAAATATTAGGGTCAATTTTTCAATCCACAAATATAAATTATTCATGGAATAAAATATAACATAGAAAAATTAAAATGTCAGTTGCATGTGTTAAACAGTTGAATGCTTTCACTGATAACTTTATCTGACTGTCGAAAAATTAGTCCTTATAAATTTCAAGTTCTCTATTTTCTTCAAACTATACTAATTAAATTGAAGTGTTGGTCTGTCTGTTTTTAAAATAAATGCCAATCATTACGCAAATACCGCTATTCCTAAGATGTCTAATTATAATAAATGATAGTTCAGATTAGAACATAGGGGCGCTTTTTACAATATTTGTTTGTCAGTCTATCTGAAATCTATCTCGAATAATTTCAAAAACGCCTCTAAGAATTTCAAAGAAAATGTTAGGGGTTAAAAACTGTTTTAATTTTAACTTAAGTTTTATCTTGCAGGGTTCAGAAATTGAAAGAGCAAGTCCCACGCGAAAGATGTTGCGGTTACATCTGGTTTATTTATACATTTTATGTGCCTTTAAATTTGTAATGTGTTTTGGTCTCTGTTGTTGAAGCAGATATCAAAAACATTTCATTGAAAAGTCAAGAAAGATCATTGTCCTTCTTATGCATATCTTGATATCCTATTTGTTGTAAAGGTAAAAGAAAAAACTAAAAGAAAATTACGTTCTCCCAAGTGAGCTACAATTTCATTTTCTGAACATTAATGTATATTCTAATGCCTTTGTAAATAGATTTGGAGAGCTTTTACTTAAATATTCCATTAGTTTTTGTATATTTATTTTATTTTACTTAGAAGCCAAAGGACGAGATATTTATAGAAGGTACGGTTAAAGGTTTTTAACCGCTTTCAAAAGGTATGAGGTTCTCAATTCGTTGTGTATTTTTTGTATGTTCGTTACTGGAATTCTCCGTCAACTGTGAACCGATTTTCAATTTTTTTTCTTTTAATCAAATATTCAAGAATTAGTCTCATCGTTACCATGTCGGGATCTGATGAGTGGATTCCAAGGAATTAGAAGGTCACGAAAATTGTTAACCAATTTTTTTAAATGGTTTCCTGTAATCGTAAGTCTATACTCCCGAGGTAGTCCCATGGTCACCAAATCAGGATCTGATGAGTGGATCGGATACCAAGGCATAAACCTTTTTAAAGAATGCCGTACACCTAAATTCTTGGAAAAATCTTGTATCAGAAGGCCGACATCTATTTTGTTCAAAGATTAAGCGTTGTTATACAACTTGGCAACGCCGCCAGCCTTTTGGGAACGTTCCCGGTAAGTGACAATGGTTTGAGACCAATGTCTTATCTTTAGGTATTTTACACTTTTTTATTTAGTTTTACTTTATGTAAAGTATACCTTGTATTTTATTTTTAAGTTTGTATTTATTGTACTTTTATGTATTTTTCATCAATAGAATATTTATTTTTTATTTTTTATTGCAGGAGTTCAGCAGACAGACGGCCCACTTGATAGAAAGCGGCTACCATCGCCTATGGACATTTGCAACACAAAAGATACTAACTGCAAATGCGCTGCTGCTCTCTTAAGAGAGACTGGAACCTAGTAACTAATGCCGGAACACAATTTAAGGTTGTTATGGCGGCATACTCTACACCAGGGGTAGCCATCTAGTCGGGCAAATATGTGCTTAGTACGAAAAAAAACAGAAGTATTCATGTATTTTAAGCTTTAATAACGTACAAGTTAATGCGTGACTTGCATTTCGTAGACCCACCCTACTGCCTCCCTACCAATTTCTATGCAAACTGAGTGGGATCAATGAAAATCGTATAACTTGAAACGAATTACAAGAGTAAAATATGCTATAAACTCGCACACAATATCGTGAAATTATTTGACATACTCGTATAGCTGGAATGTCTCAGATGCCTTAATATAATACTTTATACGTAATTTAAAGCAGTAAGCAAATACATGGGGTGTTTCAGGCCCAACCGCAGAAGCTCTGAATTATTCCAACACAATTTTCCTTCAGGAGTTTACCTCGAAATTTATTTTTGTTGAGGTTTAGAATGTAAGGAATAATATCTGTTGTGGTATCTTACGTAATATGGTTACGTTTTTACATTGTTATTAAGTAAACTATGTATGAATGAATGTTCACTCCGATATTTTTGATTGTAGTTTGTTTGTGTAGTTAATTTGATTGTGAATAAACTGTAACATAAATTTTCATTGTAAAAATAAATGAAGTCTTAACTATTAATTTTACATAAAATTAATTCAAGTTATAGATATATTAATTTTTACGAAAATTGCGCGGACGGAGGAGTATGAAATTTCGCACACTTATAGTTTATATTAGAGAAGGAGTGCAGAATGCTATTTTTTTTATTAATGCATAAAAAATACATTAAATCAATAAAAAAACATTACACACACTACCATGTATTTGACACACACACGCATATATACTCACTTTGTTCATTATTAAAGTCAAATGAACAATGTCTTGTCTTGTGTGTTACATTATCGACATTATACAAAATTAAGTGTGGCAAAGGCGATGAAAAAGATATAAGTCTCAACGGCTTCATTGTAATATCTTTAGAGATTCAAATAAAGCTTGAACAAGATGCTAGAAAGTCCTGAAAGCCGTACAACTTAACCCAATTTAGCCCTAAGTGGCTTGCACCTCAAAATTCCTTTTTGAGTGGGCCTTATAAAACCGTACAAGATTAGTTTATCCGCTAGAGGGCGTGTGTTTAGGCTCATGAAATAGCAACTGGAGCAGAAGTGCCCATTTGCCGGTCCATTGGGCATTTTGTGAGCCCCCGACGTAGTTGAGGCCCACATGTGTGTTACAATGCTCTTATAATGAAGTTTCAACGTAGATATGTCTGTAACTAGAACCTTTCGCCAGTAGTTTGAGTGCCTTTTCAAGGCTTCTTCTTTAAGGTTATGATGAGATCATTTATACAGTTTCGTTCTGCATAATAATTTATTACAATTATGGTCTAGAGAATGTTATTTTCTCAAAGGAGAACAGTATTATACTTCAATTAATTCAACACTTTTTATATCGTAGAGTGTTCCCTATATTGATAATAAGTAAAGTCGCATGAAACTCTTGTAATGCATATTTGTTTGGCGAACACAATAAATACAACAAAGTATTTAATTACAAAGATGTATTATTACAAGCAAAATCTTTTTCTTGATTAGATGGATTAGAAGAATTTATCTTTTGTATAACTTATCTGTTTCATTGGTAATGTTGAAAATAATAAATACAAAGATACAATCCTCTGACGTGACTGGAATATTCGAGTACTTATTTACTATCATTTAATTGTGAAAATATTACCCAGAATATTTTCACACTAAAACGAATCCAATCTAATGACAGATTTATCTTGCATGTTGCTTCATTTTAGATTTAAGCATATTTATTATGCTTTCATATTATGATAACACACATATTTGTAAACACAGTAAAGAAAATTTACCCGTGTAGAAATTAAGAATTATACTATAATATAGAAAAGGTTAAATACCGAAATTTTTTAAACCACTTATGCTTCTTTCAAAAGTTCATGAAGAAATTCTCTTTTACCGAGACTTTAAAAAGGTATTTTTACAGAAGTACAAGAAATAGACATTCATATTCAAATAGTGCTGCAGTCCATTCTAAAAATAGATGAATTCCTTGTGTTTGCAGTTTTCTATGAGGAAACTTCCCTCTCCGACATTCTTGTCAAACAAAAGACTGTTACGTAGAAACTACAGCGAAAAGCTTCAAGGCGCCGACTTATGGCCACGAAATTCGCTGCATTTACCTATATTTATATAAAGAGGAAAAGTCGACGCATATTGGTGGACTTTATGACCTAGTAGTTTAAGCCGTGATCCTCTCAGTTCAAACCCAGAGGTCCACATTTCAATTATTCGCAAGATAAATTTCTTGAACAAACTCTACCTTATATTAGGGCATAATTACAATGTAAAAATGTATGCTTGTTTTACAATGTTTTGGAGAATAAAAGTAAATCGCCTTTACACATTTAAAAGCTTGTTACATTGATAAGCTATACCGATTCACAAATACATTGTAACAGGAGCATAAACGGAACTCGCACTTGAAGCGGATAGAACAAACGCAACTGGGATTATTTAACCCGTTGATGATTTGACAAAATAATCGGATTCATTCTCAAAGAGCACTCATTATATTTATAGCAATTCAAAGTTCACCAAAAAATATAATTGATTATTATAATGAAGATGTTTTTTTACAATTTTAATCCCATTCCTTAAATTACCTCTACCTCTGATGCAGTAAAACGATATATATCACAAAATCACAACCTCACGTACGACCGCAATACGCTTAGTTTGTGGCCGCAATCTCGCTTAAAGCTTAGTACTGCAACGCCATCTTACGGGAATAGGGATTAATTCTCAAAGAGGTTTTCCTTCTCGAAACGAGGCTACACGTGGATGCAAAACCCCTTTGCTAGCGGAAATTCACTTAATTTTCTATCACAAGTACGTAAACTACACTATAGATAAAAGGGATCTTATTGAATCCAATTAAGAGTAGGGTTAATGGGAAGGTTGCGTAGATGTTTGCTCCGATAAGACACGTCTTAGAGCGGTTAAATTTTACTTGCTCTGTTACTTTGTTCAGATGGGATTTGAGTTAAAAGGCTTAACCTTAAAATAAGTTTTAACATTGGTAAATAACATAAACTAATAACTATTGCTGAACAAAATAATGAAAAAACATCAAGTACGTATATGCATAGTGTGGACTTAGGGACGATGGTTATATGGAATTTCGATTTATTTTAGAGGAAAACTCCAAATAATAATAATATATCGCCCATATATTACATTTTCACCAATTGACATTACAAAGTCAAAGTAATATATTTTGTGTAGACAGGTTTGAATATGATGTCCATAATTATAAAAATCACTGTATCCTGCCACATATGTAGGTATCTTACAAAATAATTGAATTTAAAACTACTAATTTCTAGATAAAAATTGATATACAATTTATAATAATAATGATTAACAATAATTAGGATTTCTCATGTCACAAAATCAGACTCCTGTATCAGTGTTTAGGTCAGAAAGATACTACTGTATTGTGTAATATGCTTTATTTATAAAGCGATGAACTATAACCTCCCACGAGTCGATACTTGGTTGAAATTAATAATTAAAAAATTTGAACCTTTTGTTCAACATTGTTCTAGCTAGCGAAAGCAAGTTCATGTAGCAGGTTCATACAAGACTATTTTACGCTTAACGAGAGGTCGTTTTCTTATGTCCTCAGTCGCATGCATTAGGAATTCATATTCTACTAAACTACCCTACTAATTATGATGGCACTGTGAAAAAATCTACAAGACCTTCATGACGCGACGCAAGAAATTTCCAACGCCTACAAAGACTATATTCAAATTCTCAACAATAATTCTTGAGCCTCGGCCTACCAGGCAATACATTAACCTCGGCCGGAAGATCTTCGCTTTACAACCGAGAATCATTCCACTAGTATATACCCAAAAAGTTCCTATAAATTTTGACTTGTGTATAACTAGAATTAAAGCTTTTTTATCACAAGGCTCCCGGACATTTCTAATTCGCATCCCACGAAATTAGCCTATAAGGATAAAAAAGTATCCTATTAAGTTCCCAGTTATTAAAACTTCATGACAATCGTTTGATTTCATTTTGACTACAAGTATTTTAAATTTGTATGCCGCAGACTATTCCATCATAGTACAAAATAAATTTCATAATTGTAACAGCAAAGCCAACCGTACAACCGAAATGAGAAGTGCAAACGTTACTAAAGCAAAAACAGAAACCCAAATCGGATCAGAACCTCCAAAAACAATAGAGAAGACAGCTTAGTTGAAAAACCGGTGATTAATCAACCGGGAGCGAAAATGTTATCAGTGCTCGCACACGTTGCAAACAAAAGGTCGTTCGAAAAGCCGTCGTTTGGAAACAATACCCAACAGTACAGTGCTAAGTCCCCTCAAAAAGAGAGTAAAACGGTAATAAAACTGTGGTAATGCGACCGCGGTTCGTGGGAATTCATTTAAACCCAAGGGATTTTGTGAAGGCGTTAAGCAGAAAATGCTATTTCCATTTTCAAAGTTCAGTTTTGTAAGTTATACGGTCATGGTGAGAAAACATTAAATCAACTTATTGATGGAGGTTTTGTTGGAGACAGGGTGCATTATTTCCAAAAAAGTATAAGGTATGAATTGTGTTTAAGTGTAAAATCACAATAGCTTAATGAAATATGACTTTTAAGATTACCACAGGACCTAAGGATCACACCTCATGCATTTTTGTTTGAAAATTATTCTCAAGACATAATTTATTTACAATACAGTAATCTGCTGCAAAGAAGAAAACGGTCTTAATATTATTATTGCTAGTGAATTGACAATAGTTATATTGTATTCTACCTTTCACCTACGTCTAAGCCTAGGTCATCATCTTGTATGAGTAAGGTGCCCAGAAAGCTAGTTACTCCGTTGCATGTACCTAGGTACCCCTACATTGATCCGTTGTCTGAATTAGATACCAGGGGCCTAACTCTGCTATTACTATATCATCAAAATCGCCGTACACTATTGTGTCAATCGTAGGTTTGCCTGGTTTCGATATTCTGTTAATTCCAATGGCGCGCCTGTGGCACGCTACTTTTACCTTTATAAATATTTATAAGCGAAAACTCACGGAATAAATGTTTAAAATTGTAGCTTGCCAATATTAATTTCGGATAGCGCCATCTCTGCTAATGATTATAGTAATTTTTTTCTACTATTATTCCACCGCGACTAATTCGAGGAGATATTGTAGATTTAGTAGAATACGAATTTTTGACACTATCGCAATAGAATCGTACTTTGTATAACTTCGATTACGCGTTTGATTAATTTATATATTTATTTTTCGAACATCTCCGTCCTAGATACCTAAGAAACCACCTTCTCGTCTCGAACAAAAGTTAAATGAAATTGCCTGAATACCTCTTCACTTATTCCATTGAGAATCAACTCACGTTCGTTTCGCCTCATTGAATATGTCCCGTCATTGTCTCGTATTGATTTTATTTCTCACTAAGTTCATATTATATTCATTTGATGCGGTTCAATCAAAAGGTTGAGGATTGGTCGGAGGCAGCTGCGCCTTGAGGCGGAGTACGCGGCCAAGCTATATCATGTTTTGCGGTATTTTTTATCATAAATGAACATGTCTTGAAACCACTATAATTTTATATTTTAAAGATTACTTTTTTGCATCAGATTAAACCAGCCAAGTGCGTAACCGCTCCATATATAAGAAAAGGGAGATGATAACCTTAATTTTTTTTTTATCATTTGAGGGAACCCTAAAACGGCATTTCATCGAAAATACTCTATACTTCAATAATTAGTTAATTAGTTAACGAGTTTTATTTAAAAATAACCTTGTGAACCTTATTCTACTGATTTCTACTTTATTCGCTGTTTTACTGCATCGTTGCGTAGTGGTATACATAACGCATCTTCTTGCTAAATTTTATACATAATTATGGACCTTGAATGTTAAAAAAAATGAAACATAATTAGACAAATGGTCGGACAAACATATCGATTATCTAGAAATAAAAAAGATGTATTTAGAACTAATATAACAAACTAATACCATACACAATAAACCTACGTTCTAACGGGTTTAGGTGCAGTATTTTACTTGACTTTTATTCATTACATATTTAGTAATTGACACTTGACATTATTTCTATAAAAAAATTGTCTTCCGTGATCACGGCTATTGAAAACTGACCAAACGTCAGAATAAAAATCTAATAAAACACCGCGTTTAAAACCGTTAGAAAGTAGTTTTATTATATGTACTAGTCGCGAAAATGAAATACGATAAAATGTAAAATACACTTAAACTTAAAAGAAACATGAAAGTAAATTCAAAATTGATCCTATCTCAGCAGATTACCTGCTGGTTGAGTCAACCAGTGATAGTCTTCCACTAGGGCTATTAGACATACACGGAGTTAAAAATAATTTTGTTTGTCGAAATAGCTCCGGACATGTAAAAGTCAAAACATACTGCAAATGCATCATCCGCAAGATTAAGACTGGACTAAACAGCACCACGAATGGCGGCTAAAAATACATCGTATGTGAAAGATTCCAGTCGCGGTCACCGACCGAATATTCCTTTTTTTATTATAACGTGCAGGGTGTGGCGCCGGCCTTCAGGTTCGGACCTATAGTTATGCAATAGTTACGTCATATAGGTCAAAAATGCGTCTTTTTCAACCTTGAAATCTAGTAAAATATAAAATATTATTTAGCATTCTACTTTTAAATTAAAGGCCTAATAGCAGAATATAAAATAACTACCCTTTAAAGGTTTTAGTTACTTTTTTTTAATAATTAAATAATTATTATAGTACTCTAGCTGGGCCCGCGGTTTCACCCGCGTGGTGACGGAACTTCGTTATATACTGGATAATTCACACTATATATCTATAAGTTATAGCCTATGTATTATTCTGATGTGTAAGCTATATTTTTGTAAAGTTTCATCAAAAGCCATTAAGTAGTTTTTGCGTTAAAGAGTAACAAACATACACCCATATATCCATACATTCTTAGAAACTTTCGCGTTTATAATATTTATAGAGAAGAGATATTAATAGAGATACCTAATGGACGTATATTAGAATTTATATCGATGCTATATATATAGGGTACATTTTTCAAGAGGGCCTCCATGATTAATTGTGAAACTTAAATTAAAATAAAGTAAAAAATACTACTTATAAAAGGTAGCGAAAAGCACGTAAAGAAGCCATGTGGCTGATTTTTGAAAAATCAATTACTCTGCTCAGGTGTCTAATCGACTGATGTTGAAAAATAAAAATATATAAAGTGTATTATTTATTACACTAACCGATAGTTTAGTTTACAAGAATCAATTTCTGTGAAGAAATGTCAAACATAAAACTAAGGGAAAGGATTGATTCTTAACAAAAATTTCTATCCCTCATTTGCACATACTCACATACTCGTTGTAATTTTACTAATTTTATAGTAATTTATTTTTCTTTGTAAATAAAAAGATTTATATCTTTAAAACTCTAAGCATGTCGTATTAAAAAACAATTCATTATAAAACCGTAAATTGAATACAATATAACCTTGATGACAGCTAAAATCATATATTCCCCTAAAGGAATGTAACTTTGTATAATATTAATAGCACACGCCAATATATCGAAGCGATCGAGTGGTGGTAATAACGTGGATTTGAGTAGTTCGATGAGTCAACAATTTTCTCTAGGGACCGCCTGCCGTCTACACAAATTCGAAGTCTTCGTCCAATGTCATGGCGATCGATATGTAATGCACCAAGTCTACGAGCAGCATATTATTATTTTTCTAGGATTTATGCTACAGCGATGACTTGCCGTTAACTACTGTCATTGTCAAGTTATTTTAATTTTGCTTAAATGAATTTGATACGAAATACATTGAATGACAATTGCTCTGTGAAAATTAAAACAAAATTGTTATCAGTCTTTTAATTTACCTTTACTTCTTTGTTCTAAAAATAAGTATATTAATAAAATGTCAAAAACCTGTAACGTCACAGACAAAGTAAGGTGACATTTTAAGTTTTTTTTTAATTACCGACATTTTGTATTCGGTGATCATAATTTTGTTATTATGTCAATTCTTTCTAAGCTAAGACTGGATAAAAAAAACATAATAAGAAATGTATTTGGTCCTTCGAGTATATTCTCAAAACCAATTCAGAAGTAAAACAATACCGTAATGTATAAAAGATAATTAAGTAAGAAGAAATCCCAGCAAACTTTACCGACTAGACAAAATAATTCGATTAAAACAACATTCAATAAATATCCACCAAATAAGTATTTACTAGTTAATCCGTATATTCTGGAATAATACGGAACGATCTAGTTCCAACCAAACCCGATTTCTAGAAAGGGTACAAGCCAAATCAAAATCACTATAAGCAAATGACCCTATATAAAGTGTTTAATTTGTGATTTCTACCTACTTCTGCGATAAAAGGGTGTGATATATGTATGTTATGTATACAACGCAAAATTTAAACAAATGTACTAAACTTGTTGTCAATTTCATAAGGTAAATAAAGAGATAATCATATAATATCTGTAGAATACATTTTAGTATTCGATAGTGATTCATGTACTACCAATATTTAGATTTACCCAATGCAGCTAATCGCGTCGGAATAATTTAGTCGGGCAAAATAGACCTATGTGTATATTATCTACGGGAGCTCTTCATTATTGTAAAGTTAGTATTGATTGTATTTCAAGACAAATATATCTCGATATATTTGTCTTGATTTGAGCCAAATGCCGCAATGTGAATAATTTGTGGGCTGAAAACACCGGTTAGGCTAAAAAGACAGGTTTTTAAATCTATCATTATGCCTGTATTCTGTATGATAATGAAGGGTGGCCCGTACTTGATGGACACAAGCATGATCATCACGGAGATGAATATGCTGCGGCGGATGTGTGGAGTCATGCGGAACGACCGCGTTACGAACTGCCGCTAATGCGGCAGCCATCACATCTGTTACATGGCAGAAAATCGTCTATGCCAGTATCTATCTGAGGAATACAAGTCTAACCATGCCGCCGCTAATTTTCAAGAAAAGGGGTAGGCTCAAGAAGTATTGCATAAAATCGCAACTAATGCCATTTGCGACGATGATTTGAATAGTTAGAAAAATGTCCAGCAAGTTTTGCAAATATAGAGTATTTTCTATAAATGCTCTTTTAAAAAAATCTGCACCCAAATGATGAAAAATTGAATGTCGGCCCTTCGCTGTTCACGGACTGAAATAAAAGTACTTGGCCGATTGTTTAAACGTGGCGGTACGCAAAAGAAATAAGTAGAGGATTTCAGTATAGTCCGGCGACTTGTGAAATCTTCTCCGTTGTTCAGCCTTTGATTTGCTTTTGATGGCTTTTTTACGCGTTAAAGAAATATATTGCGATAGCAATCCTAAAATATTAGTACAATATGAGAAGACAATGTGTTCTTGGAGTAGGAATGAATAAGGATAAAGGGCAAACGGCTTTTAAATATTCACCTTTAACCTACGACATATATTATGATGACCCACCTTCGACTCCAACTCACCCACCAAGAGCCTGAAAGAACTAGAAACTGAAAAAAATACCAACAAAAATAATGCAGCTGTCTATAAAGTTTATTTGAGTTGGTTCAAACATATTTATTTGATGAGAACCCCAATCTGGTGTTCCATGTTTTAAAATATTCATATATTTTAAATTCATAATATAAATTATGAAATAATTCATATCAAATAAAACGCTGATAAAGTAAAGAAGCCTATCAGTACTCGAAATTATTCGATTTATTTCATCAGTGCCAATACAAAGCGTGTTTGTAAAAAAAATAAAACGTGGTCCAACTTTAACGGCTTATAAAATACGAATGTTGCTATAAGTTTTCATAATTATTCTTACATGCGAAAGTTACGAGACAGTATTAAACTCATATAACTATTATAATATTTGTTTCATTAGTAACAAATAAAGAAAACACAAACTTCTTTTAAGCATATGTTACGCAACATTAAAATACTTATTTTACAATAAAAGCCGGAACAAACGCTAACAATAACCACTTTTATGGCATCCGCGACGATATAAACGGTCTCCTTTCAGCAAGCTACTATTTTACACCCGCCTTGAAAACATTACTCAATGTTCAATCGATTTTCGACTTAGTAACCCCTCCACGTTGTTGTTCAAAATATTCAATAAAATTTCTGTAGAAATTTATATAACATTTTTGTGCTTACCTGTCCAGCATGGAGGACGTCCAAAAATATGGTAAAAACACTTATCAAAAGCACGGCGCGCGTCATTTTTGCGGCCGCGTTGCGTTCCTGTACCCGACTGGCACCCGATGGCGTTTGAGCCTGTCGCCAGAAACCTGCGTACTGGTGGCTCAGTACGGCACTGTAGCCGTACCTAGCGTCGTATAGATCGACCCTCCGCACCCGAGACAGACATACGAGTGATCCTGCAAGCTAGAAAGGGACGAGTAATAAAAAGTAACGCACGCGCAATATCAGGCACGCAGCGTACAATGAGGATTGAGAATTACAACGACGGGAATAGCGAGCCGTCTTCGTCTAGCTTTCTCAGGATTTTCCCAATGATGCGTCATTTTTTCCACGCCTGTACCTAACCTGTACTTAATCAGTATCCAATCAGGGGCCATTTTCTTGTTAAATTACCTTCCTGAGTCAAACATTTTGGTATATCTAGTGCTAGTCATAAGGGTTAGAATTAGTACCGCATCTAGCTGACTCATGAATCCGACTTACAAGGGGGTGTCGGTACTTGAACCTCTTACAAACGTACTTAATTACTAGCTACATCGATTTTGCTGTTAAAACGTGTGGAGACGACATCATAGTAGATTCCAGAGCACTTTGTGTAATGAAATGCGGCATACAAGATTAAATTTGAATTAAGTATATTATTATGTATGTGAACATTTCAACCTATCAGCCCTAAAATTATTAAGTTAAGAGAATTTGACGATATATTCTATTGAAAAGGTTTCAATAGAATATACATCATCATCATCATCATCATACACAATAAGTAAATTTTAATGAATTAGCTTAAAATTTAATAATGGCGCAAGATGTTGGTGAAATTTAAGGCTCCTCTTGTCGCAAAAGATCGAAAATGGGTTGTAAATGAAATAATGTAATATATATATATATATATATATATATATATATATATATATTACATTATTTCATTATATTTTAATTTATAAAATATGTAGTTTAAGTATGTTTATTTATGATATACCTAATAATCTGCACCACCTACATCGCCAAATTAGGTTAAACTATTCCTTAAGTTAGGTTTCCTGGAAAAGATTGCTTTAATCAATAAGGCCGCCTATGGTTTCTACCATGACAATATTGTAATTTTGCATTTTTGAAATTGTATATTTGGTGAGCAATAAAGTGTTATCTATCTATTTATCAATTTTTCGTTGGTAATTACTGATCAATAATTTACCCAAAAAAATCACGAAATTTCAAGATACGATACGTAACGTGGTTTTTTCGTCATTTTTCTATAATTATTTTAAAATCTCCAAATTATTAGCAGGTACCTAACCATTTTACTTCTTAATTTTTAAACGAATCAGGACAATATATTAAGTACAACTACTACCTGAATGCTTACAATCTTATGTACAACTATTGCCCGTATTTTTACAAATAAAGATTAATCCATTCACATAGTAAAATATGTACATATTTATTAAAGAGAGATAAATAATTTGCTTTATTAATTTTTTCGAGACTATTTTATTTTATTCACAATAAAATATTAATGCATCTAAAAAAGGATCGCGTCTATGGAACCCCGCTATCGTCCGAAAAATCAGTACCAAATATTCTCAAGGACGGTGGCGTTGCTATAAGCCAAGTCGTAGTGCCGTGAGGACCATACGGGGGTACCGCACAGTGTCGTGGTCGGCGGCGACTCTCTTGGCAGGCGAGCTGCCCTGGCCTCTCCAGGCAGACGTCCTGTCCAGAGTTCGTCGCACCCGGCAGGATGCCCTAGCTAGAGGACTGACCTTCTGTCAAGTCGAATTAGAGACGGTCAGGAAACGGGAAACCGCTTGCTGCCTCGTCGCCTGGTCTCGTGACCTCGAACACCCTGTGGCCGGCGGCTATACGGTGGATGCAATCAGGCCGCAGCTGGAGAGATGGGTGACCCGCACCAGCGGAACCCTGACCTTCAGGACGACTCAGATACTGACCGGACACGGTTGTTTCGATCAGTATCTGTTTCGCATTGTGGGCTGCTTGCCTTCCCCGGACTGCCGCCAATGCGGCGCACCCGATACGGCGTTACACACGCTTGTTGAGTGCGCTGCATGGACGCCTCAGCGTTTCGAGCTCGAGACACACGTAGGAGCCGTCCGATCGCTTGGCGACTTGGTAACGGCCATGTTGCACAGCGACGACCGCTGGGAGTCTGCGGTCTCTTTCTGTGAGGCGGTAATGTCTCTAAAAGAGGCCGCAGAAAGGGATAGGGAGCGAAGTCCTGCAGCGCGTGCTAATGTCTCCACCCGAGGTCGCCGGCCTTCAGCTAGCACCCGGAGAGGCAGGTACGCGCATTACTTCCCTCCCTGAGTTAGGTTCCGGTACGAGGGGCCCCTTGCTACTAGGCAACGCAAGGGATTCAGCCCCCGTTTCGAAGTGGGGTGTGTTCTCCCAGGGCACACTCCAGGCACTTTATTGCGCTGGATCGACTGTTGCGTAACTATGTTCTATATCTCAGTCTTTCCTTCACAACAAAGCGCAGGGTCGACGGGAGGAGAGGTTTTTTAGTGGGTATTGAGGTTGCTCGCCCGTGCGGCATCGCTCTGAGTCTTCCACACTCCTCAGTGTCAAGCCATCGCGGACGAAGCGCAAACAAAGCATACTATTGCTAGCGTTATCGCCCCCGGTGGATGCGCGCCGTTTCCTAGTGACGGCCCTGAGAGTGCGTAAATCGGTCAGCATTTTTCCTCGCCTCAAACAAAAAAAAAAAAAAAAGCCAAGTCGTAGTAGCGTAATGGTTAGCGCACGCGCCCCTAAGTCGAAGGGCGCGGGTTCGATCCTGACCGGAACGCATGCACCTCTTAGTCAGTTTTCTGATCTAATGTGCATTTTGATACAATTACCACGTGCTAAAAACGGTGAAGGAAAACATCGTGATGCAACCTGCACATCGAGATAACCGATGTGTCAAACCTGCCAAGCCGCCTTGGACAAGCGTGGCGGGTATACTGTCCGTTGCCCTATAATGGGAGGCCCGAGCCCAGCAGTGGGACATTTATGGGCTGACATTATTATGGGGAATCGAGTTGTATGAAGTGCAGACCACCGTTTTTATACATGCAGGAACGGAGAAAGAATACAATTTCCTGCGACCGGGCGGCCTGTCGTAAGAGGCGACAAAACAACCCACAACCTGGTTGTAGGGTATTTGTCCAACTGGATGGCTACACTAACAACCTTGAGTTGTGTTTCGGCATTAGTGACCAGGTTCCAGTCTCCCTTAAGAGAACAGCAGCGCAATTGTAGCTTTTAGTGTTGCAAATGTCCATAGGCGATGGTGACTTTCTATCAAGTGGAGTGATTGCTGAATTGTGCAATAAAAAAAATCCATTAGGTTGTCTTTCTTCCTGTTTGATAGCTGCGTAATAAAAATAAATATCTATTAATGAAATATTATGTTTTATTTCTCATATTCTGAAAGTATGCTTGGAATTGCCTAATCACAGGGATGATAAATCACTTTTCGTCACTGGGTAACGATTCTACCTACTGTCAAAAAGTTTAGAAAACAATGCAAACCATAGATAATAAATGCAACTCGTGTCGTGTGCAACTTTTTTACCAGCCACTACTAGATCGCGGCATAAATTGTCTACCTGTTTGCGGAACTTATGCAATAAAATAAAAATAATGAATTACAAAAATGAGACATTTGGCTCATTGAATTATAAAAAATACAAAAATGGTGATAAAGAATAAGGAAGAATAAATTAAAAATTTTGATTTAAAAAATCTAAATTCATGTTCGTTCTACATTATAAGTCCTTGGGCATAAAATAAGCACACTGCGATGCAGTAGAATTGATTGTGTCACGGCTCCACTACATCGATGCCAAAAAAGTCGCATATGCTTAGGTTATACCGTCACTGCGGAATTTCTCGCAAACAATACGAGAGACATAGATGTGCATTTCCATATTTACCCTATATAGCACACAAAGCAATTTTTTAGAGTGGTTTTGTACTTAAAATCTTTTAAATTGTGTCACTCTTTCTAGAACAGAATAACATTCGCGGAATCTTTAATGTATAAATTGTTTTTTAATGTATAAATTGTTTTATTGTATGATGATACCGGCAATGTCAATACTTAATTAGGTGCATGAGTTTTATAATAAGCTGTTTAAGTAATTAAAGTTTTTTAACTATCCCACGGGAACTCTTTAGTTTTTCGGTATCAAAAGTATCCTATACTCGTATGTTAAACAGGTATATAAGCTACCACATACAAAATTTCATTTAAATCGGTCCAGTCGTATCGGAGACTAGCCCGTACAAATAGACAGACAGAGAAAAAAAATAAAAAAATCTCAATTACTTCTATTTCACTTCTTACATCCCCGTGACCCGGTTTTTATAATTTTTTTATTGTACAGAAATTCGACTTCTACAGTTTTATTATATGTATAGATTACTTCCACCACACCACACGACTCTACCACACGTTTAATTCAATCAAAACAACTAAACCTACTGCAGTTATAAAAAATATGAAAATAATAAAAATAAATCTTAAAATAACTCTCATCTTTTTTGCAATCTGAGTAATCAAAAAATACAAATCTGATCGGTGGTTATCGAAATCAGTACCTTTATTTTTTACGCGAATCCTGAACAAATCTCGATTTCTTTTTTAGATTTTTTTAATTTTAGAATATTGTATATTCTAATGTACAATATTCTAAATATTTTTTCCAAAATATAGACACTTTTTTTTTATGCATAATTTTAATAAAAACGGCATCTTCTTAACACTGTCAGTATGTGGGTTGGTCCCATTTTGCATAAGTAGGTCCAATTTGCAGATACGGCACACTTAATTTTTTAATATTATAGATAGAAGAAGATAGCAAAAATTGCTGTTTCATGTCTAAGATATGAATAGACATAGCTTAAATTCCAGGAACAGCAGTTAGACTGGTTGTGAACTAATTCACTCGCCCGTGCACACTCCACTGCGGCCGAGTGTCCATATCAGATTATCCGGCTCCAATACCCCTTTGTCGAGAGCAGATGGGTTTTGCAGAATTAATTTACGTACTCAGTCCTTTGTTGTTATTGTGAAGAGAAAAGCGATCTCTACGACACAAATTACACTATTTACTAATGTAGACCCTTTCATAGGTATATATCAGTTTAAAACCCAAATTAAAAAAAGTAATTTAGAAGAACAATGTATTTTAGAATATTGTATATTCTAATGTAAAATATTAAAATATTCTAGTGATACTAATATTTTTACTCTTTCGGAAAAACTAAGTAGACTAAAACATTCGGTCCAAATTATAAAAAGAATCCCACGAGGAGCTAGAATTTCGGTATGCCAATTTTTTTCCAAATTTATTCGAAATACTGTAACTTTAAATTCTTTACGAGCTTGGGAGGATTTATTACAGCTTCCTTATAAAATTTTAAACATTAAGCCTAACGAATCTGGAAATCTTACAACTAAAATTAAAAAACGCTGCCAAAATCCCCCAGAATTAGATGAATTTCGTACAAATAGAAATATTACAAAAATTGACAAGGACTCTACATACAGACTCAATAAAATTGTAGAAGCAAAACTTTATGATGGAGACGTCAAGGGGGCGGCTAGAATTCTGTTTTCCAACGACACCATTGCTCCCAATAACGAGACGACTCTGCGGGCTTTAAAAGAAAAACATCCACATTCAGATGCAGCTCCGGGTTCCAGCTTAGTATGTCCTGAAGAAAGCCTAGTTGCAGCACCAAAATCGGTTTTTACATCTGTTATGTCTTTCAGAAGTGGTTCAGCCGGGGGTCTTGATGCCTTGACCCCCCAACACCTAAAGGATTTGTTGGGAGGAGGTACTGGCACAGCTGGTGAGACTCTTCTGAAAGACATAACAGACTTAATTAACCTGATGCTTTCAGGTGGAGTAAATAACGACGTTATTCCAACTTTATACGGTGCAAATTTGTGTGCTCTCAATAAAAAAGATGGAGGCATACGCCCTATAGCAGTGGGTACTACATACCGCCGCCTTGCCGCCAAGATATGCTGTCGGGAAATAACGGATTTAGGCTCTTCCTATTTCGCAACACGCCAATTAGGCTTTGGCATAAAGGGCGGCTGCGAGGCGGCGGTACATTCACTTCGAACCTTTACGTCCAGAGACTGTTGCGAAGCTCTCCTGAAGGTGGATGTAAAGAACGCTTTTAATTCGGTTAACAGGGCCACCTTGCTGGCTCAAGTGCGCGACAAGTCCCCAAGAATTTTCAATTTTATCCACCAATGCTACTCTGATAAATCAATTTTAATGTACCAAAATCATAAAGTTTTTTCAGAAACCGGTTGCCAGTAAGGGGACCTCCTTGGGCCGGCCATATTTTCACTCGCCATTCATCCCATTATAGAAAAAATTAATTCTAAATTCAACGTATGGTACCTCGACGACGGCACCCTTGGAGGAGACATTGATACTCTTAAAAAAGATATACAATATTTAATTTACGAGTTTGATAAAATTGGTTTAGAGCTAAATTATTCAAAATGTGAGATATATTTCAGTGACAAGGTGCCAAATATCTTTAATATTATATCAGATTTTCATAGTTTGGGACAAAATTTTAAAATTGTTGACAAAAATAGCCTCAGCCTCCTTGGGTGCCCCGTTTTTGAGGAGTCTATTTCTATTTTCGTTAGTAACAAAATTCAAAATTTCCAGTCAAAGATAGAAAGCTTAAAAAGTATACGTTTACATAGCGCATATTATATTATTCGGCACTGTGTTTTTACACCAAATTTTATATATATCTTGAGATGCTCTCCTATATGGCAAAACGAAAATTTTCTAAAAACGTTGGACAATGTTATTCGGTACTCGCTCTCATCGATTTTCAACATTCCCTTTGATGGCCGTACATGGACCCAAGCCTCCTTACCAATAAGGTATGGAGGTTTGGGTATACGCAAAATTTCTGTAGTTTCTTTACCCGCCTTTCTGTCCTCAGTTTACAGTACAAAGGACCTCATTGGTGAAATATTAAATCCGTCACTTGGTGACTTTGAGGTCCTGTATTTGACTGAGGCCAGAAATGCTTGGTCTATGGCCTGCCCATATCAAAATTTACCCATAAATCTAAAGTCACAGAAGCTATAGGACGACCCGCTTTGCTCATTGGGGCATAAAAATCTTTTAGATACGTGTGCCAATGAGACGGAGCGTGCTCGTCTCCTAGCTGTCTCGCGTTGGGAGTCTGGCTTGTGGCTACAGGCACTCCCCTCAGCGAATTTAGGCACTTTTCTAGACGATAACACGTTTCGAATAAGTGCTTGCATTCGCCTAGGGGCGGCCTGTGTTGTCCCACACCACTGTCAGTGCGGAGATAAGGTCGAGCGCCTCGGTCACCATGGGTTATCGTGCATCAGGAGTGCCGGTAGAATTTCACGTCATGCAACTCTTAATGACATAATCCGCCGGGCTCTTGTCACCGCCGGGGTACCTGCCGTCCTAGAACCGAACGGCCTGTGCCGCGACGATGGCAAGAGACCCGATGGTATGTCATTGGTGCCCTGGAAGATGGGTCGCCCCTTAGTATGGGACGCGTCTTGCGTTGATACTTTGGCAGCGTCCCATCTTCCAGCTACTAGCATGTCTGCCGGTACAGCTGCACAACAGGAGGCCCTAAAACGCCGTAAATACTCAGCCATCGGGAATGGCTACATATTTGCGGCTTTTGGGGTCGAGACCCTAGGACCGTGGGGGCCTGAGGCGTACAAGCTTTATCGAGACATAGCCAAACGTCTGGTGGATGTCTCACGTGACCAAAAGACTGGTTTGTACCTCGGGCAACGCATCAGCATTGCCATTCAGCGAGGCAATGTGGCCAGTCTTTTGGGCACGTTTCCGACTGACAGCGGTCTGGAACTAGATTTTATGGTTTAATTTTAGTTTGTATATATAGTTTATTTTTAGTTTAATTTATTTATAATTTAGTTTATTTTTAATTAGGAATATTTTAATTTTAATTTTGTTTATGTCATTATTGTAAATAATAACTTTTATTGTGCTAGCTTATATATATTTATGTATATTTTGATGGAAACAAATGTATAATATATATATATAAAATATTATAAATATTTTTTCCAAAATATAGACACTTTTTTTGTATGCAAAATACTTTTTTTACTTTTTTTCTCTATTTTGTTAGTAATTAATTTTATTGAGGTTACTTTTTATATTTTGACATATGACTGTATTTTCGTGACATTAGTTCAGTATTGATCTCATTTCAATAGACATTTTATGAAATTTCTAGATAATTTTTTTCTTGTAATTATTTGACCCAGATTGTTTATCATATATTTTTTTAGCGGAAGCTTGATTGATATAATTATAATTGTATTTAAGAATATTAATTATTGTGTGTTTCCCAAATAAATTTAATTTAATATAATAGGGATGCGGACATATACAAATCCTTACATATACATATTACTTAACGTACTTACTTAAAGTACTGGAGATAAAAGCGTGAAAATTGGCATGCGGGTTCTTTCTATACTGTAGGTGCGTAAGTAAGAAAGGATTTTTAAAAAATTATCTCCTGAGGGGGGGGGGGAATGAAAGTTTATTTGAAAAGTATTTTCAAAGTAAGAAGCATGAAGTTTCATATACCTACTTTTTGTAGGTATGTCACAGTAATTAGTATTAGTATCTGTATATATGGATGAAATTGGATAGGATGGTTTAAGAAGAAGAAGATAATAATATTATGGTACTATACGATGCATAGCGATCCACCAACAATTAGAGGTACCTGCCATTCTTAGTTACCTAAGGGTAAAAAAAAACAATGTATTTTCATAATCCAATTTCAGCTAATAGTCTTCTGGGTAGTCTTTAGACAGATCTTGAAAAATCTTCTATGTATGCTTGTGAAAGTTTGATGATTGTTAGTTGCTCAATCACGCCAGAACGGCTAAACCGATCTGGATGAAATTTAGCAGAGGGATAGATTATAGTCTGAAATAGCATATACTTTTTATCCTGGAAAATGTGCGGTTCCCGTGAGTTGACATTAATGCAAGTGATTCCGCGGGCAAAAGCTAGTCAGCTTATAAAGTTTTACGGAATGTTCCTTCTTCGCTGGTTATGTTATTGGTCAAATAACTCAAGGAGCCCTTCATAGTTAATGGAGTACCATCTACTTGGCCGAATTTTTTAACCTATGTTTAGTAAATTATAAGCCAAGGAGTTTCCACCCCGAATACATTGTAGAACGTAAGTCGTTTGGCAGCGGTCTCGACGCACGGATATCCGGGGCCATAATTGGTCGAATATTGATCACCCGTACCCGGTTTAACCAACAAATATCCCATTCATGTAACACATTATATAAAGCTTGGTTTAAATGTATAATTAATGTTCGAGCCCTTTGTTTTTGATCCCGATTAATTTAAAATTTAGCCACTGACCTATACTTCGTTGCCTTTAAAGTTTAGGCTGGGCGCAAACGGGCTACCGACCACTGCCACCGGCCAGCGACAAGCAGTTCACGCGTATTGTTGTGGTTCCTAACAAACTGTGTGTGTATGGTAAAATTCCGACTCTTTGTGTTATTTCAATAGTTTACACGTAATAAATGACAATTTATAGTTAATACGTGTATTTATCTTAGTAATTTTTACTCGACAAAAAATAGTTTGACATACAAAATAAAAACCAGATTCAAAATGCTATTCTATAGAAAAATAGGTTTTACACTAATGAGACTGCAATATCCTCCACACACACAACTAAGAGCAGTTTCGATTGCGAACATAAAAAGGAAGATAAGTTTAAGCCTGCTCTTTAAATAATAATTCAATTCCCGTAACAAATAAACAAAAAAGAGAACTTTATATTAAAATGCATTCCTTACAAAAACGCATCTTGAGGTCACTTCTAAGTTTTTAAGCAATCTCCGCAAAATTTCCAGAATGCGTACCAACTGTTCACACCACCATATTTGCGCATATGAAGTCATGTAAAAGTTTGGGTACCATTAAAACATACGTGTGGCGCGTGGCGACACCCGCCATCGCGCTTTCTTAAGTGGTGGTGGTAGGTGGTCCGTTTGCGCGAACCCTTACTGTTCAGAAGTCTTAGTTAAGAACCCCCCATCTGCGTAATTTAATTGCCAAAAGTAAGCTACATAAATATAGTATACTCTAGTCATGGAAGTAATAAGTACTACGTACAACGTAGTACTTATTACTTCCATGACTAGTATACTCTTTCTTTTGTTTAAAAGTGGACCTGCATAATTTCCGAACGCAAAGAGAATCGTTAAACAGAAAAATTATGCGCGAAAAAATTACAGATGAATTGATCAACTCCTCGTTTTTATTCATGGCCGATTCCTATCTCTTTATGTATATACAATGCATATTTTTTCTTTTCGTTTGTATGTCACTAAACTCCTCCGAAACATTTTTTGAAGTGAAACTTCTATATAGACGGGGGTCTTACGATTTTTCGCTCACGAAAATGTGTCACAGTCACGTGGTCTAATACTTACATTTTTAAACTCGTGATATCTTTCGAATGGAATGTCCAAATTGAATAATTCAAAAAGTTATATAAAGGTATTGAAGCAGTCTTGAATATGAAGTAATTTATTTTGATAAGGATTAATATCAAATTACAAATAATGAGCCATTTCTAGCGGCGGCATTTTAATTAAAATTTTAAAATAAAAGAACACTTATTGTGGCATAACTATAATAGTTAGACATATGCTGTCGCGACACTTTTTGTAGATAATGATGTGTTCTGCAAAGTCGTAGTACATTATTTCATTCTATCATCAATAGTTTTCGCAATGCACGCGATTTTAGGTATTTTTTACACCTTGCGTTACGTTATTGGAGTTTTAGTAAAGATCCCTATTTTTTTTTGTAAATATAATATATAGCCTTTGTCACCCGGGGATAGTGTAGCTTGCCAAAAGTGAAAGAATTTTTCAAATCGGTTCAGTAGTTTCAGAGGTTCTTCAATGCAAACAAACAATCTAATCTTTCCTCTTAATAATATTATTCCAGATATTCATATATTTACTTTAAAATTAATTCGATATGTGCATATTACAAAAATCGTAAGATTTTGCGCTAGAAGTTGTTTAATAGAATTGGGAGCTGGGTTGCCCCAAAAAGCGCTTTATCTATCTCCGAAAGCGCTATTGAAGCCCCAGTGAGCCGAGCGCCGGGGAAATCCCGTAAACGAGAAAGCGAGCGAGAGAGCGAGCGAGGATATACCTCGTGCTTCTAATACCTAAAATCGCGTTCAGCGCATCGGAATGTGCGATGTTCCGAGCCGACATTAATGGAGGCAAACTTAAGTTTGCATCGAACTATACCTCTGCTAATATTTTCTTAACTTTTTGCGCCTTGTACTCGTATACATAATAAAACTACGTTTATTACCGCGTTTAAAACCGTTAAAACGTAGTTTTAAGTTTATCCATACCTCTGCTCTCCACGTGACTGGGTATCACTGCCACTATTTGTGGTCTATGTAAAAAAAAATACAGAGTTAAGGAAACAAATTAACAACAAGAAAACTTTGCCAACGGTTCAGTTTTTCCAAAGTCACAACAAAAGTGAACGACAACGAACGGCAAAATTGTTGACGTAAAAAAATAGTCGGTGCGTGTGTAGCGTATTACACCATTAAAATGTACGGTGTACCTAACCTAACCAAATCATAATTTGCAGTAAACCTGCGAAAAATCGAAATGTGTACTGGGACACATATTAGAAGTGAAACTTAAACGGACAAGTGGAAAAACGAATCGCAACGGACAAGTGGAAAAACGAATGGCAACGGATAAGTGGGAAAACGAATCGCAACGGACAAGTGGAAAAACGAATCGCAACGGACAAGTGGAAAATCTTCAACTGATAAGTGACAAAATGAATCGCAACAAAATTTTAACTGCGATTCGTTTTTCCACTTGTCCGTTGCGATTCGTTTTCCCACTTATCCGTTGCCATTCGTTTTTCCACTTGTCCGTTGCGATTCGTTTTTCCACTTGTCCGTTGAAGTTTCACTTCTAATATGTGTCCCAGCACACATTTTTCTGTGTTCTTCTTCTGTTCAACTGAATTTAAGACTTGTTTAGAATCACAATTAGACCCGGTAGGTTCCGCTTGGGTTCCAAGTTTTTGATGAATTTTTATATGTGTTTGAGTGAGTCCCGGAATAGTTTAGAATCAAAATTTGACCCAGTAGGTGGCGCTTGAATAGGGTTCTAGATTTTTATTTTTTCAGGCCAGAACAACATCTTCCGGGACCGCTAGTAACACTATATATTCACTTGCCTAACCATTGGTATAAATTTAATATCATTTTTATGGAACTCGGTAGTAAGGCAAAATACTGTTAGTAAGATAGGATAGATAGGAACCAACCATAAGTCGGTAAAATCGCTTATTGTACTTACTACCATGGTATTTTCTTTTTCCATGTTATTACTGACAAATTGTTGATACTGCTATAACTTTAAGTTATGTTTAATAAAGCGTATTTTAGTCTATTCTTATGAAAGTCGTATTTTAGAAACGGGTTGAACCACAATTGTAATAACATATGCACATACATTGGCAGAAAGATATCGTAAATGTAAGACGAAATCGCATTTTTAAGTGCTCCAAGCAGAGCCATTAAGCATCTGCACATAGAATGGTGTACGACGGCAGGGAACATTCTAGATATTTGCATATAGGTTAAGTTGCCAGGTGTACCACTCTTAACATAAATATCGGCATGTATTTATCTATAATGTTATACGCAGTATTATATTCATTGTCCAACTGTAAAAATAACATGACAGCTTGAAGGAGTGGGTTGTATAAGGTACCTAATTTAAAAATATTTACACAAGTAACTAATAGGGAAATGTTATTCATAATTACATTTCCTAGTCGTATTAAGTTCTGATAAATATTATTTGAAAATCTCGTTATTTACCTAGTTAATCTTTTTCACTAGTTTATTTCTTAATAAACTGACGGACTCATAAACTGCATCAAAGTTCAGGATTACTGTGAAATGATTTTTTTAAATAAGTATGCAAACTTTTTAGATTAAATTATATAAATATGGAGAGACTGGCTCTTAGTCTCAAAAAAAAGGAAAAATTAAAAATAGAACTGCAGTATAACAAATGAATATAGCCGGGAAAAGAAAATTTACTCGTAGTATCAGATTTGCGTGTTATTTATAGCAAAGTTTTAAATTGATTCTCATTGATTTTTAATGATTTTGTCAATTGAATTATTGTTACCAGCAGAATTGTTGGGTTAGTTTTTTAACTCATCGAGAGTTTTTGGACCATAATATGGATACTTCGTCCGAACAAGCGGCTCAAATTGTAGCATTGGTGCGGGAGGGCTTGGATCAACGAACGATTGGTAGAAATTTATATTAAACCAGTCTACGGTTTTTAGAATATACAGAAGGTTTGTGGAGACAGGTTCTTACAGAAGGAGACGTGGTACAGGCAGGACTCGAGCAACCACCGGTCGTGATGACCGATTTATATTGTTACAACTTCCCTGCGAAATCGTTTCCTCACGTCTGTTAACATCAAAACAGAGCTTAACGAAATGCGTGGAGTAAACGTGAGTGCACGAACAATAAGAAGAAGGTTAAAGGAAGCGGATATCACGTCTTTTAGACCAGCAAATCGTCCAAAGTTGTCTGTAGCTCACAGACAAGCTCGCTTAAGATTTGCGCGTGATCACCTGAATTGGACAGAAGAGCAATGGACCTCCGTATTGTTCACGGACGAGTGTAGGACATGTTTATATGGTGCAGATGGTCGCAGAAGAGTCTATCGTCGACGTGGGGAGCGATATGCTCAAAGTTGCATTGAGGAGCGTGTTCCTTTTGGAGGCGGTTCGTGTATGGTCTGGGGTGCAGGCATATCGATGAACGGGCGAACAGAACTTGTGTTCATAGACATGGTCCGTCAAAACGGTAATAGAGGGGGTTTGACTGCACATCGCTACATAACAGACATCTTAGAAGATCACGTGGTGCCTTACATGGGATTCATAGGCGAAAATTTTACTTTAATGCAGGATAATGCCCGGCCGCACGCTGCTGCACAAGTTTGACAATATTGCAAAGAGGTTGGGATACGTACAATGAATTGGCCAGCACGCAGCCCGGATCTTAATCCCATTGAGCATGTTTGGGACAATTTAAAAAGAGCTGTATATGCGAGAAACCCTTTGCCCACGACAGTGGCAGCACTAAGAACAGCACTTTCAGAAGAATGGGACAATATTCCGCAAGATCTTTTAATAACCCTAATAAAATCTATGCGGAACCGATTAGAATCCGTAATAAGGGCACGTGGAGGTAATACACCTTATTAAAACATAAATAAACCCTTGCATAAAGTTTGTTTGTTGTTCTATTGTTAAAACCCATTTTTTAATTAAACCAATTTTCCTTAATATTCTGTTTTTTCTTCAAAAAAAGTCTTAAGGTCCTTTCCAGTACACAAACTTAAACTTAAGGATATGACCATACGCTGTTTTAAAGTTCACGAACCAATGTAGAGGTTTCAATTTAAATCTGTATAGAAAGTTGTATAGAAAGTTTGCATACTTGGTTAAAATATTTATTTCAAAGTCGTCTATTACTTTGATGCAGTTTATTATTTATTATAGTGTAGATTATTTAAGTATGAAATGATCGATTATTTGATTAGATTTATCCGAAAATTTCGAAATTCACACTTTTTGGTCTTTTTAAAAGTTAATACTGCCAAGAACCCTTTATATTTTTCTTTTATTTATAATTTGAATTAAGTTCGTTCTTTTCTTTATCTAATCTATATGTACACTCACGGAATTAAAATGTTTATTTCCTTGAAGTCAACTTTTGCTTGCACGAATACAAGAAACAGTACTATCAACATTTAACCAATATTATGTTTATGAAATACTAGCTGTGCCCGCGACTTCATCCGTTTGGATTTTTATTCTTGAAATCCTAAAATTAAAGGTAGCCTAAGTTAGTATTTATAACATCAGCTATCTGCCAGTGAAAGTCCCGTCAAAATCGGTCTCGCTGTTTCAGATATTAGCCAGAACATCCAGACAGACAAAAATGTTTAAAACTGATGTTTTAATATTATACACCGTACTTATATACTTTCATATACATTTAGTAAGAAGCTGTTATTCTAACGTTACAAACAGACACTTAATTTTATTTATTTGTATGTAGATATAGATAGAATCTGTATCTAGATATAGCTGGCATGACAGACGCTAAGATTAACAAGAGAATATAATCATTACACTTATCATAAATATTAAAACCAATAAAAAGGTTTTACTTATTTACACAATCTTCTTAGATAAGATAGAAAATCAAACACCTTTGATCTAAATAATTTTAAACTTAATCGTCAAACAGTTAAACATAATTTTCTGTGAAACAGTCTATCCTGTGACTTAGTTTGAAATGTGCTTGCGGAACGTTAAATGAATGAATTTAAAAACTGGCGAACTTTTTCATTCCGTCACTATACCTATATCTATATCGCCATGAGTTGTTGAAACAACAGAATGCTCCAACAGTTTGATTAGCTAAAAAATTTATATAGGTACATGAAGTTATCAAATTAATCAATATGCATACTATGTACTGCGTACCCGTTGCATGAGTAGTTAGTCCAGGGGTAAACTGTTGAAACTTTATATCTTCTTTGTTCTGTCAATTTTTACAATAAAATAAACTGTATTCAATTTCACTTTATAAGGAAGATTATATTTCGATTTAAAACAATCATTGATGTTATGAATTTTGACATTATTCGTTTTGTACCTGGCCACCCTATATGTTGGTTGAGAAGCAGTGCGCCATGCCGCATGACGTCACGGTCGCGCCAGACCGGCCGGAATTCATGAGATAAGGGTACCCGTATACTAGGAGATATCAATGTTCTGCACATTATCTTCTTCGTGTATATAATAAACAGATTCACTTTTCAAACACGCTCCTTCTTCTTTAAGAAGCTCCATAGCTGTGTACACTGAACAGGTATAGACTTACGGTCTTATTCATATTGAGTTAGAATAAGTTTGTAGGCTTCTTTAACGACCGGTTCCTATATCTTGCTATTCATTCACTTGCCTCACCATCGGTTGATTTTTGACATTACTTGGAGCTTATGTCAAATTTTAACCGATAGTAGGTAAGGCAAATGAACGGTCAATAATATACTTACAACAAAACACTGGTTCTTATCAGAATTCCAGACTCCGAGACCATAATAAATAACGGAATTTCTTTTACGAAATATACGCTGCCAGGAATCGAACGCATTCTTTTGCATTGCTTTCAAGTAAGCTATGTTGGCAAAGGCTTAGCCCCTTCGATCAACAATAGTAGTTGATCGAAGCTTAGCCCACTTAACAATAATTAATAAATACTCTCTTGATAATATGTATTTTAACTCAGACGTATTTCAAAATCATTGGACGTCATTTATATAATAAAGACTCCACTCTAGCCTATGATAGAGGAGAAAACACTATATTGTTCACCAACATAAGAGAAAAAATAAACAAGTTACAATATTTTTAGGTAAAACAATAGGCAGTTTTACTAGAGCGGCACAAGCGGGAACTGCGTGTCACGGAAGTGAATATGCTCCGGGGGATGTGCAGAAACCCGCGGAACCCCCACATCCGCGGCAGTCTTCATCTCCGATCACGCGGAACTGCAACATCCGGGGCAGTCGTCATCTCCGTAACATAGCAGACAAACTGCCGGAGAGTCGCTTACACTGGTCGCCACGTTTTACGACAATCGGTTAATAACGTAGGGAAAAAATGTCTAGACAAGCCTCCTCCGCCAGGTCCCGGTCGCCTTCGACCGGGACCTGGGGTAGGCCCAAGAAATTCTGGCTTGATGTTGTGAAGGATGACATGCGTACCAATAGTCTCAATACAAGGGATGCCAAAGACCGCGATAATTCGAGAAGAAAAGTAGAAAAGGGGACCCTGGGCATGAAAGCGATCTCTCCGAATGCAACCGGGATTTAACTCTACGATTATGAATCAGCGGCCTTAGCGATGTCTCCAAGCATGTTGTAATTTACCACTTGTAATTAAGTCAAAGAAGGTGACCAGAAGGCTGGTGCCTACCTCGGCCAACGGATCAGTAGGTATAGCGATCCAGCGAGGAAACGTAGCCAGCCTTCTGGGCACCTTACCCATAGAAGACGGTGATCTGGGCTCAGTATTCTACTTATAGTCTTGAGGGAGTATGGGTAGAATACAATACAAATAAGTTAAGTTTTCTTACATTGTATTCAATAGTACCTATGTAATTTTATAATTGTTCATATGTGTAATAAATGATAACGATTAAGTCAAAAAATAATTTAAATATTTGTTATAAACAACATGATTTCGGGATCAATGGTTCCTCCTCCTAATGTAAGAAAGAGTTTATTACCCATCAGACGGAATCCTATTTTATTCGTGAAACGGGTTGCTGGCACTTTTAATTTAAAATGTCTTGTTTTTTTCAATAATCTATTTCGTGTTGACCTCCCACTTTTATTGAGCCGCAAGCAAAGAGTACATTGAATATATAAAGTAGTTTAGGATTCTTAAGTTCTTAAATTATTCTTATTTATTAAGCTAGAATCGCAATTTTGTGTCGGTGTGAAACATGTGAACAATTTAGTGAAATAAAACAACATTTTAACGGTTTAAAACGTGGTAATTTATTTGATTTTGGTCATTCCGACGTGTAACAATACTCCTTGACACTTGACAGTGGCCGAAATGTCGGAATAATCCAAATCAAATAAATTACCGCGCTTAAAACGTAGTTTTATTATGTACACAAGTCGCGAAAACTTAAGAAAATACTAATTTCGTGAAATTTTATTTTTGCGTTATCACTTACCACAAGATCTCCGTCCGCTATTTGACATCACACCGGTCAAACAAAGGTCGAAGCTAGTTATTAAACAAATGAAGTGATGGATATTAAAAAAGTCGCTTCTAAGGTTGTTGTTACCAAGACAGAAAACCCTTAAAGAAAAAAACCGATGCATGAAAAGATAATTGTTTTAGTTTTAAAATATCATTGTTTATAAAATCAGCGCATAAATGTTCCACTTCTTTCTGGGCTCGGACCTAGATATACAGACGATTTACCCGCCGATACTTGTCCAAGGCGGATTACACACATGGGTTATGTTGATATGCAGGTTTTACTGCGAACATTAGGCAAGAAAAATTTACTTCCCGGTTAGTATTCGACCCTACGTTATCAGAATGATATGGCAGTATTTTTATATTATCACATGCCTTAAACTAAAGGGATATTCACAATCCTACATGGCAGTCCACCGCGTAATGCAGGATTGTTGCAGCTGTTGTAGTTGTAGCATTTATTGTTGTTGCAGCCTTCATTGCGTCTTGTAACACCGAGCAGAATTCTTTCACAATTCGAATGCTATATTATCCCTGATTAATATAGGCTACATAAAAATTAGATCTCTACTAAAGCCTATATCTACTAAAACTAAACCATCAATACACACAAAATCCATCCATCCATCCATCAATAAACAAAATACTTGGCGCTGGAATCGGGTTCTACGATTTTGATGAAATATGTGTTTGAGTGGGTCCCGAGGTGGTTTAAAATCACAATTAAACCCGGTAGGTGGCGCTGGAATCGGTTTCTAGATTTTTGTTTTTTTTCAGGGCTACTATTTCAGGGTACTAAATAAACTGAATCCCGCACATCCCGTCCAGCCCGCCCTCACTTCTGTGGCTCGATCAAACAGACCAGACGTACCGCGTACGTTATTTGCGAAAATTTATTATGTACGTACCTATAATAAAAAATAAGGATAAATCATTAATAATCACCGATAAATGTGATGAATTTCTTACATTTTTCAATAATTACTAATAATGGTAGAAAAATATGAATAATTTTCAATAATTCACCCTTGCCGTAGCATGTACGAGTATATAATTAGAAATTAGCACCATGCATTTGGGGATGGCATTTGACAAATGCCATGACCTGTCCTAGCCCGTCATACGTCGATGGAGAATGGGCCCGTGAGATTTCCATGGGGCGATAATTAAATGTCAAACAAAAGTGTATTATCCACTTGATGACAAAATATTTAACCTATAAAAACAGACTTCTTCTTTTTAAACGACTAAAAAGGAGGTTCTGAATTCGTCTTGTAATTATATATGTATGTTATTGTACGGATATACAGATGTAGGAAGTATGTTATGTACGAGAATATATGTATATACAGAGTGGAGGCTGACCTGTCGGAGCTACGAGCCAATAATTGGTAAGAAACTGCGCAGGACAGAGAAAAGTGGCATCCTCTCGTTTCGGAGGCCAAGATCCACTCTGGGTCGCTGAGCCAACGGACTAAGTAAGTATTGTATGTATTGTTCAGCCATAACTTGAACATATACATACAATAACATACAAATATATATATCCGTGCAGGAACGGAGAAAGAATACAATTTCCTGCGGCCGGGCGGCCTGTCGTAAGAGGCGACAAAACAACCCACAGCCAGGTGGTAGGGCATTTGCCCGACTGAATGGCTACCACACCACCCCTGGTCTAAAGTATGTCGCCATAACAACCTTGAGTTGTGTTCCGTCATTAGTGACCAGGTTACGCATTTGTAGCACCTTCGGTGTTGCAAATGCCCATAGGCGATGGGAACCGCTTTCTATCAAGTGGGCCGTCTGCCTGTCTGCTGAACTCATGCAATAAAAAAAAACAAGACGAATTGAGATTCTTTGTTTCTAAAAGAATTTTGATGATTCTTTTTGCACTGATGTCAGTAATGAGTAGTTTCAGAATGGTCCCATATTACATACATACATACAAACATAACTTCACGCCAGGTCCCTTGCGGGGTAGGCACGAACAACAGAGCGCCATTCAGGCTTATTCTTACACATCTCACTTGCTTCTTTGACATTCATAGCTCTTGTCATGCACGCCCGTCTGTTTTTAAGGCTCCTGACATCACCCATATTCATTATATTACTATTGGAACTTGGAGTTCCAAAGCCTATAGCAGAAAATTAATTGAAGTCACTGAAGTCAAACGAACAATATGTAGTATTTGCGGTTTATCAGCCATGACTTCTTTCTCTCTGAATCAATTTTGATCTTTCTCTTTGAGTTACATTCAGTACAGCTTTAAGATAGTTTTGGTTGTTGGATACCATATACGTAACTCCTAACTCAATACTAATAAAAAAATACTATTTTAGCACAAAAGAAACCTACTTCTGACTGAAGTAATTAGAAAGCAATAAAATATTTTCTACATCTTGAACTAGGTCAAGTAAACTTATAAGAAACATCAAAAAATTATACACAATAGTACAAGATGTTTTTTATTTATATTCGTACTGTATTATTTGTCCGTCTAGCCAATACCAGGTGATCATCATCCTGGCGTAAAATCCCGGTTGCATTCGGAACGCCTGCCTCGAAGCCTGGGGTCCACTTTTCTACTTTCATTTCCACGTCCTGCATTCGGCATCCCTAATTGCGAAAGCATCGGTACGCATGTCAACCTAAAGTCGTTAAGCAGGCACTTCTTGGCCCTACCGCTTCTACCAGGTAGAGGTGACATGGCTACACGTGTTCCCCGCATAATTGTTTCCGTAAAAGATGGCCGCATCACCGTATGCAGCCGCAACCAATGTCCAGGTTTTTTATTATTTCAAAGCCAGTAAACAGGCAAACCACCAAATTTTAAACTATTACCACCACCTATAAGCGTTCCTAATCGTCTCATCAACCTTGATTAAAATATATAATACTAGTCCGCCCGCGACTGCGTCCACGCTTGACTCGAAATTCCCTCGGGATTCCCGGAATACAAAATACCGCAGCATTAGAAAAGAATGCAAGCTATCGTTTTAGTGAAAACTGTGCCGGAACAAGCTAACTTTTATGCACTTGAAAAACTACAAACCGCTCCCGGGAATATTCCCGGGATAAAAAATACCACATATTTTATTACATAAAATTTGCTACCGATCAGTGAAAAAAATGGCACTAAAATTCAATAAAAAAAAATTCAATTTGGTCATTTGAAATACTTCCCAGAATATTCCTCGCGGGATTCCCTCGATAAAAAGGAGCGCAGATTTTAAGTCTAAGAATTAGTTGGCGATCAGCGAAAATCGCATCGAAATCGGCTCAGTCGTTTTAACGTGAAGCCCGAACAAACAGCAAACTGACATACAATAAATCTACAAAAATTGCATCGTGTTCTCCATCGTTTATATAGTATTCCAGTTTTTTTTAAAGCTTCAATGTACAGAAACGGCATGTTTAGAATTTTATAATATTATAGATTAAATTATAAAAGGTAAACAATCAACAATTTTATTCATGTAAAAACAAACAAATCAAAACATGAAATAATTACGATTTTACTTAAAATAATTAAAAACAATTGACGTCATTGAATTATCTAACTACAATATAAATTTTACATTGAACCATATTAATTTTCAGAAAATAATCAAAGATTACATTATTTATCACAGATATTTCCTAATAGACAAGTTAAGGAAAAATCAAATTATATATCTAATAAAACTACGTTTTAACGGTTTTAAGCGCGGTAATTTATTTTATTTCGGTTAGTGGCCGAAACGTCGGAGTAACCAAAATTAAATAAATTACCGCGCTTAAAACCGTTAAAACGTAGTTTTATTATGTATACAAGTCGCGAAAATTTAAGAAAATCAAATTATATATCGTTTAATTATTATAATCATTATGCCACTGAACACGAAGGTGTGTTTGGATGGCACAATTATGTCCTGTAATATTTAGTTTTAGTAATTTCAATTACCATATGAAAATAATTGTAAACCTGTTGAATTCCACTACATTTTATCACACGGTTTATTTACAATGTAGTTAAACTTAGTGCCTGCTAAATAACTTTTAAAAATTATAATAAACTGCCTTTAATTTAAAACATTTTAAAACCCCGTCTCCACTTTCACATGATTTCTTACATTCTACACACATCACTAACATAATTGCTTCTAATAGATTTTTATAAAAACAATTTTGTACAATAACAGAATTTTAGTATAAAACCCTCTTTCAACAATTTCTTTATATAAAAAATTAAATAATGTAATAATTATTATTTAAAATAATAATATTCTTCATTAAAACAGCCCACACACTTTATTCGCTGGCACAGCTTTGTCTGAAAAGATAAAAAAAAGAAAACAAATTAAGCATTTATATTTTTTGTTTCATTTCTAGATCTCATCATTGTGGCGTGAAACGTCCAAGTGAACAAACATACACATTGTATATCCTCAAGCTAATTAAGTTACAATTGTGTTATGAGATTAGGTGTACGTTGTATATTAATATAGCGGACACCTGTAGGGCCGATCAGACACCCAGACCATACTAAAAACGGAAAGTTCGTTTACGAAAGTTATCGTGCCGGTATCGACCCTGGGACTTCGCGATCCATTGCGCCAGACCAGCAGAGGCTTGACCCACTCAACCATAGAGCCCAACTATTTCTATTTGTACTATATCTAGCTCCTAACAAATAAATTATACTTTATTTCCAGATTCGTTCTTAAAAAAGTAAGCACAGTGTGCTTATTAAATTCCGTGAGTGTTATTTTTAATCCACTATTCTGTTTCCAAGCGTTTATTTTACTTTTGACATTTGCTCTTCTATCAAGTTACATAGATCTTCATAGGAAAGCCCACATTGTTGTGGGTGACGTAACAGTGATGTTCTGTGGGTCATGTAACGCACAGACTATTAAACCATCGACAGTATACGTAAATAAATCGATTAAATAATTGATTAAAAGTTATTTATAAATGAAACCGATATTTTTATAACAAATCGAGACAGTAAGGGATTAGGACATTACGAATTAATCCGTCATCGAACTGTCAAAAATAAAATAAATGCTAGTAAAAGGTATAAACTTATCTTTTCATATTATAATAAACATCAAAGGTTCCTTTATCTAAAATGTAATATCAAATTAGGGTTAACTACACCATTATTGGCAAACTCCCCCCCCCCCCCCCCCATCTTACTGATTGGCACAATATTAATTCATTCAAAACAATAAGGAATCGTCATATATCTTTATCTTATAGCCATACAATAATAATAATATTATAGGTACAAAATAAAAAATATTAAAATTTTACAACAGCACCAAGTAGTTTATTACCCTACTTACCAATCATCTTAGGATAAGGTAAATTCAGGCTCTCCATTATTTTAATAAATTCATCCAAAGACTTCGTTAATCTGGGGTTATATTTTTTCTCTTCACCAACTGTTGTAGCGGTTTGTCCTTTGTAATCATGCGCCGGGTATAGCGTATAATGATCGGGCAACGTGAATATCCTTTCATGAACAGAGTGGTAAAGCCTCTCAGAGGACCCTTCCTGAAAATCTGTACGGCCGCAGCCGCGTATCAGAACAGCATCGCCAGTGAAAGCTAAGGCCTGAAAAAGCGCGGTATTTTATTTGATTTTTATTATTTAACTAGCTGTCCCGGCAGATGTTGTCCTGACCGGAAAAGCTTCAATCGATATGCCGACAGCAGCGCCATCTACCGGGTCCAATTGTGAACCAACTCAGAAACCTTCTTTGGCTCATGCACAACAAATTTGCTAAAGATCATCACATGATCAAATGTATATAGTTTACGATTCTATACATGACAAACAAACATTCATTTTTATATATCAAGATAAGATATTGATACAAGCCACAATATATTGCAATGCGGTGATAAATAATGAGCATAAACAAAGTCAAAACTAAATTCTATCTTCTATTTTTGGTCCAAATGATTATCCTGATTGACGAGCATTCCCCTGTAACGAAACATTTATGATTCGATTTTGAGCATTTAATCGATTCCACAATATTACACGAAGCAGTTGTTGTATTACAAGTTGCACCAAAATATTACAGGTTGCACACTGTAATGCTTAATTCTTTTCCCTCACCAATGTAATGCTCGAATCTGCAATGTTACAGATTACGCACTGTAATGCTCGAATCTGTAATGTTACATATTGCGCACTGTAATGCTCGAATCTGTAATGTTACATATTGCGCACTGTAATGCTCGAATCTGTAATGTTACGTATTGCACACTGTAATTTTTGAATCTGTAATGTTACATATTGCGCACTGTAATGTTCGAATGTGTAATGTTACAGGTTGCGCACTGTAATGCTTGGTTAGTCTCCTTCACTGATATAATGCTCGGATCTGTAACATTACATTACAGGCAAATGGTCGCGGTAAGGTACCTTTACAATATGTTTAGGCAAAAGAATATGCGACCTTATAGCTTAGAACAATCTCTGCCAGGCAACCTAACTTATAGGATATTCTTAGCTATTTTAGCAATGTAGGTGCTACGTAAGTTCAGATTTATTTATTTTAAATACATACTAATTTTTAAGACAAATATATTCACATACAAATGTAATATATTTTTACTCGATAAATATTAATCATTTAACATAGTTAATTTAGGCATAGTTGTTTAAGGAAACAGCACTTCCTGAGTAGGTTCTTAAACATCAGTAATGGCCTCTCTGGCTTTAAGAGGCAGCATACTCCAAAGTATGGCAGCCTGCTACAGCAGGTGGTAGAAGTTTACTATATGTCATTATGCAAACTGTGAGCAGTGGAGAGTTATAATCTTATTGTAATGAAGACTACTTGGGGCAAATAATATGTTAAATTATCACCTGTTCATCACAAATATATGTAAAACATCCGTTTGTGTGTCCCGGGGTAGATGCAGCAACTAGCTTGTGTTCACCGAACTTGACCACGTCACAGTCTTCAAGGTACATGTCTGCTTTTGCCCCAGAAAGTTTGCCAATAACGCTTATGGATCCTGGCAGAAGAGACTTTAATTTGCCTGTACCGGTTATGTGGTCTGCGTGCATATGGGTGTTCACTGAAATAATGAACCATATATTTTATTAACATAGAGGTCGTCTATTATTTAATATTTTTTCTCATAGAATTTCCCCTCGTTAAAAATGGAATTATAACACTGACATATACCATATGTATACTCACTCACTTGCATATATCAATTTGAACCCCAGCTCCTTAACAAGTGTGGCATCTCGTTCGGCATGTTCTAGGACGGGATCAATGAGCAGTGCTTCCCTTGTTTTCGTATCTCCAAGAAGATACGTGTAAGTGCAACTCACTGGGTCGAACAACTGTAAACATAAGACACCAAACTTTTACATTCCTTATCACCTCTTAACATTCTAAAGGTGGATTATATGTATAATATCTCTCACATTACAATTGGTTTTTCTATTTTTACTAATATTCATTGGTGACTATAACAAATTCTCATGAGGTCAAGCATTTTCTACCATAGAAAACCAAACAATATCTCTTACGGTCTTTAATAAGAGACAGAAGTGACTATGTTTGATCAAAGTACAAAGTAATAGTACATTATGGTACTAGTGTGTAACATTGGTGATTACCGCCGAGGCGCCATTAAGACTCGAGCCGTAGGCGAGGGTCTTAAGAGAGCCGAGGACGGTAATCATCAGTACACACGTGTATCATACGACGTTTTTCAACACACTTGTGAATAAAATAACAACAAAAACGCATTTTATTTAGTAGATAACAGTTTTCCAATGCGCGCGCATTGCGATCGGCCACAGACTAAAGGGATGAGGCTTTTTTATTTTATTTTCCGCGCATAGGCGCATATTTGCGCCTATTCTGCCACGTACAAAATGGGGAATTTAAAGTTCTCTTTTATTACAGAGAAAAAAAAAGTTATATATGAGTGAAAGTTTTATTTATTAAATACGTACGAGTTAAAATTATCTATTTAAATAAGAAGTTGCATGAAATGAGCAAGCAATAGGAACATTAATTTATTTTTTCTATAGAACACGAACTTTTTTTTTATAAAAACTTTTTTAAGAGCAAAGCAACTCAGCCAATAAAATTTAAAAAAAAACTATAACTCACTAGTGAGTTATAATTTTTTTTAGTCACAGTTTGATTATGGGTGTCATTCTGTGCCTAATTGCGGTGACCATAGAGCCACATTATGAGCAAGTGTGTTGAAAAAATATTTTTACTCACATAGAACAAAGGACATAAACAATTCAATTAATTATTTATCAGCTCTTACACAATCTTTAAGAACCTATAAACTATGAAAAATATACAGACATTGAAGATAAGTATATTCAAGGTGAATTGATTAGTAGATTAATAGACAATGCATTCAGGTATCTTTTCTTATTTCTATACATACTATCACCTATCTGCGGATATGCACTTTAGGAGAGAGGCGCAGTATATATTACTTTTCATTTCTCATATTCTGAAAATATGTTTGGAATTGCCTGATCACAGGGATGAAAACAGTATTTTTCAACCCTGAGAAACGATATCCGTGCTGTCAGAAAAATTAAAAACTATGCAAGCCATACATAATATATGCGACTCATGCCAAAATAGGTCACTTCACTTGCCTCATATTCAAAACGAAAAGCAGACTCAACCTCGGGTGAAAGGCCTATTTGGGCACTCGAAATATAAGCGCCCCCTGCTAGGCTCATGCGCCAAACCATCTCTTTCATCTCTCGTGTAGCAATCTACTATTTTAGGCAATTTGTACCTATCATCAAATTATATCTACTTGTAAGAAACTGTTTATAAAACAAAACTCACCTGTCTAAAAAAAAAATTTGATCTTTTATTCAGGTTTGTAGACATCGGCCTGATGTCCATGTGCACCTTCATCATAGTAGATACTGCTTTTGTGACTCTCCATCCTCCAGCTGACAGTTTAAATAACATTCTGCAAGTAATATAATAAATACATTACTGCACAACTAATTACTAGCTTTTCTTATTCAAACATGAATAAAAATAATTATGTAAGATGCAATTTTTCTTACTGCGATGCTGATAATCATGCAAACATCCTACCTAATAGAAAATTGTTATTGTCGCCTACAGATGTTTGCAACTCCAAGGGTCGAAATCAAGACGCAATTAGCTTTTATGATAGGATAGGAGGGGGATTAATCGGATGAGATAAGGATCTGGGCCATTGGAACTCTCAATCATCTATGAAACACAATTTACACTAAATAAATAACAATATTAAAAGGGCAGAATTAATTAACATGACAATTAATATCAATATATTTATTCCTTGCTTTTAAACAAACAGGCAGATGTCCACCTGATTAATAATTATTTTTATAGTCTAGGTGTGTCTGAGATCAAGAGGCCTTATGCAAAATAAATATCAATATTGAAAGGCCAGAATTTAATTGCTTTGCTTTGTAAGTTTCTGTGAGTAATGTAACTGTTTTATGTTTCCCATAAAACAAGCACATAATTTACTGATCTTGGATACATACAGTACATATGAATATGGATTGAATATATTATAGTAACTATAAAAAAAATTATCCATTGTAAAAGGATTCCATTATGGCCAAAATACAAATACCAGTTTTATTTTTATGCACATATCATTATTAAACCAATCTTATAATGTTTCGATGCTTAGTTTTATGCATATAAATAAACTTATAGGTATAAAACTAAGCACTAAAATAAATGTTATCAAATCAATTCACTCCTGCCTCTTTATTTAAATGAAATACTCAAACAAATTAAAGTGAAAACTATGATAATTTACAAACCCCTATTAATATTATAAATGCGAAAGTAACTCTGTCTGTCTGTCTGTCTATTCCGTTTTCACGTAAAAACTACTGGACCGATTTGGCTAAAACTCAGTATATATATGTCGGAGGGAAGCTTTAATTGGACGTATCGTTGACTGGATGTATAACGCACAATATCATTTGTTTACATTATAATTACTACTAAAATTCTTAATGTAATTTAATTTGATTTGTTGAATGAATGTATCTATAACTTAAAGATCGTTCTAACCTAATAAAAGTTATGAATATTGTAATTTAATAAACGACCAATCAGAGCAGAGCATATGACGGAGCGGGGTCAGCGCCCTCTATACTTTGAGTAATATCTACTTGGGTAGACTGAGGAGTTTTTGTGACACATTTGGTTGGTGGCTACAGGTCGAGTTGGACCTTTGAGAGTTTTAAAGAAAGTATTGAAGTTGAAAGTATGAGCGGGTGCCCTGAACCCGCTGCTCGGTCTAAACTATGTCATAATGTTGATCAAATCTAAATTAAAAGTGTATAAACCGTGGCTATTGTGTTTTATGCTCGCATTTTATCCTGATGCCGCCCACTAAACCTGCAATAACTAAAGAAGATGTCGTGAGAACGAGGCCGTTCTGCGACATATATATATATATTTTCGATGCCGAGAATGAACATAGGATACTTTTTATCCCGAAAAATGGGATAATTTCCGGGATAAAAATATAGATAGATAGATAGATAGATAACACTTTATTGCTCACCAAAACAAACAAATACAAAACAAAATGCATAATTACAATACTTCTTGGCTAAACAACAGGCGGCCTTATCGCTAAAAGCGATCTCTTCCAGGCAACCCAGCTTAAAAGAAATTCTTAACTAATCTGGCGATGTAGGTGGAGCAGAAAAATGATCGGACTGTACAATTTAAATATACATACTTACACTAATTTATAAATTTAATACATATAAATATATATATATATATATATGTGTGTGTGTGTGTGTATGTGTATGTATATGCATAATAATCTAAATAAATAAATTTATATATATCTTAAAATTATAAGTGACAATTTATATATAACAATAGATAAATACGTAAATGCGTAATATATTAGACATACTTATTTAAAGATAGATAGTACTTTCTAAGGGAGTTCCGAAATATAGGTAATGTTTTGGCCTCTCTGACAGTAAGAGGCAACGCATTCCATAGTTTGACAGCCTGCACTGTAAAAGAGTTATCATAAAATGATGAAGTGTGTACAGGTGTCAGGAGTCTACGATATGTATCTGAGCGCAAATTGTGGGAAGTGGAGAGGCGAAGGAATTCAAAACGTTCCTTAAGGTAAGGAGGACTAACAGGACTATATAGTATATTATAAAGGAGAATTAGAATGTGAGTATTCCGGCGAAAACGAATAGGAAGCCACTTGAGCTTCATACGAAATTCAGAAACATGGTCATATTTTAAAAATATATTTGTCTTTCTGTTTGTTATGCTTTTACGGAAGAACTAATGGACTGGGATTTAGCTGAAATTCGGTATGTATGTAAATTAAATACCGAGGGTGGACAAGGGATACTTTGCATTTTGGCCTTTTCTGTAATTTTGGCCTTTTTGGTCATTTTGGCTATTTTAGCCTTTTTACTCATTTTGGCCATGTCGGTCACTTTGGCCTTTTCGGTCATTTTGGCCATGTTGGTTATGTTGGCCTTTTTGGTCATTTTGGCCTTTTTGGTAATTTTGACCATGTCGGGCACTGTGGCCTTTTTGGTCATTTTGGCCTTTTTGGTAATTTTGGCCATTTTGGTAATTTTGACCATTTTGATCATTTTGGCCTTTTTGGTCATTTTGTCCTTTTTGGTCGTTTTTGCTATTTCAGTAATTTTGGCCTTTTTGGTCATTTTGAGCATTTTGGTCATACTTTTTATCGCAAATATAAAACTAAAATAGATGAAAGTTTGAGTGAGAGACTAATCGTTTCTCAAGTTTATAGATATAAAAATTCATAATCTATAGAAAACCGTGTGATAGTAACTCGATGTGTCTGTCTGAATACCGAAAATGGACATAGATACTTTTCATCCCGGGAGATAGGATAGTTTGCAATATAAATAAATAAATAAAAATTAATCTTATGAGGGCAATCAGCACCAATATAAAACAATTTAACCTGTTTTAACACCGGCTGTTTAAACAAGAAGTACGCACTAGAGTTTGACCTGCAGCAGAGCCGCGGGGTAAACTCTAGTGTAAAATAAGTCTACCTTGTCTACACAACAACTTAGTGTCTTCTTTACTCAGCAGCTATTATTTTACTGTAAACTTAAATTATTTATTACAGCAGTGTTTATTCACAAATAAAGTTAAGTACTATTGACCATTGTTATCATAATTAACCTTGCATTATGGTCCTACATGATAAACTAATAAACACTTCAATGTTTTCCCTCTTACTTATAGGATAAATAAATCTTGATTGTTTATCAGCAAAAGTTAAACTTTTATGGCCTTACTTATAATAATCTCGTTAAGAAACAATTAGGTATCTCTTAAGCAAGAGAATTAGAATCACGGCCTTACTTATAATAATCTCGTAAAAAAAATGATTAAGCACCTCTTAAGTAAGAGAATCAGAATCAGTCCCTATTCAAAGAATATTTTTCTTCACTTACAAACATGTATTACTCATTGTTTGCCTATGAGGAGCACAGATAAACGAAATTTGAATGATTAACGTAGGTTGTACCCAAATTATTCAACTAAAGAGGAGTTTATGGGTAAGATTTTCATTAATCAATTGCTGAGCGGTATATTTAAATTTAAGAAACGATTATAAGAAAGGCCCTTAAAATCAGTATTTTCACTCTCTTTTAATTTTTATTTTCTACAAGATAATTAGTCCATGTACAATGTAGTATTAGTGACTGAGTAACCAAGGATTTCATGTGTTATTTAGGATCATCATCATCCTAGTGTTACATTCCAAGTGTGTCATTCCTTAAGAAGACTCAAGAGGCGGCCAATCTAAGTCGTCGCCGCTGAATCGTGGAAAGGTCCTGATGGGGATCTTGCACCAAATGCAAAACAGCACACAACAAATCTGCTCATAGTCTGGCCGACTGATTGCAAGATGCCGCCCCCCCCCCCCCAAAAAAACATTCCAAGTGTAATTGGGGCATTTGCTCCAACGCCCAGGGTTTGCTTTCCTCTTTTTTTTCTCCACTTCATGCAGTCTTTGGCATCCCCTGCTTTAAGACTATTGGTACACATCATCCTTCAGAAAGTGAAGCCAGCATTTCTTGGGCCTACAGGTTCAACCAGGACCTAATGGCAACAGTATGGCTAATGCCGTATTTAAAATATGTCATGTTAATGATGTGATCATTTGTATAAATAGACACCAATGTAATTAATTCTTGTTATATTATCTTTAACACTATAAGTATAAGCACTATAAGCATTTGGACATAGTAATACTAATGCAGATGGTTAAGAATACTAGGAGAATACACTTTGTAATACAGGATGCAAGCACAAGTAATTAAAGCAATAAGCATAAAAATGTCTTAAATAGTACAATAAATTTAATTTGAAAGATCTTGTGTGCTGAACAACTTCAATTATTGAAGAATGAACAACAAACATCACAAACTAAATCGTCCTACTTGCTTTCACCAGATAATCATTCTTGCCTAAAATCTTACTAAATACTCACATGATAAGAGTTATTTATAAGGTTTTCAGTTCAATATCTAAGTATGTAGAAATATCAATTATTAACAACTCGCAAGTTTCTCCAAACTTGTACTAAAAAATATTATCTCTTAACTTTTATCTTTTTATTTAGCTTTGTATGATAACTTTCATCAGAGAGTAGTAATATGTTCCTTGACGATAACAGTGTGACATTCATAACATATCGAAAATATTTAATACTTTAGTTAAAATCACAAAATAAAAAGCGCGATTTAATAGTAATTAATAGTTTAATAAAAGATAAAAAAACTATCCAAGTACTATTCACTTTTCATTCAAAAATTAATATACTAATTATTTTTTTTAAGTAGAATTCGCCACAATGGCAGGCAAAGGAATCTTAGTCCATACAGCCAAGTCTGATGTATAAATCTTCGTGTATTAGCGCAGTTGTATTGTAGGCTACAACCCACGCCATTCAACGGAGTTCTTGTGAAAACTCGAAAGGCCACATTTGACTACACAGTTTACATTTCTCACAAAAACACATAATTATTACTCAAAAACTATAAATAAAACTATTGTTCATTTTAGAGTATTTTTACACATTTTTAGAAAATAAAACTGCACAGCGCAACGTTCCCTTTCAGTTCCCGCCAAAAACTCCTATGAACTATGACAACATTGATTTGACAGATCTCAATGCAACATTTTTAGGGATTGAAATCTCCAAATCGTTAACCAAGTTAACCGATTATTACAAGAAACTGATTTAAAATAATTATAAGACTTTGTAATCATTCGATTTATTCTAAGTTAATTACTTTTTGTATGACAAAAATACCACACAAAGTCGATATGGAGCGCGAAAGTTTTGTCTAACATCGCTTTCGATTACGATCAATCTATTGAATCTTTATGGTTCCACCCGTATAATATTACATAATTATTCAATCGTTTTAGTTTTCAATACATGTATTTACAATTATGTAGTATTTTTTTAATATAATCACATAAATAATATAAGGTTTTGAATACATATGTTTAAAGTTATTTTCCTGAACCAAATTGAGCCAATGAACTGCACTACCCTTTGGTAGCAACACTAAAATTAAAAATAAGACGCCTTAGAACGTAACTCTTACTGAGACTTCGTCACATATTAATGCGAGATAACAGAATTAATATATTGTCCTGGTGGATGAAGATGGGGTGGCACTTCAAAATAAACTAGACAGGTGGCGGCAAGCGCTAGAGGGTGTCGGATTAAAAATCAGTAGAACCAAAACCGAATACATGTTTTGTGATTTTGGCTCTAGTGCTGTGTCTCTTAAACTAGAATCAGCCACACTACCATGTAACCCCGAATTCAGATACCTTGGTTCACTACTGCAGAGTAATTGTGATATAGAGAGGCATGTAGGGAGAAGAATAAATGTAGCACGGCTAAAGTGGAGACAGGTAACCGGTGTGACGTGCGAAAAACTAATGCCACTGAAATTAAAAGGTCAAATATATAAATCTGTCATACTACCAGTCATACTATATGGGTCGTGTAGTGTTTGCTCCTGAACACTAATATAAATGTCACCGGCTCATCTACGGACTACCACCCGTACAGCTGTATCAGCGCTTGGTTATTGACTGAGGGCTGACTGTCCCCCCCCCCCTACTCAATTGATATCCACTCCCACTGTGCCTCAATGACGTAATGCAGTCAAGACAGATACTTGTATATTATTATAATATACATACACTACAGGTCGGAATGTTGTTCCATTAAACTGATAAACCACAAACGGCTCCACTCAGCTGAGATGAAAATGTTGAGATGGATGTGTGGTGTTACAAGAATGGATAAGGTGAGAAATGAGTACATAAGGGGATCTTTGAAAGTTGCGCCCGTGACTGAAAAATTGAGAGGAAGAAGATTAAGTTGGTATGGGCATATAATGAGGAGGAATGAAAGTCATGTGACAAAAAGAATGTTAAACTACAAGATACAAATGTAGAGGTAGACCAAAAAAAGATGGATGGATTGTGTGAAAGATGATATATGTCAGAAGAAGATGTATGTCAGAGTAAAGGAGTGTGGAAAGAAAAGAGAGAGGAGGAAAATAATAATTGAAATATGTTTTATATCATTATATAATGCACCAGTAAAAAATTATGTATATTATCGACTAAATAAATTAATTGTTATTGGCTTTTAGTTTTGTTGATTTAATTCGAAGTTACCTTCTATAGACATTCTTAAGTGTCAAATGGGGCTTTTTATTTTATGATTATTAATAATCACAAAAGAAACAACCCGATTTGACAGTTCTCATAGCAACATTTTTAGGGATTGAAACCTCCAAATCGTTAACCAAATTAACCGATTATAACGAGAAATCGATTTAAAATTATGTGACTTTGTATTCGTTTGATTTATTTTATAATATTACTTTTTGTGTATGGAAGAGACCTTAGAGATAAGCTCCATAAAAGTAATATTAAAATTCAACCGATGGTAGCGCAAGTGAATAAATAGTAACATACAGGAACCAAAAAAAGAAATATGAGACGCCCACATTTTTCCCAAAGAAAGAAAGAGATAAAATGTATAAAGAAAATAAGAACTCTGTCCTATATCATGGCGGAGGAGATGGCAAATAAAAATTTTTAAAATTTATAAGAACAGCACTTTGCCGGCTAATAAAAACAACGAACCGAATAGATTTTTTGTTCATTCCAACTCCAATATTCCTCTGAGTGTCAACTTCACTATGAGTTCCTACTCATAGGGTACTCATAGTTATATATAGATACTCATACAGGGCGTTCCATTAGGGACTCACAACGACCACGTTCACGACCGCGATTTTTCCCGTTCCACTTGCTTGCGGACGTTATAATCATAAAAGCTATGGGTTATGGAGCGTTGATGTCATTAATGTCATACACAAATGTCATTGGTTGATATGAAAATCGCGCCGTTTTCAATGTGTAGGTTTGACTAATTTATGTTAAAAGAAATATAGCTAATTATACAAAATGTCATTACAATACAATACAAAATGTCCTTACTACTTCATCGCGGTAATAATTCAGAAGAAAGCAAATTCTTCTAGCTCAGATGAAGAGTGGATGTTAAGTTTATAAAACGTAATACTAAAAAACGTGATCTCAGGCCACGTATTACACAATATAAAAATATAGTCGATCGTTATTCAGATGAGGAATTTAAAAGCCTGTCAAGAAATACATTGAATTATCTATTATCTATCTATCTATAATTCTGAATTCTGAGTTATAACTCTTTCGGATAATTCTGCAGCAAAAGCTATTTGTCTAGAAACAATGAATTTCTCATTAATTATATAATTATATTCAATTCAACGATAATGAAAACTGATTAGAAATAAATTATGTAAATAATTGCTAATAACAAATAAAGGAAAATGATAAATGGCTGTTCAAAATACATTAAAATAATTTTACAAAATTAATAAAGAAAGATATTTTTCCATTCGCCATCTTTGTTTCAAAATTCGCGCCTTTGTCAACGTATTGACAAGAGAGAATTAATGCTCTGTGGTCAACGCCCACTTCGACCCACGTTTTGACATGGGTTGTTCCGGGCGTTGTGTGATCGAAAATGATGACGTCATTAGTGACGTTTTCGCCACGACCGCAACGCTCGCGGTCGCCTTGTGGAACGGCTAACTGAGCATTTTGGACGTTGTGCGTTACTAGTGGAACGCCCTAATAGGAGTAAACAAAGGTGACATTTCTAGAGTTGTAATAAACGATTATCTTTTATTGATTTCATAACGCGCAGTTCAAAAGGCTGGCTGGCTAAAATCAGTTATATTTTTGACTCTCTATGAGTACATTAATATAATCTGTCACTTTTATCTGAAAGTCATATTTTATCTTAATTTTCAAATTAAAATGTAAAACAAAAATAACAATCAGAAATTTTATTTAACAAGTTTTCGGTAAATATATTAATTGTAATGGTAAGACTATTTGTAATACACTACTAATATTTTCATAACATTCAAGCGACATAAAAGTACAAGTAATTTCTGACGAAATGTCTTAAATTTTTGATATTGTATTCCAGAAGTCTTTACTGCCTATTAAAATAGCGAATTCGCGGTTCAAAAGTTGTTTAAATTTTAGAAGCTCGCGAGAATGTGGTTAGCCCATTATGGCCACTTTCCACTTGTGATTCTTAATCCTAAATGCTCCTTCAGCCCTTACACAAAGCGGCCGAGGTCGTTATGCTCGTGGCGAAAACGTCACTAATGACGACATAAATTTCGGTCAGAACGCTTACAAGGACTTATATCAAGAGGTGGGGCGAATAATCCGTTCTACGAGAGTTTACGATTGTAACACCTGTACAAATGGAACGGGAAAAATCGTAGTCGTGAGCGTGGTAGTTGTGAGCGTCCTGTGGAAGGTAGCCAAAGGTTAAACAACTACCTATCTCTTTCAGGCTTCATGTTTAAAGGCTTCTCTACATTCTCGCGAGGAACTGAGCATGTGAACGTCCTTTTCGTGTGCTCGCGATGATGACGGCGAGTCACAATGGAGCTGAGAACACGAGAACTTAGGGTGGTCAGATTCAGCAGATTTCCGCATTTTTAGAGGAATTAGCCCTGAATTTAGAAGAGATATTATAAAAATGGGCAAACGAATTTAATGATATTTTTATTAAAGTTTTATACCAAATTAGCTACAGAAACATAAAAATAAACAAGTTTTTACTGTGCTATATTTCTAACAGTCATTCTAAATAAAGGATGGTCACATAAATCTTACGGCATTAAAATAAACAAAATTACTTACTATACAATTATTACTTTTTTTTTCAAAGTATTGATGGATAAAACACGTAAAATTATTGTTTATTTAGTTATTTTACAAAAAATAAGTTAAGTACATGTAATTTAATAATTGTTTTGTGAATAAATTTAGCATAATTTAAATTTTATCCAGGCAGTTACCGGAGTCTTCAATTCGCATCTGGACACACAGCGGGAACTTTCGCATCAGTATTAGTAGTACACGAGATGCCAATAGAAGCAGTCGTGTAGAGTATAATGTAAGCGTGATAATGATCGCGAATTGGTTGATCTAGTTTTTAAGTTCTTCTCTTTCTTCACTTCTTTTAACACGCTTTCATATATTACTACATTCTAACGCATATTCTTTTATGGATAAATTCATAAGTTCATTGAAAAAAAAATGCGTGAAGATACCATATGTCTGCAAGTTGGTCATCGAAGATAAAGCATACAATTATATAACGACAAACAGCACAAATCGATGATTCAATTATCAAAAAAATATTATTCTAATTCTTTAAAAATTTACTCTACTATAGAAATGAGTCTCTCTTATATAATTCTTTTCAACCTGGTTTTATCTTTTATTCATCTTTTACGTTCAGTTCTAAATAGCCATCGTTTTTAATTCATTTAACATCCTTAGTAGGTCTACTCATCCATTAACATCATACAATGAAAAAGCTTGAAGATCTCCATATTCTCGCGAGAACGTTACGAGAACACCAGAAGTCTCGCGAGAATTCTGTGCGAGTGTAGTGCACCTTTGACAACATTGACCTCTTTCATCCCCTCTACTACACAGGCAGTCAATATTTTGTATTTTGCTACACATTTGTAATTATTTGAGTGTGTGAGTGAAAACTCACATTGCGTCTGTGCAGTGTATTGATGTAAACATTCCCTTGTTGTGTCATTTGGTTTCAGTGCGTTTGGAGGATCATATGGAAACCTTTGCGAGGCGCGTCTGAAAAACAAATTATGTGAACAGCTGATTTTCCATTTATTTTAATGAAGTGAAGATTGCTGTGTATGTGAATCTTTGGAAGTTATATTGGAGCGCCAAATTTAAGTGCAATAGCAGAACCCTTTATTTTATGTGCTCAAAACAATTTGAACGGTGAGTTTCTAAACAAATATTCCTAATTCAAATATTTGTCATAATTATCTTTATTTGATTGAATTGGAGTATACTATAGCTTATTTTCAAAGTACATCTAGATCAGAAAAGATTGCTGATCATACATTATTTCCATCGTTTCATATACTTTTATTGCATAAATAAACCGGTTTATCCGTAGTAAATTGGAATTCATATTATTGCAAATACATATAACACCATTGATATATAAAAAATCCTTATATATCAATGTATAACACAAAGCAAGGCAATGAGTCGTTTAGTATCTATTCTGCCAGCATCGAAGTGCTATTTTTGTGTCTAAATCTAATGTAGCGAGCGAGTGTAATCTACTAAAACATGTCAAAATAAATACGGAACTTAACCAGAAAAACATTATAAAATTACCCATAACCATGAAGTATTTTTCTATACATTTAATATGTATTCTTGATTTTCGATCTGAAAATAAATCGGTTACATTCTCATGTGATGTGTTCAACTTTCATGTCACAGCATCCAACAATGAAAACGTGATGATTTCTTTACAATTAATTTTATTTATTTATTAACTGTATCCATTAGAAAAATACAGCATAAATAAAAAAAACGAAATTCGTTTATCTACAACACTATTATCGATTTTAACCTTGAGCCAGATTATTAGCGCGCGTAAATTACTGGTAGATAGATATTCAGGAACTTCCTTATATTATACCTAACTGATACACATCGAAAATATGTACAGCACTTGTATCAATCATAAACATTACTATGGATTTTCTTGTGACATCTTTCGCAAAATTTCCAAGTCTAATTCCCGTAAAAACCGCTTATTTCATTTATTAGGACAAAAAATATTTTTTCTTCATCCCTTTTATTGAAAGTACATAATCGATATATATGATAATTAATTAAAAACTTCATAAATACGCAGTCCTGGATAAAGATACCTATTTTTCATTATTAAGTATTTACCAAATTTAAAGAAACACGAATGAAGAAGGAATACAATAAATATAAACAAATCTAATCACAATTATTTTCATGTTTATTTGAATAATATCACCTATTTATTATCTTCTCTGATTAACTGACCAATTTACCTAATGCGTAACTAATGGCACTGTCATATGTTGCCTCATTACTACACGTAAAGTCGACGCGTCGCGTGCGGCGTTCCACAGGGGTCGGTCCTCGGGCCGATTCTTTGGAACGTAGGCTATGACTGGATCCTTCGGGTAACGGTCCGGCCCGGGGTACGGCTGATCTGCTTTGCGGACGACACCCTACTCACGGCACGCGCTGCGTCTTTTGCGGAATCCGTGGACGTCGCCAACGACGGGTTGGCGATCGTCGTAGATCGAATAGCTAGGCTGGGCTTGAAGGTCTCCCCCGCGAAAACGGAGGCCATCATGTTCCATAGGAAATTCCGGAATCCCCCCCCGGACCTGTCCGTTACAGTTCAGGCGGTGGCAGTCCGAGTAGGGCCCAAGATGAAATATCTTGGGCTAGTTCTAGACGGGAAATGGCTGTTCAAAGCGCACTTTGAGCAGCTAGTTCCCAAACTCGTGAATTCCGCGGGCGCACTCTCCAGGCTTCTTCCTAACGTGGGGGGGCCGGGGGGGTGCGACGCGGAAACTTTATTCCGGCATCCTGAGGAGTATGGCGCTGTACGGTGCGCCCGTCTGGTCCGATTCGCTTCACCGCCACAACCGAACCCTGCTGCACCGCGCGCAGCGGGTTCTGGCCGTGAGGACCATACGGGGGTATCGCACAGTGTCGTGGACGGCGGCGACTCTCTTGGCAGGCGAGTTGCCCTGGCATCTCCAGGCAGACGTCCTGTCCAGGGTTCGGCGTACCCGGCAGGATGCCCTAGCTAGAGGACTGACCTTCTGTCAAGTCGAATTAGAGACGGTCGGGAAGCGGGAAACCGCTTGCTGCCTCGTCGAATGGTCTCGTGACCTCGAACACCCTGCGGCCGGCGGCTTTACGGTGGATGCAATCAGGCCACAGCTGGAGAGATGGGTCACCCGCACCAGCGGAACCCTGACCTTCAGGACGACACAGATACTGACCGGACACGGTTGTTTCGACCAGTATCTGTTTCGCATTGTGGGCTGCTTGCCTTCTCCGGACTGCCGCCAGTGCGGCGCACCCGATACGGCGTTTCACACGCTTGTCGAGTGCGCTGCATGGACGCCGCAGCGTTTCGAGCTCGAGACGCACGTAGGAGCCGTCGGATCGCTTGGCGACTTGGTAACGGCCATGTTGCACAGCGACGACCGCTGGGAGTCTGCGGTTACTTTCTGTGAGGCAGTAATGTCTCTCAAAGAGGCCGCAGAAAGGGACAGGGAGCGAAGTCCTGCAGCGCGTGCTAATGTCTCTACTCGAGGTCGCCGGCCTTCAGCTGGCACCCGGAGAGGCAGGTACGCGCATTACTTCCCTCCCTGAGTTAGGTTCCGGTACGGGGGGCCCTTGCTACTAGGCAACGCAAGGGATTCATCTGCCCCCGGTTCGAAGTGGGGTGTGTTCTCCCAGGGTACACTCCAGGCACTTTATTGCGCTGGATCGACTGTTGCGTAACTATGTTCTATATCTCAGTCTTTCTATCACAAACACAGCGCAGGGTCGACAGGGAGGAGGGGGTTTTTAGTGGGTATTGAGGTTGCTCGCCCGCGGCATCGCGGCATCGCTCTGAGTCTTCCACACTCCTCTGTGTCACGCCATCGCGGACGGAGCGCAAATAAAGCATACTATTGCTAGCGTTATCGCCCCCGATGGATGCGTGCCGTTTCCTAGTGACGGCCCAGAGAGTGCGTAAATCGGTCAGCATTTTCCCTGGCCTCAAAAAAAAAAAAAAATTACTACACGTAAAGTAATATTCTTGTTTATTTATAACTATTTTTTTTATTTTTTTTTTTTTTTTTTATGAATAAGATATTTAAAAATAAATACCTTATTAATATTACCATCTAATCTAAAAAGATTAATAAGTAATTTAAATATAACCTAAATTAACTAAAAGTATTCATACTAAGAAACTGTCCATTAACACTTTTCTTATTGTCTCTATTAAGGCGAAGACACTTTGTTCATGTGTTCTTTATTAATAGCTAGCACATTATACTACACTTTTGTTTTGTTTATACCACTAGTTCAAATGGTTTTGTCCTTTTGAGCCTTCTCGTTATGTCCGTGTTGTCGAGGAGCTGGATCGCCTCGACATTCACGTGATGATGAAGCCGATGCTCGTGGACTTCCGCGTACTTCCTAATAATGTTGTTGACAAACTCCACTTTCAGGTCCCGATGGAGGTCGCTCGATCTAACGTACCATGGCGCGTTTACAATTCCTTTCAGCACTTTATTTTGGAAGCGTTGTATGATTTCTAAATTACTTGGTTTGGTACAGCCCCACAACTGTACACCGTAGGTCCAGACTGGCATTAGGACTTGTTTATAAAGAAGCAGTTTGTTAGGTACGGACAACTTTGAATGTTTTCCAAGTAGCCAGTACATATTTCTATAGCGAGCTTCCAGTTCCTCGCGTTTCTTTTTGACGTGAGCTTTCCAGCGCAGTTTAGCGTCAAGTGTCATACCTAAGTACTTTGCCGTATTTTCATACGGTACTACGGTGTGATTTACGTATATCGGGTGATAATTTGCCATTTTGTTAGTGAAGTCAATGTGGATCGACTTGGCTTCGTTGAGCTTAATACGCCATTTTTTTGTCCAGTTGTAGATGGTATTAACTGCTTTTTGGACATTTTCCACAGCTTCTTCGTGGGTAACTCCAGTAGCCATGATAGCTGTGTCATCCGCAAAGGTAGCTAGGGTATTATTTTCTAGTTCTGGAATATCACTTGTGTATATTAGGTACAGGACCGGGCCTAACACACTACCTTGTGGTACTCCAGCTTTAATTTCTTTAAGATCCGAAAAGCAGTCTTCTTGTCGGACCCTGAACATTCTATTTGAGATATACGAGGCTAACAAATCTGAATACTGTTTAGGTAGCAGTTTTTTTAACTTGAAATTAAGACCTTCATGCCAGACCTTGTCAAATGCTTGTGCCACATCTAAAAATACTGTAGAACAAACTTTCTTTTCTTCTAATGTTCTCTCAATAATGTTTGTGATTCTATGCACTTGGTCTATGGTTGAGTGTTTCTCTCTAAATCCAAATTGATAATCGGGGATTATTTTTCTCTCTTCTATTATTGGTTTCAGGCGGCGCAATAACAGTTTTTCAAATAGTTTAGACATTATTGGTAAGAGAGAAATTGGTCTATAAGATGTCGTGTCATGTGGAGATTTACCAGGTTTTTGTATCATGATCACTTCCGCAACTTTCCACAGACTTGGAACATGCTTTAGTCTAAAACTGGCATTGATAAGTGTAGTGAGTTTGACTACACCCTTCTTTGGAAGGCTGCGCAGAATTTCCCCGGTAATGAGATCGTAACCTGGAGCTTTCTTTTGGGCTAGTAGCTGTATTTCATTATGAACTTCTTTAGGAGTTACAAGTTTTATTTCCAACTCATCAGGTGCTAGGTGCCAAAATATATCTTCGTTATCCTTACCTTCATTTGGTTGGAATATTTTTTCTAAATGTTGAGCAAATCTGTTGGCTTTCTGACTGTTATTGACAGCCCAGTTTCCGTTCTCTTCTCTAATAGGAGGAATTTGATTTATCGGTTTTTTGAGAGATTTTGCTACTTTCCATAATGAGTAATCTGTATTACGATCACTAGAGAGTTGACTAAGTTGAGATTGCATAGATTCATCATTGAATTTTTGTATTTCCCTACTTAATCTTTTTGTGAGATTATTCAAAAAAGTTTTATCTGGCGGATATCGTGATCTATGCCATTTTTGTCTCTGTTTCCTTTTTTGATTAATAAGATTAATAATTTCGTTTGGATAATAAACACGCCTTGATTTTGTCTTAAATTCAGGTGTATTTTTCCAGGCGCATTGTTGAATATTTGTTACAAACGTATTCACATCTGCATCAAGTTCCTCTGGTTTTTTTAGTGATACTTTCAAATCTATAACACAATCTAAGTCTTGTCTAAAGCTTTCCCAGTCTGTATACTTATTAGTCAAATAGGGGTTTTTTTCACGACACACAATGTCCTCATTTAGGCTTAAAATTATAGGAGAATGATCAGAATTCATGTCATAACCTTCTTCAATGTGAAGATGCTCAGGTGATATATGTTTATAAATAAAGAAATCTATTAAGTCTGGAAGTTTATTTGGATCGGTTGGCCAATAAGTGGGTTTGCCTGTTGAAATAACATCACATCTGTTTTCTTTGATTGCATTCAAAAGTTCTCTGCCTTTTGTTGTAGTTAACCTGGAGCCCCAATAAGTATTCTTTGCATTAAAGTCACCTCCAAGAATAAATCTGTTTCCAAGCTGATTTAGAAATTGTTTATAATATACAGACTTTAGAGCATACCTTGGTGGGCAGTATATGGCTGATACAGCTACCGGGTAGCGTTTGGTCTTGATTGTCACTGCAATAGCTTGCATTTCTTGTTCTTCGTATTTCAACACTTCAAAATGATTAATATTAGTCTTGATTAGAATGGCACTGCCTCCCCGAGCTGTGTTATTTGGGTGGAGCGCATGATATGCTTGATAACCTTTAATTGAAATAAAATTTTCTTTAGTAAAGTGTGATTCCGAAATGAGACAGACATCAATATTTTCTGTATTTAGAACCACTTGTAACTCCTTTTCATGTCGCAGAAGTCCATTAGCATTCCATGCCATAATTTTAATTGAAGGTACCATCATTAATGTTTTATTACAGCTTTAGTTGTTTGTTCTATTTTCTTCAGTCTTTCATCAAAAGAAGTCATGAAGTTTAATATAGAATTGATTTTATCTTCTAGATTAGGTGCTGTCTTACTTACGAACGGTTGCTGTGACAATTGTAACTGAGCCTTTGAGCCTTTAGTCACTTGAGCAAATGATATGCTCTTTGTTACGGGTTGACTTGTAGGAGCCTTTTTAGTTATGCTCTTACTTAAAGGTATATTAGAGGTTGTTGCCCCCTTTAACTTCCTATTCTTCATTAGTTGAAGCTCTTTGGCAACTATGCAGCCTCTGTAGCTAGCAGGGTGTGGTTCTCCACAGTGAACACACTTTGGTTTGACTTCCGCAGGCTTTGTGCAATCTTTGGTGAGGTGTTTTCCTGTACACTTTACACATCTAGGTTCTTTGCAACAGTATTTCTGGGTGTGTCCATATGCTTGACACCTTTTACACTGGGGAACCAATTTCGATGTTTTAATTGGTTTTATATCCACTTTACACCCAAGTATAGACTTAATGGAGTAAATTTTTGTAGCCTCTTCATCTTTATCAAAGGAAAGCATAAACATATTTAAAGGTTGTTTATTCCTCCAGCTTAGTTTATTGACTGCATCCTGAATTTTATAACCTTTAGAAGATAGTTCATCAACTATCCTGGAAGGTATGCATGAGGAGGGCAAATTGATGGCCATCACTCTGATTGGTCTATCTTGCTTGTTCTCATAAGAATACCACCAACAGTTGTTTTGCGTTAGTAGACTTGTGAGAGTTCTATACGATATATCATTATTAGCATTGATTTTAGCGCTGTCTCCATTTCTCATTTGTATAATAAATGAGTCACTTGGTAGACTAGTCAAAAGAAAATCATAGAACTTTTGATAGTCACCAATATTTTCCACGATAACCGGCGGTGGTTGGGGATCTTTTTTAACTCTTGGAGTTTTAGTATCATCTTTATTTAGTTTCTGGTCTTGCGTTGCAGGGCAGGCATTTATAACTATTAAGTACATTTTAGTATTATTTTCGGGTTTATCACCAGGCTGTAACCACCTATGTAGGTATGTCGTACGGTTTACTCCGTAACCGTATGTATTGTGTTAATTTGTGTTAAAATTTACTATATCATAATGTCTAGTTTTACGTCGTGGAATTCCCGCGCATTACAACATTACGTTCAGAAATAGTGTGCTGACCTTGCAAACGTGCCGTACGAAACCATCTTGTCTGGTGTTCGAACAAGTATTATTTAAAAAGAGTTCCGGATGAACATCGATGCGGAGTGGTCGCAGATGTCCATGCTCGTCTCGAATGTTGCAATTTTCGCCTTTTTCACCTCTGGAAAGCGATAGATTGCGATAAAGTTGTGTAGTGATAAGTGTACAGTGTTATTTAGTTTGATTCCGGTGCGAATCGTAGTTTTTTCGACTTGGGTGAGTCTTTAAGCTCTTTTCGCTTATTCATTTCGCGCGCCTCGGCGCATGACGCAATAGTAACGGCTATTTCGTGTTGTTAGACACACCGGTGCGCTTCACTGGTCTTAGCGGGAGAGAGGGCATCCAGTAATGGATGCCCGAGATCCCAAGTCGCCCCCTGGGCTTTCGGGTGCCCCTTGCAAAAGGGGTCACGTGGAGGCCAAGGACGGTTGGCAGATGGCTGAGATCGGCGAAACGCGGCGGAAGAAAGTCCCGCCTATAATAATAGTTCGACGCAGCAAGTCTGCTGCCGGGCCTCGCCCGGGGTGCCAGGCTGCTGCCGCTATCGCGGCGGCAACCAAGGCACCCGATTCGCTAGGGAGGGCGGCGTCGGTGGTGGATCTCACCATGGACGCCCCCGAGACTAAGAATAACGCGATGGGGCCACCGGCGGCCCCCGTTGCGCGTAGGCCACCGTCGGGCCGTGCGGCACGTAACAGTGCGGCACGCCCCGACATAGATAGGGAAACGCTGCTCGCGGCAAACACAGCTGTTTGCCTGGCTGTGAGTGCCGCGAGCACCATAGTTGAGTGTGCGTTCGTGACGCCGTCGACCTCTGCGTGGGCTTCACCCGCGCAAGGGGGCGGCGAGCACGAAGAGCAAGCGTATATTCCGCCGTCTGGTAGCGTCCCAGACTCTCTGGAGCACGCGCTCGATGGCGTGATTCGTGCGTTTGACTATTCCCGCCCTGATTCGCCTGCCTGTAGCCAGATGGTATACACGGCGGCCGGAACAGCGACGGCAGGGGGCGGTCGCCCCACGACGACGATGGCCTACAGCGCGCAGGCCTCACCTGTGCCAACGGCATCGGCTTGCGACCTATCGGTGCGCAACGTCGGGGACGGCCGTTCCACGAACCCGGTTGCCGCGCGGGCTTCACTCGCGTCAACGACCGGGGTCGTGAATAGGGATTGTGTAGGCGCGGCAGCGGCGACCCCTTCGTCTTCCTTCCCTACTGGGACGGGAGTCGCTGTCGCGATGTCGGCGCCTGCGTGTTCTGCGGTTGCGGCGGCGACGGCGACGGCGGCGGCGTCGACGTCTTCGTCCTCGGCGGCAGCAGCGGCGACTTCGTCCGCGTTTTCAGCCTCGTCGTCTTCGGCTACGGGTTCGGCGACGCTGTCGACGTCTTCGGGGGCAACTATGCCCCCCATATCGTGTTCCCCGGTTTTCGTTGCCGGATCGAGGTCGCGGTTTTGGGACCGATCCCAAAGCAGTGGCGCCGATTCGGCGGGCACATCGGGTGCCTCGACGCCTGTGTGCGCGCGTTCGCCTCTGCGCCCCACGGGGGGCGCCCCCGCGGAGGCCGATAGCATTCTCGCGGGTGCGGAGGCCTACCTCCGCACCGAGGGGGGGGAGAAGGGGCCCAAGGCGCGTAGGGCCACCGCCGCCAAATTGGCTGCGGCCGCCAAATGCGCCACCCTGATAGGGACCTCTCGGCCCTGGGCAGCTCCGCCTCGCGGCGAGCGCCCAGGTGGCCGAAATTCTTCAAGTTGCCCAGACGTCGGGCAATTTGAAGGGGGGCTACGTGCGTCGGCTGAAGGACGCCGCGAACAGACTGTCGGACATTGTCGACACTCTGGTCACGCGGAATCCGGAGGCCGAGGCATGGAAGCTCGGCAACGAAAATGCGCGATTGCGCATCGAATTGAGTTCAGTACGGGAGGAAAATCTTTCCTATCGTAAGGAATTTGAGGAGATGCGCAAGGCCCTCAAGGCTTCCGCTGCGGTTGCGGAGCCGGCGCCAGCTGTCGTAGCAGCGCCGAACCCCGCACCCGTCAAGCGGAGGGCTCGGGCGGCCGCGGTGGAAGTGGCGGCGGTTCCGGAACCGCCTGCCGCGCCCGCTGCGGTTAAAAGACCGCGTCCGGCCCCTGCTGCGGTAGCAGGGCCAAAACCGGTTCACGTCAACGGGACGGAACCGGCCTCGGCGCCCGCCGACGGGGCGGTGCCGACGTCCATCCCGCTCGGGCTCAGCGGCGAGGGGTACGACGCGTTTCTGCGCGTCGTGCTCGACGCCGTCGCGCCATTCGTAGAAGCGAGGATCGCCGCCATCGAGGATAGGCTGAACCCCGCGCCGACCCTCCGTCCGTCGCTTGCGGCCGACCGAGGCAAGGCCCCGGCGCCCAGACCGACTCCTCGCGCGTCCGTCGCGGAGGCCACCGGAAGGCCAAAACCGGCCACGGCTGTCGCCGCCGTCCGGCGGGGTCTGGGGGAAGCGAGTACCCCGGTCCCGATGGAGGTGGTGGCGGCCCCGGCCGTCGGGGTGGCACCCTCCCCACTGCCACCGGCCCCCCAAAAGAAGAAGCACAGGGGGGGCGTAAAGCGAACGCTAAGGAAGCAGCGGAGGGCGGCGCGCGCCGCCGCTGCGGCTTCGGCGGCCTTCGCTTCGACGCCCGTGCCTGTGGTGCCGGCTCCCAGGCAGCGGGTGGCACCCGCGGCCGCGACACCGGTGGTCGTGGCGCCCGTCGCCCGCGCCCGCGTCGCCACAAACGTCGCGCCACCGGCGGCGCCCGTGGCCCCCGCCCCCGCCCCCGTTCCCGAGGGGGGGGCGTGGTCCACGGTCGTCAGACGGAAAAAGGATAAGGGGGCGGGGGCCAACGGGCCCCCTACCCCCCCCCCCCCCCCCAGGCGCAAGCTGTTGCCCCACCGACGGGGTGGAGGCAGCAACCGCGGAAGCAGGCTGCGAAGCCTGCCGTCGTTTTCCGCGAGCCGAAGTCGGCCGCAGTTATTATTAAACTGCTGCCGGTAGCGGCCGCGAACGGTGTCGGCTATCGCGAGGTCTTCGCGAAGGCCTCGACGGTGGTCGACATCACGGCCATGGGCCTCCGCGAGGGGCTGAAGGTGGTGCGGACCGCCAGGGACGCGCGTCTCCTCGAGTTCCAGCCGGGACCCGAGAGCGCGGCCAAGGCGGACCGCGTCGCCGAAGCTCTGCGCGGAGCCCTAGTAGGGATGGCTGAGGTCGTCCGCCCCGTAAAGCGTGGGGAGCTTTACGTCACTGGGCTGGACGAATCAGTCACGGTCGATGGGCTTCGTGACGCGATCGCGCGCGCAGGCAACTGCCGGCGCGACGACGTGCTCACGAAGCACATCGGTGCAGGACCGGGCGGATTAGGCGCATCATACGTGTTGTGCCCCGTCGCTGCTGCCAAAACCATCGTCGGGTTGGGCTACCTTCTGGTTGGCTTCACCTCGGCGAGGGTAGAGGCACTGGAAGCCAGACCGATACGTTGTTACAGATGTTTCAACGTCGGTCATGGCACTCAGACCTGTCCGGATACGTGCCCGGACCGGACTAACTTGTGTCTCCGCTGCGGTAAGAGCGGACACAAGATGCCGGACTGCACGGCACGGAACCCCCACTGCGCGGCGTGCGCGGCGGGGGGACTGAACGCTGCCCACCCCACGTTAGCGAGGTTCTGCCAACCTCCCTACGTAAAGGGCAAATTCGTCCACTCGCGGGCGAAACCTCGCAACGGCAAATCGGGAGTACAGGTAATGGACACCTCCAATGCCTAGTACGCCCGTAACAACGTTTTTCCAAGCCAACGTCAACCACTCCCCCACCGCTCAGGACTTGTGCCTGCAGGCGATGGCGGAGTGGCAAGCGAACTTGGCCGTAATAAGCGAACCTTATTACGTTCCTCCTTCCGGTAATTGGGTGGGCGATCTCGACGACATGGTAGCGGTGGTGGCCACAGCCAGGTCCGGCACACCACTTACGTGTCTCGAAAGAGGAAAGGGCTATGCTGTGGCGGAGAGCGGGAGTATCGTCGTCATAGGCGTTTACTTCTCGCCCAACCGCCCCCTGGCGGAGTTCGAGCTTCACTTGGACGCCATCGGGGCTGCCGTACGCAGACTGTCGCCTAAAACGATTTTCGTGATGGGCGACTTTAATGCAAAGCACCTCTCCTGGGGAAACGTTTTCACGAACTCTAGGGGTCGGGCGGTCGAGGATTGGGCTCTTCAAGCCGGCCTAACCATATTGAACCAGGGGTCGGTCCAGACCTGCGTGCGCGCGCGGGGTGGATCGATCATCGACCTGTCATTCGCCACTCATGCGGCCGCCCGCAGAGTGACCGGATGGAGGGTGCTGGAGGAGGTGGAGTCGCTCTCTGATCATCGGTACATCAGATTTGAGCTCACGACCCCCTCCTCCGTTCCGAGCCCTGTTCACCGTCGCCCCCCTCTCCTCCCGCGTTGGGCCCTTACCAAGCTCGATCCGGAGCAGGCCGAGGAGCGGGCACTCTCGGAAAGCTGGGCCTACCCAGCCGACTTAGCGAATCTGGATACGCAGGTAGAGCACATGCGCAAGACCCTGACGAGGGTTTGCGACGCTGCGATGCCACGCGTCTCCAAGCGGCAGCCTCCGTGCAAGCAATCGGTCCACTGGTGGACCGAGGAGCTGGGCGAGATGCGAAAGGCAGTTCGCACCATCAGCCACAGGCTCAAACGCTGCAGGGCGCACCGTCCTCTGGACTTCGTCGCGGAAAATGGACTCGTGGGCGAGTTTAGAGAGGCCAGAAAGGCCCTTTCGATTGCAATATTGCGATCGAAAGCCCGGGCTCGGGCCGAGCTCCTCGAGACGCTCGATCGGGACCCTTGGGGGCGCCCGTACCGTGGGGCCCGCAACAAGTTGCGGCCGTGCACATCCACGGTCACGGAAACGCTTGAACCCGAGGTGCTCCGGTCGGTTATCGATGGGCTCTTCCCGGAACCGGGGATCTTCACTCCCCCCAGTATGGGTCCACCCATTCCCGACACCCCCACGGACGAGGAGCCTCACTCCATCTCCGAGGGGGAGCTAGACGTCGCCCTGGACCGGCTCCGGGGCAGGAAGACGGCACCGGGACCCGACGGGGTTCCAGGTCGACTCCTCTTCCTGGCTGCAAAACACCTACGCAGCCAGCTGCGGGACCTCTTCGAAGCCTGTATTCGCGCAGGTAGGTTCCCGTCGCAATGGAAAGAGGGGCGTTTGTGCCTAATTCCCAAGGGAGGTCGGCCTCCCAACGATCCGTCCGCCTTCAGGCCCATAGTGCTGCTGAACGAGGTCGCCAAGGTCTTCGAGAGGATCTTGGCGGAGCGGCTTGTGAAGCATCTAGACACTGTGGACCCGGGGCTATCAGATACGCAGTTCGGGTTTCGGCGGAGGCGCTCCACGATGGACGCCTTCGAGACACTGCGAGCGTTGACGGACGAAGCCGTCCAAGCGAAGGACGTCGTTCTTGCAGTGTCGCTAGACATAGCGAACGCCTTTAACAGCCTCCCTCATGAGACGATCAGGGAAGGGCTCCGCGCGCATGGAGTCCCCCCGTACCTCACGAGGCTGTTGGGCGAGTACCTGCGAGATCGGCATATCCTTTGGGAGGGCGGTGAGTCCGCCAATCACGTGTTAGGTCGGCGACGTATCGCGTGCGGCGTTCCACAGGGGTCGGTCCTCGGGCCGATCCTTTGGAACGTAGGCTATGACTGGATCCTTCGGGTGACGGTCCGGCCCGGGGTAGGGCTGATCTGCTTTGCGGACGACACCCTACTCACGGCACGCGCCGCGTCCTTTGCGGAATCCGTGGACGTCGCCAACGACGGGTTGGCGATCGTCATAGATCGAATAGCTAGGCTGGGCTTGAAGGTCTCCCCCGCGAAAACGGAGGCCGTCATGTTCCATAGGAAATTCCGGAATCCTCCCCCGGACTTGTCCGTTACAGTTCAGGGGGTGGCGATTAGAGTAGGGCCCACGATGAAATATCTTGGGCTAGTTCTCGACGGGAAATGGCTGTTCAAAGCGCACTTTGAGCAGCTAGTTCCCAAACTTGTGAATTCCGCGGGCGCACTCTCCAGGCTTCTTCCTAACGTGGGGGGGCCGGGGGGTGCGACGCGGAAGCTTTATTCCGGCATCCTGAGGAGTATGGCACTCTACGGTGCGCCCGTCTGGTCCGATTCGCTTCACCGCCACAACCGAACCCTGCTGCACCGCGCGCAGCGGGTTCTGGCCGTGAGGACCATACGGGGGTACCGCACAGTGTCGTGGTCGGCGGCGACTCTCTTGGCAAGCGAGCTGCCCTGGCATCTCCAGGCAGACGTCCTGTCCAGAGTTCGTCGCACCCGGCAGGATGCCCTAGCTAGAGGACTGACCTTCTGTCAAGTCGAATTAGAGACGGTCAGGAAACGGGAAACCGCTTGCTGCCTCGTCGCCTGGTCTCGTGACCTCGAACACCCTGTGGCCGGCGGCTATACGGTGGATGCAATCAGGCCGCAGCTGGAGAGATGGGTGACCCGCACCAGCGGAACCCTGACCTTCAGGACGACTCAGATACTGACCGGACACGGTTGTTTCGATCAGTATCTGTTTCGCATTGTGGGCTGCTTGCCTTCCCCGGACTGCCGCCAATGCGGCGCACCCGATACGGCGTTACACACGCTTGTTGAGTGCGCTGCATGGACGCCTCAGCGTTTCGAGCTCGAGACACACGTAGGAGCCGTCCGATCGCTTGGCGACTTGGTAACGGCCATGTTGCACAGCGACGACCGCTGGGAGTCTGCGGTTACTTTCTGTGAGGCAGTAATGTCTCTCAAAGAGGCCGCAGAAAGGGACAGGGAGCGAAGTCCTGCAGCGCGTGCTAATGTCTCCACCCGAGGTCGCCGGCCTTCAGCTGGCACCCGGAGAGGCAGGTACGCGCATTACTTCCCTCCCTGAGTTAGGTTCCGGTACGAGGGGCCCCTTGCTACTAGGCAACGCAAGGGATTCATCTGCCCCCGTTTCGAAGTGGGGTGTGTTCTCCCAGGGCACACTCCAAGCACTTTATTGCGCTGGATCGACTGTTGCGTAACTATGTTCTATATCTCAGTCTTTCCTTCACAACAAAGCGCAGGGTCGACGGGAGGAGGGGGTTTTTAGTGGGTATTGAGGTTGCTCGCCCGTGCGGCATCGCTCTGAGTCTTCCACACTCCTCAGTGTCAAGCCATCGCGGACGAAGCGCAAACAAAGCATACTATTGCTAGCGTTATCGCCCCCGGTGGATGCGCGCCGTTTCCTAGTGACGGCCCTGAGAGTGCGTAAATCGGTTAGCATTTTCCCTCGCCTCAAAAAAAAAAAAAAAGTATTATTTAAAAAATTAAAAGGAATTTACTAAAATGGCTTTGAATTCAAATGTTACTTTCAACATGCATTTCGGTCCATTGAAACTAGAATAAACCGATAGTACGATTTTTATAAATGACTTTTTATGCTTAACGGTCTGCTAATATTTAGTAAAGTGTAGATCGAAATATATTTAAGTTATGACATCAAAGCAATAACTTGGTGTTACGTGAACGACTAAGACAAAGCACGTGTAACGACATCGCACATACGTCATATTCTGTTTATCTCTGCAACGACCTTCGGGACATAAGTCACTACTAATTTGCAACTTCAAATCATAATCACAGAGAATACGGTAAAGTGTTATTATATTGCATCGACGCCCTCAATTGCTATCCCTTCGAGTGCCAAGAAGGACGCTCATCGGTCTCTTTTATCACGGACAGCATAAATATTCATAGTATTTCTTATCTACCTACTTCGCCAATTTCGATTTGTAATCGTGGGAAACATCTCTAGTAATGCTGTTCCCGCTCGGTCCAGTACAAGGGGTACGCCCAAGAAATGCTGGCGTGACGTAAAGGATGAAATGCGTACCGATGGTCTCAAAACAAGGGTTGCCCAGGATGGCTTAAAGTGAAGAAGAAGAGGTAGGAAAGCTGATCCTATAAAACGAAGTTAGCGGTGTAAACGCAACCGGAATTTACCGCTCGGAAGAAGACGATTCTTGGATACATGTTGTGATTGCAGTTTCTTTGCTCTGGTGAACTCGCTTGATTACTACCAGTAAGGGATCCGAAATCGATCACCGGTAGTAGATGGAATCAACTCTTTCTCTTAGTTTTACATTTGACATGTCTTCACAGAAATTGATCACTACAAGCTACACCGTGTCTTGATGATCCAGTTGTTTTTTTTTAAATCACTTTATTTCAAAAACCTAATGACACCGCTTTAGTTTTCTTAGAAATTGGTCCCGAGACTGCTTTGAATAGTTTTCGGTTATTTATTATTTCGGATATGATCCTCAAAAATATAGGATACATAATACATGAATTAACAATTGTACATAGAACCGAATAAAATACTTAAATAACTTAATAATCAACAGTCCGAGCAATTTATACATTTATGATTTGTTTCTTTTCACTGAATATTTAAGGAACAAATGAGTATGTCTGAATGACAAAAGTAGAAACTTGCATGGTTGTGAAATGTTAAAGAAATTTTAGCGGAATTGTTTATATCAAAATTGACTTTAAACGAATATAACATCAGTACACTATTGTGGTCACTACTGTCGCAGCACAATGGCGGATGGAGCAAGCGCGTCCTGGCTTGGAGATCGCGTTTTGGTAATCACGATATTTTAAATTATCTTTAAGCTAACAGTCCATTACGATCTCTGGTTGCGGTATAATCAGTGGTATCAACTTTCAGATTAGTCAGTGTGTTCGCAGTCCACTGTTGGACATAGGCCTCCCCAAGATGGCGCCACTCATCCCTGTCCTCTGATTTCCTCATCTAGCGCTTACCGGCGACCTTGCATAGGTCGTCGGTCCATCAGGCTGGAGGGCGTCCGACAACCTTTACCGAGACGTGGTCTCCACTCCAGGACTCGTCTGCTCCATTGGCCATCGATCCTGCGACAGACGTGACCAGCCCACTGCCACTTCAACTTGCTAATTTTGCGAGCTATATCCGTTACCTTGGTTCTCTTACGGATATCCTCATTTCTAATTTTATCCACAAGAGAAACACCCAACATAGCTCGCTCCATAGCTCGTTTAGCGACTTATAACTTGTGGACCAATCCTGCCGTCAGTGTCCATGTCTTGGCCCCGTAGGTCAGGACGGGGAGGATTGAGGTGGTGTGGAGGAGGTGTGACTATAGCGTCTGTAAATTATTTAAAGAAGGCTGCACAGTAAATGATTTTGTATGAAAAATCGTGTATTCCACAGCAATTATAATTATGTTGCGATCTCAAAGCAATCATAAAAGTTTGGTAGGTACTAAGTCTATTATTAACTATACATCCAACATAGAAAACGTAGTCTGATTCGGAATATATCAAGTATTCGAGATGTAGCGTTAGTGTCACTTCTAAACAAAGGACGTGCTTAATGACATCGTCCTGGCGATATATTTAGAAAATCAGGCAATGAAGTTGAACTATACACCTCAATTGCGCATCACGAACTGCGCAGTTTTACTTATCTCGCGATATGATTGGTACACAGGTTTTTTTTCGTAATAGTTTTGTGGACATCGACGAAGGACACACAAGCTATTTAGATACGCTTTGTCGTGTATTCATGATTTTAAATACGCCCATTATGTAATTTTGGTCAGGCAATTCGAGTAATCTGTTTGAATAACTCATTAGGTTTTCAATAGGTTTTGGATGAGCAAATAACTGTTACTAATCGTTTTCTGTGCTCATCGGACTGTCTAGACGCGACCATTGATTTTATCTTACAAATTAAGAGGTATTTATTCCAATGTCAATATTCTCGCGTATTGATAGCATTCGATAACACAATCGGTTCGGTTTTGTTATTCTACGTAAACAGCCTGAACACGTGTTTATGCGTAAAATATTTCCATAGCATCTAAGATTTCCTTCTAATTCCGGTTCTAGACGTCTAATAGGATTTTTTGAAGTGAAACTTCTTTAAAATCATTGTGATTTGAAAGTCGATGAACCGAAAAACTAAAAGCATCACTAAAAAGAGATAATCACATAAACCTATATGAATAATCCTGTGAGAGAATGAGATACGGGTTTTACATTGTGCAGCACAGATTAGAGAGGTCAATAAGGCCGGTGATCAAATATAGGTCCAATTTGGACCGACCGAAACATAACTGATAATAATATTTTTTAGACTAAACAGTGAAAAATTTAAAATGTTACTTGAGAAGTTTATTTTGAATTATAATTTGTTGACGGATGTAGGCTAAACGAATTCGATTTATTAATAAAAGTTAAAAAAGAATTATCTGCGAGTATAAAATATTTCTATTGCGTGTGAACTGCACACACATTTTTTTAACATCAAACATCGAGAGAAGCAAGCTTGTGACACTCTTTGGTTAGTTAGTAGGAATGTTGGATTCAGGGGCGCTTCTATTCTTCATTTTATTCTAATCGCCGGAACTAACAAGTCCGACTCGATTTTGTTTTGTTTGCTCACAATTATTAGATTTTGTTATTCATACTTCCATTTTGATTTTAATGCATGATTGGTATAATAATACAGTGTATTTTTTAAATATCAGTCAATTCAATTTCTGAGCAGGATAATGATTTTATGGAAAGCTAATGATACCAAGCGATCTCGGGATTGGTTTTGATGAAACTGGCTTTATTTTCATTTACTCCTTTGAGTATTTTTCGCTACATCATAAAGTTTTAGATTTCGTCTTTAGAGGCCCACTTGAAAAATTAAAATTAATAGATACTATTAGGTTCCACGATATCTAGTTACTAGGAGCCAATAATTGGCAAGAAACCGCACAGGACAGATAAAAGCCAAGACCCACGTTGGATCGTTGAGCCAACGGAGTAAGTAAGTAAGGTTCCACGATATCAAAATAACGAACATAATAGATTTATTCGCCGTGAAGTATCAAAAACACTAACAGATAAAATAAAATCAATGACCGATAAGAATGTCTAGACCATTTTCAATAAAAACCTTATTGTAATTCAATATACATATATTCTCAATGTTCAAAATTCAACAAATATTGGTTAAAGTGGTTTACACAACTTATAGGTAGACCAGACTAGGTTCGCCGCCCTTTAACGTCGCGACGGGCTTAACAAATTGCCATTACGTTTTGAAGTTTAGAAAGAAACCACGAGATTAATACCCCTTTTTTGTCTGGTTTCTAAGTCTGGAATATTGAAAATTTTTGAGCACATATTTTTCTTTGTTTTTATCCATTGGAAATCTTTTGTGAAGTTTCGAACAGCAGATATTTAGATCGTTCATTCTATTCTTTACCATTTAAGCTTTAGGTTATCATTGTCGGAGAAGCAGTACGAAGACCCTGTCTGTCTATACAGTATAGTAAAACATGGGAACGATAAATTATTTAGTGACGACTTATCGTATCACCAGATAAAAGTTATCCATAAGAATAAAAGAAACACGCCTATGATAGCTTACCAATCGAAAACTGATCAGGGCTATTTTTAATTAAATTAATTTTAATCAATTTTTTTCATAACCTTTTGATAACTGAACAAATTTAGTTTCAACTTATGAGTTTGTATTATAGAGAACAGCCTTGATAGGCTTTATTTATATCTGTTAATTTCTACGTGCAGCTACCAAGCAGGTATTAATAGGTAAATCAATATAGGTAACTACACCGTTCGGTTAACAAATAAAAATTGGTATCATAAGAAAGATAATTTAATTACAAAACCTACCGTATATGCTTGCCAGCAAAAAACCGTTCATGGAATATTAATGCCTTGCTTTGAAAACTACAAAAATAGCCATGAAGACTTTTCTATTGGCAAGCTATCATAGACGTGTCTAAAAATTTATATAATATTAATAAAAAAACTGTTACAGTTGAATTGTTACATTTTTGAATGTAGTTAGGTTATAATTTATTTGACTGATAACACTTATTTGATGATTGGAAAATCGGCACTAAATCTCTACAAATGTACTTTGAGCTACATATTGATTAGCAATTTATAATTTTCCGACTATATTTAGAATAGAAACTTAGTGACTATCATTCAGTTGTTCGAAATAAATGCAAAAGAATTTAACTAAAATGATCACTTGAGCTCATCTCGGGAGCTATGCAACTTGACCCTTTTGTCACTTGTTTCTTCGCTTCCATTGGCTTCTATTTCATCCTCATGTTTGATAGAAGTGCAGACCCATACATAGAGTATAATCCCCTCTCTACTAACTATAACTATAGATAGGTCTTCAGCCACGGGATTTCTAGAGCAGTATAAATTGGGTTTATAAAGTGGCGTAAAATGGTGATTCTCACATCTCTCCAAAATAGTCAACTTGTCAGTTTTCCCTGTGTTGTAGATGTAGTTTAACAATAATACTTACCATTAGATGATTAGCTATAATATACAAACAATTTCGAAATCCTTATTGATTTGATTCGTATTCACTTTGCAAATAATTTAACACAATTGGTCGTAAACACGATATCAAGTTTACGGCATGAATGAATGGATTTCTGAATGATCCTGAATACTTTTTATCATTTCTTTTTATTGACTTCGTAGACGATCGTGTAATAAATCATTTTCAATATCTTATTCCCGGTTTTCCCCCTATATTCGTCTGCGATTAGGACTGAGACAAAAATTTGTAGACTGCAAGATTATGAAAAAATTACCCAATTCTTATTATTTGTTTCGTGTATAGTTTCCAAATAACCAAAATTCCTGAGGCTTAAAACGGTATTAACAGTTTATAGCATTTATCAATAGATTCGTGAATTTCTGGTCCTGGTCTGGTGAATTTATTTTATAATATCGCTTCCTCGACTTCGGGAAGGATCGTGTTATGAATGAAACATTTTCGGTATCCCATCTCGTCTTGACAACGAATTGTTACATACGTATAAAATTTGACCTTTCGTTTTCTCAAGCTCATCTCCGACTAATTGATTGAGAAGCTACTGATGAGGATCTATGAGGATATTTCTTTTTCTTTGATATGTTAAATATTTACATACTTCATTTCTTGTTTTTTTAACCGACTTTGAAAAAGGAGGAGGTTCTCAATTCGTCGGGATCTTTTTTTTTGTTGCTTTTTTATGTATGTTCGCCGATTACTCCGTGATTTATGATTCGATTTACGTGATTCTTTTTTGTTCGACGCGGAATAGCTTCCAATTGGTCCCCTAAAAATTTGACATAGTTTGGCCCAGTAGTTTTCATTTTACGAACATTTTTTTGTTCCCGTTTCTTGTGACCTATATTTTTTAAGAAGCGCGGCACCATTCGTAGGTCCACCCATGCATAGCTAGACACTTAAAAGTAACAAATAAAAACTTAGTTTAAAAAAACCGACTTCAAAAACTAAAATGTATATAAAAATTAAAAACTTCGTTTAAAAAAACCGACTTCAAAAACTAAAAAACTAAAATGTATAAAATAAATTATTTCTAAAGCTATTATTATTAATATATATAATCTAAAACATCTTAAAGTCGGTGCTTAGTAATTTTCAAAATATAGTAATGTTTATGTTTTACTTTGCACCGACTTCAAGATGTTTTAGATTATATATATTAATAATAATAGCTTTAGAAATAAGTTATTTTATACATTTTAGTTTTTTAGTTTTTGAAGTCGGTTTTTTTAAACGAAGTTTTTAAATTTTATTTGTTACTTTTTAGTGTCTAGCTATGTATGGGTGGACCTACGAATGGTGCCGCGTTTCTTGAAAAATATAGGTCCCAAGAACCGGGAACAAAAAATGTTCGTAAAATGAAAACTACTGGGCCAAACTATGTCAAATTTTTAGGGGACCACATGGCAGCTATTCCGCGTCGAACAAAAAAAGAATCACGTAAATCGAATCATAAATCTCAGAGTAATCGGTGTACACCGATGTACATATGGAACGGAGTGAAAATTATTTCCATGAAAAATGTTCATAAAATGAAAACTAGTGGGCCAAACTATGTAAAATTTTTAGGGGACCAATTGGAAGCTATTCCGCGTCGAACAAAAAAAGAATCACGTAAATCGGATCATAAATCACGGAGTAATCGGCGAACATACATAAAAAAAGCAAAAAAAATAAAAAGAAATAAAAAAGATCCCGACGAATTGAGAACCTCCTCCTTTTTTCGAAGTCGGTTAAAAATAACTTATTTCTAAAGCTATTATTATTAATATATATTATCTAAAACATCTTGAAGTCGGTGCAAAGTAAAACATAAAAATTACTATATTTTGAAAATTACTAAGCACCGACTTTTAGATGTTTTAGATAATATATATTAAAAATAATAGCTTTAGAAATAAGTTATTTTATACATTTTAGTTTTTTAGTTTTTGAAGTCGGTTTTTTAAACGAAGTTTTTTCAACCAAAATTATGAATTTCCTGTAAATGTTCTTTGTGGTTTAAATGAAACGATTTCCCTAATGGTGCGGCTGCATCTACGATAGTATTAAAGATGGCCGTTACAACGAAATATGGCGATGAGTTTAATGCGTTATTTGAGATGCGACATAGTCAATGAAGTTAAATATTGACAGATAACTTATATACCTATATGCACTAATGTGTCTATGCTACAAACTTGAATAAGACCGTAAATCGTTAATACTAACGCAGATGAAGTCGCAGCGCAATAATAAATCAATATTGTCAAACTCAGTGACATGAGAATTTATTTTCGGAAATCGACTAGAGATAAATACAGATAGATAACGGATCATCTCCAGTAATCAATGAGATAGATTTACTAACTGCTTCATTATGCTAATATTCATCTACTACCTACAGCTTTATTACAAAGCTTTTAAAGTTACAGAAGGTTTACTAGCTGAATGTATAACAAATGGTAATAAGAAAAAATTCCATTAAAACCTTGAAAGCTTTCATTGTCATTGTTATTAATAGGAGCGGTTAATTAATTTACAAATGCATTCTTTGTTGTAACGTTTTACATGCTATAATCTATATTGCGATTAGGATTGTATTGAATTATTTACTAACACTGCTCAGTGACAAAAACACTTGTCAACGAGGGTATGAACCCAAATATGCCCATGCACTGCTTGATTGATAATCGTAACAATAAAACCATAATCCCAGGGTCCTAGATCCCTAGTTCCACTAGCAGTTCATCTCAATAGCCCGTTGTGCCTTTTGTCGTCATTTCCTAGAATAGTCCTACACTGAACAGGGCTGCTTCTTGGGTGCATTTTTTTATGGTGTAGACAAGGATAGTCGTCTATTAGTGTCCCGCCACATATTAAATTTCTCAAGGGGCCTCTACGTGTTGGCATTTCCATGGTCCCACGCAAGCCCTCCAAATGTCCAGGCCATTTTTAAAGACAACGCAATGTGCCTATTGTTACAATTATCAAGTTCTAACGGTGAAACATACAACTCTTGATCTCCGATATGCAATTTCAACTAAACATATTGTAACCAGTATATGAATGAATGAATGAAAACTCTTTATTGTTCACCATAATCTTAAGTCTAGACAATTGATATGGATACATTTGCATTAGTACAAAGGGCGGCCTTATCGCTTATAGCGATCTCTTCCAGACAACCCAATGTCTACGGAGATTACAATAAACTGTTTTTCGTGGTATGCTAAACAAAAATAAAAAATAAATAAACTACTATATATAATTAGATATACGGTGATATTATAAATTAGATATATATACATTTGAACAATAGATACATTCATGTAATGCAACAATTTTATATAGACCAATAATGGTTAGTGACCATACATTTAAATGTAGTCATTGATTTAGCTTGTCTGATTGGTAAGGGGAGGGAGTTCCACAGTTGAACAGCCTGTACGGCAAAAGAATTTCCAACGAAGGAAGAAGTGTGTGCAGGTATGCTTGTCTGGTAATTTTAGCAGCCAAGTATTTAAGATCATCTAATATTATACCTGTAAGAAATAGTTTTAAATTTACAAATCAAATCTATTACTCTATCCATAATAACATCAAACATGTAGAGCGTGATAGTTTGTCTTAGAACTAGACCGTAATGTGTTACTTTGGCATTTACATGTTAACTAATTCTTACTTAATTCAGGTCGTAAATGCATTTGTGCAAACAATATTTGTACGTAATTCGCATAAATTGGTTGTTTTATACGTCCTTGACTACTCGTTACAACTGTATCTTTCACCTATAAAAAATTGCAAGTGATTTATAAAGTTATAGATGTACGATGTACCTAAACATGAAGAAGAACGAAATCATTCAATTTCTCGTTTGTCGATTATTTAATATGGGTTATCTATATACGTCAATATACGTCAATATGTACTTATAACATACATATGTATTATCTCCCCTGATCTTCACTTGCTACGATCCTGATAAACAATTTTCCCTTCACTTATTTTCATTAACCTCGTCATTCATGTACGTTTATTTGAGATGCTTTTGACCAGTTTTTAACACTTTTGGTATTTGTTGTGTACGTCTGAGTCTATCAGCACCAACTCTTCCATTCACAATGCTGTCATACACTTGTTTTGTGATTCTATTTTCATTCATGCTCTCTACATGCCCAAACCACCTTAACGTTCAACTCTTGTTTTACAACGTTCTTTGTCACTGTTCCTTATTATATCATTCAACCCGATATCACATTTTTTCAAAGCTCTTATTTCAATGTGTTTATCCTACTTCGATGCTTATTCTGCCATACCCAACTTTCAATGTCATACATTAGAGTTTTCACCAGCACTCCTTTACGGACAATCAAGCGTGCCTTTATAGGCATTTAGATGTACGTATTCATCATATCAATATGTATAATTATGTTGTTACAAATACCACTACTGAAGAAAAACATTGTGAGACGACATATCCAGTGTACCCCGCTAATCCGCCTTGGGAAAGGGAATCGTCAGTTCTGAAATCAGAGGGCCCGTGCCCGATAGAAGGAGGTTAGTGGCCTGATATTATAATTCTAAAATTACCTTCTACGCTATCTCAGTGATCCATTTAAATTATCATTTTATAACTAAATCAATTGCATATATTATTTTAATTCATTTTCCTTGCCTTTGTTCACAAACAACATCATTTAAATTCTTTGTTTTTTTCTGTACGCTCAAGTTTATTATTGTTAGTTAGGTATTTGTCGTTTCCATGTTATTTATGAGGCTTCTTCAGGTAACACGTATTACGAGTCACTTATTTCATAACTTCATTTACATTTGATAGCACACTTATTTAGGAAACTTAAGTGTATGTTACAATGAAGCTTAGCATTAAACCTAAACGTTTACTTATCTGGATAATTATGTTAGCATCCACAGAATGACGTTGTGGATCTAAAAATGAAAAGTCGGGTGTATTTAAAAAGCCTAATAAGTGATAGTACAATCGGAAATTAGATTCGAATGGAAAGGTTTATCAATAGCTATGATTAAACTACAAGTACTTTATTAAAATTCCATAACCATTATGGAACAAAAATTAACTATGCGTGTGTATATATGTGTGTGCGCGTGTGCGTGCGTGTGTGCGTGCGTGCGTGCGTGCGTGTGTGTGTGTGTGTGTGTGTGTGTGTGTGTGTGTGTGGAACACCATGTTCTGAAATGTAATGTTGGATTTGTTTGTTCGAAACATGGAGATAAAAGATGTTGCAATTGAATTCTTGGTAATTATAAAAAAATAACGAAAAAGGAATATAAGAAATACATTAGGTAATTTTTGAGATATAGGCTGTTTTAGATTAAATGTTTTTATGGTTCCGTAACCATATAACGAATATAGCAGTAATTATGAAATGTAATTATGAATATAGCAATAATTGTACAATTTTTGTATATTACGACGGTTCGCATCGTATTATCGCAGTTCTAAGGAGACGAAACGATAACACGCGTAGAAGATATTACAAATACTGTTGTATGGCGGAAGCCACATGGCATGAAGGACCTTGGATGATTAAAAAATAGCAACGCCAAGCCCGCAGTAATGCGCCATGAAGGCGGTTGAATAATAATTTACAAGTACAACGTAGTAAATTTTCCATTATCGAGTTTTTCGACTCATAAACGTTATAGGGTGTCGAATGTCAAGTCACAGAAAGTAGAACTTTCTTCTTATTTTTTTCGCTGATCCAACGGCGTACGTTACGTTTCCTTACAATCTAATCCCCGTCCTCCCTTTTCAGATTTTGTCAGAACAAACGATATCTCGATCCATAACGAACGTACTTTATGGACGGTCTCACTCCGATCTTATGTATATATTTTTAAAGATTAAGATACCCACCTGTTTATGCATACTTATTTTATTGTCAAAAGTAGAAATTTCGTAGCAGAATTTGGAAACGCTGAAAAGCGTTACGAAAAAACAGTTCTTATAATAATTGAAATACTTTAAGTTTGAAATAAGAACGTTTATAGAAAGGAAAATTCAAGGGAAATTCAACCAATTCCTTTGCTCGTAAGCCTTGAATGCTGTTGGGAACAACGTCTTTGCTATGAAAGCCGCATGTAATATTTTATAATCAAATCTAGAGCAGTGTTTCATAGGTCAAGTGATTGTAATCTTTGTGATAAAGATTTATGAATGAAACAAATTAATTAGTAGACTAAAAATGTGTCGCCTTAATTTCGTATTGTATTTCACTTCATGAGAGTTAGAACTTTTTATATTAGTTCTCAGCTTCGTATAAATATGAAAATAACATTTTAACACATTATAATAGCATTTTAATTTCATTTTTTTTAAATAATTATAAGCTTATATAATATAATGCTTGTTCTCAGTTAAACGCTATCACTGGTGTAAGCACGAGTATTGAGACACCATTTAATAATGAAACTAAAATTAAAATGCACAAAAAATGTTTCATATTGAGTTTTAATTATCCACTAAAGTTATATGACATGTATAATAAACTAAATTTTATTTTTAAAACTCAAAATAATTATACACAGCTTGGTTTATAATTTTTAAGTTTATAAAATAAATACATACATTATTAAATATAATTGTATAACACATGCTCATTAACGATTCGGATACAATTACAATGTATGGCAGACCCTTTTATCTTGGAAAGGAAGACACCGACAAATTACTGTAACAACGCATGTACAATGAATGTATCAAGGCCTTAACATGCACTAATAATGCAAGATTAAAATCTGTAATAAGCAAAGAACTAACAGCATTATTATTACAACGATTTAAATATTATCTGACCTTCTTAACAGGGCATGAAGGCAGGAATTGTGTTTATGAACAGTCGGTCTGTGAGACAAATTATTAATTATGTTTAAGTATTTTATTTTATTGCGACCTTGTCTGGTCACGAGACAGACCAGAGGCAATCCAATCTTTTACAACCATGGTTGAGCAAGAGCCCCTTCTAAATCTGCAAAACAATTCCTTACCCTTTTCTATTGCAAAACGGAAAATGACTGCTCATTGAAGTGATTGTGATGAAATTATGAATCTTACAATCTTGAATTCTTTACGTGTCTTATAAGTAATATCGCTCATGTTAATCTGGATCTACGTACCTAGTTGCATTTATCAGTTTTATAGATTTTGAATTTAAAGCTAAAGGTTTCTTGCAAGGGTGATTAACGATACGCTAATTATCCATTTATGTATATTATAATACTAGTCGTTACCCCTTGCCATGCCAGTATTTACCCGAAATGATTCTTGCCGATGACAGCGGTGTTTGTACTTCTATGGCTACAGTTCTTAATAAATAGATATATAAAATAAAATTTAAATCTCTGTACGGATAACTTCTAAAAACGATATATCTACTCACGTGCTAAAAATATGTAATCACTGAAGCATCAAAGTGTATTGCTTGATTTCCTATTAGAGTCATAATTTTGTAATATTTCTTCTCGTGATATAGAGTATCAAAATGACCATAATTAACAACAATGAGCATTAATGCCAAATTAATCTAACATATTTTACACAAGTTCCTTGGTCGAAGGCGTAGTTCCGCTTGGTTGTGTTACCATGTATTCTTATCAGATTATTACTGCATTTATTCGTTAGTTGCGTACGCGTTCAACTGCGAAGGAAATGCACACTGGGGTAATCATTGAGACCCTTCAAACAAATAATTCGCATTTGTATGCTGTTTGCTTTAGGCATTATTATACTACTTCGAGTACAATCAATTATCTGGTTGTTGTCATGGTCAATAACCATTTGAAAATTATTCAGCATTTGCAACATTTCAGCTATAAAAAAATTTACATTGATTTTTCCTTCCAGGTAAAGATGCCGTCGCTCCTAGAGGCATTAGAGCACAAATACGGAGCGAAAGGTGAAGTGAATCCTTCGATAGATGATATGCCGGTTGCGATATTCGTGCCGAAGAGATCTCCCAGACTTAGCGTACCCACTCTTTTGGTGTTGAACGACTGTGATATTGACTGTGCGGGAGATGCTTGCGCACTTGCTGACAAATGTGCCGATGTCGTTGAACTGGATCTTGCCAATAATAAATTAACAGAGTGGGAAGAGGTAATAGTTGTTATGCATTAGGCCGAATTTGTTTAATTTGTTATGATTTACTTAAACATAGACTATAATAGATAGATTGGGAAAATCTAGAAACACATATTTTATCATACAGCAGTATTATCCAATTCAGAGCTATCAGAATGTTTCCCATGATTGTTACGAATTAATTACTTATGATTCTTAGTATTTTTCGCAATGCATAATATTATGTGATACTAAGCATAACACCTTTCTTGTAGGTATTTGCAATATTGGAGCAGACGCCGTGTGTTCGGTTCCTAAACTTGAGTTTTAATCGTCTTTCGGCGCAAATACAAGCGGCCCAATCACTCAGGCCTAGATGGGACAGTCTAAGCCATTTGGTTCTCAATTCAACATACGTGGGTTGGCCAAACGTTCACGCACTACTCAAAGCTCTACCAGCTCTTGAAGAGTTGCATTTGAGCCTCAACGAGTACTCATACGTTGATCTCAGTGGTAAGGAGGTAGACGAAAAAGATCGGTGCGAGGCGTGTTCGCGCCTCAACATCCCCGACGTGACTGAACCAGTTCATAAAGAATTAAAGAAACTCCATTTTTCCGGCAACCCTGTAAGCAGTTGGAGGGAAATCTCCAAAGTGGGTTACGCCTTCCCTAGCTTAGAAACACTTTTGGTAAACGACTGTCCTATAACAACATTGGAGCCGGACCCGTGCGATAAATGCGGAGACGGGAATGGGAATAAGAAGAGCCATGATGCTTTTACGTAAGTTAGACGTAACTATTACGGCCTGTCAAGTTTATTTAAAGACTTAAATGTATTAAACTGATTACTGCCATTGACCCAGTGAACCTTGAAATTGAAACTCAATTGCGTAAATAACGAAACAGTAGTTTTATGTGGCTTTCTTTGGTGATTTCAGACGCCTTCGTTTTCTAAATCTCAATAACACGGGCTTAGCGACGTGGGACGAGGTGGATCGATTGGCACAGTTTCCCGCTCTCAAGAGTTTACGAGTTCAGGTAAGTTTTAGAAACCGTCTTATCAGAAACTATAATTTCCGAACTTTTTTCTACATAGACTTGTTTAAACTTGCTTTTTGTTTTTCTACGTAAAATAATAATCAAATCAGCTACAATAATAATTCAGTGTTACGAATATCATCGTTGCATGCGAATTGTGACCTCGAGCAGCGACGTGTCGGTAGTGATAGTGATGATACATTTAATTTTTAAGTATTAACAGGTTACTAAAAAATATTTCCTGCATACAATAATGACAATACACGTAATATAGCAATTTAGATTCTTAATCACTTGCCAAGTCTACCTGGTACTAATTAGCCACTATCTGAGTTTGTATCACGATTCGTAATAACCCTTCCGTAGTAAGACCTGCTAGGTTGACGAAGTCTAATTAATGATTATAGTGGAGTTTATCCGTAGTTTGTATCCGTGCAGGAACGGAGAAAGAATACAATTTCCTGCGGCCGGGCGGCCTGCCGTAAGAGGCGACAAAACAACCCACAGCCAGGTGGTAGGGTATTTGCCCGACTGGATGGCTAACACCCCTGATCTAGTTCCAGTCTTCCTTTAAGAGAGCAGCATCGCATTTGTAGCACCTTTGGTGTTGCAAATGTCCATAGGCAATGGTAACCGCTTTCCATCAAGTGGGCCGTCTACATGTCTGCTGAACTATGGCAATAAAAAAGGTGCATCTTAATTTAACAATGTAGTATCCCTCGGGAAATCGGGATCTTGGCATAATGCAGGTGAAGGTCTTCCCGATTTAGTGGCGGCCTACTTGACGCTCTGACGCCCGCTCGTTGTGCAATGTTAGCTAATGCGTCGGACGCTTTGAGCACGCGTGATTTCGTCACGATACGATCGCGGGAGCAGCTGCAATCCACCGTAGGAGCGAATTGATTTTATAGGATTAGTTTATTTGATCGTTAACCTTGGTATCTCTTTTGAGTTTCGTTTTACGTGTCGACACTAAGAAAAGCGTATCGTATACTACTTCAATGAGGTTATTTATTTCAATACTATCATTTGATTTTGTAAATATAGGTACATACGCAATATTTTTGTATAATGATGCTTATGAATTTTTTAATCCTTTTAACATATATCGTGTAAATTATATTGTAAATGATTATTCGTAACTTGGTTTAAAATTAGCTGCCATCCATTTGTATGTTAATTTTAATAAGTCACTTGCAAAGGCTGTCCGTGGAAGAAAAATCGGCTGAAATATTAATTATATTGTTAACTAGGATATCACCGCGACTTCGTCCACGCTTGACTTGAAATCCCCGGGCACAAAGTACCGCAGCATTAGAAAAGTTGTAAACTATCGTTTTAATGTATCTGTGTCGGAATAAGCTAATTTTTATACAACCGAACAACTACAAACCGCTCCCAGGAATATTCCTGCAGGTTTCCCGGGATAAAAAAATCACAAACTTTATTACATAAAATTTGCTATCAGTCAGTGAAACAATCGCATTGTAATCCGATTTTTATTTTCGATCTAGTCATTATAATAATTCCCCGAATATTTACCCCGGGATCCTGGGATAAAATGGAATGCAGATTTTAGGTCTAAGACTTAGCTGTCGATCAGTGAAAACCGTATCAAAATCGGCCCTGTAGTTTGTACATACATAAATCCCGAACAAACAGATCTTTTCGGTCGTTTATATAGTCAAATCCAGTTGTTTTTTTTAAATAGCTTCAATGTGTCTATGTATCTGTACACGGCATGTTTAGAATTTTATAGTATTATAAAATCTCGAATTCGAAGATCCATATTCTTCTAATTTGTAAACTATATTCATTATACAGTCAAACTTATTTGATATTATGTACTGTAAGATGCCTACTACATTGTGATACACCTTATCAAAGTCTCCTACCGTTCATAGATTTCATTATAGGACCCCTGAGCTAAAAGTTTTCACCTTCAGACTCAATGCGTTTCGAATCAATCTGAAAAACCGAATATTTTTTATCAAAGCAAGTATAATAATGAATAGTCATATATTATTTATTAGATAGATAGATAACACTTTATTGTACACCATTACAGAAAACACAGAAAAACTTATAGCCTAATAATATTCTAAATGTGCCCAATGGGCGGTCTTATAGCTAAGAAGCGATCTCTTTCAGACAACCCGTAGACAACATTTATTATTAATTTAAACTAAAATATCTAAGCATTTTTACTGTATACGCCTACATAGAAAGTTGTCCCCGAAACTTGTTTTCGTAGACATCCGATTTGTTAATGTCAAGTTCAAGACTAATTTATTAACTTTAATTAAGCTGGGGCCAAATTTTCCTTATCTTTATATAATTATACGCATAATTTGTCCATAATGACCCCTTTTTAGACGAGTGTTTTAAAATTTATTGAACGTGTCACGCAAATCTGCAAGTAAGACTAGTAAAATAGTAAACCTTCTATATTTAGTACATTACAGAAGTATATTTCCTAGAATATCGTATTAGTTCGAAAAAAATATTGATATTAGAACTCTGAACTCAAAACCCTAATGTTTTAGCGACGCAAAGCCTTCGACTTGGAAGTAAAATAAAATTTGCCAAATCTCCTGATATTGCCTTTGTCAAATATTTGGAAATAAATAATGACCTTGGTACAGCGAGATGTAGCCGTCAGATACGAAATAGACAATGTTCTTTTGATTAAAATAAAACACTTGCTGATTTCTAACTTGGTGCTCAAAATCACCCTAACTAATAATACAATACGGTGCATGTTAGAGCAGATTAAAGTATTTGATCCATGTACATGGATACTATGGCAACCCTACCCTCACGTCATGGCCTGTTGAATGTGAAAGTGTGCTTGTCTGCAAGCCAGTTTTGTTTTGATATACACATTGGCTCGTGTATACTTAATGTAGGCTGATGTCATATACTGACGTAATTTGACAGGGTATTATAGCATATTCTATTGACCTATAAGAACCAGGGTAGTTAATCAAGGTTGCTATTAATAACTCCATAACGTTCACAATGTTCTCAATTTGGTTTGTACATATTTCTAATTGGAAATTTCCATACATATGTATACTCTTTATTTACCATTTCTACCAATAGACTTATAGGACAATTTCTGGCATATATTCCTCCAAACCCAGATTGAGGTGGGATGAAAGTCCCGTGACAGAAATAATATTAAACTGCAAGATTGATGGATACAAGTCTAAATACGACTTAATTTAATTATTACTAACATTATTCTTAATTAATTAAATTTTTTGATATTGATGTAATATTAATTGTAATACCAAATGAATTAGAATTATTAATTATAATAATAGGCAAAACATTTAGCACGCTCTAGAGGCAAAAATATGTGAACTAATGGAATATTCCTACCAACTTTTTTATGTAACATGTTTTATGCAATAAATGACGATTTACGACGATTTGAAAAGGAAAACCAAAAAAGAGATGGATGGACATAGTGACAGAGGACGTTTGTCAGAATATAGGAATATGGAAAAAATTGACTTTATTGTGACGACCCCGGAAGAAGATGAAAGAAAAGAGAGAGGATTCGCCCAAACCCGATCAAAGATTATGACAATGTGCTGCATTAGATGAACTAAATTGTTTCCGATTTTGCCACAACAGCAGCAGACAAGAGACTGATATCTATTCTAATCGCTACCACGTATTGTTTGTTCTTTCACGCCACTACTAACTTTATAGCAATAAAACCAAATTATATTTTCTATTTCTGATTTTATATGATGTTGCGTATATCACACCCGAACTGATTGCATGCATTGATATATAAAGCTACACATCAACACAAACGTGGATTGTACACGCGGAATGATTACGAAGCTTGCCATTCAGTCTAAACAATACAAAATGGAAGTACTTAGATGAAACATCCCAAAAGGGGCTTTGCCCTGCAACATTTTCTCCTAACGACAGACAGAAGCTTGATCAAAGACAATGACACTCCAGGGTTTAATTTCGAGATACCGGCACATCGTGCGCTTTCGTAACTCTTCTCTCCCCTCTTTTAAGTAGACGTTACTAATTGGGCACACGTGTTTTTATGTAATCTAAATTAAGGTGTAATTATTAAGTAGTAGATTCTATATTATATTCACTTTGTAATTTTTATTTGCGTTCTCATTCACATCTCGTTAATTATCTTTACACTAAAGTGTCGGTTGTGAAGACGTGTTAGTTTAGTAGCTAAGGTACCGGCGTCTTATTCAATTTCACAGTGTCTAATTCTGATTGAGGTGCATGTACCGCTTAGGTAGTTTTTAAAATTCAAATGTGCATATTATTAAAATTATCAGGTTCGCTAAAAAATCGTGAGGAAGCTATACATCGACATAACCGATATGTGAAATCCTCCAATCCTTCTTTAGCATACTGCCCAATCTTCCAGAAAATGGGAACCCAACAATGAGACGTTTAGATTTTAATATTTTTATCTTATACTTTAATATATAAAGCTGAAGAGTTCATTTGTTTGTTTGCTTGAACGCACTAATCTCAGGAACTACTGGTCTGATTTGAAAAATTCTTCCAGTTTTAGGTAGCCCATTTATCGAGAACTATAGGCAATATATCATCACGCTAAGACCAATAGGAGCGGAGCACCAATGAAGAATGTTTCAAAATCGGTGGCTTTTTAACTTAATTTTTTTTAGCTATTCCCCGCGGATGAAGTCGCGTACATATGATTATTTTTGTAACAGTGTATAGAAATATTTTTCTTTATTATTATTCCAGCAGTATTCATTTTAATATAAAAACACTAATTTTAGCAACAATAAAGGCTAATTAAAAAATATCTGATTTCGTAAGAACCTTATTTTTCGCATCGGAATGACGTTCACTTTAAAGTTTATGACTGATGGTATCGCGAAGCGTAAAAGTAAAATGCATTCTCAATGAGGGGACCGATGCACTTACAATATGAATGATTCATAATATCAAAAAATAACTACATTGTCGTTCATTATTATGTTTAATTCTTTTAGATTTCAGAGGAAAAACTTGAAGGAAGTTGAAAAATCTTTTGACATAAAAGATGTTTTAAGAAATAGGGAATTTCCTTAAGCTGATAGGAGACAGTTCATTTAGGACTTAGGTCTTTCAATTCTGACGAATTAATCAACGTGATTCATATAAACATAAACTTGAATCATTCAGTGTCATGTCCTGTCTTTTCAGTTTTGCGCCTTTGAACCAAACTGATTCAATGTGGTTGATCCATCTAATATGAACTTTACCCGTCCTTCCTGAAAACTTTTTGACACTCAAAGATATAATTTGCGCCAGTTTCTTTACTTACAGGTCATTCACATTAACAATTGAATTGCCGACCGACCTCGCGTCTCCGCACATTTTTGAATGCGCATTGTCAAGAGCGCGAATACAGGCTGATTGATTATAAGTATTATTATTGTGATTGATTTTATTCGACTTATGTTAAGCCAATATTCAATCAACCAAAGTGATCTATATAACCATAAACTTTAATCATCTCTGGCCGGCCTCTGTGGTTGAGCGGGCTAAGCCTTTGACAGCCTACCTCACTGCAACCCAGAGGTTCCGGGTTGGATTCCCGGTTATTTACCATGGTCTGGGTGTCTGGGATCGGCCCCAGAGTGGTCCGTTGTATATTACCCATAACACAAGCGTAATTTGCTTAATTTGGGAATATACAATGTGTGTGTTTGTCTGCCGATTATTATTATTATTATCTATTATCATTGAACAGCATCGTGACAGCATCGTGTCCTTTCAATCAAATTGATTAAATTTGCTTGATCCGTCCAATATCAGTGTCCAGGCTCCTAAGCAGGAAAACCAAAATTCGCGTCTATAAAACTGTCATTAGACCAATTTTGATGTTCGGCTGTGAGGCCTGGATACTGACACTGAAGGAGGAGAACCAATTGCTGGTCACAGAGCGGAAGGTTCTCCGAAAAATCTTGGGCCCAACAATAAAAGAAGATGGCAGCTGGAGGGTCCGAACAAACTCCGAAATAGAAGACCTCATGGCCGAGCCTAACATAATTGGGGAGAAAAAATCTCACCGTCTCCGCTGGCTCGGTCATGTAGAGCGGATGGAAGAGGATCGGGGAGTGAAGAAAGCATACTTGGTCGGCGTCCGGTTGGTCGTCCCAAGTATCGCTGGAGGGATAGAGTGGAAGCTGACCTGACCTCACTGCAAGCCCACAATTGGCAGGACACTGCGCAGGACAGAGGGAAATGGCGTGCTCTCGTTTCGGAGGCCAGGACTCACTTTGGGTCGTTGAGCCAACGGAGTTAGTTAGTTAGTCCAACATCAGCATTACAGATGGATTTTAGTTTTATGTATAACCTTCAACGTGGAATATCAACGAGTTTCATTGTCCTTATCTTATAGATTGTCATCTAGAAATTATGTAACTATATATATTTTACTATAGCCTAACACATATCATATAACCTTCAAATTTGCATAAATCCTCATGCCCTTTCTTTCGTTCCGAATTTTTTAAATAAGGAATTCCGTAACTTTTTAAATTTGCTACACAATCTGAAATGCTGTTGTTGGCTCGCTAACCATTGATAGATATCCGCAATAGCAACTGAAGGACAATTAATTGGCCAATTAGTAGTACTATTTGCAATCCGGATTGATAGAGCAGTACAGTAGTTGTCTCGTTTTAATTGATTTTATCCGATAATGATGAATTGCCACTAAGGGCTTTTAAGATTTCGCGTCTACGAAGTTAATATGAAGGCAAAACAAAAATCTGCATTAAACTGTGCTTGATTGATCCGTATGTAGATACTTATTTATAATAGTTAAAAATGTTTACTGTCTAGGGAAAGAATGGATCGGTCTATCGGGATGAATTTGAGAATTTTTTATTATTTGGAATGATTTTCGTAAATACTGACTATTGACGATGCAAAGGAAGCTAAATAAAAGGATATCATAAAACAGAGTATATTTCCACGGGTTTGGACTTGTAGGTTAAGCTAGAGATACCGCGAAAAAATTCTGTATAGAATCTGGAAAAATCATTACTGTGCGACATAAAACAGTGTTGCCCGTATACGAATATTTTCGTTCGATTATATTTCGTAGACGCGTAATAATTACTACGTTTCATAATAATTATCACATATTACATATCATACATATCGCATAGAATGTCATTTTCTAAGTTGGACGTAAGAAGAGTACAGTTTATTCTATATTGATACAGATGAATGTTACTAAACTGACAAGTGTAGGAACAATTGAATTAATTGTATATGAATGGTTGAAAAGCTAGAAAGATGTATTTTTTACATAAAGGTAAACCTTAGCGAATCTGATCAAAGTTTAACCATAAAATTTTCTCAATTTTATTAATGCTTAATCGAAATAATAATTTGACCGAACTTTGCAGATTGCTTTCATATTTTATTGATGTTCGTAATCGATGGAACTAAAATGATTCGATTTAAATGGATATCATGAGAGCTCTCCAATTTTGAGGTTACGCAAAACATCTGCCAGACTAAAGTGAGGGGTTTTAGTGCTTGCATTGCGGCCTTCACTTGCTGTTGTTTTTGAGTCATATTTTTATTTCCTAGTCGTACGTACTTACATTATTATCTTCTGTATGCGTAATATTGAATTAATATTCAGTTTTGAAATGCGTGCAGAAACTCAATTAAAGACATACACGATGTTAGTACGATGCAAACTCTTAAAAGGTTTTTATTCTCTTTGTACATACTAATTACTAAAATTTATGAAAATCTTTGAAAATTGTTCAAGCTATAATATATCAAATACAACAGAATAATATATCGGCTAAGTGCGTGTAAAGTTATTAATTAATTCACCGCACGCTTTTTACAATCAATTGCCCCTTCTCTATTCCTTCACTATTTCTTATGTCCAACTGGCATTTTGTCGACTGTGACAAAATGCTAGTTATTAACTTTCATTAAATAGCAATATCTTATGAAAACTAATAGTGCTAGTAAAACTTCGTTCGCATTGCCATGGCAACCTGTTAGTAACTTGCATCGGCGGCACCAAAAATACGCGACCGCAACCAAAAACGACGTCATTTATTAGGATAAAAAGTTATATGAATTTGTGTTGACTCGGAATATAAGTCTTTGTCGAATTTCATTTAAACCTTTCAATATTGTTCCCGTTATACTCTAACAGATAGCGAGGAAAAAATTCTAGAAGTCTTATTTTAGAAAACTGATGGTTCGAATAAGCCCTCCTGATTTTGGTCCCATTTTTAAATTATATCGAATTCAACACCCCCTCAACAAATTTGGTGTATCATAGATAGATAAAGATGATAAAACATTTTTTTTAGGTACCCTCATAAAAGTCTGGTCAGTACTGCCAGTCTTTCCCACGTTTTTATGGTTATAAATCTCTTCACCGTTCAAATCTCTGAATCAAATAAGTGACTGCTGCAGTCAAGGACCCACCTGATAGAATTTATGAATTTCGCACAATTGGAAAATTACTTGATACCACACTCGAGATCGGTCCACTCATGATTCATTTGACACTTGCAACGGTCGATCAACTTTTAAAGCTTATGCCCACGCGCATAACCGTCGTTTAAATGTACCTAATAAACAAAATAAGAGACTCGAGGTATTGAATTTTTATTAACGACGAGTTTAAATGATTCACTTAATGTGTTTAGGAAATTATTTGAGAGTTAATGTTTGACGCAAACTCGTGAGGGTTCAGTGGCTTTGTTATATATGTCGGACTGCTTAACGTACGTGTACATTGCAATCCTGGCGTGAAGCATGCACCGCTTGCCTAGACATTTTTTCCGGTCTGACCCCCCTAGACAAGTGGCATTAGCGCTAAACGAGTAGAATGAAAATGTATATTGGGTATTACATAATAGCTACTTAGCGTAATGGTATGTCACTCCCATATATTTTCTATTCTATATGTTTAGCGGGTCTGATGTATATTATTGCTACAATTACCTGATGAATGCTGATGTGCAAGGAAAATGTAATGAGAAAATCCATACATGAGAATAACCGATTTGTGAAACCCACCAATCCGTCTTAGACACCTTTAGTGACTTTCAAAATTTAATAACGACTATAGGAAAGCCTAGTGTTAATTTTTTTTAATTTGTACTTACAGTTTATTTTTTATATGTAAAGCGTAATTGTGATTTTAATTTAAATTAATTAAATAGGTATACTATAAAGAAGTCTATAATTGAAATATTTTATATCAATGATGTTTCTCATACGAAACATTTTAACATTATAGCGGAAGTTTGTTTGGCCGCGTATTGTGACCTAGATTCCTTCCCCCATGTGCAATAAGCAATAGTATGTAGGTACTGCACTTAACTTATTTAATCTATAGGTACCATAGTTGAATATTAAAACAGTAGTCCCAATATTTTTGCTTTAGTTCAATTGGTTTACTAGATGTCATTTGTGTCGATTGATTATTATTTTATTATACGTATAATCTATGAAAGTTTTGATTGTATTGTAACTTTACAATATGAAATGATATTTTAAAATTGATGATTTAATAAGAATTTTAAAATATGAAGTTGGAAAGAATAAAATGAATCTTGGCCTCCGAAAATAGAATACGCTATTTTTTACTCACCGGAACGCAAACCAACTTGATTGATAATTTCTTTTTATTTTACCTCCCACCCATTTTAATATTATATAAAATTATTAGAGCTAGGTATGTTTGGTTAAGAGTTTCTTGCGCCGCTTTTTCTCTTCAAGCCTCAACGTTGTTGCGAAGCGGTGGTAAATTAGATTAGGCTTCCATTGATAAATACTAAACATAAACAAAATTTAAACTAAATAATTAAAATGAACAAGTTGCCAGTAGGCTAAATAAAACTTTAACAATACTCATTGACACTGACTATTATCTTTCTTGATCATAGCTACCGAAAAGTGGCCGAAACGTCGAAATAATAAAAAACAAATAAATTACCGCGCTTAAAACCGTTAAAACGTAGTTTCATTATACACTATTTTTCTTTGTTCTGTGGATTTTTACCGATAGCTCACTTGAATCTCGCTCAAGCTACCGCTGTCCTTGCAGCGATATTTAGGATGGCCAACTGGTCGCCCCACATTTACTTTATTCATATTTCGCGATCCTCTTCTTTTTGTTCTACGTGACTCAGGGTCGGTTGCTATATCTTACTTAGTTCATTTACCTTACTATCGGAGTATCGGTATTTAAAATTGACATAAGCTCCATACAAGTAATGTCGAAATTCAACCACTGATAGTAAAGTGAATGAATAGTAAGATATTGGAACCTGTCACTGATAGGAAAGTGAATGAATAGTAAGATATTGGAACCTGTCACTGATAGGAAAGTGAATGAATAGTAAGATATTGGAACCTGTCACTGATAGGAAAGTGAATGAATAGTAAGATATTGGAACCTGTCAAAGTCCAGGTGAGTTAGTGATCTTATCTCTGCAACTATTTTTGGTTTGACTATGAGGTTTTCCATTTCGAAGTTGGTTTTTTTGGTATTAGTGGTCGAAAAAACAAAAAAAAAGAATTGTAATTTCTTATAGAAACCTAGCACTTATAAATGAACACTGCACAATGATACAGTAAGGCTAAGTAGGTAGTGTATGCGGCACAAACCGGAGCGTTTGACCTAAAAGCGTACATGAAGTAACGTATTCACGGGTCACAACGACGATCAGTCTACTCGGACGGACAAAGACTATGCCAAGCTTAGTAATACTCGTAACTCGGCAATATTGACTCAGCTGTTCATGTTTATTTATGCATCTGCATAGGTATCAATGATTAGTAATAGAAACTCCCATCAGTTTTAAGTCGTTCACTGCGGCAGTCTTTATTTAATTAAAATAATTAATTACTGCTAATTTGTTTCTATTCCTATTATTAGGGCCTGTATGAGTTTAGTTATTTTTGAAATGATACGCTGGACAACGATGGTGAAAATTATGTATTTTCGTAATATATATATAGCAACTTAAAAATAAAAACACGAAAGAGTTCATAACACCTTCTCACACATCTTTCTTTTTTCCGATAAGTAAACTCTCATGTTTAAACATCTTTGTTCTTTACTAGAGTTTTAGAAATCGAATTTGTATTCCGTTTCTTGATTAACAATGGTCCATTAGGTGATTATCCTCTTTAGTTTCTAGTTGAAAAACATGAAATAATATGTCAATAATGGTTTTTGGGATTGGTTCCCCGGAAATTCGTTAATTTGCGGTTTTTTTCCGTTTTCAGGGAAAGGGTCCTATATTCATGTCCTTTATCGAAAGTGTATCATTTAAGACGGCGAAAAAGAGTCAGTAAATGTCCATAGTCTTTTTGACTTTTATATCCATATATTGTCCATTATCCATTATGAATTGTGCTCCAAAGAATTACATAACCAGATGTAATTCTTTGGAGACAGACAGACTCTCTTGCCCTTCTATTATATTAGCAAAGATAGAATTTTGGAGGAAATAAATTTAAGAATTAGCAAGTTTTATTATATTACAATCTTACTTTATTCATGAATAAATCTCGCTACGACAGATGTAATGGAGATATGTAAAAAACTATTGCGTATTGATATTATACTTTATGTAAATTTCAAGCTTAACCCGGCTGAGTTAAGGAAACCTACCATTGCCAAGCCTACAATTCCTTTGTTTGTAAGAAAAAGCAATCTACACGCTACATCAACATCACAATATATCACAACGATATTAGTTTTTATTCGTTACTTTCATAAAAAACATTGACTTACACACGTCATTGTATTTAATCCTTTAAACTGTTAAGAAATAAGTGATAAATATTTTAAAACGTATATATTGCGCATTGGGTTTCTTTAATTAGCGTATGTGAATGAATACCTACACAATTACGTTTTACAGAAGGAAAACGCAAAAAACTACCACTTTATATGAAACTTGGACTTTATGCTCTAGTACATAGCTGCCATTTTGTTCGCTCGCTATGTGACGTTATATACATTTATCTACTACATACATACATAACTTCACACCAGGTCCCTTGCGGGGTAGGCACGAACAACAGAGCGCCATTCAGGCTTATTCTTACACACGTCACTTGCTTCTTTGACATTCATAGCTCTTGTCATGCACGCTCGTCTGTTCTTAAGGCTCCTGACATCACGTTCTGCTAGTACACGGTCAATTATATATATAAATATCTACTAAACCCTTCGATCACTATTGTTGATCGAAGACTAAACCCAACAATATATCGAAATAACATATATAATAATTATTATTATAATCGATAACAGCCCATAAAAGTCCCACTGGGCTGGGCTTAGGTCTCCCACTTTAGGGAGGAACGGACAGTATACCCGTCACGCTTCTCGAAGGCAGCTTGGCAGGTTTAACACATCAGTTATCTCGGTGTGTAGGTTTCATCACGATATTTTCCTTCAACGTTGTTAGCACGTGGTAATTATAACAATATAATCAGTAGGTCAGAAAACTGCCTATGTCGTGCATGTGTTCCGGTCAGGATTCGAACCTATGCCTTTCGAGTTTAGTACGCTTGCACTGATCATTACCCTACCACAACTTTTACGATGAATCACGTATTATTATATACAAAATTTAAAAGAAAATCCTGTTTTAAACACTAAAATTTTCGTCGGAATCCGTTAAAGCCGTTTCAAGGCTTATTCGAAATCCTTTTTCACCGTCAGGCAGTATGATAGATGAAATGATAATAACATTTGATTTATTATATCTAATTTTAAGATAAAAATAGATCATAATCATACTGATTAATACGCTAATTCGTTTTATAATTAACGGCCGGTTTCTATATCTTACTATTTATTAACTTTCCTTATCATCGGTTGAATTTTGAAATTACTTGTATGGAGCTTATCATCCAAATTGTAACCCCAAGTTCTAAATGATTCAATTAACATAATTGTTTAAAAAATGTTTTTAATATAATAACGCTAATGGCCTATCTTTAAAAAAAACCAATAATGAAATCGATACAAACAAAGTTAATGATTCAGAACGGTACCGTAACCGATTGGAACGGAACTTAAATATTATTAGTATAGGTGTATTTTTTTTGCTTGGTCTTCGTGTGAAATGGACATAGGGATTAGTCATTTCGAAAAGCGAGTCGGAAACTCGTTCATTATGACGCATTTTGCGATACAAACCCATACATTATGTATATATTTGTATATATAGTAGTTATATATTTATTATTAAAATAGCATATACCACCATCGTCATTCTTAATCAGCAATATTCTTGCCACGGGTTGTCTAGAAACGATCGCTTTTTAGCGATAAGACCGCCCTTTGTACACAATTAGAATAATACAAGTTCGTAAGTTTTCTGTAATGGTGTACTATAAAGTGTTATCTATCTATCTATGTTGATATATAAATAAGTTGTGGTAGCGTAATGGCTAACGCACGCATCACGTATTCAGAGGACGCGGGTCCGAATCCTGGCCGGAACGCATGTACCGCTTAGGTAGTTTTATGGCCAAATGTGCACATTGGTACAATTACCACGGGTTAACACCGGTGAAGGCAATCATCGTGATGAAACCGGCACATCGAGATAACCTGCCAAACCGCCTTAGACAACACGAACACATATTTTTATATTTCCTAATATGGAAGTAAACAGGCAAATGGCCCACTTAATAGCAGATGCCTATCATCACCCATAGATACATTTTTTTTCAACTCCTTGCTCCGAATTTTCGCCATAGTACTTTTTAATGTTTTGATAACTTTTAAAAACTTACATGTTACGATTACGTACTTCAAATTATAATTTAATATTATATAGCGAATCTGAATGATAATTTATAGGTAATCATGAAATCTAATTTATTTGTACTTTGGATAACGGGGATAATGTTATTCTCAAAGTTTGCCAACATTCGTAGTTTGAGTTTATGAATAAAAAGATGCAAGGAGAGCGAACGTTCGAGACAAACATGCAGAATATTTATCAGTAAACTTGAGACAATTGTTTTTTTATATTGTCGTGGAGAAACGTTAACCTTCACATTTCCAGCAAAGCCTTTGCAAAATACATGTAGCCAAGAAAGACTGAAAGGCCAGTACTGTACCTCAATAATTTTATTCTTATTATTCCATTGTACCTTTATCATGATTCCCAAGCTAAGAACCGTATTCTAGAATAATATTTACTTATAATACTTGTATTCTACTTGTAGTAATATAGTGGTAGTTTAGCATCTAGGGACATCATGATCTAATGTAAAAAAAAATTAAATTCCTGTGCCTTTTGGATTTGAATCTTTAGGTCCGTGGGGTCCATTGGCAAAGGGTTTCTTTTATTTCTTCTAAGAAACTCTTGGATACCACTCATGATCAGAAGGCTGGTTCGTATTTCGCGCAACGAATCAGCATTGCCATGCAGCGTGGCAATGCAGTCAGCCTTCTGGGCACGCTTCCCTCAGGCAGCGATTTGTTACATTCTTTATATTAATTTATTTATTTATAATTTAGTTTATTTTAAGTATTTAGTTAAGTTTTTTTTCAAATCTTTAATAAATGATATGTAATAAAATATCTAAATCTCAATAGGGTATTACAAATTACATTTAATAAATTGATATAATTATTTTTTTTTACATATTTCTCATTGTGAAGCTTACAATCATATAGACGATCCAGCTTATGGAAAGTGATTACCGTCGCCTACAGACGTTTCCAACACCAGGTGCGAAGCCAACGCCTTGCCAGCTTTTAGTATTTTTTAATTTTATTCCAGGAGTTCAGCAGATAGGCAGACGGCCCACTTGATGGAAAGCGGTTACCATCGCCTATGGACTTTTGCAACACCAAAGGTGCTACAAATGCGCTGCTGCTCTCTTAAGGGAAACTGGTCACTAATGCCGGAACACAACTCAAGGTTGTTATGGCGACATACTTTAGAGCAGGGGTAGTAGTCCATCCAATCGAATATCGTAGTATGAGAAGGGCAGTAGCATACGAGGGATGGGATAGAGGGGGTGAGGTTGAAATGAAAACGGCCCGTCGGATGTCGTACGAAACACGATTACCTCGAGGCGGCTAATCGCTCCACGCCGATATTCTCTGAGAGCTTGGTATCACAGCGACCGATCCCGGCCCTAAGAGCTATTTTAATCAAGTTAAAATTCCAGCACAGCTCTACCATGTATAGAATATTTATGCATAAATAATTAACATTATGCGGCAATTGTGAATTCTGGTGAATGCAAATACAAGTACATGGTATAAACATCGTTCCGCCTTCCGTTTTAAGGCAAAACGGGTCGGTGTTGTTGAACGCACGCGCAGCTGATCCATACACGGAGTAACAAAGGGATCGCGAAATAATAGACACTAAACTCTATTTCCTGGTGCTTAAGATAATCTTTAGTATGCAGGCCGTGTCTATGTTTACTAGTCGAAGTTGCATCAACACTAACAGCTATTTTGGTTTCGATACCAACAAATAAGTGGTTTATAGTAAATACCTATAGATTGTTGTCGATCCAGGATTTAACATTATTTATATTGATTGTATTTTGTATTTTTACTTATCTATCTGCTGAACTTGGGATGATTAGAGAAATTTAACTCTTTGCGTGCGGCTTTACTTAAGTAAACTTTAACTCCATATATTCATTATTAAATATGTATTAAGTATACCAAGTTTTATGATGACGAGTTCATTTCAATATGTCATAGGTGTAAAGAAAGAACAAACAAATTCACTTTCACACGTGTGGATTAGTATAGTGCTAGTGAGGCTGTGGTAGCTTAGTGGCTAGCCAACAAGTCCGAAACTCAAAGGGCGTGGGTTCGAATCCCGGCCGGAAAGCATACACCACTTAGGCAGTTTTGAATGAATGAATGAAAACTCTTGATTGTTCACCATAACTTGAACCTAGATATTTAATATAAACATACCTCAATTAGAACAATGTGCGGCCTTATCGCTTATAGCGATCTCTTCCAAACAACCCGGTGTCCAAGGAGATATTACAAGTAAATTAAATTATACTTGGTGGTTTAACTAAATTGAAACAGTTTTCTGACCTAATGTGCATATTGGTACAATTACCACGTGCTAACGGTGAGGATAACATCATGACGAAACTTGCACATCGAGATAACCCATGTGTCAAACCCGTCAATCAGCCTTAGACAAGTAGGGTGTACACTGTCCGTTTCCCTATAAATGAGAGGTCGGAGCCCAACAGTGGGACGTTTATGAGCTATTATTATACGAGTATATAGTTGTAATATGAATTTGCAGTGCCAAAATAACGGAGCAGTCAGAGTAAAACAATTAAAAGTATTATCCCCGCAAATTGCTATTGCGCCTGGCCGCCATTTTGGTGACGTAACCGTAGCCGAACACTCAATACTGTTAGCATCACTGGCCGGCGAGTAAGCGTACATATCGAGTTGCGGATGACGTCGCGTGAATGTTAATTTGACAAGGTTCCAGCGCAATAGCAATTTGCGCGGATAATAATACCCTTAGTGAGATAATACTACCCTACTCTTTAGTGATTAATCCAAATATGAATTACAATGACTGAAACAAATATGAATTAGTATATCAGCGATATGGCAATTTCATATCTAAGTTATATATAGGATAGAGCGTTCGAATTTTCGAGACTGATGTATCAGATAGGACAGAAATACAACAAAAAACATACAAAAGTTTCCCAAACGTAAGTTTTGCTATGGTTAATGTACTATCGGAAGCCATAGGTATATACATAAAATAGTATTCAATGACAACTGTGCTATACAACACTAGCAATTGGAATTTGTCCGTATACGCTGTAAAAGGAAACTTGATCTTCAGAGCCTTGAGACTTAAGTCAATGCTTGAGACAAACAAAAAGCAATTCAATTTAAATTAACTTTTTGCCAGATATGATCCTCGCACTATTCGATCGTGACTTCGTGACTCTTTATTTCAATTATCGTTAATTGTGGTGGAATACAATACTTTTAGAATACCTAATAGTACTATTCTATAATATTTTAAGTTGTGTACGCAAATAAATGTGAAACTTCGAATATTAGATATTTAACGTATTTCTAATTTCAAACGCTAATCCAAGTCCCTCATCCTCCTTCATGTCATGATTGTTACGAGCTTGACCTTCGGTACTTTAGTGCCAACTCATTAATATAATAGTTTATCTTCTTTATATATAAAAATGAATGTTTGTCTGCATATCCTTTATAGAATCGTAAACTATACGTTTGATCATGATTGTGATGATCTTTAGCAAAGTTGTTGTGCATGAGCCAAAGAAGGTTTCTGAGTTGGTTCACAATTAGACCCGGTAGGTGGCGCTGCTGTCTGAATATTGGACCTTTTTTACACGGCCGCAGAAATTTTCCCTTTTCCCGGGTAAAAATCCTAAGGTACTTAGTATAGGTTAACCGCGTAAAATACAAAGATTGATTTGAACAGACACTTAAAGCCTGTATCGTTTTTCTGATAACTGATAACGCTGCAGGATATATACAATTTTTACCTACACGATGACGATTGAAGACAGTGAAATGCCTTAGTAATAGTTATAGTATAGTAATCGTTTTATGAAATTGTTCGTTTTTTGTAGCATAAGTTTTTAAATTTGGATTGTGTGAAATTCACTCGATTCTCTGAAATTGATGGTTTATTATTACTATAAGAATATTGTATCGAAATTTTCCAGGGCTGGCCACTATGGGAACGGTTCGAGTCAACAGAGCACGAGAGGCGGTTACTCCTTGTTGCGAGGCTACCCCACGTGAGAACCTTGAACGGTGGAGGCGCGGTGCCTGTTGAAGAAAGGGACGCAGCTGAACGGGCCTTTATCAGGTATTACATGGAGAAGCCTGAGTCGGATAGACCTGACAGGTAAGCATTTAATTTTCTTACTACTATTATAAATGCGAAACTTTGGATGAATGTTTGTCTCATGCGACAACGGCTGATCGAACTGGCAAGGTAAACTGGAAAGATAGATTATAGTCTGGGATAGCACATTAGCTACTTTTTATCTCGGAACTTTTATTAAGCGAGCGAAGCCGCGGTCAAAATCTCGTATTTTATCATTCAGATTATGCTTCACATCCTCGATAGCAAACAGGGAAATGGACAGCGTAAGTATGTCATGTTCAATATAATTATGTTGGGTTTTAAAATCGCGCTGCTCACTTATCGCGCTGTTTCAATCTATTAGTTTTCCCAAAATACTGAGCGAAGTTTCTTAAAAGCTTTCAAGACTAATCTGACAGAGCGAAAAGTGCCTACAACTACAAACATGAAGTACCTAAGTAATAGCTATCTTGACCTGTCTTCTTTTAATAACAAATTATAATAGTAAGCAGTAATAATTGGAAATAGCTGTAAATTATAAAATATTACATGTCCCTTGACATGTTCAAGACCTGCTTGGAGGTCTAATCTTTTATAAGGATATACGTGGGTGTGGGTTGGCTTATTTGCGTAAAAATATTGACCCGAATGACTTAAATCAGATGTTAATATTGTACTACATCTAGTAATCCCACTTGTCGTCGGCGTTTTGAATGGCGAGTAGAAATCATTTGAGCCTGTTAAAAACGGACAAGTGAAAAAACGAATAGCAACGGATAAGTGGCAAAACGAATCGCAACGGACAAGTGGAAAAACGAATGGCAACGGATAAGTGGAAAAACGAATCGCAGCGGACAAGTGGAAAAACGAATCGCAACGTACAAGTGGAAAACGAATCGCAACGGACAAGTGGAAAATGTTCAACTGACAAGTGATAAAATGAATCGCAACAAAATTTTGACTTGAAGTTTTACGGGCAGGTTTTCAAATTGGACAAGTACATTAACAATCTGCCCGTAAAACTTCAAGTTAAAATTTTGTTGCGATTCATTTTATCACTTGTCAGTTGAAGATTTTCCATTTGTCCGTTGCGATTCGTTTTCCACTTGTACGTTGCGATTCGTTTTTCCACTTGTCCGTTGCGATTCGTTTTTCCACTTATCCGTTGCCATTCGTTTTTCCACTTGTCCGTTGCGATTCGTTTTGCCACTTATCCGTTGCTATTCGTTTTTCCACTTGTCCGTTGCGATTCGTTTTTCCACTTGTCCGTTGAAGTTTCACTTCTAATATGTGTCCCAGCACACATTTCGATTTTTCGCAGGTTTACTGCAAATTATGATTTGGTTAGGTTAAGTACATTTTAATGGTGTATGTAATACGCTACCCACGCACCGACAATTTTTTACGTCAACACTTTTGTTGTTCGTTGTCGTTGTGACTTTCGAAAAACTGAACCGTTGGCAAAGTTTTCTAGTTGTTAATTTGTTTCGTTATTGGAACATCCCACTTTCCGATGCGCAGAATGCGAATTTAGGTATTAGAGGGACGAGGGTCGTCGGAGAACGAGGTATATCCTCGCTCGCTCTCTCGCTCGCTTTCTCGTTTGCGGGACTTCCCCGGCGTTCGGCTCGGCTCACCAAGTCTGCCACTTTAGCGCTTTCGAAGCTAGATATAGCGCTTTTTAGGGCAACCCAGCTCCCAATTTTATTAAGCAACTTCCAGCGCAAAATCTTACGCTTTTTATAATATGCAAATATCTAATTAATTTTATAATAAAAATATTTATGAATATCTAGACTAATATTATAAAGAGGAAAGATAAGATTGGTTTTTGCTTGCATGAAGAGGCTCCGAAATTACTGAACCGATTTGAAAAATTCTTTCACTGTTGGCGAGCTACGCTATCCCCGGGTGACATAGGGTATATTATATTTACAAAAAAATTAGGGATCATTACTAAAACTCCAATAATGTAGTCCAAGGTATTAAAAAAATACCTAAAATCGCGTGCGCTGCGAAAACTATTGATGATAAAATAACAAATAAAATAAATTACTGAACCGATTTGAAAAATTCTTTCACTGTTGGCAAGCTACGCTATCCCCGGGTGACATAGGGTATATTATATTTACAAAAAAATTAGGGATCATTACTAAAACTCCAGTAATTTAATCCAAGGTATAAAAAATATACCTAAAATTGCGTGCGCTGCGAAAACTATTGATGATAAAATAAAATAATGTACTACGACTTTGTAGAACACATCATTATTTACAAAAAGTATCGCGACAACATATATCTAACTATTATAGTTATACCACAATAAGCGTTTTTTTATTATAAAAAATTAATTAAAATGCCGCCGCTAGAAAAGGCTTTTTATTTGTATCTTGATATTAATCCTTATCAAAATAAATTACTTCATATTCAAGACTGCTTCAATACCTTTATATAACTTTTTGAATTATTCAATTTGGACATTCCATTCGAAAGATATCACGAGTTTAAAAATGTAAGAATTAGTGACGGTGATCACGTGACTGTGACATCTTTTCGTGAGCCAAAACTCCATAAGACCCCCTCTATATAGAAGTTTCACTTCAAAAATCGTAAGACCCCCTCTATATAGAAGTTTCACTTCAAAAACTTTTATGTGATATAAACATTTTGATGATTAACATGAAAGAAGTTGAAATTAATTTGATCAAAACATTGTATTACCATTAACCGAAATGAATATTGAAAAGCTACCAAAAATTTTAAACATTTAGGTATTTCGCGAGTTTCCGATTATACTCATAAAAAGATAAAGAGTGACATGCCATGGGCACAATTTTGGAATTAACAGAATACCGAAATCAATCAAATATCCGTATGATTGGAACGATAGGCCCAAGGGCGAAGACAACGCGTTGCCAGCTTTTCGGAGGGGATAATGGAAATGGGAAAAAGGGATTAAATGGATGAGATGGAGGGGAAGGTAGGGAAGATGGGATGTGAGAGGGAGAAGTGGGCCATCCGCACTCTAACTCATCGTACGAAACACGCCGATATTCTGTGAGAGCGTAGTATCGCACCGATTGAGCCAGCCCAAAGAGCTGACCTCAAGATAATGATTCTTGATGTCAGCTTGCAGTTGATGAGTTGTTCAAAGTTTTTCCTTGTGCATTTGTCTGCCGGTTAGAGTAACCCGATATTTAAGACCTGATGGAAATTGTCGTCATTTTATATTGAATGTTACAGGTACTGGGAGCTGGTGGGTGTGCACGGCAAACTTGATCCTTTAGTGTCGGTGGACCTGCGGCCGGAGAAGCGTGTGCAGATCACCTTCACTTGTGGAGACACCAGCGAAGTGCGCACCGTCGACGTTTATAGGTTAGTTGCACTACTTGGTTTTGACCTTCCTTTGCAGGTGTAACAATGCGTGGATCCTACGACCCAGTGATAGCAGTAGATGGATAGATAAACAACTATTTATTGTACAATCCCCAAAGACGCGGTGAACCAGTCATAAAACTAAAATGGCGTGGCAAGAACTTTCATTAACAACGCAAGCGTCATCATCATTCTTTCTGTAACATGATTGAGTCATTATTATCGAAGTACGTAAACAAAGCGAGAGCAGAATACAAAGGAGAAAGAGCATATTTCAGCTAACACGAGTAATTGTTTCCTTTAGTTTAAGCACTTCAGAAACGTCCTGATTGGTGTATATGAAATTTGAGAGTGCGTGTGGATATCGAAACTTTATGAGCCGTTAAAAGCAAAATGTTGGAGAAATGATCAAGAAGGAATTTGGTTGATCAAAGTATATGCCTATACTTTGATCAACCAAAAGAAAAGTAGCAAAAGATAAAATGGTATTAAAATCCACTTTCATTTAATCTTACAAAGCGTGGTATCACACCGATTGAGCATTGAGCCGGTTCTAAGGGCCGTTATAATGCCAGCATGCATGGCTCCCCCGTGTGAAAATTTATGAAAATTAATAAAAATCATAAATCAAGAACGAAATATCTATACTATAATCATAAAGAAGAAAGATTTGTATTTTTGCAATAAATAAACTCAGAAACTACTGGACCGATTTCAACAATTCTTTCATCATTGCTACACAACATTATCCCTAATTAATACAGGCTCCATAAAAATTAGGGATCCCGATTGAAACTTCAATTATGTATGCAAACAAAATTCCGCTGAAATCGGATTCTACGATTTTGATGAAATTTTATGTGTCTTTGAGTGGGTCCCGGGATGGTTTATATTCATAATTAGACCCGGTAGGTGGCGCTGGTATTGGGTTTTTATTTTTCCAGGGTAGGTCAACGTATGCCGGATCCGCTAGTCATAAATAAAGAGACTTTATTTCATGATAACTATGGTATATTTTGTTCAGGTCTGTATCGGACTTGAAGACGCGGTTGGAGCGGTTAGCGGGCTTCCCTGCGGCCAAGATGAGACTGTTCTACGTCGACCAAGAACTTCGAGATACTCAAGTGAGTCTTAAATACACAAAGCATTCTCATGATGCATAGTTCAACATTGTTATTTTAAATGTATTTTGCCTAGCTAAAACTAATTTCGGGTGGGGTACAGTTATACGACACATTTTTTATTATATGTTAAAAGGCTAAGGCAGGCAAAGCGAAGCGGAGTCTTAGCTTTCGTGGTTATTTTTATTTACATACATATATAACTTCCACGTCAGGTCCCTTGCGGGGTAGGCACGAACAACAGAGCGCCATACATGCTTATTCTTACACACCTCACTTGCTTCTTTGACAATCATAGCTCTTGTCATGCACGCTCGTCTGTTCTTAAGGCTCCTGACTGACATCACCTATTTTTATTTAAACCACCTACATACACTTTATAACTCATATAATAGATAAAAGTGCTATATAACTATACCGCAACCCTAATTTTAACTGAACGCTTTGATTACAACTGTTTAAACTCCCTTGAACTGATTTTTCGCTTATGGTTTGACAATATTTTCAACCTGTGTTTATAATGACAGTGACTCCATGTAACGTCACTCGATTTAACGACAAACTCCCTTGGCGTCGAAATCACTTGGCTTTGGTTTAGCTGTATGTTATAAGTAAATCTTATTACCCTCACATAATGTTATTTGTCTAACTTTGACGGGGCCTATAGCATCACTAGTCTGGCCAGCGAGAACTTACAAGCTATCTATTCAGATTCGTCGTAAAGGATAATAATGTGATTATTACTCTTAGAAGTGTTCCTGACAGATTTTTATGAATTGTTTTCATAATCCTACATCTCTACTCGGACAGAGTGGTAGCCATCCAGACGGGCAAATACCCTACCACCTGACGATGGGTTGTTTTGTCGCTTCTTACGACAGTCCGCCCAAACGCAGGAAATGCATTGTTTCTCCGTTCCTGCACGAAAAAAGCAACTCACTGGCCATATATTTTATGTTTCTAACTTCAATATCATGGAATAGTACAAACGAATGACAATCGGCCAATAATAAAATAACTCGTAACACACTCTTTAATCACATATTTCACCATCATGACGAGTCCGTTCTTTTTTTTATAGAAAATGTTAATTGAAACTTTCAATCGATATTTTATTATTTAAATCATAATTATTTATTCGACTCAAATCAGACATAATTTGAAAGTCCTAATTTGGGCTATTAATTTATGACATTTAAACTCTAAAATGTTTGAAATAATAATACATCGATTGAAACTTTAAAAGAACGGACTGTCTGTTCTTTTAAACTTCCAATCGAAGTATTGAAGAAAGGGAGAAGTGGAGCCAAATGAGATTGCAGTGTGTTACAATGTTAAATAACTAATAATTGCTCTCGATGTACTAGGTGCGCAGTAGACCAATTTTAGTACAAATCGTGTAAGCGGGACTTAGCTAAGAAAGAATGCATAGCAAGCGCACTCTGCCATTTCCGTGTAAAACTGTAAAAGGTACGGTTAGTACTGGACGATTGTCATTCCTTAGTATTTATTTTTTCATATTGATAATATATTATATATATTATTTATCAATTGTGACTAATCAGTTTATAATAATTTTAACAAACCACTTCATCCGTGCAGTTTTTTCAGGGTCCCGAAGAGATGAAATATCCAACAAAGCAGCTGTACTCGTACAACATAAGTTCGGGTGACGAAATCATCATCGACTCGAAGCTGAAACACTCGATTTCTGGAAATTCGTCAGCGTGAGACCCCCCGAATCCAAGATGGCGGTCCACGCCTATTCTATGGCCTTAATTCTCTATGACATAAAAGCAGAATTTTTTGCCACATAACGTAACAATTTTGTAAACATGATGGCTAAATGCGTCTTATTTATAGCGTTAAAAATAATGCCGTTAACGAACAGCTATATTCGTGTATAGGTACCTACATACATTATCTGTCAATGTTTAACGTCATTAACAATAACGATATCGCATGACAAATAACACATTAAACCCATGACCACATCTGGCGTCAAACGGTCAATAAGTCAATAACTATAACATCCCATATGAAGTATTCATAGCCCAGAAGTAGTAGCATCTAAAATTTTGATGTAGGTAAATTTTATAAAAATATTTTTTTTTCACGATACTAAACTATGTGGATTCAATACATGGTTTACTTATGCTTACAGTCGAATTTTGGTCATTTGACTTTAATTTACTTGATTTTTAAGTTCATGTGTTTATCTCTCATTTTTGGACCTACTTAATTGTACCAATCAACCAATATAATAGGAGCAAAATAATAACTAATTACATGTTTCGTAATTGGCATGGAAGAAAATAACTAGAAAAGGATTTTGGAGCTTTTTCATAGGTACTGGGCGATTGTAATTTTTTAGTATTTTTCCTGTTTGTAATATATTACGAGTGGATTAGTATTTCATCAATACAGATATCACCTACGCCTATTCTTCTTATATATATTCAATGAAAAATTTCAGACATAATTAATGTCATAGCGAATCTAGGCCCCCGTACACAATCTAAACATAGTGGTAGAATTTTTATTTTTATGCCATATCTAAATTACAGGCTGTTTAAATGTTTTATATTTGAGACCTAGAGCAGTTAAGTTTTGATGTCCTGTTCATCACGAAAGCCTAATTTAAATATGTATTATTTAAGTAATTAGTTAACTTGGGAATAAGAAATCTATTCGGCAATCTCGTAAGTTAAACTACTTAACTAATGGATATGTAAATCAGGCTTAATGAAGTTATATCGCTCATTGTCTTTGTTAAAAGATTTTTTCTAATAATGGTTCAATAATATCCAATGTACATTAATAGATCTAATTATTACCTTTATATTGTTCTTCCTATAGTTGAAACTAGCTTATTTTATTGAGCGAACCAGGAAATTAGTACTACAGAAAAGGTTTTTCTTACTTTACTTACATTTTGGCTGTGTGCATTGTCAAAAGTGAAAAACTAAGACTAGTTGCCCTAGTTTATTCTTATATACATTTTAATACGACAATTCGACGAAGTCTTCACATGAGCAGCCTGTAAAATTATTGCCATTACTAGCACAGCTCCCAACAAACTTTTTTTATGTTTTCGTATGATATAGGTTTCCTCCTAAAAGGTTGTATTTTATCATACATTTTGTGATGGATATTATTTTCGTGTAAATTTACAAGGCTTTTTATTATTGCTTGTATAATTATTTTATTGCTTCTTTAACAAAGTTCCGTTAATGTAATATAATGAATTCTTATGAGCCATGAAATTTGTTGATTTGTCATGTTTAGTGTCCTAAACCTTTAAGGGACTGATAGTTTTCAACTAGATGGAGCTAAGGTTAGTCATTGTATATTTATTCATGGTTTCCAGTAGTAAAAACACATCTAGCAACAATCACAATACATCCTTGATATATTAAACATAATATATATAACAAATGAGTTGAAACTGCAGTAAATTTCAATGGATTATTTTTTTCATATACTATTCATACAGTTCAAATTGTATCAAAGTTGTATTTAAATTACCAAACCTAGACAAATATATGTTTTCTAACCGTAATGTCATTTGGACCGTGTCCATTAAACCTTGTATATTAACAGTTCTTTATTAGAATAGTATGCAAGAAGATCTAGGAGTCACAAAACATTAATTTTAAGTTTTATCTCAAGCTGTAAGCTTGTATTAAGTATTTCTTTTTTTTTTTTACTATTCCTAAACTTATAGCACAATATTATTTGAAAAGATTTTTATAAATTCACAACTAATATAAATTTTGTTTAAATATCACATACTTTGGAATAAAAAAGTATATACCCTCATTTTATTTGCAATAAGCAACTGTGATAATAAATTATAAATCAATATAATATCAGCCCATTAATTGTTTAACATCGGGCGAAGATATTCTGATTCTGAAATTATGGAAATTTTAAAATACAAGTAGTATTTAATCACATTATAATATGTATGCTGAACACTAGTTCTAGTTAAAATATACTTGTTGTAATTGGCATTAATTAAAAGATAATGTGATTGATTTATTTATACAAATTTAAACAGACTACATATGGCTACTAAATGCTTTGTTAGTGAAATCAAAAACACTGAGAATTACCAGTTGTAACATCTTTTTTTATTCTATCAATGTAAGATCATTTATATCATATGTTATAAATTGGTGTTGTGAAGTGATTATTAACAAAACGTAAAGTGATACTAACTGCCATTTTGATAAACACCATGAGTCAATAATAAATCATAGGGATTAAAATTATAGAGTATATACCATAAATGAGTTAATTTTGCTTAATTCTGAGACTGGCCCTTGTGCCGAGCAAAAACTTACGATACCATCTGTGATTTTTAAGCTGCCAAATATCAGGTATCATAAAGTCATTGATTTGCACCTTTACATAATAGAATTAAACTATGGTCAGGCAGTATTAAAATTTTTAGTTTCATTTGGAGCCATCATTGACATATTTTTTTTCTATTGTAATCATTCATAGAAAATATAAAAATAAATGAGATAATATACATAAAGGGCTTGTTTTACTTATTACCTATTAATCAAAGCATTATTTACATATTTGAAAATAACTCTGCATATACCATTTAAAAAAATGTGTGGTTTTGTCGTTTTGCATTCAACTGTTAATTTTACCCACTGCAAAAAATGCAGCAGTTGCTGCTTTTCATAAAAATGGACTTCAGTTGATATACAACTTCTTTCCATACACGGAAATCATAGCATCCTGCACCTCTTTTACTATATGATCAAAGACCTCCGACCACTCTTTACTTGCTAATTCAATGCTTCTTCTTTGAAGAAAATTTATTAGTATATTCAATTTCTCAAGATTTTTATTCATAACCATTTCTTTCATGTACACAGTTATAAGGTTAACATCTAAAGGTAATGGAGGTTGTCCACTGTCAAGCCATGCTCTTAAAAGTTCTTTTACTTTATCCCATGGTAATCCTAATAAACCCTCAAGCTTTTCATTTTTTACTTGTTCAGGTAATGATGGTGTTTCAGCAACTTCTTTAATCATTGGATTTTTGTAGGGAGTGTCTTTGATAACATTCTGCCCTTGTAGGAATTTGTTCATGAGATTTTTTGAAGTTAATTGGTGACCTTTTTGATTTTTTGAAGGTCTGCCTCTCCTTTTCAGGATTGGAGATTTTGGGGGAGATTTCTTTATGTGAGATATGTTCATTTTTATTTTCTTTGGACTTCTCGTTTGAATGTTCACAATTTCTGTTTTCAAAGTAGATTCAACAATGTTTATATTCAATTTAGTTTCCTTATGATCATTATGATTATTAACTAACTTTGAATCATTTTTATTAGGGATATTGTTCAAAAACTTATTCATTGCTCCTAATATTGGTTTACTCACTGTGGGTTCCAATTTTGTTATCTGGATACCAATACCCCTCATTTGTTTTGGATCAATATTCTGCTTTTTACAAAGAGAAATCACTTCCCTAGTTATGACTTCCATGTTATTAGTGGCAGTGTTTAAGGAAACAGATTTATTAATTACATTACAAAAGCCATGCCCCATGAATTTAGCAGTCTCCATTGGTGCATCTTCAGCTCTTACCATTAATTTTAATGTAATACATTTCCCTAAAACTTTAAACTGCAACATTCTCGAATGAATTTCAGCTGACAACTGTTCTAAGAATTTTAAACATTGTTCTAAGTTTTCAAATCTGATTCCATAATTGACTTCAGCTGATACAGATTTTCTTACTGTATGATATGTTAAAGGATTACGGTCTCTACCACGACATTGATCAAAGAGCTGAGCACCAGTCTTAATTCCTAAATGACATTTTAATGAAGCTAAGGATAGAACTTGCAATGAACCACAGGTACTATGACCCAGTGACTCTAATTTTTGTGCTGTTTGTCTTCCAACTCCTGGCAAATCTTTTAACTTGATCTCATACATGAAGTCTTCCACAAGGTCGGCTGTAAGAAAAAACTGACCATCTGGCTTAGCCTTTTTTGTAGCTAATCTGGCTTGTAATCGATTACCTCCAAATCCTGTTGAGCATGGACAGCCAGTTTTAATTTTAATTTCTTCCCTTAAAACTGTAGCAAAATCTTGAACATTAATGTTTAGTTCTTTTAGAATACTTGTGCAATCAACATACATTTCATCACAAGACACTGCTTCTATATCTAAAGTATATTGTGCTATTGTATTGTATAATGTAAATGCCACTTCTTTATATCCTTCAAAGTCATATGGTATCGTTTGTAAATTAGGGCAGAGTTTTAAAGCAGCTCCCATAAACATGCCATTGGTAATACCTTTGGCTCTTGCTTCATAAGAACAAGAAGCTATTTCACTCATAGATCCATATATGTCATCTTCATCAGTTATATTGTCCACTCTACTCTCAAAATCAGTATTGTCATGAGGTACACCAGTAGCTTTAGCCAATTTTTGAGCTTGTTTCTGCCTATAAAGATTGAACTCTGCATTCCTGTCTACACCAGGTCTTTTTGGTCGAGGATTCCCACCTTTCGAATGTGTCACAGCGACAGCCTTTCCTCTAAGTTCAGGTCTAGTTCTTAAACCAACAGACACAAAAAAGCAATCCATATCAATATGCATAATTATTTTTCCTTTTTCAAATAACAATTGGGATGAATTACTACTATTTAATGCAAGTATTCTTTCTTTAAGACAAATTAGAGCAGGAAAATTAAAATCACCTTTTTCTCGAAGATCATTTACATGTTGTTTAAAGCATGCACCAAGTTGTGAAATATGATGCAGTCTGGAGTTATTATAAAATTCAGATATAAAGTTTGGGTCTACTGCTGTTTTTGTACCCAGTTGTGGTTGTTTAACTGCCTTTGTATCAACAGAGTAATAATCATTTTGCTCATAAAAATTTTCTTTATTTACAGATTCCATATGAGATTTTCTTATAGTCATATCTACATCTTGTGTTTCTTGTTCTGTATCTGTTATATCAGTATTATTTGCATTAGTATTCTGCATCTTACATTTGGTTATATTTGAGTTTAAATTCTCACTTTTAATAACTTGGTTAAAATTAATTTGAGGCTGTCTTTTACAATTTTTATATAATAAGTAATCCTTGTAGTTTAATAATCTATTTGCTGCAATACTCTCTGTAATCCACTCTGGTTTTACCACTTTTGTAAGAGACATATTTTTTACTTTTGTGTCAGGCAAATTTGAAGCTATAATAAAATCATCATTTCTTCGATAAGTGTGATAAACACCTCCATGCTTTGCCATTAAAGATTTAAGCTCATCAGCAGAGGGTGATGTGAATCCGTTTACGTATATACTTACATTGTTGAAAATATTACTTATTATATCCGTCCCTGCAGCAGATTTGTACTGTTCTTCGAGTTTGGCTATCTTAGCTTGCATATAACCACCCCAAGCTTCGAAACCATTGTCTGGAAACTTTTCATCTCTACGTCTCATTATTAACGTCTCAATTATGGTCAAATGGTCTAATTTAACACAAACAGAACATACGCTGAAAGAAGTCAGCAGTGCTAAAACATGATTGCAAATTGCAATGCAACAAGATTTCAGGCTTCTATAAGTTAACTTTTGTCTAACTACAGGTTAGAGGCAGACAGGCTCAGATAAGAATAATAATTTTAGTTCTAGCTCTGAGAGTATTATATTATAGGTTAGCATTGAGAGTAACAACCACAGAACTATCTCTAACGAGAGGTAACAAGTTGACAAATAACAAAACAAACAAACAAATTATAATAAATAATGACTTGACTTGACTTTTTAATTGAATGGCAATTGGCTCGTTCTTTATCGAACCACCATTACTGCCAGTGTCAGGTGTGGGTAAAAAAACAATGTATTTTACTAAATAGCGATTACGTCGGATATAAAAAAATGAAATTGAGATAAATGAATATTATAAATAAATGAATATAAAAAAGATACCATGACCATGACCTTATTTATTTATTTTTATATATATATATGTATAGCTTGGCAACTAGTCTTTTAAGCCAGACCATGACCTTCTATGGCTACGTTCCACAATGGACTCACAACGACCACGTTCACGACCGCGATTCCCGTTCCACTTGCTTGCGATTACGTTACGTTTGTAACGGGGAAAATCGTCGTCATTGTGAATTTTTAATGGAACGTAACCGTAGTATTCACAGGCTAAAGGCTCGAAAATGATGACGTCATTATTGTCGTTTTCACCACGACCACGACGACCTCGGTCGCTTCATGGAACGACTAACGGAGCACTTTGGGCGTTGTGATTGTGAGCTACTAGTGGAACGTGCCGAGTATAAACGGTAACCGAATTTGAAATTTGATTTATAGCTTATTCAAAGTGATTAAACATAAAGTCATGATTGAAATAGTATAAATTTTACATAAAATGCATGTAAGGAAGAGTAATAAAAATGACTGCAACGACTTTCAAATGGGAGTGGATGGGTAATATTGAAATGAAGTAATATGTTTTTGTATAACTCAATGGTTTTTGCTGTCTTTCGCGTTTCACTAGAAAATATTCTTTGTTGATATTTATTATAATGTTTATTGGTAAGTATTAAGGAGCTATATAAACTGTAATCAACGAGGATGTTAGGAGAAATTCAAGTCATGTTCAAATCACTTAATCCTTTAGAACTCTCAAGTGTTATTCAACCTTCATTCTTTCCACTGCATCAGTGCAACACACTTATATTCAACCCAGTTCAGTTCTGACCTCACTTACTTTAAAGCTGACTTACATCAATCCAGCCAAGCGCTTTTCAAATCTAACACAAGCCGGTGCTAACTTTATACTAGCATTGTGTAAATTAATTTCACTATAGCCCTAGCAAGTCTGGCTGACTTCTTCAATATTGCCGATTAAATATATTGAAGACAGTCTGCTCCCCAAGTCAGTAGCTCAGTCAATGTAAATCAGCCTTTAAGAGTAATTATGCCCCATGCACATTTCTCATCATACACATATGAGAGAAACATTCTCTAGTCAACAACAGTGCCTAAAAATGAAATCGATTCCTGCATTGAATATTGCATTATTCTATACAGCCATTATTATATTTCATCTAATTCCTCAAGTTTAGATTATATTTGCTAGTTAATAACAACTGTTTACTTTGTCCTTAGGGTTCTAGGTTTTTTGAAGTCATTAATCCAAATAAGTGAAGTGGATACAGAAACCTATTGCCAAAAATCACTGGAAGTGTTGTAATTATATTAAACATGTCTTTATCAGACTCAGTTGACAACAAGGCTGTTGTTGTGCCATGGATTGGATCAACAAGTAGTAAAAACTTATTTACCCTTGTAGTAATTTCTTCATGTCCTAAAATTATTGAAAATATCTCAGAGGCTCTCAGTGATGTACATGGTAAAGGGAGTTATAAATGGAAGCTGAATGTGTTGCGTTCATTTAATCTAGAAGCATTGCTAAAGCAAGCACCTGTCACTGGTAAAATAGCCATCGATTTTATTGTTATGGCTCTAGACACTAGTAATATATTATGCTTGGAAATGACCAAGGATATTGTTAAGCAAGTACATCCAGATCTTAGAAGTCGTCGTGTTGTTTTGGTAAATGCAGGAAGATTGCCACCAAATTCCATGGCAATTAGTGCTGGTGAATTAATAAGTTTCTCTGCAGATGTTGGATTAGATTTACTTAATGCAAATGTGTTCATAAGAGAAGAAGCAGAACTTTTAGCACAAAGACTATTCAGATATATGGAAGTGACTATTGGTGTTAAAACTGGTATTCCAAACATAAATGTTTGACTTGTGGTCTGTTCTAAGTAAAGATAATAGCATTTTATCAAGCTTAAATAATACACTGACAATAATCTCGAGCATAATCTTATCTATATATGGAAAATATGGCACCCTAATTATTCACTGTGAAGTAATAGGACTTGACAGTAAATGCTTAAGGTTGGTTTTTAAATTGGAATATAGTGTGCCTTCTGTAAAACTTTCGACCTGGTATTATTGTAAGTTAATTTTAAGTCAAATGTCTTAAAATTATATGTACTATTTAATTACTTTGTTAAATCCTTTTATTTACTTTATTTTCAACAAAAATGGTGTTTATAATTATATTGTGTACTATAAGTAGTTTGCCCTGTCACTGCACCACATGACAAGTCCTCGACATTAGCTTTTTTTTACTTACACAAAAACTTAAATTTGGTCTTTTACATAAAATGATAACATAAAAAGTAACCATATATAAAAAAAATATCTAAATTCTAATGATACCAATTTAGTTTTCGTCCAAATCAGCCTGGAGACTCCTTTGAGTAGCTATCACTATCTATCATAATTTGGGATTTGGCCCTGAAGGCTTAAAAAATTAGCCTGTATATTTTTTTAATCATAGCTTTCGCAGGTAGCGTTGAACCAAGAATAAATCTTGATCATTTTGAAGAACTTCAACATTATGATACAGAAAACATGGTTTTTGGTTTTACTATATTTTTAGCATAACATGTAAATTTAAAAAACAAGTAAGTAAAGGTATGAATATATTATAATGTGAATAATTGAAATATAAAACTGATACATGTATATGCCATATGATGAAAACTATCTGTTCATTTTCTTTCTACTCGCCTAAAACATTTTTCGTACAGACATATATTTAGCACTGGCCCACTGGCCAAGGGTAGTATGTTAAGACACTACCATCATTAGGTATATAGTTTTAATAAAAACATTATGCATATTTTCAAATCATTTATTATACTTTGATTGTACTACAAAATAATAGGAAGTTCTCTACAGTTACAATTATATATTACATAAATAATGAAACCATTATCAGCAGTCCTCATTCATTTTGCAACCTCACATTAATTTAGATACTATTGCTTACTCATAAACAATATCAACCTCCTAGGGATGTCTGAAAATATATAATATTTAAAGATCTTATTAACTAACTGAAATACTGCTCGTTTATTATTAGCATAATAAATAAAGTGATTAAGCATAGATCCATATCCATAAAAAAGGACAAATATAAAAAAGTGAAATTATATTTATTAATTGCTAGCAACTTAAGGATAGAATGCACTATAATTTTCCATGTTACACTGGGGTGGTGCATAAAACTATGTCTAAATATAATATTAGCTATAAAATGTTGCGTAAATTAAAGTCAACGTTGTGACTTGATTAAAAATAAACGTATACGAAAAATTAAGATTAGGCAATATCACAACTAAATCGCCCGACGACCATGGAGAGGCCAATAAATATATAAGTAGGCAAATTCTTCGAGCACGAGTCTGCCTGTTGCGGGTTGTTACGACTGCTCTCGTCGTTTGCCCCTTGACATTACACGAATGTATCTGAGCACCCAGTTTAGACAAGTATAAGTCAATTTTAAGTGACTTTGTGCACTTAGATAGGGATGTTAGTAATAAGTTTCAGTTAACAGTTAAAATTTACTTAAGCCGCGTTTTCACAATAAGAGTTGGCTCGGACCGAGTACACTCGTACGAGTCGGCTTCATACGAGTGTACACGGATAGTGGTTTACACGTTTACACACGATAGTAGTGCACTTGTATTGTGGTCATTTGTTTCCTTGCACAATCAAGATGTCGTCGACTGATCTTCTGCTGCTAGGTAAAGAAGTTGTAGCAGATATGTTAATAGCGGAAGTTCAAAATCACGAAACGGGAAAAAAACGAAGAGAGAAAAAAATTTGGACACGAAAATGGATTGTCGTGACCAAATGGGTGCATCATATAATTTTCTTCGTGAAGTCGAAGAGGAACACCAACGCACAATTTTTAGTTGTCGCCATTTTGTTTTCATAAAAACGATCCGAGTAAGCTCGAAAAATAGAGCAGAGGCCGAGTCTACTCGGATTAGATGCCGGCGTCCGAGTACGATCGGAGTAGATGTTTGCAAAATACGAGTATTGTCCGAGTAGACATCCGAGTGCACTCGGCCGAGCCAACTCTTATTGTGAAAACGCGGCTTTAACTACTTACATTAAGTGCAAACCAACCATAACTCTACAGGCTTGAAGTACAAAAGATTAACAGCCCGGTTGACTTGGGGTGCACAGTTACGTTGGTAAAGGAGGTAGTGTTAAATGTCACTAAAGGCGAAAATTTACAAACATTTTAAGGGTGAACAACACATATTGAAGCAGTTTGCTCGCAATTACCTTAAGCTTTAGTATTTGTGAAGTCTTGTGAAGTATGAAATACATAAAGAATAACTATGGAATTCTAACGTAGGCGAATGGTTTGCTTCTAAATATGTATGTTGTTCACCTTAACAAGGGTCCTGGGCAAGATGGTTTTTCTGGCCTTAAACTGCATTGGTTTTAGCAGTTTTCATCTTAATCAAAGACAATTCATCGCCAGATTGGAAAAATTGTAATTTTTATTTAGTTCCATTCTTTGCAATTATATAAAACCAAAACTAAAGATATTTATAAATAACAGCCCTATCAATTAAATCATCGAATAATCATAAAAAAGAAACTTACTTCAGGCAATTTTTTAAACCTAAACTTTCAAGTTATATTTAATTTATTTGAAATATATGTTGGGTATAATTTTTAGAGCACTAACCAAAACTAAGACAATGTTTATTAGCTATCGTAAAATTTACAAATTAATGATAGTCCTTTTAGCTAACAATAAGAGACAAAAATAGATTATTTCAAAAATATCCATGAACGTAAAATAAGAAAATTAAATGATAGACATTGTAAAATCACGCCAATTACTTTTCTCTAACAATTTTGGTATATATCACGAGCCTAAAACTGTCATGTATTTTTTTTTTCAATTTAGTAACAAAAAATATGGTAACAAAAAAAGGAACATTATGGAAAAAAATACGAAGTATTCTAATTTTAACAGTTAAAACAGTTTTTAACTATGCACTTGTACATAAATCATGTTAAGAAGGACAATACAGTTAATTTATTTTTTATTGGTGTCTCGGTCAATTTTACATAGCGTAATTACGACAATATGACAGCCTGGCCACGACCCTGGGCGATGCGACAGAGCGGTGTCCACGCCACATATCCCCCAGCGACGACAGCGGCAGCAACTAAAATCGTCGCAGGCCGCTGCAAGTCGTCGCCTCTCTCTAGTTCACCCCTACATTTGACCGCTGCAATAAAGGCCTACTTGCCAAGCCATATATATTAAAAAAATTGACCGCTGCAATACGCTCAACAGAAATATCCCGCGTTGCCACTAAGCGCGACTACTCATGGCGTGCTTCATCTTGATATTTTTGTTTTTAAGCTCGTCGCATCGCGCTTAGCGGCCCCGCTCATAGCGACAAGGTCGTGGCAAGACTGTAATGCCTCCTCCATACTATGGGGCCAAAGCCGAATCCTAGTTCAATAATTATAAATCTTTATTGCACACAACACAAATTAATATAATTAGACCTACTCGAATAATCAAATATGCGGCTTAAACTACAGACATGACAACATAGTAAAAACAAAACCAAGCACACTAAACCTACATTTTGAAATGTTAGTGAGCTGGTTCTTTAATCATATGGATATTATGGACGTGAAATTATACTGTTCTTATTGCGCAGTTTCATTTCATTGCAGCCAGAACTTACATTTACTTTCAATACGTCACATTGCGTACGTATCTATACCTGTCAGATCTCCGGAAGGTCGCTCGCTCAATTTTGTCAATAAAATATAATATAAAAAATATTTATTTGGAATGATTATAATTAATGATAGAATCAAAATTAAACATTCATCAATAGGGTAGATGGCAGTTAAATTAATCGAAACCTTTCAAAACGTCGCAGCATTCTACATTTTGCACGAATGTATAAAGTTATGACTTTATAATCGTAAACAATCTAATTATTGTGTTATATTTATATTAAGGCCATAGTGTGATATTTTAAGGCCTGCCCATTTATATCGAGGGCTTCATAACTAATGGGCGTATACGCAATAATGCCATTTTTTTGTTGTTTACTAAAATCTATGCATGTTACAATTTAGGAATTCTTACCAGTATGGAAGTACCTAAATAGAAGGGTATTTCAAATTACAGCCTTATACAATCAACTACTTTTGTTTCATTAACAATTTTGTCCCTTGTGTAAATCTACACTTTAATCTGTACACCCATTTGTTATGAAGCTATATATTATATGTCATTTTTTTTTAAGAGTTTATTGTGTCATCTATCCAATTGAATTTTAAAGCACACTAACATATACGATTGGCACCATAGTATGGATGGTTCAGGCTTTAAGATATACAACTGCGGGTGCACAACATTTCTTTTGAAAAGCGTAAATCACAACACTCTTCTGGCGACTGTACGATATATTTTTTTACACATAAAAGATATCTAACTACTGACATATACTTAACTCTAATTTCCTGTACTGAGAGATATAGTTATAATAAGCCAACACTCGGGGGCATCTCGCGGATATGGAATATTTCTAAGCACACAGCTTTGATAGTTGGCTAATGTATTTACGAGTTTTTAGGATTATTTTTTTATATAAATTCGATAAGTATCTTAGTTATGAAGCGGGTGGAAGTTAGAAATTAAAATTTTGATATTATCCGATTAATATTTGAGCCTATTATAAATTTAAACGAGACTATTATGGCCGTAGCTATTGAGCCACCATGAATTATCTGAGCCTAGGTGGTTTTTTATGTTTTGTACATAATAATGTAGCTGGGAGTATGTGAAAGTGGTGGGGGAAATGAAACTAAAAGGTTATTGAAGTTAGTAATTAATGTAAAGTAAATTGTATTAAATCACTTACATTACCGTTATTGCAATTCATGAAGACGAGTAGGCTTTATTCGTGTTTGAACACGTATTGGGATAGCGTGTGTGTGTGTGTGTGTGTGTCTGACTGAACCATCAGTTGCTAGTGTATCGTTCAATCATACCTACTTTTGGTCACACGCTCACATTGCCACGTATTTATCACAAGTAAAGAACTATACGTATAACAAACACCAGACACTAATAAATATAGTGCTACAGTGCCTATGCAAATAGTAGGTTGTAATTTGATAATAAAATTTTGAATTGTGCGGCTATTAAATTCAGTCGGCGAATCCCAATCCCTATTAATATTAAATGCAAAAGTAACTCTTGTCTGTCTGTTCCATTTTCATGGAAAACTACGGGGCCGATTAAGCTGAAACTGAACAACAGTATATTATTATAATATATTGCATTCCGAGGATGAACATAGGATACTTTTATCCTGAAAAATTGGATAGTTTCCGGGATAAAAATACATTTGCGAATAGACTAGTATTTAGATTAAGAAATTTAATTTAGACGAATATAGCCGAAAAGATGGCGCCACCGTTGCAATTCAGTAACAAATACGTCGTCATGGCAACGACAGTGATAATGCAATTTTAATTTTTCTCTTGGTTACTTCCAACTTCGCTAAATGGCATTACGGGTGTTTTGAATAAGTAACCAAGTTTGACATTTCTAAGGAGAGCGTGTGTGTGATTCCCAATGGAAGATCCTCCACTCTTTTCATATCTTCTATAGATGTAACGAAACAGACTTTTTTTACAAATGCCAAACACAATCACAGTCGTATTGATTGCCAACCACATTGACTGTGTATTAAGAAACAATAATGATATCTGCGAGATGCCTTTCTTTATATCAAACAGCTGGTCCTTCGAGTGTCAGGTATAGTGAAGATATAAACTTACACAAATAAAGCACAAGTGTTCACATTTCAAGTTTGAGCACACTTTTTTATTGATTTAATCTTAAAATATGACCAATCTTGTGCGATATCTAAGGCCGGTGTGCACCGAAATTTAACCGACGGTTAACCAAAAATAATCACTTTTTCCATACATTTCTGGCGATTATCCTAATTTAACCATCGGTTAAAAGTCGGTGCACACCAGCCTTAATCCTTATTAAGTCTACGCCTTAGGCTTCCGCTATTCGTGTGTCGAAAAATAACATTTAAAAGGGATTCTATATATCTATAGGAGTACATATTGTCCTAATTATAGAATGGAAAATAATCATTTTTCTCGTAATTAAATCATAATATTTATGATTAAACTGTCTAAAATACTAACTTTTATTAAACTTCGGGGAAAGCATTAAATATATACAAACATAATATAAATGTGTAAAAAAAATGCTATGTATGTAATAATATGTAAAATGTAAATAAATATTTCATACAAAGAGGAAACGAAAATTGCGACCAATTTATTAAATAACTCAAAGGAATATGGGATATGACATTGATATTTGTCAAAATAATAGCTTTTTTTAATATTTTGAAATTGGAACATACTTGGAAAAACCTGTTTATTTGTCATCCATTCCAAGATCAAATGAGCAAAAACACAAACCAATAACTAGAACACAATAATTATTTTCAACAAATTTTGAAAGAGAATAAAGAAAAATCTCGAAACTATAATAATGTTGATAGTATAATGATGGCGTTGCAAACGAGTTTTTGAAATATACTCGTTTATATACCAACATGTATGTGATAAAGGAAAATATATTCGCCATTGTTAAAATATTGAGATTCTTGATATGTAGCATTGCAGCGTAAGCCTCAAGACGACAGCTACATACACGGAGTAAGGGTTACCACGTATTTACCATATTTCCTGCACAATATATCAGTTCAGTACACAATTTGCCCAAATTTTTCGACACATTACTTCTTAGCAAACATGCTTTTGCGCGAGCGATTTATTTATCTAACCATAAAAGTTGAGGTTTTAGAATAACCTTCAAACAAAACTCAGCTAAAGTTTTTTGTCTGAAGCGAGAGTTCTTGTGGCAGCTCAAAAAGGCACATTTTACCAAACAGTTGAGATTCACATCACACACATAATTTATGCTCAAAAACAATCAACATCACACAGCTAGTGTTCATATTCATCCAATATGATACATTTTTGGAAATTAAAACTGCACAGCAAACCTTCACCTTTCAAGTTATCATCAAAAATTACGTGTACGAGGTTCATTATTATTGTTTTATATCTGCAAGAAAATAGTAAATTTGTGATACCCACGACACTTGCATACAACCCTAATGTGGCTTCACTCGGAGTCCCGTGGAGCCCCTCGCTCCGAACCAGTGTAGCACCGCTATATATTCACTGTACACGCGTTTTCACTTCAAACGTTTTGCCTGCAACAAATATTAATTATAGATAGATTGCACTATACTGGACACTAATAATAATAGTCATTTATTGTCGAGTTATAAAATTGATAAACAAAAATTAAATTTATCTTGAAACTTAAATCTTCAATATCATTCAAACGGTGAGGTTTACGGAAAGAATATAGGATGCCTTTTTTGTAGAGCATTCAATTTCGTACAAAATTCTTCGAGATACAATAAATTAATGACGAGGTATGAATTTTTTTCCATTGGACTGACAAGAAAATAAAAAACTGCGATGCGGACGATCTTCCTATTAAAATTTAGAGCAACCCATTTTCCTGTGTCACTTGTAAAAAAAAACTCGATTTTTTGACCCACTCTAATATATATAAAATAAATATATACTTGATACACGTATATATATATATATAGATATATATATATATATATATATTACTTAAATAAAAACTTAATTTGGTCTTATATACGTTGCAAAGTTTAGGAGTTCATGGATAATACAGGAATATGCAGAAAACGACTTTATTTTGTACTGGGTAAAGAGAATAGAGACAAAAAGAGAGTTATTATATAAAAATAATGTAGGCGTCGTCTTGCTGAAGGATTACTTGCTGCTTCTTCTCCTTAAAACCAAAATAACACGTAACGAAACGGCGTATTTAGAGTAGGAAGTAGACTTCTGGCAGGGTCTCCATGTTGAGTGTGGGCAATTTTTCCCAATTTCATGAATCCATTATGCCAAAGTAATATGACATCCAAACCCTCGTCATTATTCGAATTTGTATACACCAGAGGCAAACAATTTCTACCTACACCTTGATGGAAGTTGTGTGCTGATCACCCGTCCCCTCCCCTTGTAAACCACCACCTATGGTCTGAGGGGATGCGTAAATGCATTCCCCCAGCTAAATAAAAATATTGCCATTTGTCCCACAACATAGTGTCGGCATTCGGGTATTTGGAGTTCAAATTTTTATTTTAACTAGTATATGTCCGCGACTTCGTCCACGCTTGACTTGAAATGACACAAGTTACCGTAGCATTTAAACAAGAATGCAAGCTATCCTTTTAGTTAAAACTGTGTCGGGATAAGCTAATTTTTTTGCACCCGAACAACTACAAAACTCTCCCGGGAAAATTCTCGGGATAAAAAGTAGCGCAAATTTTAAACATGAAAACCGCATCGAAATCGGCAAGTTTTTATTTGAATCAGACAAATCGACAAACAGACAAGAAATCTAAAAAAAGTATCGTATTCTCCGTCGTTTATATAGCGTATTCCATTTGCTTGTTTTAAATACGCATGTTTAGAATTTTATAATATATTTAATTATGGCGGAAAAATAACATAGAAATAGTTTGTAACTTATATATATATATATATATATATATATATATATATATATATATATATATAAATCCAATTTAGACTTCTTATTTAGTTTAATTATAGCGGAAAAATAAAATGGTAATAGTTTGACTTATATAATTATGTTTTTTCCTTTAATAAAACCAATTTAGATTTTTTGCTTAGAATCTTATACATACAATTCTCGTGTCACATGTTAGTTACCATACTCCTCTGAAGCGCTTTAACCGATTCTCATGACATTTTGTGTGCATATTGTGTAGGTCTGAGAATCGGACATTTATTTTTCGTCCCCCTAAATGTTAAGGCTAGTCCACCCCAATTTTTTTTTAATTTTTAGAGACATTTTTAAATTTATTTTTTATGATACAGCATTAAAAAATATATACAATCCTAAATTTTCAACCCTCTACGATCAACACCTATTTTTTATTTGTTAAATATCGATTGAAGCTTTTCCGGGCAGGACGACGTCTAGCGGGACAGCTAGTAATAATATAGAAATGAGGAGTCTGGCAAGACTGTTTTTCTATTTGGCTGTATTTGGCCCACACTCTAGAACAATACGCTCGCAGAGTGGGTGTGGGTGCGGCGACGTACCTAGTCGGAGTCGAGGTTGACGACGTCGGCGGGCGCGCCGGGCGCGACGGGCGCGCCGGGCGCCCGCGGCTGCATGGGCGGGCGGCCGCGCGGCCGCCGCGCCTGCGGGTCCATCATGATCTCGCGCGCGCGCTGCTGCTGCATCGCCATCGCGACCGGGTCGCGGCTGCCCAGACCGCCCGCGTAGTACTTCGCGCCCATCTTGCAACAGACCCGTTGTTACTGTCGGCCTCGAATGCGACCGCCATGCCAGACCATGGCGCATCCATCCCTTACAACCTTAACCTTACACTTGGCCTATATCATACCCATTTCAATTGTATACAAATAAATTATTAATACTTCTCACTACCTAAAAGTGACATTATAATGGAATTCACGTTGTTTTCTCTCTATTTGCATAATTGAAATGCCCTTAGTACGTAACTTTAAAAAGTCGGCCAAATAATAAAATGTTACGCGAAAATTATGAAAATAAAGAGAAAAACATCGTGAAATTAATTATTATATGTCATTTTAAAATAGTAAAAAGTATAAGATATTGCTAAAAGTTACATTGTATGGAATGTGTTATGCTCAAACCATACCTTCGTATTTCAGATAGTAATGGACGACCTCCATTATATCCAGGTTTACATCTCTTTTATTCGAAGGCCGAATCACATGTTTGTACAATTTTAAAATCATATACCTAGTAATTTCTTAAGTTATCGCGGCTATACTGTTTCCAAACGTTTATTTTACTTTTGACGTATGCACGTCTATCAAGTAACATATTTCTTCACAATAAGCTGACATGAAACAAATCACATGCTTGTCGTATTTTATTGTAGTTAGTGAGTGAGTGAGTGAGTCAGCCACTTTTCAGTAGCCGAAAATTACTACTGAGAATACAACATGTAATATCCCTGTTACACCTGGTATAGTGTTACTGATTGTGAACAGCAAACCTACGATGGACACGAGTGTCCGGCGATTTAACGTGATAGTAATAACAGAATTGGGCCTCAGATGTAACCAAGGATTCAACGCGTTATTTGAGATGGCGTTAAACATCGACAGATAACCGTCTGTCTGTTTGACAATAAGAAAGCCAAAAGATATAAATGCCAATTTATAGCATTTTAAATACAAAAAAAATCTTTACAAAATCTATTTTAATAGTCTAGAAAGAAAAATATTTATTGTCACAAATAAATGCACACACATAAAATACAAGGATTTTTACTAACAAATAGATACAGTTTTATAAATGTATGTACGTCAAATTCATGGCCAATGAGGCTGGAAACTCAGCATTATGCTGTATTAGGAGCTAACACAGCGCTGATTTTCAGTTCCAGCCTCCATCCAACCAGAATCAACCTACTGCTTACCTTCATGTCATTCTCCTCTCTACTTTTCTTTAAATACCGTAAAATGGGGGGAATCGGGACACTTTTTAAATTCGACTTTGATTTTTATCGTTTTTTTGTAGTTATAGTAATAAAACGGAGATCATAATGGTTCCGGTAGAATAAATTTTCATTTCTAATCCATTAAGATATAGTTTATTAAAGAATAATCATAAAAAGTTACAAAAACTCACTTGTACCTATTCACCCAGGCGTTGGGGTGAATCGGGTCGCTTAAGGGATTAATAGAGTTTTTCGCTAGGGCTGACACTTTTATACTATAGGCAGGTACCTACAATACAAATTTCACACAACTTTGACCCAATGTTTTGAAGTACGTTTTTTTTTAAAAAATACTTATGACAGGATGACTGAGTGTTGCCGGATTATAGAAAAAATATTGCAAGCTTCAAATTTAAATCCTACCACAAAGTGTAACACGTAACATAAATGTGTATATAAGGTCGCAAATAAAACTTGAGGTTTGTCCCAATTCACCCCCTAGACCCTATTCCCCCCATTTAACGGTATGGCTCAGCATAATACTTCAAGTTTTAAGTATTTTTACCTTTTATATATCTAATTCATAATCAAAAGCTGTTCTAAGGGGCCATCCACAATTACGTCATACAAATTTCATGATTTATAACCCCTCTCCCGTCCTTGTCACAGCTGCTCACATTCGTGAGACTTCTACCTCCCCCTAGTGTGACCACACATATTATGCAATTTTACATCAAGAATTTATTCAATTAAAACGGCAGTTCCGATTTTTTTATTTATTTAAACACTGGTAGAGTTGGAAATATTTTGCAGTTATTTTTTTTTTAAGTTCAAATTTCGTGTTTTAAAGCTTTAATATTAGATTTTGATATGTGACACTACGGAATTTATAATATTAGAAATTGTACTATGTATTCTTGTCATACCACCATAATTATTACATTCTCAATTCATTCCTGGGGTTGTCTGGGTGTGCATAACGAGAGAATGAGACATAGTTTTAGTCTGTAAGTTCTTTTTTTTATTGGTGCACATAGAGTTATTGATTGATTGATTGAAAGTGCTTGCGACGTAATTTATGAACGGCCCCTAATTGTAAACACTTACATTCTGATGCTGCAGCAGCTGCTGCAGCCGCATTTGCTGCTGCTGCTGTTGCTGCCGCTGCCACGGCGGCTCGTAGTGCAGCCCGCTGCTGCCCCCCATCGCGCCGCCGCCGGCCGCTGCCCCAACGCAGACAAAACATTATATTTTTCAACATATTTGTTCAAGAAATTAACAAAGCCCGTATACATTGTTCCAAGTTAAAAATTACGCAGGCACTGAGGTGAAAAAAATATAGAAGATTAATTTTTAATAAAATAAGCTTTTTAAAAAAAGGTTTTTAAATACAAGCTTTTGAGATCCTGGATATCATGTAGCAGCATAGCGCTAGCCAAGACAAGTAAAACGAGCCCAAACACGATGGGTCTATCTTGTTTAGTACAGGAGTTCCCATGGCCACCTTCTGACTCTATCATCAGATCAACTCAATGGTACCATATTATTACATTGTCACGCGATATACATATGCATACAAAAATTTCAGCTCAATCGCGCCAAAACCAAGAGAACTATATCGTCTCTTTTACTAATACAAATTCTATGTAGTTAGAGGGAGAAAGCATGAGTCCAACGTTCGTTTCAATTATTTCATCATCATCAATTAACATAAGACTACTGCACTTTGTTACCGGGGGCTTACATATGAACGCCTTTCGTCATTTGTTTCAACGTAATCTGACGATTTCGTCGAATTACTCAGAAGAATTCGACGGAAACTAATGGCGTATGAAAACAGGGGTTCAGGTTAAGTTTTACTTTTGCTATTTACTGTGCTTTCTTAAGTAACGAATTAAATCACAAAACAAGTATAGATACGTATTTAAATAAAAACTCACCGGCGTTCATAGGATTCATCATGGGATTCATCATCCCCGATTGTGTGTATTTGTAGATCTCATTCATTTTTTGCACCAACTGTAATGCAACGAGAATAACATAAGTAGAATAATTTCTATGGAAAAATGTATGTAACTGCATATATAGGTTACTACTAGTACGAAGATCCATACAGTCAATTTATTTGAGTTCATGTTAATATAGGTTAGATTAAAGCTACCATCGATAAGAATAATTGCTCAGAACTTATAGATTCAAATATGTTACTATAATCAACTTATACAAGGGAAAGTTTGCTAAAATGTTAACCGAAAAATTATTTACTTTTTTTAGTATCCATAACAACGTTTAATACATGTGCTGTAATAAAGTAATATTAAGCTGCAAGCAATGGCAGAGCATGCCCATATTATAAAATATAACCCTAAATTCTTAAATAAACCATGAATTCCTGGTAAACTTTAAAATACATCAACAAAATTGCACCTATATCGCTACCAAGTTTTTTATCATCATGTTACTGGCAACACTGTTACAGAATTGATGTCAATATTTAGTCTGTTTCTCACCCATCGAGAAAAAAGATCAGTTTAGCAACAAACGCGTGTAAATCTGTTCATGAACTATAGTAAATAACGATAGTGTGCAGTTGAGATAAAATAATGCAATTGGTTGAACTTTTTTTATTAAAAAACAATATTGCGAGATATGTCAAGAAAAAATATAAAAACAATTCTCCAGAAGAACTGTTTCAAATTCAGAACAAGTGCACAAAAGATGTGGACGTAATAATATTACGTGTTTTTACTTATATTCAATTTACTAAAGTGAAGTGGTTACAAAATAAATCAATTGCTGTTAGTCTCGCTAAAAATTCGAGCACGGCTGGACTGGATAATTTTGGTTTAGATATATTTATGGAAGTCCAGGGAAGTTTTAAAAGTTCATTACACCTTAAAATTATGGGTAAACAATTTTGGTACTTTAGAAGCATAGTATTTGGAACATGCTCTACCATCTAACTCGTTCACACACATTTACGTTCTCTCTCTCTCATAATAGTCATAGAAATAAATCCTTTTATAACTAAATAGTGTATTGACCATATGAATGTTCGCCATAAATAAATACAAGAAACATGCGTTAGTATTGAGTACTGTGTGGTTATATAACATACAACGGCGTCATAACATGGCGTACATGGATTCTACGATAAACATGGGACATAAGTAAAGTGCGACATAGAACTTACGCCATAGTCATATCCACCGAACATCTAAACAGATAAAATATTGAAATATGTCATTAACATCGTATCTGTAAATATTAATTTCTATTTGACTGGTTTGCAGATAAATGTTTAAAATTTCAGTACAAAATAATACTGTTTGATTCATCTAAGTTCTTAATACCAAACCTTAAATCATTTAAAACTTATTAAGTACACAGTCCCTTTTCCTCACATTTGAAAAATAATAGTTTAAAGATTACAAATTTTATTTCAAAATATTTCACTATTTTTATTCGTGGCATACATCTTTACAAAAACACCTTTCGAGATATTATAGTATATAAATAAATTGCTCATATTAAATGGTATATATTTTATCTATTGTTTTGATAAATTAGAGTATCAAACATATTTTTTATATCCACATATTTTCAATTCATACATACGTTGAAGTACATTAAACCTATAAGTTGATAAATAAAAGTATCTCAGCTCTATGTTGCGTATAAAAAAGTTAAACGATTAACAAAGGCCATTTATCGAAATACTTCAAAAACTATGTTCGACACTAAACATTTTAATGAAAGCATGATATTGATGATGTAATATTACTATGAAGGATTCTACTATGTTCCATCAATAAATTGTCTATAAGTTGACCTGTAATTCATACCAATATATGATGTGAAAGTAAGTTTGTTTGTCCTTTAAGACCTTTATCGGAATCGATAATTATTATTGTTGGTATGTCGCTCTAAAGCTCAGAGATAGGTGTGCAATATTTTTAGAGTGATGTGACCCTTTAATTTAAATTTTACTTTTTCTTTTGTTTTATGCTTACGTAAAATCGAGCCTTTACCCCCGTTTCATCGTAAGCGACATTGGGATCCATGTGTATTTTTTTGCAAAAGGTATTTTAAATTATTATTTTGTTTTAAGACGTTCAGTTTTTGGTTCAGTAGTGTCTAATCTAACTGAAACTGAAAATAAAGTTTGAAAGTTTACAATATAATACCTTTTGCAACAAAAAAAATTCATAGGTCCAAATGACGCTTACGATAGAAAGAAATTTTTTTTCATAAAAAATGTTCATAAAATGAACACTACTGGGCCAAACTATGTAAAATTTAGGGGACCAATTGGAAGCTATTCCGCGTCGAACAAAAAAAGAATCACGTAAATCGGATCATAAATCACGGAGTAATCGGCGAACATACATAAAAACAAGCAACAAAAAAAAAGATCCCGACGAATTGAGAACCTCCTCCTTTTTTCAAAGTCGGTTAAAAATGGCGGTAAAGGCTCGAAATATATATTAAAAATAACACGTTTTATGACAAACATTTCTTTTCATTTAATTTAATTATCCAGTGACACACCAACATTGGAAGCATTGAATATAAAGAAAAATAATTCGTAATAATTTAAGTCCCAACCAGTTACAAAATTGAAATTCACCCAAGGAATGCCCCGTGCAATGTCATAAAAAGCACATCATGTTCCCACTCACCCCCGGATTGGAGTTGTACAGAAGTGGCAACATGTCCCGTATCTGGTTCTCGTTGATGTTGGGCATGTCTTTGCGCAGCATCGCCGCAAGCGCAGCGTACGCCAACTGCTGTTGCTGCATTAGGCCTGGGACTGAATTTTAAAAAAACATGGCTCAATAATACACATTTCAATAAACTTTCTCAGTCAAGTTCTAGTTAAACTGAAGCGAAATGAGGCGAATACACCCACTTGCCAGAATTTCAAATTCTTCAATAACAATAGGTATGGCACTCGTGTCATTATGGAATCTAATGTACGGGCAAACAAGAGAATGTCAGATAACATTTATTTTAAAATTATAAACACTTCGGGCAAATGACATTCGGCCAATTAATATTATGGCATATGAGTGCCTATTATTGCTTATATTTTGGGGGCAAACAATAGACAACCGAAATGAGGACGTATTAATTGCAACTTGAATAGGCACATTACATTAAAAAGTTAAGACCTGCAACACAGATGTACAACAATTCTTAGTTTAAAACAAAAAATATTATTTTGTTTTTTAATATTGTCAATTTTTAATCATTACTTTAAAAAAAAACTACACATAAATACCCTTCAAGATACAATGTACTCTGTGCCTTCAAGTTCTCGCCAAAACTCAATTGAGAGTTTTTGGGGGCAACTGAAAGGAGATGTGCTGTGCAGTTTTATTTTCTAAAATTGTGTAAAATTACTCTAAAATGAACAATAGTACTAGTAATTATGTGTTTTGTGAGAAATGTGAGTCAAATGTGGCCTTTTGAGTAGTGGCAAGAACTCCGTTGAATGGCACGAGTTGATTACCCACAGTTCAGCTGTGCTACACATAGGCTTAAGAAAATGTAGAAACTATATTGTAAACCGAGATCTGGCTTAAAGGCCTAGCTGCCAAGCCATAAACCTAAATGAAACCAAAACTTAATTCTAATCAGTTCCAAATTCAAATATTATTATTGTTCTAGAACACATATTAAATTTAAATCTAATTCAAAATGGAACAAAGAAGAAATGCAACTATTGTAGCTGATGAATGGTAAATATGGACAATGCTAATATTAGACAGTACAAACAAAGGCACAGAATTGAAAGGTCACAATGGGTTTCAATGACATTGAATGAATCAAGTTTATGTTTATATGTACAGGTATGTGATAATAATGATAAAAACAAAGTGAAAAAAAAACCCATTTTTTAATACTATTTTGTTTATTTTAGATACTTACACATGCCGTTGTGCATGGGCCACGCGGTTGGGAACGGCGCAGGTGGTGGTTTGTTCTTCTCGTTCTCGAAGTCCTCCCAGGCCGCCTTCCGCTCTTCCTCCGTTAAGGTTTCCTCTTCTTTGTTCTCCAACAAGGAGTCGTGCTCGTGATATTTGTATATCTAATTCAATTAAAACTAGATTTAATATACTAATCCCCCATCCTGGTGTTATAGTAATTTAGTCTAGTATCTTTCCTGTCTTAAGTCAAATTCAGACACAACAACATGCATTTTTTTTTTATTAATCTCGCCGGGCCCCCCGTCCTGTGGTAAGACAGGATCTAGTTTCTTTTCTATTGTTTGTCTCAACAACATGCATTGGAGAGTGGTAGTTTGTATTTAATTGTGTTATGTATAAAACTTACTAAATACATATGTACGGTAAATTGAATAATTGTTCGCACCCAGTCAATTTATTCCAGACAAAAAAACTTCAATAGTATACTTTCCCCTGTTTATTAATGATGAAATTTTATGACTAGACAATGTAAAACTTAAACATGACAATTTTAGTAATTATTTCACTAACCTTTTCAGAAATCAAAATTAAAACTGAATAAAATAAAAACGGACAAGTGGAAAACAAATGGCAACGGATAAGTGGAAAAACGAATCGCTACTGACAAGTGGAAAAATGAATCGCAGCAGACAAGTTGAAAAACGAATCGCAACGGACAAGTGGAAAATCTTCAACTGACAAAATGAATCGCAACAAAATTTTAACTTGAAGTGTTACGGGCAGATTGTTAATGTACTTGTCCAATTTGAAAACTGTCTATATAGAAATGGCCCATTGGCCATTGGCTGATGATGATGATGAAAGCAGCAGGCAGTGAGTTCACCTGTGCCTCGTGTTCCCTGAGCATCTCGGCGAAGAGGCGGTCCTTGGGCAGCGGCGGCAGGGGCCGCGGCGTGGGCGGCTGCGGCTCGAACTTATACAGCTCCGCGAGGTCGTTCTCGGCGTAGTGCCGGTCGATCTGCTGCTCGTCTATCACGCGCTTCGATATCGCCTGCTTGGTCACCTGCCGCTCGTAGATCTTCTCCTCCATCGTGCCCTGTACACCGGTATAAACATAATATTATAAAATTGTAAAAATGTTTTTTTATTTTTTTATTGTTTGTTTTTGTCTCTGTTCGGAAATTACTGGGCCGATTTCCATGCGATTTGCACTGATCGATAGAAAATTTCCGGACTTAAAGTTTGCTGTACTTCATATCCCGGGAGTTCCACAAGATTTTTTTGTAAGCGATTTAAAGTGGACAGGTTGAAAAAAAAACAGATTACGATGTATAATATAATAGCTATGTCTAATTAACGCAATATAATCATGCTAATACATTTATTATAATAACAATAACATATGTATTTTGTAATATATTATTGTATACGTATTAATATATTTGTCGGCGAACCATCGCCAAGGATAATATATTGACAATGTCACTTTAGCGAAGTGTTGCATATCTATGGTTGCGGGCGGCCACACTAATGACAGATAGACGTGTCGAGACATGTTTTGGGCATTGTTGGGCAAGAAGAGTACATTGATATTGGATACGAGGTTGTGTGGTCGCAAGAGCATCGAGTGTGCAACAAATCGCTATTATCAAAGTGCATTGTGATTTAGAAAAGATGATTGTTATTTAAACAATAGAAACACTATATTGGCAAAGATCACGAAAGATGTCAATTCCATGAATGTACCCATATACATTATGCCATGCCATGATAACTTCTGATGAATAGGCTCGTCATGAGCTTATACGGCTCTGACGAGCTTATATATTTATGACTATGTATTTATGTATGTATTCGTATATATTTATTTGTTGACTTAGTTTGAGTATTTATGTGTTCATTGCCTTTTTCCTGCTCTACCTACATCGCCTGATTCAAATTTGTTTTTAATTTAGGTTGCCTCGAAGAGATCGCTTGAGCGACAAGGCTGCCTATTATATCGCCTAGAAAATATTGTAAATATGGTCTGTTTTTGTAATCTTATGTTTTGGTGCGGTAATAAAGAGTTATCTCTCTCTCTCTCTCTATAATATTTTCATTGATTTATAATATATTCATATTCAGTCATATATATACAATAACACATAAGTTGTGATAATAAGTGTATGAGCATGATTATATTACACTATTTGTGGACAAATAGTGTTTTTTGAGCAAGTTCCTTAATGTTGGTAAGGATTTGGCCTCTCTGGCAGTAACAGGCAAAACATTCCAAGGTTTGACAGCCTTTGATAGTGTTGTTGATCAGTGAGTCAGTTTCAACTCACCATGGCCAGAAACCTGTACACGTAGCAGGGCTTCTTCTGGCCGAAGCGGTAGACGCGGAAGATGCTCTGCACGTCGTGGGAGGGGTTCCAGGACACGTCGAAGATCACGACGCGGTTCGCGGCCACCAGGTTGATGCCCAGCCCGCCGGCACGGGTCGATATTAAGAACAGTCTGCAACGGCCACTTTTACACTTGCATTGCCATTATGACAAAAAGTAACCCTTACGAAAATATCGGGTCACTGTCAAACGTCTTTCGTTTTCCTCCAATCAGCCCGAAAAGTACTGATAAAATCTTAAAAACTAATTTAAATAAAAATTGGTTTCAGCAAATTCCTAATATAGTTTGTTTGTTAATTTTCAGGATCTCTTCACTGTGCATGGCCTACAATGCAACTGACCATTTTTTTTATAAATAAAATGAATTTACAAACACCAATTGTTGTACATGTTATATTCTCAAGTTGCAAATTACACAGCAGTGAATTGATTTAAAAATATCATATAGGAGAGTTCCTAAGAAGAAAAGACTAAAAACACTCACCTTGCTCTTGGGTTGTCTTCCCTATTGAAATTCTTGCACCAAATTGACCTATTCTCACACGACGTCGAACCGTCCAGCCTAAAGTAGTCTACACCCGGTGACCATGAACCTGTCAAATTATACAATTAAAAACTACTTCTCTGCACGATTTGTTTATCTAGCACATTGTTTCTCAAGAATTTTTATGTCTCGACCCACGAAAAAACCAAATAGTTAAGTAAAAAAAATCTTGCCACCCCTTAACTACGACATGATAATAATATTTCAATTAATAATATATTTATACGTTTGTAGGGGTGACCAGAGTTATCATGTAAGTATGGAACCAATGATCACACATATGTCTGACAGCGTGATAATATACTTAGGTGTAAAGTGGTTTTACTGGCAACCACCAGGTGGCACCACCATACGTTTGGTTTGAGTATTATAGGTATTATTTTTTAACAGGCTACCGACACCTTTTAACACGTTAATAACAAACGCTTTTTAACAGGTTCATAACAAACGCGACCGCATTTTTAAAAAGAATGATCTAGCCAATGTTAAGTATCTATGAATATTCACATTTAAGAAAATCTTCAAGTTAAAGCCTCACCTAATAATTTGTTTTTGATTGATGCCAAATGAAAAACATTGTTTTTTACTAAAACACAAAATTCTTGCATCAACATTCTACATGTTTTTAATCAATATAAATTTCTTGAAAACATCATTCTAAGGGGGTCCTATCGCGATTCGCCAGGTTAGATCAGTAGATTCCGAAAAATGTCTGTCTGTCAGAGCATCACATGAAAACTACTGAATGGATTTAAATGCAACTCGACACGGAGCTAGCCAGGGTATGCACGGCATACCCTGGGCCAAGGCTTAGGGTACTTTTTGTCCCGATAAATGACATCCTTTTTTGAGGCCGCCATTGTAATTCACAAATAAATTTTAGCTGTCACATGCCAGTTATTTATAAAAATAGTTTATTATCAATGATAAGTCGAGCTCTCACCTACGTGACTGGCGAGTTTCTCGTCGATGCGCCCCTCCTGTGTGGCCTCATCCACTTTGCCCAGGAAATGTTCTATCAAGTCTAATGAGTATAACGATTGTGAGAACACCAACCTGAAAAATTTAACTATTTATAGGGTCACAATAATAACAGCTTATAAAAGTCCCAATGCTGGGCTCAAGCCTCACATTTATAAGGAGAAAGGACCAGCCACGCTAGTCCAATGTGAATGGGCATGCTTGACACATCGGTTATCTCAATGTGCTGGTTTCATCACGATGTTTCCTTCACCATTAGCATAGACATAGACAACACTTTATTGTTCACCAAAACAAAAATTACAAAGAATGCACAACAAGACAATAGTTACTTGGTAAAACAAAATGTGATCTTTTCCAGGCAACCAAATCACTCACTCAAAGGAAATTATCTGTAATTATTATGCAACAAAGAAAAAGAAAAAAAAAGAAAAATGACATACATGGACAGCATGTGGTAATTGTACCAATATCGAGCGCTTCATAACATATAGGCGTATACGCAAAAATATCATTTTTTGTTGTTTACTAAAAACTGACAAATTAGAAAGTCTTACCAGAGTGCAAGTGTACCTAAAAAGAAGGGTATTCCAAATTTCAGCCCTAATACAAACATCTAGTTTTGTTTTATTCACAATTTTGTCCCTTGTGTAAAACTGCACTTTTGTCTGTACGCCCATTTGTTATGAAGCCCTGGACATGTAAATTCGGTCAGAAAAGTTGTGCATGCTTTTCGGTCAGGATTTGAACTAGTGAGTTTCGGATCCATGCGCTAGCCACTAAGTTACCACTATTTAAGGTTTTTTACTTAAGGTTTGTTACGTTTTTACAGTATTTTCAGTTTAATTTATTCCAAATGATAACATCAAACCCCATGTAATAGGCCAAGAGTAGCAAGGGAGAAGGATATATGTAAGGAGCTGGAAGAAAGCTATGTATCAAAAGCATATGCTAATCTTTAACATTAGAAACTTAGTACTTACTAAACTTATTTGTAAAAATTGTTATTATTCATAAAAAACTATTTTATTCTAAGGGATATTGTTAACCCTCTATAAAGATTTAAAAATGTATAGTCAAAAGTAAAATTGAGGAGTAAGTCCGTAATTTAAAAACAAATGTAATAATTAAGTAATAACTGCTATCTGGTATCAAAAAATGTGGTGCCTTAATAACCATTCTGTGACTTTTGTCTGTGATTCGTCATGAATTGTCGTTAATAAACTATAGAAATAGAAATTTTATCTTAAATTTTGGTATATATTATACTAGCTGACTCGGCGAACTTCGTACCGCCTTATTCAAATAAATTAATAAACAAACAAATCGAGAAAACATGGCAAAGGGCTCATAGAATTTGAAAAATATATATAGCCTATAACCATCTACGATTAATTCCACGTCGAATGGTTGTGGTTTCATGCTGATCGGTCCAGTAGTTTTCGAGTTTACCTCGGACAAAGAAAACAAACTTTTCTTATATATATATATAGATAGCCATAAACCATCTAGGAAAAATTTCGCATCGAATGGTGGTAGTTTCATGTCGATACGATCAGTGGTTTAAGCGTGATTGAGCCTCAAACGAACACCATTTTCATTATATATATATATATAAGATAGATATAAGATATAGATATATATAGATAGATAGCCATAAACCATCTAGGAAAAATTTCGCATCGAATGGTGGTAGTTTCATGTCGATACGATCAGTGGTTTAAGCGTGATTGAGCCTCAAACGAACACCATTTTCATTATATATATATACTAGCTGACTCGGCGAACTTCGTACCGCCTTATTCAAATAAATTAATAAACAAACAAATTGAGTATAGATATATATAGATAAATAGCCATAAACCATCTAGGAAAAATTTCGCATCGAATGGTGGTAGTTTCATGTCGATACGATCAGTGGTTTAAGCGTGATTGAGCCTCAAACGAACACCATTTTCATTATATATATATATAAGATACTAGCTGACTCGGCGAACTTCGTACCGCCTTATTCAAATAAATTAATAAACAAACAAATTGAGAAAACATGGGAAAGGGCTCATAGAATTTGAAAAATATATAGCATATAACCATCTACGATTAATTCCGCGTCGACTGGTTGTGGTTTCATGATGATCGGTCCAGTAGTTTTCGAGTTTACCTAGATATATATAGATAAATAGCCATAAACCATCTAGGAAAAATTTCGCATCGAATGGTGGTAGTTTAATGTCGATACGATCAGTGGTTTAAGCGTGATTGAGCCTCAAACGAACACCATTTTCATTATATATATATATAGATAGATAGATTTAAATTCGATATTTTGCAGAGTTAGGTAGAAAAATAAAGTTGCTGGGTAGAAAGTTGAAAGGATTGATTTAATTTTACAAAATGTTCAAATATTTTTCTGTATACATATAAAAATTGTTTAACTTACAATTTGTCACCGATGGTTTCGCACTGCCGAAGTATATCGAACAGAAGAAGCAGTTTGTGTGAATTGCGCATATCCTCCAGTTCCTCTTCCTCCACTAATTTGATCCACCATTCCGTTGGGTTCTCATTCCTAATTTCTTCCACGTCATTCACTTCTTTTATATCATCTTCAATTTCGACTGAAATATACATACATATATCTCTTTATTCGCCACCACCTGATAATGAGTTTCTGTTACAAATTCCACTCTTTTATATCTCTTTCTATTCAACTAGGTTACGGACGGTTAGGGTTGGACAGTCGAATCAACGGAGGTATTTTTTATAAGCTTACAGAACATCACAACCCCATAGATTTTGTACAAGTGTACCTATTTATAACATCATAAGTAAAAAACAAATAGCGTATTAATTATTGTTTTAAGAGAATTTAAAATTACTTCCATAATGATATTATAAAAGTTAGATCATAAGATGTTATCTTAACGCCTGTTCTTTTTAACAGACTTCCAGAAGCTTTTTTGAAAGTCGGTTTTTGTGGTATGTTTTTTTAAAGTTTGTTACGCGATTTTTACATCAATTATGGACTGATTTTCAATACTTTTCTTTATTCGATAGAGTACATTCCTAAGCTGGTCCCATTGTCACCATGTCAGGATCTGATGAGTGGATGCCAGAGAAATCGAGGGCAATTTTTGTTGAAGAGTGCCGAGCGTTTACTCTTAGAAACGCAACACTTTTATACGCCAGCCAGTAGTAAAATTTCGACATGCGCTTAAAATATTATTTCAAGCAACTAAAAAGTAGAAAATGTATTTTGTAACTTCAGCTACAAAATAATAATAATATTATTTTCTACAAGGAAGTCGGCGCAAAGAAAAACATAGACAGATAACACTTTAATGTACACCATTACACAAACCTGACAACTAGTAATATTCTAATTGGGTACAAAGGGCGGTCTTATCGCTAAAAAGCGATACCTTTCAGACAACCCGTGGCAAGAATATGCTGATTAGGAGTAGCGATGGTGGTATACATAATTATTGTACGATTACTTACATTTGAATAATAAATATATAGCTATATGCAATATAAAACATAAATAACAAAAAAATTGTAAAAAGCTCTAACTTAAAAATGTAAAAAAAATTGCTTTTAGTCTGAAGTCTGTTTTGTTTTTGTGATAAAAAAAAATATAAAATGTAAAAATATTTGAGTTTATATTGTAACATGTGTCCGCATTCCTATAATAATAATAAGGGTTACTTGTGTGTACAATGTCTTTATAACTAGTATTAGAGTAAATAAAAAGGTAAAACTGAACTTACTAGGATTAGCCCTGGTGCCCCGCCGTGTGTTCCCTTTGGCGCCGCTCTTGCCCTTCTTGGCTGCCTTCTTCTTCTTGGTCTTCTTGCGGCTGTCGTCGCTCATCTCCGATGAATCGTCCGTGGATTCTTCCGTCGTACTTTCCTGTCACATGTATTTCATCATGAGTAATATCGATGAGCCACTGATCACTATTATAAAAACTGGTCCTGATGCTTCACACAAAAAATAATGATATATACGATGTGTCTTAATGAATCTATATATACGTGAAGCGAAAACTTTGTACGAAAATTGCGCGAACGGAGGAGTATGAAATTTCGCACACTCATAGATTATATAGAGAAGAAGTGACGAAAGTTTTTTTTTTAATTATACATAAAAATTCGTATATATACGTCAATAAAAAAAACATTACCCATACTACCATGCATTTGACACACACACGCATATATACTCTTTCGTTTATTGTTCAAGAACAAATTAACAGTGTAGCATACATACATACATACATAACTTCACGCCAGGTCCCTTGCGGGGTAGGCACGAACAACAGAGCGCCATACAGGCTTATTCTTACACACCTCACTTGCTTCTTTGACATTCATAGCTCTTGTCATGCATGCTCGTCTGTTCTTAACAGTGTAGCCTTAGTTGGAATATATGATTATAGAAGTATAGTCTTTGAAATTAATTATTATGGTCGAATTTAGAGCACGGGCGACGACTAGTATAAAAAAATAAGATAAAAATAACCTTTCTTGTATAGGTCTCTCCAGAATATGCAATCTTTTGGGAATCGTCTTCCCATCTTTACGATCACCAGCTTCTTTTTCTATTACGTGGGTACCAGTCGTTAGTGTGTGGTCCATTTTTTTTTTTAATTACTCTACGGACTCGTGTTCCGTACCCTTTTTTAAAGCTTGATTTCTAGATTTAATTTTAAAATTTAACACGCTTATTATTTTAGTTCTTGTGTGTGTGACATTAATTAATTTGTGTTGAAGTGTATCTTACGAGTGACTTATTATATTAATTTATCCTAATTGTAATACTAAACTTATACTAGTGTAGAGTGTATCTGTTACGTGCTGGTGTTGTGAGGAAGTGCATGTGCAGTGTGGGCCTTATGTCTATACTTATATATTATCCTATCTAGTGCCATGTGTGTTGATTTTTCCTTTCTGTGTCTGGGTTATTAATTTTTAGGCTCTTTGTGTGTCTTGGTTTGGTTGTGAAATGTGCGTGTAATGCAATGCGGTGGTAGTGCGCGTTGGTTTGAGTGTGTGTATAAGTTTTGTTGTTTGTTTATGACTTTGTGTGGTGTTCTAATTTATTGTTTAATTATTGTGACATGAAAATTTTCAGTTTTTGTTAATGATGATGGATGGTTTAGGATGGGGATTATTGGCCCTCCATTAGTCGTTGGACCACAGTCTTGTCTCATGCGTATCGCCATTTTTATGTTGTAATCCCTGATCTCATCGGCTATGGCTTTCTCCGCTTTGAGGACGAAGGTGGCGGTAGCGTCCTCTTCGCACATGGCTGTTTAGTAAATACATTTACCAGTGTGCCGCGAAATTGCCACGACCGCATGAGGGATGCTCTGGTACAGGTCCATCTTGTTGGATTTGGACCTCATGATCACCACTGTCTCAAAGGTTAGACCAGTGTGGTCCATTTTAAAAGTACAATCTAATCTACATTTAAATCTGACCTAAAATAACTAGATATATTTCATACTAAGAATGTGTCCAATAACACTTTCTTATTGTCTTTATTATATATATATATATATATATATATATATATATATATATATATATATACACACACGCTAGTTTTAGGTAGCTATTTGTTAAGGGCGTTGTTTTGTAACGTTATAAAGAAGACGCATTTGGCTGCAGGCAATAACTAGTAACTATTATCCCGGATGAAGTCAGAGTATAACAGTAACTCAAATGATTTTGTCCTTTTAAATCTAGTCAGTCTATTTTAACGAAGAACTAAACTGGAACACTTACAAGCCATTAGATGGCGTTGTGCAATAATTGAGGTCCCAGAGTATTACCGACACGTACAAAGAATATATACAAATTTCCAACAATAATAGATGGGCCTAGGCCTGCGCGGCATAACAATAGCTCCATAGAAGATCTTCCTTTGAGACGGAGGAGCATTCCATCTCACTACTCTAACTAGTCGGGGCATCACTAAAGAATTACTATGATGACTAGGTTGGCTGCTGCATACAAACAAACGACGAGCATATTTTCGTGTTCATTTGGTACACCGCTTTGAACAGTGTCCGGTATCAATATTCGTTATCCGGTACCAACTGAAGTAACAAACATAATATTACATCAGTCCGTCCAGTGCTAATATAGACATAAGGCACACACTACACATGCACCTCCTCACAACACCAGCATACAACAGATACACACTCTACATTAGTATAAGTTAAGTATTAAATTAATGTCACACACAAGAATCAAAATAACCAATAACCATGTTCAAATTTTAAAAATTTAATCTAGAGATTAAGTTGTAAAAAAGTGTATGGAACTCGAGTCCGTAGAGTTGCTAAACAAAAAAAATGGAAGTTAGTGCACTCAGCACTACTGATCAGTTCACAGTTGGGACGTAAAAGTGAATAAAGGTATACTGACCTCGGGTGTGGAGTCATCGTCGATGAAATCCACCAAAGAACCTTCAGAGTCTTCTTCTTCTCTCTCCCTCTGTTAAATAAAAAATAATGAAATGTAGCCATAAACACTCAGGGCCTTACTTATAATAATCTCGTTAAGAAAGGATTAGCCATCTCTTAAATAAGAGACTCTTAAGCCCCTAATCAATGGCTGTTTCAAATAAAACTTGCCATCTTGCCTCTTAGCAGTCATTTAAACTACCTCTCGATGTTGGTTATTTTTGACAGTTATTTATGAGTTACTTTACCACCACCTCTTATTGTTAAGAGGAGTTTATGGGTAAGATTTTCAAAGTGGTTACAGAATGACTCATATGTCAGGCATCCTTTACATCACGATTTTAGTAAATACATGATCAAACACATCTACATCTGCTCTCACGAGTACCTCTTGAGAAGAATTAATAAAGCAACAATAGAGACAGATCACCTTTTTCTGTTGCATGATTTCATATCTCTCCGAATTGTATTTGAGTACGAGTGGATGAGTCCATATCCTTTGTAGTGATTGGAAGTCTGGAAACAAAAACCCAGACGATTTTCCAGGTTGTGGTCTGTAAGCAAATAATCTAGAATTACTACCTTCAATTGTAGAATATAAAATATTAAAATAGTTTTTTTTATTAAATATCTCTATATCTTTAATATTATAAATTAGCAAAACTGATGTATTTATAGGGTTTCGTATTTTCTTACTTACTTTATACGTAAAATTTGTAGCCATTTTAGCAGAAACGAAATTATGTTTTAGTCATATTCATATTTTTGTATGTTATTGTTAGGTTTTCAGATACTACTGGATCTATATGGATGAAATTTAATATGAAGCATAATAATACAATAACCGGCAAACAAACACACACATTGTATATCCTCAAAGCTAAGCAAATTAAGCTTATGTTATGGGTAATATAGAACATACCACTCTGGGGCCGATCCCAGACACCCAGACCATAGTAAATAACAGAAAGTTCGTTTTCGAAAGTTACAATGCCAAGAATCGAACCCGGAGTCCCTGCGTTTCAACGATTCCGGCCGGCTAACGCTTAGTCCATTCGCCACAGAGGTCGTCAATATGTAATCTATTATTATGTTTTTATACTGAAGTGATAAAAAATATTTAGGACAGGCAAGTTTCTTTTTCTAATACAGCTACAGTGTATACATTACCTTCTTGAATAGTTGTCCAAATAGAACTGATATAACTTAATCTGCACTTCTGTCAGTGTGATAAATAGAACATATTCGTGTTTGGGAGGCAAGAAAGGCGCCAGCACCCCGTAGTCCCTCCTCTATAAAAAAAATTATCAATAAATGTTTGCGTTAAACTTAAGAAGCCACAGTATCATACAAATTATAATTTCGATAGGCAGTTTCCCTTTGCGCAGAAGAGACGGGTCGATTTCCAACCTATAAATATTGAACTTTATTCACAAGGCAGAGTGTTACTTGCTATGCATTCTTAACTGTCCCTCTTACATGATTCTTCACTGTCGCGTGTATTAAAATTGATTTATTGCGCAGGCACATCGCGTTTTACCACATTATTGAAGATATTTTTGAATTGCCTAATTTATTCCGCAAATCTCAATAATAATATTACGAATGTCACACAAAAAAAAAATGATTCGGACAATGGTTCATATACATTTTTTTTCACACGAATTGATTTTCGTAATAGAAATGTAAAAACATCAAAATGAAAATTTGAAACACTTGTGTAATATCGCAGGCGCAATTCAAAATATTGCCAAAGCGACTTCAAGAGTCCATATGTCCGCCACGTAAGCATCGAACACTTCGCATCCAACGGATTCACTGTCTCGGCAGCAATCGGATTTCCGATGTCTCTGTCATTCGGATTTTCGTAGTAAGCGTATGTGCGAAATGTGTTTTTGTGATAATGGAGGAAAGCGTAGAAGAGTCACCGATGTGAACGCTACCTTTATCGTAGAACATGGAAATACGTGAAATAGCGCATTAGCGCTATTACACGGTTATATCTCTCATCCAAATCCAATTTAAACCAGGATCACCTGGTTTAAATTGGATTTGGATGAGAGATATAGCCGCCGACCTAATTCAATGATATGAGGACACGAGGACAGCTCACTGTCAATTATAGCGCCAAGATATTTTTACTCTATCACTTAACGGAATGTATATCCCGTCAAAATTAATATACTGATATTCATGTTTATAAGAACGTTTTTTGACTCTCTTATAAAATACACTTTTTCGAATAGTATCAGTATTAGATTAAGCGTTCGATATATTTTCAAAAATTTGTCAATAAGCTTGGATTAGGAGAGCTCCTTAAAACAAATGCAAGATTCACTTATGCAAAACCGTGGGGAAAAGAACCATACCTGAACAGCACCGTCGAGCATTTTATGCAGCACGTGTGACCGTCGCTTCATCACCCGGATGTCGTGCTCCGTCGAGTCCGTGTACTGTCCGTTTGTGATCGGGTTCACGAAACGATTCAAATACTCATTGTACTTGCCCAAAAGGTTTGGCTTCACGAATTGGACCATACAATAGTCTAAAAAAAGGGGGTGAACATTTATACTGACATTAGAATAGAAAACACACGTGCATGTATGAAGAGATTAATGTAGTAGATCGTCGCAAGTGGAGATCTATAGTCTCTGCCTACCCCCATGGGAAAAACGCGTGATAATATGTATGTATGTATCTATGTAGAAAACACTTTATTGTTCACCAAAATATACAATTACAGAATAAATAATTACAATAATGAAAGGCAAAACAAAAGGCGGCCTTATCGCTTAAAGCGAACTCTTCCAGGCAATCTTACTGAGAGGACACTTTGAACAACTTATGTCTAGGTATAATTAAATTAATAAGTAAAATTAAAAAAAAGAAGAAATGTGGACAGTAAACAGCTAACTTAAGAAAGAAGAATAGAAAAATATATATTGACCTTGTACAGTGTATAAGTACAGATCTGTGGCGCGGGGTGGGAATTCGGCTAAGGTAAGCATGATGCAGGTAGCGACTATGCTGCTGTTGAAGAAACGTCTAACTCGAGATGCGTTTTTTTATTTGTTTGTATTTTTAATGTTGCAATCTTATATTTCGAAATAAAGCCGATGACCGATCGGGTTATGAGTTACTATTTCATACAATACGTGTGGAAAGCCGGCGAGCGTAAGATATAACAATAATTATAGTGTTGAAATAAACCTCTTCATTTCAACAGGAACCTTTTTGTAGGGGATTTTGTATATTTGAATGTTATTAGAATATAGAACGTTTTTGCATGTAATAATAATCTATATATATAAACGAAAGTAGTATTAGTTACACTATTTATAACTCCAGAACGGCTGTACCGATTTGGCTGAAAATTGGTGGGGAGGTAGCTTAGAACCAGGAGACGGACATAGGATACATTTTATCCCTTTGGAACCGGTAGGTGGCGCTGAGATCGGGTTCTAGAATCTTCCTAATCACCTGGACCGATTTTGGTGATTTTGTTTTTGTGTGCCCGGATGGTTTAAATCCACAATTGGAACCAGTAGGTGGCGCTGGGATCGGGTCTTAGTATTTTGTTTTTTCAGAGCAGGACAATGTCTGCCGGGGCCTCTAGTCATAAATAACAATAAGGTTTCCAAATAAATTGTAATCCACTACGCGTATATAAAATGTAAGAATAAAACTGCCTAGTATTCATAATATGTGCCGTTTTATTTCCCGGTCCATAACCAACATGCTATATTTGAAGACATGAGTGGATGAAGGTGATAAGTCGCATAATTCCAATTCTGAGTATATCGAGATAAAAGTTTTACTTTTATTTGAAACTGAACTGAACTTAACACCTTTAGCAACTTTTTATTTTTTAAATATGCCTTATATCTATGGTCTAAGGTCTGTAGTCATTTGGTATAGACTTATAACATTCATCTACGCAAAAAAAAGCAAAAAACCGAATATGCGACATATCACCTTCATCCACTCACGTCTTCATTTGTTTTAGCAAGCACAATACATCATTAAATGCCTGGCAAGACAATAAATATACAAACATTAAGGGGAGTTTTTGGCGGGAACTGAAAGGAGACGTTGTGCTGTGCAGTTTTATTTTCTAAAAATGTGTATAATTACTCTAAAATGAACAATAGTTGCAGGATATTGATAGTTTTTGAGTAGAAATTATGTGTTTTTGTGAGAAATGTGAACTGTATAGTCAGATGTGATCTTTCGAGTTTTCACAAGAACCCCATTGAATGGCGTCGGTTGTAGCCTGCAATACAACTGCGCCTATACGAAGACCTATTAATTAACATGTTTCCGACTGAAAGACTTTGATTCTATGGTCATGAATAAATTAAAAAAAAAAACAAACAAACATTAAGGGAGTTTTTGGCGGGAACTGAAAGGGGACGTTGCGCTGTGCAGTTTTATTTTCTAAAAATATGTAAAAATACTCTAAAATGAACAATAGTTGTAGGATATTGATAGTTTTTGAGTAATAATTATGTGTTATTGTGAGAAATGTGAACTGTATAGTCAAATGTAGCCTTTCGAGTTTTCACAAGAACTCGTTAAATGGTGTGGGTTGTAGCCTACAATACAACTGCGCTACTATACGAAGATTTATTACATCAGACTTGGCTGTATGGACTAAGATTCCTTTGCCTGCCTTTGTGGCGAATTCTACAAAAAAAAAACAAACATTAAGGAGTTTTTGGCGGGAACTGAAAGGAGACGTTGTGCTGTGCAGTTTTATTTTCTAAAAATGTGTATAATTACTCTAAAATGAACAATAGTTGCAGGATATTGATAGTTTTTGAGTAGAAATTATGTGTTTTTGTGAGAAATGTGAACTGTATAGTCAGATGTGATCTTTCGAGTTTTCACAAGAACTCCATTGAATGGCGGCGGTTGTAGCCTGCAATACAACTTCGCCTATACGAAGACCTATTAATTAACATGTTTCCGACTGAAAGACTTTGATTCTATGGTCATGAATAAATTAAAAAAACAAAAAAAAACAAACATTAATTTTAAAGTTGTTAAGTGTTGAAATGACACAGCTGAGTTTAGAACTGGTAACTCCAGAGATCTAGCTACTACTATTAAAGCACTAGGAAAAATAAATAACTAAACTAACATATTTCTCTTCGACTTTCTTACTAAAAGAAACTACTTGTCATCAACATACGTGACATCAACTAGCAATACAAAGGTACAAACTGTAGAATCAAATAGTTTTGATCATCAACACTAAAATGTTAGTTTGGTATCAAACCTACGGCTTCAAGACTGTGATAGTCAAGAATTAACTACTAGAATTGAACTTGGTTTATTATTTTAATTTAAATTTATTTTTTAATCACTTTCCTCTGTCTCAGGGAGCAAAGATTTTTTTGTGCTTTTCTTTTTGCATCTATATTTGTATTTCTACATCTTATTTCTGTCTATTATTTACTATATTCTACTACTATCATACCAAATTACTACATATCGTTGCATGTAATAATTTGGTTTATTAACTCAGAATAACTTACATTCTTTAAGGTTGTTCTGCAGAGGTGTGCCCGTCAATACTATTCGCCGCCGCGTCTTCACTCGGTTCATGGACTGCGATAGACTGGTCTTCTCGTTCTTTAGTAAGTGACCTTCATCGCATACCACTAAATCAGGACCTAAGGGGGAAAGACACATTGACTCTTCAGGTGGTCAGAAGGCTGGTGCCTACCTCGGAGAATGGATCAGTATGAAGATCCAGCAAGGAAATGTACCCAGCCTTCTGGGCACCTTATCTATAGAAGATGGTGATCTAGGCTCAGTATCCTACTTATAGTCTAGACTTCTAGAGTCTAGAGGGACTATGGGTAGAATACAATACAAATAAGTTATCTTTTCTTGTATCAGATTATTTATAAATTTCTTCATCAAACTAGGGGAATTTTTTTTAAATTAATATTACTTAATTTCTCAATCACATTATCTGCTAGCTATCACCTCCATTCTATTCACAGGCGACTCGCACTTTGTAAGTTTGTTTGTATTCATATCTTCTGATCCCTGCAAGACATTGGATGAAATTCGTTTTTATGTCAAAAAAAAAATCAATGACAAACTGTTATTATGTCCATTTTCCAACTTTTAGTCTCTACTTAATATAAATACTCTTGTGGTAGTTATTATCCATATTTACCACTTTTTCAGTAAATTTCAACTAGCAATAAACGGCCATTTCAATTTTAATCAATGTTTCTTAAACGATTATTTCAAAATAAACGAAAACACGAACCAGGATCCACGAGTGCCTCTTGGAAAGTTTTGAGCATCTTCTTTTTGAATTTTTTAGGGTTGTCCGCTGAAAGATTCCGGAACATTTCATATCCTAATACACAAACACCACCACCCTGCATCCATTGCTGCAGTTGGAAAGCCCGTTCACTATTTTGCTTGTACCTAAAATATAATTTTGATTTCCACAATTTATTCAAAGGAACAAAAGGGCTTAGTAACTTTGCATATTAGATTACTGTTTCCTTTGTCAAATTTCTTAACTCCACTTTCTGAATTGTATTAAATATTTATTTCAAAACATTTGTATGACTCCTACTACAATCATATTCAAAACAAATTTCTCTAAGTATTGTATTGCCTTTAAATTATGGTAACAAATATTCTGATCACGACAAAATACTTGGAAACCATAAGCTCTCTTACCAAACTAAGCAAATGAAACATGTGTGAAACATTTTAGTCCTGACTGCACTTCAAATGATCACCAAATGTTAAAGAACAAATTAATGCACTCGATATACAATACCTCGATAAACTAAATGTGTTTTAATTTTGTTGATCATTTAGTATTTTTCATGTTATATTTTACTATATCTGGAAATAAATTCAACATGAGCCTTAATTTATTATTATTTACAATACAATAAATTACCTAGAAAGCTCATAGACATCAACTTCATAGTCAGTGACAGCATGTTTGAGCCACATCTTGAACTCGTTCACCCAGTTCAGGACAGTGGACAGTGGACACACCACCAGCACTCGGTTCACACTGGTCAAGTCTCCGTGGGTCAACAATGTATGGGTCAGGGATACTACCTGGAAGGTAAACAACAATCTATAAAAATCTCGGACCCGATCCCAGCGCCACCTACCGGTTCCAATTGTGGATTTAAGCCATTCGGGGACCCACTCAAACACACAAAAACATAATCACCAAAATCGCTCCCGGTGATTAGGAGGATTCTAGAACCCGATCTCAGCTCCATCTATCGGTTCTAATTGTGAATCTAAACCATCCTCGAATCCACTTGAACACACACAAAAAAATTCATTCAAATCGGTCCAGCCGTTTAGGAGGAATTCACTGTCAACACACATACAGAAGAATTATATATATAAAGATTATAAAATTCTAAACATGCCCTTTGTCTCTATAGGTAGAACCAATGTATATAAAAAGAAGTCGTCAAAGTAATGTTGCCCTGAATTAGTATTTTTCTCCATCCGTGCTGGGTATAAATAATAAAATAAATGGCAAATGTTAGTTTTTTTGTTGACCACGAGAAATATGTTAAACCCAAATTTCTTTTATCACATAACTTTTGTTGTAAAACAATTCATAAATACCTGCAAAGTTTTTCCGAGCCCCATACAGTGGGCCAGAATACAACCAGATCCCTTGTCCTTCTTTATACGTTTCACACTCTCAAAAGACGCGTCCCACATGAACTTTATACCGTTTGCCTGAAACAACGAATTATTAAAATTCAAAAAGGTAAAAAAGAACTATATATGTGTTATAATTTGGTCATATATGTCTATCGTGTTTGACATGATTGCTATGAAACAATAAAAATTGTCATAGACGTGCCTGCATCCCAGCCAAGAAAACTACCATCATTCTTTAAACGAGAGCTGAGCGCATTAGGCGATAAATTAATAACCAACTCAAAATAAATTCCCTTAATCTTCCTTATTCTATTTTTTTAGGTTTCCAAGAACTAAAATAAGAATAAGCCCTAGGAGCCCATGTACACAACAATACCACTGCGCCGCTGCAGCTCCGTCAAACTTTGTAGACAAGGCGAAAAAAATTGAAGGCAATATTATGGTGTAAGTATAATAGTTAGTATCATTAGCGCTAAGAAAACCCCTTTCATAATCATGAAAGGGGGATTCTTAGCACATTTCCAAAGTGTTTTTAATGATTTTTCAAATTGCTATTGTTTGAGTTATAATCACAATGCCTCACAAATAGGAGAAATTTCTACAACACAAGTATATACCCATCTTTATATTCTGCTGCTAGCTGCGCCTCGCGGGCTTACTCGCGTGGTGATGGAAAATGGTTATATTTTGGATAATTCACACTATATCTTTATAAATTATATGATATATATATGTGTTATTCTGATGAGTAAGCTATATTATTGTAACATTTCATTAAAATCCATTCATTAGTTTTTGTGTGAAAGAGTAACAAGCATACATCCATATATTTTTATAATCTTTTGAGTTTATAATATTAGTAGGATCCATGGTGAAAGTATCCAATTAGCATGAAACATACATACAACAAGTGAAAAGTATAAATACTGAAACAGTATTACCTGGTGTGGTTTAAGCTTCTTAACCAAACCCCTGTCAACTTCAATCAAAGGCTCCTTTGTTTCTGGATCAAAATCTAAGACCACTTTCTCAAGAACAACTTCATCGGGTTTACCAGACTCATCAAACTCCATGTTATTGTACTGGAAACAGAAAATTATACATTATTATATTCTTCTTCTCTATAAATATAGCCCTGCACAATATTGTATATACAGCCGATGTCAAATACTCGATTTTCAACAAAAAAACTAATTGAAAAATATTTTTCAAACAATTGGCCAGCAAAACATCCTCTGTCAGCTTGAAAAAACATATTTTTATCCAACAGTCCAGATTATCGACACAAACACATAATTATGTATTAATTAACAATCAATATCTGACAACTATTCTTCACTTTTAACCAATATTAATATTTTTTTAAATAAAATTGCACATTACGACAAGTTCCCTTCAAAAATATGTTATTACATTAGAGAGAAAATCTTTTAACATTATAAAGAAAAATCCTCATTTCTTTTATCTACAGAAATATGTCATACTATTTCAATCTGGATACTTACCAACTTTTGTCTTTCTGTGATACGAGCAATCCTTTCCTTTTCTTCTCTTGCTGCCTTTTTAGTTGCTTCTTCCAGTTGGTTCTTGCCCATGACCTGTAAAAATTATTTTATTGACCTATTATTTTATTGTAATTAATTAATATTTGTTAGGTTATTGCAATACTCTGTCGATCGTCAACATCTCTACATGAGGAGACAATATTGTGAATTGGTTGATATATATATATATATATTTATATTCTTAATCCCCCCCTATAACTATACTTTTTTTTATTATTAATAGACTATGTTCTTCTAACCTACCATGACTAGCAAATTATCCAGATTTTTTAAAATTACATCTGGTCTGTTTGTATAATAATTTATAGTGTTGTGTTTTAGTGTATATATTTGTTACGGTTTTTTTATTTGTATGTATTAGTTTTATTTTAATTTGTATATATCATTGGCGCAGACTTCATACAACTCAATTCCCCATAGCCTACCTTAAGCAACTAGCAACCAAAAGGTAAAATGTGCCATGAATTCATTGGCGTTTACGCGTTCTGTTCAAACATATTATTACTTGTGTCTCAATATAATAACTAGCAACCAAAAGGTCGAAAGCGCCATGAATTTATTGACGCTTACGTTTTTTATTCGTCCATATATTACTATCTATTTCGCTCGGCGGTTTTCCTCACATATTGGATGAAATAGCAACTCATAACCCGATCGGGCGCCGGCTTATGTTTCAAAATATGTGATAAGATTGCAAAATTAAACATCCACATTGTAATAAGAAAATACAACGTGACTTAAACGTTTTTATTTAGAAGTGTAAGCGACTTCTAATACATCAAAGTCACTGTCGTAAAATCCTGTGCTTTTTTGTATGCTGGGAGTGGAGCTTTAATTTCTACAACAGCGGTGTAGTGAGCCCTTGCATCATACCGTATGTTTTTCAACTGGCTTATCCTGGCCGAATTTCCACCCCGCAGCACTGGTATATAAAATTTATTGTATAACTATAAAATAAATTTTACAAGTCTTTATTATTTGGATAACTATGTGTATATCAATTGTTACAATACCTTTTACTATTACTTATTTTATACCAAAATAAAAATGTAGTCTTGAAATTTAAAAAAAAAACATTGAATTCTTTGACAACATGTAAGGTGAGGAAGAATATAACACAGAACAAGATTAATGGTCTCAAATAGTGGAAGTCCCAACGGCAATAAAGGCAAAAATATATTGATTTTATTAAAATGAATACCTTACGAATATTCTTCCTGCCATGTTTATTCCTGCCTTCGTTCTCTGTGTCAGAGCCTGATATATCACTGTCTAACTCCTTGATGCGGCGTCGTTTCTTTTTACTGAAAATGTAAATAAATCTATTTTTTTCTTATAAACTAAACAACATTTTATATATTATACTTTCACAGAGGAATTTCTTTGTTTTAGGAATTATTTATTCATCAAATGTTGTCACATGTCTAATGAAATAATTAAACTCTTAGATCAATATAAGACGTCAGGTAAGCTTTAAGTGCTGATGACTGGAGTGTTCTCAGTGGTTATTATTGAACAAAATCTTTGTTTCGACTAATTTTGAGAACATATTAAACTATCCATTTTTATTACCAAAGGACAAACTCGGCTTCACCAGCGGTAACTTGCGAGCCGCGAAAGCTATCCCATTGTCGAGGTTAAATGGGTTTAATAATATTTATAGAGCGAGCATTCATGCAAGTTGTAGGTTTTATTTATTATCTATCCACATTAAACTTTTATCTCAACTACCATATAATATATACCATCAAATTACATCAAAATTGATAGTGATGTTTTTACGTGAATTCGTAACAGTGTTACTTTCGCATTTGGCCCATTTTTCAATCATCAGATAAAAGTTATATAAGTCAAATAAATTATAACCCGACTAAAATTAAAAGTGAAATAATTCAGCTATTTTGTTAACGCAACGGTCATTTTTAATTTCCCCGGGTTGTAAATTTATGCTATAACTTTTATCTGGTTGGTTGAAACATGTGCCTACAGTTTGTCCAGCGAATTATTTTCTTTTTACAGGTCGGTAAAAATCAATGCAAATTTTTTTTAATAACCGCGTGTCTTTTTTAATACATTTACATTTAATCAATTTGGTGAACCCATATCATTTGCCAAAAATGCTAGATAGATAATAAATAAGGCATATAACCCATACGTTTATACTTAAAAGTGAAATAAAAGCAACAGTCTGGACTTTTGTATCCAAATACATGCTGTTTTTTTGCTTTTCATTCAAACATTTTGCCTCATAGAAAGGCACTAACTACTACTATGTCGCTTGGCACAATGAATTATGACAATTGTGACATGTGAAATTTAGTGTAAATATATGCAACTTGATGGGTGTGCAAACGTCAAAAAGAAAATAAATCGTTGGACACGGTAAAAATATGTATACCATAATGTATAAGTATACAGTTGTGGTCATATAATTAAGAACGATTTGAAGCTCTAGAACTTCTAGAAGTTTTTTAATTAAAAGCCGTGAATATGCTATTAACTATTAATTTTAGTTAAAAATATATTAAATTGCTTTTAAAATTTCTCGCGCTACATATTATTTTAATACAAAACGATTCCCAAGCAGTTTAATAAATCGCTCTTAATTATTTGTCCAGCTTCAGTAGTATTTGAATGTGTTACTTTGGTAAAATAAATTAACTGTGAAAAAAAATAGCGATTTTATTCTTTATTCCTAGGCCACGTTGCTCTATTAATGTGGCTATTTTATAACATAACTAGTTGCATCTCAGAAGGTACACATCTCTGTTTATGACACGATTTAAATAAAAAAAACTTCTAGAGCTTCAAATAGTTCTTAATAATTATGACCACAAGTGTATATACAATATGTATAAGTATGGATACCATAACCAGAGAATCACAAATTATTATATATATTATAATTATTATACAAACAAAAAAATCTCTTAACACAGCTTTTTTTTTATCACGTTCGCGTTTGACCATTATCTCGCACGATTTGAGCGGAGATATGGTCTAAGATCGAGCACGCTTACCTAGAAGGTCCTATTCACACGAGACTTGAACACACCCAGGTTGTAGGTTTCGGGAAAAGGGTGTGATTTACATATATGTCCCCGTAATCATAAGTAATGAGGGGGGGGGGGGGACGGGGAGGGGAGGAAAACTTACCCCTTCTGCAACTCCTATGTGGCGGAAATGTATAGTTCCTGAGTTATTAATGTTTTTGTCAATCTAACCTCACTTCTGCTTTTCACTAATATTTCACTTATATATAAGATAAATAGTGAATGGTTACCAGTCGGTTCTGGCGATTTGGTCTACGCAAAACCTAACCTAAGCGACTGTTTAAAACTCCACATATTTAAATTTTCGGATACATACAGTCTCCTATTTAAATAAATCCCGTCCTCTTCAAAATGTACACTTTCCGGTGCACAAAAAAACGTCTCAGCGACAAAGTTACCAGATCATTGTCGTGAATTTTAAACTTCGATAATTAATTGAATATGTATTTTTTCCACTCAAAACCAATTTCAGTTGTTATAAATAAGTCTTAAATTTATATTCCTAAACACATTAACCATTGAAATCATCCGGGGATATATATGTAAACCCAACCCCGGGAAAAACAGACTCCGGCAGTGTATTCCACTCCTTTGCGGTGCGTATAATGAAGGTGGACTCGATTTGGACACTCACCCTTCGTCGGTGGACGAGGCACCACTGGCCGAGGCGTCGCTGTCGCTGCCCTTCTTCTTCCGCTTCGGCCGCTTCACTGGCTCCGAGTTGTCGTCGTCCGAGTCTTCGAAGTCACTCATTCTATGCCGCTCTTTCCGTCTCGACGAACCCACTTCCGAGTCGGACGATATTGTGTTTTGTTTACGCCGTTTTGACTTGACACTGAGAAATAACAAACGTTCGTAAAGTTCGACAGCCTCTAACGGCGAGTGTTTAAGTTTTTAACCGCCTAACTTACTGGAATGCCAGAGGTCTCAGATGACTGGTCCTATATCATAATCTATAATAATAATAATCGGCAGACAAACACACACATTGTATATCCCCAAATTAACCAAGTTACTTACGCTTGTGCTATGGGTAATATACAACGGACCACTCTGGGGCCGATCCCAGACACCTAGACCATGGTAAATAACGGAGAAAATAATTTCCGAAATTTACTATACCAGGAATCGAACCCGGAGCAAGCCGGCAAAGGCTTAGCTCGCTCAACCACAGAGGCCGTCACATCTATATTCTATACATATAAATAAATTGGAGTGTCTGTTATGTAATATTGAAATAACCGCTTTTTACTACATGCACATGAATATATATACGGTACATACACCAAAATAACATTTTTTACAATTTTTGTCTGTCTGTTCGTTCCGGCTAATCTCTGAAATGCTTGGACCGATTTTGACGGGACTTTTATTGGCAGGTAGCTGATGTAATAAGGAGTAACTCAGGCTATTTTTATTTTAGAATTTTATTTTGGAAATATGACGATTTTCAATCACCACGCGTGAGAGACCGCGGGGCGCAGCTAGTTATTATATAAAGTCTATAAAACAAGTATAACTAGATGAACTTAAGAATATACAAAAGTGTTTCTCTCTTGAATTGAATAAAAAAAAATATAAATACGATTGATTGATTTTTTCTTAAGAGATAAATATTCAAGTGATTTTTAAAAAAATATATTTAAATAGATATAACCAGGCGTTTTTGACACTTTTTTTTTGAGGGCACACTTATTCCACTCGAATGTTGTAAGTCCATAATTTTTTGTAAGCCCCCTACCTCCCGCCCATTTTCAATTTTCTGATTTGCCACTCATTAGGCTTATACCAGGATTTTCAAAATCTAAGCTCACTTAGCTCTTGAAGAGCATCGCGCATTTCGTATGAGGCGACGCGGTATGTGTTCAAGAAAGATAGATTAGAATTTGTTTTTTAATAATTTTGACCTATTGGAAAAATCCAAAACTTTTTGTAAATATTACCCAAAAACATTTTTTTTCAAATTATATTTGTTACAGTTTTTATGGCAATTATTCGATATTTTCGAAATTTCCTTTTAGGGCACTGCGTGCTCCCACATGCCCCCACAAGAAAAGTCCTGGATATAACATTTTCTAAAAAGATACTTCGGTGGTAGGACATATCCCCGACTACCCGTACCCGGATGGCTACTACCCCTGGTCTAGTTTTAATTTATTTCATTCACAAAGCAGTTTACAATCAATACAATAATACATTACTTATTAAAATTTAAAAAGAAAAATGCTAACTTACTTATCATCCTCAGACTCGCTGCCAGTTTTATCTTTTTCGTTTTGCGACACCGAGGAATCGCTCTCGCCGAGCAAATCGTCCTTCGCAATGTGCCCGATAGCATCGCCGTTCAGATTTGTTAATTGTACCATCGGCAGTTCTGAAATAAAAATAATACTATTATATGTATTATAATACTACTAGTGCAGTGTTTTATGTGATTTTAATTCCGACGTTTCGGTCACTTTTTACTAGCCGCGAAAACTTAAGAAAACACAATACAAATATTATCGTAGGCGTATGTATACAAAGGACAAGTTGGCAGGAGAAGATTTCCAATGTAAAGATATTGTATATAATAACACAAAATTTACAATTATAAAATATAGCGTTTGACTTATATTGTAGGCAAAATTCGACCATAAGACGGATAGACGGACATGACGAAAATATACGAGTTCCGTTTTAAAGCTGTTAAAAATTACGTTTCCGAATATTTCCCCGGTAATGGTGGAAAGCGGTATCTTAACCATATTGGCCGCTGGAGTGCCAAAATGAGCAAGCGACCCCTTACCGACAATTTATAATATTCAAAATTCTAAACATGCCGCGACTGTACATTGAAGCTATTTAAAAAAAAAACAACTGCAATAGACTATATAAACGATGCAGAACATGATGCAATTTTTTAAAGATTTCTTGTCTATCTGTCGGTTTGTCCGTTTATTCGGGATTCGCGTAAAAACTATGGAGCCGATTTCGATGCGGTTATTGCTGATCGACAGCAAATTCTTAGACCTTGAATCTGCTCTACTTTGTATCAAGGGAAAATTTCTGGAAATTATTTAAAATTGACAGATGAAAAAAATATCGAATTCCATTTGTTTTTTACTGATCTATAGCAGCAAATTGTATGTAATAATGTGTGATAATTTTTGTGCCGCGAATCCTGCGGGAATTTCCCCAGGAGCGGTTTGTAGTTGTTCGGGTGCATACAAATGAGCTTAATCCGGCTGTTTTCATTAAATCAATAAGTTATATTATTTTTGAATACTGCAGTACTTTGTGTCCCGGAAAAGTTACGGGCATATCCTAGTATAAAATTGCAAAAACGTGTGTGTCAGCTGCGACCTAGGACTGGATAAACATTAAAAAAACTGCACATGCACGGCGACAGCGGCCGAATAAGAAATCAACTGCTGTTCGTTGGTCTCGCTAAAACTAAATGGCCTGACCGATTCGAATAATGATTGTCCGGTCTAATACAAAGGTAAAAAAGTAACGCTTCTGGAGGAAAGTCCAATAATATATTGCATTTTAGGATACCCTAGTCACTTTGGCAAATAGTGTACCCTCATGGTTGCCGGTCCGTCTATCCGTCGCATGAAATGTGTGGGTTAAGATGATGATCTGCCTGCGCCTGGTGCTACACACCACTTGCACCCGGGTAAACACGGCCCTGATGGTGAATTGTTGCATGAACCAACTGCTAGTACACAGTGTACAAACCTACTTACATTATTTAAGCATAGACAATAAGAAACGATAAGTGCGATTGTGAAAACAGTTCCGTTCTGACGGTACAATTGTACATAGAATAGGAAGTGTTAACTTTGATGAATGACCTTCAAAAAGTACACCAGTCGAGCATAGTTTGATTAAATACTTTTAAAATTTGCCTACAATGTAACCTCCCTGTGCTCATTCATACATTTCGCTTTAACCATGTCGCCATAGACCTTAGAATAGAAAAACAACTGACGAAACTTGTTTTCCTATCTTTACATCGTTTAGTCAAATGTGTCTGTGTGTGTGTTTTAGGTGTGTACGTGTGAAAGAGTATAAATACAGTTCGCTGCGTCATATGTCTAATACAATACCTATAATGCAAATATCAATTAACTAGTTTTTTAGCGGCCCGCTCGCATAAATTTCGGAATCACGTTCCAATATTCCGGGATATAAAGGTATCTCAGTGTAGAGATAAATTGAAATCTCCTCAGTAGTTCAAAAGAAGGTAACACCATCTTCTGGTTATTGTCGTCTATCCCGGACTATCTAGGTAAATTATGAAACTTATTTTTGGGGTAATAAGTATCCCATGCGTAGACGAACGTAGATCGAATTATATTTAGATCCGTTCAGTAGTTCTTAGGCGATATTCTAACAGGCAGGCGGGCAGACAAATAACTATAAATTGCTTCATTGTTGATTTTTTTTTTCTTGTACACTTAAAAATAGGCACTTTGTCAGTCGACCGCCAGGGCAGACGCTATCCGTGCAGGAACAGAGAAAGAATATAACTTCCTGCGGCCGGGTGGCCGGTCGTAAGATGTGACTAAACAACCCACAGCCAGGTGGTAGAGCATTTGCCCGACTGGATGGCTACCACCCCAGGTCTAAAGTATGTCGCCATAATAACCTTGCGTTGTGTTCCGGCCTTAGTGACCAGGTTCCAACTCCCTTAAGAGGACAGCAGCGCATTTGTAGCATCTTTCGTGTTGCAATTGTCGATAGGCGATGGTAACCGCTTTCCATCAAGTGGGCCGTCTGCCTGTCTGCTGAACTCATGTAATAAAAAATAAATAAAATAAGTATAAATTAATATATTATTCTGGATACAGGACGAACCTTCATTGTTGGCTTCATTAGCGGACTCCTCGTTAGCAGACGCCTCGTCCGAACTGGTGTCGACTGCCAAAACCTCCGCCCCTAGGTCAATTGGTGATTTCGACATCGCTTCTGTTTTCCTCGTCGAGCTCGTCTGTTCGCTACCTTGTGTGGAGGAGTCTCGCCGTCGTCGGACTTTGTTCAAGCTTTTTAAATTTGTCAGCCTATAAAAGTGTATCTATCTATACTAACTAAAACATGACCGTCTATTGTGACTGTAACTCTTGTTTTCTTTAACATTTTACCATGATAATAATTATGTCCGAAAAGCACTAAATAAAAAGGCACAACCAACCACCCATAGATGGTTCTTTTAAGAATAATTCTTATTAGTTTTATGCGATGAGTGAGACCTCTGATGGCCCGCAACCGTTCTCTCTCTTTCTCTCTACCCTAACTTCCTATCCTTATCCTAAAGGCAAGCACCGTGTTAGCTTCGCCCCTGGTGTTGCAAACGTGTAAAGGCGTAACCACTTTTCATGACGTGGGCTTTCTGCCTCTTCACAAGTTTCTCATTGAAAATATTAAAATAACTTCCACGTAGGCTCGTCCGCGTGATTTTTGAAGTGAAAACTTCTTCAGCTGTGTCGGGCACTTTTTGTTAGAGGATAATCTTAAGGATTCGCGTCACCGACATGCATATAGCAGTATATCGGTAGCTATACAGCCGATGTATTGCGCAACATTAGTGCTGTGTATATCTTATAAGTGAAATTGAATGGACTTAGTGAAAAGTTCAATGTGTATGTATTGTGCATTGTTGCAATAGTGTTTTAATTCAAACATTATGAAATTTCAAATTTTAATACTAAAAGTTTTCACTTTCATCGGCAGTCTCTATAACTGCCATTTTTTTTATTTTACATCCCCTAGAGACTATATCTTAACACACGATCATAATACTCTAAATCAGAAAGTCAATTTTGTCGTCTGGAATCTCCTTCAATACTCAAAAAAATATTATATCATGTTGAACAATATAATTTGTTTTTTCTTAAAATCTATACATATAATAAAACTGTAGAGGTCGAATTTCTGTACAATAAAAAAATATGCCAAAAACCGAGTCAAGAGGATGTAAGAAGTGAAATAAAACTAATTTAGATTTTTTCAATTTTTTGTTTCTCTTTTTGTCTGTCTGTTTGTACCGGCTAATCTCCGAAACGACTGGACCGATTTAAATTAAATTTTGTATGATGGTAGCTTATATCTCTGGTCAACATATAGGATACTTTTGATCCCGAATAATTAAAGACTTCCCGTGGGATAGTTAAAAAACCGCACAACGCGGACGAAGTCGCGGGCAGAAGCTAATGTTTAATAACATTTTAGAAGTCGACATTTAAAGACTATGTAACTGATTGTTTCAGTCGTGTGTGTATTGTATAAAAATATCTTCTATAGAAAAACAATGTATACATTAGACTGGGCAAAAAAACGTAATTTTTTTTAATATAGCGAAAATATTATTTGGGGTGATAAAAAAGATTATTGTGAGCATTCGAATCCTTAATATTACTATTAAGACAATTTAAGAGGTCTATAATCGTAAATTTATAATTGTCTTTACTAAGCGGATTTTTATCTTAGAACGTTCAAATGATTGACGTAAAGAAATTGATACTGAGATATTTTTTGAAAGAAATTGTATGCTCTACAAAAAAGTTATATTTGAATTGATTCGTCAGATGAACTCTTCCTTACAATCATTCCTTAAAAATTGGTATAGTTTAGTTTTACAATTTGATAGTTCAATTTTGGAATTTTGTAATTCATGTAAAAACCGGAAAAAATCGATATACGAATATTCTTATTACTCCATTGAAATCTTACAATTTAAGGGCAGAATATTGCATTTGTTAGAGGACGCAATTTTATTTTTGGGACATGTGTGGGGGGTCAATAGAAGCTTAACCTCAAGTTTGTGGGGTCGCCACCCTTGACCCCCGGCCGCCATCTTGGAAAAAGTGGAGAAAACACTTTTTTCGCGATATCTCGGAAACTATGCGTCTTACAAAAAAATTGTCAAGTCATAATTTGTAGCAAATTGTTTGGCCTACAAATATATTCAATTGTCCATATAATATTTTGCCCTAAATTAAAAATTAAAGAAGTTATAAGCAAAAAAGTGATAATTTTTTTATTCATTCCTAACTCTTTTCTTTACCATAGAACTTACCAAATTTAACTTATCGAATGTTAAGCAGGTAGAAAAGGTCCCCCGTTTTCCCCGCCACCTATGAGGTAGAGTCCGTAGGGGCGTTTTTTTATGTATGTTCTGGCGAAACATGCAGCAACATTATGGAGATATCAAAGTTAATGGAAGAAAATGAATTAGAAGATGAACTTCCAACTATGACTCCAATTTTGACTCCTGTAATTCCTCAAACTTTCACATTTCACGTTGATTTAGACTCTGAGCCCCCCTGGACCATCGAAGAAAAGTTGATTAGAGTAGCTAGCTAATAAGTGATTAAAAATATTATGATGTCGAGGATTACCTTAAAAGCAAGATGTCCGTGGAGTAGGCCTACTGGGGATACCACGTAAAAAAACGCGCCTACGGACTCTAAGTCATAGGTAGCGGGGAAAACGGAGGACCTTTTCTACCTGCTTAACATTCGATAAGTTAAATTTGGTAAGTTCTATGGTAAAGAAAAGAGTTAGGAATGAATAAAAAAAACTCTTTTGCTTATAACTTCTTTAATTTTTAATTTAGGGCAAAAAGTTATATAAACATATTTGTAGGCAAAACAATTTGCTACAAATTATGACTTGTCAAATTTTTTGTAAGACGCATAGTTTCCGAGGTATCGCGAAAAAAGTGTTTTCACCACTTTTTCCAAGATGGCAGCCAGGGGACAAGGGTGGCGACCCCACAAACTTGAGGTTAAGCTTCTATCGCCCCCCCCCCCACACATGTCCCAAAAATAAAATTGCGTCCTCTAACAAATGCAAAGCTCATGTAACATTTCAATGGAGTATATGGAAAATCAATAAATGCTCTACAAAAAAAGACTCCTTTAAAAGTTACTTGCAATTTTCTAAAGGAAATCACTTCAACTTTAACCTTCATTAACTTTTGAAAGAGTCTATCTAGCAAAAAAAAATGTTAAGAAACTTTTTCGTAGAGCATTTTATTTCTCATAAGAAAATATTTATCAATATTTTCCGGGTACTGACCTTTACATGAATTACAAAATTTCAAAATCCAAAGATCAAATTGTAAACCTATACCAATATTTAAAGCATGATTGTAAGGAAACGGTTCAATTGACGGAAAATTATAACTAGACCTTTTTATAGTGCTCACAATGGGGTTATTGACACTGGTGGAAATAAAATATGAAACTTAGCTAGAATGGAAGATTATATTAAAAGAGAATTTTCAGTATTTTTTAATATAATAATAATAACCTGTAAATATTTTTATTTTGATAAATAAAATTATGATTTTTAACCTATGTGTCACGTGACTTGAAAACCCAATCACAGTGCGTGACGTCAATTCCTAGTAAATAATAACTTAAGTTGCTCTAATTTTGACACATGACATTTAACAAAAACAAAACAAACTTTCGTTTTACAAATATCATAAGTTGAAAGTTGAAATTACTTCTAAACTAAACTATCCACATTAATATTTAGAACTATGGAAGCAGGATAAACAAAAGCGGATAGTGCAAATTTGCCCAATATCAATGCGGTTATAGTAGCAAGTTTTTTTGCATCAAATTCAAATTTTAATGCAGCGGAATTCCAAATCCAAAACGATAAGACATCTTCGTAAGTATTTCTATATACAAGGAAAGAACATTTAAATGTGCATGTGCAATAAATTTTGTATAAAGTATTCTGTAAAATATTTGCATCACATTTGAGGTTATGACTAATATTTACGAATTCACTTATCATTTGTTGTTTAATATTACACAAGTATTTGATCTTTTGCAGATCATCAAGACAATGCGATTGGATGTGTACAACTGCGACGAAACTCGCATAAGTGTACACTAAAATGCAAAGTTTGTCCAGAACATCGAGTACAGTAGTGACCATCTCAAGGTGGATGCAAGCATGCGGTTGCATTTTTGATGTGGGTTCACCAAAGAAGTGAAGAATGTCCTGCAGTAGATTATAATTGGAAGAAATCCACACTGTGTCAAGTAGGGACTAGTTTAAAAATTATATTGGGCAAACAACTTTCAAAAGCAGTTTCTTCTACTACTAGATCACAAGACTCTCAGCCTGTGTTATTAACAGAATTTGTAAAAGGAGCTGAAAAGAGGCAAACTAACTCATGTTTGATGTTAAAACATGAACCAAGTTTTTAATTACTGGATTTGGAAACACTATCTCTACATAATTTAATTATTAAATACAGTGATAGTGATTGTACTACTTTTTAAAATAATAAACATATATTTACCCAGTCTAAGATAGATAAACTTGAAGAAAACGCACAGGGTCAACATACAAGTAATTTGTGGCAAGAAATGTGGTATGGTAGAATCACAGGCTCTATTGCACATGGTGTTTGGAGATGCAAAACTAGATGATTTCTGATGATTATTATGGGAGCCAGGACAATAGATGCAAAAGCTATAGGACAAAATTTAAAAGAACAAGTAAAAAAACTTGTTTTAAAACAGTTATACAAGAAAATCATGTGGATTGATAATATCTAAAAAGTATTCATACATTGCTGCAACACCAGATGGAATTTGTAATAAAACAATTGTCATAGAAATAAAGTGCCTCTCTTTAAAAAGACAGAAATTATATAAAGGATAACAAGATTACTGAGAAATATATATATGACTCAAATAGAAGTGCAAATGTTTGTGTCCAAATTAATGAAGTGTTACTTTTGTGTGGCTGACTGGAATTTTGAAAATAGTGGAGTTGTCCACATATTAGTAATTGATTATGATCAGGCAAATGTAAAAACATTATTCGAGACCTTAAATTGTTTGGGATTAGTAATATATATCCTTTACTGTATAAAAGCATTGAAAAAATAAAACAAATATTTATTGCAACAATTTTTTCATTGACCACGAAAAATTAAGTCTATAATATTGTTTACAGAATACATATTTGGTGAATGTGAAGCGGCTAAAATATCTATGCAAGTGGCATCCCATACCAGACTTACCAAAACACTGAAAGTGTATACAAGACACCTCAGGATTTTAGTTAAAGTAATGGATGCATTATCCATTACTGTAAACTACTCAAAACAAAATAGGGCCCACCATTTTTTATTAATTAATTTTACAGCTTCTTTTTCTTTTTTCAATTTTTATGATTATAAATTAAGATTTTTGAAAGTGTGAACAGAAACAATAGTAAGTTTTACTAATTTTATGGAATTTAGTCAAAATTTACAGTTTTTAGGGAAGTTTACAGAAATAATTGATTTAAGTAAATTTTGATTTATATTTTTTTCTTGACTAAATCAATGAGTTTGAAGGTGTTTAATAGCAAGTAGGTCCTCCTCTGTTCCGTATGCACTCTCTGAGTCTATCTGGGACACTTTCAATCAAGTGGGTGATGTTTTCCTTGGGTCGCTTCGCTCCCAACACAATTTTAGGGCATTTCTAAGCTCTTGTTGATTAGTCACATTACTGAAGTTCTATTTGAGGCTTCTTTTCCATAAATGTTCAATAGGGTTAAGATCGTGACTCATGGCCGGCGAGGTAAAACTTGGCTTCAGAGAGAGCTTTCTGGGTTGTTCGCGCTGTATGTGGGCGAGTATTGTCTTGCATAAAGACGAAGTTTTCACCCATTCTTTGTGAAAATGGGATGACATGGGGCCGAATTACTCGATAGACATACCGGGATGCAGTTATGGAGCCTTCTTCCAGAATTACCAGCTCAGTTTTTCTTGAAACAGATTTATTTTTTGACTTTAAACTACAGCTGATTGTGCACTACTTGTTAATGGCTGTAATGTTCTTTTCCGAGAAGATAGACAGTCAAATTTTGAAGGGACACATCCAGGTTTCATTCTATTTTTTTTTTCTGAAGTCATAATTCCATATTCTATGTAATTTTTCATCAGGCAGCTGAAACATTAAAATTATATTTATATAAAACAATAATATATCAGTCTGTAATCTTGTAACTTCAAAGTGTAAGCATAAGCTGTATAAAAGTTTCCTCAGTTTCTCACAATAAAAGTTTATTAAGATGATACTTACATCAAATTGGTCTTCCCAAAAATAAATCAGTGTTTGACATAAGAGAAGCATCGTATCTTCCTGCAAGTTTCAACCAATTTCTACGTATTTCAGCTTTAGGCACTACACACCGACGACATATTTTTCGATCCATACTATCAAAATAATTTGGTAAAACAATTTAAATACAAAGCTGATTTACTGGGGACACTCGAGTTCACTCGACAAATTGACAAATATTAAGTTTTATTAAGTAATATTTGTTTACATAGGCCATAGGGATTAGACACTTTAGGTTTTGGTAAATCGATTTTTTTTAGAAATATTCATAATTTCAAAATCTATTTAAATCAAAGACTTAGTTCAAAAACCCTTCGAATTAAACTGAAAATTGATCGGTAATGCCATAATTTCTGCAGCAACGGAGTCATTTTACTTACTATAAGATAACAACAAATTGTGTTACAAATTGATAAACAAATCGAATCGAAATCAAAATCGATATATCTGGATTTAATTAGACCACATGCTTAATGAATTTAGTTCTGTCAAGAAACTGTCATAGTAATAACTATTGACGTCACAAAAAGGCATTCGTCATTTTGGCGCCTTTTTGGCACGTTATTCAAAATATGAATTTAACAGGGGTAAAAATTATTCAATAAGTACGCGGATAAAAGCCAGAGTATTTTTTTTAGTTAATATAGAACACATTCTTTCAATTTAAGCCTTTTTCGAAAATTTGTCAATAACCCCATTTCCTTCGCAAAAAAGACTCAAATTAAATTTCGTAAGTCAATGGTTCTGAGACAAAAACCCTCTTAGTAAAAAATATCTTTTGCGATTATACCTCTTAATATTAAGGATTCAAATTCTCACAATAATCTCTTTTTTTGGCATCCCAAATAATATTTTCGATATTATGTTAAAAAATATAGAAGAACCACGTACGGCTGTGTTAATTAATAAAAGCATTTAATTAAAAATCTGGTATTTCCTTCCAAACCTAAGTGCGTACCCCCGCTCGCACGTAACATTAAGAAAATTATAAACAGCCATTGATACACAAGGGTATGAAAAGAGAACAAATATAAAAATATAAACTCGCTTTCAAATTTGGAGTATGGATAGCAAAATAAATGCTTAAGCCGATATTAGATTTGTCTTTTACTTTGGATGAATCAATCAAATTGTATCCATATAAACATACACTTGAACCGATCAATGTCTTTAAATACCATCAAGCCCTTTCACCAAATTGATTCAATTTGTTTAATCTGTCTAAAATCAACATTATGCATAGATATCCATGGCAGATGCCACATTAGGTGACCAGCGCAGTATCGCAGCAGACACATTGCAGATTTAAAAGATTTCACAGGATCCCCTTAAAGATATTCAAGACCTAAAGATGGAATGTATGAGGATGAAGTAAATGGATTTTTTTGTAATGACACTTAACATGACATTTGTGTGTGTGTGTGTGTTTGAATTGTATTTGTTCCGTTTTCCTTTAAAAATTGTACACTACCACATTGATATTCGTGGATAATGTAGTAGGATAAACACTGACTTTGTACTATTTACCTTTTTTTTATGTAACTTTAGTGTATATCTGTTTATTGTCCTTAATAAATAAAATAAAATAAAATAAATAAAATAAATGACCAAGTTCAAGGCAACCTGTAAAAGCGTGCCCAAAAAGTCCAAAAACTAAAGTCGATATGACTTTACAATGTCAAATCATGACCATCACACAATAAATATTATAAAGGTGGTTATTATCTCATTAAATATAAGAGAAATTGGTACATATCCCACCCAAACCATGTATCATTAAAGTAACATTAGTGCAAATGTACGCTTTACTCAGAGCAAATAATGGAGTAAGTGTAATCTATGATGTAGTGTAAATGGAAGCAAAGTGCACAGTGAGTAAGATACAAGAGATGTAGAGAGACCTATTGTAACCTTAATCCACACAAGTAGAAGGTACTAGAAACATAAAAAGTCTAGTGCTTTAAAAAAAGAAAAGACTTGACAGGAAAAGATCCACCATCCATCTATATTACCCTACCTTTAATTATCATTGTACCATTTGATACAGAGTGATGTAATAAAAAGGCATTTGAAATATTGTAACTTTAATCTACAGGCATGGAGGAGATTAGACAGACAAAAAGTTGCGAGCTGTAAAAAAGAAGGGAATAAAGGGACAACATCCCGGACATAAGAGGTAAAAGCGCCACAAACCTATTTCCATAACCTATAATTGTAAATGTGGCGTTATGATCTATCCAGAGTGTAATCATCACATATAACTACTCAAAATAGACATACAAGCACATTGCTGCAGCAAAGACAAAGCTTTAATGTTCACAACACATAGTAGTCGCTGAAACCATGATATACTAAAACAGTATCATTTGAAACATGAGTTTATAAATCAAACTAGCTTTATTATTTTTCAATAGCTCTAGGAACCTTCTTAAATAGCTTTTAGAATCCATCACACTTAATATCCAATTGATATTTACCCTTCAATGTCTTTGTCATTAGAGTCCGGAGAGTCAGAATTATGGCCGCTACTGCTGCTGGGTAGCGCCTTAGAGCGGACCATCTGTAAATTTTGTTTAGTTTTTTAAGAAAATTTAGGCTTCTTTTCCAAAGTGATTATTTGGAAGTTAACATTTCAAACTTTCTATTTGAGACTATCTAGTAAATAAAAATGCCAATTGTAAATTAGCCTTTAATAGTCATTCTTATACACTAAGCGACATTTTTATAATAGCAAGTAGAGAGTTATGTTGTTCTGTTTTATAAACTTCAATTTCATATATATTTAACAACTTTGACTTTTAAACCATTTTAAAAAAGGAGGAGGTTCTTTCTATAGTATATTTTTGAAAAATGAACGATTTGCATATTAATTGTCTTATACTCAAAAATCATCACGTCTATCTAACATATGCCTGTCAAACATTTTTCTCAAAAACTACTATATAGTACAGTAGTACTAGACTTTAGATATTTCGTGTGCTAACTCTAGCACACGAAACATCATAATACATATAACTTGGGATGAAAAAAAAGTAAAGTGTACTGTGTATTAGATAGGTTTTCAAAATCTGTTACTTAAAAACTTTTCCCTATCAATAATAAATCCTGTAGGTACAGAGAAAGAATAATTTCTCATGGCACTCAGCTTGTCATAAGATACGACAAAACACCCCACAGGTGATAGGGTATTTTTCTGTCTAGATGGCTACTACCCCTGGTCTAGAGTATGACGCCATAACAACCTCAAGTTGTGTTCCGGCATTAGTGGCCAGGTTCCAGTATCTCGTAAGAGAGATAGTGGAATCCGAACAACGCAGTTGTAGCACCTTAGGTGTTACAAATACCAATAGGTGATGGTAACTACTTTCTATAATGTGGGCAGCCTGCCTGTCTACTGAATTCGAGCAATAAAAAAATCTGTGGGAAAATTTTTACTTTTAAAATATGACTCCTCTTTTAACTTATATAATTTGTGATAAATAATTTTGAAATGTTAAAATTTTCAATAGTTTTCGACATGTGGATAATTTTAATTAAATGCATTAAGGTCAAAAGTGTAAGTAAAAAAAAAGTGGATGTGCCCTGCACTTGGTCACTTTTTTCATATTATTTGAGACAAGAAATAACTGTAAAAATTAAAAAATCATTTTGACTATTTGAAATATTTAAAAGTGTCAAATGGAAATGAGCATTTGGCTCATAAAAAAGTCTAAAGTCCGATGTACATTTGTATTAGTTAAATAGTAAACTAACAAGTTAAGTGCTTATCATCATTAAGACAGAAAATTCACAGTTAAGCAACAAGTTGTTAATTAAGTAAATGTCTGTCCAAACAATGTTAATTGTATGTGGGCAAGTTAATTAACAACTTAACTGATGCAAATGTTAATCAGGCTTAAATGAATTAACAAGAAAATAGGGATAGTATCAAATCAGAAAACAACATAACTTTTCAATCAACTTATGAATATTAAAAATGCACTTCCATAAATTTCAAAGTAAATGTACTTATTATACCAACAATAGGAAACTTTAAAGTTAAACAACATCAAAATGGCTATTGCATAATACAGTTACTGTACATAAAAGTGTTAAACTTAATTATATATTATGTACTATGACCTAACCTTGCTACTAGAAGCATTTGAACACACTTCAGAATTCTCACTGTCATTGTTAGAGTCTTTTGAACTTCTCTTACTTTTTTTGACTTCCGTTGCAGGTGAGTTACTTCTTGACTCCATATTTACTTTTTCATTATCTTTTGTACATCTTTTTTGATCAGTTGAAGATTTAGAAGATTCAGATATTTTCCTTTGTTTACAATCTAGCTTTACTCCTACTTTCTTTTTATCAGACTTTCTTTTTTTTATAACATTCTTTAACTGATCATCATCAGTATCTGAACTTGAGCTGTATGTCAGAAGCATGTTTTTAGCTCTCATACTTTCAATAGCATATTTTCGTTTCTTACTCTTTTTTCTTTTATCTGTAGATCTGTTTGAAGAGCTATCTGAATTTTGAGATGAACATTTAGACCTAGTCTTTTCTATATGAGTCCTGTCTGTTTTCTCATTGTCAGATTGTGCTGAATTATCTTGATCAGAAGTCAAATAAGGATGATCTTCACTATTTGTTGCAGATGTAATATAATGAGAATTTTCTTTTGTGCCCTCATTGGGCTTTTTCTCCTCTAATTCCACTGTTTTTTTGCTACTGGTATTATCACTGATGGTGTGATCTGAATTCTGGTTATCACCATTTAAATTTTCTGAGTCCCTGCATTTCTCAGCGTTTGGTTCTGTGTTTTTGTTATTTTTATTGCAATCTTCACTTTTTGAACACGTCTTTGAATTCAGCAAATGGTTTTCCTGGTCAGAATCAGACTCATCAAGTAATGCATGTTTCGCTTTGTCAACTCCTTTTTCTGGAGACGGGTCCTCATTATTTGAGTCAGAGTCATTCAATAAATCACTTTTTAATTTTTTCAAAGTTTCAAAATCAGTAACATTTTCTGAATTGTGTTGAAGTTCAAACACTAGACTGCTTCCTTGAGTAATTCTTTTTATATTATGAGTTTCCAAATATTTCTCACTAAATTCAGGCAGCCTATCAACTTTAACAACAAAAGATTTTGATTTAAATGATTCAACTACTTTTCTTTTTACTCTCCAATATTCTTTGTCCTCTACTTTTTGTCTCTCATTCAAATGATCAGTATTCTTACTATGAATTTGAAATTTACTCTTATTTGCATTTTCAGAAAACTTTGATGTATTCATATTATCAGGTCTGTTAGGTTTTAATAACAGATTTTTATTAGGACTAATTTTGGAGTGAATATTAGTAGCAACTGAATTTAGGACCTCTGGTTTTAAAAGTTTAGTCATGCTTACACATTTTATTAAAGGCTTTGTTGGTTGTTCCATAGACTTGGTTACCTCATCAGTGTTATTCTCTTGAACTTCTTCAGTATGGTCTTGTTTTTTAGTTTTTTCATTGTTTGTTTCTTTTTTCCCTTTATCCTCTTTCGCCTTGCTGTTAACTTTCTCTGGAGTTTTCTCTATGTCACTGTCTGAACTATCACTAATGGTTCTTATATTCCTAAACTCCTTTTTTTCACTATCTCTTCTAGATTTACCATGTCTTTTGGTTTTCGGTTTACTGTCTTTTATTTCTTTCTCTGAATAACTTGTTTCTTTCAAATTTTCCCCAAATTTGATTTGAGTATCCTCACTTTCTAAAACTGTTTCTTTAACTTTTGGAGAAGCTTTTATGGCATCTAGGTTTTCTTCTTTGTTATTTGATGATATGAGTCCTTTTGATGAATCTAATTTAGTTTTAATCTCTTTCACTTTTGTACCCTTATTTTTTGTTTTAGAGTTAATATCACCACTTATTTCATCATTTTCATCAACTGATTTTACTGCACAGGCTTCTAACATATTTTTATTCACTTCAAGACTTTCTGATTCAGCTTTGTCAACAATAACATTGTTATCATTTTTTTTATTTTTACAATACACTTGTTCTTCTGTATTTATTTCTGTAGTGTCTTGGTCTGATAAGATAGTAACTTCAGACTTATTTGGAGCATTCTCTTTCTCTTTACACTTATATTGCATTCTTTTCCTAAGTCTATACAAGTTGCATTTGTAATACACAGGGTATTTGTCCAATGTCGATTTCTGCATTGGTTCTGCAACAACTTTTGCAGACAAAAAATGTTCAAGATTAACCCTTTTGGAAACTCTCAATTTATAGTTTTTAAAATCAAAGTATTGAAAACGACTATCGGGAGATCGACTCGAGCTAGATTTCCCGCCATCATCCATAACTTGATTAGTTTTGACATGAGACAAAATCTTTCGGACACCAACTTCCACATTATCAAGTGACTTTTTGGATAGGTCGCATATTAGCAATACTTTGTGTGCTGCTTTCTGGATGGCATGTGAATTCTTCAACTTGTCTTTTCTTATCCTCTTTTCTTTGAGATTTTCAGATCGGCTTCGTAAATTCGACCCAAGTTTGATCAAATATTCCATTGCTTCACATAGTACATCGCTAACAGGCACTTCAGCCGCCATTTCACAAATATTATTCTTCGACGAGTTCTCAATATTACTTGGTACAATTAACACTTATAATAGTACGAGTTTCTACCACTATTTATAAGAAATACGCACGAAAAAAACAGCCGCCATAGCGTTATCACCAAATGAAATATATTTTTGCAAATAAAAAAACCATAGACAAAAAACGTTCCTTTTCTTATTTTTATGTGAGTTATCTTATATTACGGTTCGAATGTAATTATAAAAAATTAAATTGAACTATCTAATACCTAACATTTAGATTGAATTGGATTTAAAAGGTATGGGTTTTAAATTCCTATACATTTGAATATAAATTTCGTGTATACAGCAAGTAATAAGCTGGCAAATTCGAAAACATTAATATAAAACGGAACGTTTCAAAGGCTCACGACCTATTCAACTTACACGGGGTATACTGCTCTATATACATACCTACATAAATTTATAATACAAAATAGCGGCAAGTATGTATATCACTAATACATACAACGTTGTATTCACTTATTAACACCATGTAACATAATTTATATCGGAGTAGATTTCGAGTTTATAAATTATTCACTTCTTTGAACTCAGGAATAGAATAAAAGAACACAGAAAAAATTAAAAAGTACCAATTTTTTGTACTCACCTTTCATGTAAATGGCTGAACTAGGTTTTTATCGAATCCTCTATGATGAAAAGATCTAAATCAACACATAGAACATTATTAGAAGTTCTAATAAGGTTTAAACAAGTAAATGATAATCATATTTCACTTCAAGACCGAAAAATCGGCAATTTTACAAGGTAGGTAAACTATCCAAAACAGTCGTGAAAAAGAACCATAGACAATATGCATAGAATAGACTCAATGTACCACGGAAATCAAGGAGTTAGGAGAAAGGCCTAACTATGTAACGATCGTGTACATTTTTTATAAATAAATAATGACCTATCGACAATTCTTAATATGCTTAAAATATTTATTAACTATTAAATATAAACAAATTTAAGTTTTCAGAAATGTTATTCTCAATATTTTGACATGGATAAAACTCAATATTACTTTTTTGATGGCGTCAAATCAGAAAATTAATCGACTTTTTCTCGTGTCTATCATAAGCTTTAAAATAATTAACAAATCAAACCAAAATATAAATAAAATAATTTAAAAGCACGAGGATATTCTACCATAGCAGGTTTCATCTGATTAATAATATTTAAATCTGGTCACATCGATAAGATCTGTCCAAAGATATTATAATATAATATCTTTGGATCTGTCATTTAGTTTAAATCACAAATGCAAAAATCTCTGAATATGTTTAGTGTGGCTAATGTAGGAGATTTATCGCCATTTAGAGTAATAAGAGCGAGAATTGGCGATCAAAAAATCTGTAAGGCGAGCGGTCGCCTGTTAAGCTACAACAAGGACGAACCTTTTAAATTAACCAAACCACAAATGAATAAGTTTTTTTTAATAAAAATTATGGCTACCCTAAGTTCTGTCAGATTAATAAATGAACATAAAGATTAATGTAATTTTCAATAACCTGTTGTTAAGCAACTATGTGTAGTAATTTTAATATTGCTGTGACCCAATACTTATGATTTACTGTTGTTTTTTGCGCTTTTTATGGTAACCCTAATTACTCACAGCCTTTGTTCGTGCTAATCCTTTTATATTGCCTCGCATTAAGAAGTCATAAAACCTTTCTCCTGTTGTTCAAATGACATTGAACATTCTTAGAAGACATTAAGCTTGCAGGTTCCAGACTACCAAGTGATAATGAGCATGTCGCTAGGAGGCAATGTCTATTTTACGAAAATATAAGGTCAAACAGTAGAGTTTCAACTGCAATCGAGGAGGTACCCAGTGTACTTTAGGAATTAGTATCTTATAACGATGGACTTTACACGATTTATATCATTATGATTTTCTGTTTTACGATTTTTTGAAGTGAATCTTCTTTACAGATGGTGCCCCAGTCAGGATATTTTTGCTGTCACGAAAAAACGTTACGGCTGTGGTGAAAGGCGGCATAATTTTAGAGTAGACGTGGTGAGAGGCGGCATATTTAAAGTAGACTATCGATGTTTTTATTGGTTCCGGATCGAAGTCGGTTTTTTTGTTTGATAAAATAAAATATGTTTGAATAAAAATGCATTAAAATTTAAACATTAAAATGTACCTAACCTAACTAAATCATAATTTGCAGTAAACCTGCGAAAAACGAATCGCAACAACTTTTTAACTTATACTAAACAAGCCCAGATTGAGAAATCTACTATAATTCTATCCGATTTTATGACGAATTTAATTAAATTGTTCTATGTATATATAGAAAAATTTCTATTTTGAAATTTTGGGGGCTCCAAATCCGACTTAGAGCAAAATTTCTCAGAATCACCTATAGATTACGTTTTTGCTATACGCTTCATCAAAAAAAATCGTTCCATACAATTTGACCCGCCCTAATATATATATATATATATATATATATATATATATATATATATATATATATATATATATATATATATATATGTATACATACATATATATACACTAAGCCCAAGGCAAAAAGATTATTATCAAAAGAGGTTATTTAGGGCTGAAAATACATACGAGTAAAAATAAAATAAAATATACTTACCTACACCACGAATTGAAAGCCTCCTCCCACTAAAACAACAACAAAGTTAAGGCTACTTTTCTGTGGATAATGGCAACATTAGGCCCTGTGTTGTTGGCCACACTGAGACTGTATAAATGTTGTCTGGAGTTTTGGCGGGAACTGAAAGGAGACGTTGTGCTGTGCAGTTTTATTTTCTAAAAATGTGTATAATTACTCTAAAATGAACAATAGTTGCAGGATATTGATAGTTTTTGAGTAGAAATTATGTGTTTTTGTGAGATGTGAACTGTATAGTCAGATGTGATCTTTCGAGTTTTCACAAGAACTCCATTGAATGGCGTCGGTTGTAGCCTGCAATACAACTGCGCTACTATACGAAGACCTATTAATTAACATGTTTCCGACAGAAAGACTTTGATTCTATGGTCATGAATAAATTAATAATAAAAAAATGTTGTCTATGCCAATTACTCATTATTGCCATAGTGTTTTTATAATTATTTTTTATGATTACTAATCTCCAATCTATATTGTCTGTGCTTTGAAACTCAAAAAGTGGGTTGTGTAATCTAAATTGTAAATATGCTTATAAGACTCTGTCTGGGTAGACATATGACCAGGACAGCGAGCAGGTTGTACTGCGAAGGTACTACTCAGACCTCTGGACCGAATTCAACTATCAAAACACCTGCAGCCTGCACACCGCCAGTTAAGGAAGTTCCTGGGCTGAGCAGCGCAGTTGTACATCCTGCCTCGGAGCCTGTTGGACCAGGAGTAGACCCTAATAAATCTGGAGCTTACAAAGTTCCAGAATATTTCTGCTATGATAATATGAGTTTCTTTGAAGCTGAAATTGAAATGTCTAAGTTTAGATTACCCCAACCCTCAGCACTGAAGTAAAACTACTAAAACCGTGTTAATTGAAATAAATAATAATGCTAGAAATTACATAGTTGAATAATAAATTTTCTGTTGTAATATTTATCCTTTTATTTCCTTGTCTAGTTTGAAAATAATAAAGTCTTGAATTGCAGTTTTACACATATATTAATCAACCCATAGTAATATAATTTAAGAATGGCTTTGGAAATACAACAATTGTTATGAAATTTATTATTATAAATGTTAGTTATGGTAATTTCCATTTTTATTATTTAATTGCATAGATCTAATACATGATCTTCAATGGAAAGAAGATTACTTTTATATTAAAATTGAATATTGCTTGTGATACTTCTCAATTCTATGATAATCTTAGGGACTAATATTCTGTCTACTCTATTTTGTTTGTTAAACTGTTTTTCTAGCGTAAATAATACATATATTGCATTATTAGAATGTTGGACAACAAAAACCCTGCCCTAGCTTGTCATTTCTCTCCCTCATCCTAAGGATATCTGGAAGGGATCACTATCAGCGATAAGGCTGCCATTTTGTGTATTGGTATATTGATTTGTACAATAAAGTTATTCTATTTTATTTTGAAATAAATAAAACAAATATATTTTTTTAACATTTTATTTGTGATACCCATACACACTAAACCTACAGAACTAAATTAAAATAAAATGCAACAGCTTTTACAAATAATGAGGAAATATTTAAACTTTTTACATTTTTTGAAATGTGTATTATATGACACAAATGCACTAAATAGCCACCGAAGTAGTGCCACCAATCACAACTGCAATATCATCCATCAGAGTGGGTGCTGGCTCCTGGCCCTCAGCACTCACACTCTCAACCTCATGTTACTTCTTCTTAGTAAGCTTCTCAGATAGGTCATCAAAGGTTGGATCTTGTAAGTTAATCATTAAGCTGTTTCCAGGAAGGAAAACACGGTTTTGTGACTGAGCAATCATTCTGGAAATGCTTTGTGCTGCACGGATTTTACGGAGCTTTAAATAACCTGGATTCATTCCCATAGCCTTACCCAACATCTCAGCAGCTTCAGCCTCACCTTCAGCTTGTACAATTTTCTGTTGACGCTCTTGCTTAGCTCTTTCTACTACGAAAGCAGCACGCTGAGCCTCTTGCTGGGCCACTTGTTTAGCTTCTACAGCAGCAGTGTATTCCTTTCCAAAACTCAATTCAGTCAAAGAGACGTCATCGAGGATAATGTTGAAGTCTGCTGCACGCTCAACCAGTTCTCGCCTAATTAGTAATGACACTTGTTGACGCTGTGTTATTAATTGTGAAGCATTGAACTTGGCTACTACAGACTTAAGAACTTCATTGCAAATGGAAGGCAATACTTTTTCATCATAATCAGTGCCGAGTTGTCGGTACATTGTAGGGAGCATACTTGCATCAGGACGAGAAAGTACTCTTAAAGATATGTTTACCATTTGCAAGTCCTTAGAGCCGGTCGGTGACGAAATTTTTCGGGGTCGTGATCTAATATCATAAATAATAGGATACTGGAACCAAGGAATGCGAAAATGCATACCCTCCGTCATCACGTGCTGCTGAATTCCGCCTATCCTGTTGAACATAATAGCGCGGTGTCCTCCTTCGACGGTAAATAATGATTGCGAGACGCCGTAAGCCGCTGCACCGACGACGGCGGCCACTTTCAATCCAATTCCCAGACCTGGTGGTCCCCCTTTGGCAAATTTCCCCGCCATATCATTTAGCTTACTTTGTGCCATCTCGAGATGTATCAAACGAGATTAATAATCAATTCTATTGCTCAAACTTCTATATCAAATATTTAACCTCAAAACAGGTTAAAAGAAGGATGGAATTGTGCAATCACAGAGTACATTGAATAAATAGATAGATTAGGGATGAAACGAATGCATCGATATACCAGAACATTATAAAACTCGATATATCGCTAATAACTATCGATATTTAAATGCGTAATAACATTCATACATCGTTCGTCATGTTATAAGAACCATATAGCATTATAGTACCTTTTTTTATTTGAATTGTGATTGAGATTTTACCTTCTTCTTCTACCTCTAACACAGTTCAAATATAATTTCTAAACTATTTATCATTTACTGTTACAGTCAGGATGAATAAAATTGATAATGGATAATGATGACAAAAAAAATATTTTAATAATCGAAAATTAATTGACTTCAATTAATTGACTTCAGTTATCATTTCTTCTTAATACATAATTCGATTTTGCTACTTATCGGCAACACTGTCCTCCAGATCATATAGTCACATTAGTATTTTCACTCTTTGAAGTGATAACTTCTTATGGGAGGGTAAACCGTTTCGTTACGTAATGCGTTACGATGCCAGTCTGTCTAGCTTCCCTTTCTCTCACCTTAGATTACTTTAAGTTATCACTTCTGCCGGGCGTCACGAGATGCACACCGCCTTTTTTTTTGCCAGTTTTTTTTATATAATACTGCAATTAAAAAATTATTGATATATCGTTTATAAAATTTAATAATTCATGTATTTATATTTCATTATAAAAATATCGATATTAAAAAAAACATATTTTTTTATGAAATATATATATCCCTAGCATCATACAAGTCCATAGACAATGTGTTTATTTTTCAAATCGTTTCGTGTGAATGACAGCGCACATATTGACATTCGACGTCAGATGTCACGCTGTCAGAGTCAGAGAGCATCAGCGGGGAAAATATACTAATATGTTTTTATAATTTTCGCCTAAAAATATTTACGTAGTATATACCTATTAAAAATAGGCTGTATTTCTTTGTTCTTTGAGAGTTGCCTCGTTTTATGTATAGTATTTAAATAAAGGTTCTTGTCTATTTTCATCTATAAATAATCATGGATTCGTGTACTGGAGTTGAACAGGATTTAGACAAAGCGATATCAAAATTTAACAATATAAATGACCACACAAACAGAGTTCTTCAAGATGTGATTAATCAGGTCGAAGACCTCAGAAGGGAGATCTTGAAACGTGAGTTATTTTGTTTTCCCTCTTTTAGCTGATCAATGACATTTTAGAATATTGCACGTCAATGACGATGGATATTTCAATTGTGTGTATTTTTATGTATGTTACAACGTTTTCTTTTAAAAGCATACAACTAATGAACACGAAGAGGTTCCATCTTTCACTTTAATTCTAGTTAATTTATAATATAATTTCTCGTTATATTTTATATGGTCCAGAGTATATACTGTGCAAGAGCCTAAGCTTTTCAAATAATACAAATAAAGTTACCCTTAATAATGCTTTAAGTTGGTTAATATTAGTAAGTGGCAATATTGAACAAAAATTGTTTGTTATCTCCAGAAAAACTAGATATCTCACTTTTCTTTCAAAAATATATTTGTTTTGAGCAGACTGTGACACTTTACACAGTTGCACATTTTACCCTTTTTACCATTTTAATACTATGGCTTAAATAAAGAATATTTCTGTTTCTCACAGATGCGCCGAGCACTAGACTATCTGTGATTTTATTTTTTTGTTCCATTGTAATTGTATCTTTTTTATTAAATATACTACTATACAGTTGATTGTAAAAACAACTTTTTTTTTACAATATGTTGATCTAGATTTTGAATTACAGTAATACTCTGACTTGCTCTACTGTTTTTTATATGAATTTGGAGATATGCAGTTTTTCACTGAATAAATTGATAGCATAATTAAAGAAGTGGTCAATATTGCCAAACAATTTAATTTAGAGGTGAGGTGATAACTTTTAAGAATTGCTGGATTCACACAATCAGAGCTAACAATTGATGAGTCTATAGAAATGTGTGAACATAAGCAAGACATTGAACAAACTGATTTCATTAAACCCAGTCGAATCAGAAAATCAAATGACATTGCAAACAAGTAGGCTTCAGTTCAATTGAAAAGGGGTTACAAATTTTACAAATAATAGACTCTAATGAAGACCGCATTTCTACTACTGTACGGGGGATAAAGTTACTGACATGCTATGAGGAAATTTTAAAACTTAGCCCTCAGGCAACATTATTAGAATATATGAAGCCTTGGCATCAAAATAACTTTGGTTTATGTTGTTTAATTCATAACAATGTTAATTGTTTTATTATAGAAAATTTTATTTTTCTAAATTATTGTTTGTGAGTTTGAATCACGGTGGTGGTCACTCACTCGGTTGTCATTCACTCATCACTCACTTGGTTGTCATTCACTCATGACTCACTTGGTCCCACCTATTGCATAAGTCTGGGGTATAACTGTACTTATAACACAAGATTTTCATTTCTCACTCGGATCTTGCTCTGCTGTATTTAGAATTTTTCTAAACTAATTTACTATTACGAAGTGAGCATCAAGTAAGGTAATATTCAAAGATAAATAAAAAAATTATTTTATTATAGGTAGTAATTTAGGTTAGTTGAGAAACACTTTTAATAATTGCATATTATTTCAGTTTCTGTAAAACTATTTGTTATTAAGGCTTAGTATTTATTAGTAGTGTATTTATAACTTGTTTTTCAGAACCAATTAACACACCTCTGTCTCAAACCCAATCCACCGTAGTAAATGATTTGGCAGTTTCGGTCAAAGACACAGTAAGCCAGTTGTCAGCAGGTAAATATTATTATAAAATACTAATTACTGATGTGACAATATATAAATGTTATATCAAAGTTATTAAAGCAAAAACATTTCCAATACCTTTGGAGGTAATTGGAGTATCAACATATCACACATATGAAAGAATAAGGCCCTACTAACATCCACAATGCTTTACTTCTATATTGAAAAGTTCTACATTAAGTAACTTAATTATATGACTACTATTCACAAAAATTTACATATCACTTTCAGGGTGTTCCATAAGTAGCTCACAACACCCAAGATCCTCTGTTAGCCGTTCCACAAGGCGGCCGCGATCGTTGTGGTCGTGGCGAAAACGTCACTAATGACATCATCATTTTTGATGAAATGAAATGACATTTATTTGCATATGACATGGTACATAAAAATACAGGTCTTAAGTTATATATGAGTTTACATGTCATTACCCATAGGTGTGCAAATATTACATTGTCTTGAATTAAAATATTATTTACATTAACCACGGAAAATTAAATTACAGTATTGTTGTATGTCAAACATATTAATCATAACTACCCATGTCAAGAGGTGGATCGACTAGCCGTTCCACTTCGGTTTACGATTGTAACGCCAGCAAGCAAGTAGAATGAGAAAAAATGTGGTCTTGAACATGGTTGTTGTGAGTCCCTAATGGAATGTAGCATTTGTGTATAGTTGCTATAAAGCAGCATACTTCAGATAGACAATGTCATACATAAACCTATAATTACTGATGTCTGGACTAGACGTCTGTAAGAATTACTACTCCATATTAGAGACCATAGTTCAAGTATAGGCAAATGTAAGTGAAGTAGGGGTTGCAATAAAGATTCCTTTATACCCAAAGCCTTGAAGAAGAAACAAAGTAATTAATTTGGTTTTATATTTATTTTTCTATGGAGAAGCTTGAATAAAACCTGTTTCTCTCAGTGCCTTTTTTGTTTGCTTGTTTATTATGATTGTGAAGTGAAATGAAATATTTATTCTTACATAAATATAGTTTGCATACAATTGTTATTCTTAAAAATTAATTTGTTCAGTACATGTTACCAGTTTTAATGGTGGGCAAGGATGCAAGATCTTTACAGTTCCTATTTATAATTATTTATTTTAATTTTTTACATATCTGAAAGATAATAACAAAGAAAAAGTATTTTGAATCAAGTAAATATGGAAAAGTTTGAGGTTCAAACTTCTTGCACCGCTATCCTTGGAATTGCAGTAGTAAAAGGTTTAAAATATTAATGTTTTATTTTTATAGACCACCGATTGTTACATGCTACAGTATCAAGAGTCGGTAAATCAATAGACAGGCATTTTATTGGGGAATATGCATCAGTGGCCCCAAAGGCGGAGTCATTTTGCTCAGATACAAATAGACCTATCATGGAGCAGGCTGTAGCTCAACATTTGTATAGGCAGGTAATGGTAGAGATATAATTTCACTTATTGATATTAGTTTGATTCCATGTGTATATAAATTATCCATATATTATTTCTAATTTAAATGTAATACGTGAATAGATTGTATGTCACAGTAGTATAGTCTCAATAATTATGGTGTAGAACATTATTGCCCAACCTGAAGGCCGGTCAAGGTAAAAATAAGACTCAATTGCCCTAGCTAGAGGCCTGACCTTCTGTCAGGTCGAAATCGAGACGGTCAGGAAGTGGGAAACCGCTTGCTGCCTCGTCGAATGGTCACGAGACCTCGAACAGCCTGCGGCCGGCGGCTTTACGGTGGACGCAATCAGGCCACAGCTGGAGGAATGGGTCACCCGCACCAGCGGAACCCTGACCTTCAGGATGACACAGATACTAACCGGACACGGTTGTTTCGATCAGTATCTGTGTCACATTGTGGGCTGCTTGCCTTCTCCGGACTGCCGCCAGTGCGGCGCACCCGACACGGCGTTCCACACGCTGGTCGAGTGCGCTGCATGGACGCCGCAGCGTTTCGATCTCGAGGCGCACGTAGGAGCCGTCGGATCGCTCGGTGACTTGGTAACGGCCATGTTGCAGAGCGACGACCGCTGGGAAGCTGCGGTTACTTTTTGCGAGGCAGTAATGTCTCTCAAAGAGGCCGCAGAGAGGGACAGGGAGCGAAGTCTTTCGGCGCGTGCTACGGTCTCTTCTCGAGGTCGCCGGCCTTCAGCTGGCACCCGGAGAGGCAGGTACGCGCATTACTTCCCTCCCTGAGTTAGGTTCCGTTACGGGGGGCCCTTAGCTGCTAGGTAAGCAAGGGACTCATCTGCCCCCGTCTCGAAGTGAGGTGTGTTCTCCCAGGGCACACTCCAGGCACTTTATTGCGCTGGATCGACTGTTGCGTAACTATGTTCTATATCTCAGTCTTTCCATCACAAACAAAAGCGCAGGGTCGACAGGGAGGAGGGGGTTTTTAGTGGGTATTGAGGTTGCTCGCTCGTGTAACATCGCTCGGAGTCTTCCACACTCCTCTGTGTCATCGATCGCGGACGGAGCACAAACAAAGCATACTATTGCTAGTGTTGTCGCCCCCGATCGACGCGTGCCTTTTCCTAGCAGCGGCCCAGAGTGTGCGTAAATCGGTTAAGCATTTTCCCTCGCCTCAAAAAAAAATAATATATAAGATTCAATTAAATTAAAAGTATAAATAGACTTAATTAAAATACCATTATAATTTATACTGAAGGGGTCCCAAGACTTTTTATTCAACTTTTTGATTTTTTCGCAACATAATAATCGTTTAGAAACAGTGATGTAGAAGATACCGCTTTGAATTGAAAGGATTAAATTATGGAGTGGTTATCAATACTGCCACTTGCTGAATGTAAAAAAGTTAAGAGAAATGTGGTATATTTTAATTTTGTTTGTTGTTATGGGGAGAGATACCTTATAAATATAAATTAATATACTGACTGACTTCAAACTGTTTATATTAAGTTTGAAAAGAGATACAATATAATAAGACTAGCCGACATGACACATAGACAAAGAAAGGTGACAAAAACATAGGCGATATAAACTTACTAAATTTGTGATGTGGATACACTTTTGAAAAGCGTCGCGGGTATATTATCCAGTCTCCTGGAGCAAGAAAACTGAAGTTACTAAATTTCAGTTTTGTATGGATATTTATGGGCTGATATAGATTTTTTTATTAGGGCTTAGAAGATGTGGGCGACACGTTCGTAGCCGAAGCTAACATACAGGGTGTGGAACGTACCTGCACGTTTGCATTGTTGCAAAGGTGTGCAAGCTCACTCGCCGAGGGGGACCCCTCCGCTGCACTACAATGGGTCGAAAAACGCACACAGGATTTGCAACATTCACCATTGCCATTCACTCTACATAGGATGCAAGCTTTGAAGGTAAACTTATTTATTTATTAGCTAATAAATGTACAATATCCTATTGGAACACTATCCAAACTTTTTTTTTTAATATATAAATATCCACAATCAGTCGCAACCCGACTTTAAATGAATGGTTTGTGCTAATTTTTTTATTAATGAGTGTGTTCTCCATTGAGAACACTACTCTTTGTTTTATGGAGAAGTCCTCTCCTGTAACTTTTGGATATCATGCCTCTTCAGCCGAGATGGGTATGTACGCTGCATTAACTTGGCTGCCAATTTATTTACATGCAGAGCCAATCGACATTGGTAGCTCTTAGCAAGTTCACGAATTTCTTCTTTTGTTGTTTTTACTCCGAGATGTTCGTGAATCTCGCTGTTTCTTATATACCAGGGTACACCTAAGATAGTGGTAGTATGACATTTTGCAGTCTTTGGATCATAGAAATGTTAGAGTTGCTTGCACTACCCCAGATTTGAATCCCATATGTCCATATTGGCTTTAGTACCATATTATAACGGGTGTCCGCCGGGAAGGTATACTACTTTGTTTTGCCGCCATTTTGGTAAACATTAGTCTTGACAGTTCATATTTGGCAGTCGTGAAGTAGGCACGTGGCAAATTTATTATGGAAAAATATTCGATAAACCAACGTGTTTTAATCGTTAAAACATTTTATCAAAACTAATCATCAATTATTGTGACGATGAGAAAGTTGCGTGAAATTTTTGGGAGAAACAACGTGCCAACAAAACGCACTATTTATCGTGTAGTGAATGATTTCGAAGAAAGAGGGTCTGTAGGTGATAGACCCAAGCATGGACCACAACGTACTGCAAGATCGGCTGAAAACATTACTGCTGCTCAAGAAAGTGTTCAAAACAATCCATCAACCTCAATTCGACGCCGTGCTCAGGAGCTTGGTCTTCAAAGAACAACTTTGGCCACAATTTTGCACAAGGATGTGCATTTGTTTCCATTTAAGATTCAGTTGACATAAGAGCTTCTTCCACAAGACCATTTACGGCGTCGTACATATGCCAATAGGATGTTACAGCTCGCCCATGACAACCCCGATTTTCATGAAAAAATCATAATGAGTGACGAGGCACATTTTCATTTGAATGGATATGTGAATAAACAGAATAGTTGGTTCTGGGCAATGGAAAATCCTCAAATTATTCATCACTCACCTTTGCATCCATTAAAAGTGACAGTCTGGTGTACAATTTGGTCAGGAGGAATCATTGGACCTTACTTCTTTGAAAATGAAAACGGCGTAACGGTAACTGTGAATGGGGGGCGATATCGTGATATGATTGAAAACTTTTTAACGCCTCAACTGCATGCTTTAGGATTGATTAACATGTGGTGTCAACAAGACGGTGCCACATCGCATACAGCCAGGATTACAATGGAATTACTGCGAGACCTCTTTCCACAACAAGTTATTTCAAAATATGGTGATGTTGATTGGCCTCCACGGTCGCCTGATTTGACTGCTCCGGACTTCTTTTTGTGGGGATATCTGAAAAGCAAGGTTTATGCAAACAAATCAGAAACGCTTGAGCAACTCAAACAAAATATTCGTGATGAAATTAATGAAATACCGCGTGAAATGTGTGAGAATGTAATGAAAAATGTGCTCAAAAGGGCTCGCATTTGTGAGGCTAACAGAGGCGGGCGGACATTTACCTGATATTGTATTCCATACATAATTGCTGACATTAAATAAAACATTTATCAATATAAGATCCATTCTCTTTCATTTAATCAAAAATTATAAACAAACAAAGTAGTATACCTTCCTGGCGGACACCCTGTATATAAGCAGCTTGTTGTCTATAGACAACTTACTATTACGTCCAAGTAACCACAACATAGTCTTGTACTTTAGATTCATCTCGTCCCTCTTGGTTTGAGCATGATACTTCCAAGTTATTCTGCGGTCAAGATGCATTCCCAGATATTTAACTCTGTCACTATGTGGTAAAATATTCTCTCCAAGATGTACAGGAGGACAGTCTCCTTTCCTCAATGTGAATGTTATGTGTAGAGATTTCGATGGACTCGCCCTTATTTTCCATTTGTTAAGCCAACGCCATATTTCGTCTAGTCCTTTTTGTAGCTGTTCAGATGCAGAGTTAAGATCCTTGCTAGTGGCTAGTAGTGCAGTATCGTCAGCAAATGTAGCTGTCATTACTCCAGCAACCTCTGGTAGGTCTGCAGTGTATATAGTATAAACTATCCAAACTTGCGCTGATATACAGTCCACAGCTTAGATAAAGTTGAGTTAATAGATGTAAAGGAAAAACCATTTTGAATTTGGTTATAAATGACGTTAAGAAGAGATGTAGTAAGTACCTTAACACTATAGACAATCGACTCTAAAACACTGATGGAATAAAAAAGCAATATTTCAAAAACCTCTTTTTAATAACAGCCCGTAAAAGTTCTGCTGCTGGACTCAGGCCTCCCATTATAAGGGAATGGACAGGTTTGACGCATCAGTTAAGTCGAAGTTTTCCTTCACCGTTGTTAGCATGTGGTAATTCTAACAATATCCACATTGCACATGCAAAACTGCTTAAGACAATACAATCCCATTTTGAAGCCCGTCAGTGTGCAATTCAGCTTACTATGGAACGCCACAAAACAACCGCATTCAGAGGAAGCTTTCGCTATGCAGCTTCAAGGTGTTGGAATAATATTCCTCCACCGATGATTAGAAAGAAACATACGTTCAGGTTCACTTTTTAGGGTCAAACTTAAGAAAATTTTCAATGTACACCAAATTGCACAGGCTATAATCTAAGATAAGACACAAGTGCTATATGAATCTTAATTCACATTAGTTTTATTATATTTTATGTACTTATTCTCTTCTCATTTTGTTTTGCTGTGCACGTGATCGGTACAATGATTATATATATATATACTTATTATTTGTGGTTATGTGTATTTAACAATGTATTATTATTTTTTGAAATGTTGTCTTTAAATATTTATACGTTATTTTTTATGATTGTTGAATTGCATTGTACATTATGTATTATTATTATGCGTGTTGTATTGTCCTTCGTGACTTCACTTGCTGGTCCCAGGCGGAGGAACAGCGGTGGTCTTAATTGGTCAGCATATACTGAGACTGGGTCCAATTTTAGGACTTAGATATTCTGTTTCTGTTATTTTACTGTTTGATATAGGTCCCGCCACGTAAAAAGAGCGCTGAGCGGTAGTGGAGGGGATGTGTCTGCGCAGGTGTACAGTCATATCCTAAAGTATCACCCCGCCTCGCCCCCTTCATACCACCAATTTGATCGCTAAAACGCCCACTGCGCAGGTTCACAGCCAGCGTTCTTTTTACGTGGCGCGAACTATAATGCTCTATAACAAAGGTATAAATTGCGATATATGACTTGAATTTATTAATTTATAATTTGACCCATCGTCATAGTGACATTATTTTTTATTTTGACCTAAATAAATTTACTAATAGTAAATTTAGGCTAAACAAAGATACTATGTATCTGCCTTTTAAGTTACGAAGACGTATAGCTACTTTGTTAGCATTTAATATACAAAATCATGACAAATTTATGTATGATATAACTGATATATATGACATAAATTTTAATAATAACATTAATGTTTTTAATGTTAACTCTACTGCAAGTCCTAGCACTTTAAACTGCTAGATATGACCAACGCTAAACCTACTTCTAATTTAAATATAGTTCACCAAAATATACAGGGTTTAGCAGGTAAAGATTTAGAAATTGAACTCTTTTTAAAAGAACATAAGGTTCATGTCCTATGTATTACAGAACATTGGCTTAAAACTTTTCAAGTCATAAACTTCATAGAGAATTATACAGTGATAAGTGCATTTGTAAGGAAGTCCGCTATACATGGCGGATCACTTATCTTTGTAGCAAATGATGTAAAATGTAAAGAGCGTAGAGACATTATGTCCCTTTCTGTTGAACGGACTGTGGAGGTTTCTTGTATTGAGCTTGAGCGCTATGTAATTGTCTGCGTCTACCGACCCCCCACAGGAGATTATAATGTATTTGAAAGCACAATGGAGGACTTATTAAGAAAATTAAATAAAACTAATAAATTGCCTATAGTTTGTGGGGATTTTAATGTTAATTTGTTGGAAACGTCATCAACTCGTTCCAAGATCATTAATCTTTTCAAATCGTTCAATCTTATACATGTCTTTAATGAACCTACGCGTATAACTGCTAATTCAGCAACCTGTTTGGACAATATATTTTGTAGTTGCGAAATAATCGACAAATCAGTCTTAGATGTACTACGGTCGGATCACTGTGGCCAGTTTATATCAATACCTTTTGATAGTATTAAAATCAATTCCAAATTAACCTGTAGGCCAGTAAATAATTATCGCTTAAGAACCTTTAAAGATAATTTATCCAAAACAATTCCTACTTTGGATCTCAGCAGCGAAGATCCAAACAACTTGTATAGTAATTTCTTCGACATTATACAAGCTGAATTTGAAAACACATTTAAAACCAAAATAATCAACAAAAGTAATAAACTTAAGTTTAGTGATTGGGCTACGAAAGGTATATATAAAAGTCGAATGAAACTGTATGAATTATACAGTGAAAAACAATTTAATCAAAATCCAGACTTCCTTCAATATATTAAAAAGTACTCTAAGACCTTTAAAAGAGTGTGCATCGCTGCCAAATCTCTATATTATAGTAACAGAATTAAAAAATCATCAAATATCATTAAGACAACTTGGAGTATTATAAATGATGCTTCCGGCAAGAATTCACGTCGAGATGATGCAATTAAACTTGTAATCAACAATAACACCATTAGTAATAACTTTGAAATTGCACAAACATTTAATGAATACTTTAGGGATATACCAACTTTAATAACTAGCTCTTTGTCATCATCACCACTGGAAGCTGAGCTGCTGATGACACAGTGCGTTGATCGATGTAATATCACATTCAAATTTAATCATAGAGATACAGATGATATTGTAAAAACGTTTAAATCGTTAAATATTAAAAACACAGCTGACTTTTGGGGTATATCCTTAAAAGTATTAAGTGACTTAATATGCACTATTGCGCTACCACTAGTACAAATATTTAATCGATGTGTAGATAAAGGAGTATTTCCTGACCTAATGAAAGTTAGCAAAGTTATTCCTATATTTAAAAGTGGAAACAAAAACGACCCCTCTAACTTTAGGCCAATTTCTATTTTACCAACCTTAAGCAAGGTTTTCGAAAAAATAATTTTAAATCAACTGCTCTCACATTTTAATATTAATAAATTAATTCATACTAAACAGTTCGGGTTCACCAAAGGTCGTTCCACTACCGATGCAGGTGTTGAGCTTCTAAAACACATTTATGGTGCTTGGGAAGAGTCACAGAATGCCATTGGTGTATTCTGTGACCTGTCCAAGGCATTCGATTGCGTTGAACACGTGACCCTCCTGAAAAAGCTCAATTATTACGGTATTTATGGCGATTCTCTCAATCTTCTGTCGTCTTACTTAAACAATAGATCCCAAAGCGTTGAAATTAACAATATCAAATCTCGTGAGACTGGCATATCTATGGGTGTGCCCCAGGGCTCTATTCTAGGTCCCTTCTTGTTTTTGATATATATTAATGATTTGCCATATTTTATTAATGATATGTGTGAGGTAGTGTTGTTTGCTGATGACACGTCACTTATATTTAAAGTAGACAGAAATAAACAGAACTTTGACGACGTAAACAACGCCTTAACCCAAATATCTAAGTGGTTTACCGTAAATAACTTATCACTCAATCCGAATAAAACTAAATGTGTTAAGTTTGTTATGCCCAATGTAAAAGAATACGATGTTAATATTTCCCTTAACGACACTAGACTTAACCTAGTAGATTCAACTGTATTCTTAGGCATTAACCTAGATCAGAAACTCCAGTGGGGCGCTCATATATCTAGTCTCTCAGGAAAGCTTAGTTCTGCTGCATATGCGGTCAGAAGAGTTAGGCAGTTCACTGACGAAGAGACTGCTAGACTAGTTTATTTTAGTTATTTTCATAGTGTCATGTCCTATGGTATTTTACTTTGGGGCAACGCTGCTGACTTGGAGACTATATTTGTTTTACAAAAAAGAGCCGTAAGGTCAATTTACAACCTCGGCCCTCGGGTGTCTCTTAGGGAACGCTTTAAGGAAATCGGTATTATGACGGTCGCCTGCCAATATATTTTCAATAATATAATTTATATTCGTAATAATTTGAGTGCCTACAAGCGGTATAAGGATGTTCACGATTTCAACACCAGGCATTGTAATAAACTGATATTGCCATCTTTTAGATTACAAAAAGTATTGTCTTCTTTCTTGGGGGTTGGTATACGCTTCTTCAATAAGATTCCGAGTGAAATGTTAGATCTGCCCTTCACTAAATTCAAATTTAAAATAAAAAGTATCTTGCTTAAAAAGGGATACTACACTATTGAAGAATATTTAAATGACAAAACTTCATTTACATAACAGCTCGCTCCAACCTCTTATACTGTGTTTTGTACGAGTATAACGTTTTTATCTTGCCGTACTTGTAAGGAATATATGGAGATATGTTGCAAAAAAAATAATACGTTACGTCTTTATATTTATAACTATAATTATTTTCTATCCTTTTATTGCGCTTTTGTCTTATTGAATATGCACTGTTTGCTACAACTCCATTAATTCTTCAAAAGTTATTCTGTAACATAATTCTGTATAAAATCTTTTTAAAAAAAAAGTACTTAAATATAAAAAATAGAACAACAAATATAAAGAAATTTTTTTTTAGCTAGACGTGTTGCTGGGGAGTTTCTTGCCGCTTCTTCTCCTTAACAGCAATAACACGTTGCGAAGCGGTGTACATAGACTAGGAAGTAAAATTAAATTTTAACCTATATGTATGACCTTCAAAAAGTGTTCTCCAGTGGAACTTATTTTGAATTTGAATTTGATGCGTGTGTCGGTGTGCGCCAGTTGGCGCGCGAGCGCGGCGTGGGCGCGGCGATCGAGTACGCGCGCGCGCAGTTCCCGGCGCACGCGGCGCGCCACGAGCGGCAGCTGCAGGCGGCCGTGTGCGCGCTGGCGTGGTGCACGCCGGGCGTGGGCGCGGGCGCGTGCGCCGCGCCGCCGCACTACCGGCGCCTGTTGGACCCCAAGGCGCTCGGCGCGGAGGCCGCCGAGCTGTTCGTGCGCGAGGCGTGCGCGCTGCTGCGGCTGGCGCCGCTGTCGGCGCTGGCGGGCGCGGTGGCGGTGGGCGCGCGCGTGCTGCCCGCGCTGCACGACATCCGCGCCAAGATGACGCACCCGCACGTCGTCGCCGCCTGGGCCGACGACGAGCTGCCCTTCGAGGTACTGCGCAATCACCCTGCTGAAAATAACCCTTGATTTTATATATAGCAAAGTAACTGTAATATTTGTTACCTGCCCAAATGTTCAATAAAATGATGCTCAAAGAGCAATTTTTTAACAAAAACCTACAAACACTAATAAAATACTGTATATACGCAAGCCATAGCCCAAAACCGGTTCGTCACGAGTCGGGCAAACGACATGTACGGCAAGCGCACAACTGAATATATAGTTCCGCGCTTGTTAAATGACTTACCTGTTGAGTTTAGAGAAAGCATTACATAATCCACTCGGGCAGGTGGACCTGGGCGAGGAGGGCGGCGGCTACCACTCGGTGTTCGCGTGCCCCATCCTTCGGCAGCAGGCCTCCGAGCAGAACCCGCCGATGCGGCTCTTCTGCGGGCACGTCATCTCGCGCGACGCCCTCAACAAGCTCGTCATGGGCGCCAAGTGAGTGCCAGCCATTATAATGCGATCCGAATAAGAATAGGAATGTCAATAACCTCTATCTGTCAAATGTCATTTCAAAAGTATGTTTTTTCCAAAAATCAATTATAATAGTCTTACGTCAAATTTAAATAAAAAGGTTAAATTAGTAGTAAATTGTCTTAGTATAATATAATAATATAATATTTAATTATTTAAAGTCACAATTGACAGCTATGACGTCACAATATGGCGCAGAGTTGATCCTATTCTCATTTGAATCGCATAGAACCACGCATCACCCATCCAGCCATCGATGTCTTGTTTCTTATTACCTGATAACACCTGAACTTTTCGAACGAAGTTCTTCTGTGAGCAATTTCGAACTTTAATGCCAAGAAATATGATTTCAAATAATAACCATTCATGTAGAATTAAAGTGTTTTGGAAATTAGAAGTTCCTGTAACCGTCTTTATTCGGGCACTGTCACCGCGCACGTGCACATGTTTTTTATATATTTTTAAAATGTGTACAATGTAACATATATACCAACAGTTTAACCATGTTTTGGACAAATAGATTTGATTTGATTTATAATTTACTATATTATCTTTATTTCTTCAATAAATTAATATTCTTGTTTCAACTTAAGGAACTACGTTGCTGACGGGGTTTCTCATAAGAAATTTTCTTAAATACATTGTTATTTATAGTTTTTTTCTGTTATTTTTAAACGAAATTGAATGTTTGTTTCGAATTGATTGATTGAATTTTTATTAGAAAATACTGCACAGCAAGAGATCAGAGTGATGTACCAATTTAATTTTGATTTCCAGATTGAAATGCCCGTACTGCCCGACGGAGCAATTGCCGGCTGAAGCGAGACAGATATACTTCTCGTGAATCGTCTTCAAATTGAAATTTATTTATAATAATTATTGACATAAATATTAATAAATAAATACAGACAGGTAGCACAAAGGACTGCCGTTAAAATAACACTTTACTTTTGATATGCGATTAGAATGCAAGATTTATGGTGTAAAAGTTTATATAGAGTATTAGCATTAGCCAGCGAAACTTCGTTCGCGTTGCTGTGTTGACAAAGTGATTATTAGTGAAATGCAACGGTGGCAGAAAACTGCGAACGCAACGCCATCATTCTTAATATGTTTTTCGCCTATTCCAAGGAAATGACGTCATTTATTGGTATAAAAATATCGTGAGAAACAAGTGACACAAAGCTTATATATCACACGCGATATAAGCTGGCTCTGTGTAGTTTCATTTAAATCTGTTCAGTAGTTTTCAAGTGATGCATGCTAACACGGTGTTTTTCAATCTGTGGATCGTGACCGCCTAGGGGGTCTCAGAGCCTTGCTCGGGGGGTCGCCGGCAAAAGGGAATTTAAGTTTATAACTCATACATAGGTACTTTCTAAGCTCACAAACATTTTGTAAGTAAAAGGTCCTAATACTGAATATAGGTAACTAAATAGAGAAACACATAAACGTAGTCTTTTAGATTACTAACTTTTTGTCTGTCTGTTTCTCAAGGGGGGTTGCCATAATTTTTCAACCTGTAAAGGGGTCGCGTATTCAAAAATATTGAAAAGCACTGCTCCAACATTCTATAAATTGTATTTTCGGAATTAGGTGGTTCGAATTAGGTCCCTGATTTTTTGAAGTGATAACTTTTTATGGGAGGGTAAACCACTTCGTTACGTAACGCGTTACGGCGCCAGTTTGTCTGGCTTCCCTTTCTCTCACGCATACAGCAGCGGTAGGTAAGCTATCACTTCTGTCGGGCGTCACGAAACGCAAACGTTTTCTTCTTACATATAAATTCAATGTACAAACTCACCCCTATACTGATTTATTATGTTACAGATTATGTGTCAAAAGTTTATGTAAGTGTGCATGTGTGCATCTGCCTAACCCTATATGTCCTAATATGATATGTTTATTTGTATTATATGATTAGATATTACTGATACCTACTTTATATGGTTTGTAGGGCTGTTAATAAGTTTATTGATTCATATTTATTATCATGAAAGGACCATCTGTAAGATGAGAACATGAAGACGATAAAAGTTTTTAATACGTGATGATTTTACGCATGAATTTATTAAAATACTTGCGTTTGTATGGATGGAAAAAGAGGATATATTCTATGTATAAGGCGCTACGTTTTGTAATAATTATAGTTTTGGCTGGTTCCTACATCTTACTATACATCCATCTGCCACACCACCGGTTGAATTTTGACATTAGGATGTATGAAGCTTATATCAAATTTTAGTCGAGTAAGGTAAATGAACGCTTGTGGAGATATAGGAACCCGCCATTAGTCAGATTATTAAGTTTTCGCGATTGCTATATCTAATTAAAACTACGTTTTAACACTTTCTAGGGTGTCATTTTCGGATACTTTTCATTCGCCGTGAGTCTTTGTCTTCCGTGAAGGAATAAAAATTAGCCGAAACGTCGCAATAAAATCAAATGAAGAATATAATTAAGTTTGAGAAACATAGAGTTAGGATATTCAATGTTTCTAGGCAAGTGCTTGTACAGCTTTTAGGTCTGGTTCGATTAATGTGATAAACACGCTATCCCAGAATATCCTTGAAACGGTCAATAATAAGTGAGAATCACCCTATTGCATTCTTCCTGTCTAAGATCCCTCTATTCCATCCTTAAGCTTGGCAACCTGACCCTTCGAGAAGTGAGGCCGCCTGTAACCTAATAATTGTTAGTGGAGTGCGAATTTTACCATACATCTCCTTATCAGGGCGCTTTAAAACACAGGACGCTGCCTAAAAACTATCCAGGACACTACAAAAACTAGGACATGTCCTGGAAAAAACAGGACGGTTGGCAACTACTATAGAAGTACACAGTTGTTTGACATCTGTCAGACTTAAATTTCCTGAGGTAGGAATGCTGGTTTTATGATATGGAATTATACGGCTTAGCTATCGCTTGGTAGCTACATTTAAAAAGATTGAAGAAGAATAATAAATGCTAAAACATTTATATCACACGTGTTTAAAGCTTGAAAAACTTAAAAATAGTTTGTAATAAAGATCCATAGATGATGCGCGCATGTCCTGTATCTTTGCTGGTTGTATGTTGGGCGTAAACAATGTAATTCATGTTGTAAAATTTCATCCATATCTAAAATGTGCATCAAAATTATTTAAATATGGAAATATGTGTACTTTGAACGTATTGTTTTTTTTTTAAATAAAACGATCCAATACTGAAATGATTTTTTTATTTTGCACAAACTGGATATGTATCAAAGAGTACATTGAATAATATAAAGATATGCATGCATTTGCTTACAAAACTGCTTACGCAGAATGCAGTCGTCAAAAGTAATCTTTATTACTTAGAATAATTAGTTTCTATGTTATGACACTGTCATGAGAAATGTTCGATGATAAACAGCTTATATTAAACGGTTATAAAGAAATTTCTACGGTATCTTCCCGTGCGCAGGTTTACCTATAGCCTTGTGATGACGCGTCGACGGTCAGTAGGGTTGACAAAAAGGTACATAAATAGTTGTTGCCACAGAGTACTTTATATATACGGGTAGTTGTTGCAATAAGTTTATTATCGTATATACTTTACATAAGTATACTTATACAATAACAGTAAGTAGTTATCGGCAAACCTTCTGCGCGCGTCTTATACTGATTTTAACAACCACCAATTTCGACTAAAACATTGAATAAGAATAACATATGTATTATTTGGTTATCACAATTAGGAGTTATATATTCAAATCAAGTTTTTTTTGTTTGTGGAAGACGAGATTTTCCCCGCGTGTGAAACGTAGTTTTTCACATAACAATTTAATTTTTCTTAACACAGGTGGTAGCATATTGGCGAATGACAAATCACGAAGTGGTTTCGAATCTTGCTCCGCTTAGTAAGTTTTCTGACATAAAATAGGTAATTTTTTGAAATAGCTCGGACTATGAATGAAAACTTGCAGATCGAGATAACCGATGTGTGCAACCCATCATACCAGTCTGGTCCCTGGACATACGTGGATTAGATATTGTTTGGTCTATATCACACGCAATTCTGTTTAAAACTGAGATGGCACTGAAATGACGTGAACAAACTGATAAATACATTATATTACATAATTATATGGCTTAGGTAATGTTAAATAAAACACACGAGTATCCTCGGTACATAATTTATTAATGGATATGTACAAAGACAAAATATTTTAGGACAAATAAAAATTTGGCAATAACTCTCAACGATTAGCAATAATATGAATAAAAAGAGTGGTATTCTTCAAAAGCCGGCAAAATATCAACAATAACAATATTTTTATACTTAAAACATAGTTCGGTTTGGTATAACCTTCAGTTAATTACGAAACTTACATAACCGACGCCATTGCTATTTTGTTGAACAATAAAATCATTAGGTATAATCGCAGTACAAGAATAGTAGGGAACAATCGCCTAGTAAAAAAATGTACATCTAAAAATGCCATTAAACCTTACCTCTAGAGGGCGCCATAATTTTGTTTTTTCTTGCTTTTTAATAATGTTTTTTTATTGTACACAAAATAGTTCATATAAAACTATAAAATAGTGATAATGAACAAAATTGAGCTCAACCCTAGAAAGTGTTTTCTTTCAGCAAACTTGTTCGTTCTGGCGAGTGGGGAATAAATAAGAAGCAGGGTTGTGTATACAAAAGTTAGGTTGTATAAGTCACGGATCACCCCCATTTCTATATTATCTACAGTATAAGTATATAGATACTTGTACCTAAATGTACTTTTACATATTTGGGTAATAAAATACATCCTTTTAATATATATTATGCATATATACAAGAGAGCAATACATGACTCTTCTTACCAATATTTATTATTATTAAAGCATACTTTTGGATAATTCAGTAGAAAATTCAGAGTTTCTTTCTAATGTAATGTTTGGACTGATTTCACTTAAAAATGTTGGTTGAAAGTCTAGTGGCATTTTTTAAAACTTCCATTTTTTACTGGGTAGTTGTCATTCCTAGTATTTGTCTTTCATTCTTATAACTAAAACTAGTTTTAATTAATGTGTGTTTATATGTGTGTTTTAGACTGATTATCATTAGTTGTATATAAATTATAACTAAAAAAAGTTCGCAATTTAAACAATAAAGTGTTTAAGACTCTTAAGTCTTAAACACTTTTTAAAACTTAAAAAAGAAATATTACAAAAAAGTATAATTTTGGTCTTCTGTATTCTGGCAACATTTTCATGACAGTTAATAGCAATGTAAAGAATTATTTATAAACGTTATTATATACTTTTGAATAATAAAAAAATGTATTGTTATAAATAAACTTTATTTCATAATTTTACTTAAACTTTCTGTGCGTGTTTTTAAATTTCTTTCGACTATGGAACATAAGTCAATGAATATTATGATCGTTGAAATTTATTTTATTCCTAATACACTTAAGATCTACAAATAAATATAAATAATTTTAATTTAAATTAAACATTAGTAATAATTATATAGCAATGACGTCACAATACCGTTCACCAAACGCAAATCCAAACAAAAAACTATCCACAGAGAACAATAAATTTTCGTTCAAAATTACCGTTCCACAAACCAAACGAATAATAATTATTATGAAATAATAATAACAGCCTTATCAACCTAAAATAAATTAATCGATTACAAATATTTTAAATTCCCTGAGGACAGAGCGGGAGCCGCAACAATTTTAATATCATATCGATATAACTCTTTTCAAAAGGCATTTTATATTCGTAAACAACTATTCAATTAAGCGATCTTTGTTAATAATGGAAGCAAAGTCCAATTATATAGTTTGAACGTTGTTTATGATTACAAAATCATTGTTTAACCACCAGTATGTCGTCGGCAATTGGCGAGAAAGCTTTAGCAAAATTTATTTACTGCAGAAAACAGCTGTTTTCACAATACTTATCGAGGGCGGCATAACAAATCTACTACAACTACTACAAGGTTCTATGTTAATTTTAATGAATTCGTTCGTTATTCCTTTTCGTTGATAAAAACAACATAGGACGTAATATTTGATATTTTGCAGAAGTGCTGCCATCTAGTCGTTTATTTTTGCAATAAATAGTAGCTAATAACACATAGAACCTTGTAGTATTCATAACTAAATAAGTGTTAAAATTTTAACATAGAACCTTGTAATAGTGAGCCAGCGAAATGGGCGTACAGACAAAAGTGCAGTTTTACACAAGGGACAAAATTGTGAATGAAACAAAACTAGTTGATTGTATAAGGCTGAAACTTGGATTACCCTTCTATTTAGTAGGTACACTTGCATACCGGCAAGACTTTCTAAATTGTAAACAACAAAAAAAAATGTCATTTTTGCGTATAAGCCAATTTGTTATGAAGCCCTCGATATGTATTGTACTATTGATACTATTTCCTATATCTTGTTATTCAATCACGTGCCTCACCATTGGTAGAAAGGCAATACTTTTATGCTGCTGATGTCAAATTTCAACCAACCATAAGACAACGATTAGTAAGATATAAGAACCAGCCAGACATATTACTATTACATACAAAAATCGATTGAGCTTAATAATATTTTATGTAAATAGAGTGATATTTGATTTTAGGTATAGTTATTAAAAATCTGTTTATTTATCATTAAGTGCTGCACATAAATGTTCATGAATAATAATCAGATTATTGAATTTTTAGCACAAAAGCTCCTGTTGTATGTTACATGTATTTAATATTAATCACAGCGACATACCAGTGGTTAGAAATAGCACTTTACAATTAAATCGCGTCTTTATCACACATAATTATATACGTAGCATCTACCAGCAAAGTACTACATTTAGGTACTAATTATTGCTGTAAATTTTCATCTACTTTTCTCATAACACCGAAAGAAAGGCTAGTATTTACAGTCGAGTGGAAAAGTGCATACAAAAATATTACAATGAAAAAAAATCATCTTATTTGCTTTTATTTTTCATTAAAATGTTATTTTCGATGGTATAAAATTCAAGCTTAAAACATTTTTTCAGCTCTTCTCTTCTTTTCATATTATACCAATTTTTTAGTCTCCTCATCTCACACTCCTCTATTCTGGCATACGTACTTCCTATGTTACATCTCAAATGATCATGTTATTTTGACAAAAACAATCTGTATACATAATAAAACTACGTTTTAACGGTTTTAAGCGCGGTAATTTATTTGATTTTGGTTAATCCGACGTTTCGGCCCCTTTTCAGTGGCCGTGGTCACGGACGACAAAAATGACATTTGTCCAACGAGTATTGTTAAAGTTTTATTTAGTCTACCGCCAACTTGTTCATTTTAATTATTTAGTTTTAATTTTGTTTATGGTTATTATTTACAAATAAAACTTTAACAATACTCGTTGGACAAATTTCATCTTTGTCGTACGTGACCACGGCCACTGAAAAGGGGCCGAAACGTCGGATTAACCAAAATCAAATAAATTACCGCGCTTAAAACCGTTAAAACGTAGTTTTATTATGTACACAAGTAGCGAAAACTTAAGAAAATATTACCATCTGTATATTTTTGCATTATGCATATAATATGAAAGAGGAGCCGATAAGATCGTTAAGATTTTGACAATACAGGAAAAGCTGGACAATATAGCTTAGGAAACAATATGTCTGGGGAGCCACACAATTTGGCACAGTCTATACAGACACACCTTTTACCTTTAACGAACTAACATTCACTGATATTAACACTGTTATGACGAATATGAGACAAGTTAACATAAATATTATATACAGCGAGACGAGCGTTTAACACCATCAAAGCTGTACATTTATTTTTTCTCCACGCACTTTTCCACTCGAATGTACATAATCTAATAGAAAACAATACAAGTTAGATGGAAGACGCCCCTAAATACAGCAAAAACGTATGTATTTATTTATTTAAATTAAATTATAACTACTATATCACTTAACACCTAATCTATGTGTTACATATTAATTCTTTATAATAAATACATTAATAATAAATGGTATTTTGAATTTATATGATAAAATGGTAATTATGGTTTTTTTTTCAATATTTGGCACACGTCAACTATTCTCATTCTGCCAAACCGATGATGAGAATTGAAATCTATATACAATATCATATTGGTGTTTAACATTTTATAATTTAGATCATGTTTGGCAATTTGATTCGCCTCAATATAATTTCTGACACGATACACGATGTCCTATGGGGTTATTAAAAATTAATGTATCTTAATGAAATTGCAAATTTCTTTGAAGGAAACTGAGCATGAATGTAATAAATGCTTTTTTTCAACACACTTGCTCATAAAGTGGCTCTATGGTCACCGCAATTAGGCATAGAATGACACCCATAATCAAACTGTGACTAAAAGAAATTATAACTCACTAGTGAGTTTTAGTTTTTTTTTTATTTTTATTGGTTGAGTTGCTTTGTTCTTAAAAAAGTTTTTATTCAAAAAAAAGATCGTGTTCTATAGAACAAATAAATTAATGTTCCTATTGCTTGCTCATTTCACGCAACTTCTTATTTAAATAGATAATTTTAACTCGTACGTGTTTAATAAATAAAACTTTCACTCATATATAACTTTTTTTTCTCTGTAACAAAAGAGAACTTTAAATTCCCCATTTTGTACGTGGCAGAATAGGCGCAAACCCTATGCGCGGAAAATAAAATAAAAAACCTCATCCCTTTAGTCTGTGGCCGATCGCAATGCGCGCGCATAAGAAAACTGTTATCTACTAAATAAAATGAGTTTTTGTTGTTATTTTATTCACAAGTGTGTTGAAAAACGTCGTATGATACACGTGTGTATTGATGATTACCGTCCTCGGCTCTCTTAAGACCCTCGCCTACGGCTCGAGTCTCAATGGCGCCTCGGCGGTAATCACCAATGTTACACACTAGTACCATAATGTACTAGTACCATAATGTATTATATTTCTTTCGTTTTTTGACATTCTATTATTTTAAACAAATTAGTTAAATTTGTCCTTCAATTTTTAATTTTATTTGTTCTAAACATTTTTTTACATTATAAAACGTCAAAAATGAAGAATAATTTATTAACGTCGTACGTAAATCATGTAGAATACAGGAGATTTTAGAATTAGTTTTGGTACTATACTGTTTCCAAGTGTTATTTTACTTGTGACATTTCCACGTCTATCTAGTTAAGTAATATTCTTTGACAGTAAAGCCCACATGAAACAAATGAGATAATTGTCATACTTTATTGTTGTGGTTGACGTAATAATGATGTTCTGTGAGTCGTGTAACGCACAGAGTATAAAATCATCGATACGTAAATAAATCGAAAGTAATTGATTTAAAAATAAAAATGTTCTACTTCATTACATTTTTCACTTTACTACAAAAATGGCTTATCTAATACATGTAAAATATGTTCATTGAAATGTGGGTATATTTATTACACAATATAGTATTTTTAGCATAAATACATAGATAAGTTAAATTTATCAAAACTTATTTATAAATGAAGCCAATTTTTATAATAAATCGAATCGGTAACGCATAAGTACATTACTAATTGATCCGTCATCGAGCTGTCAAAAGTAAAATAAATAAATGCTTGGAAAGGGTATAGTTGATTGTCACGTCTAGTCATTGTTTTATGCTAGAAATGTAAAATTATGTTGTTTGAATCTTTGTTTTCCTTTCCTTCAATATTGTGTTATTAAGAATTTGAGGATTGTTATTAAAATTTGTATTTATGTACTTTAAATATTACATTGTTTATTTAAACATATAAATACCTTTCGAACATTTATTCGAGATCACTATTTCCTGTGGCATACTAAGACTTACGTAATTAGACTGCTCAGCTTCCTTTTAACATGAACAGTGAAGCCGCATTTGACCAAAAATAAATAGAACAAAGAAAAATATTAATTCCACTAATAAATAATATTGCTTCATCACAAATCAGTCATTGAATCAGTCTAATTAAGCCTATGTTTTTCCTACATTATCCTTTACGAGACACCCAAAAATTAGACTAATAAGTAAAAAGTTGAATTCTATAGTACGCATTGAAATTATTGGCCTCTAAATTAGTTTCAGTTTATTGGTAACTTAGAACGGTCATAATGGCGCTTACACACGATCAGAGAACACTCTGAGTGCATTCATATTTTATATAAAAAAAACGCTATCCAAGTATACTCGATACTTGGGACAGAGGTTTTCACTCATCGGAGCCGATCCCAGGTTTACACGTATCAATCTGTTCATTTAAAAGTTTATTTTCAAGATCTGACATGAAACCAGTTGCTGACAATTTTTTTATTATGGCATTCGAGATGACACGTAAAATACGGTTCCAAATTACTCGGATCAGACGCCGTTGTCCGAGTATACTCGGATTGCCAGTTGCCACAAATTACTCGGATCAGACGCCGTTGTCCGAGTATACTCGGATTGCCAGTTGCCACAAATTACTCGGATCAGACGCCGTTGTCCGAGTATACTCGGATTGCCAGTTGCCACAAATTGCTCGGATCAGACGCCGTTGTCCGAGTATACTCGGATCGCCAGTTGCCACAAATTACTCGGATCAGACACCGTTGTCAGAGTATACTCGGATTGCCAGTTGCCACAAATTACTCGGATCAGACGCCGTTGTCCGAGTATACTCAGATTGCCAGTTGCCACTTCAGACCGAGTGTACTCTGAATCAAGGCAGCATTATGCTTAGTGCGGTCTATACGAAGCCTGAGCTATTCAAAACCTTTAAAACCTGCTCTATATAGCCTTCTCAATTTTAATTAACAGTCGTTTTATTATACATATTTAATTTATTTGATTTTATATATATATACTTTTATATAAAAAATAACGATTAAAAGCCAATCAATGTTATTATTATTTTTATTAGTTCCTATTTTTATATATAGGCATTGTAAGTTTTTTTTTAGAACGACTGCATTTATTTGGTAGATAACCTCCTTTTTTACATAGCAAAATTCATGTGTAGTGTGTTATAAAGGTTACAACACATATGAAATTAAAAGCAATAACGTGTAGTAGACAGATTTTCAGAATATCGTAAAAGACATTTATAGCTCACAAGATAATGTTTTTTTTAATGTTAGAAGATTTGCAGTATATGGTAAAGAATATTTAATTGTGTTAGAACAATTTGATTGAAAGCTACTGAAGAATAATATATTTTTAGGCCAAAAATCATACAATTACTGTTAAATTTAAATGACATAGTTTTTAGTCGATTTTTTGATTGCAGTTGCATATATATATATATATATATATATATATATATAGAAATATCGAGTAAACACCGAAGAGGTAGTAGTAGGCACTTATAACTTTAATATAGCACGTGATTATCTAGAAGTATTTGTGGTTATATGGTTACTCAGATACAATAAAGAGCAAACCTGCCTTGAACTGTAAATATACCCCCCCCCCCCCCTTCCCTACTAATTTTATCATTTTGCGTGTTTTATATCAAAATATTTTGGGATAAATTTTAATGATTATACACTTTGAACTTTGCTTTGATTATATTTATAATTACATATTATTATGTGTTATTTATTCAAATGTTTGTATTTACTTATTCTTATTTTAAACCTTAATTCAAAGTTCATACCATTATTTACTGTGAGAAAGTGATCGAGACCGTTAAAGAATAATAAAGTACACTACAATGATAGATCACATTGATAGAATAGCCAGATTTAATATGGTTATTTTTCAAAAATTACGCTTAAAATCTCACTAAATATGTTGCGATTTTATGGCAAACTAGTTTTGCTTACGCCACATATTGTCACACAAGTATTTAAGAACACAAGTTAACTCTTAACAGGGCACGAGCCGAGCGAGCGAAAAGAGCGTGCCACCACGGTAATAATAGATGATAGTTTAAATTATATGAATGAATGAATAATTCCAAAATGCAAAAAATATCTTATAAAATATTAAGCCTAGGCAAAACTAATATGCTAGTAAATTGAATTTAACAAATTCAACAGTCTATTAGAAGACATTTCGAGATGAAGGTTTTTAATCAAAGTCTCTGAAATTAATTAAGTTTTTACAACACTTATTAGATGTGTGGTGTCCTATTTTATTAGATAGGTAGAACTAGCAGAATATTTTAGGCTTGTGTGAAGGAGATATTATATACGAAGACTTCAACGATAGCTGTTATTTAAAAAAAAACTTGTCTTAGCAATTTAAGCGATGATTTGCATGAAGTAGAACACTTTACAATGAACACAAAATACGGTTCACTTACGTCTAAGTTAAACGCTAATATAATAAATATGTAGGTTATATATACAGAGTATCACTTTAGATATTAGCGAAGTATGAAATAGATAGAATTTGATCGCCCTATACACAGTTTTTGTATAATATTAGCATCAGATCACAAGTATATAAAATTACAGTATTTATACTATATATTGCTCAATCGAATACTATAATAATTTAAACGAATTCAAAACAACTGCTTTTAAATGTGTTCGAATTCAAAAAGCTACTTATATTTAAAAAATAATTACTATAACTTAAGCTTACCTCCCACTTTTCCGTACATAAAGACCACTAAATATAGCATTATTAATTTTAAATAAATAAAAGTTCACTACTCTGGCAACACCCGGCATGAGTAATAAATAATAAACGGAAAAGTGGCAACACTAATTTTATTTAAATAGTATATATAATATGTTTTTCCTTATCTAATATATTATGAATCATTAGCTATTATCAAACGAGGGAAAACCTAAATGCAATGGAGTACTATTAAACTATTTTCCATTGTTTTAAAATTATTAATCCATACTAAGTAGTATCACATCTATCACTATAAGTATCTACTATTATGTAAGAAGTTTATTCTAAATGTTAAGATGCGTTTTAATAATATCAAAGAGTAGCGTTCAAATATTATTAAAACTAATCTTCTACACATCACCCCTTTGCTTCAATAATGTGTTACATTGAAAATTTAAATATTACAAAAGTTAAATCCTTCAAAAAATAATTGTCTCGAAATGAATAAAACAAATAATCTGTAAGTCTACTACGTATTATAAATGATACAACTTTTTTAGAAAAATAAAATCGGAAAGAGATATTATTTGTCCAAAAAATATATATATCGGAGTTATCACGTTATTAAAGCAAAGAGGCGACATAAATGGTAGGCAACCAGGGTTTGCTAGTAACGAGCCCATTTCCTACCTGTAATCGATAAATCTTATCGATATTCCGACAACGATAAATGTGATGATTCATTAACATGAATTTGAAAAACGAATGGAAAAATAGCCATGGAGTATACTCGGACTGTTTTATGAAAAAATCTATTGATGATTCTAGGCTCTCGTCATAAAGTGGAAAATCTATAAGTAAGATGTACCGCTTATTAAAATTATGCGTAAAACCGCCATGCTCTAGTTCCGACAGCTAGTGAGCTTTACCTAAGCATGGATAAATATATTTTATTTAAATGTATAATTTATTATTAATATTTAAAGACAAGTGTACAACGAAAAGGTTTTAATCGGATTGTCTTTATTCGACTAGAGAATGGTAATATAATTATTGCGACAATAGACTAATACAATTATATATTTTCTTAACGAAATTTTGAATTTAACGTATTTTTATCTGTTCTTTGAACCAATATGCCAACAATCGATCACGGGATTCCATTCAGGGCTATGCCCTTTGGAAATTAATATTACTCTTGGAGAAATATATATTTAAATAATAGCACACATATTCTATGAAATAAATATCCAGACAATACGTTCGAAGAACTAAAACATACAACCACTATCCACGAGAAATGCAATTTTATAATATCTAAAAACATTCGAATACAAATTAGCATGTCGTCTCGTGGTTAATCGATATAGTTTTTCGAACATTACATCACTATGTCAACTTCGCAATTATGTTGTATAACTTTAGTCCACTTGTAACTGGTAATTCATTTTCAATTCTTTACCAACGTATAATTAATTTTGAAGTCTTTGTCGCAAATAAAATCGGTTTATGATAATTTTAAGTGAATTTGAATGATTATTCAATGCCTGACACATTCGATAAGTACAAACACTTAGATATTATTCTGTGATAAATTGTTAAATTACTGCTGGTCGTGTCATCGAATCATTGTCATTGCGAGGCTGGCCGCATACCAGAACTCGCACCAACCACACCTTCGCAATATTTACTATCATCACAAAATAAATACAGAAGCGCAACTCTCCTATAAGGTGCATCAATACGGTACTTGAGAGTCAAATCAACTCCTACATTTTGTACTTAAATACCGTATTTAAATATCAGAAATTTTAAAACTAAGATGATAGATAGTGCTACCCATTTTTTTAAATGATAATACCAATAAATTATGAAACAATGCGCATATAAAAGAATGGGCGTCAAAATAACTCACAATCCATACTAATTTTAAAATTTATCACATATCAGTGGAGCTTCTTTTATTAAAAAAAATATTATTATGAAAATAATTTTCATTATCGTTAAAACAATCATGAATACGCTTACTGACTCATTAGAAATATGACGTTATGAAAAAGTACACACGAAAAAATCTAAGAGGCAGACAGACGGTCCATGTCTCGTTAGACTGACGCCACGACGCAGTATTTTCATACAAAATCTGTAATGGCGAATTCACAAAGGAAGATTTGCGTTTTCCGTTGTTTTGCCAATTTTGGCGATGTTCGTTGACTGCGAAAATGGTTTTAAATGGCCGTGGCCATGTTACACGATTCGTGAAAAATGACGAACAGGTCTTAAACGACGTCTTCATTTTTATTCGTCTAAAAAAGCGACTCGCTATTTGTTTCGTGACGGTAGTAGGTTCAAGACTGACTTCTGAATCACGAATCAATCTTGAACATCAACGACGAACGATCAACGTTTCCGTAGGCAATGTGAACGTGCATCCGTCAAGACGTATCGTTATTTTTGACGAATCGTCAATGACGATTCCCGTGTGAATCGTGTATGAGGTTGTGACGTTACGTAAGTTTATAAAAAGTATCTGAGTTGATTTGACTGTCTAGTATTATCCCCGCAAATTGGTAATGCGCTGGAACTTTGTCAGTTTAACATACATCCACGTGACGTCATCCGCAACTCGATATATACGCGTACTTGCCTGCCAGTGATGCTAACGGTACCGTAAAATGGGGGCAATAGGGTCTAGGGGGTGAATTGGGACAAACCTCAAGTTTTATTTGTGACCTTATTTATGTTACGGAGTACACTTTGTGGTAGGATTTAAATTTGAAGCTTGCAATATTTTTCTATAAACTGGCAGTACTCAGTCATCCTGTCATAAGTATTAAAAAAAAGTTATTTTAAAACATTGGGTCATTTATGATAATATATTAGGATACTGACACTAAAAAATGGTAAGTATATGTCAAGTACCTACGTACCTAACCTAAAAAGACACTACCTACCAGGTAGGTATTGTAGGTACCTGCCTATAGTATGAAAGTGTCAACCCTAGTGAAAAACTATATTAACCCCTTAAGTGTTGAAATTAAAAATAGTCTTCTTCATATATGTTTTTATTGAAGAGTTATTTTTTGTAAAGGCAGGTAACAAAGGTTGCTTAGATACCATGAAAAATATTTAAATATAAAAGAAATAATATTACAAACCAGTATTACAACATTAAGCGACCCGATTCACCCCAACGCCTGGGTGAATAGGGACAAGTGAGTTTTTGTAACTTTTTATGATTATTCTTTAATAAACTATATCTTAATGCATTAGAAATGAAAATTTAAACTACCGGAAACCATTATCATCTATGTTCTATTACTATAACTACAAAAAAAAACGATAAAAATCAATGTCGAACTTAAAGTGTCCCGATTAAAATGGGGGGGATTTTACGGTACTGAGTGTTCGGCTACGGTTACGTCACCAAAATGGCGGCCAGGCGCAATGGCAATTTGCGGGGACAATGCACCCTATCGCGCTGGAGCATCAGCGAGGCGCGTGCTCACCAGGCGCGGGGGTCGGGCGGGGTGCGGGCGCGGCGGGTGCGGCGCTAGCTGGGCGCGTGCGCGGCGCGGGCGAGGGGCGCGGGTGGCGCCGGCAGCCCGGCGAGGTGGAGCAGCGCCTCGGCCGTGCGCCGCTCCTCGCACCCGCCGCTGTACGAGTGCTCGTCGCGGGCGCACCGCGATATCACCAGCGACGCCGCCGGCGGCAGCTGCCGATCGCAACGGAGCACGTCAACTATTTTTAATCACTGACCAAATGCGACTTACTTATAGCGTTAAAAAATTAATTACTGGTTACAGTAGTGTATATACACGAGTTATATGTCCCAATGTCGCATCAAACCCTTCACTATCATTATCCCAGGTGTAGAAGGAACACAAAATAATCTATAATATTATAAATCTATACAAATGGTTCGAGTTCGTAAATACATTTAAAAATGTGACAAGTCAGGAAGGCTCTCACAGAGCAGTGGATTCTAAAAACAATATTTAGAATTCTGTTTGTCTACTGTTAGGGCGTCATGTGAAAACTACTAAACAGATTTGAATGAAAGTCGATACAGAGACAGAGCTTTTTCTACTACTACTAGACAGAACTACTTCGTCATCATGACAATGATGCGAACGAAGTTTCGCTGGCACAAGTTAGTGTTACAATAAAAAGAGCAGACATAATAAAACTACGTTTTAACGGTTTTAAGCGCGGTAATTTATTCGATTTTGGTTTATCCGACGTTTTGGCCGCTTTTCAGTGGCCGTGGTCACGGACGACCGTCCGTCGGATAAACCAAAATCAAATAAATTACCGCGCTTAAAACCGTTAAAACGTAGTTTTATTACGTATACAAGTCGCGAAAATTTAAGAAAATATTAAAAAGAGCAGACTTTAAAATTATTAAGTTTTAAAATATCACGATAAAAACAATTTTCACCATCTCGATACGTCTACTGAGCGATAGTGATTTTTAGAGTTTTCTTCGTATGATTATAATTGTAAAAATGAATGAACGAACGCATAATTGAGGAGGTTTACGTCCAGCAGTGGACTACGAATGGCTGAACATTATGATTGGATGTACACGAACCTGTTCGAGCACCCTCGGGCCGTACTTCATGGCGAGCACCGTGGCGGCGGCGAGGTACTCGTCGGCGCCGGGCTGGGGTGCGATGCCTCCCCCGCCCGCGCCCCCTCCCCCGCCCCCGCCGGCCAGCCGTCGCGCCAGGAACGGGAACAGCTGCGGGTCGGGCGCGTTCTTCAGCGGCGGCGGCGGGGAGGGGGGCGACGGCGGCGACGGTGGCGCCGCCGGCACCGGCTGCCGACCGAACGCCTGCAATAGAACATTTCACTATATACCGTAAAATGGGGGGAATAGGGTCTAGGGGGTGAATTGGGAAAAACCTCAAGTTTTATTTGCGACCTTATATACACATATGTTACGTGTTACACTTTGTGGTAGGATTTAAATTTGAAGCTTGCAATATTTTTTCTATAATCCGGCAACATTCAGTCATCCTGTCATAAGTATTTTAAAAAAAACGTACTTCAAAACATTGGGTCAAAGTTGTGTGGAATTTGTATTGTAGATACCTGTCTATAGTATGAAAGTGTCAGCCCTAGCGAAAAACTCTATTAACCCCTTAAGCGACCCGATTCACCCCAACGCCTGGGTGAATAGGGACAAGTGAGTTTTTATAACTTTTTATGATTATTCTTTAATAAACTATATCTTAATGCATTAGAAATGAAAATTTAAACTACCGGAACCATTATGATCTCCGTTTTATTACTATAACTACAAAAAAAAAAACGATAAAAATCAATGTCGAACTTAAAAAGTGTCCCGATAAAATGCGTCAATAAAATACTTGACTTAATCGAGGCTTGGAACCAGTATCAAATTAACTAGTTTCGATTGGTTATAACCGGTTTTATTCTCGTAGTAGTTGAGCTTGAACGCTAAAGTAGGCGGCAGCGTCAGTAATGCCAGCCTTGTACGGTGAACCGTACAATTTCGTACGGAGTATAAACCGTAATTAACCGGTATATTTCGCGAGAATTACTCACTCATTATATCTGTCTCAACATGCGTTTGTGTGCGACTGAAAACTTGTATGCCACATGGCTGCGCTTCAACCGTTCAAAAACCGGTTTATGTACACGCAATCACTTGTGTATGGGGATTACAATAAACACAGGACAAAAATATGTATTCTATATATACATAAAATATAGGGAATTATTCTATTCTGAACCAATTAATCATACTAAATGTGAGATTCCGGTTAGTTTGACCCTAGCTGACGCCTCAGTACACCCTGTTATTTGGATGTTGGGAAACACTCGAAATTGGATTAGAGAGGGCAGGGTTGAATTAGAGATATGACGCTATTAGTAGTTACCTGCAAGAGGGACGCCCGATGTTGTGGATCGACCGTCCATAATGAACCTTTGCCCAAACCAGGTGTTGCTGCCACCTGAAAATATTCATAATAAAATAATATTTGTACTGAGTGTAGTCTACATTTCAGTAAATCTTTCTGTCTTCGTAAGTCGTCTTTTAGATTTTATAATTTCAAGAAATTAAAATTAATGAATCAATATTGTTATACTTATAATTAGAACAACGTTTTAACGATTTTAGACGAGGCATTTTATTTGATTTTTATTTGGACGTTTCGAGCTTAAAATATTGTTCTCATTGAACTGTAAACACAGAACATTTGACTTCTTTCAGTGGCAACACTGATAATCCTCTTCAGCAACAATGTAGAAAACACTTTCATACTCTTGACTGGACTACAGTCATATTATGGCTGATTAGGGGACTCAAGCGGCCGCTTTTGCAGATTCGTATTACAAATACAAAGTATCAAAATAAAGTGGAAGGTTATGCTATATCTTACAACTACCAGTATATCTAGACACGTGTCATTCACAATGCAATTCCCTAAGAGCGGTCGCTTTAGACTTATTCATAAGAAATTATTAGTCTTAGAAACAATAAATAGCACGATGCACAGTTAAAAGTCATGCAAAACAGAGAAACGACTACTACGCTCCAGTATAAAAAAACAACATACAACTCACCTTGTGAAAGCATTTATTCAGCGACAGATTATGCCGCACGCTATTCTTCCAGCCTTGCGGTGCGTGTTTGAAGTACGGGAAGTGGCGTATGATCCAGGCGTAGATCTCTTTGACCGGCAACGCTCTGGCTGGAGCGGCTTCGATCGCCATGAATATAAGGCAGGAGAAGGAGTATGGAGGCTTGGTGTGGGTCACCATAGCTGGAGGTGAGGGGGGTGCTTTGCAAGGGGTGCGAGGGGGGGAGGGCACGCGAATCACCGGCGGAGGAGTCCTTGACTCTGTCTGTTAAATTAAAAATGAAGACGACATTTCAGTGGGTTTTCCCTTACCTTACTATTGGTAGAAAATTGACATGACTTTTATGAACTTTAAGAAAAATATTAATAAAGCAAGTGAATAGATAGTGAGATAAAGAAAATCAACTGTATATCAATTGGCTTATTTAAATTATTTATGTATTTAAAATGAGAAGGCTTTTAGATTTAGAATATTGTCTTCAATTTAATCGTTATAGGGATGTGACATAATATAAAACACAAAGGAATAAGATTGTTTAACAATTCTTTTGACATTATTAATTAAATAATAAAATATTCATTTGAAATTTCATTGTTTTTGGTATATGGCTTCAATGGCAATTGGCTGGATTCATTTAATTGATATATAATATAAAATTTAGAATTATGAATATGGAGAATCAAATAAACATAATATTATTAACTCAAAAGTTAGAAGAACCTTTATACTATAGAAACGGTAGAATGTATAAAGGTTATAAAACTGTTGTACCATATCTTGTATTCCAGCACATTAAAAATAATAGATATTTATTTAAATTTTACAAAACTTTAGACAATAGTAATATTTAATAGCTTAATTTAAGTTTCTAACTTGACTTGAGAGAAAATCGAAATCGTTGATAAGCAATTGAAACATCTGAATAACGTGTAGAATAACATACTCATATTTTGGCCATAACCGTGTGTGGGAAAAAGCATAACCACAACAGTTCCTGTATTCACAATAATTTATTCAGTATTGAAGCTCTGTCTCACAAAATCCCACATCCGTGGTACATTTTTTATACCACAAAGCTAACAAATCAACAGTTATGTAACCAACCAACTTTGATTGCTTTGCTTTTGCAATATAATTAGGTTTTAGCATGTATATTCTCCGTCCAAGCTTTGAACGCGTGTGATATAATTTATATACACAAAATTAATATCTTATCTAATTTAAATTTGTTTATAATCTTTCTATTTTTATAATGATAATAATTGTTATTGAAGTTTTCTGCCTTGACTTTAGAATATTTGGGCGATGGGAACCTTTTTTTAAAATATGAAATACCTCGGTTTCGCTCTTCACTTTATGACAACCTATAGCAAAATTATATAACCTAGTCTTATTCATATTGCTTATACCAGGTTTATAAAAATAATAATATTCATAATTTCCCATGTTGCCCCTGTCTTTTATGGCATTTTAGGGGCCCATGCAGGGAGTGGCGAGTCATCGTCTGCCCATTTTTCCATGTTCCCTGAACATTGCGACGGGCTGACGCCATAGTCCCCATGTTCCCAGACCGCTAGTACCACTAACAGTTCACCCCAATAGCCTGGTATTTTCTCTTCTCATTTCCCACAATAGTCCTACACTGGCCGGGGCTTGTCCTTGGATGCATTATTATATGGTGTAGACAGGGATAATCGCCGGTCAGTGTCACGGCACATTTAGATTAAATTTGTCAAGGGGCCTCTACGTGTTGGCCTCCCGGGGCCCCACGCAAGCCCTCCAAAAGTCCGGGCCATTTTTATGGCCCGTGGTCTTGAAAAACATTCATAATTTAATTAAACAATGTGATTTATGACACAGTTGCCTATAACTATTTCAAGATGGGATTCCTGTTTTGGATGAAGATGTTTTAGGCTTTACGAGTCTTTCTAGTCACTTGACAATAAAGTGCTTCTTACTCTACTTGAGACATGGACTTCATTATAGTCCATATTTTGGTGCAATAATATCCAGACTTTTAAACGTCTAGTGAAGTATGATTTTCGAGCCATCACAGAGATCATTGAAACGATTACGAGTTGACTTTAGTCTTTATACTACCAGACCATAAGCTCCTTATAAAAAGCCACATATTTATTCCGCATCCGACTGTTTTGACTCATACATGACTAGAATTATAGCCAGTGTATAACGCTTTATATTCACAAGCTATTTTGCACTTTGCTCATATCATGAGTGACTAATCAGCGAAATGAGCATAATAAGTAGGCCCCTAAAAAGCGGGTCACACAAATTACAGTATCCTTCGACCGCAATCTTAGAAATGATATTACACATAACCCGTTTTACGCTGGCGTTTGCGTACACAACAAATGTAAGTAAGTACCAATGATATAACAACATACAATTTATAAAAACGTGATACATCAATGATAAATTGATTTTATTGTCAATTGTTATCTATTGGATACCGCATTATCACTGTTTTATATCGATTAAATTTCTGAGATTCAGTAGCTCCTTTTACGCGGCGATATTTTTTTTTGTTGCAGCAGGGAGGAATACTGCTCGTACAATACCTGGCCTTTTGTGGGGGTTAGACCTTACGTGGCGAGATTAACCACCGCATGGCTTGTGTGGGACTCTGATATAGACTCAACTACACCACTAAACCTGCCTCCCATGTACCCGCGTTTGATTTGGAAGAAAATAAGTTTTCGAACGTAGTTACACCAATGTTCATCCGCGCATCAAGGCCTGAGTAACCCCGGGAAGCAGAGTGATCAACTTCACCAACAGAGATTTAGATCCACCACATCCCCAAATGCTGATGGACCCCTTTGATGGAATTACGGGAGGAGATTTTGCGCATATCTGCGCCTTCGGACACCGGACTGAGGTCGGTACCCGTGAGTCGCATGCGCACCTCTCTCCCTCAGTCCTTTGGCGGCTTCCTTGTAAGACATTACTGCCTCGCAGCTAGCCGATGCCGCCCCCTAGTGATCTTCGCTGTGCAGCATGGCTTCAACCAAGCTACCCAGCGTGTCGATCAGCCCTATTAGGGCCTCGATCTCGAACCTTTGAGGTGCCCATGTAGCGCATTCGACCAGAATATGGAATAGAGTGTCTAGTGCGCGGTATCCGCGGCACTTAAGACAAGGCATACATCCCACAATATGATGCAGACACTTATCGAAACACCCGTGCCCGGTAAGTATCTGTGTCATCCTGAAGGATGTCAACTTCTGATATGTGTGTCCTAAGGAATTTTTACGATTTTAGAGTAATTATTTAAATATATAAATAAAAGTCACTTGGCTATTAATTTAATTTATATTAATTATTCTATGTAGTGATCTGCAGCCAGTGGCCATATATTTTTGTTTCATGTAACTGGCTAGTAATTGCCGCAAATGTATTGTTTCTATCAAGAAATTTGCAATGCGATTTCTCTGGATAGCACAGTATTCAATCTGGCTTTCGAGAAACGTACGTACTCTAAGCACTGCAGTATCTTTTAAAGTCCATTAGGGGCCGAAATATGTTATGATATAGAACACGTATGTTACCCAGGGAATGTTTGGCAAAACGTAGTATACTATTGCGTATATATTATGTGCGCTAATACGAAAATTACATTTATTAAACGAGCTACACGTGACAAAATAATTAAAATCAAAGTTAACTTTTGTAATAATAGTATACTTATCCTTGGACAAGAATATGAACGTGATCATCCACTTACCTTTATAATGACTTGACTGCCGATGGTTTTTGTGTCCTCCATGTCGCCTTTTGTCAAATTTATACCTGCAAACAGATATTGCACTTGATCAGCCAATATTTTAGTTTCCACATTGTATAATTCGCATACTCCGGAAATCCGGTATTTTCATGCAGGAACGGAAAAAGGATACTAATTCCTGCGTCGCGGGGCCTGTCGTAAGAAGTGACAAAACTACTCACAGCCATGTGGTAGGTTATTCGCCAGTCGGGATGGCTACCACCCCTGATCTAACGTATGCCACCATAACAACTTTGAGTTGTGCTCCGGCATCAGTGGTCAGGTTCTAGTTTCTTCTTCGAGGCCGGCAATTCATTGGCAGCACCTTTGGTATTGTTAATGTCCATAGGGGACGGTAACCACTTTCCATCATGGTTGGGCTGTCAGCCTGTCTGCAGTGCTTCGCGATAAAAAAAGCTCCTGAGGCCGGGCGGCTTGTTGTAGGGCATTTGCCCGTTTGTAAGGCTACCAGCCCTGGTCTATAGTATGCCGCCATAACAACCTTGAGTTATATTGTGGCCAGACTCTAGTCCCCCTTTCAAGATAGATAGCGCATAGGAAGCATCTTTGGTGTTGCAAAGTCCATAGACAACGGCCACCACTTTCCGGCCAGTGGGGCGTCAGTCTACTACTTAGGATGAATCTTCTTTTCTTCCACCTTCTCCCAATCATTTAGATTTGGTACAATATGTCGGTTATCAACATGCTTCTCTACTTTGGGATACGTTATTAGCATGCGTTATGACTTGCAAAAGGTTCGGGTGCTTAAATTGTAAGTACCTCTAAGTAAATTCCTGTCCTGGAGCCAACTAAGGCTGGTCAGGTCATCGTCGTGGTCAGCGGGGGGCAGATTGCCGGCGTTGCCACCGCACGCGACCCTGGTGTTAAAACTAATGATAAGGATTTCAGACTTTTTATTGTGGTATTGAAACGCGTTTGACCACAATATCGCGCCATATTAAGTGTTACAGTTTTTTTTTTTTTTTTTTTTTTTAATGCTATGGCTGCAACGCCTTGGGCATTGATTTTGCCAATTTCAAAGTAGAAAAGACAGGTGCAAGTGTTACAGTTACTTAGTAGCATAGTTGTTCTTGTCAGGTTTCTTTATAAAGTTAATAATTGATTTTGTTATGTACCCTCCTATTTTTAAAACGATACGATCTGCCATTTCCTTAATTGAATAATAATGTTATATTTATTCTGTGATTAGCGCCTGTTTTGTATAGAGTAGGTAGCTCTCTATAATTTGACATAATTTTGTATAGGAATGTTTATCTTTATAATGTAGTGATTGTGTACAGATTATAATTTAAAATCTACCAATTGTATATAGACAGTATTCACTACATTTTATTTTCATGTTGGCAGACGCGATATATTTATACTGTGGTCGGTTTATTTAATTACGGGTAAAACTTTAAGTTAACTTTTTAATATAATATCTTACATAAAATATTATCTAATATTTTCCAAACAATAATGTATTAGATTCTTTTCATTCATAACCCTTTAATTAAAATAGTTTATCAATGACTTCAATCCGCTATCGGTTGAGCCAATTTCCTAAGTTTCTTACAATGTAAAATTGTTGGAGGGATGGCGAGGTGTTCTAAAAATTCTTGTAGAGTGTGAAAAGTCAGTGTAAGAAATATGTTAAAATCGTAAGGTTCTCTGATTATAAATATGTGACCAGTTGCTGTTCTTTTATTAGTACCATAAACCCTTCTGAGTTGTTGCAAGTATTACATTAGCGACAATTTAGTTTAGCAGAGTACACACGAGTAGGAAGCATCTAATAACTCAGCGCTTGAGGACACCTATGACCATAAATATCAAGAAATACTGACTGGTTATAAGTAGGTTTATATGCGGTGCGTATGTTGAGAATAAACCCAAACGCTTCTTTCATATACGTATATCGTTTATACTTCTATAGTATAGGGATACTGACTAAGGAATATATATAATTTAACAGCGATGCAAATATAGACACATTGACAATACATCCTTGTAACATCATTCGTATTCATCATAAAATAAATAATGTTTCATCCTTTACTGCTAGTAAAATAATTTAGGATTGAATGTATTATAGTAAATAAAAATGGAAGCAAAAAGAAAATTTGCTACAGTAACCTACATTCAGCGCCTCCGAGTTATTGAACAACAGTTCCTAAAAAATGTTGTTTCCTTTTGCAGTCAAGAATCTCAATTCTAACTTATTCAAACTGCGTAAGTGAATTAAATCAATTATTCATTACATATTACTTATTAGCATAACTGAGATACTTATAGGAAAAGTCAGTACCTAAGTGAAACGGGAAATCCCTAGGTGCCTATATTGTATATAGTAGTATGTAGAGATATATATTAAACACAAAAGCAGAATATTACCGTATATAATAATTTAGTAAGACAATCGTCTAATAGAAATCATAATTTTGTGAAAAGGCGTATAAGCTTTACATGTTTTATATAGCCTATTTACGTCATAAAATTATTAAGTTATAGCACCTTATGCCAATCAATGACTAGCCCTAACTAAAGTTTTCAGAAGAGGCAGGCAAATCTAACCGGTATAGCCTTCAGAAGGCTGTTGGTGCTACCGCGTAGGAATTGCATCAGGGAAGCGCATTTCCTTCGAACAATTGCCTCCAAACCATCTGTGCGAGCCTGCACAAACATCCCCGACGGACTACAGTGGCATTCTGAAGGCATTACTATGCTAATTGGGATTGTTCACTTTTTTCAATCTAGCTATTTCAAAAAATATTTCGAGGAATAGTGTCCCTAATCATTTCTGTCTAGTTAAAATTCCAAAAAACGTACGATCTTCTTGTATTTTGTAAGAAATGTGTTTGACCTTTATTTGACCTTACTAAATCCAATAATGTGGGCAGTCTGCCTGTTTGCCTGCTTCAGGTGTAAAAAAAATCTAGCTGTACATTATTTGATTTAAGTTCTGTAACATAGATTTTTCCCCAAAGATCACTTTAAAAAATTTAACGATAAGTATAGAAAATAAAATAATAATGGTTGAACACGAAAAATTATAAGCCTAGCGACAAAAAACACTAAAATGATCACGATACGTAATAAGTAATGGCGCTGACATTTAAATAGTAGTAGCACAGATTACTATGATTAGTAAATTTTATTAGTTTTGTTTTCTAGGAATATAAATCAATGTAAACTTGTCCCTTGTGACGTCATTGGAGAAATAATTTTAAAATCGAATTATGAAAAAACTAATGCTTAAAATACAAAAATATTCAAATTAGTATCTTAAAATACCCTATTTTACGTAACAAAAATATAAAATCAGAGGGTATTGTTTTGTGATCTAGGAATATAAATCAATGTAAACTTGTCCCTTGTGACGTCATTGGAGAAATAATTTTAAAATCGAATTATGAAAAAACTAATGCTTAAAATACAAAAATATTCAAATTAGTATCTTAAAATACCCTATTTTACGTAACAAAAATATAAAATCAGAGGGTATTGTTTTGTGAACAATCCCCATTGCGTATAAGTTCATCCACAGCTCGCTCGATTACAAAGGCTGACAATATGTCTTAAAAGGAATAATTTGAAATTCCATTGTGCTTCGAGAGAACCTGCGAGCCAACATCATCACTGCTTTTATGCAATTTTACTGTTTGTTGTTTTACTGTTTTAGGAGAATAGGTGGTGCAAACGTAACGCGACATTTTTACATAATATTTAGGACTAGACAGAAAGAAAAAGTTTTAAATTAATAAAACTTAAGAACGAGAGGAACATGACCTGCAGCTCTATTTCGTGCAAGTATTTAGAAGCATTTCAATGTTACGTTTTACTGGGCGATTGCGATTCTTGGTATTCTTCTATGGTAGTAACTTATTAATATAAATCCCTCATTTTCTTGAACAACATTCTTTGTCAAACGAGTCAGACTTATCTTATAATAGAAAAATAAAATCTAGAGAAAACAGTCCCATTTGCCTTTATTTTGCGCATTTGGAAGCGTAAATATTGTTTGTTGTTTAGTAGAATAACAACACGACCTATTTTGCATGCTAGTACCTATTATACTTCAGGTTCGCCTTGAAATATTCATTCCTTATACAATAATAACTTTACGTATATCATGCATACGTATAATATCATAAGCAATTTCATAATCCCCTCGCTATCTTAAAAATAGGCGACCGTCCAGTATTTCTTTTATCTGCCTCATTTGTCTTACCCACTAAACTAGCGAAACGACAAAATTATCAATATCAACTCTGGCTTGGCATTGATTGATGAACAACTGTGTACCATATACGTAATCAGTTAAAAAAAAATTGCCCTGATTTTAAGACCTTGGTTAAGAAAATAGGATAAATATATTTCCGCAGTTGGTGCTGCTTGTGTACACTACCAAGATTGCTTCGTCTTATCGGATTCTTTTAGCGCTTTATCTGATATTCAGTCATTTTTTTATTTTGCAAGTGTTCTGTAGCTGCTATGATGATGATGTTTCATCATTAAATTTATTTATTTAAAGTGCAAATGCGTTCTATTGGTTAAGATTTCTAAAAAAAACTTTGATCAAAGCAATGAAAAAATTTCAAAATTATCACTTGGAAATTTCTGAAAAATATATTATATACTTTACTATAAAAATAACAAGTTATTTCTGCCAGGTTACCTTTGAACGGAAACCAAGTAAAAACTTCCTTGTTCTCTTTGTGCCACTAACATATTTCTATTTATATATAATTCATCACTTTTGTAAAATTAAATGCTTTACGGTTTCAAAACAAAAATTGAGAGCGGAATATTGGATTTTTTCATTATCACGTGAACCATTCTCTAAGAATAGGATATACTTGTACCTTATTATAAAAATATTATCAGTAACAGTGCAATATTCAGTCATCATTAAAATTTATTTCCTCGATCAAACTTTGAATGGACAATAATTATAAGTAAAACTTCCTTATTCTGTTTGTGTCACTAACATATTTGACAGCCTCTAGTATAGTTAAGTGGGCTAAGCCTTTGCCGGCATACCTCACTGCAACGCAGAGGCTCCGGGTTCGATTCCTGGTATGGTAAATTTCAGAAACGAATTTTCAATTATTTATTATGGTCTGGGCGTCTGGCATCGGCCCCAGAATACTTCGGTGTATACTACCTAAGCAACTACACAAGCGTATCTTGCCTAATTTCGGGATATACAATGTACGCGTTTGTCTGCCAATTATTATAATAATTATTTCTATTTATATGAAATGCATAAAATTATACGTAATATTTTTTATAAATAAAGGGTCTGATGGATCGGACAAGAACTTACGCAGGTTGTGGTGTTTCCAAATCTGATTCATCGGACGCGTCATCGATATCATCGAAGTTGTCAATGACGCGGCCTGACACCTCGAGGCGTCGCAGCGATCGTCCGCTTGAGGCGACGTGCCTCGCGATTTGGCGTATCAGCTTTCGTGGTAGAGGCAAAGAAGCGCGCGCGCCGCGGGCCGGCGAGCCGCCTCTTTCACCCCGCATTGGCGCCATCTGGGAAAAACAGGAACTCTAATCAACCACCGTTGAAATTTATGACTTACTAACTGACCCGGCGAACTTCGTACCGCCTATTTTCTGAATTCCTAAAAGACTTTGTTCCATGACACAAAAACAAAATCAGCAAAATCGCTCTCGGTGATTAGGAGGAACTTAGAACCCGATCTTAGCGCCACCTACCGGTTCCAATTGTGCATCGAAACCATCCCGGGACCCACTCAAACATACACACAAAATTTTATCTATGTCGGATGTATAGTTTAAGATTCTATAAAGGCCATACAGACAACATTCATTTTTATATATCAAGATAAATATACTTATTATATGGTAGTGCTAGTGATTGTTTTAGGTGCGAGCGATTTTATGTCCAAAACACAGAATAATTGCGTCCTAAATCGCAATTAGTGTTTTCAAGCAATGTATCTTTATCCACATTATATTATTATACATGTACTAGGATATGCCCGCGACTTCATCAACACATGACTTGAAATTCCCGCGGGATCCCGGGAAACAACGTACGTAAAGCTACGTAAAAACTGTGCCGGAATCCCTATTAATATTATAAATGCGAAAGTAACTCTGTCTGTTCCGTTTTCACGTAAAAACTACTGGACCGATTTGGCTGAAACTCAGTATATATATGTTTTCGATGCCGAGAATGAACATAGGATACTTTTTATCCCGAAAAATGGGATAGTTTCCGGGATAAAAATATATTTGTCTTTCTGTTTCTTATGCTTTTACGGAAGAACTAATGGGCCGATTTGGCTGAAATTCACATGGACATGGGATACTTTTCATTTTGGCCTTTTTGGTCATTTTGGCTATTTTGGCCTTTTTACTCATTTTGGCCATGTCGGTCACTTTGGCCTTTTCGGTCATTTTGGCCATGTTGGTCATTTTGGCCGTTTTGGTCATTTTGACTATTTCGGCCATCGTTGCCTTTTTGGTTATTTTGGCCTTTTTGGTCATTTTGGCATTTTGACCATGTCGGTCATTTTGGCCCTTTTTGATCATTTTGGCCTTTTTGGTCGTTTTTGCCTATTCCGTCATTTTGGCCATGTCGGTTACTGTGGCCTTTTTGGTCATTTTGGCCATGTCGGTCATTTTGACCTTTTTGGTCGTTTTTGCCTATTCCGTCATTTTGGCCATGTCGGTCACTGTGGCCTTTTTGGTCATTTTGGCCATGTCGGTCACTGTGGCCTTTTTGGTCATTTTGACCATTTTGATTACTTTGGCCTTTTTGGTCGTTTTTGCCTATTCGGTCATTTTGGCCATGTCGGTCTCTGTGGCCTTTTTGGTCATTTTGGCCATGTCGGTCATTCCGGCCTTTTTGATCATTTTGACCATTTTGGCCTTTTTGGTCAAGTTTTGTAATTTATGTTGTTTACAGATAGACGGGGGATGGTATAATTAGCGATATAAAATGAAGTGAATCTTCCGCGGGCAAATACATAAAAATTAATATAATATAACCTGTAGCGCTTGCTCTATAATCTATAAACATAAGACACGCACTAGAGGTTAACCCGCGGCGCAGCCGCGGGGTAAACTCTAGTAAGGTCATATTTATAAAAATTTATAAAAATATCACACATTCTATTAAATTAAATTTGCTATAGATAAATAAAAAAATCACATTGGAATTCGAAGATTTTATTTAATCAGGCCACTACAGGACAACCACAAAATTCTGCCCAAAAAAATCCTGCAGGATTTCCAATATAAAACATAACGTAGAGTTTAAGTCTGATTAGCTGCCGATCAGCCGCACAGAAAACGGCGCAGTAGTTTTTACGTGAATCCAAACAAACAATCAAACAAAAGAAATGTAAAAAAAATGCATCGTTTATATAGTCTATCCCAGTTGTTTTTATTTAATAGTTTTAATGTACAGACACGGCATGTTTAGAATTGTATAACATTACAGATAAAGAATAACACATTCAGATATGTAAACCTAGCAAATCTCATCCAAAGCCTGTAGTCTCTATATTGTAGTGGTCAAGTATTAGCCCGCCTAGTTCACTACACAAAGATCACATACAGGTCCGATCGTAAACGAATTAGCACTCACTCTGGTTTGGTTGTCCGGTATCGCCCAAGCGCTGTCCGGTTTATGCGGAACTTGCATAGCTGGGGAATATAGCGTCGATTTACATAAAACGGACTCTACTTCCTACGAAAAGTATCAATGATAAAAACAAAAGGGTACAATTTAAATGCTCACCAAAAAAAATTTTTGTCCCTTAGATTAAGCACCAAATAAAATATATTACTTCATATAAATTTAATCCACTCTATACCGAGGTGCCTAAAAAACAACGTTTTACTTTCCAAAATAAATATACACTCATCAGAATAATTGTACGTTTTGTATTTAAATTCTTTTTGCTTACCAAAATGGATAAATGCCCACCAAATATTGTTTTACTAAAACACTAACATTCAAACCGAAAATTACAGTTCTAAATAGTTTAAGTGTAATCAAATTATCCAACCTGAATCCAAAATATATTATTGTTAAACTAAGATTACAGTCGTTTCCCTTTACTTATTTACCCTGCAACCAGCACAGCCGCCACCGGCATGTGAGGCACAGACCGCAGGACGCAATCCCGTCACGCAAGCGTCACACATTGTCACGCTGAAGTACGTGGAATCACCTCTTGAAGCTAGGAATATCCCTATTGGTGAGAAGAGAAAGAGAGTGCGCCCAGCTAAATCTAAAAAACCTCTGTTGATTCAATAATTATTTTCTTTTGTTAGTTTTTTAAAAAGTTTATGTGATTCATCATCATCCGAGCGTTAAATCCCGGTTGCGTTCGGAGCATTCACTCCGACGCCCAGGGAGATTGACTGCTTTTAACTATTGTGTTCCTTAAAGTGCCATTGATAAATCTTAAGTACAAATTAATCTTAGAAGTACCTATAAATATAATAAAACATAACTTCGTTTAACTTTTGTTTCTTTTTTTATTTTCATACTAGTGATTCATTTTTTACCTACCTTAATCATTTGTGTTGCAGTAATATTGAGACTGAAGTATTTATTTGGCTATATTATCATATTTTAATCAAATTCATAAAACAATAAACAAGCAACATGTGTTTGGAATACGCAATATTATATTTGGTATTAAAAATAATTGTACGTTCGACTGTTTGCTTTTTTGCCTCAGCAAAAATTACTAAATTGAAAGAGGTGAAAGAAAATATTGGTAATATCTATTTAGCGATAATATAAAATATTAGGTCTGAAATTAGCTTTAAAGACGTTTTTATATTTTTATGGCATAGCATAAAAAGGAAAATAGCTTCATTTCTACAACACTTCTTGAAACACAATTTGGTGGGCATTTATCCATTCTGGCAGGCTTTTCGAATTTATTGGTAGTAAAATAGGTGCATTTCTGGTAGGCGTTTAAACACAAGCCAAAATAAAACACTAGAGTTAACATTTCCGCATCATATTATAGTAAACAAGTACCTACTTAAAGTTGATAAACAAATAGGAAAACAAGATGTTTCTACGCTCATTGATTTTCCAATAACTAGTGAGTTTAGGAAGGGCCGATCCGTAAACGTCTTCAAGGTCGACCTTGTGATTTATGTCAGCAGTGGTATTAACGATCTGTCTTGGCACGTTGTCAATCCAAAAACCACAAAGGTGAGAACAAAATCAAATATCCACAGCCAGGTGTGGTAAGGTATTTCCCCGTACGTATGGCTACCACGCCTGGTCTAGACTCTAGATTATGCCGCCATAACAAACTTCAGTTAACAACATTAGTGGCCAGGTTCCAGTCTCCCTTTAGAGACCGGCAGCACATTTGGAGCACCTTCGGTGTTACAAATAAAATTTCCATAGACGATGCTAGGTGTGGTAAGGTATTTCCCCGTACGTATGGCTACCACGCCTGGTCTAGACTCTAGATTATGCCGCCATAACAAACTTCAGTTAACAACATTAGTGGCCAGGTTCCAGTCTCCCTTTAGAGACCGGCAGCACATTTGGAGCACCTTCGGTGTTACAAATAAAATTTCCATAGACGATGCTAACTAATAGCCATCAGGTAGGCCGTCTGACCGTCTACTGAACACATGTATAAAAAAAAAAATACGGATTACAAACCGTGAGATATAATTCTGCTACCCAATAAAGCGGTTACCATCGCCTATGGACATTTGCAACTCCAAAGGTGCTACAAATGCGCTGCTGCTTTTTAAGGGAGACTGGAACCTGGTCACTAATGCCGGAACACAATTCAAGGTTGTTACGGCGGCATACTCTAGACCAGGGGTGCTACCCTACCACCTGCTTGTGGGTTGTTTCTCGCCACTTACGACAGGCCGCCCGTCCGCAGGAATTGTATTCTTTCTCCGTTCCTGGACGGATAAAATATAATATAATAATAATATTCAACTTCATATTAAGAACGGCCACAAAATTCCCACATTGATATTTATAACCTATGTTTTACTCTAAAACAGAATAACAATGTTATATTTTTCGATAAACTTACTACATGCGAGATATTTTATTTGAAGACACAAAGCATTTAATGATTTGGCGTCTTGATAGCATGGATCTTACGATACAAAATAGGTAACAACTTGCTAATAGGGTGTATAAAGGTAGACTAAGCTGGGAAGACATAAATGTGAAAGTGGATACCTCATTTGCAGTTGTTCCTGTATTTCGTTTGCTAAAGAAACTAAGCTATCATCACGAAAACTTAGTATATATTTACGTTCGATAATGGGGTATAATATTGGATTTTTTTATCCGGGAAAATGGAACGAAAATAAATTATGCGATAATTATGAAATTTATTATGTATTTCTGATAACGGTGATGAGGATGCGTTCGTATTTAACATGTATACTATTTAGACTTGCAGTAGCAAAACTTACCTGCAGAATAAGAAATCTGTTTTGGTTATAAGTCGTGGGTAACCAAATCCTTGATGTAGTTAATTTACAAATAAGTCAATTTCGTCAATTGGCAGACATTTATCAATTAAATGTTTTTGTGATTTGGCTTATCCTATATTATATACAATGTTGACTTACATAAAAATCATTCTAATAAAAAAAGAATAAAAACATTTTCAAGGTTGATATTTGTAAGCTATCTGTTTGGTCTCGGCAATTATAATAAACAAGGTATAGTTTGTCACCTTTGATCTCAAACATCATTTGAGGACAATCATTTCTAACACTATTAACGCGAGTGAGTCAACCTGGGTTTTTAAGATGTTATATTATAAAGAATTTGTTTTCAATAAAAAAAACCTAAATTCCGAAAAAAAAGTTGGGTTTGTTCAGATTTTTTTTTACAACATTCGATTTCACGTAATCAGAATCATAATTTACTTAATTAACTAGAACGAATAGCTTAATTTTTACTATCTAACAAAAGTCTGTTATTAGTAATTGATTTTTAAACCAGAAATTGACAAGATAATGTTGGACAGGTAAGCACAAAACCGCATAACACAGATCATAAGAATAATGTATTTACAATAAAATAATAAATACATAAGTCGATCCATGACTTGAATGCTTTTAACATAAAAGTATAAACACTAAGCATAGGCAATAAAAAGCACTAGGCACCGATCATAGACCTAAAAGTTTGACGCTTATATATCGATTTAACAGCTTTATTTCATACAGTTTCGCTATTATTATTATTATATGCAGAATTATTTTATGCAGAGTAATAATTATACATACAAATTATATTAGTATGATGTTCTATGTATACGTTTATCTAACGGGGAAATGAAAGTAGAAAAGAAATCCTAACTCTATTAGTTAAAGACGTAAACTAGAATTTAACAAGAGTCTATAATAATGGTACTTACCTTTTAACCTAGTTTCCTAATAATTAAATAGGTAACAACTGCATTATAATTATATAAAAACAGTCGCATACGTATCAGGTTGAGAGAGCTAGTCACTTCTAACGGTATCAAAACGAAATTACATTAATTACCCGGCTTTAACGCTATAATTGTGTGGGATTGGTCTAGTCTGAATGAGAAATTTAAATAATTTCTTAATGATCCCAGAAGTGATACACATAATCTATGATCTAGATAAAATTAAAACTACGTTTTAACGATTTTAAGTGTGGAATTTTATTTTGAAGTTTCAGCCACTTTTCAGTAGCCGTGATCACGGAAGACAAAGATACCCCCTACTTGACTGATAATTTTCTGTTTTATTTAACCTCAAACAACCCTTTCAATATTATATTTAAAAAAAATTACATAAAGCATTCACTAAAGAGTTTCTTGCGCAGCTTCTTCTCTTCAAGCCACAACATGGTGCGATGCGGTGGCAAATTAGATTAGGCTTCCACAGAGTACTTAACAACCGTAAACAAAAACTAAATAATTAATATGAACAAGCAGGGGTATAATAGACTTTATAATAACTTTAACATTATTCATTGACACTTGACATCTTTGTCTTCCGTGATCACGGCTACTGGAAAGTGGTCTAAACGTTGAAATAAAAGTCAAATAAAATGCGAGCTTAAATCCGTTAAAATGTAATTTTAATTATGTGCACTAGTTGCGAAAACTTAAGAGATTATCTTACGCGGCACTCTCTATACACGTAAACTTACGCGTCGAAATACATGTATAATAACAATCACTACAGTTTTACGCACTCTAAACGAACCGGTATGTGAAAAGAAAATACATTTTTATCTCCACTTTAATTTATCGCAAAGACGTAGTGACACAATCACATAATATTGCTTGACCTTGGCATAGTAACAAACAGCCACAACGCAAGGGATTCAGCCCCCGTTTCGAAGTGGGGTGTGTTCTCCCAGGGCACACTTCAGGCACTTTATTGCGCTGGATCGACTGTTGCGTAACTATGTTCTATATCTCAGTCTTTCCTTCACAACAAAGCGCAGGGTCGACGGGAGGAGAGGTTTTTTAGTGGGTATTGAGGTTGCTCGCCCGTGCGGCATCGCTCTGAGTCTTCCACACTCCTCAGTGTCAAGCCATCGCGGACGAAGCGCAAACAAAGCATACTATTGCTAGCGTTATCGCCCCCGATGGATGCGCGCCGTTTCCTAGTGACGGCCCTGAGAGTGCGTAAATCGGTCAGCATTTTTCCTCGCCTCAAACAAAAAAAAAAAAAAAAAAAAAAAAAAAGTAACAAACAGCCAAACTGTACCCGGCGTCGTTTGGCGTCCCGTGTCATCGCGCGACCCGACGCGACTCGCGCGTTCAACACGCACCGTCACAGCTAAACGATTATCTAACTACTTTTCGTACATATTATTTACAGTGTCCTATTATGGTACGGAACACACGTGTACACGATTGTACTCGTACTTGCAATATGCGTTGACAAGTAGACACAGTTATGCTGGGGCCACACCTGAGATAATGTTAGTTATTAATACTACCCAAGTGCGGCATTATTTATAGAGTAAAAATAATGCCGTTAATGAATAGCCAAATTAGTGTATATATATATCGAGGGCTTTATAACAAATGGGCGTATACGCAAAAAATTTCATTTTTTTGTCGTTTACTAAAATCTATGCATGTTACAATTTAGAAAGTCTTACCGTTATGCAAGTGTACCTAAAAAGAAGGGATTCCAAATTTCAGCCTTATACAGTGAACTAGTTTTGTTTTATTCACAATTTTGTCCCTTGTGTAAAACTGCACTTTTGTCTGTACGCCCATTTGTTATGAAGCCCTCGATATATAAGTTATCTGTCTATACTTAACGTGATTCACAACGTCGCATCACAAATAATGCATTACACCCATCGCAACATCTGCGTGAAACGGCCTTTTAGCCGTAATAATCAATCAATCAATCAATCAATCAGTCAGTCTTTATTTGCAAAAACATAGGTACATGAATAGGTGTTACATAATATAAAGTTTCCAGTATGTTTTGTCATTTACATGACGTGCAAATACACTCGCATAACCCTAAACTAATGTTTACAAATTAATTTAATTAAATATACATGTCAAAAAAATAAAAATGAATTGTTAAACATTTTAAAAACAAAATTTAAATTAGTGAAAATATTAAACTTAAAAATGTCAACATTATTATCTTATTTTATTGTATTGTCATTAATATATTCGTCTACGCTATAGTATAATCTATTAACAGGGTGATAAGAGACAGAATGCGTTTTTAGATCGATTTCTCAACCATTTTTACAGTAGTTATACAAACTTTATTGCGGTAAAAAAAAAAAATGTCAATCTTGACCATATTTCTGACGTAAACTTTGTACTCAGAACGCATTTACGATAAATTTTCTCGATAGAAAATAATTGCAAAGTAACCTCTAAACGAGTTATTCAATCTTGGTTATTGTTATTACTGTTAATCGTACATCGCTAAAATAAATAACAGTAACATATTATATTATAACAAATTCAATTATAGATCTTTTATTGGGTTACTTAACTTAATTTGGAAGTAATTAATTATTTTATTAAAAATGACTGCAAAAATCCCGCCTGCCGGTCCCAATGTATGGAATTTATTAGATCGCTTTAGAGCGTCGGCTAATACGGACGCGCTGCTCTTCTCCACGACCGCCATTGAAAAATAATTTTAAATAAACGAAGGAGCAATAATAACAAGAATTTTGAAGCGGTCGCGCTATACTTATTTGGCGTATACGTTTGAGGTCTGGTCTAAATCACTAGCTGTGTGGGTTCGAACCCTACTAGTTTCACTTGATCTAGAAGATTTTTTTTATAAGAGTGATAAAATGCTCTTTTTCTCTTCCTAAATAATTTTATAAAATGCAATAAAAATACTTTTCAAAATTTTTATATTTCATTTCATCTGGATTTTTATACTATTGACAATAAAACGTATTTAAATCAATCTTACCGGTAACATTAAAATTCGAAAGCGCCATCTATGATTCTTCATAGAAAATTACGTTGACACGTGGATAGGTAGAGTTATAAATATTACAAAACTTTCAATACTTTCTTCAATGTTATTGTGGTAGAGTGAGTTGATACTAGTACACGTACGATTAGAGTTTATGGTTCGAGTGCTCATTTCATTTTTCTCTCTAATTTTTTTATGTTTTATCTATTATAATTTATTTTAAAGTTCTTATCTATACAGATAAACAAATGGTTTGTTTGAAATCTCAAAATAAATTAAAAAAAAATCGGACCAGGAGATTCCGAAAATGCAATTTATAGAATTTTTGTCTGTCTGTCTGGATGTTCCGGCTAATCTCGGACACAGCTGGATCGATTTTGATGTAATTTTAAATGGCAGATAGCTGATGTTATAAGAAGTACCTTAGGCTACGTTTTTAGGGTTCCGCGAAAAAAAATCCAAAAGCATATTTGTCTTTCTGTTTGTTATCCTTTTATGGACAGACTATTGAACCGATTTGGATGAAACTGGGTACATATGTTATTTTAATATCGAGGGTGGCCAAGAACTACTTTTCATCCCGAAAAATGAGATAGTTTCCAATATGAAAATATATTTGGCCGAACGGGCCTAAATGATCAAACGGCTGAAAGACACAAATGGTCGAATTGACCGAAACGACTGAAATGGCTGAAATGGCCGAAATGGCTGAAATGACTGAAATGGTTAAAATGGCCCTAATGACCGAAATGGCTGAAATGAATGAAATGGCTGAAATTGCCCAAATGGCCGAAATAGCTGAATTGACTGAAATGGCTGAAATGGCCGAAATGGTTTAAATGGCCCAAATGACCGAAATGGCCGAAATGACTAAAATGGCCGAAATGGCCTAAAAGGCCCAAATGGCCGAAATGACCGAAATGGCCTAAATGGCCAAAATGACTGAAATGGCCCAAATGGCTGAAATAGCTGAAATGGCCGAAATTACCAAAATGGCCTAAATGGCTAAAATGGCCCAAATGGTTGAAATGACTGAAATGGCTGAAATGGCCGAAATGACCAAAATGGCCGAAATGGCCTAAATGGCTAAAATGGCCCAAATGGTTGAAATGACTGCAATGGCTAAAATGGCCGAAATTACCGAAATGGCCTAAATGGCCAAAATGACTGAAATGGCCCAAATGGCTGAAATGACCGAAATGGCTGAAATGGCCCAAATGGCCGAAATGACCGAAATGGCTGAAATGGCCCAAATGGTTGAATTGACTGAAATGGCTGAAATGGCCTAAATGGCCAAAATTACTGAAATGGCCTAAATGGCCAAAATGACTGAAATGGCCCAAATGGCTGAAATGACCAAAATGGCTCAAATGACCGAAATGGCCCAAATGGCTGAAATGACCGAAATGGCCGAAATGGCCAAAATGACTGAAATGGCCCAAATAGCTGAAATGACCGAAATGGCTGAAATGGCCCAAATGGCCGAAATGACCAAAATGGCCGAAATGGCTGAAATGGCCCAAATGGTTGAATTGACTGAAATGGCTGAAATGGCCTAAATGGCCAAAATTACTGAAATGGCCTAAATGGCCAAAATGACTGAAATGGCCCAAATGGCTGAAATGACCAAAATGGCTCAAATGACCGAAATGGCCCAAATGGCTGAAATGACCGAAATGGCCGAAATGGCCCTAATGGCCGAAATGACCAAAATGGCCCAAATGACCGAAATGGCTGATATGGCCCAAATGGCCGAAATGACTGAAATAGCTGAAATGGCCGAAATGACCAAAATGGCCGAAATGACCAAAATGGCCGAAATGGCCTAAATGGCTGAAATGGCCCAAATGGTTGAAATGACTGAAATGGCTGAAATGGCCGAAATAGCCTAAATTGCCAAAATGACTGAAATGGCTGAAATGGCCGAAATGGCTGAAATGACTGAAATGGTTAAAATGGCCCTAATGACCGAAATGGCTGAAATGAATGAAATGGCTGAAATTGCCCAAATGGCCGAAATAGCTGAATTGACTGAAATGGCTGAAATGGCCGAAATGGTTTAAATGGCCCAAATGACCGAAATGGCCGAAATGACTAAAATGGCCGAAATGGCCTAAAAGGCCCAAATGGCCGAAATGACCGAAATGGCCTAAATGGCCAAAATGACTGAAATGGCCCAAATGGCTGAAATAGCTGAAATGGCCGAAATTACCAAAATGGCCTAAATGGCTAAAATGGCCCAAATGGTTGAAATGACTGAAATGGCTGAAATGGCCGAAATGACCAAAATGGCCGAAATGGCCTAAATGGCTAAAATGGCCCAAATGGTTGAAATGACTGCAATGGCTAAAATGGCCGAAATTACCGAAATGGCCTAAATGGCCAAAATGACTGAAATGGCCCAAATGGCTGAAATGACCGAAATGGCTGAAATGGCCCAAATGGCCGAAATGACCGAAATGGCTGAAATGGCCCAAATGGTTGAATTGACTGAAATGGCTGAAATGGCCTAAATGGCCAAAATTACTGAAATGGCCTAAATGGCCAAAATGACTGAAATGGCCCAAATGGCTCAAATGACCGAAATGGCCCAAATGGCTGAAATGACCGAAATGGCCGAAATGGCCCTAATGGCCGAAATGACCAAAATGGCCCAAATGACCGAAATGGCTGATATGGCCCAAATGGCCGAAATGACTGAAATAGCTGAAATGGCCGAAATGACCAAAATGGCCGAAATGGCCTAAATGGCTGAAATGGCCCAAATGGTTGAAATGACTGAAATGGCTGAAATGGCCGAAATTACCGAAATAGCCTAAATTGCCAAAATGACTGAAATGGCTGAAATGACCGAAATGGCTGAAATGACTAAAATGGCCTAAATGGCCTAAAAGGCCCAAATGGCCGAAATGGCCTAAATGGCCAAAATGACTGAAATGGCCCAAATAGCTGAAATGACCGAAATGGCTGAAATGGCCCAAATGGCCGAAATGACCAAAATGGCCGAAATGGCTGAAATGGCCCAAATGGTTGAATTGACTGAAATGGCTGAAATGGCCTAAATGGCCAAAATTACTGAAATGGCCTAAATGGCCAAAATGACTGAAATGGCCCAAATGGCTGAAATGACCAAAATGGCTCAAATGACCGAAATGGCCCAAATGGCTGAAATGACCGAAATGGCCGAAATGGCCCTAATGGCCGAAATGACCAAAATGGCCCAAATGACCGAAATGGCTGATATGGCCCAAATGGCCGAAATGACTGAAATAGCTGAAATGGCCGAAATGACCAAAATGGCCGAAATGACCAAAATGGCCGAAATGGCCTAAATGGCTGAAATGGCCCAAATGGTTGAAATGACTGAAATGGCTGAAATGGCCGAAATTACCGAAATAGCCTAAATTGCCAAAATGACTGAAATGGCTGAAATGACCGAAATGGCTGAAATGGCCCAAATGGCCGAAATGACTAAAATGGCCGAAATCGCCTAAATGGCCTAAAAGGCCAAAATGACTGAAATGGCCCAAATGGCTGAAATGACCGAAATGGCTGAAATGGCCCAAATGGCCGAAATGACCAAAATGGCCCAAATGACCGAAATGGCTGATATGGCCCAAATGGCCGAAATGACTGAAATAGCTGAAATGGCTGAAATGGCCCAAATGGCCGAAATGATCAAAATGGCCCAAATGACCGAAATGGCGAAATGGCCGAAATGGCCAAATGGCCGAAATGACCAAAATGGCCGAAATGGCCGAAATGGCCCAAATGGCTGAAATGACCGAAATGGCCAAAATGACTGAAATGGCTGAAATGGCCCAAATGGCCGAAATGACCTAAATGGCCAAAATGACTGAAATGGCCCAAATGGCTGAAATGACCGAAATGGCTGAAATGGCCCTAATGACCAAAATGGCCCAAATGACCGAAATGGCTGAAATGGCCCAAATGGTTGAAATGACTGAAATGGCTGAAATGGCCGAAATTACCGAAATGGCCTAAATGGCCAAAATGACTGAAATGGCCTAAATGGCCAAAATGACTGAAATGGCCCAAATGGCTGAAATGACCGAAATGGCTGAAATGACCAAAATGGCCCAAATGACCGAAATGACTGAAATGGCCCAAATCGTTCAAATGACCGAAATGGCTAAATGACTGAAATGGCCCAAATGGTTGAAATGACTGAAATGGCTGCAATGACCAAAATGGAAAATCACAAAAAACCTACCCCATTTTTTGGGATAACCCATAATATTGATGGTGTTAGTTTTAAGTTCATAACAAACGTTTAAATGATACTAATGTTAACCAAAATTATTTAACAAGAAATAAGATTATTATTAAACTATTGATATCTATATAATTATAATATAAATTACATACTATTGAATACAATGTAAGAAAACTTAACTTATTTGTATTGTATTCTACCCATAGTCCCTCAAGACTATAAGTAGAATACTGAGCCCAGATCACCGTCTTCTATGGGTAAGGTGCCCAGAAGGCTGGCTACGTTTCCTCGCTGAATCGCCATACTGATCCGTTGGCCGAGGCAGGCACCAGCCCTCTGATCACCTGAAGAGTCGATGAGTCGTTTTGATAAATTTTGGTAGAGGCTCATGGCCTCAGGACCCCACGGTCCAAGCGTCTCGACAGCAAACGGCACAAACATATAACTCTCACTGAGGGTTGCATATTTCCGCCGCTTGAGCGATTCCGCTGTTTCCGCCGCCGAACCGGCCGATCTAGAAGTGTTTGGTAAATGGGATGCGGCCAACGTGTCTACGCAAGTCGCATCCCACACCAAAGGCTTGCCACGCTGCCAGGGAATTAGAGTCATTCCGTCAGGGCGCCTGCCATCATCACGTGCAATACCGTTCGGCTCCAATAGAGCCGGCACGTTTGCGGTGGCAAGCGCCCTCCGTAAGACATCATTCAGGGCGGCGTGGCGTGACCATCTGCCGGCACTGCGGCGGCAAGAAAGACCGTGGTATCCCGGGTCGATTACCTCTATACCACAGAAACATGTGTGTGGTGCACATATGCGAGAACCTAAGCGCAGGTTTATAGCCAAAGAAAAGGAAGTATTATGCAATAATGTACCTATGTTTGAGGAGGGGATAGCTTGGAGCCAAAAACCAGACTCTTTGCGAGAAACGGCAAGGATGCGGGCACGTCCTGTAGAGTTAGTTGAATTTAGCAGTTCTGTGTTTAATCCTCTACATATAAGTTCATCCCAGCATCGTTGCGAATTCATGATCGTGGGAATGTCTTCACTAGGGCAAACCATTTTCCAGGCGTTTAGTGCTTCATTTAAAAAGGATGTATTGACATTATCCCAGTGTTGCATAATTTTTTTAAATAATGAGCCAGTGCTGTAGGCGGATGAAAGAAAAGCCGGTAGAGCAACGCTAGAGATTTTGCGGATGCCTAAACCTCCAAACCTAATGGGTAGGGAAGCTTGGATCCAGTTGTTGTCTGAGAGTTCTGAATTTAAAATTTTACTAAGCACATCTTTAATTATCATATATATATCATATATAATTATCTAGTGGTTTTATAAGATTAGAAAATTTCCAAAGCGGGGCGCATCGTAAAACATATGTTAATTTTGGTACAAACAGACAATGTCGTATAATGTGATATGCAATTTGAGAGTGAATATCGAAAAGTTTAGAGTATGACAGATCAAACGCGGCTGATTGCTCAGGCAGATAATTTGGAATGGCCTCATCTAGAATAGGGGCTCTCCTCGTCCTTCTCCAGGACCTTAATACCGGGTGCGACGACATTGAACATATTGCTAATATTGTCGCTTTCGTTTTTAGACAGGCTATCGGACAAGAAAATTTCGCATTTTGAGAAATTTAACTCTAATCCTATTGAATTAAATTTTGATAATAAATATTGATAAAAAATTAAATATTGATTACATAAATCCATTATACCGAATTTTAACTAAATCGGTTCGGTAGTTTTTCCGTAAAAGGATAACAAACAAAAAGACAAATATATTTTTATCCCGGAAACTATTCCATATTTCGGGATAAAAGCATCCTATGTTCATTCTCAGCATCGAAAATATATATCAAATTAATTTCAGCCATATCGGTCCAGTAGTTTTTCCGTGAAAACGGAACAAACAGACAGACAGTTACTTTCGCATTTATAATATCAATAGGGATAATATGAATTCATTGTTGTTCCATAATACAATGAAATGATTTTTATAACATTTACATCTATAAACTAATATCATTAGAATAAAGTTTAACTGTATCAAAATTAGTTACAAAAAGAGAAAAAAAAACCACCTGTGTGCAGGATCGATCGAGTCTTCAACCTCCTCACTACTTTAGTATTAGAAAACCACTAGGCCAAACATGTTTAGTACCTCGTGTCGAATTTTCAATACGTATTATCCACGTGAACTTCTCTCACTTTATCATGTTTTGTCTCGCTTCCTCTTGTTCTCAGCCGCATGAATAGTGTGATATCGGTGCCGTGCAATGTTCGTTAGCTACGTATACACCTATTTATGTTACGTAGCGTATGTTCGGTGATATACAATATTTTACCACACGCACGCACGCCTTAAATTGGCGCTGTCCCATCGAAGTAAACATTGGTTGCGCGGGGGTAAACTATGTGAAACACCGATTTGAATTAGTAGTATACAGGCTCTTAAGTAAAAAAGTTGTCATATAGGGTTTGAACCGATTCAATGGTAGCCCGCTAATATTGGTGGTTAATTTATTATATATTGTTATTGCCATACAATATTCGTTTTTCTTAAACAATGATAATCTAATCGATGGGAAACAGTTTTTCTTTATGTCTGGTTCTACTACCTTCCACCTCATATTTTGATTTAAATAAATAAAAGTTTTTTTACAAAAATACAAATTTCCAGAATGTACAAACAAGGTAAAGGAAGAATTTCAAGTTTTTTAAATAATCGCATGTGCGGGTCGAGTACAAGAGGAAAACGATTAATTAAAACAACATATTTCTAGTTAAACTACATGATTTGTGATTCTTTATTTCCTTGACTTATTTAATCCTATTTTTGACTTTATAATAAGATTTTCTGAGTTATACAGATTCTTATTGGTTTTAGTTTAACATTATATTCAGGACAAACTTTCTGACGGCTTATAATTAGTATCAGATGGCTGTGCCACAGACGCCTTTTCGTAAAAAACCAGGAATTGCACAGTTGATTGGGATTACTGCCTTTATAATAAAAAAATATCACAATTAATATAGGATAAGATTTTGTAAGCTACATTCGCAGAATTTATCACAGTTATAATTATATCTTATAAAAGGCTACTTAATGACTCTTTGTTCACTCAGAAGCCGAAAATATATTTGGTTTCTATAATCCAAGCCAAAATAAACAAGTTTCTATACTACATAAAATTCACTCATGAAACTGGCGTTTTTTTAATACAAAATAAAAACTTCGTTTAAAAAACCGACTTCAAAAACTAAAAAATTATAAAGTATAAAATAACTTATTTCTAAAGCTATTATTATTAATATATATTATCTTAAACATCTTAAAGTCGGTGCTTAGTAATTTTCAAAATATACCTAGTAAATTTATGTTTTACTTTGCACAGACTTCAAGATGTTTTAGATAATATATATTAATAATAATAGCTTTAAAAATAAATTATTTTATACTTTTTAGTTTTTGAAGTCGGTTTTTTTAAACGAAGTTTTTATTTTTTATTTGTTACTTTTTAGTATCTAGCCATGTATGGGTGGACCTACGAATGGTACCGCGCTTCTTAAAAAATAATTATAGGTCCCAAGAAACGGGAACAAAAAAATGTTCGTAAAATGAAAACTACTGGGCCAAACTATATCAAATTTTTAGGGGAACAAATGGCAGCTATTCCGCGTCGATCAAAAAAAGAATCACGTAAATCGGATCATAAATCACGGAGTAATCGGAGAACATACAAAAAAAAGATCCCGACGAATTGAGAACCTCCTCCTTTTTTGACGTCGGTTAAAAATGGAAGCACATTTGTTTCTTGCATCTTTTCTATAGATTGCAGTCTGAGATTAAAATAAATCATTTTATGTTAAAAAATAATTTACACAGATGACATGTAAAAAAAAATCATATGTGTAGTTCGAATTATCTAAAATAAATTCACGTTGAAAATCAATTGCATGCGATTATTAGCCAATACGTAATGGGAAAGTTTGCGATGCAGTGAGTAAGTTTTTCCAAACTGAAAGGTCTCTTATCAAATTTTGGGTCACATATGTCATTAAGTGTACAGGCACACTATGCGGCTAGCTGCAGTCCGGCTGGCCTCAGGTAAGAAGAATGGATGTAAACCATATTTCTATACTCATGTACATTTTCATTACCAATTTGTTTGCTTATTAATAATTAAAAACTAAGTTTTTCTAATGGTAGACAACATACAAACGTGAATTATGAAGACATTAAAGTAAAAAATGTGTACCATTGATCATAGCACTCCATTGTCTATGCCTACCCCTATGAGAAACAGATATGTAAAATGTACACATTTCCACAAAATATTATTAAGAAACATTTAATTTGTAATTTCATTGTAAAATAAGTTTTTTAATTATTATCAATTATGACAAAGGGACTTTTCTATATAAAAATTAAAATTGGAAATATAGGGGTAGTAAGTGCTTGGCCACCTAGCTGCTACAAGCTGATTAGAGAAATCAAGTATGTGAATTTCTCTAAAGAATAACTTAGTTTCAAATATAATCCTTCAGAGCCCAGAAAAAAACACTGGAATATAATTATCTTTTTCACTTGCCTGAACTCCTCATAGACTTATTTTCCTCACCCTGTTAATGTATCTTATCTTATCTTGACACTGGCCAATAAAAATTTGGAAATACATCAAGCAAATCTTTAATTAAGTAACATTTATTATAATATAATAAATTATATCCAGTTAAAGGTTATTAGGTGAGACTTAAATTAGTTATTAGTCCTGTTATATAGATTAAAGATTGTAATTTTAATGTTGTATCTATAAGATGCATCATTTATATAAAAAATAACATTTATTTATACATATAGTTAGTTTAACCCACTTTTAGGTTATTTTGTGCAGGTTCACAGCTAGCCAAATTTATTAATTTTATCGAGATATATATATATATATATATATATATATATATATATATATTGTTAGTCTTGCTAAAACTCAAGAACGGTTGGACTGGTTTGGCTAATTTTGGTTTTGAGTTATTTGTCCAGGGAAGGTTTATAAGGTTGTTTGAACATAGTAATAACAACAATTTCGTTTTCCCTTAGAAACTATTCCTACATGTCAAACGTTTGATGTTTGTCCCATCATTTTAGAAATCAATTAAATTTAAAAGTCTTCAGAAATCAAGTTTTTATTTATTAATTCTGAGGCAGTATGAAGTTTGCCTTGCCGGGGCAGCTAGTTCATAATATATCATTTTAAAAGAAATAATATGAATTTTAAACTGTTCAACTTTACAGTAAATAATACTTTGTAATTGTAGGCCCCTATCCTTATTACTTGAGGATAGCATGATAAATAAACATAAAATATGAATCATGTTTATTATTGATCTAGAGTTTCTAGAGCAGTAGCTTATTGTTGGCAAGATGAGAAATGAGGAACTGATGACTTGCTATATTGTTTAACATTAATTGTTATTTATTTAATTGTGACTACTTCACTTTTAACATATCTATAATATTATAGTTTGTTTTATAGATTTTTTGTGTTCACATAAAAACTACTGAGCTGATTTCAATGGTCGACAGCAAATCGCCAGACTTTTTGAAATTTTTATTGCAGGAGTTCAGCAGATAGGCAGACGGCCCACTTGTTGGAAAGCGGTTACCGTCGCCTATGGTCATTTGCAACACCAAATGTGCTACAGTTGCGCTGCTGCTCTCTTAAGGGAGACTGGAACCTGGTCATAAGTGCTGGAAGACAACTCAAGGTCGTAATGGCGACATACTTTAGACCACAGGTGGTAACCATTCAGTCGGGCAATTACCCTACCACCTGGCCAGACTTTAAATCTAGGTACTTTATATTCCAGGAATCCCATGGGCTTCCTGGAAATGGTTTCAAATAAATATAAATATGGAGGAAGTCACTGGCCAATCCCAGTTTACTATATATCATACATACTTCATAAATATTTCATAATTGTAACAAAGATATTAAAAACATGGGAAACTTAACACAACATTGGCATAATTATTTTCTACTAAATTATGCCCATGAGGTAACTTCAAAACTTTTATTTTTGACCAAAGTTATAAAACTACTGATTTTATAGAAGAAAATATCTAGCATCATAAGGTTTCATTAATGGACTGAATGAATATGTAAAGATACATATGTTATGTGATTGAGGCATGCAAACATATCTGGGGCTTATCATTTGAACAGGTTATTGTTATAGCCTTGGTCCATGTGTAAATTTGGTATATCTGAGTATCTGCCCATCTATACCATTTCTAATTCTTCATGTAGAATAATAAATTATGATTTTTTAGAAACTAATTTTAAAATGTTAATAAGGGCTAATTAAGACTTAAAACTATTAAAAAAGTGTAACAAAATCTCTATTACCCAAATCACTTTTGAATGTAGAACATTGTCTTTGGGTAACAATTAAATATAGAAGTCCTACAGGAAGTGAGCACAAAATCTAGGTCAAGCAAAGGTCTAGTTACTATAAATAGATTAAATCACCTCAGGCTATAGAAAATAATACACAGCTGTATATCAGCTATTTCTACATTTAATTTAACTGTTTGTATTACACCAAGGTCACACTGTAAGTAAGCCAATATGAAAACTCAACAAAAATATACTCACAAGTGTAAACAAGATTAAAGTCCACACATAAAAAACCTTTATAATCAGTGTACCTATGTTATGGTTAGAGACACCCTAGCAACGTAAGCAGCAAAAATACAACCGCGATGCAAGGTTGGTGTGATGTAACAGTTAGATACCATGTGTTTTTGTGTTCATTAGGTCAGCAATGGCATCAACAACGTGTTGCTAGGAAACTGGTGTTCCGGCCAGCGCGGCGGACGACGGCGGTCGGACCGCATGCAAGATTGCGTCGCGTTGAGCGTCTTGCTTCCGACGTGGAAGCGCCGCGTGCACTCTCACCTGCACGTGCCTTCGACGCCGCAACGCGCCTCCAAGGGCTATTACATAACCACAGGGATGAACGCTCACACCACGGGGAGGACCTCGCACCCCTCCATCACTCTGGTTCCATATTTAGAAGGAGCGCTAACGATATGCGTCCCCGACGATTTTCGTGCGCCTTGTCACAATTTTAGAATAGTATGTAAACGATACTTTCTCGCTACAAACTCTGTATGAACGCGCCTGGTTATTCCAAAATTAAGATGTTTGTAGTACAATATTTAAAATGCGCAATAAAATAATTTTAAAACAGATTTAGGTATATATCACTTTTTTGCTTGAGTTGATCAGACTGTCAACGATTGGTTTTCATTTTAGTGATAAGTAGAATGAAACACTTACCTTTTAGTTGGAATGTTTGTCGGACGCAGAAATAGGAAATTAATAACAATAAATAAACAGCATTCCGCGACCTCCGTACTTGCGAACAACACTCAACATCTCAACAAACACCTTTTTTATCCAATCAAAACTACTAGATATCAAAATCCAAGAAGTGATGGCATAAGTGTAAAGTGACTACAGTCAATTAATCGATTACTCGTTTACAAAACTTTGTGTAAAATAATTAAATTAATAATCCACGAAACTGAATAAAAAAATTGATAATATGTAATTGAATATAGAAAATTATCTTCTACAAAAATACCTAATTTTGGTTCAAAACAATTTAAATTTGGTGCCAACTATGCGATGCCGAATAAAATTTATAGGTACTCGTTTTGCTTGGCACCGTCTTCATTTAATGGATATAGAAAACATCATTTATTTTTTATTCTTTAGTTACTTTCACTGAAGTTTAGTTCTACACCTACTTGTTTTACTGAAGTTTAGTTCTACACCTATGAATTACACCCATAATTTTCATTAATTCTTTAATAACTAAATCAATTTAATACATTAGTCAATTGTTGTTCACAATCGATATTCGATATAAACATCACCATTAGTCTCATTCCTCCACTTAACAATACGGAGTTTTTGGCGGGAACTGAAAGGTGATGTTGTGCTGTGCAGTTTTATTTTCTAAAAATGTGTAAAATTACTCTAAAATGAACAATAGTTGTAGGATATTGATAGTTTTTGAGTAGTGATTATGTGTTTTGTGAGAAAAGTGAACTGTATAGTCAAATGTGGCCTTTTGAGTTGTCACAAGAACTCCGTTGAATGGCACTAGCTGATTACCTACAGTTCAGCTGTGCTACAGATAGGCTTAAGAAAATGAAGAAACTAAATGTATATTATAAACTAAGATCTGGCTTAAAGGCCTAGTTGCCAAGCCATAAATAAAATAAAATAAATAAATTAACAATACGGAGTTTTTGGCGGGAACTGAAAAGAGATGTTGCGCTGTGCAGTTTTATTTTCTAAAAATGTGTAAAATTACTCTAAAATGAACAATAGTTGTAGGATATTGATAGTTTTTGAGTAGTGATTATGTGTTTTGTGAGAAATGTGAACTGCATAGTCAACTGTGGCCTTTTGAGTTGTCACAAGAACTCCGTTGAATGGCACTAGCTGATTACCTACAGTTCAGCTGTGCTACACATAGGCTTAAGAAAATGAAGAAACCAAATGTATATTATAAACTAAGATCTGGCATAAAGGCCTAGTTGCCGAGCCATAAATATAATAAAATAATACTTAACAATACGGAGTTTTTGGCGGGAACTGAAAAGAGATGTTGTGCTGTGCAGTTTTATTTTCTAAAAATGTGTAAAATTACTCTAAAATGAACAATAGTTGTAGGATATTGATAGTTTTTGAGTAGTAATTATGTGTTTTGTGAAAAATGTGAACTGTGTAGTCAAATGTGGCCTTTTGAGTTGTCACAAGAACTCCGTTGAATGGCATTAGCTGATTACCTACAGTTCAGCTGTGCTACACATAGGCTTAAGAAAATGAAGACACTAAATGTATATTATAAACTAAGATCTGGCTTAAAGGCCTAGCTGCCAAGCCATAAACCTAAATAAATAAATAAACTTAACAATACGTGGTAACAGGTAACAATTAATGAATCTATAGTAAGCTTAGACCATTCAACCAAAGGACGAGGCTCGCGTCTAATTTTGCAAACAAAAAATTCAGCCATTTGCTGCGGGGGGAAGAGTAAAGCACACATTGAAAGAATCGCATACACCCAAATATTATTTGTGTTGTCATAAACGCAAACGTGTACAAATCTTCAAAACTAGTTTAGAGACAGCGTATATTTTCACTCATTACGCACACAAAGACGACTCACACATTTCATTTTTTTTATTATTAATTTATTCATGACCATAGAATCAAAGTCTTTCAGTCGGAAACATGTTAATTAATAGGTCTTCGTATAGTAGCGCAGTTGTATTGCAGGCTACAAACGACGCCATTCAATGGAGTTCTTGTGAAAACTCGAAAGATCACATCTGACTATACAGTTCACATTTCTCACAAAAACACATAATTTCTACTCAAAAACTATCAATATCATGCAACTATTGTTCATTTTAGAGTAATTATATACATTTTTAGAAAATAAAACTGCACAGCACAACGTCTCCTTTCAGTTCCCGCTAAAAACTCCTCACACATTTCAAAATACAAGAAATTGCCATATCATTATTCAATTTGCCTCGTAATTTAATCATAATTAACTAAGTATTCATTATTATTTTTTATTATAATATTGGATTATGAAATAAACTTTAATATTGTAATAATTAAACAGTACCACATTGATGATTTATTAAACTAGCACTAGTTGAAATAAGATCTTAGTTATTGTGTGATGAAAATTGTGATGTGTGATATTCACTTTCACAATTTTATGTAAATCCTAATCGCTAAAAACATGCATGAACATAGTATATAATTATGTACATATAATTCAAATATTTACTTGCAACGTAATTTAAATGCCCTATATTTTCAGGAAAAAAATGCTGGTAATACTATTGTACAAAACTGTGAATTTCATAGGGATAGTAAATATCGATACTTTAATGTCGACTAGGAATAATAATTTTGAATACTATGGATATGATGACAGTGGAATAAAACTAAAGTATAAGTTTAATTCATTTATTTAATAGTATTTTTCTTAGATATTCGCGACTGTTACACATAAATAAAACTACGTTATTTACGGTTTTAAACGCGATATTTTCTTTATTTTGCCAACGTTTCGGCTACTTTACAGCAGCTATGATCAAGGTTTGACTCGAGGTTACATGTCAAATAGTAAAGTATAAAAAAATATTAATGCGAGCGTGAGATTGCCGCGTCGTAGTTTGTGTGTGAATCACGTTTTCTAACCTACAAATTTTATTTATTAAGTTGTTTTCTGATTTTGTTTCCTGCTTATACCTTACTTGTTAGTGGTGGTGGTAACTGCTTTTGTGTCTCTTTTATTTCCCAATTCATCATGAATGAACCTCCCGATAAACCTCCTGAGCCTGACCCTCCTCCTAATTTTTATCCTCGGTTCCAAACTCCTATACCCCAAGTATTCATTGACAATAACGTGCCATCTCCGGTTCACCATGAAGAAATAATTACATCTGAGGTTGAAATGACCCCTCCTCGACAGACAAAGAGATCTATCATCATCTGAACTGGCGGACCACAGAAGTTCTCACGGGTTGAATCAGAAATTGACCTGGGGAGCTCCTCTCGTCCAGATTCACTTATTAAAAGATACTCCAGTTACGACTTAGGACCTTTTTTAGTACACGTTACAAAAATTGAAGAAAATCCTGCATCTGGTACCTATATCCATACAGTTAAATTTGGTAAATTTATCTATTTGAACCATATTAAAGATGTCAAAGCTGATGGTATAAAAAAAATAGGAAGAAATAGAATCTCTGTTTGCTTTAATTCAGCCATAACGGCCAACGAATTTATAGATAACCCACTTCTCCTAGAAAAGGGCTAAAAAGCATTTGTTCCGTCCTATAATGTTACGCGAATGGGAATAGTGCGAGGTATCCCTACTGAATTCTCTAATGAGGATATATTGCAATTTATCCACCTCCCTCTTGGCTATATTGAAAAAGTTTGTAAAGTTAGACGCCTAAACAAAAAGATTAAAATCAATGAATCTCACGAATGGCAGCCAACTGAGACAGTAGTACTAACTTTTGGCGGTCAGAAACTACCAAAACATGTATTCTTCTATCATAATTCATTTTTGGTTGAACCATATAAATATCCAGTGATTCAATGTTTTAAATGCTGTAGGTATGGACACATACAGACCCAGTGCAGATCTCAACCCAGATGCTTCAAATGTGCCCAACCTCATCAAGGGGACTCTTGTAACATAGACGATAGTGAAGCTACATGCCTGTTTTGCTTAGGCCACCACACAGCTAAAGATAAAATATGTCCTGAATACTCAAGACAACATTCAATAAAATTGGCTATGTCTGATAAGGGCATTTCTTTTCAAGAAGCAGCTCAGCTTTTCCCTAAGGTTAGACGTGCCTACTCTGAAGTACTTAAAAACTCTCAAAGCTTATCGCAATTTCAATATCAGCCCCAAAATTTATGTGATGAAGTTACATTGTCTCCTATGTCATCATATAAGAAAACAGTTTTTCTAAAACCTAAGCCCAAAAGACCCTTTCCTCCAGGATATGACAAAAAAGCCCATCAGGATATTATTAACAGTTATAATCCTCCTTCCCCTGCTAATGGCTGTGCTTTAAGCCAACCTATTTCTCAACCTAATATCCCATCTAACTCTACAGCCTACTACTCTGTAATTGACACAATTCTATCAATCCTCCAATTGCTCTCCACAAACACGCATCTACCGCCCAACGCTGCAAATCAACTTAATGCCTTAAACCTTCTTTTAAACCAGACCAAAACAAATTCTGACAATGAGTGCTATACTCCACTAGAACGCGAGAAGCGTTTTACGTAAAAAATCTGATGTTATGTTTTTGATAAATACATATTCCCCAATTCTCTTTCGTTGAGACTTGGTTAAAACCAGAGTCTCAATTTTCTGTACCAGGATATGCTTGCCTTCGACATGACAGGCCCGATGGCTGGGATGGCTCTGCTATCCTTATTAGAAATGATATTAAATATTCAAGAATCCCCCTTCCCTCATTTGATAACATCTATGGCGTTGCTATAAAAATTACAAACCTAACTATCTTAAGTATTTACCTACCCCATCCTGTTATAAATGTTATGAATAACCTTAGAGCTATTCTAAGCCTTCTTCCTTCTCCGGTCCTCATACTCGGCGATTTCAACTGCCATCACTATTTATGGGGCTCACTAAGCTGTGACTCAGTTGGCAATAAATTGGTTGATATAATAGATGAAATGGATCTATGTATCCTTAATGATGGCCGTCCTACCCGGCGAGGCTCCCCTTTGCAATCCCCTTCTGCTTTAGATAGATCTCTTTGCTCTTCTTCACTCGCTTCTACTTTAAATTGGGATGTGGCTCCTCTATCTTATGGTAGTGACCATATGCCCATTATTATTTCTTTGCCGCAAAAATCTTCCCCTCCTCCTTTCTCTCCTCTTCAAAAATACCGACTTTCGGATGCTAATTGGAATAAATACTCTGGAATTTTAGCGCAGAAAACAAATCTATTACCTACTGTATCTACAGAAAACGTCCAAATATGCTATGATGGCTTTGTGGAATCATTACACTCTGCGGCCTCTGAATCTATCCCCCTTAAACGTCCTTGCCACAAATACGCTCCGCCTCCTTGGTGGGACAATGAATGCTCGAAAGCAATCAAGGAGAGAAATGCTGCGGAAAAAGACACTAGAAAACTTCACAAGTATCGCAAAGCTCAAGCTATATGTAAGCGCACTTTAGCTCAAAAGAAACGTTTAGGATGGTTTAAATTTTGCGAATCTGTGTCCCCTGACACACATCCCACGAAAGTGTGGAAATCCATAAAAAAATTTAAATCTAGCTATAGTGCTCCTTCATCTCCATCCTCCAATGAATCGATCTGGTTAGATAAATTTCTTGACAAAATTGCCCCCCCTTTTGTTCCAACTCTAATAGATCTCCCCGTGATATACAGTCTTTCGGAATCCTCTGATCCTCTGTCTATCCCTTTTTCTCTCCCAGAGCTTAAAATCGTTCTTCAGGGCCTTTCTGATTCAGCACCTGGACATGACGGCATTTTTTATTCCTTCTTAGTCAATGCTAGTGAATCATCACTGCTATATTACTTATCGATAGTTAATTCCATGTTTTCTAACGGATATATTCCGCATTCATGGAAATCTCAAATAGTGATTCCAATCTTAAAACCAGGGAAAGACCCGAAAGAGGCTAGTTCGTTCAGACCTATAGCACTGTCTTCCGTTTTATGCAAGGTCGCGGAGCATATGATTAAAAACAGGCTTGACTGGTTTGTTGAAAAAAAATGCATTTTACCCCCAACGCAACATGGCTTTAGAAAGTGCAGAGGCGTTACTGATAATCACAGCATTCTTCTTACCGATATCCGTATTGCATTTTCAAACTCGACTTCAGTGGTTGCTGCCTTTCTTGACATATCCGCTGCTTATGAGAATGTACTAATTTCGGTACTCAGAAACAAAATGTTTAAGCTGAGCATTCCTGACAAATTAGTACTTTTTATTTGTAATCTATTAGCTCACAGAGAGATCAGGCTAAGATTAGATGGACAAAACAAAGCAAGCAGAAACATTTGGAAGGGCCTACCACAGGGTTCTGTTTTAAGCCCAATATTGTTTAACATTTACACATATGATATTGAGTCGATAATAGACGAATCTTGTAGCCTTCTGCAGTACGCTGACGACTTGTGTATTTATAGCTCAAATAAGAGCTTTTCAACTGCAGCTGCTAAGGTCGAAAAATGCCTTCTAGCTTTGGGGGGATGGCTTTCCGCCCATGGCTTGGATCTGTCCCCAACTAAAAGTATTGCAGTCGTATTTACTAGATCTCTCGTTGTACCGCCAATCGATATTATTTATAACAGTCAAAAAATTCCACAGGATACTCAAGTAAAATTTTTAGGTTTGTTTTTGGATTCTCGCCTCTCGAGTAAATCCCATATCGATTATATAGTCAAAAAGTGTGAAAAAAATATAAATATGTTAAGAGCTCTCTCTGGTACATGGTGGGGTGCCCATCCATACTCACAAAAATTATTATATAATGCTTTCGTTAGAACTCACCTCGACTTTGATATGTTCTTATTGGAACCTTTTAATAAAACTTCATTATCTAGGCTAGATTCCGTACAGTCCAAAGCTTTGCGTATTGTACTTGGGGCCATGAAATCCTCTCCCATTCGCGCTCTTCAAGTGGAATGCGTAGACCCTCCACTTCATCTGCGACGGCAATTTCTGTCTGACAGATATTTGCTTCGTATTGCTCAACTTAACTCTCATCCCCTATTAGACAAATTAAAAAAATTATCTAACCTTATTCAGTCTAGTAATTACTGGCTTCATAAAGATCTTCCTCCCTTAATAAATAGCTTGAACTACCTAAATTCCCTTAAAGCTCCTATATTTAACTCTAATCTTTTACCCTTATACAAAATTTGCTTTGAGTCTATCTGCTTAAAAGTGACTATAAACACTTTAAATCTATCAAAAACTTGTTCGAATGCCGACTCAAATTTCGATAACTTCATAAAGAAAAAGTGTCCCAATTCCACTCTCATCTTTACAGACGCATCAAAGTCCTCTGACAATGAATGCATTGGCTCTGCTTTTGTCCATACTGACACTAAATATTCGAATATGCACAAATTACCTCCAGAAGCTTCAGTGTTCACAGGTGAATGTATTGCTATACTTAGTGCAGTAATGTATATAGCTGACAATAACATCTCCCCTACTATAATTGTCACTGATTGTCTTAGCGCACTAAATGCTCTTTCCCAAAACCCCATTAGAAACTGCATGAAACACCCAGTAATTTCGACGATTAAAAACTTATTACATTTCTGTCAGGGTAAAAACATAAAAATAGAATTTGCTTGGGTGCCTAGCCATTTAGGTATAAAAGGAAATGAAGCTGCTGACCAAGCTGCCAAGAAAGCAGTTAACGAAGGCGACTCAAAATTTTACCAATATTTTTCACGGGATTTAATGTGCTGTGCTAAAAGGAGATTAAAGTCAAGCTGGGAGAGTGACTGAAAAACCGTATCTGTCCAATACTCTAAGTTGCAACCAGTTGTTCCATCGATTCCCTGGTTTTTTAAATTTAGAGGATTCAGTAAGAGGGCCTCTAGCATTTTAATACGCATACGACTTGGCCACACTTGCAACCCTGTACATTTATTTAAACTTAAGATAAAGAATTCCCCCATTTGTGACTGTAGTTTAGAAGAAGGTACCCTGGATCATATATTTTTTAACTGTCCCCTTAACAATAACTGCCCTCCTCTATATTCCTTACTCACCAAAACTAAAACCTAAACCTCTCCCTACTAATTTGTTGTCGCTTGTATGTCTCCCATCCTACGATGTTTTGTCTCTGTTGGCCTGCTTTATTGATACTAACCGAATTAGATTATAATAATTGTGTGTTCATTTTGTGTCTGTGATCAATGTTTGTGTTTGTACTTGCTTCAGGTAACATTTCAGATTGTTCAAATTTTTATTGTAATTTTTTGCTGTCGTTCCATCGACATGTGATTCTTTCACTACTTGACATTGGCAACGTCGCCCTAGCAGCAATAGCCATGGAAAAGAAAAAAATAATAATAATAATCCGAGCGTGGGGTGGTTTGTAACGCGTCTCGCGGGAGGAGAGGTGAGCGCGCGCGGAAGACGCCGCGCCCCCACCTCGACGGCATAACGGCGGGCGAGAACCCTTTTCCCGGGTAACCATGGCTGGAAGCTGTGATGTCTAGGAATGACATACTCAAGCCGAAGAATTGATATAGTGAAAAATTATAAAATTTATTAAATAAATAAAACATAATATTGGCCATAAATCGTAATCATCTAGTAGTAGGAACCCTTCGCTGCAATACCGTTAACCCTATGTTCACAAGGTAGGTTATATAGGAGCGCTGATCAAGAAACAGGTAGACTCTCAAGATCGGTAACGATACCCGATTCGATGGGGTAAAAGCAGTACTCTTTACCATCGTAACTTTTCATGTTGTGGGAGCAATACTTAAAACTCTCACATTTAAATATTTTTCCTAGTATAGGTTACAGTTAAATGTACCAAATTTCAGCAGTGTAGACCTAATTTCGGAAAATAGACGGACAGACAGACACGACGAAATCATAAGGGTTCCTTATTTTACAATAGGACCCTAAAAGTGGGTCATTATTAGTATAACGTAATCATATTTTCGACTAACAGCATCCAAGGTAGTTTTATCGATATCGACACGGAGTTATAAGTACAGATTAAACATCACTATAGATAGTATCGTGTAGCCAAAAAAACAAACTTCGATATTCAAATTTCAAATTAGTCTCCAACGCAATAAGGGCTATAATTTCTTGAAGGATTTCGCATTAGTCTCGTGAGTGTGTGTGTGAAGTGCGCTAGCTTTCAATATGGGCATTGTTATACAAATATAGACTCAATTTCTTCACAGTAACAGTTCAAAGTAAAACAGAGATTTGTCGGAAGTCGATACGAGATGTTTCATTAATTCGATTATAGAATCGATGTTTTAAACATCAAGTTTAATAAACAACTATAAGTTATTTTATTCAAAAAAGCAATAATTAGACAAAAAAATGCTTACATGTGAAATGTTACACCATCTTTTTGTAGATTTGAGGTGTTTGACATTTTATCGCACACGTTAAATGCACAGGTTTGCATTTTTGAGGAGCTCCTCACACAGCGATAACGATACTCTGACTGTTAGAAATCGATTATTGAACTAGTTTTTATAAACGCGTTAGATTTTATAATCTTGTACCTTGGCGGAGGGGTATGGTCATACGAGGCTTGTCCATTGGTTTAATGGTCTAAGTTGACTGCTGTTCAAACTACTAGACCACGAAGTTTGTTTATGTACGATGTAACGATTAAAGCTTATTTTTATATTATATACCATTTAAATTATTTATTTGAAACATTTATTATGGTAAAATCACAAGTTTTCTAACTAAAAAATTTGCCATAGAATAATAAAATACGAACTCATATTATTTTCTTGAAATTGACAAATAGCAAACACTGGCAACAATTTCACTAACCAAAAAGAACAAAACACGTTAAACTTGACGTGGACTAAAGTAGCTGGTTTACTAGAAATAAATGGAATATTAAAGGATTTATTGATTCCGCTGTATTTTAATTCAATATAATCTAATATAGAAGTATTTTAGATGTTGACTTACTGAAAGAACGTTACTCTAAATTTAGTAAGTGTAATTTCTAATAAAACGCGAGATCTGTCTGACAACCTATTTTTTCCTTGTAGCCGATGTGTTTCTTTGCCTTAGAAATATAGCGGTATAAATCTCTATATTTTGCAGAAAATGTACGGGGTGTTAAGTATATTGCTGTTACCGTTACTTCTAAGTCAACAAACCGACTCTGCTGCAGTAATATCTATTGATCTTGGTTCCGAATGGATGAAGATCGGTATTGTGTCGCCTGGTGTGCCCATGGAGATAGTGTTGAATAAGGAGTCTAAGAGAAAGACACCAGCTGTGGTTGCGTTCAGAGATGACGTGAGAACCTTTGGAGAGGACGCCGTAACCGTGGGTGTTAGGTTCCCCAAGAATTCTTATAAATATTTGCTAGATCTGCTTGGTAAACCTTACGATCACCCTCTCGTACAAAGTTACAGGTTAGTCTTTAGTTTTATAACCTATCTTACTAAATTAATATAATAAATTGTGCATTTATATTTTTCTTGGGTTGGGTTTACATATATGTCCCCGGATGATTTCCTGGATGATTTTAATGGTTAATGTGTTTAGGAATATATTTAAGACTTATTTATAACAACTGAAATTGGTTTTGAGTGGAAAAAATACATATTCAATTAATTATCGAGGTTTGAAATTCACAATAATCATCTGGTAATTTTGTCGCCGAGACGTTTTTTTACGTTTTTTGACGGGATTTATTGAAATAGGAGACTGTATGTATCCAAAAATTTAAATATGTGGAGTTTTAAACAGTCGGTTAGGTTAGGTTTTGTGTAGACCAAAGCGCCAGAACCGACTGGTAACCATTCACTATTTATTTTATATATTAGTGAAAAACAGAAGTGAGGTTAGATTGACAAAAACATTAATAACTCAGGAACTATACATTTCCGCCACATGGGAGTTGCAGAAGGGGTAAGTTTTCCTCCTTCCCCCTCCCCCCTTACTTATGATTCCGGGGACATATATGTAAACCACACCCTTTTTCTTAAATAAGTAATATTTAATTTTTGTTTAAATGGATATGATGTAATTAATCTAAATGTTCTTGGATTACCCCTTGTTGTGTCTGTGTCAAAGCCTAATTTGATAAGTTTAAAAATATACCTATAATGTGTATGCCTTTCTGGCTATTTTAAAACATATTTACATAGGTTTTAGTTACAATTTTTCTAGAAGATTTATAAACACACAATTTATAAGTCATTCATTATTAAAATCTTTTGATTATTATACTAAATCTTCGAAGATGTCCTTTTTAAATATCTCTGATACTTGAACAAGTATATATATTGTGTGACAGTGAGGTCTGAACCACCAGCACCACCACCACTTTAAATTTTTTCCATTATTTTAATCTTTTCTCTTCTACTTATGCTGGTCTCATATTTATAGATATTTTCAGTTGTAGTTACTTATTGGTATTCTTTGTATAAAATGATGATAGTTTTCTGAGTTTTCATGTTAGACATCATGACCATTCAATTATCTTGATGGTCATTCCTATATACTTTTATAAGGTGTTAATTATACATATCAATTGTTGTATAAAATAATATAAATATGTCGGAGGGAAGCTATGACTATGACGATGTATTGTTGACTGGATGTATACCGCACAATATCATTTGTTTACATTTTAATTACTTCTAAAATTCTTAATTTAATTTAATTTGATTTGTTAAACGTTTCTATAACTTAAAGATCGTTCTAACCTAATAAAAGTTATGAATATTGTAATTTAATAAACAACCAATCAGAGCAGAGCTTATGGCGGAGCGGGGTCAAACGCCCTCTATACTTTGAGTAGTATCTACTTCGGTAGACTGAGGAGTTTTTGTGACACATTTGGTTGGTGGCTACAGGTCGAGTTGGACCATGGAGTGTTTTAAAGAAAGTATTGAAGTTGAAAGTATGAGCGGGTGCCCTGAACCCGCTGCTCGGTCTAAACTATGTCATAATGTTGATCAAATCTAAATTAAATTGTATAAACCGTGGCTATTGTGTTTTATGCTCGCATTTTATCCTGATGACGCCCACTAAACCTGCAATAACTAAAGAAGATGTCGTGAGAATGAGGCCGTTCTGCGACAAATATAATAAAAATGCATATATTACTTATGATTTCATCATCCAAAATATGGGGTTTTTTGTAGAATATTCTCTATAAACCTGTTGTATAATTGTTAAGTAATTAATAATCAATATCTCAAAAACATGTTTATCAATGAATATAATATAATTGGATCATAGGATTAAATGAGCCAAAATTGTTTAATTTTACAAAGTATTTAATTTATTATAATCTTTCTCAGTTCAAAGCTTTGTAGAAATCTGTTTTAAACTTTCACAAATTGTTACTGACATGTTTAAGAGAAGTCCTTTAGTCTAAAAATGATTGAGTATCAAACATAATAATATATTGATATGCAAATTAAAATATTTTTTAATATTTGATTGTTTGTTTAAGTTAATTTAATTCCTCACCAAATAAATAATTAGAAAGAAGCAGGATTACAATATTGTCTTGGTAATAACAATAGTGGCCTTATTGCTTAAAGCACTCTCTTCCAGGCAACCTAATTTAACAAATGATCTAGGCAAATCTGACAATTTAGGAGTGGTAGAATAATAAATAGGATTTAAATATACATTATATATACTTACATTATACATACTTAGACTACTTTATAAATTAAGTACTTACCATTATATTTATAAAATATATTTTTATTAGTTAACAGTATAAAAATTAGTCATCATCATCCAAGTGTTAAATCCCGGTTGCATTCACAGTATTCACTTAGATGCCCCCAGGGTCCACTTTCCTATGTTTTCTATTCCACTTCGCATGGTGTACAGCATCCCTGTTTTGAGACCATTGGTATAAAAATTAGTATTACAATATAATATTTTCTCTTTTCAATAAACATTTTTCTCTTGGTAGTATGAATGGCCCACAAGCATTTACCTTTTGTTTATTATATGAAATGCTTAATACTTAAAATTAGGTATTGGTTTGTTATTAAAATATTTATTAATGAAATATATTCTTTTAGAGAGAGGTTCCCATACTATGAGATTTTACCCACTGATAGAGGCACGTTGGAGTTTGTTCATGATGACAAAACTAGTTTCACTCCCGAGGAGTTGGTTGCGCAGTTGCTGGCAAAGGCCAAGGAATTCGCTGAAGTCAGTCATGGTGAGTATTGCTATTGTAAGCTAAGGCTATCTTAAACTTATATTTTCAGGGTGGTCATGGTATATATATTTTCTAAAGGCTTCTTTCTATTATTTTCTGTGACACAAGGTAATATTGTAATTAATATTGAGAACCCCAAAACAAAGGATAAACTTAAAGAAAGTATATTAAGTGTGTTGGTATAATTATACCTCTCTTGAAAAGGGAATTAATTATTGAAATTTAAATAATGAAATATTGTTTTCTGTATTAGTTTATAATTGTGAATATTTTTTCTCTAATTTGACATGTTATCTATGTTTGTAATATTTGAATTAAATCTAGAAACAAATAAACCTTTTTATGTTATAAGCAATCACCTTGGTCTAAAAAAAAATAGTTATGCGATATGATTGCCCTAGAAAGGAGACTTAATGGCATAATAAATAGATAGCCAGACTTAATCTTGCTAGAAAAACTATTAAGCCTGAAATTGAATACATAAATAAATAAAAATTACTTTTATTTCTGCTGACTTTTATTTATCATTTTTTTTTAACACATTGGCAGCTGTCAGGTTCCCTCCTTGGCATAGGCCTTCTCCAGAATATGCTATTTAGTATAATCTCTCACTAACCTTCTGCAGTCTTTTGGGAGATCATCTTCTCTCTGACCTCCCCCTTTCTTCCTTTTCATTGTTCATTATTAATAACTGAGGAAGACAGGAGGAACATTAGATAAAAACATGTGATTTCTTTCAGGTCAACAAATAACAGAGTGTGTAATCACAGTCCCTGGCTACTTCAACCAGGCAGAGCGACGCGCGATGAAAGAGGCGGCCGCACTTGCTGGCCTCAATGTTCTGCAACTCATCAATGACTACACGGCAATTGCTATCAACTATGGAATATTTAGAAGAAAGGTGAGATATTATTTAATACCTAATTAAATTAATAATCGGCACACCCAGACTGCATGATCCTAAGATTTACAAACCTTATACACAGGTTGTTATAAAAATAGAATGTGTAGATTTTGGTTAGCGTTTTCATCTGTAAAAAATATTGTAAGCAAAGCTTTTCGCCAGGCGGTAGTTCGAAATACAGTACGTTGAAATTTGCTCTAAAGATTTTTTATCAAAATAAATTGTAAATAATAAACAATTAAGCTTGATTGAATGAAATACTAGTACTTAAACTACTCCTACCTGCCGGGAAGTGTATAGTTTGAAACATTTTGTGCTATTAGTGTTATTTTATTTAAACTTTGTGGATCGCTGTGTGTCGCTTACTAAAACGCAATGGAGGCAATTCAAGAATCACAAGCTGTAATCATGATGCTGTTTCAACAGCGAATGGCACAATTTGAGAATGATTTAAAAAACAGCTCCGGTTCATCACAGGGTTCATCGAATATCACGAGTTTGTCAAGTGAGTTTTCAGCATTCAAAAACTTTGTGACTCAAGCTTTGGGTAATCTTCAACGACAAATTGAATTATTATTTCAAAATGTTGATCGCATTGAATAGCATACCCGACGCAAAATACTCCTGGTTCATGGCGTGCCGGAAAGTAAGGAGGATCCGACGAAATCGGTGGTCAAGGTCCTGCAGGAGCATCTTAAAGTTCCCAGTTTCTCTGAAGTTGCTATACGACGCTGCCACAGGATGGGCCGTCAACATGAAGCCAAGAAACCACGTCCAATACTGGTCAAATTCCAGGAAATGTCGACGCGCAATGATATTTGGTTTTCTAAAACTAGTCTTAAAGGAACAGGCATAACTATTTCCGAGTTCATGACTAAACATCGCCATGGAATTTTTACTGCTGCTCGTCAAAAGTTTGGCATAGGCAAGGGGTACAATTTAAATGCTCACCAAAAATATTTCTTGTCCCTTAGACTAAGCACCAAATAAAATGGATTACTTCATATAAATTTAATCCACTCTATACCGAGGTGCCTAAAAAACAACGTTTTACGTTCCAAAATAAATATACACTCATCAGAATAATTGTATGTTTTGTATTTAAATTCTTTTTGCTTATCAAAATGGATAAATGCCCACCAAATATTGTTTTACTAAAACACTAACATTCAAACCGAAAATTACAGTTCTAAATAGTTTAAGTGTAATCAAATTATCCAACCTGAATCCAAAATATATTATTGTTAAACTAAGATTACAGTCGTTTCCCTTTACTTATTTACCCTGCAACCAGCACAGCCGCCACCGGCATGTGAGGCACAGACCGCAGGACGCAATCCCGTCACGCAAGCGTCACACATTGTCACGCTGAAGTACGTGGAATCACCTCTTGAAGCTAGGAATATACCTATTGGTGAGAAGAGAAAGAGAGTGCGCCCAGCTAAATCTAAAAAACCTCTGTTAATTCAATAATAATTATTTTCTTTTGTTAGTTTTTTAAAAAGTTTATGTGATTCTTCATCATCCGAGCGTTAAATCCCGGTTGCGTTCGGAGCATTCACTCCGACGCCCAGGGAGATTGACTGCTTTTAACTATTGTGTTCCTTAAAGTGCCATTGATAAATCTTAAGTACAAATTAACCTTAGAAGTACCTATAAATATAATAAAACATAACTTCGTTTAACTTTTGTTTCTTTTTTTATTTTCCTACTAGTGATTAATTTTTTACCTACCTTAATCATTTGTGTTGCAGTAATATTGAGACTGAAGTATTTATAAGGCTGTAGTGTGTTTTGAAGAAAACCAGCACAAGTTGGCAGAAGAATTTATTTGAGTTCACAAACAACGTAGCACAATTCACGTATGACAACTAAAGACTTAGAGTTAACACAGTTGACGAAGCGGGTGTCCGAATTGCTCGATGCACCCGTTCGCGTCCTATGCTAACGCTGAGTGGAGCGCCTGGCTGTTCGAGACCACTTCCCGTTGCGGGTGAGAGGCCTGCGAACAGCAGACTGGCTCTGCACGGCCGAGCGCCGGGCTTATATAGGCGGGGTCATCGTAGTGGGTGTGCAGGCGCACGTGAGGCGGGGTGCGGAACGCGTATGTGTGCGTAGACGGTATCGACGGCGCGCTGAGTGTAGACTTGGTGCTACAGCCTCCCCCTCTGGTTGCGACGGCGTCCCGACGAGCAAACAGATTAGTTCTACTGGCAGGCGGTTCTTCGGGGGCGCCCTCGTCCACGGGTAGACTGCGTTGTAGTAGGGGCAGTCTTGGCCTTCGGTGGTCTTCCTCGTTTCTTTAGTGGATGGACTGGAGCAGGCGGCGCATCCGGATTGCCTCGGTATGGGAACAAGGCAGAGGTGTGGTACACACCCCACAGGGAGTTCGTCCTCGCCCTCCCCCTGCATCAAAACAGCTCCAAGCGCGTAATTGCTGGCGTCGGTCTTGATCGTATAAGGCTTTGTTTTATCCGTTTGTCGAAGTATGGGAGCCATAGTGAGACGTGTTTTCAGTTGCTGAAATGCAGTCTCTTGCTCATTCTTCTTCGGGCCCCACGTTGGGCGCCAGTTTGTAGTGGTAAAGACTTAGAGTTGACACAATCGACGAAGCGGGAGTTCGAATTGCTCGATGCACCCGTTCGAGTCCTATGTCAACGCTGCGTAGAACGCCTAGCTGTGCGAGACCACTTCCCGTTGCGGGTGAGAGGCCTGCGAACAGCAGACTGGCTCTGCACGGCCGTGCGCCGGGCTTATATAGGCGGGGTCATCGTAGTGGGTGTGCAGGCGCACGTGAGGCGGGGTGCGGAACGCGTATGTGCGCGTAGACGGTATCGACGGCGCGCTGAGTGTAGACTTGGTGCTACAAGGCTATATTATCATATTTTAATCAAATTCATAAAACAATAAACAAGCAACATGTGTTTGGAATACGCAATATTATATTTGGTATTAAAAATAATTGTACGTTCGACTGTTTGCTTTTTTGCCTCAGCAAAAATGACTAAATTGAAAGAGGTGAAAGAAAATATTGGTAATATCTATTTAGCGATAATATAAAATATTAGGTCTGAAATTAGCTTTAAAGACGTTTTTATATTTTTATGGCATAGCATAAAAAGGAAAATAGCTTCATTTCTACAACATTTCTTGAAACACAATTTGGTGGGCATTTATCCATTCTGGCAGGCTTTTCGAATTTATTGGTAGTAAAATAGGTGCATTTCTGGTAGGCGTTTAAACACAAGCCATAGGCAAGTGCTGGACTCGCGATGGCCTCGTGTTCGTCCTTGGTCCTGATGGAACACACCGTCGTATAAACTCGCTAGCTGAATTGAGTTCAATTTCTCCTCAGCAAGTGGCGAGTGAAGCTCCCGTTAAAACAACAGCAACAGCACCCCCGAGGGCTAAACGTACCAATACCGCAAAAAAATAATTAATAAACCGTAATATTCGAATCATACTTTCTAAAATAGATTATATAATCTATTTCTTACATTAACTATTGTTTGTGTACCCTTCTACGTGTTGTTTTTTATCAGTTATTTTTTTTTCTTTTTTCAATACCTTTAACGTAATCACGTTTAGTTTCACATTTTAATCGAAATAGTGTATTTAAGTTTTGAAGGGTTTTTATTTTTGCAATTATTATCTTATTATTTTTCTAATATTGCTGCTGCTGTCATCTAACATTTGGATATTTATGTTACTAGTGTAATTTTCGATTGTTTTTTGTGTATTCCCTCAATGTTTTTTCTTTATAGTATTTCTATGCGTATTTTCCTATTTCTTATTATTATTCATTACATTTATTATATATAAATTAATTTATAACTATACACATCTGGCAGGTGAGTGTAATATTTTATTTTATTCATAAAACGTAACTATATTTTAATATTATATTCATTTACTTATATTATATTGTATATACTTTATATTATTATTATATATTTAGTATGTTATCTGACGAAAGTAGTGACTTCGAGAGTTGTTGCGACTCAACTATAAGTGACAACAGTTATCACAGCATTCCTTCACTTTCTGGCTCACTTTACTCTGGGTTTTCTGATGTTCAAAAGAACTTCAATGTTGTTCATATTAACGCCCAAAGTATTCCGGCACATTTCTGTGATATGCTAGCGACTTTTGACAGTAAGCATGTGCATGCTATTTTAGTATCCGAATCCTGGTTAAACCACTCCCTTCCTTCTGTTGCTTACACTTTACCTGGTTACTCACTCGTTAGGAATGATCGTACAGGCCGTGTAGGCGGTGGTGTTGCTATTTACCTAAGTTCCTCCATTTCTTTTAAAGTTCTGGATTTATCAATACAACCTCCGCCTTCTGACACCGGGGAACATCTTTTTATAGAAGTAGAGTTAAATCATACTAAAATTCTCTTGGGTGTGTATTACTGTCCGTCTATGCATATCAACTTTTTTCAATCCTTTGAATATCTTCTTGAAAAATATACTCCTTCCTATAATCACACTATAATTATGGGCGACTTTAATACGTGCCTCTTAAAAAATGACTCACGGTCTTTTTGTATGAAAAGCGCTGTTGAATCTAATAACCTGCACATTCTTCCTTTGAATCCAACCCATCACTATCCCAATTCAAATCCTTCGCTAAACCTTATCTTTGTATCCTCCAGAGATCATGTTGCAAAACATGGTCAATATCTTGCCGACGCCGTTTCCTATCATGACCTAATTTTCCTTTCCTACAAAGTCCGTCCAAAGAAATGTAAACCTAAAACTCTCTCACAGCGCAATTTCGATGGCATTAACCCTGACACGCTACTTCAGGATGTAAATAAAATTGATTGGTCATGTCTTCTTGAGTCTAACTGTATCGACGAAAAAGTAGCCTTATTCTATAGCATCCTTACAGAGATATACGACATACATGCACCTGTGCGCATAATTAAAATAAAACATCTTCCGGCACCATGGTTAACCAAAGAAATCAAAGAATTATTGTCTAAAAAAGCTGCAGCTAAGACCAAGTATAAACGCAGACCAAACTCTTGCAATTTGGAAAAGTATGTCTTAATGCTAAATCACTGCAACAAGGTGTGTAGGGACGCTCAAAGACGCCATATTCACAATTCTGTACAAAATGGATTGCTGGGTCAAGGGTATGGAAATTTCTTAAAACACTAGGAGTTGGTAAACAGCAAAATACTCCGGTTTCTTCAGATTTGGATATCAATTCTCTTAATAAACATTTTACCTCGTCGTCTAATATTGATAAGACTCTCAAAGATAAAACCTTAGCATATCATTTTTCTCTTCCAACTCCTAAATATCCATCTTTTATCTTCAGTCAACTTACCGATTGTGATGTTAAGAAGAGCATCCTAGCGATTACATCTAAGGCTGTGGGTAGCGACAGTGTTAGTCGACGTATGTTGCTTCCTATCCTTGACTATATCCTTCCAATAATAACACACATGTCGTCTGTAACGTGAAATGAGAATGAGAAAGGAAAAGATTATTTCGAAAGGTGATCTTGCTGTAATCTAACAATAAAAAAATGTAGACAAAAATATGTAATGAATATTGCCTAGAGATCATTTTACCAAAATGATTGGCATGTAAAGAGATATCAATTTACTGGTAAAAGTTTGACATTGATATTTGGGACATGACCATAAATTTCAATATACTGTACACTTACTTTACATCTTTTGCCAGCTTCCAATTTTAGTAAAATAATGTTAGTTCCAACACTGTTAAAAATTGTTAGGAAGAATGATTTGATATGCATATGGTTCAAATCATAGTTGAGAAAGAGGAAGCTTTTGCTAGTTTTTGAGCCGTAACAATCTGTTATCTAAAATCAATGCAAATGATCATCATGTAAGAAAAATGCTAGAAGATACAAAAATAAAGAAAAAATATATTTTTCAAAATGCACCTACATCCTACATTTCTAGAAGTTATCCTCCTTTTGCGTCTTGATGTAACCAAATATTTTGTTATTAAAATTGAGCGGCCTATGAGCCGTTTGTGGGTCGATATAATTGTAATGCTTCGCTTCAGTTACTAAGAAAGTTAAAGTATGATGAAAACTCAGAAATGTCAATCATTATGGTTAATTAGCATAAATAATAAATTAGGGTCCTGGACCCTGTATAAAATCACCATTAATTTCTTTGTAATTACTTTTTATTTTGTTCCTTTTATCTACGATCGGAAGATTGTTCCATAAGCAGATGATTTGGTTGTCATGATGATAATTATAGCTATTTTTTCTAAAAACTGCTAGTGTTATTAATGAAATTTGATACTTATATGTATTCTATCTGCTGCTACACAAGTCATCACTGTTAACTGTTAAGCAACCCTCTTAAGACTTGGCCACTTATTGTATTTTTGTTGGAGTTCACCAAACAAGAATGAACATAGGGATGAATGTTGCTATATAAAAAGTGGTAGTAATGTGTGTTCTCACATTGAAGGAATTTTATAACACTATTTTTTAAGTAACCTAAATTAATATTAAAATTCAAGTAAATACCATATTAAAAGTGTTTATTTATTAGAGATAAATTAATAAGAATGGATGATAATAATATTGTTTCCAGGAGATCAATGAGACTGCATGGCACGCGTTGTTCTTTGACATGGGTGCTGCATCAACCAAAGCTGCGCTGGTCGAGTACAAAACCGTCAAGATAAAGGATAAGGGATATGTTGAGACAGTGCCCCAGCTGCAGGTGTTGGGTGTTGGCTTCGACAGGTATGCTTTTCATTGAAACTAATACAATATATTCTGTATGTGGTTATAGCGACAGCGTTATTATGATTGAATAGGAAATGCTCGAGACTTCATCCACGCTCGAATTCACGCGGGATTCCCGGGACATTAAGTACCGCAGCTATTGTTTTAGTTTTTCTATCAGGAGTTTAGCAGACAGGCAGATGGCCCACTTGATGGAAAGCGGATACCATAGCCTATGGGCATTTACAACACCGAAGGTGCTACAAATGCGCTGCTGCTCTCTTAAGGGAGACTGGAACCTGGTCACTAATACCGGAACACAACTCAAGGTTGTTATGGTGACATACTTTAAACCAGGGGCGGTAGCCATCCAGTCGAATTGCCCTACCACCTGGCATAATAAATATAAGCATACTGAATATCGGCATAGTTAAAACTGTCGGATAAGCAAATTTTTATGCATTCGAACCATTACAAACCGCTCCCGGGAAAATTGTCTCAGGATTGCCGATATAAAAAATATACATTTTTATTACATAAATTTTGCTATTGATCAGTGAAAAAATCACATTAGAATCCAAAATAATTTTTTAATGTAGCCATTTTAAATAATTCCTAGAAACTTTCCTGCAGGATTCCTAGAGTAAAAAGTAGCGCAGATTTTAAGTTTAAGAATTTGCTGTCTATCAACGAAAACCGCATCAAATTGGCTCAGTGATTTTATGTGAATCCCGAACAAACAAATATGAAATTTATATAGTGTTTTCCAATCGTGTTTTTTTTTAATAGCTGTAATGTACAGACACGGCAGTTTTGGAATTTTATAATATTATGGTTTTCCACATGGCTGTTTTCTCTTTCAATTCCACGTTTTGAGGAAATTTTGCATTTTCTAGAACTATGAGGTCGCAATAATATGTAGCGTAAGAATGATATTAATGACAGTCATAAAGACCTTTACCACATGTACTAATAATTTATCTGTACCGTTCCAACACCTAGCAAGTGCTTCCCAAGAAATTTCACAACACATAAAAAGGTTGTGATGAACTTCAATGAGAAGCCATTTCATAATTATTTATTAAGCTTACAAAGAGTGGTACTCTTAGTGACATCTGCTTTCCTCGTCGAGCATACACCAATGTGCAGATCATAGGTCCACTGGGGCGGAGGGTATTCTATACTATTTAAGGCAATATGTCTTTGATTTGAAAGGACTCTTGGTGGACATGAGATGACGCTTCGCCTCCGCGAACATTTGATCAAGAAGTGGCAGGAGAACGGCGGTGGCGACGTTAGGGCTTCTCCACGTTCCATGGAAAAGTTGCTCAGAGAGGCTGAGCGACTGAAAATTGTTTTGTCTGCCAACACAGAACACTACGCGCAGATCGAGAGTCTGCTGGACGATAAAGATTTCAAACAACTGGTAAGATTCCTTCAACCTATATGAACTCAGGTACATTCTAGATAAATGTGTTCCATTCTAAACAATATATTTATTTAACAACAGGCGAAATTGGCGTCAAACAAGAACCTATACTACAATGAAAAAATTAATAAGATGATATCTATTTATTTTTTTATTTTTCGATAATATTTATCTATATTCATCCCAGTTTACAAAAGCATATATTGAATATTTCTTTGTCTCATTACCTAAAGTAGAGAATAGTAATACAAAAAATGATTATAAATTAATTGTGCCATAGCCTTTTCTCTACTTCTTCTTTTCTAAATTAACTGAAATATTTTTATGAACAACTTTTGCTTCCTAAGAGGCATAAAGTCTGGAGCAAACTAGTGTTAGTATAGAATATTAGCAAAGACATTAAACCTGTAAAATGGTAGTTCTGATAGTACTCCTTAATCAAGGGAAGAAAGATTTTAGCTACCTTTAAAAATGTAGAGTCTTGGGCATAGTTTCTCAACCTGGGGGTAGTTTTCTATTAAAGAGGGGTCCCAATCTGTAAAAAATTAGACCTATATCCAAATCAAACATATAGATAAACTATTAAATAAAATATTATTATAAGTGTGTAGTGAAGGGGTCCCATGACTTTCTTACTTTTTATTTTATTTTTTATTTAGGTTTATGGCTTGGCAGCTAGGCCTTTACGCCAGATCTTAGTTTATAATATACATTTAGTTTCTTCATTTTCTTAAGCCTATGTGTAGCACAGCTGAACTGTAGGTAATCAGCTAGTGCCATTCAACGGAGTTCTTGTGACAACTCAAAAGGCCACATTTGACTATACAGTTCACATTTCTCACAAAACGCATAATTACTACTCAAAAACTATCAATATCCTACAACTATTGTTCATTTTAGAGTAATTTTACATATTTTTAGAAAATAAAACTGCACAGCGCAACGTCCCCTTTCAGTTCCCGCCAAAAAAACTTGACTTTCTTACTGTTCACGCCGTGCCACAGATGGTGGCAACAAAGGTTCCCGTTATGGCTGATTTCTCTTTTAAGACAATAGAAGAGCGGGGAGGGATCGGCCGCCATCCCAAGACGGCGTGGGCACGCCACCTTATTATTCTTCAATCATTCCATATTCCTATGTTGTACAATCAACACCTACACACGCCACAAGCCAACACGCGCTATTTTATAATAAAACTATTTGTAATTACATTAATTCAGTATTATTAAATATTGTAAACATTTAAAACTGTGTTTATATGTACCACCCGTATACTTACATTTTGGTTTTTTCGTGGGTCGCGATATAAAACTCGTTGAGAAACAATGATCTAGAGGTTGTCATTCCTAGTATGCTTATTCCATACCATTAGATTATTGGTAAGAACTAAAACATTATTTTTAACCGACTTCAAAAATGTGGAGGTTTTTATTTTGTCTATGTTTTTTTGGTTTTCTATGTTCATTACTCGATTTCTTCGTCAATTGTGGAGTGATTTTCAAATATTTTCTTTATTCATAAGTGTATACTCCCGAGGTGGTCCCATGGTCACCGAGTTAGGATCTGATGAGCGGATCCCACTGAAGTCGAGATAGGTAACGCTTATTAAAGCACGCTGAGCGCTTATACGCTTCGAAAAAAAGCTTGTTTATACGCGTACCACTACTACATTTTCTACAGGCACTTTTTGTGTATGCATTTTACACCATTACTCCGTCGTTTTTGAGTGATTTTCAAATTTTTTTTCCTTATTCTAAAGAGGGTATTCCTGACGTGGTCACGTTGTCACCAAGTGAGCATCCGATGAGTGGATCGCAGGGAAATCGAGAGCAATCCTTGGTAAACATGTCATTTACAGGTAACGCGGAGTTTTTGGCGGGAACTGAAAGGAGACGTTGTGCTGTGCAGTTTTATGTTCTAAAAATGTGTAAAATTACTCTAAAATGAACAATACTTGTAGGATATTGATAGTTTTTGAGTAGTAATTATGTGTTTTTGTGAGAAATGTGAACTGTTTAGTCAAATGTGGCCTTTTGAGTTGTCACAAGAACTCCGTCGAATGGCACTAGCTGATTACCTACAGTTCAGCTGTGCTACGCGTGGGCTTAAGGAAATAAATAAGCTATATTGTAATCTAAGATCTGGCTTAAAGGCCTAGTTGCCAGGCCATAAACCGAAATAAATAAACAGGTAACGCGCGCGGAGCTGGAAGAGCTGTGCGCGGATCTGTTCTCTCGCGTCGGCGGCGTGGTGCGCAGGGCGATATCGGCGGGGGGCGGCGCGGGGAGCGGCGCGCGGCTCGTGCTGGCGGGGGGCGCGGCCCGAGTGCCGGCGGTCTACGCCGCCCTCAAGGAGGCAGTCGGCCACGACCCGGCGAGGTCGATCAACGCCGATGAGGCTGCCACCATGGGCGCGGTATACAGGTACTGTGCTCAGGGCTCAGGGTCCTGAATGTAATATATTTGAGATTTAAAAAAAACATGAAATTTGAACTATTAACGAGAAACATCAAAATATTACCAAACCTCTCTATGAGTATAGTGTTTAAATTGCTAAAAAATAATTTAAATGGAAATATAATAATTAAGGAACTGCTTAATTTAATTTGATAATTTCTTGATGTAAAATTGCAAAATATGTGATGTTACACTAGCTGTGACAAGGACGGGGAGGAGTCAGAAAAACATGAAATTCATGTGACGTAATTTGAGGACGGCTCCTCTTCGGCAACGAGCGGTATTCAATATGTTCTTCCGTGCAGTTGAAAAGTTAATTTTAAGACACATTTAACATTATGTACTAAAACTACATAAGGCAGTCCTTCTCTTGCGCCTTGTTACCCGATACACGGCGTAAATTAAAACGACGTAATTCGATAATTTTTATATATATACATTATCATACATGTATTAGGGTTCTTTTAAGGAATATTTATGCATAAATAAAGCTGTTAGACAAATTGTGCTAATTTGTAAAAAACGTTCTTAAAATAACAATTTACTAACTATCAAAATAAGCGAAAACGTGCGGGGAATGCGTGAATGTTCCAGGCTCCGTCGCCCGGAGAATAGGACCCCACAGTACTATTTAATAGTGTCAAAAAATTGCTTGACATGTATATTGAAACCACTATGTCGAGATCTGCTTGTATTAAGAAATCCACAATAAAATACCTAGTCATCATCGTACTAGGTGTCGCGAGTAAAATAACTTTAATTACCTTATTTACTTAAATGATAATTAATAAGATACTCAACTTATTGCAATTTATGTTACACCTCGCTACGCTCATACAAATGAAAGGAAATTTGTAATTTTTCATAAATTGAAAGGAAAGACAAAACAATAGATTAACCAATAGGAGGTGAACATAGTAAATTAATACAGAACTACTTATGTATTTAATTGTATGATAATCAGGTTCTATGAGACTGAAGAGAAATTAAAGACAAACAGGCATTTAAACAAGAAGACTGTCGTCATATTTATAATAATTATATTAGTAAAACTATAAAACAATTACTTAGTAGTTGTTATAAATAAAGGTAATTTTGTTCTCTTTAACATTTTTGTTTGTTCCATGTTTGTGTATCACATTCGTCATATTATGCTTCCAAAGTTCTATAGTAATGCCTCACCTTATTGATTTTCTCTTCTAGTGAACTAAAACCTGAACTTATTATCAATTAAGTTTAAATAATTTATACTGTTTAAAAATAAAGTTCGTCAAAACTTTTGTGATTGTGAATTATGAAAATATTTTTCTCAACTTTGTGCACAGGGCGGCGTCGTTGGCGACGGGGTACAAAGTGGCTCCACTGAATGTACGCGACGCTGTGTTATTACCTATACAAGTAGTATTCACGAGAAATGTCGATGGAAATGACAAGTTGGTAAGTAAATATCTTAAATATCTTTATAATACAATAATAAAAAAATATATTTCAATTTTTTAAATTATTTCATTTATATTTTTTCCAGGATTTGGTAAATATTAAAGTATTATATAAAATTAATTAAATAATTACACTAATGTCAAATATTAAAAACTTCCTTGGATTATCAATATTAACATTCATAGTCTGTAAGCTATCTAAAAGCTTTTGGACAATTGCTTTATTATTTTCTGTGTCTGTTTCTCGTCTTATCACAATAAACAAAGCATTCCAGATGAAGTACCTTGTTTATTGCAGATGGAATGTACCTTTTACTAAGAGTAAAATGACAGATTTCATCTTTAGATACTAATATAAATGAATGTTTCAATATCGCTTCTGATATTTTTATCTAAATAAAGAATACAAAATGATTTTATTACACTTTGATGAAACATTATACTCTTTTTCATAATTAATTTCATTGTTCCAGATCAAACGGACCCTGTTTGGCCCAATGAATCCTTACCCACAAAAGAAAGTGATCACATTCAATAAACATACAAATGACTTTACATTTAATGTAAACTATGCAGAATTAGACCATATACCATTTAATGAATTACAATATCTTGGTGGTTTAAATCTCTCTGAAGTATCTTTGAGCGGTGTTAGCGACGCATTAAATAAACATTCTGGTGATAATGTTGAACATAAGGGAATTAAAGCACATTTCAATATGGATGATTCTGGAATACTTAATCTGGTTAATGTGGAATTTGTTACTGAAAAAACTGTTACTGAGGAGGATGAAGATAAAGATAGTACTTTATCTAAGATTGGTAGTACAATAAGTAAACTTTTCAGTTCAGATTCTGAATCACCAGACAAACCAGAAAAACCTGAAGAAAAAACCGAGGAGACTCCAAAGAATGATACCCAAAAAGTTAATGAAACTACAACAGAAAAACAAAATGCTACTGATTCAGAAACAAAACCCAAGCCTAAGGTTGTAGTATTGAAAGAACCAATTAAAACTGATGAACAAATAATGAATTTAGTACCATTGAGTCCAGCTCAGTTTAAATCATCTAAAACAAAGATTACAGAGCTTAATGCTATAGACAAGAAGCGAGTTGAGAGAGAAACTGCATTAAATAATCTTGAAGCCTTTGTTGTAGACGCTCAAATGAAGATTGATATGGATGAATATGCTGAGTGTGGCACAGCTGAGGAAATTGAAGAAATTAGAAAACTATGCAGTGAAACATCGGAATGGTTATATGATGATGGCTATGAAGCATCAACAGAAAAATTCGATGAAAAATTAGCCGTGCTAAAAGAAAAGACAAACCCAGTCTTCTATAAACATTGGGAGCATAGGGAAAGACCTGATGCTGTAGCAGCTATCAGAAACATGTTAAACAATAGTAATGAATTTTTGAAAATGGCAAAGAATTTCACGAAAGAGTCTAATGAAGACAAAGATGTGTTTACGGAAGTAGAGATTGGTGTTTTGGAAAAGAAGATAGAAGAAACAGAAATGTGGTTGAACAAATCTATTAAAGAGCAAGATGAATTAAAGAAGAATGATGAGATAAAATTGACAGTTGACAGCATAAGGGAGAAAATGACAAGTTTGGATAGAGAAGTGAAGTATTTGTTGAACAAGATGAAGATTTGGCGCCCGAAAAAGACTGTTAAAAAGGAGGATAATAAAACTGAGGAAGTTGTTATAAAACCAGAGAAAGATGGAGAGGAAAAGGAACAAACAGAAACACAAGAGGAAATTCCTCAAGTTGAGACAGTTACAGAGGAAAAAGATAAAGATGATGTTGGTGAAAGTACTGAGCCGCCTCCACAACTTTCCGATGGCAAAGATGAACATTCCGAATTATAATAAGAGTGAGGTAATAGTTTACTAATTAGCCTAATTTATTTTTAATTCTTCTGAAAGTCGGTGTGGTTTATTCGCGTTTTTAGTTCATATTCTTGGATATTTTCATACACGACACCAATGAGCGTTATTTGAAACGAAATAACGCACAATATTTTGCTAGTTGTTTGGGATTTTTCTGAAACTGCAATTTCCATAACTAACTTATAAATGCTTGAAAAAGTTCCATGCCTCTTTATTAGAAGATATAGAAATATAATTATTTAGTCAGGAAAATTGTAAACTTTTTTAAAAATATTTTACTTCTTTTCTGCAAGGTTTGTATATCTAGCCAGTATTAAGTATTCATGAATATTCAAATGTTAGAAAAATAATCTATAAAAAGTAATGCACCGGGCGAAATTTGAACCTATATGATACATCCCGACTTCACCTAAATTATAGGTCTTTAAAAATAAAGGGAGAATTGCTTTTGTTTGAATAGTCACATTTAACTTGTTTGTTTTTCTTTACAGATTAAATTTTTGTTCAAAAACTCTTAATATGCCAAAACAAATTACACATTTGAAAATAAAGATTTTTGAAAATAAAAAATATAGAATAAAACGTGAATAAACTACGAGAAACTCAAATCTCAAAACCCGTGACCGTCTTTATATGATTCCAAATTAAATTTTAAAAAAACTATTTATTGTTATTTATGGTTGGTTTGGTTATTTCTTTTCGACGTTTTTTTACACGAGCGGCTTTCTCCCTGTTTTTGTACTCAGCGGGCTCCCATACTAAATGATCGCGAGTTGATGTATTTATTGTAAACTTTATGTGATATTTAAAATGGCTATAAGTTTGCGAGAGTATTATTATTCCACTATTAATACAAGCACAGTGATAGAGTTGATTTGGGGATTTTGCATTTGTCGCCGAAGTGTGCGCAGTGTTTGACTGACAATGTATTTAAAACGTTTGATGACAGGATGCCTTTTCAGGATGTTGGTTTTTGAGGAGTTTAGAAGGTTGGGACCGGTAAATACTGTGTCTCAATTTATTTGAATAAATATTTATATAACCAGTACTTATAAATTATTAACTTTCCCAAAACCATGACAAATGACAAGATAAATTCAGTTTCATATTTATTCTATAATATATTTTGAAAACCACTAGCCATAAAATTGTCCCGGAAAATTGGAGGGCTTGCATGGGGGCCGTGGGAAAGCCAACACGTAGAGGCCCTTTGACAAATTTAATGTAAATGTGGCGTGACACTGACCGGCGATTATTCCTGTCTACACCATAATAATATAGTAATGCACCCAAGGACAAGCCCCGGCCAGTGTAGGACTATTGTGGGAAATGAGGACAAAAAGTAGCGGGCTATTTGGGGTGAACTGCTAGTGGTACTAGGGATCTGGGAATATGGGGACTATGGCGTCTATTATATATTTATTATTGTTTTTATAACTGAAAATAAAATAATTTATTTGCCAGGAAAGCGACAATACAAGGATATAGAAATAATTTTATACATTTCTATGTTTTTTAATATGTAGTAGGCCGCATTTCCAACAAATGGGATCGGCAACGCAGCATGAGGCTGTGTTGGAATTTTCACCAGCACAGCGCTGTACATAACCTATTTAGTACAATAGGGTAGTTGACAGTCAAATCAACTGACTGACACTTATCATTTTATAGAATGCCGAAGCTTCCAAGATTTTGTACGAGCGTTGTAAATTATGACATTATTTCTATAATGGGTCAAATATCATGTTAATAATTTAAACATTAAGTAGAATTACTTCTATCATGATATTTTGAAGATATGTTTATAACATACGATCTTATTTATAGAGAGTTAGAGCAAGTTTGAACGCTTCTTTATGGTCCGTGAATATGACCGACAATATTTGATCACCCGCTTTTTTACACATACGTTGTTTCAGAGTCTATTGTGATTTGTGTCAACAGTCCTATTGTAACAATACTATCGCGCCTGTTTCCCATAGAGGCTGGCAGAAATTAAGAAATTTTATTTGCAACAATTTTAACATTTGTTGCATCTACTTTGAATACATACAAGAAAATAGTACTTGCGACTTATTTTGAAGATTATTCTATGAAATATGTACTTTCACTTGTATCTTGTATTTTAGAGACTGTGCTTGTAGTAGTAGTGAATTTCAGGCTCGTATTTCTAGGACGTCAAACCATTACCACAAGTAAGTTAAAATTCAAGTATAATGTTGATAAAAATTAAATAGCTTATACTTCGGTGTATAGCATCTAAATTATCTTTCGATCTAACCGCACAAGTGTCAACGTATAAATTTGAGTGGATATGCAATTACATTTACTCTTAAACACTCTCTCGGTAAGATTTACAATTGAGTGTTCTAGAATACGAGCTTAAGTGTGATCAATGTATGTATAAGTAACGTTGTAAGTGAGTTTAATACCCAGTCGCAAAATGATATAAATAAATTATACAATGAATGAACATATTGTAGTTTTATTTTTTTATACTGAGAGTTTTTTTTGAATTCCAGGGTTTCCAACAATCAAAAATATTAGCACCTAAGCTAGAGTCAAAAACACCTACAATCGCGTTAATCGCTTACATTTCAACAAAAATTAAGAACAATATACGTTTTGTGATAATATCTATTTGTAACCTATTTTTTAATAGAATTCTAAGAGTAGTAGAATTCTAAGAGTAGTAGAGTAGTATTCTACTTTTTGGGACAACCTTTACATAAATCTATTCCAAAAGGGATAGAAAACACCCCGGAAAACCGGGGTGAAATGTATCCTATTTCCATCCTGATATTGAACTTGCATATATTATATCGAGTTTCAGCCAAATTGGTCCAATCGTTTTTACGTAAAATCATTACAGATAAACAAAAAAATATACTTATCCCAGAAACTATCCCATTTTTCAGGATGAAAGTATCCTATGTTCATCCTCGGCATCGAAAAAAATAATATGTACTGAGTTTCAGCCAAATCGATCCAGTAGTATTTCCGTGAAGGTGTAACAGACAGATAGACAGAGTTACTATCGCATTTATAATATTAATAGGGATTAGTCTGGCCTTACACCTGTAACTTGTTTGCATAAGCTGCGAAGTATTGCTGTGAAGTGAAAGTCCGATATTGACAATCGCCGTGATTATGAGGCTTACTGAAAGCAAAATTTACAGGTGTAAGGCCAAACTTACACTAGATTCCGGCTATTTTTCTTATTATAATATCGTGATTTAATGGAAAGGGTCTCTGTATGTTGTAATAACCGCATTAGGTTTGCCTGTCAAGTTCACGGGTGTACAAGCATCACGTTCTATTCCTTGGAGAGTTGTCGTTAACAAATCCTGTTGTTTATTTATTCTAGTCTAAGATTGACCTCACAGTTCATCTTATATGTTTCATAACACAAACGTATTTCGCTTTGCTTGGAAAATACACAGTATAAGTTTAATCTGTCTGCTGATTTATTTATATAAAACTTTCAACTCGAGAACTCTTAGTACCATCAATACTTGACTAGCAAAAGTCAGCTGGGTTTAGTAAGATTATTTAAAAGAGTTATGTATATTATTCATAGTCGAAGGTTTGGCTGGTTACACACATCCGTAATCATGACTTTTCCTTATGAGATTTATCGTCATTATATTATGTGGTAGTTGCGACAATATGTACTTATATTAGGCCAAGCAGTTCTAAACGATGTTTATGCTCTGCCTAAATTCGTTCCCAAGTCATTTTTTTATTATTATTAGCTAATGTACGGACTCTAGTTCCGTACCCTTTTTACAACTTAATTATTGTTAGTTTTTTGATTTCATACACGCTTATTGTTTATTTTTATTATTGTGTGTGACATTATTTTTGTGATTTTTATGTTGTGTTGTTTACCTTAAGAATAACTTATGTACATTTTTTTTCTAATCCCAAGTCATTAGAATGATTTTTTTATTGAGAAGTTGACAAACAGCTAGATAGCCCAGCCCATGGAAAGTAATAAACGTTAAGCGTTTGCAACACCAATGGCGAGACCAACGGGTTTTGAGCCTTTAGGATTAGCATGGAATAGGGGATGAGATAAAAGAATCAGGTAGGGTGGCACGTGTAGTATTTGGTGGACGTCGCTCGGGCATGTTATTTCGCTACTGTCCACTCGCTGCTGCAGTACGGACTGGCAGCGTGCGGGTGCGTAGACGCGAGTCAGCAAGACCGCTTTAAAAAAAACTGGGTATACTCACACTACCGAGTATGCAAATATATCAAGTTGCGGTGTATGTGCGACTTAACGTTCATACCTATACCAAGCATAGTGACGTAGCTCGCGCACTACACTCGGCATAGTAATGACATGAGTATAAAACACAAACTTGAAAAATCGGGGATATTAACGCATGTCATGGGACCGCTAATATACAATAAACTACCGAGTAGGATAACGGAGTCACCATCCGTCGGTTTATTTAAAACACGGCTCAGGAAATGGTTAGTCGAGCACACCTATAATCATGAGGAGTTTATATCCCATAATATGACATAATTTTAATTTTATTTATTACCTGTGGATTTAATTGATGTAGAAATTGACGTGTTATGAATAAATGATTTCTGATTTCTGGATCAGACAGCAGAAATGGGATAGATGTGTACAAAGTAAGTACGTACATTTGCCCCACTCAGCATTTAGGTGACCACGCGCGAATTTACCATCAGAATGAACATCGCATATCAAGGCATCTCCATCCATATCGAGGGATGAAATAAATATATTAAATAAAGTGATTGTCAAAAATTAGCCGGTGATACTGATCCATCACGACTTGCTCTTTAAAGGAAGGGGCACATAATATAAATATGTAAATTTATCTAAAAAACAAACATTATTTACTAGTAGCAATGGATTGAATGGATTATTTTTCAGGGCCATGAAGAACAATAACCAATCCTATCGCTACATAGATTAAAATAGAATCTGCCTTAATTAATGATCATAAATAAAGTCATAAGAAAATATAACTATTACGCCAACCTTAGGTGGTAGGGCATTTGCACGACTGGATGGCTACCACCCCTGGTCTAAAGCATGTTGCCATAACAACCTTGAGTTGTGTTCGTGCATTAGTGACCAGGTTCCAGTCTCCCTTAAAAGAGCAGCAGCGCATTAGTAGCACCTTTCGTGTTGCCGTTTTCCTTCAAGGTAAAAGCAATATATTGCAAACTACGGTCTTATATTCTTCGAAACAACGTTCTTAAGACAAATACTAATATGTAAATACAAAGGTGACTTATTTAATGTCGAATGATGTTTGTATGTATGTAACAGACTATTTAAAAGTTTCGTTTTTTATAAACATTAGCAATGACCCTTTTTATGCAGTTTCGGATATTTTTTATTCTGGAAAATGCAAACGTCGCGTTGTCTCGACGGCTTCTCTGATTGAGCGGGCTAAGCCTTTGCCGGCTTACCTCACAGCAACGCCAGAGGCTTTGGGTTCGATTCCTGGTATGGTAAAATTCAGCAATGAATTTTCGCCGTTATTAACTATGGCCTTGGTGTTTGGGATCGGCTCCCGAGTAATCCGTTGTACATTATTGCCCATAACACAAACGTAACTTGCTTAATTTGGGGATATACCATTATATGTGTTTGTCTGCGGATTATTATAATATTATACTATATTACTAGGATATGCCCGCGAATTCGACAACGCTTGACTTGATATTCCCACGGGTTTCCCGGAATACAAAGTATCGCAGCATTATAGCAAAGTATAGCGCCCAAATGCATATCGCTTCCGGGAAAATTCCCGCAGGATTCCTGGGATAAAAATATCATACATTTTAGAATTTTATAATATTACAGATGTCGCCTCGGGAATAGCCATTTAATGAGTTACGCGAATGCAACTGAATGCAATGATTGTCATAAGATTTGAAGTATGTATTTGTAATTTTTATAACGGGTCAAAGTTTATCTTATACTTTATTGCTCACTAAAATAACAAACACAAAAGACTAGTTACAATAGTTTTAGGCAAAACAATAGTCGGCCTTATCGCTTGAATAATTTTGATCAATGTAATTTTAGTGATTTTTATTAACTAAGGGTAAAAGCGCCCATTATAATGTTACACGCCGACAAAGTGCATGCGCACCTGCAGTTTATTACCTTTCCCCGCATGCTGACTTCTTTTCTTTACTTTATGTTTAAAATTTGTAATTAAGAAAGACATCCTATTGTTACTGTACTCGTTTATAGCCGCAGGTGTGCAGATTACGTTTTCTTGGAAAATTCAGTCCAGTCGATTGTTGTATTGTAAAGTTTAGTATAAAACAATGCCCGAACAGAGAAATGACGCATTAAAGCGAGGATTACGATACGAACAAGACGTGTACATTCGATAAGCCATATAGTGACGGATTTTGCGCGTGCTATTGAATTGTGCAGTTTGTACTGGTTGTGTGCAGTTATATTTGTACTTTTGCTATACGTGTTTGTATAGTTCTGATAAATTCTATAGTAATTCCAACGGCATTTTAATTCGAACAATAACATAGGTTCCTAAATAGAGATAGTTCATTATCTCAAAATGTTTTCTCTTTTTGAATGCTGATAAAACAATTAGGTTGCTTATTTCAATGCCGATGACTAGGCGAAAAGATAACCTAGCATATGTTTTTTGACAGGGATAAAAATAATTTTTTTTTCGTCTTTATTTCCAAGGTATATGAAATGAATTAAATGATATACCTAATTTAAAATTAAAAGTAGATTGATTGGGTCTGTTATAGGTGAAATTTGATGTTTCAGTTAAATTTATTATGTCTATTAAAATATACAAATAATAAAATTAAATTATGTTGAATATGAGACACCAATGGGGCCCTAAAATGACATAGCTGCTGTTGGGTATTTAGATTTAGAATTTACGCTTTTCTTTAAAACAATGGCTTGTCATATTACAATATTTATTGCAGACGCCAAAGTGGTAATACGTGCTATAAATACTGCCAGAAATAAACAAATACTTAGGACATCTAAAAACATGCTTAAAAATGTTATAAAAATACATAAAAACGTTCATTATCATTTTTATGATTGTAACTTTAGCGTGTGTGATTAAGGTTAATTAAATATTTCTTTTAAGTGTATTTTTTAAAATATGAGCTCAAAAATGGACTTATCCAAAAAGAGACCTCAAGTATCTCAGATTGGGAGACCTTTCTGCTTGAATACGTTTTTTGTGTTATTTTGTTAAATCATTTGTAATAAAAAAAAGGGAAGCACTATTGCTAAATTATTTACAGGTTGTAATATAAATTAATATGCAAGTATTATCAGTTCAAATTACTTTAGATCTGATATTTAATAAGAAGTTATTACAAAAAAATTAAAATGGTATATTTAGCACATTTAGCTTAAGATATTTATACAAGCTATGAGTTTGGCGTCTAATACTTTATACATACATACGAATCTTAGACTACTCTATCTCTAAGCTATACTCTATAGCTATACATATATATATATATATATATATATATATATATATATATATATATATACTCTATAGCTAAGCGTAAAAATTTTTGAATATTTTTCCGATAAATTATTTTTAAAAAACTTCGTTTAACTCTTTATTTTTCTCAGAAATAAAGCGAATTTAATTTATAAATAATAAAATATTATACCTAAGTGGTTTTCTTACACTTAATTCACATCTTCCTGTGAATTCCTTTTATAGTTAATTCATTACAAATTTCGGATCTGTTATTAAATCACCAGTAAAGGAAACATTAAAGTTAACTGACTGTAAAATATATTGATCAAAATCTTTAATTCCAAATAAACAGTAATGATCCTTCGAACCGGATCTTCATGTACCAACTGCAAGCTTTAATTTAGATGTTAATTAGTTCTACAAAAGTGGATAAATTACATTTATCTGATCTAATCTCAAAATTATGACCACAACCCAACGTTATATTTAATTACCTATTAATTAACATTGTTTCACGGAATCAACTTATAAAACCTATACTTTATACGTATTATGCCTTGTTTTGGAGGGAAAGCTTTCCGACCAGTTTCTCGTAGCCCAAGAGTGAATTCCATAGCAGGAACAAGATCGTTATCTCTCACGTTGGATGCTGCGAGGCGTCTCAGATAAATATTAAATCATACAATATCTTGACAGGCACCTAAAGCTCTATTACCGCCAACTTGTTTCGAAAGGTTTTTACTCTTTTGTTTTTTGTGAGTCCCTAAGGATGGAGTCGGCGCGGGCGCTTGAACTGGCGCCTTTCTCCGAGGGAGAAAGACAGCAATATCGGTACAAGGAACACTAAACAGAGTCCGAGCAATAGCATTCCGCGTCACGGACAGCAGGCCAAATGGATCCAGTTTGGTTGTTATGCGCCGGCTATTCGGTTGTGTCTTGTCCAATGTGATATTTTGGCAGTGATGTAAACAATAAAAACTTTGATCATTGTATGATTCCAAACTTATTTCTGACAGAATTTTATGTTAAGAATGTGTTGATTAGTTACTGTTTAGACCAAAGGTGGTTTTAGTGTGGATTATTTTATTAAAAGGTAAGAATAACTAAGAATGCAACTCATTCCCTCTCGCGTCCCTCTCTGGAATGTATGCACCTCGCACGCGCATCGGCCCCGGCGCACCTTGCTGCTTTATCCAGCTACAATCGATACAATTTTGAATGAACACCGTGTTATTACGAATAATAAGAGACCGAGAGGTATCTAACCACGAGTCTCCCGGAATGAAAACAATAATTTCAAATTTACAAAACGTAAATAACATTCTAACAAACGTGTGTATTAATGTTTTGAAAAGAACAATAGTGAAACCGGCGGCTGTTTCTGCGAGCTTGTGTGGACTGTTATTGTTTAAATGAAAGTTCTTATAATATTATCAATGCTTTATTTACTATTAACTGTATACAAAACTCAAAGGATTTATTGTTTGGTCGAAAATACGAGTTCAAAGGTTTATTAAACATTTTCTGATCACCAAAATAAAGCTGGTATGATTCATTGAGGTATATTTTTGTTACAACATATAGCTCAACTCAATGATATGATTAGTGACTTTATTTTAATGTACTAGGAGCAGGTAGGACGCCGAGAACTTTTCACACAGACTAATTTATTGATGTATGCATGAGTGCATGCGTCCAAGAAATGTTATACATTATATAAAATATAAAGTTAGATAAGGTTTTTGAGTGGGAGATCTATGAGTGAGGAGTATCTATAATATTATGTGTTATGAAATTAAAAGCTTTGAAAACCAGCTTATCAAAAATTGGAATATTATATATCGGCATACTTTATTATCTGAACACTAAAGTAAAGCTTGATTTGATAATAAAATTACTTAAATGAATTTGTAACAGTGACATAACAAATAATAGGCGTGTTTCTGGGAAGTTGTTGTAACATAGGTACATATTGAACAGGTGTATAGTGTATATATATTGTGAAGTGGTTCGGTAGGTATACGTTTCTGCTGCAAAGAAATGCAAGCATAAACACCACATAGTACTACAGGACAGTAGCTAAGTTGGTTACATTAATACCTTGGCGGTTTTGGTAGGGGTTACTGGCCTTAGATCATATAATATATATACCTTTATGTGCCCAGCACTCCCTGTGAGTTCCACACTACCCACTGTAATTAGCTTACCTCTTTATTTAAATTTCATCTCCAATAATAGTCTTCATTTTAAATGCATAGCTACATTTTTACATGTATGTACAATATAGGAATATCGACCTCGGCCACTCAAGCCCGGGGTTCCAATATTAGCACAGGAACATTTAGATTTCGACTTCTGCCGAACCTTTATTCTAATGAAAATAAAACCGAGATGTTACCAATGGTATGTGCCTTGTTTGGTATTCATGAAACACTCTCAAACCTTTCCCCGAATTATTCGGATACTTTTAAAAATTGTTGCTTGATGTAATAAAGGTAGAGTTGGTTGAAACAGTGTCTGCGCGTGATACCTATCTAGAAATCTGTTTAGCGAAACATTTAAACTGTTGGTGTAACTATTAAGAGGAAAATAGTCAAAATAGAGACTAAATGAAATCTTGGGTATCGCGTTTTAGGTATATATATGGACTTGTATTGCAGCGCGATAAATTAATTTTACTACTTCTATGTGTTACTTTTTAATTACTCATTGACAGTTGACATTTTTGTCTACTACGGCTACTGTAAAGTAGCGGAAACGTCAAAATAAAAATCGAATAAAATGCCGCGCTCAAAGCCGTTTAAACGTAGTTTTAATCATGTGTATTAGTCGTGAAAACTTAAAAAAAATACTACGAAATGGTCTTTTAAAATAAGAACTTAAATATATAGTAAAAACCAACTTGATTAATAATCAGACTAGGGTATTTTTAGCAGTTGCGCCAGCGTGGACTTCAGACGCTTATCTCGCAAGAAATATTGCACTCTTTCGAGATAAAAAGTATTCAATGGTCTATACATAAAATGTTTATAGAATGTACTTTCAATCAACTCAGAGGTATAGTTATAAAAAGGATATATTACTTGTGTACTATCTGCACCTATGACTAGTCTGACAGAACTATTTTCGCATTGATAATAAAAGCGTGGATGGTTATCTATTATTGGAAAATGTTTAAAGTTGAATTATAATTTATTGCAATATAACAGATATTTGGAATAATCAGCAAACAAATTAAAAATAAGTATTATTTTTAAATAATATTTTCGTAACAATTTTGAATGTGGCTTTGCGCTGTTCATGTTTCTAGTCATTGCTAAGTATTCAAGAGTATTCAATGTTTAGAATAATCTATAAGCAAATAGCCACCAGGTGAATGTTGCATCTAGATTAGTTATGATATTTTATCCCACTTTCTACATATTTGTCTAATTTCAAACAACTTATGGCAACTCGAAAAGTCAAAATTCACTAATTATGTTTTACATCTTATACTATACTAATATAATAAAGCTGAAGGGTTTGTTTGTTTGAACGCGTTAATCTCAGGAACTACTGGTTTGATTTGAAAAATTATTATTCAGTGTTAGATAGCCCATTCATCAAGGAAGGCTATAGGCTATATATCATCACGCTAAGACCAATACTATCGGAGCACCAATGAAGAATGTTTCAAAATCCGTTTTTTTAACTATTCCACGCGAATGAAGTCGCTAGTAAAATATAACTCTTCGAGAAGAACAATCAATATTTTACAACTATTGTTCGTTCGTTTTAAACAAAAAAGCTTTTAAAATAAAACAAATATCGTTATTCAAGTTTTCACTAAAAATCATTCCTCAAATAAATAAAGTCTATACATTGTTGCTGCATCATCAAGAGCAAAAATTAAGACAAGATAACATGACTATAATTAATTTATACCTAATTAACCAATAATGGTAATGGAAGAGTCGTAACAGTATTAGGGACATAACCGTGCTATCAGTAAGTACAAGATGAATGACATAATATTGTATGTAGCGATTTACAATGTAAACAATATCAAAGCAATTATGATAGTAATAACGAAAACATAATAATTGATAAGGAGATGCGTACGTGATTTGTATGGCGGAGACTCGAAGCAACTAGTAACTCGTTTAATGGGACAACTTTGCCGATTCCTGCTACAATTTCGTTGGGACGCGAAAAGTTTCAAGGAGAGAAGAGTCGTGCTTACAATGAAATTGGGATTATAAACTTTATCCCTGCAGTATTCAGTTTTTGTTAGGCAATGTCTGTTTATAAGGTGACCTAGTTGCGGAGACGATTAATTTGTATAGCTGCTTTGGAAATTCCTGTGTCTCATTTTTTGACATAGCATTTGGTCTATAGTTATACCTATATAATATGTAATCACTGAAAATAACGATCAGTGAAAATGTAGAATTTTATTGAAGATATTAAAGAAAGTCTAATTTCTAAGTACCTACTTATAAAATAGTTCTAAAGTAACAGCATCATAGATCTCTCGCTGTTGTAACAATTATTTCTTTAAATGCCTTCTAACACTGGTCATATCTATCTAGTGAACTGGTATTCTTCATATAATAATATTCAGAAACAGTGGTAACCTTTTAAAATGAAAACGTTTAGCTGTTGACCAAGATTACTACTTTCAAGTTAACTTGCTCTGAATTCTTTTCCCTCTTTTAATTTTGAAAATGGAATGTTATGCAGTTGTTGCCAGCGAAGCCGGGATAAACACCCATTAGAGGGTATCTATTACGTACTCAATTGCAATAAAGATAGATCTAAAATAATAGATGCATTGTTTAAGTATTACCTTTATAATTTAGAGTACTTTTCAAAGTTAGTAGGCATTTAACTCTACCGAATTATCTTTTTTCTGAAGATGCTGACACAAAGAAAAAACATCGATTTCCTGTCATAATGAAAATATTTCCTGGTAAGTACGTAGGCGAACATGAAATATAAATTGCTGCGAAAATGTTCGGATGGATTGAGACGTCTTCATTGTAAGATAGATAGTCCCTTAACTACATCTCTTTTAAACTTGTACGATCCAAGCTGCAGACTTTAACAGTATCCTTTTGGGAGAGACCCCTGTCTAACAGTCAACTTCGCGCACTAGCAACGAGTTTCATAACGTAAAATAATAGCGAAATGACCCATTTTGCTATTGGCTTTTTATGAAAATTAGGGTATTTCATGCAGAATTGCCTGCTTAAAGGATTTCGTAGCCGCGGGAAGACTATTTTTTAGTTTTGAAATGTTTCAATATCCAATTTTATCCTCTAAAGCAGGGATTCCTAAACTATTTTGGGCCAGAGACCCCTTTTCCAAAACAAACTGATCCCTCAGCCCCCATAGTCAAATTACTTTAAAGGCCCGATCTCTAGTTTTTTTCGTATTAACACAAAATACTTTGCGTTTGGTTAAGTGAGTAAACTTGAGAAAATTATTAGGCATTATTAAAACAAGGTGATACACGTAACACAACTATAGAATCATAAAAGTTCCAAATAAGAACTTGTGTTAATTAATAGGGGTCGATTTTTAGATCGATCGACATCGACCTCCAAAATCAGTTTCGTTCATGTCGACCTGTGGGAAACTGATTTCGACCCCAGGGGGTAGCTATCGACCACTTTAGGAATCCCTGCTCTCAAGTAAGATCTATATGACGAATTCCATAGAAATCAATTTATATCAAATAAATGTATTTTCGGACTCTTACTTAGGTGTGGGTATTTGAAATCAGGCCTAAAATTGTCCGTGTGTATCACTCATAATATACAAGCGCAACTTGCTTAGCTCGTATACCATGTGTGTGCCTGTCTACCTATTACTTATTTTTACTGCATAGTCCATAAAGTCAAAGAGCATGTCTATTAAGCTTCCGATCGACAAAAACACGCCACTCAAACCTCAATTTCGGGAAGCACACAGCGTAATCTGGTAGTTGGCTAACAAAACCGGTGTCCTAACGCAAACAGTTAAAATACCTTGCCCTTATGTAGTAGTAGATTGTTAAGTACATAATGGGCGCTCCATTTCACGGCGGGCCACTCCAAACATTCGTGGACTTGGTAGATAAACGAGTTATTCGAAACCAGCAGTACGTTAGCACCAGTGTACTGTATGACGGGATCTTTTAGAGTGGTATATTAAAGGCGATTAATGTGCCCTGCGTTTTGTAGTCTTCGCTGGATAGCCGTTTGTGTTTGGCTAATGTGAGAAGTTTTAGAAACTGTAGCTATTTATTCTGGTAAAGTTAGAGAAACTTCATACAGAAATAATTTTTACTACGTTACAATTTCCTCAGCATATATAGGAGTAACTCTAAAGAGTTAAGTGCGGGTCTTAAAGGGATTTTAGCTAAAAAGGATTACTTAGTAAACTGTCAAGTGGTGCATGCTTTCGCGTACAAGTTTCGGACTGGCGTCACTTGTTGGGCTGAAGTTACACGGGTTTACTTCTATCTCGAATTTCAATAGTAATAGGATAAAAAAATCTAAAATAAACGAATTTTACCGTAATTCACTAGGTTGTGACGTTGTGAGGTTTCAATCGCGGCGTATTATTTGATTTTTATCGTCACAATATTTATCATTAGTGACTTTTTATATGATTATTTAGGAAGGACACTTATTATAAGTTGTAAGGTTCTTGTCGCAGAAGTCGCGGAAGGCCACGACACACCTTCCATGATCAAATTGATCGTGTATTAGCAGAAGGTGATGTCAGGAGCCTTAAGAACAGACGAGCGTGCATGACAAGAGCTATGAATGTCAAAGAAGCAGGTGAGGTGTGTAAGAATAAGCCTGTATGGCGCTCTGTTGTTCGTGCCTACCCCGCAAGGGACCTGGCGTGAAGTTTAGCCCTTTTCGGCCTTACTTATAATAATATCGTTAAGAAACGATTAGGTATCTCTTAAGTAAGAGAATCAGAATCAGTCTCTAATCAATGAATAACTCTTTTTTTCACTTATAAACATGTATTACCTGTTGTGTACCTATGAGGAGCACAGATAAACGAAATTTGAATGATTAACGTAGGTTGTACCCAAAATATTCGACTAAAGAGGAGTTTATGGGTGAGATTTTCATTAATCAGTTGCTGAGCAGTTTCTTTAAATTTAAGAAACGATTATAAGTAAGGCCCTTTATGTCCAAATTGAAAGTCAAGACAAGAACTTTCGGCTTAAGGTAAAAGCACGTTAAGCTTGGTATTAGTGATGCAGGGCTTAAGAGCTTTTCATAGGTATATTGTTTACTGAATGTATGTCGTTCTTAGTATCCATTCTCTCCTGGTAATAGCAACCAGTAGTTGCTATGCAAGGCTTAAATTAAAACAATTAAAGTGCTTGCTAACCTTGTCATTTAATAAAATAAGTACTTCAAGTTTTTAATTACGAAGTGCATAAAGTACAATGCACCTGCCGCTGGACGCATTTCTTTAATGTCACTTACTCAAGACAGTGATTATCCCTCGAGATTTACCTTCGTGCTGCAATTTTTCTTTTCAGAGTTCATTCTTGAGCTTAATTACTTATCTGTATATTTGTACTCTGCTTTGTTTAATAAAGTTCTCTGTAAAGAGGATGATATAAAACTGTAAATAAATTTTATTAAACAATATTCATTAAGTTTCAAGTTAAAATTTATTAAAACAATTTTCTTTGAAGTTACATTTTTAAGAAGTGATTTTTGTTTTTTGTGATTGTTACGTTGAAAATTATTGTCTGTAGATTAAGGCGTGGCTTATTATTTTTGACAGTAAAATATATTTCATTTTAAGTTGGTAAAAAAAAAGTTTTGTGTATTAATACATAAAAAAATGAAAGAAAAATAAAATTCAGCTAGAGTCATCTAGATATGTAGTAGGGGTTTTGATATCTTTTCGAGATACGTTATTTACCAAACACTTGTTAATTCCTAGTATTATTATTCTATGGTAAAGCCAGAAGATTTGTACAACTTTGTTTTGCTGCTTCTACTTACACTGTGCTTTAGCGTCGGGTTTAGTACAGTCTTTTTATGTCTGTTTTTTGTTTGACGTCCTCTGTGGTTAAGTGCCTTTGCCGGCCTACCTTGTTGCAACGCCCTCTGCGTTTCGGATTCGTTTCTGGACTTGATAAAGTTTGTAAAAGAACTTTATATGTTATTTACTATAGTCTGGGTGTCCGTGATCTGTTGTATATTACTCACAACACAAGCGTAAATTGCTTAATTTATGGATATGCAACGTGTTTTTGTATTTTTTTTTTATTGTTACCGTCCATTTATTTGCCTTAGTGGTCAAAATTTGATATAAACTACATACACGTTATGTCGATTTACAGCTAAAAATAAAATGAAAGAACGGTCGTAGAATATAGAATTCACGCATAAATGAATACACGAGTAAGTTCTCAAAAATGTTTATTTACAAAACTATTTATTCGATACATACGATGTGGTTACGGTTGTTCGATTGCATTTATTATTATATAACCAGTTCTGTTATAGCGTGGGTCGTTAAATTGATTGAATCAATTATACCTTATCGATGTTAATCGATATCTCGTATCTGTCATTAGTTTATACATGCCTAATTCTTTATTTTAGAGTCCGCGCCACAAAAGAAGTCTCATGGAAAATATGGGAATTAAAACTGGCGGCATCGCTATTTGATATAATTTTGTTTGTAAAGTAGGATCCAGGATACAAATTTACAGCTTTAATTATAGAATATTTTGTACTTATTATTCAGTAATTAAATTACCTACATCGATTTATAGATTGTCAAATAATTACTCTGGCAGTACTACGGCGACGTCTGTGGGACTGCTTTGATGGCGCGGACTTTAACTATTAATATTGGACTAATGACCAATGTTGAAAATATCAGGCAGGCAGGACCGTATGTAGAGTATTGTGGTTATAATTTTTATAAAATATACATGGCATCGCCTGGTTTGTGCATCTGGTTACTTTCAATTATTCATAAATATAACTTTTAGAATAATCTTCAGGCATACAAACAACATACAACAATAAACAACATTACAAGAGCTAGGCCTATTTTCCCAATGCAACTTAAGCGAAATTGTAGTTATTCGTCTAACACCAAATACCGACTTTCTTGTGGCAACCGGATTTTGGATATTTCATGTTTTTAATTCAATTACATAATTATTGGTCAGAAACAACCAATGCCTTTTAATGAATAAATCACAACTCTATTGTTTACCATAAACTTTAACCTAGACAATAATAAATTAATACGGATACATTTGCATTAGAACAATTGGCGGCTTTATCGGTCATAGCGACCTTTTCCAAACAACCCGGTGTTCAATGAAACTTTAAAAAAAAAAAAATTTGGGAGATAAACATCTGTATTCTTCAAGTTCTGCAAAAAATCTCCAGATTACATTTTCTTGCGAAAAAAGGTTATTGTTCAAATAAAGGGCCAAAGCCGCGCTCTATACTACTGTATCAAAAATCTAAAAGTAACAAGTTTATTTCATACAGTAAAAATTACGTTATAGTAATAATTTTAGATTAATTCATGAATACAGGGAAATTAAAAATAAACCCTACTTATGAATAATTTCGACCACCTTCTTCTCCGTCGTCACACTCTTGGCAGAGTGGTCGTGGTCCTCATGACAGGGGTGGTGGCAAGCTTCACAATTCTTCTCGGACTCGGACTTCTCGACCACTAGGGACGTCATTAATGACCATCAGCGATTACAAGTTTCTCAAGGCCAATAATGCCAATATTCAATATTAACGTTCAGAATAATTTTCTTTTGACTTAAATGGCGTAAACTCCTACACTATTTGACTGTGGGAAAATATTTTGTTACGGAAATATGGACAGGATTATTTCTTTTGATGATTATTGAATTAAGAAAATAAGGAATACCTTCAAAGAATTTCGTTATTTATTTGCTTCTGAGAAACTACCAACATTTTCTTATATTGAAATCTTTTGATGTCATTTGAAGACTCTTGAAGCATGTAATTTTGCGTGAATTTACCAGGACTTTTTTTTAATTTATTGGTGTTGAAAATGACCCTCAAAAACAACATATGGACGTGGCTCAATAGTGAGATAGGCCTGTATTTTTTTTTGAAATACAAGACCACCACACCCTTGCCCTACGCCTTCGACACAGTGCCCCGGTGGATAACGGAATTGAAGAGCTCACCCAAGGTATTCCCCCTGGCGATGACGACTGGCATTCCCCCTGGCTTAAGGAGCTCAGTTGTAATTACGTCCTCACCCGGAGCTTTGCTATTTTTAAGTTGTCCGAGAGCCGCACTACTCTCATCCACGTCAACCTCCGAGATGTCCTCCTATATAATGCCGCATGCGCCACTCACATGGATCATGGATCGCAGGTATCTTCACCCGCGAAGAATACAGTAGCTCACAGAACTCTTCTACCTCCATCAGAATCTCAAAGCGAGACGTAAGTTCTCTACCATCCGCTGATATTATTCAGCATTAAAGTATGTATAAAGAAACGAGTATTCTTTGCTATAAAATTTATCGCATAAAATAGTCCATGTTACATCATTGCTTGTTGTAATTTAATTCAAAAGTTTAAAACCGTTTTGATTTACTGGCGGCCGGCGTGGACAAAAAAATCTTGAGGAATTATGACATATTATGTTAGTCTAAGATCCCAGTCACCCCGAACCTTACGTGGTTTTAGGAAAGATGAAATTCGGTCGATCGGTTTTTTAACATAAACATAGAAAGGAATGTATACTCGCTAATCTGAAAGCGGGACCGTTTTACAGGTAGCAGGTATCAAAGATGGAAAAATGCTCTCGCGCTTCCTCACACAGCGGAACTCTTAACGAGTCTGGGGAGATGTTTGGCACGTTAGATTTGTCTGGCTTATAGGATTTTTTTTTAAATATACTTGATAATATATATAATATCTAGCCTTCCTAAAATTACGCAAATTCCTAGTTTTTTTTAAAAGTGTTTGTCAAAAGTTATGGCCCACAGGATGTGTCTGGCAACTGTATCTTTGTTTATAACAATATTATATATGACATATATAAAAACTAGCCTTGCTACATTGACGGAAGTTAGAATGGTGGTTTTTCCTTTTATACCTGTAAAACGGCCCCATTTTCAGCTTAGCGAGTATCCATTCCTTTCTAAGTTTATGTTAAACTATCGATCCTAAAAATCATCTTTCCTAAAATCAAGTATGTCTGGGGTGACTGGGATCTCACTCTGTGTATGCATATTTTTAGCGACTACAAAAAACAATTTAATAAAGAAAACTTTTAAAGAAGCAGACAATATATCGTTCGTTGACCTTATAAATTTCCGGACTTGCTTTGTTTTGTGCTAGTAATTGCAATTACTTTTCGACTATACGTAATTGCTTAGACTTTAGGAAACTACCATTAAAGTAAAACACACTTGGATTATCTCGTTAGGCACGTGGCATCTCTTGAGCACGAGCTACGTGTTCCTAAAACAATAGATCCTGCGATCAAGCCTACCTAAACTACGTATTTCCTATTTCACGGTGGTCTGCGTAAGTGTGGTTTGAGTACCTAAAGTACTTACGGACTTGTTTCGGTGTAGGGTTACCATTTCGAAATTTAAACATTCCCGACAAAAAGCCATTTTACACATTTTGGACATGAAACAAGTGCTGAACTTGAGTCGAATGTGCACGAGATTTGTAAACTTTATATTTAACCAATATGTAAGTAAGCTACAATATTGTGTAAACGCTGAATTAGGATCACGGTTTAACCGTTTTTAAACATGTAATATCTTTGCTTTTCCAAACAAAACTATGTTCAAATTTCACTGACATCCTCCAAAGATCCCGTTTTAAGAACCCACAGGGGACTATTAAACAAGTATATACAATCATGCATTATCTTTTAGTCTTTTTCACGTTATAAATCTTTGTTGTTTCGTTTGTATGGCTAACTTCTCTCCACAATAGATTCGATCAACTTTTATAAAAGTCTCGTTTTGCGGTAGTATATATCCTAAAATATAATTTATTCGGAAACTGCCGTTTAAGTGTTAAAGTTCCATGATACTCCCAATAGAACGAAAAGTCGGACAGATCCGAAATAATCTGAATGAATGGTAATCCTATTTCGGTGAGAGCTTTTACGAAATCAACAAACGAATACTGCTGTACTGTAAATGTTTGCATTGTGGTATTAGGGCTTATAACAATTGAACAAATCTCTTTATTAAAGACGAAGCAGTTGGTATCGGTTGTTACTATGATCGTATGAGAACGAACAGTATAAACTAGGTTTATAGTGTTCTAAAGAAATAAAGCCGAAGAGTGTCAAAATTCGAATGCACGAATCTCAGCACTGATATTTAGAATTTATGCCCATCCATCTACCGTATCATTTAAATTGTTATTTGTGACGTCATCAACGCTTTAAGCGCAAAGAACGGCGCTTGTCTTGATGGCTGACATAATTAAATGCCTAGGTATTATTTAGTTTTTATTGTATATTATGTATATTTTTTTGTTCTTGTCTTAACATGTTTCTTTTTCTTTTAAATACTAGTCTAATTAAAAAAGTCTTTTTGTATGTACAAGCGTACAACATATAAGCCGTGTGGTTTCTCCTGCATGAATAAGGGCCAGAGCACACTAGCTACTTTTAGCATCGGCCATCGGCGATTTTGCGACTGCATCGATGCTGCATCGCGTTTTAGCGACTCTCTGCGTTCGATCGCGGTATCAAAATCGCGCGTCATGCTGCATCGTTCGCGACTTTATATACACTTTATAGTCGCGAATGATGCAGCATGACGCGCGATTTTGGTACCGTGATCGAACGCAGAGAGTCGCTAAAGCGCGATGCAGTCGCACAATCGAGTAAGAGTGAAATCGGGGCAATGATATTATAAGAAAGATAGGTTACTTTCATACTGAACGGCGTCCGATTATTGTTGCGGTATGACATGACGTACTTATTTATAAGTGTATACATACATTACGATTAAGAATGCGAAAGATAATACGGAATGTATGGTAAAGAAAGAGATCTTTTGTGAGTTGCACTTTAGGGTACGTAGTAAATTATAGAGTAACCAAAGACTAACTGGTTAATTGATACAGATATGACATTGAATATCGCTATTTGCATGTTTGCTAATAGTTACTGATTGGTTTTTGGAAACAAAAACGACCCATCCAACTTTAGGCCAATTTTTATTTTACCAACCTTAAGCAAGGTTTTTGAAAAAATAATTTTAAATCAACTGCTCTCACATTTTAATATTAATAAATTAATGCATACTAAACAGTTCGGGTTCACCAAAGGTCGTTCCACTACCGTTGCAGGTGTTGAGCTTCTAAAACACATTTATGGTGCTTGGGAAGGGTCACAGAATGCCATTGGTGTATTCTGTGACCTGTCCAAGGCATTCGATTGCGTTGAACACGTGACCCTCCTAAAAAAGCTCAATTATTACGGTATTTATGGCGATTCTCTCAATCTTCTTTCGTCTTACTTAAATAATAGATCCCCAAGCGTTGAAATTAACAATATCAAATCTCGCGAGACTGGCATATCTATGGGTGTGCCCCAGGGCTCTATTCTAGGTCCCGTCTTGTTTTTGATATATATTAATGATTTGCCATATTTTATTAATGATATGTGAGAGGTAGTGTTGTTTGCTGATGACACGTCACTTATATTTAAAGTTGACAGAAATAAACAGAACTTTGACGACGTAAACAACGCCTTAATCCAAATATCCAAGTGGTTTACCGTAAATAACTTATCACTCAATCCGAATAAAACTAAATGTGTTAAGTTTGTTATGCCCAATGTAAAAGAATACGATGTTAATATTTCTCTTAACGACACTAGACTTAACCTAGTAGATTCAACTGTATTCTTAGGCATTAACCTAGATCAGAAACTCCAGTGGGGCGCTCATGTATCTAGTCTATCAGGAAAGCTTAGTTCTGCTGCATATGCGGGCAGAAGAGTTAGGCAGTTCACTGACGAAGAGACTGCTAGACTAGTTTATTTTAGTTATTTTCATAGTGTCATGTCCTATGGTATTTTACTTTGGGGCAACGCTGTTGACTTAGAGACTATATTTGTTTTATAAAAAAGAGCCGTAAGGTCAATTTACAACCTCGGCCCTCGGGTGTCTCTTAGGGAACGCTTTAAGGAAATCGGTATTATGACGGTTGCCTGCCCATATATTTTAAATAATATAATTTATATTCGTAATAATTTGAGTGCCTACAAGCAGTATAAGGATGTTCACAATTTCAACACCAGGCATTGTTCTTTTTTTGTTATTTATTCATGACCATAGAATCAAAGTCTTTCAGTCGGAAACATGTTAATTAATAGGTCTTCGTATAGTAGCGCAGTTGTATTGCAGGCTACAACCGACGCCATTCAATGGAGTTCTTGTGAAAACTCGAAAGATCACATCTGACTATACAGTTCACATTTCTCACAAAAACACATAATTTCTACTCAAAAACTATGAATATCCTGCAACTATTGTTCATTTTAGAGTAATTATACACATCTATAGAAAATAAAACTGCACAGCACAACGTCTCCTTTCAGTTCCCGCCAAAAAACTCCCAGGCATTGTAATAAACTGATATTGCCATCTTTTAGGTTACAAAAAGTATTGTCTTCTTTCTTGGGGGTTGGTATACGCTTCTTCAATAAGATTCCGAGTGAAATGTTAGATCTGCCCTTCACTAAATTCAAAACCAAATTAAAAAGTATCTTGCTTAAAAAGGGATACTACACTATTGAAGAATATTTAAATGACAAAACTTCATTTACAGCAGCTCGCTCCAACCTCTTATACTGTGTTTTGTACGAGTGTAACGTTTTTGTCTTGCCGTATTTGTAAGGAATATATGGAGATATGTTGCAAAAAAAATAGTACGGTATGTTTTTATATTTATAACTATAATAATATTTTCTATCCTTTTATTGCGTTCTGTCTTATTGAATATGCACTGTTTGCTACAACTCCATTAATTCTTCAAAAGTCATTCTGTAACATAATTCTGTATAAAACTTAAAAAAAAGAACTTAAATATAAATAGAGCAACTAATATAAAGAAAAACAATTTTTAGCTAGACGTGTTGCTGGGGAGTTTCTTGCCGTTTCTTCTCCTTAACAGCAATAACACGTTGCGAAGCGGTGTAGGTACATAGACTAGGAAGTAAAATAAAATTTTAACCTATATGTATGACCTTCAAAAAGTGTTCTCCAGTGGAACTTATTTTGAATAAAAACTTTTGAATTTGAATTTGGTAATGAGTGTTCCGAAAAAATGTATGTAGAAAAATAAAGCAACGAAGAAAATTATTATCGATTTATTTTCAATGTTTTATGTTTCATAAAACCCAGTAAATTTGTACAGATAATTTATAAAGAAGGTTATATAGTTATTCAAAACCGCCGCTATAGATATTTCACATCAATATATATTCATTATTTTGAATGAATTCCTTTTTGAAGTCACTTAATTTTTTTACATAAATACATCGACATGCTACCATGAGAGAAAGAGTGGAGTTGTCTTTTTAACACGATTTTATTATATTGGTTTGTATATATGAATCTATGTAAGGGAATTTTCGAACGCGATTTTCCCCCACTTCAAAATTTCTAATTGAATTGACATCATCATCATCATCATCATCATTTTTGTAATATCACAATAAGCAATTCTGTAGTTATCGGTTCTCAAGGAATATTAAAGGCAAAGCAAGGCATAGATTCGTATAGCATCGTTAATTGTGTTTAATAAATATAGGAAATTAAAAAAATAAATGTTTATAACAGGCACTGCAGTTCTTTTCAGACGTATGTATCCTTTCGAAGTAATGTATTTATCTTACTGCTTAAAATGTGCGGAACAAATAGTACTACTTTTAGTAGGCATCCAGTCGTATTCACTTCTTTCCGCCTGAACCATGCTAACCCATTTCAGTTTCGTAAGATCACCACTTGGAAATCTGGAAAATACAAAACAATATACACTGTCTTTTTACCTTACATTCTAATACTATTATTGCTAAATAATATAATCATCATATTAACCGAAAAACAATGACAACTAAACAGATTACATAATAGTAATATGAGCATATCTATGGAAAAAAACACTATGATTCAATTAGAATAAGACGGTAGTGGAGGACGTGGACACTATGTATTGTGCCTACGATATCCCTTCTGTTTGATTAATCTATAACGCATGTCAGCCGCCCATTATTTGTCCTTGTCGCACTGCAGTTACAATCATATTTTCTTTCCTTTTTTAACGCGTCTTTTAATAATACAGGATTTCATTCAATAATTTCAGTAAATGGGAAACAAAACCCTGACAAAATACAAATATTACGTACTTATAAATACTTACGCGTGGTATGTAACTCCTTCATTTTTATTTACCTTGGAACCATAGTTTTTACACCTTCTTAACACACAGCTCGGCATTTTGGTACTAATAATAAACACTCCACGGAAACGCTCTGACAACGTATTTACGCGTTAGCTTCTATTTACCGACTAAATGAAATCACGACAATTGTCTACATTTGTCTGCAACAATTAGCGCGCGATAGTGCGATATCTACTTTATTTTTATATAATATCATTGAATCGGGGTATATATTCGTATAACTAAAAATGTTTGGCTGCTCTGTAACATCTTATACATTTTAAAATAATGTTGAATTTGGACCAATGTTCTATAAGTAGTATTATTTTTCTCGTTTTTTCATAATATATGGAGAATTTCACAACAAAAGAAAATTCACTGCAAAAAAAATCACCTATGAAGATCTGGCCTAAAACTAGAATGTTCCATTACACATACGAATCTTAATAAGCCACATAAATAACGCTTATAGGATCACAGAGTACGGTTTATCGTTTTCTTACTGCTCTGGGACAATAAAATCACAATGTGTATTACCAATTCAAAATAAGCGTTAAATGTTGCCACATTATTTTTTGATATTGGTTAATTTAATTTGTAATGTAGGAGATCGTTATTGATTTATGTTGATTTGTTAATGTGTTTATTTCATAATTATTGGATCCTAAATAAACTTCTACAATACGTTTCAAAGTTTAATTTTAATATTTATATGACTTTGTTTGGATATCTAAGTAAACAAAAATGTAATCTGTAATATTTGTATTTATCCAATTTGAAACGATTTTTAACTTAATAAGGATTACCTACTATTCGATGAGACTTTGATACTTTGATGAGTCTATAAGATGCATTATGTATTGTGAATTTTTTATATGAGTTACCTAAATTCAAGCAATATAAATTGATGTACAGTTTTATTATTGACTTTTGTACCTTTTTACCTGGTATTATTACTTACATGCCAGGAGGTCAGAAATGGCGATTTCAATATAGAATATTATTTTCCTATTATATAAAGTTATTAGTGTTATAAAATTATATAAAAATACGAAATCCAGATTGAATATACTATATAAAAAAGATACGCTTGTTTTTAAAATTTATTTATCGAATTTTGGTGACGCACATAATGACAGAAAGACGATCCCTGCATTCTGGCAATCCAGAAACCCTGAATTCCCAAATCTAAAAATCGATATAATCACCAAAAGCGAGTTTGTTTTGAAATTCGAACCGCTTGTCATCGATACTCGTATCTAAGCCTTAGGACCACACACGGACCAGTTCCGAGTAAGTACGGTGCAGTGGTGTTTGTCTCTATTGATCGATGTCTACGCTACACACAAGCCGTAACAATGTCGTTTATTTTTAAATTTCGAACGTGTTAACGTGAACTTTACGCAAAAATTAAATATTGGCAACACCGGCATATACATAAAATTCTGTTGTGTTAATTAATCCATATAAGTAGGTAGCTATTGTAATTTAACATAACGAAGCTATTAAGTAGGTATGCATAACTGTTTATTTATTTCGAACGCATCAATAACAGGAACTTCAGAACGATTTGCAAAGTTCGCTTCACTTTTAATTGACAGTTGCGAAAATTGCAAATATAGCAGGCAGCGAAACAAAGGATTGAACCAAAAGCAGATAATGTCGTTAGATGAGCAGAAAGACAATCGACACGAGTTCAGGGGTATACAAGGATGACCTAACTTTAAAAAGGAGTATAGATATTATATTTAAATTTATGGTTGCGTTACCTAATTATTTTTGCCGTTCATTACACCATTTGGCATATATAATACAACAACTAGGCAATACAACATTTACCTAACAATTTTATCATTTTCCAAGCTAGTTGCTATGACATAATTATAAAAACGGACAAGGCAATTTTATAAGGGTTGCCAAAATGGCTGCGGTACGTAAAAAATGAAGCATTTAAAAAAATATATATTTATGTTTTCATGAAGTTAATCACCATGATAACACAAAATTCTCTTCGTTCTGTGGACTGTACATACATATATACAATACCTGCACAATAAACATGCACCAGATGCTGAAGCCTCCTAGACATTAAACAAGCATAACAAGTCTTGACGTCATAACTTAAACGAGTCAAATAGCATATTCATTATTTATTATAGAAGTAAAGTTATTTATGTTTTCTTACAATATATCCAAATATAAACGCAAAAATAATGTACAATCACCTTACAATACAGCGTGAAACGGCACACAAGTTAATTTTTATCTGTGGAATGACATATGTTATGGATTTTTAGGTAACTGTCGGTTGGAATAAACAAAAAAAATCATAATGTCGCGGTAAAATACGGTAAGTATTTTCGGATGAGAGCCATCTTTATGGTGTAAATTATTTTTTATGATATTCTTAGATTTTGAGTTTTACAATTCAATCTGTTTCTTTAAAAATATTTCATAAACGACCTCTCAAACTTACTTTTTTTTCTCCACGTCGCGCGGCATTCCTTTTATTAAATCAATTACGCAATTTTCATCACGTTGCGTATAAGAATCAATTGCCAGTTTCAAATTTCAGTTTTTTATCGTCTATATCCCACAGGGGTTTATAAGAAGAAGGAGGCCTTACTTTCGCCAGTCCCAATTAAGGGTTAATAATAGTTATTTATGATACAAGTGCGGTAAGTTGGATTTTACAAACGAATAGACTTCGGTCGAGGGCTTACAATAGACACGAGTTTGTCAAAACCAACAACTGCACGTGTGTCATAAAACGTTTTTCAACACATTTGCGAGAAAAGAGTACAATAGGTAATGAAACAGACATAAATATTAGTCGGATAGTCCGCAATAGTCTGACGTTTCTAGTATGAAAATGGCGCGCATTTGCAAATGACGTTACTTTCGCGTGATGGAAATTAAAATTCTCTATCCGCTCTATTATCTATAGCACTGTGAAGTGAGACAAATGTGTTAATCAAAAGCACTTCCAAAGAGGTTCGATTTATCAGCATGTTTATTCTCGTAATTTTTAACTTTAGAACAATGTATACAGGCAACGTAAAGACATTTTTTGAGCGTATGTGTTGAAAAATAATTTAAAAAGTAATTCTTAAATACATCTTTCATTATAAACAAATACAGTTATCTTAGTACCACACGCCTATCAACGAAGTTAGCAATGTAACAGTACAAATATTTGTTAACTACCAATATTAGAACGGCACGTATCTTTGAGCAAATAATAATTTCATTCATGTTCATGTTACCGCGCTTAAATACTTAACGCCTCCTTAAATTGTATTAACAGAACGTGTAATAGTCTTGTTGAACATCAAATTACTTATTTTATTTAACTATTCATATGTTGTGATGTTTATTTACGTTATAATCAGAATGAATAAATGAATGAATGAATAACTTTATTGCACATAAAATTATAGTACAATGGGCGGTCTTGTCGCCAAAGGCGATATCCTCCAGACTACCCTATACAATTGGAATCCGACTACATTATTTAATGACTTTTATAATAATTATTAAATGGAAGATTACATTGTGTTTACATTCGTATTGTCATAGTTATATAATTAAATTTATCATTATTATCTTCATTTATTTATTACCATTGCAGCAGTAAATTATTTATTTTTATATATGTCGCTCATCTACATTACTACATTTAATTTAAATGTACTCTAATTGTTAAAAGAAGAAGTTATAAAGGAATGTTATAAATTAAAAATCCGCCTTATTTTTTTAAATTTAATATATTTATTCTACTCTTTATGGTTTTATAAATATGGTTTCGCACTTTTTATGGATCTAGCTCACGTAAAGTATTTATGAATAATCTGGTTTAAAAAATATTTATATATCTCGCTAAAACTCGAGAACGGCTAGACTGATTTGGCTAATTTTAGTTTTATAATATGTGTGGAAGTCCAGGGAAGGTTTAAAAGGTGAAAATATGAAAAAGTGCTTGGAATCTTGTAAAAACAACAATTTCGCTTTCCCTTAGAAACTATTCCTACCTGTCAAACATTTGATGTTCGTCCCGTCGTTTAGAAATCAATTAAATTCAAAAGTCGTTCAGAAATAAAATTAAATTTAAAAGTAAAGATTTTTTCATAAAAATGTTTTTACCACATTTTTTACTAAAGTTGAAACATTCTGCAATTATCATTCAGATTTTTTATTTATTGATTCTGTGGTACGAAGTTTGCCGGGTCAGCTAGTTTTTATTATTATTTATTTATTATAATGCCTATATATCATATACACCATCAATTTTAAACCAGCCATTTGAGAGTCACATTCGTCTATATCTTCAAAGTCAAACGGTATAAACCCCAAAATGAAAAGAAACAACTTGTTATGAAACTTAAGTGAATAAACAAACGCTCGCAACACAACACATCTGCTTGGTATCAATAAAGCATTCCTTCAACCAATGAATCTCATAAAAGAGATAAAAATAACATACTTAAGTGGAGTAAACAATTATAATGAAGTGTACGATAATGCTAACAAATCGATTGAGTGTTTGAGTGACGTGCGTACCCATAGGTGTTTGTATATTGATAAAAATTGAGTCAAGTTCAAAAAGCTTTGTTTCGACAGTTTTGTTGGGAAGTGAAAGTGTAATTTTTGTAATGTTCTTCGAGATAAATTCCGGTAGGGCAAATTAAAGCATTTTCTTTAATCGCCTCCTCCTCTGTCATAGATTATTTATCAAGTATATTTAAAAATTAATATACTTAATGTTTTTTTCTTTGGGATATCTTTTAGGTATCGTTTATTTACTTCCTTTCTTTCTTTTCTACAATTCTTATAAGTATTACGTGTATCTTTTAATCTATACATTGAATATTATATATTACATTCTCTTACCATATTATTGTTGAACAACTTTACTACTATTGGCAATTTTTGTTTTGTATTTTTTATTACATAGTCATACACTGGCGGATACAAGCTGGATACTGGCTGCCCTAGACCTCATTTTACTCGTACTAGAAACGGAACCCTTATGTAATTGCCAGGATCAGTTCTACGGCTTTTTGTTCCTTCATGATCAAAGTAATTGAAATAAATTTTTCCACTTTTCACTTCTCTTGAATTGTACCTTCTTACATTTTTGACGTCCTTAAAACTTTGCCACCCTAAAATGATGCCGTCCTAGGCCCAGGTCTCACAGGCCTATACGTAAAAACAGCACTGACCATATGATAACAGTGTGTTCTCCAAACATTGCGACGGACAGACGTCATTGTCACCACCACCAGCAATTCATCTTAATAGCGCGATATCTTTTGTTTTCATTGCCTACCATAGTTCTACAATGACCAGGGTGCATTTTTATATTGTTACGAGTTGCGGGAGTCGAATTAAAATGCCGTTGCAATTATTTTAGAGTTTATTAGAACTATACAAACACGTATAACACAGGTACAAATATAACCGAACACAACAAATCCAAACGTAATGTAGAAGGTCGTAATTCAATAAAACGCGCAATGTCCGTCATTAAAAGTTTCCCGATTGTAGTACACACGTCTCGCTTCGTCCTTGGTTCTCGCTCGACTGACTCCTCCCTCAATTGGGCCATTGTTTTATACTGTACAAATGCAATATTACCGCCCGGCAACGTGGACCGAATTTTCTAGAATCAGATTTTACTTCGAAATCCGTAACACCTGACTAATGATTATAATACAACAATAGGCCATATGCCAATAAGTAAACAAAAGAAGACGATCACAAAAGAATTTCAATGTTATTATATTTTTTTTTATTGGTCTGCAAAATTGAATATTGATTATAATCATTTGTTTTTTATCTTCATGAAACCGTTTCATAGCTTAAACTATTACGGACTCATAAACTGCATCAAAGTAATAGACGACTTTGAAATAAATATTTTAACCAAGTATGCAAACTTTCTATACAGATTTAAATTGAAACCTCTAGATTGGTTCGTGAACTTTAAAACAGCGTAGGGTCATATCCTTAAGTTTAAGTTTGTGTACTGGAAAGGATCTTAAGACTTTTTTTGAAGAAAAAACAGAAATTTAAGGAAAGTTGGTTTAATTAAAAAATTGGTTTTAACAATAGACACAAACTTGATGCAAGGGTTTATTTATGTTTTAATAAGGTGTATTACCTCCACGTGGCCTTATTACGGATTCTAATCGGTTCCGCATAGATTTTATTAGGGTTATTAAAAGATCTTGCGGAATATTGTCCCATTCTTATGAAAGTGCTGTTCTTAGTGCTGCCACTGTCGTGGGCAAAGGGTTTCTCGCATATACAGCTCTTTTTAAATTGTCCCAAACATGCTCAATGGGACTAAGATCCGGGCTGCGTGCTGGCCAATTCATTGTACGTATCCCAACCTCTTCGCAATATTGTCGAACTTGTGCAGCAGCGTGCGGCCGGGCATTATCCTGCATTAAAGTAAAATTTTCGCCTATGAATCCCATGTAAGGCACCACGTGATCTTCTAAGATCTCTGTTATGTAGCGATGTGCAGTCAAACCCCCTCTATTACCGTTTTGACGGACCATGTCTATGAACACAAGTTCTGTTCGCCCGTTCATCGATATGCCACCCCATATAGACCCCAGACCATACACGAACCGCCTCCAAAAGGAACACGCTCCTGAATGCAACTTTGAGCATATCGCTCCCCACGTCGACGATAGACTCTTCTGCGACCATCTGCACCATATAAACATGTCCTACACTCGTCTGTAAACAATACGGAGGTCCATTGCTCTTCTGTCCAATTCAGGTGATCACGCGCAAATCTTAAGCGAGCTTGTCTGTGAGCTACAGACAACTTTGGACCATTTGCTGGTCTAAAAGGGGTGATATCCGCTTCCTTTAACCTTCTTCGTATTGTTCGTGTACTCACGTTTACTCCACGCACTTCATTAAGCTCTGTTTTGATGTTAACAGACGTGAGGAAACGATTTCGCAAGGAAGTTGTAACAATAAATCGGTCATCACGACCGGTGGTTGCTCGAGTCCTGCCTGTACCACGTCTCCTTCTGTAAGAACCTGTCTCCACAAACCTTCTGTATATTCTAGAAACCTAGACTGGTTTAAATTTAAATTTCTACCAATCGTTCGTTGATCCAAGCCCTCCCGCACCAATGCTACAATTTGAGCCGCTTGTTCGGACGAAGTATCCATATTATGGTTCAAAAACTCTCGATGAGTTAAAAACTAACCCAACAATTCTGCTGGTAACAAGAATTCAATTGACAAAAGCATTAAAAATCAATGAGAATCAATTTAAAACTTTGCTATAAATAACACGCAAATCTGATACTACGAGGAAATTTTCTTTTCCCGGCTATATTCATTTGTTTTACTGCAGTTCTATTTTTAAATTTTCCTTTTTTTGAGATTAAGAGCCAGTCTCTCCATATTTATATAATTTACACTAAAAAGTTTGCATACTTATTTAAAAAAATCATTTCAAAGTAATCCTGAACTTTGATGCACTTTATGAGTCCGTCAGTTTATATATTCTGTTTATGCAAACACGGCATGCCTAATATAATTGGTTATCTACGCCAAATATTTCATTATAATTTCAAATGCCGCCGGGTGATAAATGTGCTTTTTTCAGATAATTAGGTGTATTTTGATTTTGTCGGGACTTGAGTTGTAACAATATGGTATAGACAAAGAAAATAGCCAGTCAGTGTTACACCACATGTACATTATATATGCCAAGAGGCCTCCACGTAATGGCCTTCCCATGGCCTCATTCAAGGCCTCCAAAAGTCCGGCCATTTTTATGGCCCGTGGTCACCAGAGACATATGGTACCTATATAATTGCATCCTATCTTGCTTGCTTTGCTATTGCAAATGTTCAAATGTTAATAATGCCAGGGTGCCAAAATTGGAAGAATCGTACCCAGCGTTGGGTCGTTGGAAGTCGTTGAACGTTGTTAAGATTGATTTTTGAAGCTTCACATTTGTTGTTATTCATATTGTACCTATTAATTACTGTTTAGCTTCTAATGCAGTTTCTATAAGTTATAACCATTTTGAGCCCAATATAACCGTTATATCCGTCTATTTCACAATAAGCATATGAACATAATTTAGTTTTAATGTACATATTTTTATTCGTAGGAGTAATTTCGGAAGTCGTTCATTCTCTTCGGAAACCATTACCATTATTTTTTCTTGGTAGTGAAAAACTAGTTCTTACGTCCCGGAAACGCTATATTAAGACACTAGTCAAAAGTCAGCGGACCCAATTGCTTGCTCTTTTTTTATCTGTTAAATTTTATTACCTGCAGTTAAGGGTCCACAAATGATGTTTCAGGAATTCCATAATTTTTTGACCGCCCTTGTAGCAACTGTCACATTCGTAAGACTCCTCCCTCCCTAGTGCGACATCACATATATTGCAATTTTACGTCAAGAAATAGTTAAAGTAAAACAGCAGTTCCGTAATTACTTTTATTTCCATTTAAATTATTTTTTGATAATTTAAACAATGCTTATACAGATTACTTTTCATTAATAGTTCAAATTTGGTATTTTAAAGTCACGTCACAAAATCTTGACCCCTCCCACCCCTTATCACATAATGTCACACTTCGTCGACTCCCTTCCTCCCTTCACGTGTGACGCAATTTATTGATGGCCCCCTTATTGTTTCTTGGTTATTAGAAGTAACAGCAAAACTTTTTATCCATTGGCATAACGATCAGTTTGTTAGTGAATTACAACAGCCCAACAAAAAACGCGACTTCAGTGCCATATTTTTGACAAAATTCGTCTATCCCAAGGTATTTTTATTTTTGAAGTTATACTTCTTTAGGCGCGTTAGTGAAAAATGATGAGAGTAAACTTTTACGATGCGCGCGCACACCGTCACACGAAAAAAGCTACATAATGAAGTTAGCTATAGTCAACCGACACCCTGAAGTTAGCTATATTCAACATTTTAGTTTTTCAGGATGGCCGTGTGTAGTAACCACCAGGTTGCGTAGCAACGAGTTGTTGATAGATGGATTGTGAATTTGTGAGACGAGCATTGTAATATTTCTTTACTTTATTGTGTTTTAAATAATACGAGTTTGATGATTTATAAATCATTTATTTAGTATCCTACATATATATATAATATATATTAAAGTGATCAGCAAAATCAAAGGATTTATTTTAATTCTAATTCCAGTGAATTAAAAAAAAAAAGTAAGTAATTATATCGCTTTTTCTAATACTTGGGTGTGATTGTGGTATTTATTTTTCTAAGTTATTTAGAGTTAACCTCAGTTTTTGATTGTGTTTTTAGAGTTAACCTCAGTTTTTAATTGTATTTTTCAAAACGGTCGGTTAAATAAATAAAGCCCCTACCACGGTCGAATCGACCGTGGTAGGGGCTTTATTTATTTAACCAATTTAAAGAAGTATAACTTCTAACGCGTGTACATAAGTACACACACACTTTTTTATTTATTAAATATTTATTCTTATTAACTAATTATTAACGTCATCTATGGGGATAAAAAATATCCTAAGTATTGGCTCGGGATATAAGCTAAGATCTGTGTCGATTTATTTAAATTTGTTCAGTCTCAATTTTCATGTGATGTGTGTCAACAAAAAGACAAATTTTTTTAAAGTTATACATATTTTCGAAATTTGCCTTTCGGTATTTGCTATCCTAATTATGATTTTATTTTTCATTCTACTAGATTTTTTAGGTGTGTACAGGTGAATTCTTCAAGTGGGTTTTCAGGACCTAATACTGAACTATATGAAATAGCGAAAAACACTGAGTCTCGAAGCGGATTTTAATAAAAACTAAAGTGGTATCTAATTTCTGTGGAATAATGTCAAACAGCAAACTGAAGGAAAGGGAAACGAAATACTCAGCCCTGATACCACTTTAGTTTTCATCAAAATCGTTCTCGAGAATCCTTTGACTATTTTTCGCAATTTCGTATAGTTTAGGATTTGACCCTGAAGGTCCACTTGAAAACTTCAACCAGTAAATATAACTTATTGTTACACGCCGACAAAGTAAATGCATACCTGGTTTATTACCTTTCCCCGCATTTGGACTTCTTTTGTTTACTTTGTGTAAATTTGTAATTAAGAAAAACATTCTATTGTTATTGTACTTGTTTATGGCCGCAGGTGTGCAGATTACGGTTTCTCCACGCGGTCCTTTGTTATATTGTACAGTTTAGTATAAAACCATGCCCGAATGGCGGGGGGGGGGGGGGGGGGGGGGGGTGAGGCAGTCAAGCGAGGATTACGATACGAGCAAGACGTACGTTCGATAGGCTACATAGTGACGGACTTTGCGCGTGTTATTAAATTGTGCAGTTTGTACTGGTTGCGTCCAGTTATATTTGTACCTGCGTTATACGTGTTTGTATAGTTCTAATAAATTCTATAGTAATTCTAACGGGATTTTAATTCTGGCCTATAGCTCGTAACATTACGTTTACGTTTTATTTAAGTACCTAATTTATTTGTTATTTATACCTTGGAAAATAGTTCTACTGCTCCTTCTATAGTAATGTCCAATTCTTGCGTGAGGAATGATGCAGTCATAGCTAGTTCACAATACCAGTCAATGACCTCTTCAGCTAGACGTTTATTAAAATTGACACCACTGTAAAACGGACAATAAAATTGTAAAGAGAGCATAAACACAAGATTGCCTCTTTACAACATCATTTTCATGTGGGTACGTCGAAATCAGATGCCACCTGCGGCGATGCGCCTGAGTCGAGAGTCGATTGGTAAATTGCCAACATGATGTTCTTTAAGAATACGATCATTTGTTTTACTATAAAACATATTTATGTAATGACATCGTTTTATTACAAGAATTTATTGTACACAAAAGAAAAATAAACTTTATATAATGTCTTGGCGGTATAGTCTGAGGTACAAATTTACTGCCTCCTCAGTTTAAATTAATTATAGGATATTAAAAATCGGACAAGTTCCATTCCACAGATAATTAAGGCTTCTGTTGCCGCAAAAGTTCTAAAGTGCAAACGAAAAATCTTTTAGTTGGTACGTTTTTCAAAAAAAATTATCACGAATCTTCACGATATAAGATGTAACGTGGTTTTTTTCATAATTTTTCTATAGTTATTTTATGTTAGGAAAAAATCCACAGAATAACCTTCAAATTGTTGACCGAAAACCATTTTACTCCTGTAGTTTCCGTTAACAGGATACAAATATCTACATTTATTTATATATAGATAGATAAATGATTTGTTCTTTTTAAACTACTTTATTTTATTTACAATAAAAAAATAATGCAACTGAAAAAAACATTGTTTATGGAATCTTTCCCGCTATCGTCTGTAAAGTCAGTACCGAAAAATCCTCAAGGATGCTGGCGTTGCTACAAGACTTAAGAGTTCTTTAGAGGTGACCGACGAGCATAATTTACGTAATTTGGCTAAAGATATTTAAATAAAAATACCCCAAATCTGAATAATTCATCAGCTCAAACTATCATCAGACGTGATCACGAAAAACAATGATATCAAGCGTCAATAAGTAATTTTGAAGTATTATTCAGCCTACCCCCAAACTGTTCATTTTAATTATTTCAGTTTTGTTTATGGTTATTATTTACTTTATGGAAGTCTATTCTAATTTACCACCGCTTCGTAACATGTTGTGACTTGAAGAGAAGAAGCGGCGCAAGAAACTTTGCAGCAACACGCCTGGATCTAATAGTTCATCAACCTGACGGCCAATCTCAATTATTTTTTTGAGTTTCCGAGAAAATATTGACATACATAGACAGATGGGGATGACGATGGTATAATTAATTAATCATCAATTAAAATAATGAATTAATCATAGATAAATCTGCCTGTTTTCTTTTCTCTCAAAATAATATTCTGCCTCGTATAATACGAACTTCGTGAGAATTCAATCTAGTTTCTCGTTAGAGCCGCTTGTCTCCGTTATTAAGAGTGATATAAAAAAGGTTGTCATCCCAAGGAATGAAAGTAATAATTTTTATCGTCGCACGTGGTGAGCTTCATGCGGGCACATACAATTGTTTTACGGCGAATTTTTATTAAAAAATGTGGACTTTCTCAAACTTTTATGTCCTTTTTATGCGTACGTGAGCGTGCCCGTACTAACGCTGGCGTATTAAAGTTCCATATGTCACTTTAATTTAAATTATTTTTTTATTATTATTTATATACCATTTTTTCTATAGTATTGGTCCTCTGTCTCTAGACGGGGTAGATTTTTTTTCTCCAAATTTCTTTTAAGTTTCATATAATTTGTTTGAAAAATTGGCAAATTAATCTTTATAATAACAACAGCCCATAACTGTTCCACTGCTGGGCTCGGGCCTCCCACTGTAGGGGAACGGACAGTATACCCCACGCTTGTTCAAGGCGGCTTAACAGGTTTGACACATCGGTTATTTCGATGTGCAGGATGCATCACGATGTTTTATATCACCGTTGTTAGCACGTGGTAATTGTAATAATATGCACATTAGGTCAGAAAACTGCCTAAGTGGTGCACGCGTTCCGGCCAGTACCGAACCCGCACCCTTTGAGTTTAGGACGCGAGCGCTAGCCATTATACATCCACAATTTTATTTTTGGTAACTAGTATTGTACATTTTTATACGCTCTTAGAATCTAGGTTTTCCTTATTGTAGTTATTTTATGTTTGGTATAAATATACTCCGTCCGAGCTGGAGGTGAATGCGCAAGCGACTCCATAGCCCGGACAAGGGATGTCCGATGATCAGCCAGGAGTATCCCAAATCGTGCCGTGGCAAAAAGCATTCCTGCGGGGATTGTAGTACTACCCTAATGAGGTGAATACCACACCGGTCGCGACTTACCACTGGTAAAAAAATGATATACATATACAACTATTGAATGCTTTATTTTGTTTTAATTGATACAGTTAACAGAAATGAATTTTTACAATACAATAGGCGGTCTTATCGATATTAGCGATTTCTTCCAGACAACCTTTGGACGGACAAAAAATTTGATAAGAACACAGGTGTGTTACATTATTCTCACTACAGAACCAGTATCTTTAAATATATACATACATTAATAAAAACATAATAATTATACTAATATGATATATGCAAATAAAATATAATAATCCTTCACAAGTCTATTAAAAGTAGACAGTGACTCGGCTAGCTTGATATTAACAGGCAGTGCGTTCCAAAGACGAACTGCTAGGACTGTGAAGGATTTGCCATAAGAGCTAGTTGTATGCAGACGAGTTTTAAGTAACAAATTTTCCGAGGATCTGAGAGACTTTAAGTTACCAGAAAAAAGGTAATGAAATTGTTCCTTGAGGTATGCAGGGGTCTGAGGGTTAAATAATGTATCATACAGAAGAGACAGTTTTAGTTTAGTTTTAGTTTTTGAGGTGTTCCGGCATTAGTGACCAGGTTCCAGTCTCCTTTAAGAGAGCAGCAGCGCATTTGTAGCACCTCTGGTGTTGCAAATGTCCATAGGCGATGGTAACCGCTTACGATCAAGTGGGCCGTCTGCCTGTCTGCTGAACTCCTGCAATAAACAAAAAAGACAGTATACATCTTCGCCGGAATGCTAAATTCCGGCGAAGACGTATTGGAAGCCACTTGAGTTTGGCGCGGAATTCTGAAACATGATCATATTTACGCAAACCAAATATGAATCGTATGCAAAAGTTACTTACTGTTACAACTCAGGTCCCGACAAAAACAATATCCAACTGCATATCTGAAACAAAACACATTTTATTAGCTGCCGGCGTTTAAACTAATTGTAACTCTTTTATGATCGTCTTCTTTTGTTTAGTTGGTGTTTAAAATTTGTGATGAGAAAATAGCCCATTGTTTTATTGTGCTCTTTTATGGCCGTTTGCGGCCGAGTCATTAGCCAGGTGTGGTGGATTAAGTCGACTTAGACACGTGGACATTGTATTTGTGCAGTATAAAACGATGACCTGATGGAGTGGGAGGAGTCGAGCGAGAACCACGAGCGAAGCAGACGTGTGTACTACAATCGGGGATCTACTAAGTGACTGACTTGCGCGTTTTATTAATGACGACCTTCTGCATTACGTTTGGACTTGTTGTGTTCGGTTAAATTTGTACCTATGTTATACGTGTTTATATAGTTCTAATAAACTTTATAGTAATTCTAACGGCATTTTAATTCGAGTCTTGCGACTCGTAACATTACTATTTGTTTTCAAACATCACATTTGCTTCCTATTTCGTTTATTTAGCTTTTTTAACCCTCTTTCATAGTGCAACCTTGGATAAAAGTTATATCCTTGAATTCTTTAAATTTATAGAGTGTGATCGCACATTCTATACTAAAATAGTTTAGTATGAGAATTAATATTATTCTAGAATAAACGCATGAGAGCTCCTAAAGCTATTTAGTAGAAAATATAAACTCGCAAAATTACGACCGATCAATCGTCAGTTCATAATTCTACGTTTTCCCATTTTACTGACGAATGGGCGGTTTCTATGAAATGAAATTTCTTGGTGCGTTTTCAAGTGAACTTTCGAAATGTTGTTATTATGGCAACATTGTACAATGTGTTGCCATTTTGCACGTATTTTAAACATCTTGTTTTCAATGTTTTTGAATAGGTACGAATACAAAGTTACAATAATTTCTAATGGTGCGTAGTTAGGCTAAGATAACAGTATATTTGTATATGTGTTATAGTCAAACATGGAAGCTTAGGCGCTCCTAGGTTTGACTAGTCAAACCTCAGGTCTGACAAAATCTTAGTCGAAGTCGTAATAAATGAGTTTTTCTGTCTTTGACTACCGAATTTTTGTCTAACCTATAAGAGACTTACAGTCATTAAACATGTAACAAGCGCAGTACGAATCGACGTTTGACCATCTGATCTGTTTGACCGTCTGCATTAGTCGCTTCTAGGATCGACTAGGCAAAGCCCGAAACAAATTATTTTATGTTCGACGTTTGAATATAAAGTTAGGTACTTCTAGGTTTGACTAAAATACTTTATTCAAAAGTCGAAATTAGAATTTATTTTGGGTTTTTGTTTTTTGGGAATCTCGTGGATTTTCAAGCCAAGCCTGGACAAAGTCGCGGGCATATCCTAGTACATACATATAACAGTCATCCAAACAAAAAATCCTTGAATTCATATAGGTTGCATGGAAGGGGGTACAGATTATTTATATTCTATTACGAGCTACATAGGACTCGAATTAAAATGCCGTTGGAATTACTATAGAATTTATTAAAACTATACCAACACGTATAACAGGTACAAATATAACTAAAGGCAATAAGTCCCAATGTAATCCAAAAATCAATAACACGCGCAAAGTCTGTCGCTAAAATATACACACGTCTTGCCTCGCTTGTGTTATCGCTTTGACTACCCCACCGCTTCGTTCGGGCATTGTTTTATACTAAACTGTATAATACCGACAAATGGCCGCGTTTACTGAGTTAATCCGCACATCTGGCAAGCTTAAACGCAATGCAATAACAACAAGGATTAGTTCGACACTAATGATGGCCATAAAACAAGTACGATAACAATAGGATGTTTTTCTTAATTGCAAATTTTAAACACGAAGTAAACTCCAAATGCATAATAAACTGCGTTTTACGACATCCAGATGTGCGCATTTCTTTGTCGGTATGTAACACTATTAAGGGCCAATTTCTCAATCATCAGATAAAAGTTATCAAATCGAATAAATTTCAACTTGAGTCAATTCAAAGACGATTCAACTGTTTTATTAATGCATCTGTCATTTTTAATTTTCCCATGACATAACTCTATGAATAAAATTTATCTGGTGATCGAAATATCGGCACTTAAATAAGTACTTACTTTTGATTTCTGTGCTTATTTAACTCCGCCTAAAACCTTTTAAAACTTATCTCATTTCCTAATTCCGAGTCGTTCTTGAATTTGATAAATTTAATATGACAATGATTATCCCGAACTTCTTTAAAGTGAACAGTTCTAAAGGTTCTTGTCATAATTAAATCAGGCGAAATACTTTTTAGCTCTTAGACGAGACGAAAATTAATTAAAAGTCTAAGCTTGTCCTTTTAATGCGATAAGGGTCTTTGTTCTAGGTTTTTACGGAGACCTCGAGAAACGTCCCTACGTTAAAGTTGCGGCCATTAAGACAGCAATTTAGGTCTTAAAAACTTGCATTCTTTCTTAAGTATAAGTAAGTAGAGAAGGGTTTCTTTACATTCATACCGCGTTTATTAAAACAAGAATAATGAACTACATACCGACCATTCATCTCGTGTAGAGATTCTGTTTGTATGTTGGTTTAGTCATGTATAATATTGTTACATGCCAACAAAGTGAATGCACACCTGAAGTTTATTACCTTTCCCGCATTTGGACTTCTTTTGTTTAATTTGTGTTTAAAATTTGTAATGAAGAAAAACATCCTATTGTTATTGTACTCGTTCATGGCCGCAGATATGCAGATTACGTTTTCTTGGAAAATTCAGTCCACGCGGTCGAGTGTTGTATTGTATAGCTGAATATAAAAATAATGCTCGAACCTCCGTTCGAGCATTATTTTTATATGTGGTGAAGCAATCAAGCGACGACTACGATACGAGCAAGACGTGTACATTCGATAAGCTATTATTGATGGACTTCACGCGTGTTATTGAATCGTGCAGTTTGTACTGGTTGTGTCCAGTTATATTTGTGCCTGTGTTATACATGTTTGTATAGTTCTAATAAATTCTATAGTAATTCCAACGGCATTTTAATTCGAATCTCGGACTCGGAACAATATTTTAGTTGAAGCGATCCATAGGCATTTTTGTAAAACTCATAAACTATTATGAAAATACTTCAGTGTTTTGGAGCTTTTTGAGTTAATTCTTTAGTGGTCCTAGTGGTATAATTCATAGTACTTATTCTTCTTAAATGCTGCTACATCGTATTTTACAGTATCAGGCTTAGACCACAAGGCTTAGAACGCCCTATGATTAAAAGCGGGCGTTTTAGTAATGACTAAAAACGGATACAAAGATGCACAGCGGTTGGAATTTTTGCTTCATTTTATTTCATTACCACGACGGATTTTTGGCGAACCGCTATCCAAGTGCAACGAATTATGTTTTTAAAATCAGTCACTGAAAAAAACATCTTTGCGTGCGTGCTTTTTAGCTATAAGTTACATTTTTCTGCGGTTTCAAATCGCAGTGCGTGCTCAGCCTAAGATAGAAATTCATGGCAACCACACACAGACTATAAGCTACCTTACTTGTTTTTGTAGGCGTTGCTATGAAGTAGATTAATAGGCACTGAACGTCTCGTTACAAATCAATGCCTGTCACTTTGATATGTGGATTGACATTGTATAACAATAATGGATGATTGAAATTATGTATTCGATTGTACTTTTGTTTAATTCAACATCAGCAGCTCTGAATTTTTTTCTATGGTTTTTTGCGTTAAATTATTTTTTATTGGTTTTCCTTAATTGTTTCTATTATAGCGACATTGTTGATCCAGAGATATTTATAATAATACGCAGACAAATACACATATTATAAACTACTCAAAACAAAATAGGGCCCACCATGTTTTATTAATGAATTTTACAGCTTCTTTTTCTTCTTTCAATTTTTATGATTAGAAATGAATAAATTAAGGTTTTTGAAAGTGTGTGAACAGAAACAATAGTAAGTTTGGCCAATTTTATGGAATTTAGTCAACATTTACAGTTTTTAGGAAAGTTTACAGAAATTATTGATTTAAGTAAAGTTTGATTTTTATTTTTATTCTTGACTAAATCAATGAGTTTGAAGGTGCTTAATAGCGAGTAGGTCCTCCTCTGTTCAGTATGCACTCTCCGAGTCTATCTGGGACACTTTCAATGAAGTGGGTGATGTTTTCCTCGGGTATTCGCTCCTAACACAATTTAAGGGCGTTTATGAGCTCTTGTCGATTAGTCACATTACTGAAGTTCAATTTGAGGCTTCTTTTCAATTGGTCCCATAAATGTTCAATGGGGTTAAGATCGGGACTCGTACTAAAACCGTAATATTGGCTTCAGAGAGAGCTCTCTGGGTTATTCGCGGTATGTGGGCGAGCATTGTCTTGCATAAAGACGAAGTTTTCACCCACTCTTCGTGAAAATGGGATGACATGGGGCCGAATTATTCGATCGACATACCGGGAGGCAGTTATGGAGCCTTCTTCCAGAATTACCAGCTCAGTTTTACCGAGCAAGCTTATTCCAGCCCACACCATAACATTTGGACCTCCAAAACGATCCGTTTCATGAATGCAAGGTTCTGAAAAACGTTCGCCTTCTCTTCTCCACACGCGCACTCGACGATCATCGCTGAAAAACTTCACTTTACTTTCGTCTGTAAAGAGTACATTTCTCCAGTTGTCCATTGTCCACTCCGCATGCTCGCGTGCAAACCTCAAATGTGCTGCACGATGCGCTCTTGTCAATTTTAGACGAATAACACGAAATCTGGAACGTTGTCCGTCTTCATGGAGTCGATTTCGAATGGTTTGATCACTAATTCGTGTGCCAGTCGATAGCCGCAGTCGATTTTGTAAGACGCGGGCGGGAATCGTGCGCTCTCGATGTGCAGTCAATCTGATATACCGGTCTTCCTGGACGGTTGTGGCTCGTGGTCTTCCTGATCCAGATCTCCTCGGGACACTACCTGTCTCTAGAAAGCGTTCCCACGCGTTTCGACTAGCTCGTCACGACACACCAAGGCGTCTTGCCACCGATCTCTGAGATTCTCCCTCCTGAAGCATAAACACTGCTCTTGTTGCGGTTTCCACATCCATATGACGCCGAGAACCAGGCATAATGATTGCGAGTAACACCGAAATCAAGTCACAACGAAAAAAGTAGACGTGCGACTATAACACTCAGAATGTGACTGAGGATACAAGTGACTGAGAATTTCAGTAATAAATGATTTTTGGAGTACTTCACTTTTTTTTGTCTACCCACCATTAAATTCGTGACTTGAAACATTGATAACGTTAGATAAACATGTCAACAATACTGTGAAATGTTTAACTTCACTATTTACTGCCTAACAATTTTTATTACACGAAATTCGAGATTATCTTAGAGTGGGCGGCCCTATTTTGTTTTGAGTAGTTTATATCCCGAAACTAAGCAATGTAGTTTTGTGTTATGGATAGAAAATATTTTATACAATGGTCTACTTTAGGGCTGATCCCAGACACCCCGACATAGTAAATAACGGAAAGTTCATTTAAGAAAATTACTTTAAATTACTCAATCACAGGGGACATCAATTAAAGTTATTAGGATGTAAAAATATAAAAAAAAATGTTTGATATTCCTCTACCTACTTACTTGTTTGAGTTTGGAAAATACAATTCGTGTCATGATTTATTATAGTATTTTCTTCAGTTTTCGGGACTAGAACACATAATGATACTACGTTTTAACCGCTTTAAGCTCTGTATTTATTTGATTTTTATTCCGACGTTTCGTCCACTTATTAGTAGCCGTGATCACGGACGACAAGCCACAATGTTGCGAAGCGGTTATGAATTAGTTTAGGCTCCCATAGAGTAAATAATAACCATAGACAAAAATTAAACTAAATAATTAAAAGGAAAAGTTGGTGGTATGCTAAATAAAAACTTTAACGTTACTAATTCACATCTGACATCTTAGTCTTCCGTGTGATCACGCTACTGAAAAGTGGTTCAAATGTCAGAACAAAAATCAAACAATATACCGCGCTCAAATCCGTCTTGATTTTTGGCTTTGGATTGGGCTTTTTTAAAGTCTCTCTCAATATTTGACCACCAGGTTAATGGCGGGCACCCCCTACTTTGCTTTTGTTCTGGTATGTCCAGAGCAAAAGAAAAGGAGAGGCCGCCCGCAATTGACTCGGTTTATTTTCTTCTTCAATTAAAGAAATTCTATTGTAACGCTTTGATAAATGCCGATTACATGCCGTAACCGCTGCGAGGGACGGTTATACTCGTTATTAATTTTTATTTTTTATTTTTGTATTATTATTAAAACACCATGAAAATCCATAATCCATTTTAACATGGCTCTCTGTTTACATTGACTAAAACACCGATTCCAGGATTTAAGTGTTAAAAACTATATTATCATCCATAATAAGAAATTTCTAGTGATCTAAGGTAATGAATGTCATACTAAAAACATTAAAGTAATTTATAGAAATGCCAATGACTGTAAGGTGCTCGTTTTATTATCATTTTCCATTTCGGGGTTCACTTTAAGGTTCTCGAAGCAAATGTCTACCTATTAAAAATAATTATTTATTAACAAATTATTAAACAAAACAACAACATAATCCGTTTCACCGACAAATTTAATTGTTATTATATAACGACAGCTACGACTTTGACGAGTGACAGTCGTGATTGACAGTTCTTAAGAGAACATCAGTCTATCAATCTTATCCTTTCCAGAATATCGTTACCAATTTGGCAGTAATAGTTGGTCATCATTTAAACTTCAATCGCACATCAATCTGTCAAGTACACAGGATGCCATGCTGTTTTAGCAGCGACCATTGCCTGTCAATTAACCGGCAGTAAATTCGCATTACGCTAATCCAAATGCGTAGCACGAGACGGCGAAGGAAGCGGTAAACCATGTCCAAAATTATTTGAATTTAGCGTCGAGTCGCTATGTGAAATGCGAAGAGCATGGCTTCTGAGACCGTGAACTATGGTATATACTAGCTATGTGTAGCTTTCTGGGAAGTGCAAATAAAAGAAAGAAAGTCTTTATTTGAATAAATAGCGACGTAATTACATATTACTTTTAAAAAAAATACTAGAATTTACTCCGAACCAAATTCTGGTGCGTACTTCTTGTTTAAAGAGCAGACGTTAATACAGATTATATTGTGTTAAATGTTGGTGCTATTTGCCCCCCGAAGATTTGCTTCATATTATATCGCGATGAAAGTATCTATGTCCATTTACGGTATTCAGACAAACAGATCGAATTATTTTCGCATTATTTTATAGATGATATTTTTTTATAACTATGAGATGATGATATTTTTTTCTATCTGAGATGTGATTGGTCCCCCATACAAACTTTCGTCCTCTTTTTTAACCCGTTCTAGTTTTCTGTTTTTTATTTATCTGCCAAAAATGACCAAAATGACCAAACTTTAATCAAAATGACGAAAATGGCAAATAACAACAAAACCTATCCTACTTTTTGGGATACTTTTACATAAATATATCCTATTATCCGGGATGAAAAGTATCCCTTGTCCCATCCCAAGTGGTTCCCATCGCCTTTTTACATTTGCAACACCAAAGGTGCTACAAATGCGCTTCTGCTCTATTAAATGATATTGGAATGTGGCCACTAATGCCGGAACACAACTCGAGGTTTTTATGGCAGCATGCTCTAGACCAGGGAGGGGGACGGTAGCCATCCAGACACGCAAATACCCTACCACCTGGTTGTGGGTTGTTTTGTCGCCTCTCACGAAAGGCCGCCCGGCCGCAGGAAATTGTATTCTTTCTCTGTTACTACACGGATTAGAATCCGCGTGCTTTGCCAAGTTCAAAACTATTGATAAAAATCGCGTATAGAGGAGTCCATTGTGGCCACTTACGTAAAATACGTCCTCGAGCCGACGCATGATCAGAATGGTGATGTACCCATGACCTAAGCTCGGATACAGTAATGATATGTTAATTGATACTTGCCATTAAACTGGCTACGGTGGACGTGAATATCATTTTCGTGACAGTTCCGCCTATTATTTTTAATATTTGAATCTTACAAATGCCGGTTAAAGGATGCCGATCGCGCCGCATTAATATATCAGCCCATAAATCTCCCAATGCTGGGCTCAAGCCTCCCATTATAGGGTAAAGGACAGTATGCCCGCCACGCTTGTCCAAGGCGGCTTGGTAAGTTTGACATACCGTTTATCTCGATGTGTAGGTTGCATCACGATGTTTTCCTTCACCGTTATTAGCACGTGGTAATTGTAACAATATGCACATTAGATCAGAAAACTGACAAGTGGTGTATGCGTTTCGGCCAGGATCGAAACCGCGTCCTTTGAGTTTGGGACGCGTGCGCTAGCCATTACGCTACCACGACTTAAGTTATCAAGTGCGCGCCGTAATTGCGTTAAGAGAACTCATTATTAAATCGAATTAAGGTGAAATAGTAAATTTCCAATGGGTACATTGCTAATAACCACACAGAAATAAACCCACGATTGTACTTACTACATAAGTTTACGTATTCAATCAAGTATTTAAAATGCTTCATTTCATTTGAAGCTTATGTTCACGTAGGCTCTGTCTCTACTTTTAATTCGTCTGAGATTTGAACGTAAAGATATTTCAATTTGTTAGGAATTTAATTAATCTTATAATAATGCCCGGTTTTTGAGGTATTACTAACTGTAGTTTACCTATCTATTTGTTAGCGCTCTCGGTTCAATATCTTATAAAATTGCGTTTCTGAATACACCATTGTACAACTACTACTTCAGTTATGAGTTAAACATGGTTCAACTCAATTGACCAGTATTGGGTGTTCCATATCTTTAGTTTGACGTTTATCTCTCAAAATCACATTACAAAACGAACCTAAAATATATAATAGTACAGGTTCGTACACTTTTCATCATTTATTACTAACAAGTTGCTTTTTCGTGAGTAGCTTCCTTTTGACTAGACGCCCAACTTTTTTCCTTACAGTAACGTTGGTAAATCGTAGCTTAATAGGGGTAGCAAGGATAAAATATGTTGATTTGACGAATTTTAAAAATTTATTACTAACCGATTTTTTTTTCTTAATTATCGAGATAATTATCTAAATAACGTGTAAAAATATTTGTCCTACAAAAAAGGTATGTTTTATTAGTCCTACAAGATTTGTAATTTTTGAGTGTACAAAATGAAATATATATATATGTGTGTGTGTGTGTGTATAGTAATAAATGATGAAAAGTGTACCAGGGAACCTGTACTATAATTATTTGTATCAAATTGTATACCGCTTTGTATATCCCATCGTTTAAGCAATTTATCCTAAAAATATTAGAATTATGGATTCCAGCTGTTCACCGAAGTTGGATATGGAAGTACTGCAGATTATTTGTACTATGGCCATACCTCGAAACTTAAGGATACACGGGAAGCCATTCGAATTATTTGCAGATGAAGAACTTAAAATGAGATATCGGTTCAACAACGATACTGTGATGTAGCACCTATTGTTAATCGTAAAACACGTTATCTGTGTTGGAGGAAATTTGTATATCTTTACGCTTTTATGCTACTGGTACTTTTCAAGTAGTTATTGGTGATGATATAAATGTTCATAAAACCACTGTGTCAAAAATAATATCTAAAGTAAGTAAGGAAATAGTAAAATTATCCCTAACTAACATAAGCCTGCCAAATCCTGAACACCCCGGAGAAGTGAAGGCACGTTTTATATGCCAATCAAACAGCAAAGTGTACCCAATATGAAAAATCAAACACAATTTGACATAATATTACAAACGTATTTTATGACAATGATTATCATTTGTACATACATCCATGAACTTATTTCAATAATACTAAAATATATTACTTAAACTACTATCAAGACTTTTAACCGTTAAAATAAAAATAATTCGGTATAGATAGATAATTATTTATTGTACACCAAAGCATATACAAACAGAAGTGGAGAAAGATAGAAGATCGGGCGGCCTCATCTCTTCCAGGCAACCCTTGGCAGGTGCAGACGGTGGTGCTGTAAATAAAAAAGGCTGAATGCTAACTAAACATGGTACATATAAGTACAAAAATAATATAAATATATATACACATACATATACAGACATGTATATATATAAGTACATATGCCGATACAAACATACATATACTTATATAATAGCTTTAGGAATTATTATACATAATAGAAAAGTAATGCTTCTGAACCTGATTTCTAAAGCACCATAAGGATTTGGCTTGTCTTGTAGCAATAAGTAACTCGTTCCAGAGACGCACAGCTTGGATGGTGAAAGAATTATTATCAAACAGGACGTGTGCGCTGGTGTATTTATTTTTTATTTAGTGAAAGGGCGCAAATTATGGGAACTAGATACATAGAGAAATTCGAAACGTTCCTTGAGGTAACAAAAAGTGATGGGTAGAAGAAACAATATACTATAAAGAAGAGAATGTGAGTATTCCGTAATATATTACTAGTAGTAATAATGAATATGTAGAACGTGCTGCAGCGGGCTGCGTAACCACGTTGTATGGCAATGCTTACTTGTTCGGCGAAATATGCGCCAGCCTTCTGATTATGGGTAGTGTCAAAGAGTTTCTTGTAGATGTCTTAAAATAAATTCTTTGTAGATGATCCCCCGGACCTAATGTTTCAATCCCAAACTACACAAATTTGTAACCTTTTCCTAAGGTTCTTTTTGATAAAGTAGCTAGGGAACCTTTTAAAGACAAGCAAGTTGTTTCGTAGAAATGAAATGAAAAGTGCAAACATGTTCCTTTGACAATTGAAGTCTAGTCACGGCTGCAACGTGTAGCCCTCCATATTTGTAATATTGTAAATATCAGCAGGATGTTAATATAATTTTCTAGGAAGTTTTGAATGTTGTGGTAGGTTTGTGAAGCTATCTAATAAAAATTATTATAAGTACTTCTGAACTCTTTAGTCACTTTATAGGTTTAAGTCATATCAAATGAATCTAAATGATAGAAATGTAATAAATTACAAGACGAATTATAAATGTGAAAATGACTTTATCTCGATTATTTAGTTGTTTTTCCTTATTCATATTATAGTATAAACCTTTACAAAGTTCAGTATATGTATACTTTTGATAATAGGCATTGATAATAGACATTGGATACTCGCGCCTAAAAGTAATAAGCCTGCCTATTGTTTTGCTAAGAAAACAGTATGTATGGATATTTAATTTATTATTGTGCTATGTACTATTATTTAATTCCAATTTTATTAGTTATTATTGTTATTTAAAAATTCTATTATTGATATTTATATCGAAAATATCGGGTGTTTCCGTTTTCTACCCACAAGTCTAAAATAATAATAATAATTCCGTTTTCAACCCATTACAAAATTCAATTCCGGTTTCTACCCAGTGAACTAAGTACAGGCAGCAGAAAAAGTTAATTCGATTAAAAATATTTATTTAAAAAATAATAAAGTCAAAAACATTCTTATACATACTTTACAAACAACTAAAACTCACATTTAGATTATAAAACATTATTACATAATCACATAATTAACGTTTGGTACATAACATTTTCAAAATTCACAACCTCGTCAAAATATCAAATAACACAGAGTAAAATATCAAATAGACTTTGAGGAACTATAAATTAGTTTAATAAAGAAAATGTTTGCAACTATTGTTCAATGCACTGGATGCATTTATTGCTTTTGGATTCATAATATTGAAAACATAACTAAAATTTAAGTAAAATTTGAATAGTTGGATAGATTGGGTAATACTAATAATCGACGTTAAAAGTATGAAGTATTGACATAAATTATGTAATAGTTTTTTAAATTTAATATATAAACGAGCTAACTTTTCCAACAGTGGCCTATGCAAATTTTGCCACAAGCCAAGTCATGAAGCGCAGATTCTATTTATTGTCTCTCTCTAACACATCATGTTTTTCGATTCCTTGATATTACAATATCTTTTCCTTTGAACCGTGTATTTTGTTTTTAACGTCATTATTAATATTTGAAAGGAACTGAAGCATGTTTAGTGTCTTTTTCTTTGCCACAACGCGGTTTCAGTCACATGCTAGCTTTCAAGAGCATTAGTTGTTCTGTGTCGACATCCGCATGAAGACCATAATTCTAGAGGATATTTTCTGCCAAACATATATGTTTTGACAATATAATATTTAAATCTCACTGCATCTTAATGCGTGGGACTCTATTCCATAATATAGAGAAAAGCATCATCCACCATTTCTTTCGGTATTAAACCTAAGGCAAGCATCAAAGATACATACATACATGGTTTTTTAAAATGCCTTTTTTTGGTCATATTGAACTGTTGCCTTTTTTATATATCGCTTGGCAAAAGTGAAAGTCTGCTCTGGTTTTAGTTTCAGGTGAAATAATTTTGAAAAAATCTTGTTTTTTCATTAGTCTGTTGGGTTATTATTATCCAGTGACGTCATACACACTTGCAGCTAAGAAGTCATTCGTGAACTAATATTGAGTAGATTTAAACATTTTAATATTGTGTTATTCATTGCAAGATAAACAGTATCTTGCAATGAATACATATTACATATATCGCACTGGAACGCATCGCATCGCATTGGAACAGATGATATTATTATCTTTGTTTACTACTGTTCGATTTAACGATGTTATTTTTTATGTTACATACCTAAATCCATACAAAGATTCTTGTCATTACATCTGTGAATTACAAACAGTTCAAGTGCAGACCAGTTTTCAGGCCCGGTGAGGTCTTGAATGGGCAAAAAACATCGCATTCCGAGAGTAATGTCGGTTTAAAACGCCGCAGGAAATACCTAGGCTGTGTCCGTCGGTATATGTGAATCACGGCCGAGCAAAAACTTGAGAATGTTAGACACGACTCTACAAAGAGACCAGTGTGTAGAACAAAAACTCGCCTTGTTGTCTACTTAAGACTGTTGAAATGCTTTAGATTCTAGAATGTTAGTTCTATGGGATCTCAAGGCTTGTGAGATGTATGAATAAAAGCTTCTTAACAAGCTTAACTTGTGTGAATCATGTATCGCAGAAATGTAGAATTGGAACTAATTTGGTGATCTAATACTGATCACTGGTAATCTACCTTTAACTTTATCCTAATTACTTGACGAATAAATAGATTATTGTTATTATAATCCGTGCCAAATTTAACACCAGATAGTTAAGTAATGGATGGTTTATATAGAAAATCAGTATTGCGTAGCCTTATAAAAATGCCTATTTTCATTGCTTAACGAAAAGATGTATTATTTTTATTATAGTTTGTGCCAAATTTATAACAGATGGTTGTGCGATAGACGGTTTTATACAAAATCAGGTAATGTCGCTTTAAATCGGCGCAGGAAATGTTCTGTATCATCCTTCTGTAGATGATATGGAGAGGTTATAAAATTTGCGTTTTTAAAATAGAGATTTCCTCACGGCTTACTCTATATAACCTTTTAAGTCCATAAATCGCGGGAACTATCATTTTTCGAAATTTAAATATTTCCTAAAATTACTACTAGTTAGTTATATATTTATTATCAATATTCAGAAAATCGATTGTAAATATAATCAAAAAATTGAAATTGAAAAAAGAGACAACAAAAGAATGAAGTAAATATGCAACTTTAGCTGTATCATTTCAGAATACCTAGAAATCATAGTTAGCTATAAAATTACCTTTAATTTCTCTACGTAAACCTGTGTTTTGCAGTTAAAATGCTTCTCAGTTACAGATATTAGATATTAGAAATACGTGGAATGGACTACAGGTTTTGTAGTGTGTAGTGTACAAAACGCGCGGTAGCCTCCGGGCCATAAACATTACTCATCCGGTTACGTACCAATCACTGTTATTTAATACTAAACCATAAACTGCTGGCACCCATAACGTGTCCAGAGTGCCAAACGCCTAATGCCGACGTAAATCTGTTAGACGGATTGGAATACTGATGGAACGAGCCATTTGGATGTTAACATAGGGCCAAGTTGGTATAAATTCCACACCTTCGACCTGGTATACAATCTATTTCAAATAGGACGGTGTGGAGAAATAAGGTTATAGATAAATAAAAATCGGAATTCTTGTATAAGATTATTATTTAATAGTAACAGGACTAAATATATATTTATATGATTTTTATAAATAACTTTCACCTGGTGATAGCACCAGGTGAAAGTTATTCATAGATTAAAGCATAACATGGAAAAATGTCAGTTGCATGAATATCAGTTGAATGGTTTCACTTGAATTCACTTGGTTATAATTTATTCTACGGATAACTTTATCTGATGATTGAAAAATCAGCTCCAAAATTAATATTTATTACAACAGACAGACAGACTAGAAATGTCGTTTTATGAATCTGTCAGCCATACCGTCCTATTTTAAATAGACTTCAGTGAAGGTCGTTTATGCTGTCGCGAGAGTCAATTTTCATTTTAATTTGCGGTGACTACGTAGGTACGTAGGTAATTTTTTTTTTTTTGTAAAAAAGCTTCTTAGTGTTCTATAAATGTTAAAAATGAACACCTACATTCGTCAGTCCGTCTGTCTTTGTATGTCACAATAATTTCTCACAACTACTGCATAGAAAACATTTGGCAGGAAAGTGAGACACGGCGCTATATATTATGGTTTATTATGAGCGAAAGCCACTTTTGAATTTTTATATAAATGCTGACGAACTAACTTTGTAACAGTATCAAAATAATTTATATCAAACTAAAACACTACAATTAGGTTAATTCTTTAGAAATGTTTGCATATGACAACGTTATATTTGTCAACACTTATTTTTCTTAAACATTAGTGACCTGACCTAGAGATTGATGTATTTCATCGAAAACTTTAAATACAAATTGTAATTAAGTAATGCACATTTTCTACATTTTGAAGCGTAATATATATTTTTTTAAATAATAAATCATTTTATTTTAATCGATTCGATAACGCGCAACTTCCTATACTGAGTCCAAATTTTAGTTGTATCATCATTGTTCACGTAATGATTAAAATCAGTTTGACAGATGCCAAATGTGGCTTTATAGAACGGCCGAACCGTAAAACCGTGATTATATATAAAAATTGGGGGTGGTCATCATAATGCAATTGAAAGTCGAAATTTTTTCTTTCATTGTCAATGTTTGTGCAATGGTTTGGGATTAATTAGGTTTGGAAAGTTATAATGATAATCACGAATTATACCTTTATTATTTTGCGAAATATTTCTCGTAAAATTTGTCTGGCCGTCTCTAACCTTTGATAATAAAATAGACAATTTTGAAAAAAAATAAGACATCTATAATATTATAAATAACGTTCTAAACATGTCGTATCTGTATATTACGACCGATGAGTCGTGGTGGCCCCTCTGAACATCGGCTTTGCGAACTTGCGCATACACTTGTGATTGTACTCGAGAGACAGAATACCTCGTGGTTCGTTCAGAGTATTGCCGAATAAGTATGAAGCAACAAAAAGAGATGTGCAATGTCGTGTTGTTTAATCTATTATTATTCAAATGGAGTAGAATTAAGAAATATAAATAAATTTATTTCTTATGTTTTAACAAAGTTTAAATTTTCCCTTAACTAAATATAGTATTAAAATTAATATATTTTTTACAGCTTAAAGTAATAGTTTATGTGTTATTATATTTCAAATACGGATAAAAACTCTATGAACTAGGAAAAATGTTTAATTTGTTTTCATCATAATTATTATCAATTTATTTCGTAAATAACCTTTATACCTACATTTAATTTACTTAATTATATTTAAAATAATCGATTACAAAATTTAATGCTACAAGCGATGTTTTTGTTTACGTTAGGAAAATCTACTGAAATATTTTTATTCCAGTATTTTGAAACATGGCTTGAGCACCGTCGTGCCTACAAACAAAATATTGTCGTCACGAATAACAAGGTGGTATGGTACATTAGTGTAACAACGTTTATTGTTAATTATGCGATTAACAATAATACAGGGTTTTCGAATAGAATAATTATAAGTTAAAAAGCGAGTTATTACAAGTATTCCATAATTTATTCCTATTCCATAATTCGCGGTAACTTGTGATGTGCATTGTCTGAGATAAAAATATTGTATATAACCTTAACCTTACCTTCCGAATCTATCAAAATTTTCATTGCAATCAGTTGAACCATTTTGTAGTCTACTGGAAGTAAAAAAAAATAACAACCGTTATACATGACTAGTCGTATAAACAGCAGTTTTGTCTCTCATTTTTGCTTTTAGATAGATAGATAACACTTTATTACTCGCAAATTATACAATTTCAAAAACACAATCACAATATTGTCATTGTAGAAACAATAGGCGGCCATATCGCTTAAAGCAATCCCTTCCAGGCAACCTAACATAAGGAATAGTTTAACCTAATCTGACGATGTAGGTGGTGCAGATTATTAGGTATATCATAAAGAAACATATAAACTACATATTTTATAAAAAAAGTATATGTATTTATACATATACTTAAATTACTTTATTGATTAAAAACATATTTATAAGACATATATATTATTACGAGTTGCAGGACTCGAATTAAAACGCTGTTAGAATTACCATAGAGTTTATTAGAACTATACAAACACGTATAACACAGGTACAAATATAACCGAACACAAAAAGTCCAAACGCAATGCAGAAGGTCGTAATTCCTTAAAAAACGCGCAAAGTCCGTCACTAAAAGTTTCCCGATTACAGTACACACGTCTTGCTTCGCTCGTGGTTATCGCTCGTCTGTCGTCCCTCCATCGGGGCATAGCTTTATACCGCACAGATGCAATGAGTCTGCCCGGCCGCGTGGACCAAATTTCCTAGAACCAGTTTGTACTACTAAGATTACATTGTACATTGGGCTGTTTTCTAATCACAAATTTTAAACACAAAGTAAAAAAAAGAAGTCCAAATGCCGCAAGGTAATAAAAATTCTTTTAACAGGTATGCAGGTGTGAATTTGTTTTTGTCGGGACCCAGGATGTAACAATATATACATATATTAATTAGTATACAGTATAAGAATTAGGCATCATTATTTTAGAAAAAGTAGTGTTTTCTGCGTGTGTTCTTAAATGTAGGCGATGTTTTGGCCTCTGACTGTAAGAGGCAGAGCATTCCAAAGTTTGACAGCCTGCATTGTAAGAGAGTTATCATAAAAGGATGAAGTGTGTGTAGGTGTAGTAAGTTTACGACATATTATATTTTTTTTCAAATTGCTAGAAACCTCACGCTCTTACGATTTTAATGAGAATCAAGAACATGAAACTGTAAATAGAATAACACAATATATTTACGAAGTGCCATATGAATATTTTAACCGGAAACATTTTTCTTAAATAACGGTTGCCAACGGCAACTGCGGTTACGCATTATTTTGGTTTTAGGCACGCGTCGGTTTCAGATTTCCACAATGTTCTAATTTTAAAATTATGTTTTGCATTTTCACGTGGTTGCGGCACAAATAGACTGAATTATGTGAGCGCTTTCACATCACTCGAACGAGTTTTCTGAAATATAAATTTAAAAAAGGAACACAACTTTGTTATCTGTTTTTGTTGTTTTATCCACTACAGTGGCAGGCAAAGGAACGTAGTCCATACAGCCTTGTCTATTGTATTAAGTCTTCAGTACTGACATTGACTGAAAGCAATTGACAAATTCTTATGACAACTCTAAAGAAAAACTATCATTACTATCATTTACTAAGAAGTTTATTTTGAATTATAATATGTTGACGGATGTAGGCTAAAGGACTATATTAATAAAAGTTAGACAAAAATTATCTGTGAGTATATCTCTGAAGCTTCACTTCTGCTGTTCACATACAGCAGAAGTGAAGCTTCAGAGATATACTGCACGCACACAATTTTTTTGAAATTCAACTTTGACTTATTCTGGTTTGTATGTAGGCTGCCTTTTGGTATTTATACAAAGTAATGGTCGCCCGTGGTCGAAATCAGACCATAATAATTAATTTAAATTATAAGTTTGAACATTATTAAGGTTCTGTCGTCACAGACTATACTTCTATAATAAAAGATTTAGCCAATAGTCCATTGAAATCTTACAATTTAAGGACCTAATATTGCATTTTTTAGAGGACGCAATTTTATTTTTGGGACATGAGTGGGGCGTCAATAGAAGGTTAACCTCAAGTTTGTGGGGTCGCCACCCTTGTCCCCCGGCCGCCTTCTTGGAAAAAGGGGTGAAAAGACTTTTTTCGCGATATCTCGGAAACTATGTGTCTTACAAAAAAAAAAGTAGTCATAATTTGTAGCAAATTGTCTTGCCTACAAATATGTTTATATAACTTTTTACCCTAAATTAAAAATTAAAGAAATTATAAGCAAAAAAGTGAGTTTTTTTTTATTAAAAATTTCTTTCTTGCTCTATAACTTTTTTTTATACATTTTACAAAAAAATTACTTCAGACCAATCTTGTAGATGATCTTTTGAGAAAAAAAATCCCTATATTTTTTTTAATTTCATTCATTTAAAATGCTGTTACAGCGCTCCCAAGTTGACCGGGTTCGTCAATGCTCATGAGAATCCGGTCGAAACGAAATGTTTAACTTTTTTTTTTTTTTTTTGTAAATATATTATTACAAAATGTTTGTTAAAGTCGTATAACTTTACTTATTCATTCCTAACTCTTTTCCCCGCCACCTATGAGGTAGAGTCTGTAGGCGCGTTTTTTTTACGTGGTATCCCCAGTAGGCCTACTCCACGGACATCTTGCTTATAAGGTAATCCTCGACATCATAATATGTTTAATCACTTATTAGCTAGCTACTGTAATCGACTTTTCTTCGATGGTCCAGGCTGTGGCTCAGAATCTAAATCAACGTCAAATGTGAAAGTTTGAGGACTGACAGGAGTTAAAATTGGAGTCATAGTTGGATGTTCATCTTCAAATTGATTTTCTTCCATGACTTTAAAATTTTTTGTAAGATGCATAGTTTCCCAAATATTGCGAAAAAAGTGTTTTCACCCCTTTTCCAAGATGGCGGCCGGGGGACAAGGGTGGCGACCCCACAAACTTAAGGTTAAGCTTCTATTGACCCCCCACACATGTCCCAAAAATAAAATTGCGTCCTCTAAAAAATGCAAAGCTTATGTAATATTTTAATGGATTACACTGTGAATTTGACTTTAACAATAAACAAAAGAGTATATATGTGTGTCAAATGCATGGCAGTGTGTGTAATGTTTTAAATTGATTTGATGTTTTTGATGCATAATTTAAAAAAAATTATTAGCATTCTGCAGTCCTTCTCTAAATAAAAAGTCTGCGAAATTTCCTACTCTTCCGTCCGCGTAATTTTCGTACAAATGAGCACATAGTGTTTATTCTGTTTTTGCTTCACGTATATAAACATATACAATTGGTTCGAAATTTAAAAAATAAATACTGCAGAAAAACTATGTAAATTTAAACGAACAGCCCATTTTATTGCAAACGTACATTTGAATTTTTTTGTTACCCTAATGAAACGTAGTTTACGAGCTTACAGCCGGAGATTTTGTCTGATTTAATTTACTGTTGTTTCCCTTTGATGTTCATTTTGTGCCCGTAAAAGAAATCTTGTAACTTTTAACTGTACAAAAACCTACATCATTATTTAAATAAAATTTCTGATTGAAACTCGTTGGAATTATACAATCATATAAATTCAATATTTGCTTTTTAAATTTCAACATACCTATACCCAGAGCATGTCTGTGTTCAGTGCCGTAAATAGCCTTTTATACGCCCTATATACCTAGGTAGGTAATCTAGCTATGTATAGGCCTATTTTATTTCATTCAGGGCGATAAAATATTGCACAAGGACCTTGGTGGACCAATTATCTAATATTTGGAAGAAAAATCTATAAACAAAACTAGAATACACTCGTGTGCTGCCAAAAAATGAGCACGATGATTTGTCTAATTTAACAGACGTTTTTGGTGATACTGGCATTCCAAAACATACGTACCTACGAATCGAGCACTAGAGGCGAATCGGGAATTTATAAGGAACAAACCGAAAAATAATAGTCCTGCCTGGTCTGGCCATTCTTGCGTCCCCCAGCGCCCTAAGCCTGGGCACCGGTGGCACCGCTCTATCTACGGCACTCTCTGTGTGTAGTATATTGGATACAATGGACAATTTTGAGGTGTGCCCCAGTAACATTCATACTAGACTATGACGGAAAGTTCTTTTACGAAATTTAGCTGACTGGGAGACGAACTGAGACTGTAGTAAACTATGTGGTTTACCTTGTGGCCAAAGACCACTAAATTCTATAAGTGATTATATGTCATTCAAGTACTTTCTTAAATTAAATTCTATGCGAAAGTATAAGTAATCGTACAACACGCACGATTTTTATAATCTTTTCAACACTACAGGAACATGACTCACAGGAATATTTAAAATATGATATTAAAGTAGAAATGTTTAAAATCAACCATTGAAACGCACAATTTATGTAAAATTCTATTCAAAACTTTGTCTCTTAACTTAAAAAAAGGTATAATTATTTACATAAGGGTGGTTTGTATAAACCTGTTGCTCTTTTATGTTTGTTTTTTGTATCTTACTATCCATTCTTGCATCTCCTTATACCTTTGGTCATTTTGGTAGAGATTAGAGGGTACTTGTGTGAAGTTTAAGTCCAATTGTAACCATTAGTAAGATTTGTAATAATAGAAACCTCTCATTAGAAATGTTCTTTTTATATCAAATTTATAAGAGAATATTACTTTTCATGTTTTCGCAAAAATCTCATATTTTTTCTTTACACGAAAATCAGGTATAGGTCATACATAAATAACATACAGCCTTAGGATAAAGATCACGCAAAGGTTACAGACTAAACCGCGTCACGCTTATTTTTTTTTTAATCCTTGGTTCTGGCGTTCGTGAATAGTGTTGTGCTATTTTTTACCATGTAAAGTTTGGCATTCTAAAATCGAATATCATTTTATGGATTTTATTTATGAATTCTTTTGTTTTTATTGTTGCAGGTCCATCGCAATGGCACTGGTGTTCCATATTCAATTACTGTTCGCAGCGCTCGTGCCTGTTATTGCAGGTGAGTTGAAAACTCATTTTATTTCATTTTTTTATTATCTGATAAAAATAAAACTATAGATATATGATATATCGCTTTTAAGTATAATAAATACAGCGTTCCAATGCAGCTAGGCTTCGTGGCACACTTCCCTATGGCAGCTATTTATTATATATTTTCAAGTTAGTTTAGGTTCTGTACTAAATATAATTCTTTAATAATTGAAAATTACTCAAGTATTATCTTTGTAAATGCAATGAGTTGGAACTATAATATTTTTTTCTTTCAACGTAAAGCACGTGTAATTACTCCTTAACGATATGGTATTTGTATTATTTTATGACTATTTAAATGAATATTTTTTTATATATATAAAATAATTAATAAAGTCATAGTATAACTGGTCGTTTTTCACTGTAACGTAAATATAAAACTGTGATAAAACTACGTTTTAACGGTTTTACGCGCGGTAATTTATTTGATTTTGGTTATTCCGACGTTTCGGTCACTTTTCAGTGGCCGTGAAAATCAAATGAATTACCGCGCAGAAAAGCGTTAAAACGTAGTTTTATTATGTATACAAGTGGCGAAAACTTAAGAAAATATTATATAAAACTGTGTTTGTTTCCCTATTTACAGTGTTGCATATAAACTATTTTTTATTAAATAGATATAGGTCGTCTCAAGTCTGTAAAATATGTTTTAAATTAAAATATTAGCTCTATTTAAAATAAATTACAATCGTAATAAATAGCGATGTTCCATGTTTAACGATGATTTCTTTAAAAATAAAGAGAATTTTTGATATTTGAACTTTAGACTCGTAAAATTTGATCGAAATTGTTCAAAGTTTTCTACTCTCTATCATGGCGGGCCGTATTAAAAGTTCGTCATGAAAAAGAGCATCCATCAAAATATAAATTAGACAGTCCGCCGGATGCGGTGTAAAAAGCAAATCAGTTGCAGTTGCCTGGACGACCGGTTGCACAACCGTCGCTCTCACACTTACTCCGGAATTTTAACTATTGCTACACCGTACACAATTTTCTTTCGAACTATCGTCATTACATCGTCAATCAGGAATCAATATCCCAGTGTTTTGTATCAATATATTTGATTACCCTGTCAACATGTTTATGCTGTCAATTTTAAATACACTTAGGGTCGCTTGCATAACGATCGCTTTTAAATAAAACTAGTTAATTATATTAAACTGCCTTAATACGTTACACAATATGTATTGACAGTTCTTTAAACATATTTAGCGACAAATTTTGCGTTGTGCAAGACGCTAATCGTATTTAAGGGTGTTAAATGCGTTGATGTCTGAAAGAGAGTATCGGGGTGAAGGTAAGGAAAGGAATGCTCCGGTGGTTCGGGCATGTGAAAAGAATGTATGATGAAAGAATGACTAAACAGATATACAATGCAAAAGTGGATGGATGCAGAAGTCGCGGAAGGCCACGACACACTTTCCATGATCAAATTTATCGTGTATTAGCAGAAGGTGATTTCAGGAGCCTTAAGAACAGACGAGCATGAATGATAAGAGCTAAGAATGTCAAATAAGCAAGTGAGGTGTGTAAGAATAAGACTGAATAGCGCTCTGTTGTTCGTGCCTACCCCGCAAGGGACCTGGCGTGAAGTTATATATGTATGTAAATGCGTTTAGTGAATTTAAGCAACCTTATGCATATTACTTTAAAATATGTATGTAACATTCTCATATGATAATATTTATCGTTACTTATAATGATTAAAGGAATAACCAAATACATAAAATATCTAATGGAGTAAAAACTATGAGCTCAATTGAGACTAATTAAAGTAATTTTCTATAAATTTTGACTCTGAGTACGTTTTAATAAAACTACGTTTTAACGGTTTTAAGCGTGGTATTTTATTTGATTTTTATTATGTAGTAATAGTAAATAAAAACTTTAATACTAGTGATTGACAGTTGATATCTTTGTCTTCGGTAATCACGGCTACTGAAAGTGGCCGAAACATTGGAATAATAAACATCAAACAAAATACCGCGGTCAAAACCGTTTAAACGTAGTTTTATTATGTGTACTAGCCGCGAAAACTTAAGAAAATAATCTGACTGCGATGATTAAACTAACATGGGAACATTTTAATGCAATCTAAAATCTGTCAATACGAGATCAATTATTATGATAAAGTTTGACGTAAAATTGTTGTATAAACAGCCAGTAAGTTACGGTCCATAGCTCTAAGTTGAAACATGATAAAGTTTATCATCATAACTAATTGTCGGTACTCACAAAGTCACCTTTGAAAATTATCTAATGAGGAGTAATAAAACCGGACAGGTGGAAGTTAGTGGTGTTGATACTTATTTAACGAATGCTTGGACTGATATCGGTCTATACGGCATAGTTGGTGCAATAGTTTTTAAAATCATATTTCACTTTCATTTCTGTGAAATTGACATTTTTGATATTTTCGATGGCGTGGGGTATGCTTTACGGTTCTGTAGCCATTTTGTTAAAAATGGAATCCTTATAAACATATCATAAAGACGGTACGTTTGCATTCGAATGTTACAGTCATTTAACCAGAAGCTACTAGCTGTACATGGATGCTTTGCCAGGGAAGTGTATTTTGTATGACACTACAAAGATATACAGGTTGAATTTTTCAAATGGGCATTCAGGACCAAATTCTAAACTATGCTAAATAGTTAAAACACTCAAAGAAGTCTCTAGGCCGATTTTGACGAAAACAAAAGTGGTGTCATTAGATTATTGAAATACCACTTATCCTTGTCAGCAATCGAATCGGCTGATTTTGAGAAAATAAACACGCCTGTATTATTATACCAAATCATAGTCTAACTTGTAAGAATCAATTTCTGTTAAGGAACGGTAAACGGCAAAGGGAAACGTTCTTTTTGAGCAAAATGTATCGATCACTCGCATGAAGTTATTCCATTTTGACACTGCTATTTCACCTGTGAAAAATCACTACCCGTTATTTTTGAAGTGACGATAAAATAACAGTATCGCGACGTGTCACGGTGACGACTAGAACTGCAAGTGATTATTGGGACTGTGAAATGAAATTATATGTTGCACTCTCAACGTTATATCACGGTATTATAAATAACTCAAACAAGTGATTGCCTAACGTTTTAAAGAATAAGTTTCAATTTTACTCAAATAATTTCGGTCGAAATCAAAAGAATAATTTGATTATCTTCTATAGCTATTTTGTGCTACATGGCTCTTTAACGGTTTATCTCACGTGAAATAAGGCTGTAGTCAAAATTTAACGGTTGTTGCCTATTCTTGTAAGTTGAGTGAAAAGTGATTTGTTTTATATCAGCGTTATTTAACCGGTGATCAGTGAATTGTGGCATCACTATTATTTTTGATTAAATGCAATATAGTTCCCTAGTAGAATTACGAAAATATTTGTCAGATTTACGGAACGCTTCGTGTTTCTGTGCGTGGCTTTTCTAAGCATTTACACAACTTATTTAAGATATCTTTATGTTCGAGAATTTGATAAAGGAAATGTGCCACTAAAAAACTATTGACAAAGTTATCGCTGACCTCTAACACAAGCGCATCGATCGCTCCGCTAACCGCTTCATCCATTGGTACTTTTCCGTTAGTGTATTTTGAAAGCTTCCAAATTAATAGTTAATGTACTAGGTGTGAATTGGTTCGGACGTCGGGCGGTTTTTTCTCTCTATTTTGAAATTGTTATAACCGTGACGCCTAAGCTCCCGCCACCCCAGGTAGTTACGCACACATTGAAAATATATTACTTAGATTGTGAATAGATAAGTGCATTTACAATGGTTGGTTCTGTATATATTATTGTCTGGATTTTGCCAGGAGTACGTCCCCCGGCAATGGATGAGGCTATTTTGGCCCGTGGCTGCAAGAGCTCACGCTGAGTCGGCAATGGCCACGACTTTTTGAAGTAAAACTTCTTAAGAATCGTTGTGATTTGAAACTCTATGAAACGTAACAGCGACACTAAACAGAGATAAACATATAAATGTATAGGACTAACTCTGCGAGAGAATGAGGATAGAATACATTATATTTTAATAATTTAAATGCTCATACAGATAGAGCTGCGAATGTTTTGAAGTTTTCCTGAAACCTGACTGAACCTGGCCACTAATTCCGGAACACAATTCAAGGTTGTTATGGAGGCATACTATAGACCAGGGGCGGTAGCCATCCAGACGGTCAAATACCCTACCTCCTGTGGGTTGTTTTGGCTCCTCTGACGAAAGGAAAATTTTATTTGTATTTCTTCTTAATAGACCAGGGTAGATCAATTTTGACACAAAAAAATATGGTAGGATGAAACCCATTGGAAAAGGAAGAGAATATATCAAAAAAAAATGTAAAGAAATAACAGGTAGTAACCCCAAACCCTCCTAGCCCCTTCCCTACTTCTCTATGAAATACCTTCTCAGAATATTTACCATAGTAATGTATATTTTTTTGACACCATCTGAAAGTAGAGATTTCAACGAACAAAAAACCCACAGATTTAAAAAAAAACCGGATATTTTGGCGCAAGAATTTCGATTGGTAATTAGGTTGGTTTTTTAATATTAAATCAAAATAAGGCAAAAATATAAATATTTTAAATAAAAAAAATTACAATGTGTTTGGGACATAAAAAGGCACGTTTTCACCAAATTTCGTGAAATATTTTTTGTAAAAGATAAAAAAAAAGATAAAAAACCGATATTTTAATTTTTCACATAAATTTTGAAGTTTTGTGAAAAAAGTGTTAGTACAAAAGTTGTAGATCTTTTTATTACCTACAACTTTGCCATTTCACCTTTTTCCATAGGTCTTTTAGTTTTGCAGGAAATCGAGATAAACCGTTCTTCACCCTTAAAATTCACCCCCTTCCGTTTCCCGACCTCAGATCGCCCGTAAATTATTTTTCCTTTCATTTTTGTTATATTCTCTTCCTTTTCCAATGGGTGTCATCCTACTATATTTTTTCATTTTTTTACCATTTTCACAGGGATTAACACTGGTCTATTAACAAGTTTGAAAACTACCTCCTAAAATGCGTCAAGTTTTCACTTTTAATCTAGAAAACAATGCATGAAAAATTCATGAATACAAAATATGTGTAGGGAATGTTTTAATTATCTCGCTTGTAACCTCATTTCGCCGAGTTACTCTAGTTTATTCGGCCATGGAATAAAGAACCTTAGTAAAAAATTCAAACATTTGTTATGAATATTTTCTTAAGAAACAAGTATTTTCTGCATAAAAAAGTTTCTTAAAGTACACTCGTATAATCAAATCTAAACAACTTTTCAACATTCAAAACTGACATTAAAATTTGAAGCAACACCAATTCGACGAATTTGCTAAAAAAGATTTAAATAATAAAACTTCATAAGCGACATAAGCTGTTTTGACGAATCTTCTAAAAAATATTTAAATAATAAAACGTCATAAGTGACAGAACTTGTCGCACCAGGTCATGTAGAATTCAGGAGATTTAAAAGTATGTTTTTTATTGGACAATAGTCATTCCAATAGGGATGTTCAGGGCGTTTCATTAGTAGCTCACAACGCCCAAAATGCACCATTAGCCGTTCCACAATGCGACCGCGGTCGTTGTGGTCGTGGCGAAAACGTCACTAATGACGTCATCATTTTCGATCACACAACGAACCATGTCAAGAGGTGGATTGGATAGCCACTTGGGCTTACGATTGTAACGCCGGCAAGCAAATGGAACAGGAAAATCGCGATCGTGAACATGTTCGTTGTGAGTCGCTAATGGAACGTCGCCGTTATGGAGCTTCTTAACCGTAACTATCGGATTAACGAAATAAAAATTTATCCGAAACCGTAACCGAATTTGATATAAACGTTATGGATAATTTCCTTTAAGAGTGGACTCTTATTTATTACTAGCTTCTGCCCGCGACTTCGTTCGCGTGGAATAGTTAAAATAAAGTAAGTTTAAAATATCCTGCGATTTTGAAATATTCTTCATTGGTGCTCCGCTCCTATTGCTCTTAGCGTGATGATATATAACCTATAACCTTCCTCGATAAATGGGCTATCTAATACTGAAAAAAAAATTCAAATCAGACCAGTAGTTCCTGAGATTAGCGCGTTCAAGCAAACAAAAAAAGAAACAAACTTATCAGCTTTATTTATTAATATATATAAGATAAAACTCTCTCACCGACACCACACCCTGTCAAAATCTCTCTATTATGTTACGTTGCATAGAAATTACATTCAGTCTGTTATAAGCTGTTAAGTAATTAAAGGTTTTTTGACTATCCCACGGGAACTCTTTAATTTTTCGAGATCAAAAGTATCCTATATCTTGACCAGGGGTATAAGCTCTCACCATACTAAATTTCATGTGAATCGGTCCAGCCGTTTCGGAGATTAGCCGGTACAAACAGACAGACAAACAGAGAAAGATAAAATTTGAAAAAAAATCTAAATTAGGTCTATCTCACTTCTTACATCCCCCTGACTCGGTTTTTACCATTTTTTTCATTGTATAGAAATTTGATCTCTACAATTTTATTATATGTATAGATAGATAGATTAGTCAGTTAACACATTACTTATTAACTCGCCAATCCCACACATTGAATATCATATCGTTACCTTGTAATCATTTGTACTTGTATTATAGTTTATAATACAAATGTAAAAAAAGTAAAAAAAAATATATGCGTAACTGCGTAACTACCAGATAGTCCGAAAAAATTTCATCGTAACGTAAGACACCGGTATAGTATTGAAAGATCCGTATCCCTATCCGTGTTCATATCTGTGTTCATATCCGTATCCAGATCGGAAATATCATATCCTTAACATCCCTGATTCCAAGAATTCTTTGTGTACGTCAATATCAAATTATTCACGGTGTTCAACGAATATGTTTACACAAAAAAGAATCACGGAACCCCAATCAGTAGTTGTGTGTGTTTACGTATGTGTACAGTACAAATTTTACGCTTACTTGTCATTATGCTGTCCCTAGTATTTGGTAAGTCATTAGTGACTGCCTATTCGTTTTGATTTTGTTATTTTTTTTCGGCATCCGTTCAGCCCCTTTTTGATTACAATCGAAGGATTAGAATTCTGTTCGAGAAAACTTTTTGAAGTGTATAGAAATGAGTTTTGTGTTTTGTGACAAAAGCCGCAGGTCTTGCCAAGTCAAGCTTATTAAAAAAATAACTAATTTTTGATATCGAAATATTTTTCGGGACCACACTGTCTTAGTTAGGATTGGTATGAATTCTCAATTTTGTGTAAAAGAATGAATTGCTCACACGTCAGTCAAGCATATGAAGCCTGTAATATAATTATATATGTTTGTCTGTCTGTCTGCCGATATGCATATTCATAAGGATTTACGTCACATGACCGCTGTATAGATACATATTCATAAAACATGGAGATCCTCAATATCTGTCAACTTCTCTATGAAACATATATAAATTGTGTTGGCTAAATTCACTTCTAAGCAACATTCTAGAATAGGATGTTGTGACACAAATATAGAACCGATAATGATTTTCGAATATCAAATATTCATTCCGATGCCTCTCACCTACGTACAGGCATGAAATAAAAGAAATAACAATACACATACAGTTTTTATTTATAAAATTCTTGCATACAGACCGCCTAATGGAGTTAGGGCTGTCGGTTACCGAATGTGAATTGCAGCAATTAATTATTACGGTTAGTTTTATCCGTGTAGGAATGGAGGAAGGATACAATTTCCTGCGGCCAGGCTGCGCCTCCTTTCTCCGTTCTAGCACGGGTAAAAAAAATAAACGACAAAAATACCCTACGTTCATATTATGCAGTCAATAAAGAACAAGTATCGAAATTTTAATTCATTAGGTTTAGTTTCAAAAAGATCAAACTTTAAGCTAAATTACTGTCACATTACTGTTACGTATAAGGAGTCAATTAATTACCAATTTAAGGCCAGTTGCTATATCTTACCGACCGTTAATTTGCCTCATATCGGTTAAAATTTGACATAAGCTCCATACAAGTAAAGGTCAAAACTTAACTGACGCTAAGGCAAGTGAACGATTAGTGAGATATAGGAACCGCCATCAATGAAGTCCCAATCGTATAAAGTGTTTATTGGAACATTACAAACTTTACTCATAACCGTTTATTAACACCAAACGACGGAGTTCTTATAGTAAAGCCAAAAGTCACATGTCCCTAAATATGATATTTTCCAGAAAACCAACGATTTTGGCTTAGAATAATCGATATACTGCAACTAGCTTGCACTAACCAGATTTACACGTTTTTTGGTAAAATAAATATTAACTCAAATTCCTGCTAAAAAACTAACTGACAACCCTGGAGAAGACTAAAATCACATAAATGATCGTACAGAAATAAGAACAAACATTCAAGACATCTATATTACGGAATTGTCAGCCAGATGTAGACTTTAGTTGTTCAAACACAAAGTTGAAAATAGGTTTATTTTAAAAGGCATAAGATTTTATTGACGTTAAGGCGTATGCGTCATTCAAGATCAAAATGTGTGGGTAACAAGGTATCAAGGTCCTCAAGGATCGCTTTTTTATTGTTATTCTTGTGAGCAGCCTTTGGTATGCAAATAAAAAGTGGCACTGATTGCGTTTCTCTTGAATTATTGTATCGAACGCTTTAAGCTTTAGTAAGTGCCTTATGAGTTTTGAGCGAAGATTTTAAATTACGTTATATAGTTATAACATTAATCTAGAGAATACAATATATTGTCACTGTATTTTGTTTTTTTTTTTTATATAAGTAATGCCGACTTTGGAAAAATAGTAATATTTTTAAAATTGAATTGCTATTTAATATTGTTTAGTTTGCTGCTTATAAGTGTTGCTGGGGTCGGACTTTCTAATTGTAGGAAAAAATTAAAAGCTGATAGATGTGTTTCACACTTTGATAACCGCTTCCCTCGGGATGTTTTCCTTGAGAATTAGCTCGTAGTATTATATGTACATAAGCTTAGAACAACTACGTAAAACTAATACGGGTTTTGTACCATACTAAAGTATGGTATGAAATACCTATAAGGTTATTGTGCCTCACGAAGGACTTATTACTCTTTCTTATTTCACTACTCTGATTGAGAGAAAGAGTCCCAAAATAGCGTAGTGTAATAACCACTTAAGCGATGCAATTTTCCTGATAAAGATTGAACCCACACTATTGGAGTGAGACGCGAGAGTAGTAGTAGCTCATTTACCCAGACTTGTTTATAATTTTAATACACATTTGTTTACAATTATAAATAATTGTGTTATGTCAGGTTTAAGGAAAACCGTAAATAATATTTAATCATTGCTTTCACATTTTATTCCCCATGAATATTGAGTAGCACTTATATTTAAGCACAACGACGTGAAGAACAATAATAAATGAAGTGAATGAGTCTTGTATAAGAAGGTAACATTTTATTATATTGGAAAGTACAGGCATTTATAGTATTGTGTAGATTGGATGTCTTCTTAAAATAATTTATTTTGAACTAAATTATTTGAGACTACGACCGCAACAATGTATGTTTCTAATTCATATGTTATGGTAATTCTTGTGTTCTGCAGAACAAAACATATTCTAACGTTATTAAGCTCTCTCTCTCTGTCTTTTTTATTTTACCTTCCCTTAATCATTTGTGGTCAGAACTTAATAATATGTCTTTTCTATGCATAGTCTTCTGGCCGTATGCCATAGGCCTCTATCACACTACAAATAATCATGTCATCCTTCACATAATACATTCATCTCTTTTTTACCTCTACCTTTACAATCGTACGACCGTTACGTTAACTAATTAAGTATGAGCATATCACCTTAGTCTTCTTTTAAATTTTTCAGTCACGGGTGCATCATTAAATATGTATGTACTCTTTTCTAACCTTATCCATCCTTCTAAAACACCTTAACATTCAAATCTCAACTAAGTGGAAACTTGTTTTGTTGTAATACTTCAGTAGTAAATTATTATATTATCATTATCAACCTGTACTTTGCTAAACCTATAAAATACTTGCCTTAAACTAAGATCAGCTTGTAGTAGTAGTAGTAAGATTAAATTAGATTTATGTCATTAAGCAAAGTTTTCATGAAAGCTAAACTTTTGATCATAGTCTATGTTATAGGTATAAAAGAACTGCTATAAAACATTTTACAACTTCTAAGCAGACTTAGCTCTTTATATATACCATATCTGAGTAAGTAATATGGATGAAAATTATGATAATCGTTGAACAAAAACTTTAAATGATTAGTTAGTAATATATACGAGAGTAAGCAGATGTAGATTGATTTGAAGTTTTTTAATGATTTGGTTTGTAAAACCGTGTTTTGATGACGACCAGAAAACGTTTATGGACTGAATTTTTGAATTCTATTTTATTCCATTACAGAAATTGATATGAAATTCATCAAATACCCCGAATCGGTGACAGCGCCAGTTGGTGATACGGTGAACTTTGAGTGTGAAGTTAACGTACCAGGAGAAAGATTGGAGTGGAGGAGGAGGACCAGTCTTGAGGGCAATGAGGACAAGTGGCAGAACATCTCATCCACTGATGTTGAAATCACTTCGAATGAAATTTTCACTAAACTGGTTATGCAAGTCAAAGAGCATATGACCGTAACAGAATATCAGGTGCGTATTCTTTATCACAATTATTGTACCTATTTTCTTTGTCAAGGGAGTTAAACACAGTTAAAAGTTTAGGACATATATTTTTCAAGAGAATTTATAGCTTGCCCGAAGGCCTCTATGGTTTAAGCCTTTGCCAGCTTAACTCACTAAAACGCAGAAGCTCCGAGTTTGATTCTTATTTATGTTAAGAAAGGAACGGTTTCAATTCAGATATATTCTTGATTAATAGTGTGCTTGTTTTAAATTTTGATGATTTTTAATTAAGGCGCTAACTTAAAAGTTAGAAATTAAAGAAATCAGTCATGAAAAAAAACTACCAAAATAATCGCCACTATAACTTTCTTACACATGATCTTGAATGCTTGTTTCGGACTTTGTCTATGCTTTTTTAATGACCGTTTTATTTTATATTTATTGCGGTATATTTTAATAAACTCTTTCTTTCTCTATCGCATTTGGAATAACAAAGCTACTTAAATTGTAATTTATTTTTTAGTGTGTTGTTTGGTATGGGTCAGTGGTCCTCATCTCAGTTCCAGCACGTCTAACAGTAGCCAGGATAGACCTGAGTAAAAATACAGCAGATAAAAGGGTGATAACAGCACCTTTGTTTAACACTGTTGTGTTGCATTGTAAGGAGCCACTATCAGATCCACCTGCGGTCTTAACTTGGTGGAAAGAAGGGCCTAAGGTAAGATATTGAATAAAGGTCTGATTAGGAGAATTCAATTTTTTTAATAGATAAAGATATTAATCAGGGAAAAGTAAATAGGAGACACATTTGAAATATATTGTCCAGTAAAAGTGCTCGTTTTGTTGATACAAATCGCTGTATTGTTCACCAAATAAACAAATACCAAACTGCATTCTTATAATAGTTTCTTGGCAAATCAATAGACGGCTTTATGCCGTTAAGTAAAATCTTCCAGGTTATTCTTGGCCAGTCTGGTGACGTAGGTTTCAAAGAAAATGAGAATAATAGAAAAATTCTAATAATATTATTTTTATCTAATTCTCCCGAAAAGAGTTATTTAATAAGAATTTAAGATTACGATACGTCTATGCAAATATTTCTCTTTTATGCTTTGTTTATACGAGATCTGTTTTAGGGTACCAAAAAACCTCTTGAAACACCACACGGTGTGTTGATTATACATAATTCTACATCTGAAGATAGTGGAACGTACGGATGTAAAGCAACTAACGAGCTTAGTGGACAAGCTGTTGATTTACCAGAGAAGACGCTTTTAAAAGTGCAACATGAAGGCAAAGGAGGTATTAGGTAAGACTATCTGAATTAATTACAAATATTCCTAATAATATATTATGAACTATATAAGTTGTCAAAATGTAGCTTACACTAAAAAAAACCATTGGAATACTATGTGCCGAACACATATGCTTTCCACCACACAAATATGTAACAGCTACTACACCCCGCATTAGAATAAGTAGAATAAGAACTAGTAATATTACTAGCATAATCTAATATTAAGGCACACCTCAACACATTAACAAATCTAAAGGGTTGGGTTTACATATATATCGCCGGATGATTTCTTGGATGATTATAATGGTTAATGTGTTTAGGAATATATTTAAGACTTATTTATAACAACTGAAATTGGTTTTGAGTGGAAAAAATACATATTCAATTAATTATCGAAGTTTAAAATTCTATTCAATGATTTGGTAATTTTGTCGCCAAGACGTTTTTTGTGCACCGGAAAGTGTACATTTTGAAGAGGACGGGATTTATTTAATTAGGAGACTGTATGTATCTGATATGTGGAGGTTTAAATAGTCGGTTAGGTTAGGTTACGTGTAGACCAGTGCCAGAACCGACTGGTAACCATTCACTATTTATCTTATATATATATATAAGTGAAATATTAGTGAAAAACAGAAGTGAGGTAAGATTGACAAAAACATTAATAACTCAGGAACTATACATTTCCGCCACATGGGAGTTGCAGAAGGGGTAAGTTCCCCCCCCCCCCCTCATTACTTATGATTACGGGGACATATATGTAAATCACACCCAATCTAAAAGAAGATGTCACACACAACACAACAACAAAATTAAAAAGCGTGTAATTTTCAGTAAACCTAAATTAAACATGTGTTAAAAAGGTACAGAACAAGAGTCCGTAGAGTTTGAAAAAAATCTTGCTTTAATCCCTAATTTATTTATTGAACTCCGCTGAGCCACTTCGAAGACTAATCGAGACAAACTTTCAAACAGGCTAAGATTCTAAAAACGACAATTTATGATTAACACGTTGTATAAGATTTTGCTTACCTTTTGGTATTTATTTTGAAATTACATGCAGAACTTTATTTTATTTATTGTTATAGATAATTTTTAGTTCAGTGGATTTAGGTTCTGTAATTCGTGTGGAGGCAATGTAAAGAAATTCCATAAAATGTTCACAACAATATTTACTGACTGTACAAAAATTTACAGATTTTTAGAATCTGAGGACTACGTCGGCGTGAAAGACACTGAGAATGTACTGACATATCCTGTTCAAGCAAATGGCGCGTTATGGCTTTGGTGTGGTGCTGTGGGCACGCCTCCACCCAAAGTGACCTGGTCGAGGGAAGGCAAAAATGCTTTGACTAAACGACATGAGAACATGCTGACGATATCGCCCTTTAGTAATGAACAGGAGGTATTATTATTTTTTGTTTCATTGATGAATGATACGTGAAAGTCAAATCTACTGAGTCACTTACCACCATCGTACAAAACATCGCATCCTTCTAGATTTTACAAAATTGGGACTGTCATTACTATAACCAGTCAAATAGCGTATTAAATATTGTTTAAACAGGTATTAAAACTATTTTTATTCTGATATTAAAATACTATAGCATAGTATTTCAGCGTCCATTTTTTGCGTAAATTATTTAGAATTTATTGTAATATGACTGTATTATTTAAACAATCGGTTTGGCAATGATAGTAAGGCTAATATAATGTAAAAAAAGATCAGGATATTTTTAGAATTGTTTTATTGGAAAGCTGTAAACACGATTTTCGATTAATTAGACGTCTATAAGCTGATACGAGGTGACATCATATTACAAAATCACATGCGAATTAATTATTTCTATCACAGGAATATTTAAAAGTATTGTTATCAGTGCAGCAACTGAGAAATAATATTAATTCCTGCAACTGAGCGGTGTATCGTAGAGGCGACAAAACAATCCATAGCGCCAGGTGATAGGGCATTTGTCCGTCTGATTGACTACTGGTTTAAAGTATGCCTCCATAACAACCTTGAGTTGTGTTCCGGCCTTATAGTGGCCAGGTCTCTCACCTCTGATGGTCCAAACGTCTAGGTGACGGCAACCATTCTCCATCAAGTGGGTCATCAGCCTGTCTGCTGTGAACCAGTATTCCTAAGGAAGCCGTGGTAGCACAACGAACTCGCCTTCCGAACACAAATAGCGCCCCCCGCCGATTCGAATCCTGGCCGGAAATTATGCACCACTTTGGCTGTTCTGACCTAATATGCATATATTTATCATTACCACGTATTAACGGTGAAGGAAATCATCGAGATGTATACCTGCGACGCTTGTCCAAGGCGGCTTGGCAGGTTTGACACATCGATTATCTCGATGTGTCAAACCGATGTTTTCATCACAATGTTTTTTCTTCTCCGTTGCAAGCACGAGGTAATTGTAACTATATGCGCTTTCAGAAAACTACCTAATTAGTGCATATGTTCCGGTCAGGATTCGACCCCGTGCCCTTTTTGCGTTTGGGACGCGTGCTCTAGCCTTAGTATTATTATTTTTAGGGAATATACTCGTGTTCAGCGAATGGGATTCGTCGATCTTGGAAAGTGTATGAAGAGCAGTTACCGCAATGGGAAGGGTCCGCGACAAATGTGACTGCTAGCGAGGGTGGGGCAGCTCACGTGTACTGTGGCACTGCCACTGGGAACCCCCCACCGATCGTCCATTGGGTTCTCAATGCTGAGTTAATTAAGAACGACAAAGGGGTTACTGTTAGTGGTAAGTTCTAAAATCCTTTCCATATCTACAGGTAGATTTCAATTTTCGAGGATGACATGTCTCCCAATTGTCTGATAAAAAAAAATTGAACGCTCCGAATGCAACTGGGATTTAACACTCGGATGAGATGATGGTGATGATGAAAAGCAGATTAAGAAGTACTTTGTTTTTAATTGAGATTTTCATGTGCAAAAGAGATTTTTCTGTCTAAAAGAGATCTTACAACAAACTTTTGTAGTTTACATGATCCTGAAGATAATGTAATACTTACTATCTTACTTACTAAAATATGTGTGTAAAAAACTATTTTTTTATAATTAGTTTTCGCTGGACATGCATTACTTTTTAGCTGTATAACTAAAAATATATATTTCAAAATTATAAGTCTAAAGGACTGTTTCTCATTCAGTTTGCAAGATTTGTCCTAAATAAAGTAACTAAAAAACTGCCAGTAAAAATAGTAAAAAGTACTGTAAAAAGTATTTAAAACAAATTAATTTTCAGATACCGAATTAAATATTGAACATGCAGAGAAACGGCACGCGGGCATTGTGCAATGCTTTGCTTGCAACAGGCTAGGCTGCACTTACGATGCTGCTATGCTTACCATCATTCCGTTGCAAATATCCGATCAGGTAATTTTGAGTTTTTATTTCACTTGCACCCAATAGGATATTTTTAATAGGATTCCTGAATATTTTTAAAGAAGGTTATATTATTGTTACAATTTGGACCACCTATTTGTAAACAAAGCATATTTATTACCCGTCGGTGTTTGAGCTAATAACATTGAAGCGCTTTTATGACCGTCTCCTTTTGTGGACTTTGTGTTTAATTAATTTGTGATTGGAAAAATAGCCCATTAAGTATCTTTATGGTAGTCATTAGCCACGTGTGATTCTTAAAAAATTAGTCCACAGACATATTGTATTTGTACAGTATAATGCAATGCCCAACGGAAGGGTGAAGTAGTCGAGCGATAAGCACAAGCGAGGCAAGACGTGTGTACTACATTCGGTGATCTATTTAGTGACGGACTTTGCGCGTGTTATTTTATTTGTACCTGTGTTATACGTGTTTGTATAGTTCTAATAAATTCTATAGTAGTTCTAACGGCATTTTAATTCGAGCACTGCAACTCGTAGCATTATATTACAGTATTCGATGTCAATGTGAAGAGAGATAGTGAGAAAATAGAAATTGGAACGGGTAGTAGGTGACATCAATTTGGACTTTGTCACATATTTTTCTACTAATATGTAAAGGTGCAAATTTAATAAATAATATCTCTCAACTGGTGCAATTTCTTTTTTTTTTGCAATTTTTGGTCGCCCTATCTCCCGATCAAAGTTCTTGTGTTCTCGTGATATCCTTTCGAGAAAATGACGTTCTTGTGACTTGCTTGCGAGAACATGAGCTCACGACGTTCCCATGAGAACCCCGTGAATAAGAATATAGAGTTCTTACGTGATTACGGTATTCGATGTCATTGTGACGATAGATAATGGGTTATAGAGCAGTTAAACACCGCGAGAAGAGTGCTAAAGACGAGAATGTGGAAAGGGGTCTTGGGATGTCCGTGTAAGAACTTATTCTTACCGACAACATGGCGTTCTAGTCAGGTTCTTGCGAGACCTTTTGCTCCGTTTTTTATCCGTGCAGGAACGGAGAAAGAATACAATTTCCTGCGGCCGGGCGGCCTGCCGTAAGAGGCGACAAAACAACCCACAGCCAGGTGGTAGGGCATTTGCCCGACTGGATGGCTAACACCCCTGGTCTAGAGTATGCCGCCATAACAACCTTTAGTTGTGTTCCGGCATTAATGATCAGGTTCCAGTCTACCTTAAGAGAGCAGCAGCGCATTTATAACACTTTTGGTGTTGCAAATGTCCATAGGCGGTGGTAACTTTCCATCAAGTGGGCCATCTGCCTGTCTGCTGAACTCCTGCAAAACAAAAAACCTTGACGTTCCCGTGACGTTGTTGCAAGAACATGACGCTCTCGCCAGAACCTCAGGAATGAGAATGTGAAGTGAAGAAGAGAACAAGGAAAGGAAAGAAGGCTTAGAATAATACTTAGAGTTGTGAGAATGTGATAGAGCTCTTAGAACAATGCTTAGAGCTGTTTCAACAATGTTCTTAAACAATTACATTTTACAGGACTATTCAGTTGAAGTTCCTAAGACGTTACAATTCGCTTCGCAGCCGCCGAAACGGCATAACAGGAAGAATTCAAGGAAACACAAAGGTACGTAATTACAAATGTAAGCGCACCTGTATCGTTAAAACTTGGATCGTAAAGTTGGATCATTCTAATTAAGGCGGCAATTAGTCGTACAATTTGATCCGGAAAAGTTAAACACTAGGGACCAGTTGGAAATGTTTTTCTTTAAATAAGTGTATGAAGGGGACATGCTACAGTTGGAAAACCTTAAGATATATATAATACATTCTTTTATATTATCGTTTTGTCTACGTAGGTACATAGCTATTGGTAAAAAAACCATTTTTTTTTTATAGATGTCCTGTGCCTTTCTTTTCGCCATTTTAGATTCATTACTGAATAAACTATTTCAGTGAAAGCTGGATTGATAATAGTTCAGTAACTGTCCATATAAGTATTTCATTTTACGCTTCAGAGTGAATATTGGATATAGAGTATTTTCACATACTTTATTTTTATGCAAAAGTAATAATAATGCAGTCTATATTATACCAATTATCATATCCACAGCCGGTGTTATTCCTTAAGTAATTACACAAAAACTTAGAAATATTATATAAAAATATTATAATATCCAAAAAGCAACAATTTTAAATACCTGTAGAATTACCAGAAAATTCTTAACCTTTGCTCGAATTACCGATAACTCTCATATAACCCTACTGATTTAAGCTATGGCGCTTGACTGCGGTCCGTGTCATAGAACTTAGAAAAAGGAGAAAAGAAACCAAAAAATAAATAATAATAATAATAAAATCTAACCGCAGGGGGGCTTTGTGGAACCGCAGGGGGGCTTTGTGGCGAAGCCTTAGGTGAGTAGCGACACCTCGTACCCGACTCCGGGGGCCAAGACAAGGCCTCCGCCTCCGTGCTTGCCTTAACCAGCCGGCACGGAGTGGAGATCGCTAGAGCTAAGACTCAAGCTCCAGGGGTGGAAGTGATAAATGGCCTAACGTCGGAAGTAGCTTCGGTGAACCTGCAGCCCACCTCTCTACACCCCTTAGCCACTCATACCCATGTTGCCCCTGCCTTTTATGGCATTTTTTGGGGCCCATGCAGGGAGTGGCGAGTCACCGTCTGCCCATTTTTCCATGTTCCCCGAACATTGCGACGGGCAGACGCCATAGTCCCCATATTCCCAGACCCCAGTACCACTAGTAGTTCACCTCAATAACCCGGTACTTTTTGTCCACATTTTCCACAATAGTCCTACACTGGCCGGGGCTTGTCCTTGGGTGCATTATTATATGGTGTAGACAGGGATAATCGCCGGTCAGTGTCACGCCACATTTACATTATATTTGTCAAAGGGCCTCTACGTGTTGGTCTTTCCATGGCCCCGCGCAAGCCCTCCAAAAGTCCGGGCCATATTTATGGCCCGTGGTCTTCCAAGACATAACAAATAAAATCTTTATTATATAGCTAAACAATAAAGTATATTTACCCCAAAAATAGTAGGATACGTTACTATAAAGTATGGTTGGCTACCCTAACTGTATTCTGAAGAGGTAGTTTGTTTGTATGAAGTAATCTTTTGAACTACTGAACCGATTTTGATAATTCTTTCACCAGTAGAAAGCAAAATTATTCCTTAGTGACTTAGGCTGTATTTAATTGTAATTAATAATATTTTTATTTTTTTAATGACGCCCAGCGAAGTGGGCACGGGTCAGCCACAGGTCAGTCACGTGTTTATTGGGTAAAACATAATTAACACTATTCAAGTATATTGGTCTCCAAACATGGTCGACATTTATCTCGGGGACCTACTTCATAAACGGTGCAATTCTGTTGGTGAAATTATTGTCTATATTAACACTAATGATTTGTAAATACGCGCGTGTGTGTGTATCTGTGTGTTTGTGTATATAAAAAATGAAACAAAATTTGTTTCAGCTGTATTGATACCGCCGTCTCGTCCCAACGTCACTCGTCTTTCTGATCAAAGTGTCATGGTTTCTTGGTCGAATGCCAACCAGGGATTACCAATTCAGTTTTTTAAGGTAAATTGTTTCTAATTATTTTTATTCTCTGTAAGTTTAATAGATTTCTTTTTAATTAATTATATATAAAGTGAATTTTTCAAGGGGGCTTATAAGGGCCAAATCTTAAACTATACTAAACCAAGGGAAATAGTTGTTTTTGAACAAAACATTTTACTTTCCAAATATTAAATAAACATCGAATTGAGTCGGACATTTGACCGCACCTCATTTGAATGCAATCAATGTTGACCTATTTCCTGATTTGATTGATTATAGTAAAATAATATTGTGTTTCGAATATTAAATGTGATGCCTATTAAAAATAGAATAATTTTCATCTTATCCATATTGAATAAAATGGGGCGACGTTTAAATAGTGTATGAAAAACAGTACATTTTCTTTGAATACAATCTTTTCCCCTGGTTTGCCGTTTGACCTGATCCTGATAAGCTATGCTATGGTTTGGTATATACAAGATGTGTTATTTTTTTCCAAATCAGCCAATTCGATTCCTGATAAGGTGATTGATTTTTCAAAAATGTAATGATACCATTTTGGTCTTCGTTAAAATCGGCCTCGCGGTTTCTTTGATTGTTTTTCGCTATTTTATATAGTTTAGGAATTGGCCCTGATGGCCCGCTTAAAGAATTCACCTTGTGGTAATACCATCTGGCGGTAAACGTCATCCTCCCCCAATTCTTCCCCACCCCCGCGCGCATACTCTTTAGCACCTAAAAAAGCGTGTAAATCGATCCCGCTCTGAACGCGTGGGATGTGGTAGTGCCGCCATTATAAAATTAAGGGAGATCAAACCACAGCCGGATGGCCAGGAAGCCTTCAGCAGCTGTCCGTCCAGGTAACCTAGATTCCGTTTCACAAAGCTGTTTGCCGCCCTGATACAGTCCATTGGCGCTTCACCACCTTGTATATTTGAAAACTACATTGAGTTGACTGTAATTTATCGATTCTTATTGCCCCTTAAATAGTTTGTACTGTATTATAGGGGCTAGTATCCTCTCCCTTGATGTAAACATAATATTCATAAACCTAACAAAATACCCAACAGAAACAATAATACATAATATCATTAATAATATGATTAATTCAAAAACAGTTACCTATAAGAACAATGCTAGGAAAATATTTATTGCGTCAGAATATTCAACACTTAAAAATAAAGAACTATTTATTTAGAATTAATTCTTGATGCAACAACGACGACCCACATACCTGTTGGTAAGTGGTTACCGTCGCCTATGAACATGTGGTAGGGTATTCGCTCGTCTGGTTAGCTACCACACCTGGTCTGAATTATGCCGCCATAACATCCTTGAATTGTGTTCCGCCATTAATGGCCAGTTTCAATTGCAGTCGCTCTGTAGGAGCAGCAGCGCATTTGTAGCACCTTTGGTGTTGCAAATGTCTATAGGCGATGGTAACCGCTTTCCATCAGGTGGGCTGTCTGCCTGTTTGCTAAACTCATGCAATAAAAAAACAATACACAGTATTTATCAAGCAGTAAAACAATAGAAAGAGTCCTAAAATTGGACCCAGTCTCGGCAAATGCTGGCTATTTAAGACCAGCACTGTATTTCCGCCAATTAGGACCACCAAGTGTAGTCACGAAGGACAATACAACACAAATGATAATATATAATGTACTATGCAGTTCAATAATGATAAAATTATAACGTATTTAAAGGCAACATAACAAAATAATATAATTTTAAAAAGTCCGTAAAATATCGACTTCAACGTGAAGATAGCAGTACTCGTCCATAAAATCCAGTGAATGTAGTTGTCCATCTTTTAACAGCTACTCAGTTAAATTTCAGCCGCTTTGGACGCGTAGTTGTTGTTATTTGACAGTCCTTTGAGTGAGTCGATTTGAGTGTTTTGTGAAAATGGAAAAAATTGAATATCGAGCTGTCATGAAATTTTTATTTTTAAAAGGCAATACGCCTAAACACGCAGAGATGAATTAGCATGTATGGCAACTCTACCTCTTCATTTACCACGGTGAAATTTTGGACAATATTTTTACTGAATAAATAGATTATTCTATTAATGGTACTAGACGAAATAAAGTGAGAGAGTAGCAGAGGCTATGAAAATGTCCAAAGAACGTAATTGTCACACATAAAATCAGGATTTAGGTATGAGAAAGCTATCCGCGCGTTAGGTACTGCGTTTGCTCACGTTAGACCATAAACGTGTTCGAATGACATTTCCATTGGCGCAATTTAGGCGTAATAAATTCTCGTTTTGGATACATCGTATATGCCCGAAACAAAAATACAGTCAAAACATGCTCACATGTCCTCCAGGCCTTAAAGGAGGAACTGGAACGTGGCCACCGATGGTCGACCACAGCTCAAGCTTGACTTAACGGCATGCTATTGTTACATATCGAGAAAGAACGCACGCGTGGCTGTCGTAAAACGCACTTTATTGCCTTTTCTGCATTCGGCGTTCTTTTGTTTACTCCGTGTTTAAAATTTAATAACATCCTATTGTTATCGTACTTATTTAATGGCTGTCATTAGTGTCGAACTAATCCTTTTTTATTGCCTTGCGTCAAAGCTTGCGAGATGTGCGGATTATCTCGTAACGCGGCCCTTTTGTCGGTATTAAACAGATTAGTATAAAACAATGCCCAAACGGAGGGGTGGGGCAGCCAAGCGACGATTACGATTCTAGCAAAACGCGTGTAGTACTATCGATTAGCGATATAATGACGGACTTTACGCGTGTTATTGAATCGTGCAGTTTATACAGTGTCTAGTTATATTTGTACCTATTTTATACGTGTTTGTACAGTTCTAATAAACTCTATAGTAATTCCAAGGGCATTTATTTTAATTCGAGTCCTGTAGCGCGTAACACTACTATAAGCAATAAAGTCGATCTAAGTTGCAGATGACAGCGTAATAGGAGATTTATTTATTACAATAAAACAGTGTAAAATAGAGAACATCAATTACATATTATGTATTTAAATATTTTTAGGTTCAATACAGAGAAGCTACGAACTCCAGCAGTGTACAATGGAACACGTGTAACCAGGATATACCAGCTCACATACATTCTTATGAAATAGACGGGTTGACGCCAGATAAGTACTACAGGTAAAGAATATATATCGCTAATAAGGCGACAATAGTAAACAGTTGTTTATTGGTTGCACTAAGGCCGGTGTGCTTAGAGATTTAACATAGGACAGATTGTCCGATAATGTCGATAATCTAATAAAATACTTAGGTTGGTGTAGTGAGGTGAGTATTAACTCATGGCTAAAATAAGATAATCGCTATAACTATATGGCTAAACAGCAAAGTATTTTATTAGATTAACGAAATTATTGTACGACCTATAATATAAAATTCTAAACAGACGGTGTTCTGTATATAGTAGCTATTAAAAAAACTGTAATATAGTCCATTACAGTTTAATAAACGATGGAGAACACGTTGCCTTTTTGTCGGTTTGTGCGTTCGGGATTCACGTAAAATCTACTGGGCCAATTTCGATGCAGTTTTCGGTTATCGACGGCAAATTCGTACACTTAAAGTTTGAGCTACTTTTTGTACTGGGAATAGTGAAGGAATTTCTCTGGGAATAATTAAAAATGGCCAAATAATAAATAAAATCGAATTCCTATCTGATTTGTTCACTGATAGATGGCAAATTTGATGTAATAAAATGTATGCTATTTCTAATCCCATGAATATCGCGGGATTTTCCCGGGACCGGTTCGTAGTTGTTCATAAAAATTAGCTTATTCCAACACAGTTTTCTCTAAAAGGATAGCTTACATTCTTTTTAAATGCTGCGATTCTTTGTGTCCCGGGAATCAAGTCAAGCGTGGAGGCAGTCGCGGGCATATCCTAGTAATATAATAAAGTTGTTTTTTTCTGCGCCAATATATATAAAAGTTTAAAAAGTTGATATAAAATAGTATACTCGTACCAAAATGGAATCCCTCTTAAGTAACTAATAGTCAGTATTTACTTAATTCCTAGAACAAATAGATAGCAAAAGCAAAATGTAAATGTTAGTAAAGTAAAAATAAAGAGAAAATAAAATAGATGCTCTGTCTTGAACAATGACAGGGATAACAGCCCGGATAAAAAAAGTAACTTATAATGCAATAGACATTTCGTTATGAATAACTCAATCAAATGAAATGATAGAAATTGTTAAAACAAAATCTTTTGACAGATTTCGAATAGCAGCAGTTTATTCTAACCAAGATAACAAACAAGGAAGGAGCAGTGCTCGTTTTTACCTACAAAAAGGTGGATTCCAAACACCCAATGCACCGGGTCTAACAAAAGCTGAACCTACTTCTCCTAACACCATAAAACTTGATTGGACGGTAAGTATTGTTTTCTTTATTACTTTGTTTAAAGACTTATTTTAATTAACACACTGGCCGACAAAAAAGTGTTCTGTATTTTTGACCAGACCCATCTATTCTTATGTATTTCGGTCCGCTCAATCGGAATCTGGGGTCAGTTTCGTCCATTATCAGGGTGTTTGGACCAAACTGACCCCAGAAACCAATTGAGCGGAAGAATAGATGGGATGGATGGTAAAAGTCCATCCCATTTTTTAATTGTTTCTAATATTATACATATTGGTACGACCGACAAAGACCAATTCACACCTGCAGTTTATTACCTTTTCGGCATTTGGACTTCTTTTGTTTACCGTGTGTTTAAAATTTGTAATTATAAAAGCAGCCTATTGTGTATTGTGTTTCTTTCTGGAAGGCATCAGCCAGGTGTGATTCTTGGAAATTATTGTTCTGCGGTCGAGTATTGCTTCGAGACATATTGAATTTGTACAGGATAAAAGGAATGCCCGAACGGAGGGGTGAGGCAGTCCAGCGATAGGCACAAGCGTGACAAGACGTGTGTACATTCGATAAGCTATATAGTGACGGCACTAAATAAAACTTATCGATTCAATAAGACGTGCAAAGTCCGTACTTTGTGCGTGTTATTGAATCGTGCATCACGTTTGTGCTGGTTGCGTCCAGTTATATTTGTATCTGTGTTATACGTGCTTGTATAGGTCTAATAAATTCTATAGTAATTCCAACGGCATTTCAATTCGAGTCCCGTACTCGTAACAATATAATATAGATGTGCGGCGGATTTCGGTCATAAGGACGATAAAGAGAGCACTATAATTTCGTCGATATATCCTGAATCCGCTATACACATAACTGAGTATAAAGAAAGACGGCAATATTTATTTTCAGACAATACAGCCGCAGATGCTAATTCTTAGAATTTACTTTACGTACCTAAACATTTATAAACAAAACAATGATATTAATATTATATGTTGATATAAAAAAGTTAACAAAGTTTTATGATTCTATGAAAGAAGCATTGTGTGTTTGTTTGTTGACTGTCTTTGTGTGTAGACTCCGTCGCAATGTCTGCAAGGGATTTCTAGAAATTTTATAAATGGTTCGTTAAAATTAGTCGTTATTACCGAAATCGGCGTTAACTCGGAAGTCCCCGTAGCCAAAATATTTTGCTCTAAATGTATACTTTAAATTCAAGGTACTTAAGTGTTACGTCGTTTTAACCAAAAAGACGTGACAACCGAGAAAGCCACTGTACAGCCATTAGGCTACCTTAATGCGGTTCGATTAATGTAAACTTTAGACCTGATCCGGCGAAAACTATATCTGGGACAAAAAGTATTCTTCGATAATTTCATGATAATCGATTTATTTCCAAAGTAATGTAGAAGGAACTCGACGTATTATATAAATTACGTTTTAAAATAATCATTTTTGAAGATACAATCTCATGAGATGATAATAACAACGCATTAAGTGAATAAAGATTAGAAGAAAAATAAAAAGCAATTGATTTTGTTAAATTATTTATTTAACACACATTGAAATATATTTGTCACAATAATAGGGCCCGAAAATAGAGAATGAGTAGTATAAAGTAAGTGCTAACAGACAGACTGGCATACAAGCCAAAATGACCACGCAGCCATAAAAAGTATAAAAAGAAGAACAGCAGGTACCTTTCGAAAAGTATGTAATAACTTTAAGCCAAGCCAAGCCTTTGCTGGACATCAACGCCAAAACGGTATCGTTATGTGTGGAAGAAAGTAAAAAAAATAATTGGCACTACACAGTTCAAGTTCTCGGCACAAATTTTATTTTATGTATACAAGCATACGTTAAAAGTATATTACAAATTAAACTAAATAAAACTATATATGCGAATTAAAATAAAACTATTTTATAAAGGAAGCCAACTTAAAAATATATATTATACAATAGTAAAAAATAAAAACTTATACTAAAGCCCGTCCGGCCCCACCAGACCACTGTCGCTGAGCAGGTTATCTAGAAGGCTAGCACCATTACCTCGCTCGATACAGACGCTAATCCTTTGAGCGCGGTAAGTTCCAGCCTTCCGTTCTCCTGTTGTATATTCATTTTAAACAAATTGATAGATTTTTGAAAATCTCAAATTCATATCATTCTCAAATCTCTGTTAAAGATTTATTCATTTAAATGAAAACCATGATTAATAACGAATAGAGAGGTTGTATTGATGGCCCGTTCCTTTACCTTACCAACCGTTCATTTGCCTTTCTATACGTTGAAATTTTACATATGCTCCATACGAGTAATAACAAAATTCAACGAATGGTTGGGCAAGTAAATTAATAGGACAATATAGGAACCGGTCATTGGTGTTTTTTTGGTATAATTATAAATATCTCAGTGGCGGCAATAACATGACACGTTTCCATTACAAAAGATGAAAGTAATCTCTCGTATTTTCTTATCTCTCACAAACTATATAAATTGGAGGGCTAAGTCGGTTACGGATAATACATAAATAACCACACATTGCAGCCATATTTCTAAACCAAAAAAAATCTACTTGGATCGAACACTGCTGTTTACTTGCTGATATTTAGAATAACTGAAACGTTTCGTTAATTGATGATAGGGTAAAAAACCTTGGCGTTATATTTGACAGTGACATCATATAAGGATGAGAAATTTCTTACCCACTACCACCAAAATAAAGCTAGCAGAGTCCTTATTACTTCCTATCCTTTATTATGCTGACGCCAGCTATTTAATTTAACCCAAGAACAACTTAATAAATTTGAGCGGCTCCAAAATTTTGCATAAACTTCATATTTGACCTACACAAATATGACCATGTCTCTGAATTCCAAAAAATCTTAAGTGATTGCCAATTCGATTTCGTCGGAATACTCACATCCTTTCTTTTCTCTATAGTATTTTATTTGTCCTAAGTACTCCTGATTACCTTAAACAACGTTTTGAATTTCTTTGGTGCTCTCATAATTTACGCCTTTCTACAAAACTTAAATTGAACACTCCTGCGCATAACTCAATTTTACAACAATTCTTTTATACAGCTTTGGAACGCGCTTCCTGTTACTATCAGACAATCAAAATCGCTAACGATATTTAAAACTATGATCAAATTTTTTTGTAGATATGTATTTGTATGGTATGTATATTTTTTATAATTTCTGCCAAAAACTTGTTTCGTTAAATAAAAACTGTGAGGAATAAGTAGCGAGGTTGTTATTTAGTGTTTTTTGATATAATTATAAATATCACAGTGGCGGCAATAACGTGAAACGTTTCCATTACAAAAGATGAAAGTATTAAAGATACACTTGGGTGAGTATTGGTGAAAAAGACCAAAGCGAATAGAACTGATTGTACATTCATAACCATAATAAGTAGTAAAGATATGACGCACACTTTGATGATTTGGAGATTGCTCTTTGTTTTATTTTGCTTAATAGCTGAACTAATAATAATTACAAGGAAATTACCATTTATGATGAGCACTGTATATCTAGCTACGTAATACGGGGTGCAGATATAAGCATAGCAATCCATAATCCGATATTCCATAAGGACGCTGCAGAGTATAGCAAAAGGCAATGGAAGGATCCAAATGAGGATTGATTGTTTTGTAAAGTTGCAATTTTTATGCTCAAATACATTTACCACTTTGTCGTATAGACGGTAACTAAAAACGAAGATCCAAGCAAACGTTACCATATGAGTCTCGGCATATATAGCTGGATATATGATCCGAAAGGCGAAGAGGTGATTAAACGGTAAGCTCCAAGGTCCTCTGTGATCCACATACATATTAGCTAAGCTTGCAATTGACATTTGGAGAAGAATCTTCTGGTCTTTTTCCCTTATTTTCTTATCTTTCAAAAGCCATATGATCTGGAGAGCCACGCCGGCTATGGATAATGCTAAACCACCCACTGCAACTATATCTCTACACCAAAAATATATATCTAAATCCAATTCTGCAGCGCCCGCCATGGCAGTTTTGTTAAATGTTCAAGCACTACTGTTTACTTGGTGATATTTGAAATAACTGAAACATTTTATTGATAATAATCAAATAGCCATCGATATTTTCCTCTATGTTACATAGCACTTTGTCCTGTTTTATTTCAATGTATAAATACAAAATAATCAATTATATTTAACCGACTACAAAAATAAACAGGCTCTCAATTAACTTGTTTTGGATGTAAGATTTGATTTTAACAAATTTCTTTCGTAATGCCTTAAAAAGTTTTACGAGATCTTGAGATATGGTGCTTTTTCAGTTGTTTAATTTTTATCGGTTTTTTTCTGTGATATTTTTTATTTGAAACTAGGATATGCCAGTGAGTTCGTTCACGCTTGACTTGAAATTCCCGCGGGATTGGCAACGCACAAAGTACCGCGGCATTTAAAAATGAATATAAGCTATCGTTTTAGTGCAAACTATGCCAGTATAATTTTATTCTTATCCGCCATTCCCCCGGGATTCCCGGGATAAAAATATCATACATTTTATTACATAAATTTTTCTATCGATCAGTGAAAAAATAACATTGGATTTGTGTTTTTTAATCTTTTTAAGCCATTTTAAATAATTTGCTGCTAAGAATTTGCTGTGGATCAGCTAAACCGTATCGAAATCGGCCAAGTAGTTTTTACGTGAATCCCGAACAAACAGACAAAGTAACAACTTTTTCTCTTCGTTACTCTATCGTTTATATACCTAGTCTATGCCAGTTTTGTTTAAATGCTACAACACGACATATTTAGAATTTTATAATATTATAGATTTAAGTTTAAAGTTTAAATAAAATAATTGTTCGTGAAATTTAGTATACAACTAGCTGACCCGGCAAACGTTGTTTTGCCATATAAACGATAGCTTCTGCCCGCGACTTCGTTCGCGTGGTGCGGTTTTTTAACTATCCCACAGGAACTCTTTAATTTTTCGGGATCAAAAGTATCTTCTATGTTGACCAGGGATATAAGCTACCATCATACAAAATTTCATGTAAATCGGTCTAGTCGTTTCGGAGGTTAGCCGGTACAAACGGACAGACAAACAGAAACAAAAAATTTGAAAAAGCCGACATATGTTAGGATTTATATTTTTTATGTCGAGTGTTTCCTATTTATATATTAATGAAAGAGCGTTTTATTTCTTACAATTTATTATTTCTTAGTACGTCATTTGGTTTGTAAACTTAAATGTAACATTTAGGTATATTGTTGTTATTAGTTTCATTCTTTTAATGTAAAATCTGATGGCCTACTCAAAGAATCCCATTTGTTTCTGTCTTGAGCAATTTGATATCAGTTAAGGTTGGCCGTTTCTTAATACCTTCTTCCAGTCGTGTCATTGGTTTATCTCCCTATGGCTCTATTGCCTTCTGGACCTCTGTCCAAAAGCAACAACCCTATAGAGGTTAACCCTTAAGGGTTCCATCTCTGGTCTGTAAGCCTCACTAAACGACGTTCCCATTTCCACAAATTATGAATATGTTTCCTTCATTAATTTTAATGAACGGAAATAAAAGCTATGAATGTATCTGAAATAATTTAATGAACTCAAAGTAAGCAAAAATGTAAAAGTTATAAATATAATTATTTTATTTTATAGAAAGTACATTGAAGGTGGTACGTACATGATATATGCATACACATGTATGCATGTATATATGTATATTTGAGATTCGATACATTCTATCATTTTCATGGAGTACAAATACATCGTATATCTCTTATAATTTAAGAGTATTATTAGGTTATACTATTTTAATAGAATTTAATGTAGATTAATTGAACATTATAATGACGATAAAACTAATTTATACTATTAAAAAGAAACAATACTAAGAATTAAGTAAGTATTATAAAATTCTGAACGTGCCATGTTGTACATAAAAGCTATTAAAAAAAAACAACTCTAATTAGACTATATAAACGATGGTATATTTTTTTATTTCTTGTCTGTTTGTTCGGAACTCACGTAAAACTACTGGGCCCATTTCCATGCGGTTTTCGCTGACGCTTCGACAGCAAATTCTTCGACTTCAAAAGTGCCCTACTTTTTATTCTGGGTATCCCTCGGGAATTTCAAGTCAAGTGGGAATGAAGTCGCGGGCATATTCTATTTATAGATGAAAATGGCTAACAAACCACTTTCATTCAATGGGAACGTTCCTAAAAGGCAGCAGTGTTATCGCGTTGGATACCTCTGCTAATCCTTTGGCCAAAATTAAGATCAGCCTTTTGGTCACGTGAAACGTCTACCAGGCGTTTGGCGAAGTCTTGATGAAGTTTTAAAACCTCGAAACCCCATTGGCCCAGGGTTATATATAATTTATTATAACAGTAATAATTTAGTGTTTCTTTACAATTCATTGTCGCAATTTCGACGTTTCGAAAAAAATTTTTTAAGTATTATATACATACTTATGTGATTCTCCTGCGTCTAACCGTGCACGCCATTCGCCGCAACCAGGTTATCTTCAAAAGATATTATAATAGCTTTTTAATAATCTTTCCATCTCAACTGCTTTGTTGTTTACAATAATGGCCGCTCATCGTAGTGCTCAATTGTAGTCCAACATTAGTGATCGAGCAATAGTTTTTAAAAAATCTAGTTGCGACCAATGATCCAGGTTGAACAAACACCCTGCCAACAATGAGAATTGCCCACGGACGTCAATGTAATAAAATTACTTCACAGCACTACCCATATCAAAAGACTAAATTAATATAGTTTTTGCTTTATGTAGTAATCTTAGAGGTAAATAGTATTAAAGGTACAAAAATATTGGTCTACGGCTTACTTTATTAATATAGTAAAAATATGTAAAAATCATAATATAATAGATATTATTATATGAAATAATTAAGTGAGTGAGAACACGCTGTTTAAAGAAATAGGTTACATTTATTTACTGACATATAAATGTGTATAAGGAGTTAATGTGACTAATTAACGAAGAACTGACTCGTAACATCCTCACCGATTATAAGATTGTCATTTAGTATTATTTGACAGGCCGTGTTTACCCGGGGTGCAGATGCGTGGCACCCGAGTGCAAGAATCTAGGGGGCGAAAGTCTATCGCCATATACCTATATATATTACGTGGATCAATAAGTCCCGGGACTAACCAAGAAAAACACATTTTTTTGACAAAATTTCACTTTATTCATCAACATAGTCCCCTTCAAGAGCAACACAATCAGTCCAGCGCTTCTCTAACATTTAAATACCTTTCTTGTAGAACGATTCATCTTTGACCTCGAAATAAGCATTCGTTTCGGCGATGACTTCTTCGTTGGAGTAGAATCTTTTTCCTTAGACCATTTTTTGAGGTCTGCAATCAGGTAGTAATCGCTGGGGGCCAGATCCGGTGCATATGGTGGGTGAGGAAGCAATTCGAAGCCAATTGTTAGCTCCAAACAGCGCTCGGAATCAACGACAGTATATCGTTCTTGATCCGCCGTGAGCAAACGCGACAACACTTTCCTCATAGACAAATATTCATGCAAAATAGCGTACACACTGCCGTATGATATCTTTAAGATGTCAGCTATCTCACGCAAATTTAATTTACATTTTTCCAAAACGATTTGGCGGAGTTTTTGATGGTTTCCGGTTGAACCACCTCATTTGGCTGGCCGGAGCGTTCAGCATCTTCAGTGTCTATACGACCACGTTTAAACAGCATACCACCGAAAAATGGTTGATTTGCTGGAGCAGAGTCCCCGTCACACTTTTCAAGCCATTGTTGAGCTTGCATGGTGTTTTTTTTCATCAAAAAGCAATGATAAATCAACACACGAAATTGTTTCGAATCCTTTGTTTTGGATATATCAAGACTAGCGTCACTTAAATCTCTCTAAGTCGTGGACCAAACATCAGAATGTCATGAAATTTTGACAGATATCTTTTGAAGGTTGGTACTCATGAAAAATCATGCGGAACTTTTGCTGGCAACACCATCGATGTGTCAGTCCCGGGACTTATTGATCCACGTGTTACATACCATGCATAAACTGATAATTATAACTGTCAAAAAGATTGACAACTTAAAAACTAGAAAATGGATTATGATATTTGAATTATACGTAACTTTATTATGAAATTAAATCAATTTTATTTTTTATTGTTTGCGTGATAAGCTCTGGATGATTTTCGCACCCCGGCGCCCAGTGTGGATTTAACGTCTCTGATTTTTCGATATAATTATGAAGATTATGGTGGTAGTGACACCGTAAAATGTGTCTGTTATGACTGATGACATATAAAAATAGTGATTAGGGGACAATCTTATTAATGCGATGCACATAAAGTATATCAATTCTTGTACACCAACGACAATTAAAAGTACCATTGAAATAATGCTCACTTTAGTGATTTGGAGACTATTCTGTGATCTGATTCGGCAGATAGCTTTAATGAAAATTACAATAAGAAAACATGTATTTATGATTAATACTATAAATCTAGTTAAATAATATACAGTGCCGAAATAAAAGTCCATATTGATTACATGAATTACTGCTAGGACGCCGCAAGGTACAGCTATCGATATTGGGACGACCCAAATGAGGATCGACTGTTTTAAAAAATTGTATTTTTCATGTACGAACACATTTACCACTTTGTCGTAGAGATTACAGGCAAAAACGAACATCCATGTTAATTTTACTATATGGGTTTCGATTAACAAAACACAAAGAATGATCCACCATATATCTCCTTCGCCGTTTATACTATTTAAAACCCATTGCCCTATTTCATTGACGAACGCGTAGATTAAACTTGCGATGGTCAGTTGAAGAAGAATCTTCTGGTCTTTGAGTCTTATCTTCTTATCTAACGCCAACCATATAATTTGAAGTGCGACGCCGATGGTGGATAATGCTAGACCAATTAATGTAATAATATGTTTAATCTGCTGAATTTTCATCATTTTTTCTTGTTCTTCAAAAAAATCCATGGTAGCGTGTTCAAATAGAGTAACGATTGTATTTATTTGCTGATTGTTGATCAATTGAAGCTTTATATATTTTAATTTCAATAAATATACGAACGACACATGTTTTTCAATCTCACTAGTTATACACTTGACTATTTATGATTGATGTTTTAAATTAAATGTTGCTCGCGATCTTCCTTCACCTCTGCTTAATCGCCAGTGACGTTTTGAAACGTACGAGTATGTGGTAATTCCCGTAAATCACGAGTGCTACCGCCGGTAAAGTATTACACTAGTATAGGCTGATGATTATGCCCGTGTAAAATAAATAAATTGAAGTAAGAATTTTCTGCCCGATACTTGGCGAAATCAATTTTATTTTAAAACGTTTATTTTGAGAATCTAGTACAATAAACAGCGCTTGACCTAACTAGACCTACCTGTAACTTAACTCTATATTCTACCTGTTATAGATCAAAGCTATTAGGTAGAATATATAGCATAGGTCACAATATTCTATAGGCAAGATGTTTGAAGGGCTGACAACATTATATTGTTGGGTACTGATATTGATTTTCTGCTAGATACTAAGCATCTGATCCCGACCCTAAAAGTAGATCAAGTGTTTCTCTACGCAACAAACAGAATGCTAAACCAGACATAATAATATCGTCCTCACGTGTGGCCTTTTGCAATTTGTGCACTACAAGTTGTGCGTCTCAGGTCATGAAACGACATTAATATAAAACATACAACAACCAACGACGATCAAGCCCAAGCGTCTGTGGATATGCACAAACCATAGAGACTTACTATATTGGTATTTAATATAATAGTTTCTCGTAATGCATATCGATCGCTGTAACCGAAATCGGTTTAAATAATAATGAATACTTTAAAATATTGTATTTAATTTATTGTTACCTCTGGGAGAATGAAATGGTCAATACTGAAGTCTTCACGCAGTGCGTCTACAAATAAAAAGCAACACGCCGATATGTGTACTAACAGCGGGATTGGTCCACAAATTTTAAGTCGCTTATCGAGTTAAGTATTTATCAAGCGATTATTTTAGTCTTTCTTACGGATACAATTCCAAATAAGGGTATCGTAAAGAGAATCAATATAATCGATATAGCTTGCAAAATAAATACCCTGTAGTGGTAATGAGACAGTCACGTCTGACGCGAGTCCGATGACCGATAGAGAAAACGAGTCTTGGAGTGGAAATCGTGTCTCTGCAAGCATAGTGTAGGACGCCCTTCAACCCGGTGTATAATGTCCTTCGTAAAGTCGAATGAAGGCAGTGGTTGAATGTAAGTAGGAGACTCGGATATGTAGCAAAACCTCGAGGAGGCTCACATCCAACGCCTGACTGTGCGTTGAGATTCGTTTCAACATTCATGTCTTTATTCTTTTCTTTTAAGGCCTTTGGTACACAAAAATATTATTAATACAAGTATGATTGTTAAATTAGTTGAAACATAAAATTATTCTATTAAAACCATTTCCAAAGTACAAATTCAACGTACAAAATTTCAGATTATGTTTTTAATTATAGTACATATGATTGTCCTTTTTCCTCAGATTGTTAATTTGTAGAGTTCGTTATTAAGCGTTAATTTAATATAATCAAACCACATTATATTTACGTAATTATTTGAACAATAATAATATGGTCTTAGCGCTTTGTTGACTCTAGGATTATAATTTTTTCCACAAAGCTAATATTACGTTGTATTACGTGTATTGTGTGTAATAAGATCTTGTCCATCCAAAGGTTGCCTGGAAGAGATTGCTTTTAGCAATAAGGCCGCCCATTGTACAACCTTTTAGTAAGTAAGTTTTTTTGTGTATTTGTATTATTGTTTTCCATTTAATGTTGGTGTACAATAAAGAGTATTGTATTGTATTGTACGTTGATGTCCTCTGTATGAGAAATAACAAATATAAATCATTTTCTTAATAAAATAAATAATCGAATACAATAAAACTTACCTAATTTATTTATATTGTATTCTACCCATACTTCCTCAAGATTATAAGTAGAATACTGAGCCTAGATCACCGTCTTTTATGGATATTTTACCCAGAAGGCTGACTATCTTTCATCGCTGGATCGCCATAATGATCCGTTGCCCGAGGTAGCCACCAGCCTTCTGATCACCTGAAGAGTCAATGAGTCATTTTGATAAATTTTGGCAGACGCTCATGGCCTCCCAGGGTCCAAGTGTTTCAACAGCAAACGGCACAAACATACTTATAACTCTCACTGAGGGTTGCATATTTGCGTCGCTTAAGTGATTCAGCTGTTTCCGTCACCGAACCGGCTGGTCTAGATGTGTTTGGTAAATGGGATGCGGACAAAATGTCCACGCAGTTCGCATCCCCCACTAAAGGCTTGCCACGCTAACAGGGAGCTAGAGTTATTCCGTTAGGACGCTTACCATCGTCATGTGCAATACTGTTCGGCTCCAATAAAACCGGCACGTTAGCGATGGCAATCGCTCTCCGTAAGATATCATTTAAGGCGGCATGTCGTGTTCATCTGCCGGCACTGCGGCGGCAAGAAAGACCGTGGTAACTAGGGACTATTACTTGTGTTCCACAGACGTATGTGTGTGGTGCACATATGCGAGAATTCAAGCACTGGTTTATAGTTAAAGATAAGGAAGTAGTATTATCTATCAATGTATCTATATTTGATACGGGCCCGTCCTGTAGAGTTAGTTGAATTCAAAAGTTCTGTATTTAATCCTCTACAAAAGGGGTCATTCCAGCATCGTTGTGAATTCAGGATCGTGGGAATGTCTTCACCAGGACAGGCCATCTTCCAGGCGTTTTGTGCTTCATTTATCCCGGTGTTGCATTTTTTTTAAATAATAGGCTAGTGCTGTAAGTCGAAGGATTCAAATGATTGCAAAACTCTTTTATCTTTATCAAGTTCAACACCACAACATTTTTAGGGTCCAGTAGCGTTCTTGACAAAAATGGAATCTTTATAAAATATTCATGTTTGTTCACCCGTTTTCTGAATTGAAATTCGCTTTGTTCAAGATCCACAGGGTAGTGTTTTAAATAAGGTTATTTATGGATTAAATGCTTTTCAAGGTTTCAAATTCTAATGACATAGACAGTACCATTAGCCGATTTAGGCTAGCTGCCACCCTAGGTCTTGTTTGAAATGCCGCCCTTCTTAGGGTATAGTAGATATCTATGTTTAGCAGTCCGTCGTGTATGTTACAGACATTTTTCACGGAAACTACTATGGCAAGACCGTTTAGTCTATTTAGTGCTACAATGTTGGCTACCAAAGTCTCACCACACGGGGATCACAAATAGAAATTAAAATACCCCATATCTCAAAAAATACTCAACGGCTATCAAAGTATCTTTTGTGAGATCTACAAGTTTCAATTTTTTCATCATTTCCCACTTCATAGTTTAAATGAGGGGGATATAATACTCAAGACTTATAGCTCGCCACCTTACGATGCAATCAAAAAACTCATTAAGAACTCGGGGGAATTACAGTAAATTTTTGTTTTGTTGTAGTTTTTAATGACACATGACAGTGTCGTTTAAGCCTTGTTTTTTTTTAAATTTATTCATGACCATAGAATCAGTCTTTCAGTCGGAAACATGTTAATTAATAGGTCTTCGTATAGTAGCGCAGTTGTATTGCAGGCTACAACCGACGCAATTCAATGGAGTTCTTGTGAAAACTCGAAAGATCACATCTGACTATACAGTTCACATTTCTCACAAGAACACATAATTTCTACTCAAAAACTATCAATATCCTGCAACAATTGTTCATTTTAGAGTAATTATACACATTTTTAGAAAATAAAACTGCACAGCACAACGTCTCCTTTCAGTTCCCGCCAAAAAAAAAACTCGTTTAAGCCTTGTTTTTTTTTAAATTTATTCATGACCATAGAATCAAAGTCTTTCAGTCGGAAACATGTTAAATAATAGGTCTTCGTATAGTAGCGCAGTTGTATTGCAGGCTACAACCGACGCCATGCAATGGAGTTCTTGTGAAAACTCGAAAGATCACATCTGACTATACAGTTCACATTTCTCACAAAAACACATAATTTCTACTCAAAACTATCAATATCCTGCAACAATTGTTCATTTTAGAGTAATTATACACATTTTTAGAAAATAAAACTGCACAGCACAACGTCTCCTTTCAGTTCCCGCCAAAAAAAAACTCGTTTAAGCCTTGTTTTTTTTTTTAAATTTATTCATGACCATAGAATCAAAGTCTTTCAGTCGGAAACATGTTAAATAATAGGTCTTCGTATAGTAGCGCAGTTGTATTGCAGGCTACAACCGACGCCATGCAATGGAGTTCTTGTGAAAACTCGAAAGATCACATCTGACTATACAGTTCACATTTCTCACAAAAACACATAATTTCTACTCAAAAACTATCAATATCCTGCAACTATTGTTCATTTTAGAGTAATTATACACATTTTTAGAAAATAAAACTGCACAGCACAACGTCTCCTTTCAGTTCCCGCCAAAAACCCCGTTTAAGCCTTGACAAAACTTAGTGTTGCCGTTCTAGCGACTTAGTCACTAAATCTAGCTATTTTATTTTAATAATCTAGCTAATCTATATGAACATGTAGCAAATTAAATGTTGGTTTCAGCATGAAAATAATGTTTAGGGACTACTAGCGACTTTTAAGTTTTTTTATTTTTTTTATTGCAGGAGTTCAACAGACAGGCAGACGGCCCACTTGATGGACAGCGGTTACCATCGCCTATGGACATTTGCAACACCAAAGGTGCTACGAATGCGCTGCTGCTCTCTTTAGGGAGCCTGGAACCTGGTCACTAATGCCGGAACACAACACAAGGTTGTTATGGCGGCATACTCTAGACCAGGGGTGGTCGCCATCCAGTCGGGCAAATGCCCTACCACCTGGCAAGATATTTTATACAAGTAAAATGTAAACAAGATGCTTATGCATTTCACCAATTTTTAAGTATAAATACCGGTAACTTGGGCGTAGAATAAAATGAAAAGGGCGTCCTTTAGCATAAACGTTCTTTAATTTTTATTTTATGTGTCTCAATACTATTAAAAATGAGTAAGATGGAAAACAATCATTGTATTATATACTTTGGTAAGTTATATTATTTAATTTTGAATCGTTGATCATTAAGTGTGATTGACATTTTTTGTCAAGAGGTGTTTTGCCTACTCTCTATAGTTTTAATTAAATATTAATAGTGATTATGTTAAATTAACTTTTTTTTTAAATAAACCAAGGACTCGTCCCTGAAAAACAAAGGTGTTGTGACGGAATTATAGGAAAATACGGGAGATCTATGTGCAGTTCAAATATTGATTGATCGAAATCCGTGTCAGATAGTTCATCTAAAAAGCTCTTTGTAGCTATTTATATTCCAAAATGTGCGCGAAACCCAATTATTTAAATAAGCGTTTGGAAAGAAAATAAAATAAAATTCAAATTAAACGGGATTTTTTTCTTCTGGCAGCGTAATTAACGAACCTGAATACTTATTAATTGGCTTTGAAATCTAGATACTACCATTAAAGCTACGCCGTTTTAACTTAGATCAAAAAACACGAAATTATGAATATAACGATTTTATAATTATGTTTTTTAGACTTTATTATATACAAACTCAAAGGGCGCGGGTTCGATTCTGGCCGGAACGCATGCATCACTTAGTCAGTTTTCTGATCTAACGTGCATATTGTTACAATTACCACGTGCTAAACACGGTGAAGGAAAACATCGTGATGCAACCTGCACATCGAGATAATCGATGTGTCAAATCTGCCAAGCCGTCTAGGACTAGCTTGGCGGGTATACTGTCTGCTCCCCCCTATAATGGGAGGCCCGAGCCTAGTAGTGGGTTTATGGGCTTATATTATTATATATACATGTATCTGATTAGACTGGAACATTTAGAAGTATGTTTCACGCATTCTGTTTAAGTATTATCTACAGCATATGTTTTACTTAAGAAGATTGCGACTTTAAACGGATTTACAGTAAACACTTCTATGGAGAAGTGTTTCTGTAAATCATCATCATGTACATTACATATGGATGTAACTAGCAGAATTTTTAACATAAACTAGCGATTTTAAATTTTATGAACGGGAACACTGTTTGTGTCATAGTATTGAGTATTGATGTCACAAAATGGCGACTGTCGTTATGGCGCCTTTTCGTAGGTCATTTAAAATTTTAAAAGGTAATAATTACTAATTACACTAACTAGATCGTATTCTTTCAATTTAAGTCCTTTTAAAAGCTATTCAATACCCCTATTGCCCCTTTATAGGTGTAAATCCGCCACTGCACAGTACCCTTATAATTCAGAAAGCCCAAAGTAAGGATGTAATTTGAATAATAACTATGAATGTATATCTTAGATAATTTAATCATTTAAAGAACTTAAAGTAAGGATAAATATCAAATATATGTTTTTTATTTTGATAGAAAGCACATTGATGGTGGTATAATAATGGTACATAGCATACACATGTATTTATATCTAAGGCTCGATACATTCTACCATTTTTATGGTTTGCAAAAACATAGGTATATAGATGTCTTATAACTTAAGAGTATTCATAGATTATAATTATGTTACTGTAATTGAATATAGGTTTACTGAACATAATAAAAACATTACCAATTTAAACGATCTTGGAAAAGTAATAATACAAACAATAACATTATAGATAATAAATCTGTTCCGAAATACATACTATCTACTATATACTATCACTTATTGAGAACGTTCCCAAAAGGCTGGCAGCGTTACCCAGTCGTATAGCTATGACCTTTACCCAAATTAAAGGGCAGTCTCTTAGTCACGTGAGACGTCTACCAGGCGTTTGGCAACGTCTAAACTCTTAGAGCAGAGAGACCCCATGATTCAGGGTTATAATTATATATTATTTTAACAGTATTTATTTTTTGGTACTGTACAATTAATTATTCACAATTTAGATATTTAGAAGATAAATGTGTAAGTAATTATAATGTGTACATCATATACATAATATTATAAAATTATAAAAATGCCGGGTCAGTACTACACTGAAGCTATTAATTTATTTTTATTTATTTATTTATTTATAATTTTATTTCAGGAAAACATGTCCCATAGTATTAATACATATTAAATTACATTATTCAGATTAAAATTAATACACAATTTAAAAAGTTACACATATTCACATTCACACTTATTCACATATATATGTCACAAGTTACACTTTGGCTATACTATTATGCATAGCGCAGCAGTGCCTAACGTGCAGTCTACCCTATCGGCAATCATCGCCAGGACGGCGTTGGTGCTGGCCCGCACCCGGCGCACCAGGGACGCGCACCGCTTCCTAATGGTGGCCTGAAAGCAATCGGTGCGCGTCAGGGCAAACATGCCCGAGGCGCTGCAGTAGCGGGGCAGCCCCAACACCGCCCTGAACGCATTATTGTATTGGACACGAAGGGCCGTGTAGCTTATCTGTGAATAATTTGCCCACAGACTGCACGTGTAGAGAGATGTACAGTAAGCTTTGAAAAGCGTTAACTTTACTCTCTGTGAGCACCGTGCAAATCTGCGGGCAATCATATTAGCTCTTATGGACAAGGCCCTTCGTTCCCTTTCAATGTCTGCATTATCCTTAAGGTCAGACGTAACCACATGCCCTAAGTATTTAAATTGAACAACCCATTCTAAGGGTGTGTTTTTAAGCCGAATAGAGGGAATACTTAGAGGCTTCTTCGCATCCGGTCCAAAAAACATACATTTACTTTTATTAATGTTATATACCAAACCGTGACTTACAGCGTACTCTTCACAGATTTTAACTAATTTTCTCAAGCCGCACACGGATGCGCTCAGCAGCACCATGTCATCTGCGTAGCTTAAGTTATTAACCTGTACCCCATCAATAGAACACCCTAGATGCTGTCTGCTGAGCGCACCTATAAGGGCATTTACATAAATATTGAAAAGCGTCGGGGATGTTAACCCCCCTTGTCTCACCCCGCATTCTAGGCTATATGATTCAGACATTGCACCCGCCCATTTAACGCTGTTAACCTGATGTAGATACCAATACCTAAGGATGAGAACAAGTTCGAGTGGTAAGTTTATGCTGTGTAGCTTATCCCAAAGGATGTCATACGACACCAGGTCAAATGCCTTAGATAGATCGAGAAAGCAGGCATATATTGAGGTTTCACGGTCCATATAGTATTTGACAGTATGTTTAAGGCACAATATCGCACTGTCTGTAGACAAGCGTGATCTAAATCCAAATTGGTTTCGATGTAGTTTGACATATTTATCTAATTGAGCATTAAGCAAACTGTCAAAAACCTTGGCAACTATAGTGGCCAGCGAGATGGGTCTATAGTTGTTCTTATCTGACAGGTTTCCAGTTTTATTCTTGACTACTGGCACGACAACGTAAAAAACTCCTTGTGGCACTCGGGGACTGCCGCGGTAAAGCTATTGCATAGCATTTTTTATCAACTTATGCAATTATAATTATTTATTTATTTCTTATTTATGCAGTATTTTTAAGCTATCACTCATTTTTTTTCACTATTTTTTCATCACTTTCTTCAATAATAAATGCACTTTGTTTATTCGTATTTAAAACACTTTATACATAAATTTTACGCGTACAGCTATTCACCAGCAATTGCTATTCACTGTTGTACACAGGGACACCTATGTATACATATATACCTACAGGTATACTTACGGGGCGCACATGCGGTGAGTGTGGCATTATAAAGATGTGATAGATACCTATACACCTATATACTTTCTCACAAACAGCTGCTTACGTATTCGTCCGATTTCGGAGCAGCTCGTCTCGATCCGTGCGAGCTTCGTACAGTCGTACCATAATACATACACGTTAAGCGAACGCTCGGCCGAGCTACGTGGTAGGCGGCGTGGGAGGTGTTAGGTTTTATATTCGTTACGAAATTTCTTGATTCGGTCGCCGCGCTCAAAGCTCGCGATAAAAGCTATGCAATTGCTTAAAAAACTGGAATAGACTATATAAACGATGGAGAACACGATGCATTTTTTTAGATTTCTTGTCTGTTTATCGGTTTGTCTGTTCGGGATTCACGTAAAACCTACTGGGTCGATTTCGATGCCGTTTTCGCTGATCAATTGTCTTTGTTTTTTTGATATAATTATAAAGATTACGGTGGTAGCAACAACGTAAAATGTGTCTGTTATAACTAATGACATTTCAACATAGTGATTATAGAACTGTTCTGTTAATAATAAAACACAGACTATCAATTCTTGTACACCAACGACCAAAAATAGTACAATTGAAATAATGCTTATTATGATTTGGAGACTATTCTGTGATCTATTTCGCTGGATCGCATTAATCAATATAACAATAAAGAAACATATATTTACGGTGAATACTATAACTCTGGGTAAATAGTATAGAATGGCGATATATAAATTTAAATTGATAATTGGAAATACTAATAGGATAGCCCAAGTTACAGCTATCGGTACTGGGGCGACCCAAATGAGGATCGATTGTTTTATGAAATTGTTTTTTTCATGTACGAACACTTTTACCGCTTTGTTGTATAAATTATAGGCAAAAACAAACATCCATGCTAGTTTTACTATATGGGTTTCCAATAACAAAACCCAACGAATGATCCTCCATACCTCTCCTACGTTGTCTATACTTTCTAAAACCCATTGCCCTATTTCAGTGACGAACGCGAAGATTAAACTTGCAATGGACAGTTGTAGAATAATCTTCTGGTTTTTGAGTCTTATCTTCTTATCTAACACTAACCATATAATTTGTAGTGCAACGCCCACGGTGGATAATGTTACACCAATTAGTGCAATATGTTGAATGTGCTCGAAATTCTCCATTGTTTCGTATTCTTCAAACAAATCTATGCTAGTGTGTTCAAATAGTAGTGTAACACTGGTATTTATTTTCTGATCGTTGATCAATTGAAGCTTTATATATTTTAACTTAAATAAATATACGAACGACACATGTTTTTCAATGTTATACACTTGACTATTTCTGATTAATGTTTTAAATTAAATATTGCTTGCGATCTTTCCTCACTTCTGTTTTATCGCTAGTGACGTTCGGAAACCGAAGTGGTAATTCCCGTAAATCACGAGTGCTACCGCCGCGCCGGTAAAGTATTACACTAGTTTAGGCTGATGATTATGTCCGTGTAAAATAAATTAAAGTTAGAATTTTTTGCCCTATGCTATTAATGAAATCAATCCTATTTTTAACCGACTTCGAAAAAAGGAGGAGGTTCTCAATTCGTCGGGATCTTTTTTTTGTTGTTGCTTTTTTTATGTATGTTCGCCGATTACTCCGTGATTTATGATCCGATTTACGTGATTCTTTTTTTGTTCGACGCGGAATAGCTTCCAATTGGTCCCCTAAAAATTTTACATAGTTTGGCCCAGTAGTTTTCATTTTATGAAAATTTTTTATGAAAAAAAATTCCTTTTCGTTCCATATGTACACCGATTACTCTGAGATTTATGATTCGATTTACGTGTTCTTTTTTTGTTCGACGCGGAATAGCTGCCATGTGGTCCCCTAAAAATTTGACATAGTTTGGCCCAGTAGTTTTCATTTTACGAAAAAAATTTTGTTCCCGGTTCTTGGGACCTATATTTTTTAAGAAGCGCGGCACCATTCGTAGGTCCACCCATACATAGCTAGACACTAAAAAGTAACAAATAAAAAATAAAAACTTCGTTTAAAAAAACCGACTTCAAAAACTACAAAACTAAAATGTATATAAAAACTTCGTTTAAAAAAACCGACTTCAAAAACGAAAAAACTAAAATGTATAAAATAACTTATTTCTTAAGCTATTATTATTAATATATATTATCTAAAACATCTTAAAGTCGGTGCTTAGTAATTTTCAAAATATAGTAATTTTTATGTTTTACTTTGCACCGACTTCAAGATGTTTTAGATAATATATATTAATAATAATAGCTTAAGAAATAAGTTATTTTATACATTTTAGTTTTTTAGTTTTTGAAGTCGGTTTTTTTAAACGAAGTTTTTATTTTTGAAAATTACTAAGCACCGATTTTAAGATGTTTTAGATAAAATATATTAATAATAATAGCTTTAGAAATAAGTTATTTTATACATTTTAGTTTTTTAGTTTTTGAAGTCGGTTTTTTAAACGAAGTTTTTATTTTTTATCACCTATATTTTGGGAATCTAGTACAATAAAGAACGCTTGACCTAATTAAACCTATAAATTAATTCCATATTCTGCCTGTAATAGCTCAAAACTATTGGGTAATATAGATAGCGTAGGTCATAATCTTATGTATGTAAAAATCTTGTGTCACGATGATGTTGCCGATAAACTCCAAAACTACTGAACCGATTTTAATCAAGTTTGCACACCGTGTGCAGATTGATCCAACTTAAAAGATAGGATACTTTTTAAACCGTTGGAACCGGTAGGTGGCGCTGAGATCGGGTTCTAGAATCCTCCTAATCACCGGGAGCGATTTTGTTTTTGTGTGTTTGAGTAGGTTCCCGAATGGTTTAGATTCGCAATTAGAACCGGTAGGTGGCGTTGACATCGGGTTCTAGAATCCTCCTACTCACCTGGACCGATTATGGTGATTTTGTATTTGTGTCATGAAACAAAGTCTTTTAGGAATTCAAAAAATATGGCGGTACGAAGTTCGCCGGGTCAGCTAGTATTCTATAGGTTATTAATAACTATATTGATTTCTTGCTAGAAGTAATACCAACCATCTCATTAACAGAGAAGTCGATCAAATATTTTTCAAAAAAAGTTTTCTTTATAGTCTGTCTTAGAACCCATAGTCCTAGCGTTGTCACAGTATTCAGACTCAACAGATTTAATATTTGTTTTTAAATGTATTTCTGACTTAGATCGTATTCGTGTATTGATTATTTTTAAGTGACTTACTATACTGAGTCTTGATATAACAAATAGTTTCTCGTTATGTATATCGATTGCTGTAATGGAAATTAGTTTAAATCTATATAATAATACGTTAAGCAAAACCTTTGTATCCCTTTTTACGAAAATTGCGCGGAAATTTCATACCCCTCCGTATGAAATTTCGCACACTTATAGTTTATATAGAAAAAAAGCGACGAATGTTATAAAAAAATAATTATGCATCAAAATACATTAAATCAATAAAAAACATTACATACACTAACATATATTTGACACACACACGCATATATACTTTGTTTAATGTTGTCTTGGCGAAATCTGTGATTATAGAAGTATAGTCTTAGACAACAAATTAATATGCTCAAATTTCGACCACGGGCGGCCACTAGAAATTATAAATAATTGAACATATTGTCTTTTAATTTACTCTTATCTCTGGTGAGAATGAAATGGTGAAGGCTGGAATTTTCATGCAATGCATCTCGCCAATAAAAACCAACGAGCTGAGATGTGTACTAACAGCATGATTGGTCCACAAATTTTAAGTCGCCTAGCCAGCTAAGTATTATACCTCGTATACCTCGCAAAATATGTATCCTGTAGTGGCAATTAGGCAGTCACGTCTAACGCGGAACCAACGGCTAATAGAGAAAACATGTCTCGGAGTGGATATCGTGTCGTTGCAAGCATAGGGTAGGACACCTTTCAGACCGATATCTGCGTAAGGTCGACGGAAAGGACTGGAAGACAGTAGGCGACTCGGATATATATGGCAAGAACTCGGGGAGGCCTGCACCTAACCTGAGTGGGATTCGTTTACGATGCGAAGTGGAAGTTCGTGTCTTAAATATTATTTTCTAATAAATACTATTGGTGAAAAATAATATTAATTTTCACTCATTTGATTGTAAAATTAGTTAAAAAATAATTACATCTATTTTTCTATAAGAAGCATTACCAACGTATAAATTACAGATCGTGTTTTTAATTCTAGTATATATGATTGTATATTATCCTCTTATTGTTAATTTGTAGATTTCGTTATTAAAAGTTAATAATTAATACCATCGAACAACATTATATTGACGTCATTATTTGAACATACCATAATAATAAGTCATATAATAAGGCATTTTTTGGGGCCCATGAAGGGAGTGGCGAGTCACCGTCTGCCCATTTTTCCATGTTCCCCGAACATTGCGACGGGCAGACGCCATAGTCCCCATATTCCCAGACCGCTAGTACCACTAACAGTTCACCCCAATAGCCCGGTACTTTTTGTCTTCATTTCCCACAATAGTCCTACACTGGCCGGGGCTTGTCCTTGGGTGCATTATTGTATGGTGTAGACAGGGATAATCGCCGGTCAGTGTCACGCCACATATTTACATTAAATTTGTCAAGGGGCCTCTACGTGTTGGCCTCCCCATGGCCCCACTCAAGCCCTCCAAAAGTCCGGGCCATTTTTATGGTCCGTGGTCTTGAAAGACATACAATAATTCATATAACAATAATAAGTCTTACGGCCGCTTGCATATTTTTTTAAATTTATTTAAGAAATACTAAACGCGTATACATACTATTAGCGTCAACACAACACAACGCAAAATGTGTCGCTAATCATGTTTAAAGAACTGTCAAATTTAATCACCCAAAAATGGGTATTTCACTGCCTTAAATGCATTTAAGGACAAAAAATAGATCCGCATTCTGTTTTGAATAATAGAACTGCCAGATTTGTTCGGTATTTTACCTGAAGCTTTTTCATTGAGTACAGCGTTTTCTTATATAATTATATTAATTCTTAAGATGAATTTGTACTTTGATTTGTATTCCGTCGAATATGTGATAATATGATTGGAAAACTATTATTTTATTTATGCCAGGTATGCCTTATTTCAAATTAAAAGAACACAGAATTAATATAAATAAATTTCAAAGTATAATGCCAAATCCGGTGTTCATAGTGGAGAAAACTAATTTTCTAGTAAAATATTTATTGGTCTTTATGATTTGTGCATTCAGCCAGGGTTAAGTTAGAATATGGTTGAGGTTTTACTTCGTAGATCTTTGATTTCACAAAATAGTTGCTATTTTCAACTGCACAATGCACAATTCTACGTTATTCAATATTTTACAACTATTGTTCACTTCAATCAGTATTAATTTATTATTTGAAAATAAAAGAGCACAGCTAAAAATCACTTTTCAGGTTGTCGCCAAAAAATCCGGAGCAAAACAAACGAATGAAATTTCAAATGACAAGTTGACATTGGCCAACTAAAATTATTATATGGGAAAAAAATAACTAGCATTTAAGCTAAATTTCATGTGCTTGTTCCAAAAATTGGATCGCAGCGTGATACGGAACACTTGTGGCTGTTTTACTGACGGCATAAATACTTTTTGCTAAATGACATGAGAGACCACCTTATCCAAGACATTTTAGGGCCGCTTGCATAACGATCGCCTTTAAATAAAATTAGTTAATCAATTAAACTGCCTAAATACGTGTTACACCGAACGTATTAACACTGGTTTAAACATATTTAGCTGCAAATTTTATGTTGTGCAAGACGCTAATTGTATTTAAGGGTGTTAAATACGTTTTGTGTTTCTTGAATCAATTTAAGCAACCTTATGCAAGCGGCCCTTAAATTCGTTTTTTTAAAACGTATTACCGTAAATAATAAGAATTAAAAAAAAGGCATTTGCGGACAATAATGCGTTAGTGGACGGAGTTGCATTAAAGCCATTGGCATTAATTTAGTGGTTAAAGGGCGAAGGTGTGGAGGCAGAGGGATTCTACGTGTACTATCGCGCAGTGTCGTCGGCTGGGGCTTACGAAAAAGTGATTGCGCCTGGTGCCGCCTCCACCAGGAGTATTGCTCTGGACCACTTGCTGCCAGACACTCCCTACGAGTTGAAAGTACAGGCGTACACTTCTCAAGCACCTTCAGATTTTAGTAGTATATTGGTGAGTTTAAACCCGTTTTATGTATACTACCCGTTAGATTCGAGAATGCCGTCGATTCACACAGTTATATTATTCTCACTATTACGTCACCTACAACAATAAAGTACGATAATTATGTCATCTGTTTCATGTGGGCTTTATTGTCAAGAAATATGTAACTTGATAGACGTGCAAAATTCAAAAGAAAAATAAAAGGAAAATGGAAGGTATAGACGTGAAAAATTAAGAAAGTACTATACCTATTTATAACACTTTTTTGAGTTCATGAAATTTTTGAATTAGAAGAAGAGGAAGGCATTTTTGCTACCAAATTAAATATTATTGAATTTTATCTCATATAAGGCTATTTGAAGATGACTTTTTTCAATGATGGTACTATCATTCTTTTTTAATATAAAATGAATTAGATTCTATGGGGAAGATATTTTTGTAGGTGGCCAAAACGCATCGAGCAGCGGTACAACCCACCACAGCAAGTTCAACGCCAGGTTCTGAAGTGTCGGAGCCTGAAAAAGGACCTTCAGCAGTTCTGACTGCAGGAGGAGCAGTTGGAGCTGCAGCTTTAATAATAATATTAGTCGTCACTTTACTTCTATGTAGACGGGCGAAGCGACATCCAGCTGATAGTAAGTGACCTGTCTTTCTACTCCTTTACTTTGTCAGATTTTTTATTATTATATGAGTTCAGCTGACTGGCCACTAATACCGGAAAACAACTCAAAGTTGTTATGGCGACATAGTCTATACCAGGAGTGATAGCCGCTCAAAATGGCAAATACCCTACCGTCTGGCTCTTGGTTGTTTTGTCGCCTCGTACGACAGCCCGCCCGGCCGTAGGAAATTGTGTTCTTTCTCCGTTCCTGCATGGATAGAACTTAGATATTTGAAAAATAAACTAATTTATAATTAGAAATATCTTCGCATGTAAGTGTTCGTAAGCTATGTAAAAGTTAAATTACGCAAATCAGCCAAATTGAATAAATTTGATTGAGAGGTTCAGAAATGTAAGGTAAATATTAGGTGTATCATTTCTGTTTTTTAATTTAGATGAAGCAACCAAAGCGACCCGTATAAACATTGATTTTTGGTATATCAATGCATCTAAACATAAAATTGAGATAGAATGGAATTTATTTAGTATCCTACATTCGTAATTTTGTGGAAGCGACATTTAATTACTCAATTTAACAATAAACTAACTTAAATAAAACTAATTATAAATTAATATCAACTAAAATATAAGTATAACTAGACTTACAAAAAAAATATGGAATGGAATATAATATACTTTATTGCAAAGCATTTAAGATACAATTCAAGAAGTTTAAGTACAGAAGACAATAGGCGGTCTTCACTAAACGCAATTTCGTCCAGACAATCCTAGGATGGATTACAAAAAAAAATGTGTGGGTTTTACAATATAACGATAATAAAAAAGTATATATATAAAATTTTGAAATGGCAAATATAATAGATATATCCTCACGTAGGGGCTAGCTACCGGTGACATTACTTGCTCCAAATTGAATTCATTTGGTTGAACCGTTCAACATTAGTATGAGGACGACATTAAATGACAGTTAATGTTTTAATTTTGCGTACAAGAATCACTTTAGTTGCTGCATCCAAACTGAATGACAGAAGTGAGCTGTGTTATATCAGCTTTTTAATTCAATTCTACCAAATTCGTAATTGAATTCTTTTCTAGTCTGCTTAAAGTTCTGGAACACAGACGTTGCATTACTAAAAGTCAAGTCACATTTTTATTCTGAGGAAGCAGTAACTCAAAAAACTTAGGAAATGAAAGAACAACGTAAACCCAAAGATATTGTGTTAAGTAAACACATTTATTTGGACTGAAAATTTTGCATACAAGTAACTCAGGATCTGTTTTCCTATTTTATTTTGTCTTGACTCTTATTTGAACGTTCATAAAGAAGCAAATGTAAATATTGTGAATTGAAAATAGACGGAGTTACTGTTTATTTTAAATACGAAAGCTTTTGAAGTCTGTTGTTTGATTTTAGTCGTCGCTTTCTACTATTGCAAGTTAAATAGTTGTAAATCAACTATCTAGGTTCTTAGCTAGCACATAAATCATATTTTAACTCTCGTAAGAAATGTATAGTGTACCTATATAATAATTTTCTTAATTTATAGAAGAAAAAGGGTCGGTTCCAGAGACCGGCAGTGCAAATGGCTACATTCCGGCTAAAGTACCGATCACTATTACTGCGAATCCAATGCATTCAGAGGTAAGCCAGTTTAGTATGTTATCTAGCGATTGTAAAACGTGACTTGCCGAATTGAATAATTGAAATATTATTCTGTATCCTCGTCATTGAGGATTTTTTTATTAGTGAAATGTAAATGATCATAAGATGATCATCAATCATTTTAAAGTTTTGGATGGTAGAAAAATGCTTTCTGATAGTTTGAGGATAAAACAAACTGCACTTAAAGTGAATAATAATTATAAATTCACCAAAGTATAGATAACTCTCACATGGACAAGAATTATGAGGTATGTGATACCAATAAGACTTTGGATTAATTAATTATGACTTTGGAATAATAAATATGTTAAATCTCTACCGGAGCCTGACAGCCGCTTTTGGAGAATCTCTTACTGAACTTGATACATACTTACATATTCTGGTAAATATAATACTTACATAGCACAACGTCGGCGTCTATGCAGTGCATTGTAACTATATTTTTGGTGTAATTATTTTTTCCTTAATTTGTTACATATTATTATTGTGTATTAATTTTGAAGAAAAGCTCACCAAATAATTTACTTACAAGGTCCTGCATTGACGCCGACGATAAAGATCTATTTTATTTTAATACTTGTCATATTCGTAAGACGAATCTTCAAAAGCCTTAAGCCTTTACTCCAAGCCGCACTTACTACTTAATTTTAATGTGCCAAACATTATGAATAAATAGTAATCTATACTAATACCTATTACTTAAAAGAGCAAAATTTTGCGAGTTTTAGGAAGTAATTTCGTGAACTACTGAACCGATTTTGGAAATTTTTTCACCAATAGAAAGCTACATTCCCTGAGTGACATGGGCTATATTTGATTGCGAAATATTTTTCAATTTTTTAATTACGCCAAGCGTATTGGGTGCGGGTTAGCTATTATAAATATTGCGCCTTGCAAAAACATGATAGCAATTAGTACTAAATTTGCGGTTGTTGCGAACTTCCAAGAGTACCTATGTATTTTGAAAAATCTTTCACCAGATTAAGCTACATTATACCTGAGAGATTGTTAATGTACTTGTCCAATTTAAAAACCTACCCGTAAAACTTGAAGTTAAAATTTTTTTGCCACTTCTCCGTTGCCATTCGTTTTTCCACTTGTCCATTGCGATTCGTTTTTCCACTTATCCGTTGCCATTCGATTTTCCACTTGTCCGTTGCGATTTTTACTTAAAATTAGTATTTTCGTATTAATATTTTTTTAATCATTTAGTCCGGCGACGCGGGTGTAGAAATGTCTTTTCTACATAACAACAACACTGGTAACAACGATGACACTCTACCCCATTCAAGAAAGAACGGCCCCACTCGGCAGTATGTGTGAAGAAAGACTGTTTACAACATAGTGTTGCAATACTTGTACTTTTCTGCCAAATTGGTAGTTTTAAATCACTGGAAGAAATGTGATAGCAAAATATCGTGTTATTATATGCGATGGACTTCGACAGTACAAACGAATATTTATAATATTGCTTAGTGTATTGTGATTTAAATTTTAAGTTAGATTATAAGATTCAAAAGACGGGATAGGATTATAAAATTATTTTCTTCTAAAGGAGGTTCAAATGTCTCACTGTTTCCTACAGGTAGCGTTGTTATCAGTAAAATAGATTCTCAACATGTGCCAATTGTTCATTGTCGGTGGCGCTCCTACTTCCATACGTGTGCAAGTTGTGTAATGAGTACTTTCCGCCAGTGGAAGAGGTCTTCAGCTGCCGCCTTCCAGGGCCACCGAAACGGCCAGGCCAAATAGACCAACCAATAAATAGACTGTCTGAAAGTTTGGCTTGCTTGCAAACATAAAAAAATATACAATTTAGAGTTTATTATTTAAAGCGTTACATTTGCGCCACGACATTAAATCATCTAAGAAGGGCGTCATTACATTTTTTTGAGCTTTATCACATCTCAGTAAAGCCTATATTAGATTTCAACGAAATTGAATCAATTTGGTTGAAATCCATAGAACTGAAAGAACATGACGAAACTCAAAGATTGAATGATTAAGTTTGGGTTTAGTTGATTCATTCAGATTGAAAATAAAAATGAACCTTATAGTATCGGCTTAACGCCGCGCTATTTCAAACAGTATAAGCGGTGACCATTTTTCTCTGACTGTCAGTTACTTTACCTGTTTCTGGTATAAAATAAAATGTACTACATTTGAATCTATTACAAATGTATAGTATTGATAGCCCCGTTTTTACCAAGACCTTTATTGAATTTCAATAAGGGATCTTTTTAGTACTCGCTCCTACATGACTGATTTTGTTAAAAATATCTGACCACAGCCCCATCTGTATGATAGAGAAAGTTCATCGAATTCCCTTAACATTTCAAATAAGACTGCTCCAATATTTGTAACTTACGAAGTATTTTGACTATTGAGCAATACTCCGAAATGACTTGTAAGACATGATTTAGTTTTAAGTTTATCGAAATAATTTTAATTTATTTATCTAGGTTTTAAATTTAAGGATTCGTGATCTGAATTTTTGGTAATAGATATTATGTGCTGGCAACATTGAATTCGGTGGTGACAAGTTTCAAACTGAATAATTTTGAAGTCATATGCTTGTCTACCTACAAACACTGTTGTTTTTTTTAATAAAAAGCAAAAAAAAACATTTTAATCGTCAAATAGGCAATGTACTTAAACTGACCAACTATTAGTTGATTTATTTGAAAAAATAAGTATATTATTTAATTTCTTTTTATATTTTTAAAGGTTCTGTACATGTTTTTTTTTGTTATATTTAAGACAGTAATTCATTTTAATTACATATTAAAAATATTACACTAACCTTAAAAAAATGAGCAGTTATCTTTTTATATATATACAAGACTACAGCCTAATAGCAAAGGGTAATCGAAGCAAACTGTAATTGGAAGAACATCTTCATCATCAATTTTAAGGAAACGGACAATATTCCCCCTATGTTTGCATAAGACGAGCTGGTGTATTACACACATTGGTAATCTTGTATGTGTAAATTTTCTCACGATTTCCTTATCGTCGGGAGGTAGTAGTTACAGGAATGCTCATATTAGATTAATAATCGTAATCGGTGCACCGTTTCTGCAAGGATTCAAAATTACGTCTTTGGACCCTGAAGAAAATAGAAAAGGAGGGAAGGCTATAATAAAAAAAACCATTCAAGCACCATAACTTATTTATTTATTTTTTCTAAATTATTAAAATGGAACAAAAAAAATAAGAACAACAATAACCTAGTAAAACCGTAATTCGTAACAAACTCTTACGCCACAGGTGGTGCTGCTAGTTCTTAGCGCAGATTGTTTTTATAGAAATCTCAACTAAAACTTTGATTTAAAACCAAATTACTCAAAACATAATATTTTAATTTAATTTAAACTTAAATCAGTTATGCATTGAAATTTGAAAGTCTTAATAAGTTTTTTCAATTTCACAACTGAATCATAGAAAAAGAATACCTCCGTTTAAACACATTCTTTAATTATAAATGAGATAAATCTATTCGATTGTGATTTTAATAACAAGCTTATTAAATTATTAATATATCTTGTGTAATAAGACAAAAACGAATGTTAGGAAGACTGGTGACGCCAACTGTATCACAAGAGTATGTTTCGAGTTAATTTCTTTACCTGGCAATTCCTTGATATTATTTTTCCATGTTAAAAATAAAAACAAATTACGCAAAATTGTAAAACTAAAGTAATATCAATTCAAATAAAGGTGCTTGCTTTTTTTAAAGGGTAGAGTATGAGATTGAACGTGAACAAGTTGATGGTAAATTAATTTTATGTTACTGCTTTGAATCAATGCAATTTCAACAGATATCATTCGTATGATTGTATCTATTAATATAATTTTATTTCTAAGGTTGTGATGTGTTGCAGGCATTTATTTAGTAAATACAATTTTTATTTAAACTTAATGAATTAAAACAATCTATGCAAAATCATTCATTTGTCTCGACAGTATATGTTAAAGACAATATACTTTATTTTGTAATATTTTATATGTTTTGTTTTACAGATTAACACAAATTATATCTACTATTGTACAACTAGATGGCGCTGCAGGTTGTTTGCTTTTGGTATTTTAATGCTCTTATAAGTTTTGATTCGTTTTTAATATTAAAATATCAAATAGCTGTGACCTGAGTCGTGAATAAAAATAAATAAAATAATTGATCAAAGCGATTAAAGACTTAAAAAGTTATAAAAAAGTCCTTTTATTTTTTCTTACACCTTAAAAACATCGGCCAAGTGCGAATCGAACCTCAGACATTATGTAGAGGCAACGATTGTTCAGAAGCGTGTTATGTGAGTAGGAGGTACTCATCTAGGTGGAGGCGGAATGGCTAGATAAATGCAATTTATCAGTCTTTAGACATGAATATGTAAATATGTGGTCATTTCAATACATTAATTCATAAACTGGTCTTTACATTATAAGTGAATTAATTTATGCCTCATACTGATTAATTTAATATGTTGCCTTTAATAAGGTCTTTATCTATGAAATTGCCGTTCTACAGTACTAGCCATTTCAAAACAAAATAATGTTTGTTTGAGTAAGAATTCAAATTTAAAATGAATTTTATTTTAAAAACATGGAATTCTTTTTTGACAATTAGTCATTTGTTTATTAATTAGCCTTATGTTTTCATCGCATTGGAATTTTTTCGTCATTATGATACGTTAAAAAATCGAGTAATTATGGAATATGAGTACCGTCCTGGCAGCAACGCGGCACAAGCGGCACGCATCATCAACGACGTTTACGGAGCGAACACTACAATCGAACGCACCACCTGTTGTTGGTTTGTCCGCATTGTTCTGGAAATTTCGATCTGAAAAATGAATCTCGTGGTCACTTTGGTCGCCAATGACGAATTAAAGGCAATTGTGAAAGCATATGATAATCAATCTACGGCTGAATTACCAGCAGCTTTCGACGTGAGTGTCAAAACAATATTGGTCCATTTGCGTTAACTTGGCAAGGTTTTTTAACTTAACAAATGGGTGGGCACCCCACGAAAAACGGTAAAAAAATTAAGCAGATGCGGTCGAAATTTTACACAAAAAAATAATAAGTTGAAACCTTTTTATTTTTTTTAAATTTGAATACTAAAAAAAAATTGGTAAAACATACATGAGGGTAACGCGGGTTGCCTTTCATGTAAACTAACTATTTTTTCTTTTGAACGTCACTGTTCTGGCCACCTGTATAATGGAAAAAATATGTATAGCCAAAAGGGATAAACACTACGCTAACGTAACGCTGGCACTAATTGATGGATGGTTGATTCTGATAACTGATTATTTATTTTAATGTAAATAAATATTTTAGTAAAAAATGCACATTTTTGGAATCTAAATAACATTTATAGAAAAATTAAGAAACCATCTGTTTTTTTGCAAATTGTGTGAAATTAACCAAATAAATGTCGTCAATGAAATGTGGAAAAATGAGAATTGCTTAATTTTTTATTGTAAATAAAAATGGCATGCTTAATATCAGTTCATCAAAATCACTTTGAGGCATGGTCGTTCACGTTCTTTGTAACAAGTCAAAAAGTTGTGATAAGTTATGCGCGGCGCAGGAGCGTGAGCGCACATAACTACTCCGCTCCCGCCAAGGGAGGACGCGTCGGCGCCGGAGGGCCAGCCAGGGCCTTCGGCCACCAATAATGGGCGGGGTCTCTTGTGGTATGGGGGTTCTCACTCACCTGCACATGCCGTCGAGATGGGGGCGCGGCGTGTTCCGCGCGCGCTCACCTCTCCTCCCGTGGGGCGAGTTACAGACCGCCCCACGCCCGAGAGCTTGACGATGCTGGGGGAGAATAGTAGTCTCTCGGCAGTGGAAGAGGCCTCTCGAGGCTCACGCCTGCCATGGCTGAGGAGAAGCTAGGTCATATACTCGTAGCCCTGGCACAAGGCGAAGGACGGAACACCCAGGGGTTTTAGTGGGTATCCCTAACTGGGGAGTGGCAATAGCATGGCACCGGTTTTGACCGGGCATGCTAGTGCCACCCCCGATCTGGCGAATCCCACACTAGGTCGCGAATTATCCCCCCAGGCTTCTGCGCCTGTCGCGGCTTAGTCCTCAAATGTATTTCCCCTGGTTAAAAAAAAGGTTATGCGCCGCATACATAATCAGCAGAGCTCTTCTTTGGAGCATATCCCATGCGTGCTCATTACCGTGCGTATTGGGTTGATGTCTGGCGATTGAGCAGGCCACGGCAGAACGTTGATGACGGTTGATGCGAGCATCAGCAAGAGTGCGTATTACGACTCTAGCCGTGTGTGGACGTGCATTTTCGTGCATTAGTCGAAATGAATCACCCAACTACCTTCGCAATGCAAATGTCCATAGGCGACGGTAACAGCTTTCCATCAAGTGGGCCGTCCGCCTGTCTGCTGAACTCCTTCAATAAAAAAAATAAAAAAAAGTCTGAAACAATTACCACACACACCACATAAATCTGAGCATTAAGGTTGTCCCTGATCTAAATCCTGATGGATTCTTCCACCCATCCAAATACCGGCCCGAACCATTATTGTTCTCCCTCCATATGAAAGAACTTCCTGACAATATTTCAAACGTTCTTGACGTCCAGAGGTCGTTCGAACTTGAGAACACTTTGTATCCGGTCTCATACCGAAACGAAATTCATCGGAAAAGCAAACACAACGCCAGTTTTCTTCCTCCCAATGTCTGCGTTTGCGAGCATTGTAAACAGGTTCGAAAAAGAGACCGACTGTCGAAAATAAGAAAAACATAACGTTCAATATATGTTAAAAGTCTAAAAATCACAAAAAAAGTATTAATGACCAACATACAAATTACCAATTGAAGACATGAGTGGATGCAGGTGATAAGTCGCATAATTCCAGTTCTGAGTAAATCGAGATAAAAGTTTTACTTTTATTTTAAACTGAACTGAACTTAACACCTTTTTCAACTCTTTATTTTTTAAATATGCCTTATGTCTATGGCCTAAGGTCTGTAGTCATTTGGTATCGACTTATAACCTTCATCTACGCAAAAAAAAGCAAAAAACCGAATATGCGACATATCACCTTCATCCACTCACTTCTTCAATTGTGTTTTTAATAAGAGTAAGAATAATTGTATTATCCTTCGTCTCCTAATTGCTGTTTATTTGTAGATTAATTCAGTTATAATTCATGCAATTGAATCATATTGCATTTACGTCATATAGGTACATAATATTTTGATAAACGTGGTTTTCCCTAATAGCGAGTTTCTATGTGTTATCGACCGTTCATTTGTCTTAAATGCAGAACTTTTTCGGGCAGACGAGGTAAATAATAAGAAAGATTTGTTATAAAATAAATAAAAAATCAGTTACCAGTTGAATTCTTCATATATAATGAGGAAAGGTAGCTGCTGGTAAAATTTGGGATTCTACCATTGCACAACAGTGAGGTCTCAACAGTCGAGAAACTGACATCTGGCGGGCTAAAGATGTTTGCCCACTACACTGCATGATAAGAAATACGATACGTAATCCGTATAAAACTTATAAAAAAATTATATAAATTGAAAAAGAAAAACAATTTTTATCTAGACGTGTTGCTGGTGAGTTTTTTGCCGCTTCTTGTCCTTAATAGCAATAACACGTTGCGTAGCGGTATAAAATAGGAAGTAAAATTAAATTTTGACTTATATGTATGACCTTCAAAAAGTGTTCTCCAGTGGAACTTATTTTGAATAAAAACATTTGAATGAGATATTGTGTAATTTATCCCCAAATTGTTAATTTTAATTAGGGAGCTGACATTCAAATATATTGATATACTTTATTAGGGCGTTCCATCAGTAGCTCACAACGCCCAAAATACTCAGCTGTTCCACAAGGCGATCGCGGTCGTTGTGATCGTGGCGAAAACGTCACTAATGATGTCATCATTTTCTTTCACACAACGCTCACAACGACCCATGTCAAGAGGTGGGTGGAATAACCATTCCACTTGGGTTTACGAATGTAACGTCGGCAAGCAAGTGGAACGGGAAAAATCGCAGCGGTGAACGTGGTCGTTGTGAGTCCCTAATAGAACGTAGCCCTAATAGCTGCAATTAATATAAAGATTCCTGTATGGTTCTACTACATCAGTAAAATTTTTAATATTTTCAAATTAGTGTATTTTCTATCGCCATAGAATAAAATCCGGGGTAGCCGTGTGCTATGACGTGCTATTATTGCTTATGACTTAATTGTTGTAGACTTTACAATCATTATCAATTGCATTGTCATTCTTAATATAAAAGCTAAATATTAAAACCACCGTTAGCTCACGACAAAATTTACAAGTCTACCGTCGTAATGAACTTGTCATTGTGACAGCATAAACACTGTATTTAGTTATTTCACGAAAATTTATTTCGGACTTAATTGCGCTTAAATAATGAATATGCAAAAAGGACCGCCCGCCGGCAAAATAAAAGGTGAGAAATACTATTTTCATATTTCCATATTCAAAATAGGTGTAAGATGTAAAATGGTTAAGAGCTGTTACATGCTTGGCGAGCGATTGTCTTTGAGTTGTCCGATCGACTGGCGACTATAGATAACTGACTCTTATGATGTGTGTGAGTGTGTGTTATAAACTGTTTAAGTTAGAAGCCCAGTGACGTTAAATTGCGCGCCTCCTAAGTAATGCTAAGCATCCCTGCCACCCGTATACCTTTCACTCCCACTGTCGTCCGCAAACCATGGAGATGTCAAATAGTTTACTCCCAAACACTTTTCGTCGTAACTCACACTCTTATGGTCTGTGGGCGGAAAGAAATTTTGCGTGAGAAACGCAACGACGTTAAATTGACGCTCTTGGCAAGTAGTGCCAACCGTCCCTGCCACCAGTATACCTTTCCCTCCCATTAGCGTCCACAGACCATGGAAGTGTTAGATAGCGTACTTTCAAATACTATGTTCATTTTCGTCGATTTTTTTAAATGGTTTTGCCGAAAACGAACGACGAATAGAGTTTCAGACTAAGCCAGACATTGACATTTCATTTCAGCAACGGACACTGACTTGTGGATCTATAGTGAGTGAAATACAGTGATGTCAAATTCAAATTCATTTATTTTATAAACTTATGTCTAGACCTTATATGTATAATTATATCTAAAACTTATAATAATAATACATTTTGAATTAAAATTAAGGCTACAATTTTTCTTTGGCGGCGGTTGCTGCACTAGACTCGTGGTCTGTATCGCGGCACCCAACACAATTTTATTATGCAAACTTAAATATAATGGAATTATTAATTAACTAACCTAAAACTATAAGTGCGTACGTGATTGCGTGTGTGTATGTGTGTGTGTGTGTGTGTGTGACTGCGTGTGTGTGACTGCGTGTATGTGTGTGTGTTCGTTGTATATGCCCCTAGTGTTAGAGTCGGCTTGGTAGTATAGATTCTGTGTCGCTGTAGTTTAAAGTTTTTAACCATTTACTAACTTGGTGTTTAAGCTTTGATGCTGAAATTTCTTTGGCAGAGGGTGTTTTGGCATACTTTATTATAAATAGATATATGTACGTATGGGGGAAGGCGCTTGGCAAAGGTTGTATGTATTTTAGGTAAGGGTATATTATAAATTCTACGGGAGGTTAGGTATTGGAAGTTAGGGGCATTTAGATTTAATTTATGAATTGCAGGGCCAAGGCCAAGGTAGCCAACCTTGCAAATATAGAGTTGTCGGACTGTCAAAACTGTCACTTTCTATGTATAGTGTATGGGTGGGATATATGTACGGTTTTTTGTGCATAACTTTAAGTACTGCTCGCTGTGCTCGTTCTACCTCTATAATGTTTGTTTTTGGGATCCCTCCCCAAGCAGCAAGACAGTATAGAAGCAAGGACTGGCACAGCGCATAATAAACCATTTTTAAAGTTTTTGGTGTCGCACAGCTACATTAGATAGATTTCATTATGTAAATGGTTTTTCTGACTCTTTTAGACAGGGATGTAATGTGATTTTTGAAGTTTAAATTTTCATCTAGTTGGATACCAAGGTACGTAATGGATGCGGTGTGTTCGATCGACGGGGGATGATGAATGAATGAATCTAAATACATGTATACGAATAGAAGTTTATTTGTCCTTTTTTAACCGACTTCTAATAAGAGAGGAGGTTCTCAAATCGCGGTGTTTTTTTTTAATGTATTGCATCCTTAAATTTATAAGATACCTAAATCAAAATTTAGAGTCATTGGATATATATATCTATTACATAAAAAGTAAGCTACCTAATTGAAGAACTAATAGATATTTTAAAATAGGTCTATAATTTTAAGGATGCGGTATGTTCAACCATATTTTTTGTTTTTTGAGCGATTTTGATTTGGGTTCATTACGGTTTCAGGGTACTTTTATTGTTATTGGATACTATATATATATATATATATATATAGTATAAACAATCTAGCAAAAGAGAAACCGACTTCACGCATATCTAAAAAAAAGCACGCTTTCATAAAAAATCCAACTAAAAAACCGAAAATAAAATTTAATAAATTTGTTTTCTGATGAATGGGGTCTTACCGTGGAGTGCAAAAAAGAAATAATTAATCAATTTGATTAAGTACAGTGTGAAAAAAAATGAATGTACATTAAATGTTTTTAAATACAAGCTTTTGAGATCCTGCATATCATGTAGCAGCAGAGTGCTAGCCAAGACAAGTAAAACGAGCCCAAACACGACGGTTCTATCTTGTTTAGTACAGGAGTTCCTATGGCCACCTTCCGAGTCCATCATCAGATCAGCTCCATGGTACCATATTATTGCACTGTCACGCGATATAAACATACGAGCCCAAACACGACGGGTCTATCTTGTTTCGTACAGGAGTTCCTATGGCCACCTTCCGACTCCATCATCAGATCAGCTGCATGGTACCATATTATTGCATTGTTACGCGATATAAACATACGAGCTCAAACACGACGGGTCTATCTTGTTTAGTACAGGAGTTCCTATGGCCACCTTCCGACTCCATCATCAGATCAGCTGCATGGTACCATATTATTGCATTGTTACGCGATATAAACATACGAGCCCAAACACGACGGGTCTATCTTGTTTAGTACAGGAGTTCCTATGGCCACCTTCCGACTCCATCATCAGATCAGCTCCATGGTACCATATTATTGCACTGTCACGCGATATAAACATACGAGCCCAAACACGACGGGTCTATCTTGTTTCGTACAGGAGTTCCTATGGCCAGCTTCCGACTCCATCATCAGATCAGCTGCATGGTACCATATTATTGCATTGTTACGCGATATAAACATACGAGCTCAAACACGACGGGTCTATCTTGTTTAGTACAGGAGTTCCTATGGCCACCTTCCGACTCCATCATCAGATCAGCTGCATGGTACCATATTATTGCATTGTTACGCGATATAAACATACGAGCCCAAACACGACGGGTCTATCTTGTTTAGTACAGGAGTTCCTATGGCCACCTTCCCACTCCATCATATCAGATCAGCTCCATGGTACCATGTTATTGCATTGTCATCGACCTTTGACAGGTGTGCAAATTTGAATTAAATCTGATCGTTCAAAGTAGGACAAAATCGAGCTCAAAGGGGTCGGTTACAAACATACATACATACATACATACATACATACATACATACATACATACATACATACATACATACATACATACATACATACATACATACATACATACATACATACATACATACATACATACATACATACATACATACATACATACATACATACATACATACATACATACATACAGGTGAAGCTAATAAAAGTGTGTTAAAAACAAATATTTTCTACGTCTTGAAGTCATTGTCAAGTAAATAAACCAACAACAAATTTGCACAATTATTTACTTCATGTGCATATGGTGAAAAACAAAGATTTTTCTATTTATCTATCTATGAAATCAGTCAAACATTTAAAGTATTAATAAGTTTCTTTTCACTTTCGTTCTTTATGTTCCTTAGTAATATTGAGATTCCTCTGTAGTACCATAGATCGAAAGTTTAGCAATTAAGGATGTTATACTAGTTCCAAATTTTGTGTCAACAATCGTACAAATAAATAACAAAAATAATGCAGACATTATTATATCATAAAGTTAAGGGTCAACACAGACCAAACTGCTGGCGACGCTCCGTTTAGCGCGTAATGGCTTAAAGTAACTAACTTGATGTTGGAACAAAGTGATTATATTTTTGTGCGAAAATTTTATCTTAGAAAAAAATGTCCGGCCACGTCATGTTTTTTAAAACACAGTTGATTTATGCTAAACGTATTCATAGCAATTAGTCCGGGAAGCTAATTTCCATTAGTTAAGGCTTTTGTTATTTTCTGGCTGGGCAGAGTGTAAAGAACAGTTTAGAATAGACGCGATTTATTATAAGTATACATTCCATTCATTTTAATATCAAATTTAAAAATTTTAGTTATATAGAATATTTAATTTAATATAAATACTATTATTCGTAAGTGTATGCTACACTTATGAATAAAAAAAAATCACTCCACATTTTTTTTAATTGGTTGAGATGTGGTGTAACAAGAGGTAGGTTAAGAATTTTCGAAGTTTTTTCACGATTTCCCTGGGATCCACTTATCAGATCCTGACAATTATGATGGCTATGGGACCAATACCTTTCGATTAAAAGAAAAATTTCGAAAAACAATTCACAATTGACGGAGAAATCGAGTAACCAACAAACAAAAGAACATACAGACGAATTAAGAACCCCCTCCTTTTAAAAGTCGGTCAAAAAGAACAGGCGTTAAAATAATATTATGCGCTATTTGATGATATTTCCTTTTTCTTGTAATTACTGTTGACATTACCAGTAGGTACCCTAGTCCAAAATTTATGCTATTGCGACGTTTTGTAAGGTTTGATACAATCCTTCAATTGATTTGACTATCCGCTGCCCTATTATGTATAAATTTTAACAAAAGTTGAGGCCACTCAATCAAAATTTATTTCTTTATTTTCCTAACTACCCGCTTAATCTAACCGAGTTAACCAATCACCTTTCTAAACCACTATCTTCTTTGTAATATACGACTACCCTCGTCGTACTTACGGCTGGGTAAATACTGCTCGAATATGAAATGAAGAAATATTGGCTTGACGTTGTGAAGGATGACATGCGTACCAATGGTCTCAAAACGGGGGATGCTGGAGACCGTGCGAAATGGAGTAGAAAAAGTAGGAAAGCGGAAACGGGCGGCGAACGCAAACGGGATTTAACGCTCGGATGATGATGATGAGTTACTGCTCGACTAGTTTGCGGTCGACTATGGTCCACTGTGGGCTCCACCGCTATATCCTCACTTCATCTCACATAAAGAGCAATATCGCGATGCGTGTGTGAAATATCGAAGACTAGCAGAAGGAGACAACTAAAAAGAATTACTGTAAGACTTAAGAATTGGTGAGTAGCACGCATGATAGTTACAGTCGCAGGGCTCTCATGTTAGTTTTCCTTCTCTCCCTTAGAAGCTGTTCTACTCCCATCATTTAGGATGCGCGCTCAGCTATATAATTGAGCTGCGTCGTTGACAAGATTATGTTGTCCAATGATTTCTCTTCAATGGATCAATGTTATTCTAGAGTTAATCTGGGACTTAACTCTAGAATAACTTGGTTCTGAAACAGAAGTATCGGAGTACGAGGTTTGCTTTCTTATTATTTCTTTTCCAATTTGCGCGGTTTTTGATATGCCTTATTGTGAGGCCGTTCCGTCGTATGTCATCCTGTACGATATCAAATCAGCGATTTTTGGGGCTACCCTCTTTATTGGGAGCTGGATAAGGCAGCATTTGTTCCCTACATATCTAGCCATCTTCCGTAAAAACGTAACGTAGACACACCGTAAAAAGCAAGCAAATATTAAGAAAAATGTGGCACGAACGATCTAGAGTTGAACAGCGATTTGACAGCAAAATAAGCTCACAGTTGAAATAAAGCAAGAAAAGATATAAAATATGTACTACAACAGGATTATCCGCTTCTATAATATCCATATAAAAGCTGATGGTTCTGTTTTATTCAAGAAAATGTGCCTGAAAGTTTCGGGCACATTTACACCGACCCATCTAATCTATACACAAAATTTTCTTTAGCAAATCCTCAATAGTCGTTCAGCATAATGGCATTCTTTAGTATTCGTTTCGGTCAATTAGTCGCGAGTCACAACACGTAGCGCCCACTTGGGTAATTAAAGCGAGGAAACTGAACAGAAACAACAATAGCTTCAATACTTACAAGGGGAAATAATTAATTTCACTCCGGCAAATAATTGCTTTGATGCCGGCTTTCTTTTTCATTGCTTGTATTTAGTATAAGATTGAATGAAATTAATTAACACGTGGCTGCTATGAGTATGAGAATATGAACACCTTCCCGTAGTTGTGTAGTAAAAACAGAGAAAATAAAGTGTTGCAAACATCTATAGATGTCGGTAACCAGTTACTATTAGATGGGACGGATGTTTGTTTGCAAGCATCAAAACAAAAGACAAAAAATCTTAACAGTTTGCCATTGTTTGTTTAGTTTATAAAAAACCGAAACAAATGATTTGTCAAAGTTTCACTGAATATCTACTTACTTAGTGTTTATTTAGTTAGAAATACTAATAAAAGCCTAATCTGTCTGGTCTATGCCCGAGCTGTCTGTCACTCACTGAAATTTAATTGATTAAGTTAATTAACATACGTAAACGAGTTACTTGGTCCTTCGAGCCGGATTAATAGGCGCTCGTAGGCCGAAGTTAATCCTTTATATTTGTGTTCTGGCCACAACGTCAAATTCACTTGGCGATCCCGGCAGCCTATTTGCTAATTCATTTAAGCACTATTATTTACGCGTGAAGAAAGTTCGTGGAGCAAAGTAGCTTTTGATCGCGGAATTACTTGGATGGGCGTTGCTAACGTCGAATTTAGGTCCCGTGAGTGTTGTTTGATTACTGTATGTGACATTATGGGTATAATTATAATCTGTCACATATTTTCTAAAGCAAATGTGTGTTTGAATTTTATGTTATACCATGGAAATAGAAAGATGAAAATTTAATTGTGAGCTGTCTTTGATTTTTTTTAAATTATATCATTGTAAATTAGTGCTACATATATCAGAGCAAGTTGTGTCCTTCATAGTATTGAATGTATTCAGTTTTGAAGTAAATAAAACAATATTAGTAATAATTAATAATAAAACCAGGAATAGAAATTTGTACGCCACAGAGGCAAAAACATGTCATCGTATTGAATATTCTTACTACCCTTTTTGTGTATCACGTTTTATGCAATAAATGATGATTTCATTAGATTAAAGTTTTCCCTCATAAATTAAATTCCCTGCAAGTTTTGTAGTGGTAAATTCATAGCTACGCCCCCGCGCGCGTTGTCTTGTGTCACAAGCCCGCCGGCAATTTTGGATTATTAGGGTGACAAAAATTATCTTCAGATAATTTGTATACATATTTTTATATTTACATATTTGTTTTAGATTTTACAATATAATTTCTTGTCGTCCGCCATTCGTAATCCACTACTGGACGTAGGCCTCCCCAAGACAGCGCCACTCATCTCTGTCCTCTGATTTCCTAATCCAGCGCCTACCGGCGACTTTGCGCAGGTCGTCGGTCCATTGGGCTGGTGGGGTCCGACAGTACGATTAACGAGACGCGATCTCTACTCCAGGACTCGTTTGCTCCATCGGCCATCGGTCCTGCGGCAGACGTGACGGATTTTAATTCCTTACTACATTATACTGTATGTAGGATCCGTATAGGCTATTATTTTGTTGTTATACCACCTTTAGCCGAGATCCGGCTGCGAGATTACTACGTTCATGTGTTATTTAATTAAAATCTAGTATTAGTAGATAATTATATATGGGGGAATACATAATTGCTATATAAATGTGGCCGCTAGTATTTTTAATTAAAATAATATTATTTTGATATTATCGGAATAATTTCATTCACTTGTTTTTAAAGTAAATTCTATATCAAATTAATTATTATTATTATCATCAAAACGACTCATCGACTCTTCAGGTGATCAGAGGGCTGGTGCCTACCTCGGCCAACGGATCAGTATGGCGATCCAGCGAGGAAACGTAGCCAGCCTTCTGGGCACCTTACCCATAGAAGACGGTGATCTGGGCTCAGTATTCTACTTATAGTCTTGAGGGACTATGGGTAGAATACAATACAAATAAGTTAAGTTTTCTTACATTGTATTCAATAGTATGTAATTTATATTATAGTTAATAAATGTCTAATCACTGCAACTTATTATTATTAAATAATAATTATTAATTCTGTGTACGAATGTAAAAGTGACCGCGAATAGGGAATGCCAGCTGTTAAAGATAAATTAAAGAGAGTTAACACGCTACGTCCCTAGTTAGCGTAACGCAGCGTAGCGTCCCTCGTAGAGCGCTAGCTTTAACAGCTGGCAGCGCCTACTTGTGGCCACTTTTTATATAGGCAACCCTATTCCATCATACACAAAAAAATATTTAATTTGATATATAATTTATTTTAAAAACAAGTGAACCAAAATATCTAACTAATATTATTTAAATTTAAAATACTAGCAGCCACATTTTTATAGGCTACCTAGCAAAAATGTATTCTCCCATATATAATTATATAATATATATAAAAACTAGGTTTTAATTAAATAACACATGAACGGACTAATCTTGCAGCGGGATCTTGGTGTATTAATGAGACGGCCGGGTTTAGCAGGCTCCGCGTTCATTTTCTGGTATGGTAAATTTCGAAAAAATAATATCTGTTATTTATTATGTTCTGATTATCTGGGATCGGCCCCAGAGTAGTCCGTTGTATATTACCCATAACACAAACGTAACTTGCTTAATATGGGCATATACAATGTGTGTATTTGTCTACGGATTATTATAAAAAAAGATTCAGGAGGTTCACATGTATTTCCAAATTCCTTAAATTTTATTATGACCCAGCCTTAGTTAAATTATAGACCTTTTACTTGTACGAAACAGTGGAAATCTTATTACAAAGTTGAGATTTTCCTTACGAATTCTTTTTAGGGTTCTGATGGTAAAAAGGGACCCTTGTATTTTAGTAATTATCTTCATGCCATCGGCTCGGAAGATATATCTTGTTCAAGACAGATTAATGGATTTCGCACGTTAGCAACCTCAAGGCTCAATGCGTATGGTTAGTTTCATTATTATTTCACGAACATGGGTAATTTTAATAACATGCCTATTAGAAAAAAAATGGAAAATCTATCTAGAGGGTATGTTGTCTGTTGAGCTTCGATTCCATGCCATTGTGATAGATACGAATGAAAATAGTGTAACATGCCGGCAAAGGCGAAGGCACACCTGCCTGTCACAAAACGCAGTTTATTACCTTTCCCGCATTTGGAATTCTTTTGTTTACTTTGTGTAAAAAAATGCAATTAGGCAATAGTGTATTGTTATTTTTTTCGACTTTGTTGGCCGTTCGCAGGAATAATTAACCAGGTGTGCAGATTACGTTTTCTTGGAAGAACCCGGCCCACGCAGTCGATTGTGTATTGTACAGTTTACTATAAAGGAATGTCTGAACGGAGGGGTGGGGCAGTCAAGCGAGGATAACGATACGAGCAAGACGATATTCAATGAGCGATATAGTGACGGACTTTGCGCGTGTTATTAAATCGTGCAGTTTATACTAGTAGTGTCTCGTGATATTTGTACTTATGTTATACGTGTTTGTATAGTTCTAATAAATTCTATAGTAATTCCAACGGCATTTTATTTCAGTCCTGCGTAGCTCGTAACGATATTATTGTAATTTAAATTAACAGTCCGAAAAATATAACTGAAAATGTTGTATCTATTGCTCAACTTCAAAAGACAAACTGTAAATTTACGGTCTCATAAAAAAGCGATTACATGAAGCAAAAATATTCACTTGTGTAACTTTCCTTATAAACTGAATATATAGACCTGAAAGCATAAACACGAGAAGTTTTCAAGTATCGTTAAAGTAAAATCACAATAAAGTAATAATCCCTAAACTTTACACCTTAGCAAAACCGTTAAACGTAAGATAACAGTGTTTAGGGATCTGAAGGAAGTATAAGTAAACAATAGACTATTGCTGAAATGTCCGAAGTAAAATGTTAAAGCAAGGCACGATTTAGAATTTACTACGAAAATAAAGATGATAGCTGGGAGGACGCAAGGCAACATATTGTTACGAGTTACGCAGGACTCGAATTAAAATGCCCTTGGAATTACTATAGAATTCATTAGAACTATATAAACACGTATAAAAAGTTCAAATATATCTAGACACTACTAGTTTAAACTGCACGATTCAATAACACGCGTAAAGTCCGTCACTATATCGCTCATCGAATGTACCTCTTACTCGTATCGTAATCCTCGTTTGACTGCCTCACACCTCCGTTCGGGCATTGTTTATACTTACTATACAATACAAAAAATCGACCGCGTGGACTGGGGTTTCCGAGAAATCTTAATGTGCACACCTGGTTAATTATTCCTGTGAACGGCCAACAAAGTCGAAAATAATAACAATAGGCTATTGTCTAATTACAAATTTAAAACACGAAGTAAACAAAATAACTTCGAATGTGGGACGGGTAATAAACCAGGTGCGCACTTCTTTGTCGGTATGTAACAATGTTACAGTAAAGGGTATGCCAGGAAAGATAAATCTGAGACATGATGATAAATATAATAAAATGCGGTAATACTATAATAAAAAGAAAGAAATATTAGCTTAATTTTATAAAAAGTAATATGCCTGCCTAAAATGAAGAATACCTAAAAACTCAAGTGGTTGCCAATCCGATTTCGCCGGAATACTCACATCCTTGCTCTTCTCTATAGTATTTTATTTGTCCCTAGTACTCCTGATTACCTTAAACAAAGTTTTGAATTTCTTTCGTGCTCTCATAATTTACGCCCTTCTACTAAACTTAAATTGAACACTCCTGCGCATAACTCAACTTTTTATAACAATTCTTTTACTGTTAAGGCTATACAGCTCTGGAACGCGCTTCCTGTTACAATCAGACAAGCAAAATCGCTAGCGATATTTAAAACTATGATCAAAAAATACTACCTGTCGTTGGAATATGATATTTAAATTCACTTATAAACATTTATATATTTTGTAGATATGTATTTGTATGGTATGTATATTAAGTATATATCTATGTAATATATAAAATTTATCCATATATTTATATATATATAATTTATGTATTTATTATTAAAATGTAAGTAGTTTGTACTATATGTTACGTATACCACCATCGCCATTATCATCTAAATTTATTTCTGGGGTTGTCTGGAAGAGATCGCTTTTTAGCGATAAGACCGCCCTTTGTACATAACTAGATATAATTTTAGTCTTAAGTTCATGTTTGTATTGGTGTACAATAAAGAGTTATCTATCTATCTATCTATCTATCTAAAATTATGTGAAGTGAAGAAGAAGTAGTGAAGTAGTGAAATGGACATTAAAAGTAGGGGCGATGAGCTGATGAAAAAAATTATGTAGGATTATTGGTTGATTATAAACGAAGTCCGATATTGAGGTCAACAAAATTGAAATTATTATAAAGTTTTTTTTCTATTTTCGATATATTTGATGTTCGACATACATAACTTAAATAATAAGACTTCAAATAGAATTTTACAAGAACCATATGTTGCGCCATATAATCATATATTTTTAGCAGGCTTTTTGAAAGCACATTTTTACGAGGTAATTCACATTCTTCGCATTATTCTTCTATGGTTTAAAGGACATATAAATAATAATATGTTTTTCGGCAGTTTGTCCTTAAAATTCCTAAATGATATCCACCCTTTCTGTCACTGAGGATGCGGGAAACTGTACAAAACAACTCTAGTTTTAAAGCCGAGAGCTTTGTGAGTATACTCCTTTCTCACGTTTTCGTAACTATTTAGTTATTTATAGGTTTGTTCATGATGCGTTGGGGACTATATCAGATGTATGCCAAGTTTTAGTTGCGTTCAGTTCGCTTTGCTCAGCTTAAGACTACATTTATAGTATTGTAACATTATTAAGGCAATGTAAAACGTGGCAATTGATTTTATAGTAAATAGTGTTAGATACAGAAAAAGAATTAATGCACATTTATGGGTGCTTCGATAAATATCTGAATCATATCGTGGGCTGCCTGCCTTCCCCTCAATGCCGCCTATGTGGCGCGCTGGACTTGCCTTTCATACGCTGGTTGCGTGCGCAGCATGGGCACCGTAGAGATTCGAACTCGAGACCGTCGTAGGTCCGACCGATTCGCTGGGCAGTCTGGTCCAGGCCATGCTGTACAGTGACGATCATTGGGAGGGTGCGGGCAAATTCTGCGAGGCAGTAATGTCTCATAAGGAGGCCGCGGAACGAGAAAGGGAGGGAGGTGCGCGAGCGTCTCGCGTGTACCAACGCCAGTCGGGGCCCCGGAGACGCAGGTATGCGCAAGATCCCTGTTGACGAAGTGAGTCTGTCCTACTTCCCGGGGTTCTCTCGAGCACTGATGCGCAGGATCAGCTCACTGCTTACGCTCTTCCTACCATAAACGCGGGGCACATGAGAGGAGGGTGGTTTTAGTGGAGTATTGGCCCATGGGTTACCTTATCGCTTTGGTCTAATAGCAAAGGACCCGGAAGTGTGCGAAATGCATTTCCCCCGCCCCATTTATGGCATTGTGACCTTATTAAGGCAATGTAAAACGTGATAATTGAATTTATACTAAATAGCGTTAGATAAGAAAAATAATTAATTCACATTTGAAAAAAATGCCTTTCTTTTGAAACTCCGGTTTAATGATTTATGTCTTTAACAATCAAAATTCTATATGTTAGATAGTACTGCAGCTTATCCTGCTTTTGTTTATGACGTTTATTTTTGCAGTGTGTATTATTTAAATTATATTTATAGACGTCTTAAAGATAACTTACTTTTAAATTTATACAAACGCATGTCGAAACTAAATAGGAATGTTTGCATATATCTACGTTCGATAAAAAGAATTGCAAATAGTGACATCTAGAGAACGTTATGAAACTAACTATCGAGGCAAGTATTGGAATTATGACTATCAGTATTTTTCTTTTATCCTTTAATTTACAAATATGTATAAACAAGTTGAGAATTTTTGGTGGCAATGTGAGAAGTAGGTAATGGCTTGTTATATATTTACTTATAAAAAACATAAAGAAAATAAAATAAAAAAAGCCTTTATTCTATCGTCATATTACAAACATAATTAAATTCATAAATTGTTACATAATAATTTTTTTCTTTTTCGAATATGTCAAAGTGATAAAATCAATAAAATCTATGTCCTTTTACTAAAAAATAATACATTATTGTTCATCTACGGAAGTCGCCTCAGCGGCGTAGGCCTCCCCCAATTTTCTCCATTCATCCCTATTTCTTGCTAGTCTTGTCCAATGTGGGCCGCATCTTTCCTTAAATATGTCTTCCCATCTTTTATTTGGTCTCCCTCTTTTCCTCTTAGCGTCTCTAGGTATCCATTCTGACACTTTCCTTGTCCACTTTTCCATGTTCATTCTGTGAACGTGTCCTGCCCATTTCCATTTAAGACTTCATACCTTTTTTACTACGTCACATACTTTTTTTACATTTATAAAAAACATATTTTTTATTAAATACCTACTAGATGTGCCTGCGAATTCGACCGCGTGGTTTTTTTTTGTAGATCCCTAAAAAAATAGCCTAAGTTACTTCTCATAACATCATCCGTCTTGCACAAAACTATCTGGCAGTAAAAGTGCCATCAAAATCGATTCACCCGTTTCAGAGATTAGCCGGAACCCCCAGACAGACAGACAGAAATTCTAAAACATTTTCGGAATCCCCTGGTCCGAATCAGGTCCCCCCTGAATTTTTCACATTTTATTTTGACATTACAAACAAACACTTCAAATTTATTTATCTGGATAGGTTAAATTAAATATGAATGTAGTTGTAAGATTTTGATTGCTTGTGTATGAATATCTGAACTGCTTAAGCCGATATTAGGCGGTTCATTTCTGACTTTCAATTTGGACGAATCAATCAAAGTGAACCATACGAATATAAACTTGAATCATTCAATGTCATTGAATACCATCCTTTCGGTTCTGTACCTTTTAACCAAATTGATTTAATTTGGTTAGTAAGTATATATAGTTGTAATTTAGTTTTTATGTTAGTAACATAGATTTACTACCTACCTAGAGTAGATTTCTTCCTACTCTACCTATCTATTCATAGGTAGACACATACAATACAGTTATATTGAAAAGTATAAACACACAAACTGGCCGATTCATACTAACGCGTCGCCACAAACTGATAATGGAAAACTTTAATTATGTTTAACTTGAATTATTTTCCCGACTACGAGATACCCGTAATCTCTTAACTTAGTGTCAGTCCGTTTATCCTGTGGTTTGCATTAAATGCAAGCCCTGTACTGCGCCTGGTATTACGCGTTATCAACGACCCTCTGGTGTTTAAGGCTCCTCTTGCCTCAAAAGGTTAAAAACGAAATAACTTTTCGTTGGTAATAACTAATCAATAATTTGCAAAAAAAATTAGCATATATCTTCACGACATGACGTGGTTTTTTCGCGATTTTTCTATTGTTACCTTTCCATAAGGGCCGAATTTAATATTATTTTTTGCCACCTGCAATCAAAATTGCCGCGCCAAAACCAAGAGAATTATATCGTCTTTTTATTCTAATACAAATTCTCTATAGTTAGAGGGAGAAAGCATCAGTTCAATGTTCATTTCGATTATCTGTATTTGACCACAAATTTGTGATGCTTCCCAATAAATCATGTGTGACAGTTTGAGAAACAAATCAGTGGTGGTTCCGTCTTAAGGGTTAAGTACTATTAGTTACGAAAAATAAATCACTAAATCACCTCCAAATGTCATGTCATGAAACTACTCAACTCAACTATCATGAAACTATTTTACTTCTTCAATTTTTATCAAAACTGGATGAAAAAAAATACATACATAACTTCACGCCAGGTCCCTTGCGGGGTAGGCACGCACAACAGAGCGCCATTTAGGCTTATTCTTACACACCTCAATTGCTTCTTTGACATGACATGAAAAAAATATCTTCATAATTATAAAAAAGTAATAAATAATTTGTTTTTTTAGGTTTTACTTTATTTTAGTCACAATAATATAATAATGCATTTAAAAACGACTGCATCTCGTTGAATCCCCGTTATTATCCGAAAAATTTGTACTGAGAAATCCTCAAGGACGTTGGCATTGCTACAAGCCTTAAAATAATGTATACTATATATATATAGTCTCAACTATGAGATTGAAACTAGGATACTTGTTATCCTGGAAAATGGGATAGTTTATATAAGGAGATAGTAACCTTCCGGAGGCAAGTAGCGCCTAGATAAAAATGTTATGCAATGCAACCTGTGTGAATATTTGCTCTTTAAATAAATTTTCATTTACGTGAGTTGGACCCGCGACGAATCCGCAGGGGTGAACCTAGTGTGATTATATAAGGGCCATAGTTTATATTATACGCTATGAGGGTTTGTTCATGCCCCGCATACGTGTATCGCACTCATGCTGCATATTTATGACTTAATCAAGGCAAGCAGCTGTTGCCGCCATGGCACATTACCGCTGTCTAGCCCCTTCCCGCCAACGTCTTTGGCTGTCTTGGAACAAAGCCTAGAATTTAATATGTTGCCTGTTTTATACATATGCCAGCATATTTATTAAATATACGCTATCATATATATTTTTTAGAGAGAGACTAAAATACATCCAAATACTGTTAGCAGTGGTTTAAGATATGCGTTAGTAATTTATAACTAGAGTCTTCGTCACAGAAGAAGTCTCACGCAAAATAATTAAAAGTGATAGTTCCGCTATTTGATAGCATTTGTTGGAAAAATAGCAAAGAAGTAAATTTACAGCTTTAACTATGGAATATTTTGTATTAATTATTCGGTAATTACTACATCTATTTACGGATTAGTAAATAAAATCTTTGGCAAGATTAAGTACGGCGATTGCAGGGTCGCGTCTGTGGGACTTTTTGTGGCGTGAGTTCTAATAGCGGTTTGGTCCCCTACATGAGCCCTATCATCAAAAGACTATCTTGTTTTTTGGTTACTAGCTGTACCAGGCAGACGTTGTCTTGCCCTTATTAAATAACATATAACATAATAAAACTACGTTTTAACGGTTTGATTTTGTTTAATCCGATGTTTCGGCCCCTTGTCAGTGGCCGTAGCTACGGACGACAAAAATAACATTTGTCCAACGCGTATTGTTAAAGTTTTATTTACCTTACCACCAACTTGTTCATTTTAATTATTTAGTTTTAATTTTGTTTATGGCTATTATTTACTCTATGGGAGCCTAATCTAATTTACAACCGCTTCACAACATGTTGTGGCTTGAAGAGAAGAAGCGGCGCAAGAAACTCTTCAGCAAACATGCCTAGTTCTAATTTTTTTAAATATAATATTAAACTGGGTGGAAGGAAAATAAAAGAAAAAGAAATTTTCAGTCAAGTTGGTTTGTGTTCCGTTGTCCGAAACGGCGGTTAAAACCTAGTTTTATTATGTATACAAGTCGCGAAAACTTAAGAAAATATTAATGTTTCGGTGCGACGGTGGTTGGTCGAAGCACCAGGGTCAACCACCCTTTGTTGACGGACGGGGGGGGGGGCAGGCCGTGGTATGCCTAGCGCTGGTTGCCGTCCGTCCCGTGCACCCTGCCAATGCACGTACCGAAGCCGCGTTGTGTACCGTACTACGTCTCGCACTCGGTGAGGGGTGCGAGGGTAGCAGAGGGGGGGGTAGCCGACGTGGAGAATAAATCCTTTTCTTGTCTTGAAGGGCTTCCAGGGCTAACTGCTTGCTTGTTGTAGTCGATGTAGTACTGCTCGAACTGGATACTATTTTGCAATTTCGGCACTTGCTTAAGTACCCCCGGGCAATACCGCATCGACGACCGGGGTTTATCGACCCCAATTTGCCCTTAGGCAAGCCCTATTTTCACTATGAGTTAGCCCTTTCCGCCCTTATATTTATTTATCTTATAACCTTACATACATGTGTTATACCTTATTGCATGCCTTAAAACTAGCTCTATAATTATATACAAACCCTATTTCCCTAACCTTAATATCTACGGAGCTAACTTTAATTTATTGCTAAATTTACTACAAAAAACCATTTTCGTTATCCTAAAAAACTTAATATCTAAAGAACCTTACTATATATAATTTTTTCCCTATTTTTTCCTAAACCTATATATTTATCCCTATCTATTTACATAAAATTATCTCAACAAAAATAAAATGCCTTAACTAATCTTTGGTTTTACTATTGCGCGTTGATTACATTCTCCCCCTCGTGCGCAGCACCATCATTGCATGTAGTCGTCGACGCGCCCTGGACGATCATCACCATGCGGGAACTCGGTCGGCGCAGCACTCCACCCTGCGTTGCGACGTCAGCGATCCTTGTCCTCCCATCTGGTCCGGGGTACACCTGCTGCACTCTTCCTCGTGGCCAGGTGTTGCGTGCCGGGGTCCACGATCAGCACTATGTCGCCGATCTGAACGTCCGCGGAGCCAGCCTTCCCGTCGATCTTCCTTGGGCGCAGCGTCGGCAGATATTCCCTTAGCCACCTCCTCCAGAAGTGGTCCGCCAGACGTTGCGCCTTCCTCCATGTGTCACGACCCACGAGGTCGTGGTCCGTGTGGACACCCACTGCGCCTGCACCATTGGACCGCCCAATTAGAAAGTGGTTGGGCGTTAGCGCTTCCTCGTCGGGGTTGTCGGCCAGGTTGGTGAGAGGCCGAGAATTCACCATATGCTCTGCTTCCAGTAGCAGAGTGTGCAGCACCTCTTCCTTCGGTACCCTTTCGTGCAGAGTTGCTGCTAGTGCGGTCTTTATAGACCTCACCAAGCGTTCCCAAGCTCCGCCCATGTTTGGAGCCCCGGGTGGTAGGAATTTCCATTGTACTCCCATCACTTCTGCCCTTGATGCTAGTTGCTCACCACTCATGTCTTCCAAGGCTTTCTTCAACTCCGTATTGGCGCCAACGAAGTTCGTGCCGTTGTCGCTATACATCGTTTTGGGCATCCCTCTCCTCGCTGCGAATCTTCGAAGAGCCATCAGCATTGAGTCGGTTGATAGTGAAGGTACCAACTCAATGTGCACAGCCCGTGTTGTGAGGCATGTGAACAAGGTGCCCCACCTCTTCTCGTTTCGTCTGCCAATAGTGACGAGCATTGGTCCGAAGCAGTCCACTCCTGAGCACGTGAATGGCAGCGCACCATGTCTCAGCCGCTCTGGTGGTAAGTCTCCGGTTGGCATTTCTTGAGGTTGCCCTTTCTTCATGCGGCACCACTGGCATCGGTGCTGAACTCCTTTAATAGCTCCCCGAAGACCCACAATCATGAACCGCTGTTGCAACTCGTTCATGACAGTTGCGTAGTTGCCATGATTGAATCTTCTGTGGAAGTCTTCGATGATCAATCTGGTGATCGTGTTTCTGCCGTCTAGCACCACCGGTCTTTTGTATTCCGGTGTGATTTCCCTTGTTGCATTGATTCTCCCCCTCAGTCGGAGGAGTCCATCTTTCAGGCTAACGTCGACCTTCCTAAGTCGACTGCCCTTGCGCAGTGGATCACCCTGCTGCAGCGCCTTGAGTTCGTCGCTGAAGCTTTCTTCTTGGCTGCGTTTGAACAGGAGCTTCTCAGCCTGCTCCAGTTCTTCATCTTCCAATGGAATCATTTCCCTTTGGATTTCCACATTGCCCCTTATGTATTTGTTGCAGATTTGCTTTCTTTTCCTGTTCTGTCTCTTCCAGGCAGCGTTAACCTTTTGCCGTGTTCTGCAATGCTTCAGGAATTGAAGGACCCTGGCTGTGGCCCTCCACAGTCTCTTCCAGCTGGAGAACCTCTCTGGATTAGGCGTGACCTCAATCTTGGCCTGCCATGTTGCCGTGACTATTTCGGCTTCTTTCTCCTCACCGGTTTTCTCCTTTTTGAAGCTTCTCGGTGCTGGCCATTGGTTTTCGTCCATCTTCAGAAACTCTGGTCCGACGAACCACCTGTGGTTTCTGTCGAACCTTTCTGGCGCTGCCCTCGTTGCGTCGTCTGCAGGGTTCTGGTGCGTCGGGACCCACCGCCATTCTTGTGGTTTGGTCAATTCTTCTATTTCTGCTAAGCGGTGAGCGACGAACGTCTTGAACGTCCTGGGATCAGATTTAATCCAAGACAGGACTATGCTGGAATCTGTCCAATAGGTCTTCTTGTGCACGTTCAAGTCCATTTCTTCGCCAATGGATTGCGCTAGCCTGCTTCCTAGTAACGCGGCTTGTAGCTCCAACCTCGGGATGGAGACCGGCTTTAGTGGCGTAACTCTGGCCTTCCCAGACACGAGAGCGATGTGATATGTACCGTCCTCGCGTCTACTTCGCCAGTACACAGCCGCAGCGTAGGTTAACTCACTCGCATCGGTGAACACGTGCAGCTCCCCCTCAGTGCCATAAGGTGATATGCACCGCGGGATGTGGAGCTCTTTCAGCACCTCGACGTTTGCCAGGTAGGATTTCCAAGCTTCTTCATCTCTTGCTATGATCTTGTCATCCCAGCCGACACCGCTCCTCCAGATTCCCTGCAGCATCTTCTTCCCCTGAACCAGCACAGGTGATGCCAGACCCAATGGATCGAAGGTCGACATCACCGCACTAGTTACTTCTCTCTTTGTAGGAGTTCTTGCTAGGCTAACGACTTCTTTTGCCGTGTTTCGGAGATTAGCCCGAAACCCAAGGCTATCCGCTTCTGTCAGCCAGCGCAGCCCCAGAGTCTTCTCCTCCGTTGCTCCAAGAGATACTTCCATTTTTTCTTGGACTTCATTCGATATCTGCTCCAGCAGTTCCGGCCTGTTCGAAGCCCATCCTCGTAGCTCTAATTTGGCCTGGCTGTGAATGAAGGCGACTTCCCTGGCTGTTTTGATCAACGTCTCCTCGGAATGGAAACTCTGGAGGTAGTCATCCATGTAATGATTCCTTTCGACTGCCTTTGCAGCCTCTGGGTATTCTTCTTTGTAACCCTCGGCGTTCCTGTTTTTGACGTAGATGGCTGTCGATGGTGACGATGTCGCTCCAAACACCAACGACGTCATCCGGTACTCCTTAGTGTCCCTTGCTTCGCCTTTCCATAGGAATCGGAGGCTATCCCTGTCCTCCTCCCTTATTTTAATTTGGAGGAACATTTCTTTGATGTCAGCAGCTACAGCGTTCGGTCCCTGCCGGAACCTTAGTAGTACTCCGAACAGGGACTGCAGCAGATCCGGTCCTGGCAGAAGAGCATCATTCAGGCTCCTACCCCGGGACTTAGCGGCAGCATCGAAGACAATTCTTATCTTCGTCTTCAGCGGATGTACCACCGCAAAGTGGGGTAGGTACCATCTTCGGCTCAATGTTGTACGTTGAGGAGCCTCTTCTGCGTAGTCGTTGTCCAGGAGATGTTGAATCTGCTGGTTGTACTCAGCTTTCAGCTGCGGGTCCTTGTCCATCTTTCTCTCAATACCTCGCAGTCGTCTTTCGGCTGCATCGTAGCTTTCGGGCATTGAATCATTTTCTTTTTTCCAAAGAAGACCCGCCTCGAACCTACCATCTTCCAGTCTTCGGCACGTGCTGTTCAGGATGGTTAGTGCCTTCCCTTCAGAGTCGTTGGTCGGCCGGCGCGGCTCTATTCCCAAAGACTCGATGGCGAAATGCTCCTTCATGTCCTGGTGCATCTTCTCCAGCGTGCCAATGTGGAAGCAGCTGTCGATGAAGTGCACCGGCTTCGCCTCCCTTGCATCGTAGCCATGTACCACCCAGCCCAAGTTGGTTAATGATGCGACTGGCTGACCGGGTTTACCCTTCTTTATGGCTTGTGACACGATGAGCTCCCAGTTGTCTTGGCCTACGAGCAGTTGTGGTCGGGCTGACTCGTAGTACAGGATCTTGCTCATTTTCTTTAAGTGTGGATACCCTTCTAGCTTCTTCTTGTCCAGGAATTGCGGGGTCAGCCTCAAGTCGTCAATGGTTCGGACTCGTATTTCCCTCTTCCTACTGCAGTGAAGTCCCTTTATCTTCAGCTGCATTTTCATGGAGTCCCTTTTCTCCATGGTTCTGCCCCCAACAGTTTCAAGGACCAATCGTTCTTCGGTCCCACTAGCCCCAATCGCTTCTGCAACCTTTGAGTCGATTAATGAGACTGTCGACCCTTCGTCCAGAAGTGCTAATACCCTCTTTCGGCCTTTGGGACCGATGATCTCCACTGGCGTTATTTTTAGAAACGCCTTCGTTGTCGACACCATATTGACCGGAGAGGTTATATTGGTAGCCACCTCCATGGCTACCTCTTCTGGTCTCTCCTCCCTTGGAGCCGAACTGGCTGCCCTTTCCTCGGGCCGCTGGTACTCCTTGTGCAGCAACTGATGATGTCGCCGTTTGCAGTGCTTGCAAGGTGGGCTCCTGCAGTCCTCCCTTCGGTGCGTACTGATCAGACACCTGAAGCAGAGCCGGAACCTTGCCGCCGCATCCCATCTGTCCTTGACCGCCATATCAAGGAAGCTCCTGCATTCTGCCAAGTTGTGCCGCCCCTGGCATTGCGGGCACATCTGCTTGGCTGGAGGTCTTGTTTGCACCTCCCCCTCCCTGGTTGCGTGAGTCGCCTGGCGCTGAAAGGGCTTCTTCCTTTCTTCAGGCATGGCGTACCCGCTGCATCGATCTGACTCCCAACCCAGGAACTTCGCCACGACAGTCAGGTCACAACATTCCCCTTCGTCAGTACCAGGGGAATAATCGTACCAACGGTGTCTCATGGTGAATGGCATCTTCTCCACTATCTCCGACATCAACACTGGAGAGCAGAGGTGTTGCGGCCTGTTGAGTCCCTTTATGACCGCAACACAGTTGGACACGGTGTTGGCGAACGCGTGGATGTCCCGATGGTTGTCACTCATCCTTGGCAGAGCTTTGATTTTGTTGAGCTCTGACATGACAAGCGCGTTCGTTCTTCCATAGCGCTTCTTCAGCGCGTCCATGATGTCCTCCGGTTGGTTGTTTGAGTACAGGAGCATCTTGATGGCATCACGCGCACATCCCTTTATGGCCTTGCGTAGTCGGGCCATGTTCTGCGCGGCGGAGAACAGCGGAGCAGTGTCTTCGTAGACCACACGGAAAGCGATCCATTCGCTTGAGTCTCCATCGAAGTCAGGCAGCTCGTGGATATACTTTGGTGGCGCAGTTGCTCGCTGATTCCCAAACACCTCTTTCAATGAGGCCGTCAATGTGTGTTGGTCAACCAGTGGACCATGCACTCCATCCCTGTTGTTGACCTGTGGTGGCTTCTCTGGATCCAGGCCTTGTGTCCCTTGGTTTGCTGGCTTCCTTTGCTCCAGCCTTTGGGTCTGGATCCAGTTCTGGACCTGGGCTGTCCTGTTGCCCAGGTCTCCCTCGTTCTCCGAGTCTTCGTCGGAGTCCCTCTCTCGCTGCCTCCTTAGCTTCAGTTCGGCAAGCTCGATCTTCATTCGCAGAATCTCCTCTTCCAGGTCCTTCTCCTGGTGCTTGCTCTCCCTGGAGCTGATGCTTTTCACCGACCGGCGACCCCTGTTGTCCGGTACCACCGTCCTGGCCAGACCAGCCAAGACGGGGGGTAGTACTGGTGGAGCTTGATGCTCTGTCGCGACGGTATGCATCAGCGGTACCCTTGCAGCAGTTTCTTCTGTGGCTGTAGTTGATCCCCATGTTTCTGCCGACGTAGGGGTCACGGTGGTTGTGTGTGACCGTAACCCGCTGGACGGCCCCGCTTCCTCGTGGTCCAACCCTTCTTCGCGTCTGGCTCCCATTCTTGAGCGAGACTGGGACCTCTGGGGGGCGTCCTTCTGCGACCTCGTAATCGGCATCTTCGATGATCTTCTACTGCCTGTAGACCCTTAACTCCGGCGGCGACTTCAGTTCCCTCGATGATGCAGGATCCGGCTCGAAGGACCAGCTGTTTCGGTGCGACGGTGGTTGGTCGAAGCACCAGGGTCAACCACCCTTTGTTGACGGACGGGGGGGGGGGCAGGCCGTGGTATGCCTAGCGCTGGTTGCCGTCCGTCCCGTGCACCCTGCCAATGCACGTACCGAAGCCGCGTTGTGTACCGTACTACGTCTCGCACTCGGTGAGGGGTGCGAGGGTAGCAGAGGGGGGGGTAGCCGACGTGGAGAATAAATCCTTTTCTTGTCTTGAAGGGCTTCCAGGGCTAACTGCTTGCTTGTTGTAGTCGATGTAGTACTGCTCGAACTGGATACTATTTTGCAATTTCGGCACTTGCTTAAGTACCCCCGGGCAATACCGCATCGACGACCGGGGTTTATCGACCCCAATTTGCCCTTAGGCAAGCCCTATTTTCACTATGAGTTAGCCCTTTCCGCCCTTATATTTATTTATCTTATAACCTTACATACATGTGTTATACCTTATTGCATGCCTTAAAACTAGCTCTATAATTATATACAAACCCTATTTCCCTAACCTTAATATCTACGGAGCTAACTTTAATTTATTGCTAAATTTACTACAAAAAACCATTTTCGTTATCCTAAAAAACTTAATATCTAAAGAACCTTACTATATATAATTTTTTCCCTATTTTTTCCTAAACCTATATATTTATCCCTATCTATTTACATAAAATTATCTCAACAAAAATAAAATGCCTTAACTAATCTTTGGTTTTACTATTGCGCGTTGATTACAATTAACATATAACATGTTAAACATGATACTAACACATACACATAACACAGAGGCATACTGAAATAAAACAAAGGCGGAAAGCATACGAACGTGAATACAGTAACAATAAGATCATATAGCCCCCGAAGAACATCAAGGTAGACGGGTGAGGAAAAATATATAATATAAGAAAAACAATCTCACCGCCTCCGCAGGCTCGGTCACTTAGAACGTGTGGGAGAGGATCGAAGCGTAAGAAAGCCTGTTTGGGACGATCGAAAGGCTGAAGGCTGATGTCGGTCGCCCCAAATACCGGTGGAAAGACACTATGGAGGCTGACTTGTGTGAGCTTCAATTCCATAATCGCTAAGGAACCGCACAGTGCAGAAAAAGCTGGCGTGTTTTCGTTCAAAGCCCAAGTCACATTTTGAGTCACCAAGCCAACGGAGTTAGTTCACTAACACAATAAGACTATTGACAGTGCCGTAAATAGCCTAATAAATAACTGCGCCCTTGTTTTTTTTTACATATTATAGGTACCGTAGCTAGAGCAATAATGCTATAGGCCGACTTTATTTCGTTCAGGGTGATAAAATAACGCACAAGAACCTTGGTGTTGTTGGATCAATTATCCAATATTTTGGAAGAAAAATTTATTTTTTAAAGATCTAGAACTCATAATATACGCTCGTGCGTTGTCAAAAAAATGAGCGCGATGTTTTGTCTAATTTAACAGAACTTTTTGATCATACTGACATGTAGGTATATATGTGTTGGAATCGAGTACTAGGGGCGCAGCAAAAAGTTATCAGGAGCAAACCGAAAAAATAATAGTCTGGTCTAGCCATTTTTTCGCCCCCCGGAGTCTACGTCCTGTGCCTGAGCACGGGTGGCACCGCCCTATTTACGGCACTGACTTTAGATTAAGTAAGACCACTGATAAACTATCCTTTTTATAAAGTACGTTTGATTTTAAATACGGTGTATGAATAGCACCTGGGAGGCATAAAATTAAATCTGTTTTTTAAATGAGTTCCATAACAACAAACACATTAACAGGATAAGTGTGTTTTCGATGGAAACAAAAGCTTTAATATGAATATATTTTTCATAGAATACAGTTATTATTACAGCGATTTCATATGAAATGAATTGCTCATATTAACTCCAATGTGCGCACTCGACTCATTTCGAGAGGCTTATGGAAGTATTAATTAAACATTTCGATAGAATACATCAAGGGCCAAATACGCCTGTCTGCCTTTACTTTATCGGCTTTGAATACGAGTTACTATGAACGACTTGCAGGACTCGGAATAAAATTCCGTTGGAATTATTATAGAGTTTATTAGAACTATACAAACTGTAGAAATTCGGGATCGGCAGTGGTTGAATGTGTGAATTATAAACGATGAGCACTATAAAATATATACAGGCATTTAATAGGTTAAATGGTACACGATTGACGTCAGACATGACGAGACAAAAGAATAAACGAGAAAAACGTGGTGTCAAAAATATTACCTCGCTCAAAGGATTAGCCTTTGCATCCAGCGAGGTAATGCTGCCAGCCTTCTAGGTACAATGCCCAGCGACAGTAGTCTTGTGGGACTTTAACATAGGTTTTCATTTTAATTTTAGTTTTTTACTATTGTATATATATTTTTAAGTTAGGTTTATTTATAGGATATTTTAGTTTTTATTAATAGTTGTTATAATTAAAATACTAAAAATATTTAAATATAACTTGACATCTGAGGTGCCAGTGGCTAGTTACAGACCTCATTTTAACACAAACACGTATATCACAGGTACAAATATAACTGAACACAACAAGTCCAAACGTCAAGCACGATTCAATAACACGCGCAAGGTCCGTCACTTAATAGATTACCGAATGACACAAGTCTTGCTCCGCTTGTGGTTATCTCGACCACCTCCTCTCTCCATTGGGGCATTGCTTTATACTGTAAAAATAGAATATGTCTGCTCGGTCGCGTGGACTGAATTTTCTAGAATCACACCTGGCTAATGACTACCATAAAATATTACAATACACAATGGGCTGTTTTTTCTAATCACAATTTTTAAACACAAAGTAAACAAAAGAAGTCCAAATGCCGAAAAGGTAATAAAATGTCTACAGGTGAATTTGTCTTTTGTCGGCGTTCAGGTCATAACAATATGATGATTTGTGGTTTGACAGAGGATGCATGTCAAAGTAGAGGAGTGTGGAGGGAAAAGACATATTGTCCGACCCCAAATAATTATTTTATTTTATTGCAGAAGTTCAGCAGACAGGCAGACGGCCCACTAGATGGAAAGCGGTTACCATCGCCTATGGACATTTGCAACAAGAAAGGTGCTACAAATGCGCTGCTGCTCTCTTAAGGGAAACTGGAACCTGGTCACTAATGCCGGAACACACTCAAGGTTGTTATGGCGACATACTTTAGACCAGGGGTGGTGGTAGCCATCCAGTCGGGCAAATGCCCTACCACCTGGCTGTGGGTTGTTTTGTCGCATCTTACGCCAGGCCGCACGGCTGCAGGAAATTTTATTCTTTCTCCGTTCCTGCACGGATATAATTGGGAGAAGGTGAAAGGAAGAAAAGAAGAAGATTACTATCTCTTATGTATTGGATGAAATAGCAACTCAAAACCCGATTGGGCACCGGCTTTCGTTTCAAATATGCGTTAAGATTGAAAAAAAAATACAAAGCTTGTTACGCCTGTTAGCTGTTAATTTAGAAATTTTAGATTGTCTGTTGGCTCGGGATGATACTTGGCTATGTACTATAACGGCTGTCATTGTCTGGTTGTCATTTGTTAAAAAAGTTTGACACAAGAATTAGGAAAATCAAAAAGGCTTGTATGACTTTAAATAATTGTCTTCTAATTGTCTTCATTAGAAAAACAGATTGAATAAAAGACTTTTAAATATTTAAAATACAAACCTGAAATGATATTTTTAATAAAAACCACCAAAGCTACAGTTTTGTGCCCAAAATACGCGTTAAGCGATACGATGTGCATCTCCTCCTGCAAATACCACGAGAGTAGTTTACAAACAGGTGTTTGCATATATTTTAGCTCCTATCCTGTATACTTCATTAAATCAAATTACGTAGATTTTCTTTCATTATAAATACTTGTCAACTGACAAGTATTTATCCTGAAGGTTATTATAATGCAGATTTTTTAAAGTTATCACATAAGGTAACTTTAATCTACACTCCATATGGGACACAAATAAAACTAAAAATTAAAGTATTTAAAAACACCTCTAGGCGTTTATTATTTAAGCGGAATTTCAAGCGTGGTTGCAAGCCTTACACTTTCATACATTACATACTATACTCTTCTCTCTCTCACTATAGTAATATGTATAAATGTCTATCTCCCTCCCCCAACACCGAGTACACGCGAAATGCAGCGGCGTCGGCGCGTTTTTGACACTTCTCTACGAACAATCAACCATGGGCCTCTAAACTTCTGAATATATACCTATATACAAAACAACATCAAAGGCCGGCCTAGTGAACTACTCGACTTGTTTTTATGTGATTGTGTAAAGTGCTAGCGGATGTAAATGTTCTACGTGCTATGTAAGTTATAAGTATTCATATTTATTACTTTTTGAATACACAACAACGAACGCGCAAAGTTGAACTATTTGCTAACCAGCGGTTATTATTCGGATGCCCGGATACATTCCTAAAGTATTCTTTGGAAATCCGGGCACATACACCAGGTATAATGGTTCTTTAAACAACAGTTCCAATTTACTACATACAATTTAACGCCGGTATAGCAATGTAAGTGTAGTTCATAATTCATAATAACTCTTAGTGATAATACTCTTATTCTGAGTTTTTATTATAAGTAACTTTATTTTGATATTCATTCTTTTACCTTACCATTGGCATTGGTAAAAAAATTCTATTGCTTGATGTCAACTTTTATAAAGAAGTATCAAAAACCAGTGTCTAATTTGCAATAGCAAGAAATTTAGTTGAAGACATTAATCGTTTTTACACTCTGCATCGTTAAAAACTAAACGTACTTACGTTTTTGCTAAGGAATTCAGCATATAACACGTAAAGAATAGACATCATGCACGAAGGTCGTGCGTGCTCGTGTAAACATTTGGGAAACTGGTGCATACGGCTAGTCTTGCGGCGGCTGTCAAGTATTTGCCTGCACTCCGTATACTTGGCTACAACTTGTACATGATATGTTTGTGAAAACTACACACTACACAAAGCTTTAGGTTTATGTTAAGATTGTATTAGATATGTTTGTAACGTTGCATCAAAAAAAAAACCTACGGGCGAGCAACCTATGGCAGCCAGATGGTAGGACATTTGGCGACTACCCCTGGTCTAGGGTATACCATCATTAACACGGAATTGTTGTGAAAACACAACCTTGCGTTGTGTTCCGGCATCAGCGGCCTGGTTCCAGTCTCCGTTTAGAGAGCAGCAGAACATTGGTAGCACCTTTGTTGTAACAAACGTTTTTCCTTCATGTGGATCATGCAGGTCTATTGTGGCGTTGCTATATTCAATTTATCTTGTTATATTTTATTGTGTTTGTAGGTACTTAACTTCTGCGAACTTTGTAATTCTGGTATGGGAATACAGCGCTGAGGTATCTCATTAATATGAACTTAATATTACTTTAACTTATTACTTTATTTTGCTGAAAATACGAATTTTGTAATAACTTAATTATTTGAATTTCATTAAAAAACATTACGATGTTCACGCCAACGTGACATTGAGCACAACACTAACAGCCACAGCACTATCAGCCCGAAAACCGCTTCCAGTCAGTGTCAAATAAACCGCGTCAGTGCGCACACGCTGAAAGTGACAATCAAACAAATAACAGCTCTCATCATCAGAACTTTAGAACACCACCATTAATCAGTAAGTCCCTCCTACTATATTTCTAGCGCCACCAGACAATATGACTAATTTATTCTTTATTTTCTTTTTAAATGTGAATATATCGTAGGTCGTGTAATGCCTGATACATACGTAACGATATATCATAGCTATTCATCTGTGCAAACCTTAGACCATTAAACCATGGACGAGCCTCGCGTCTAATTTAGCTAACAAAAAATTCAGCCATTTGCTGCGGGGGGAAGAGTAAAGCACACATTGAAACAATCGCACACACCCAAATATTATTTGTGTTGTCATAAACGCAAACATGTACAAATCTTCAAATTAGTGTAGAGACAGCGTATATTTATACTCGTTACGCACACAAAGACGACTCACACATTTCAAAATACAAGAAATTGCCATATCATTATTCAATTTGCCTCGTAATTTAATCATAATAGACTAAATATTCATTATTATTTTTTATTATAATATTGGATTATGAAATAAACTTTAATATTGTAATAATTAAACAGTACCACATAGATGAGATATTAAACTAGCACTAGTTGAAATAAGATCATAGTTATTGTGTGATGAAAATTGTGATGTGTGATATTAACACTTTCACAATTTTATGTAAATCCTAATCGCTAAAAAAATCCATGAACATAATAAATAATTATGTACATATAATTCAAATATTTACTTGCAACGTAATTTAAATGCCCTTTATTGTGAGGGAAAAATGCTGGTATCACTACTACAAAACTGTGAATTTCATAGGGATAGTAAATATCGATACTTTAATGTCGATATTTTAACTAGGAAAAATAATTTTGAATACTATAGATATGATGACAGTGGAATTAAACTAAAGTATAAGTTTAATTCATTTATTTTATAGTATTCTTCTTAGATATTCGCGACTGTTACACATAAATTAAACTAAGTTATTTACGGTTTTAAGCGCGATATTTATTTATTTTGCCAACGTTTCGGCTACTTTATAGCAGCTGTGATCACGGTTTAACTCGAGGCTACATATCAATTAGTAAGGTTTAAAAAATTATAAATCCGAGCGTGGGGCGGTTTGTAACGCGCCTCGCGGGAGAAGTGAGCGCGCGCGGAACACGCCGCGCCCCCATCTCGACGGCATAACGGCGGGCGAGAACCCTTTTCCCGGGTAACCATGGCTGGAAGCTGTGATGTCTAGGAATGTGAAACATACTCAAGCCGAAGCATTGATATGAAATAAAAGAATTGATATAGTGAATATTAATAAAATTTATTAAATGAATAAAACATAATATCAATAAATGAATAAAACATAATATCAATAAATAATTAAAAAATAATATCATCTAGTAGTAAGAACCCTTCGCTGCAATACCGTTAACCCTATGGTCACAAAGTAGGTTATATAGAAGCGCTGATCTAGAAACAGGTAGACTCTCAAAGATCGGTGTATAATATATATAATCATTTGTAGTAATATTATATTGTAAGTGTAAAATATTATTGTTTTTATGAACAATGACAAATATATCAACTCATGACAGAAGCTCATCACCTGAGTACGCCTTGCCTTTAAGCCAAAAGTATTTCTATGAACATTTCATAACAAATTATATAATTTTGTGTAAGGCACCCCTCCTTATCCACCCGGCTGATGCTATGCCACATCATTAGCTATCAGTAAACGAGCTCACATCAAGACTAAGGAAGAACCTCCAAACTTTTAATTATAATTTGTTGAAACAACTATAAATATTATCTAAAGCTACGTCGGTTTACAACGTACTATAGCTGGCGAGAAGAACCGACAAGAAACTCTCCAGCAGTACGTCCTAACATTTTAGAAAACACATTTGGAGTGCCTTAAGTGTATAATGAATTGGGAAAACCATAAGACTTGAGTAAACGTATCACATCAAAGTCACTCTTCCAAAATATCAAATAAAATAGTAAATATGAGGAATAATACCTCAGCGACCTCCCCAGATACATCAAGGGTGTCAACATCAGTAATACTGCTCATATATAATTTCTTATTAATAACCCTGTCTAATTCAGTCAGGATTTTCAAATTTGTCCAAATAAATATAATTTGATATAGTATATCTGATTAGCAAAATTAAAGTTAAAATAAACAACTCTATTGCACTTAACCATGCCAAATGCCGAAGGCAAACCTTCTTAAACAAGAAAGTATTTAAATCATTAAAAAATTTGTAAAACCTAATAAACTTTAAATTTATTAAAGTCCGTCAAGCTTTCCCAAACACGTCGCATGATTGTTGTATAGTGTAATGTTTATGACATTGTAGTGTTATAAAAGTTTATATAAATATATACAAATATATGAATAATCTAAATTCGATGGGTGTATGGGGTAGTACCTTTTACCATCGTAACTTTTCATGTTGTGGGAGCAATACTTAAAAAAACTCTCACATTTGAATATTTTTCCTAGTATAGGTTACAGTTAAATGTACCAAATTTCAGCAGTGTAGACCTAATCTCGGAAAATAGACGGACAGACGGACACGACGAAATCATAAGGGTTCCTTATTTTACAATAGAACCCTAAAAGTGGGTCGTTATTAGTATAACATATTTTCGACTAACAGTATCAAAGGTAGTTTTATCGATATCGACACGAGTTATATGTACAGATTATACGTCACTTTAGGCAGACTCGTGTAGCCAAAAAAACAAACTTCGATATTCAAATTTCAAATTAGTCTCCAACGCAATAAGGGCTATAATTTCTTGAAGAATATCGCATTAGACTCGTGTGTGTGTGTGTGAAGTGGGCAAGACTTTGAATATTTTGTTATTTGGGCATTGTTATACAAATATAGACTCAATTTCTTCGCAATAACAGTTCAAAGTAAAACAGAGATTCGTCGGAAGTCGATGCGAGATGTTTCATTAATTCGATTATGGAATCGATATTTTAAACATCAAGTTTAATAAACAACTATAAGTTATTTTATTAAAAATAAGCAATTATTAGACAAGAAAATACTTACATATGAAATGTTACACCATCTTTTTCTAGATTTGAGGTATTTGACTTTTTATCGTACACGTTAACAGCACAGGTTGGCATTTTTGAGGAGCTCCTCACACAGCCATAACGATACTAAGACTGTTAGAAATCGATTATTGAACTAGTTTTTATAAACGCGTTAGATTTTATAATCTTGTACCTTGGCGGAGGGGTATGCTCATACGAGGCTTGTCCATTGGTTTAATGGTCTAAGGTGCAAACCGTATTGCGCAGATTTATCGATCGTGTGTATGACAAATCGTTGCACATGATCGTTCATCGTTGGCAGTTGCAATTGCCATTATATAAATCGTTGTCGATTGCATTTGAACAGTTTTAGGGGGTAACTAAATCCAGCAAATTTTGGTATGATATGATGATGCCAATTCTGCGGAGCGAAAAACAAACTCATTTATTAAGTTGGTATGAGATAATAGCTTTCATGAGCCAGTCTTCACACCACATACTCCGCGACGTTCTTTAAATACATAATTAGGCCCAATAACGCAAGAGCGTCTTCCATCGTTTATGACATGTTTCTTGCGCGAACTTATGCACTCGACGCCCATGTCGGTGGCGTGTGGAAACACTATGGGCGTTCGATTTAACTGCCCAGTCTAATCACTCCGATTTATCGTTACATATGTAACGGGCAGCATATTTTTATAAATATTCTTAGGTTGTAATTTCATATTTAAAAATTTCTAAAAATAGAATCCGCGTGTTCCTTGGAAACGATATATAAGGAACAACATCGTCCTCTCAGCATGCATTCAGCTACGAGCATTCAACCAGTTGCATTCGACTGGAGTAATCCTTCAAGAAAACAGCTCTTCACTCTTATACCCTGCCATCTGAAACAGGAACTTAGTCTTCGTAACCAGCGACTTGTGCAGCTCCGAGTCTTCGACGCTGCCTTGCCGACAAGACAATCTACCAGCCTGCGTACGCTGGCTCTATACCCTGCCGGCGCCCTGAGTGTCCTGATGATATACTGAGCGTCCTGCCGATGCCTTGTCTGAGTTCCCTGTCATCGCTTTGATCGGCGCCATGAACTACGAGGGTTGTTGCGGTGTGTGCGAGTGCCACCCTGCTCTTCGTCAGTTGGTAGACCACCTGCCGCCGCCCTGTTGCTGTTGACGTGACTGCAGGTTGTGACCCGCTGCTATCAGGACTACTCTCAAAGGATTCGGGACTTTTAAGATTAGTGATATGCGTTTAGGGCCTCGATAGGTTTCTTAGGGTTTATCTTGACGGCTTCTAAGGTTGAGCGGGCTAAGCCTTTGCCGGCTTACCTCACTGTAACGCAGAGGCTCCGGGTTCGATTCCTGGTATGGTAAATTTCGGAAACAAATTTACTATAACACAAGCGTAACTTGCTTAATTTGGGGATATATAGTGCGTCTGTTTGTCTGCCGATTTATAAAAAGAAAATCTAATATTATTGTAATAGGAAAGCACCCAAATAAATATTGTAAGTGAGACCTTGGCTTTTATAACACTACAGTGTACTGTAGTGTAGATTGAATACTTCAGTTAAAAACAATCACATTTATTATTTAAGGACACTTACCGATACTCGGAACCCGAGTTTATTACAATATAATAATTTTGTAATAGCATCTTAGCACGGCGCAGGTAAAGTTTTTTCGGTCCAATGTGCATTTGTCTTACAATTACCAGGTCTTAGATAAAAGAAAATATTGTAAGGAAAGCGGAATATTGAATTTACTGAAGTGTTAAATGCAAGAATATACTTCGGGCCAGCATTGTGTATGTATGTGAATCATTGCGATGCTCAGTAGTCTGTGATTTTAAAATAGATACGGAAATCTAAATTTTGGTCGGTCCTTGCCTAGAATAATGTAGGTAGAAGAACATTGCTCCATCAATTTTGCTGTCTACCCTCGTTCTGTGCGAGGCGACGGCCAATGCAGAGCAGGGTAAGGGCAGCCACTTTTGGACACTATCGAGCCAACGTTTTGATGAGAACCACACCTCGCCTTGCTTTAATACTTTTCTAAAACTTATCAATCTGTTGTGATTACTGGCAGTGCCAAGAACATTTACTATTCTCAAAACTTTGTATGAAGGACGAAGTGTTAGCTCTAAAGGTGGAATTCAGTGCCGTGTGCTGTTCCTGCGTGCAATCTGAACGGAGCCAGGAGAGGGCGGATCTCAAGGTTGGTGGAGCTTCTACTTTTCTAGTGCAAGGATTAAGGTCATACATATCTCTTATACAGTCCATCACAAATTAAACCAGCTTATTATCCGTGGGCTACGCGCCCCACAAGTCTATTTTAAATAGGACTGTATGGCTGACATATCCATAAAGCGTAACTTGTACCGTTATCGTGAACTTTCTTACGATATAAATATTGATTTTCATTATATAAAAATATATTTAATCCCCTAGTTGAAATCAAGGTGTTTATTCATATTTATCCATATTTACTTAATTTCTCCCATACCGTCCTATTTGACAGTTTGTAAGTAAAACCACTATTCTATCACAATTTTTACAATTCCTGATTATAAATTACTGTTTTCGGAATTTGTCAGTAGTTCAATCTGTCTGTACGTTTGTCTGGAATATGTTCCGAAACTTTGCTCTTTGTGTCCCGGGAATTCCGTGGAAATTAAAGTCAACATACATAAATGATACATAAATAAATGAGCTTACAGTCTATACTTATATCTAATTATACATAAAGGGCGGTCTTATCGCTAAAAAGCGATCTCTTCCAGACAACCCCCATTATATGTATTAACGTTCTTATTCATATTGAATTAGAGTAAGTTTGAAGGCTTTTTTATGGCGCTTAAAGAATCATTAAACTTACTCGAACGCAATATGATTAAGACCGTTAGTATTTAAGGTTGAAATTTGTCTGTCTGGTATTTCGTTTAATATCCAAGTGTTCACGTTATTGCTAGTCGTAGCCAGCAATGTTCCTGACAGCCGCTGACGGGCATTTTGTAAAGACTCGTATACAAAAGGTCTATTCCCGAATTTATGTTAATACTATGGAAAGGATTTTGGTTCACTTGAAAGACAAGTAAATAAAGTTAATTCTTGAAGATCTTAGAAATTTTTATATGGACAGAAATGCTAAACTTTAAGTGCCGTAGTCAGTTTTACGAAAAACAGCATCCTTATGTTTTTTTCAAGTCTGTCTATCCATCTGTCTCTCTCGGTATGCCACAATTTTTTCTTTTTAGAAACTGCTAGCCTTATATGAATGAAATATATAAATATATATATATATATATATATATATATATATATATGTCGCAGAACGGCCTCGTTCTCACGACATCTTTAGTTATTTCAGGTTTAGTGGGCGTCATCAGGATGAAATGCGAGCATAAAACACAATAGGCACGGTTTATACACTTTTAATTTAGATTTGATCAACATTATGACATAGTTTAGACCGAGCAGCGGGTTCAGGGCACCCGCCCATACTTCTAACTTAAAACACTTTCTTTAAAATACTCTAAGGTCCAACTCGACCTGCTGCCATCAACTCAATGTGCCACAAAAACTCCTCAGTCTACTCAAAGTATAGAGGGCGTCCGACCCCGCTCCGCCATGAGCTCTGCTCTGATTGGTCGTTTATTAAATTACAATATTCATAACTTTTATTAGGTTAGAACGATCTTGAAGTTATAGAAACATTAACAAATCTAATTAAATTACATTAAGAATTTTAGAAGTGATTATAATGTAAACAAATGATATTGTGCGTTATACATCCTGTCAACAATACATCGTCATGTCGTCATAGTCATAGCTTCCCTCCGACATATATATATATATATATATATATATATATATATATATATATATATATATATATATATATATTAGGATGATCCAAAAAAAAATATATTTTTATTTCCAAGCAGGCTCAAAAGTTTCTTTTGGGTGTAAAAAAAATTCTGTGAAAAGATGAGCCCTTAATATTAATATTAAGATAGTCCTCATCGCATTTTTTTAATTCCCTTAAGAATAACACAGGAAAAATATTTTTTGCTTCTTCTGATTTTTGTACCGTTCAAACGACTGGTTGACTGATAAATCGCTGTTCCAATCTTTATAGAGAATTGAAAGCTCTACAAAAAAGGTCTGATAACATTTTTTGATTTGTCGGCTACAGTCAGACTCACGCCTTCAATACGAACGCACGACATACGTGCTCGTGTACAAACGCTAGTTTTCGCGCTCGCTGCTTGCCTTCAAATAAATCCTTCTGAACTGTATTATATTTGACAAAAAAATTGATCCTTATTTTGACACTGAAACCAACAGTTTCGGTGTAATTTATAAAATTCGATCAAATTTTTGAACAATTGAACTTTGATTTTGAATAACTTTTGAACGCGTGGACAAATCAAAAAATGTTATCAGACCTTTTTTGTAGAGCGTTCAATTTTCTATAAAGATTGGAACAGCGATTTATCAGTCAACCAGTCGTTTGAACGGTACAAAAATCAGAAGAAGCAAAAATATTTTTTCCTGTGTTATTCGTATGGGAATTAAAAAAATGCGATGAGGACTATCTTAATATTAATATTAAGGGCTCATCTTTTCACAGAATTTTTTTTACACCCAAAAGAAATTTTTGAGCCTGTTTGGAAAAAAAAAAAAATTTTTTTTTTGGATCACCCTAATATTTATATATATATATATATATATATATATATATGTCGGAGGGAAGTTATAGTTGGATGGATTATTATTTGGATGTATAACGCACAATATCATTTGTTTACATTTTAATTACTTCTAAAATTCTTAATGTAATTTAATTAGATCTGTTAAATGTTTCTATAACTTAAAGATCGTTCTAACCTAATAAAAGTTATGAATATTGTAATTTAATAAACGACCAATGAGAGCAGAGCATGTCTTGGGCGGGGTCAGCGCCCTCTATACTTTGAGTAATATCTACTTGGGTAGACTGAGGAGTTTTTGTGGCACATTTGGTTGGTGGCAACAGGTCGAGTTGGACCATGGAGTATTTTAAAGAAAGTATTGAAGCTGGAAGTATGAGCGGGTGCCCTGAACTCGCTGCTCGGTCTAAACTATGTCATAATGTGTTTCAAATCTAAATTAAAAGTGTATAAATCGTGGCTATTGTGTTTTATGCTCGCATTTTATCCTGATGACGCCCACTAAACCTGCAATAACTAAAAGAGATGTCGTGAGAACGAGGCCGTTCTGCGACATCAGAAGTGGGATCTCAGCGTGTGCCCACAATGAAAGCAATGACTGCGAAGCCTTGCCAGTATAAAAAGGCGTGCTGATGGATTGAAGGATGCCCACAGTGGAAGCAAAAGCATTTGAGGACGATTGACATGTCGGGGCCATCGGCGGCAATAGCGGCGACGTAGTGGTGACGTCCTGAATGTGCCAGTGGAGCGGCGGTGTGTCGGCCTATGCATGGTTTGGTCACGGTTAGGCCTACTGTGTGCCAGCAATGGTTCAAATTCACGTTAGTACAGCGAGTAGAAAGGCAGTTTTATGGATCGTGAAGTCTAATCTAAGGTAAAAATTACGTGCCTATTCTACTTGGCACAGGAGGTATGGTAATTTTTAATTATTATTTTAGTGCGAATTCTGAAAATGAAGAAAGCGAGATTTAAAAAAAAATTATAGTTCATCGTTTGTGGTAGACAATTTTACTACCCTCATATTTAAGTGATATTTTTCGTGTACGAAAAATTACGATATGGTTGCCAAAAAATGGAAAACGAACAAATTACGTAGGTAGTTTACTTTTTCATCATTATTTTTGGGAGTTGGTTACTTACAAGAAATTTGTGTTCGTTATAAACGATGTGCGTGTATTCATTGTCTTTTCAAGTCTACCTTCCAAGAGTTTTTATAATGTGAAAATCGGGTCTAGTTTTTTAAATTATTTTACTTGGATTATGTATGGTAGAAAGTTGCCTTTGACATATTATTCCTATGCGACGTTTTCCTTGGTTTTCTGAATAAGGTAAGAAAACTTGTGTTCGTTATAAACGATGTGCGTGTATTAATTGTCTTTTCAAGTCGTACCTTCCAAGAGTTTTTATAATGTGAAAATCGGGTCTAGTTTTTTAAATTATTTTACTTGGATTATGTATGGTAGAAAGTTGCCTTTGACATATTATTCCTATGCGACGTTTTCCTTGGTTTTCTGATTAAGGTAAGAAAACTTGTGTTCGTTATAAACGATGTGCGTGTATTAATTGTCTTTTCAATTCTAACTTCCAAGAGTTTTTATAATGGGAAAATCGGATCTAGTTTTTTAAATTATTTTACTTAGATTATGTATGGTAGAAAGTTGACTTTGACATATTATTCCTATGCGATGTTTTCCTTGGTTTTCTGATTAAGATAAGAAAACTTCTGTATGTTACAAACGATGTGCATGAAATTCATTGTCTTTTCAAGTTTACCTTCCAATATTTTTTATGTGAAAATCGGATCTAGTTTTTGAGTTTTTTTTTACTTAGATAACGTATAGTGGAAAGTGGTTATGACACATTATTGCTACGCTATGTTATCTTTCTTGTAAAAGTAAGTTTACAGGCATTATATAAAAGACATTTTAGATTCAGATGATTAGAATTTTACCGTGGAGAAAGTGTGGCTATAAGAAGTTTGAAAGCCACTATAAGGTACACAGGGGGTATTTACGTTAGTAGACACTTTGGTAAGTTGATTTTTTATTTAAGATTATTTTTATGATAGTTTCAAATTCGAATTAGGGTGAATACCCTAGTTATTGAACGCATTGTAAATTGGAAAATTATTTTGAGTTTGTTTGTTCCTCTATTATTATGAGTTTTCATAAGTTGTCGACCCTGGAGCCCGTAGAGTGACAACCTTGGTTGCTCTGATTGCCTACTCTGGTCACAAGGACTGTCATCCGAGCCATGCCCAGCGCGGGTTGGTTGAGAGAACACACTCGTTTAGTCTAGATGTGTTGGTTTGTTTGACTGATTGAGGAGTGTTGTTAGCGGGTTGGATGACTGATGCGTTCACACGGTTTTTGTTTGAATTTAAAATAATGGAATTTCAATAGTTATTAAACGTGGTAAATGCAGTTGACTACTATAATGGGTAGTTTTTAAATTTAGAGGTACATATAGAGTGAAAGATTTTAGTCTGATAGTCAAAGATTATGAATTTGTGATATTATTCGTGAAATAAGTCGTTGAAAATTTTGAAAGTTTATTGTGAGTTTGATGTTAAAATAATCATTAGTGGCCAGTAAATAAAGGCGAGGTGGCCAGTGAAATAGAGGCGAGGTGGCCAGTGAAATAGAGGCGAGGTGGCCAGTGAAATAGAGGCGAGGGGGCCAGTGAAATAGAGGCGAGGTGGCCAGTGAAATAGGTGCGAGGTGGCCATTACAAAGTGAAATCAGTGGAATAAAAGACGGGGTAGCGATTGAAAATTGGTATCGATAGAATGAGACGCTGTATACTATTTGGATATTTTTGTGTTTGATTTGTGTTTTAATGTTTGACCCAAAATGCGTAGCTCGATGGGCGACGAGGTGGCAGTTTCGATACTGCTGACTTGATTTGGTGTGTAGTCTGGAGTCTGCTAGGACTCGGATCTCAGAAAAAACTCCAGAATGAAGTTGTTGCGCAGAAGATAAAATGTACACGATGTCCTTGGTCAGGAGTGGCCGAACTATAATATCTCTTTCTTTTTGCAGATAATCCATAATGGGCGGCCTATTACACGAGGGCGTGTAATACGTCAGGAAGGCCGTGTCGGAGGGAAGTTATAGTTGGATGGATTATTATTTGGATGTATAACGCACAATATCATTTGTTTACATTTTAATTACTTCTAAAATTCTTAATGTAATTTAATTAGATCTGTTAAATGTTTCTATAACTTAAAGATCGTTCTAACCTAATAAAAGTTATGAATATTGTAATTTAATAAACGACCAATGAGAGCAGAGCATGTCTTGGGCGGGGTCAGCGCCCTCTATACTTTGAGTAATATCTACTTGGGTAGACTGAGGAGTTTTTGTGGCACATTTGGTTGGTGGCAACAGGTCGAGTTGGACCATGGAGTATTTTAAAGAAAGTATTGAAGCTGGAAGTATGAGCGGGTGCCCTGAACTCGCTGCTCGGTCTAAACTATGTCATAATGTGTTTCAAATCTAAATTAAAAGTGTATAAATCGTGGCTATTGTGTTTTATGCTCGCATTTTATCCTGATGACGCCCACTAAACCTGCAATAACTAAAAGAGATGTCGTGAGAACGAGGCCGTTCTGCGACATATATATATATATATATATATATACACACATACAGACATATATATACATATATACATATAAATACACATCGATGTGGGGTATATCAGCGAAATAACTTTTAGAGGTGGCGTCCATATATGAAACTGAGGGTTGATTTCACACGAATTAAGAATATATTATAATACGAGAACGCTTAAATTCTTTTGGGAATGTTCTCAAGACGTGACAGTAGTAAGTAAATTGGGACCAAGTTTGAAGGTATCTACAATTTTTATTATAGTATAATTTATTTTCTAAGGCAGTTTAATTAGTATCTACTATTGTTAATATTATGTTAAGTTACAATTATTGCGGTCGCGATGCGATGGCTGGGTGAAGGCAAAGGGACGTGGAAGACGAAGCAAGGGAAGAGTGACGTACCTCGCCACCAGTCCACCGCCACACTGCAATCGGCCCCCTGGGTTCACACACTCACTAGGATAAGCTTATGAGCATTAAATTAAGTTATAATGGTTTATGTTTCTTTATGTTCCAACAATCGTTTTCACTATACATATTGCGGCGACAGCACTCACAGTAGTCTTGCTTTGCACATTCTTAATTTAAAACTTTATTCTTTTCTAATGGAGAGGATGGGGAGGAAGAATTTATAAGGAGGTGTTCCTCAGCGCTACCAATTATTTTAAACTATTCTAATATTTTTACATATAAAAGAACACGTGTTAAAACAACGTTCTATCATTTTATTTTTAAAATATCATAATAGATTTTTGAAGTTATACTTCTTTAGGCGCGTTAGGGAAAATGATGAGAGTAAATTTTTACGATGCGCGCGCACACCGTCACACGAAAAACCTACACCATGCTATAGTCAACCGACACCCTGAAGTTAGCTAAAGTCAACCGACACCTTGAAGTTAGCTATAGTCAACATTTTAGTTTTTCTATTGTTAGTGTCGTTTTTGATCTTGTTAGGCCAAAGAAGTATAACTTCTCTAACGCGTGTACATATTAAGTACACACACACTTTTTTTTAAATTACATCAGACCTCAAAATTAATGCGCTATTTGACTAATTTTACTTCTACAAAGTTATGGTTTCATAACTTTGTACGCTCGCACAAAATCTATAAGGTTGCGGCTTTTGTGAGATTATATAAAATGTATCTCGTCTATCTTGAAAAATACACGATACTTAAAATGTTATTATTCGTGTACCATTATTAACTATTTTAATATTTAGCTGAACATATATAGGTAACTTAACGAGCTTTGTCCTTTGTAAATGATTTATTACTTGCACTTAAACATAATTGCTTTTTGATTATTTATTGATTGATATAATGGAGGTCGCTGAGTTATTGATTAGTTATATAAAAAATGCTTATATTAGACGGATCAATCAAATTGCTTCAATTTGGTTGAAAGGGACATAACTGATAGGAGACGACGGTAATCAATGATTCAAGACATATTATTGACATTCAATTACATAGATCACTTTGGTTCTTCTAAATTGAAAGGCAGAAATAAGCCACCTTAATTAATTGGCTTAATTAGAGCTAATTTGTAGTTTTACTCGCAGACTTCAAATCCTTGCAACATTTATCCGTGCAAGAACGGAGAAAGAATACAGCTTCCTGCGGCCGGGCGGCCTGTCGTAAGAGGCGACAGAAAAACCCACAGCCAGATGGTAAGATATTCACGCGACTGGATGGTTACCACCCCTGGTCTAGAGAATGCCACCATAACAGCCTTGAGTTGTATTCCGGCATTAGTGATCAGGTTGCAGACTCCATTAAGAAAGCAGCAGCGCATTTGTAGCACCTTTGGTGTTGCAATAAAATTTAGCTTATTCGAAAATAGTTTTCACTAAAACTATGGCTAATGTTGTAATATGCTGCGTTACTTCGTGTACCAAGAATCCCGTAGGGATTTGAAGTCAAGCGTGGATGATGTCACGGGCATATCTTAGTTATATATAGAAAAAAAAACACAAATGTTTAAACGGCAACAACATTATGGACGTGGTTTAACATCGCCAATGCAGTGGAGCCCGGAAGATACCGGCAGTTAATTAAAAGGTATTTATGTAACAACTAACAAAACTAATTTGTTAAAACGTAACAGGCACCTGACTGTAATGATACTGACATTAGTTTGTACTCCTTTATTCCCCTCAGAGTTCGTATAATATTTGTTAGCACAAAATAGTTTGAATAATTTCTATTAATAATCACTTTATGAAGCCCAGTGTTTCGAATGTTATTTAAATACTTATTAAGTAGTCGATATATTGTATAATAAGAATATTATTTTTGACTATAGTCATCATATGGACTATAGTCAGAAAGAAGATTTTTATTTCACATATTTATTTGGCCTCAAATGTTTAACATTTTCCTTTAAATACATACTATATACAAAAAAACATATATTTAAAAAAAACGATGTCAGCCGGCAGCAGGGTCTAGTGTTCAAGCTACCGGTGGTTAAGGCTTCAGAGATAGGAACCTTCTCACAGTACTGGTCGAGTCCAGCAGGGCTGCCTTCTGCAACCGACCCTTTACCCAGATACCAAGCGGGAGCGTTTCATGATGACGCTCAAGGCTTTTCGCTGTAAGTCCATTCACTGAAACCGTTATCGGTATGATTATAGCGTCGAAGATCCACATGGCAGTAACCTCCTGAGCGAGATACTTTACTTGTCTACAGATATTTATTTTATTTTTTTACAATCTGGCCGCTAAATTCTCAGAAAAATTCCCGCGGGGAAGAATTTATTGTCGATCAGCGAAAACCGCATTGAAATTGGTCTCGTGGTTTTTACGTTAATCCCGTAGAAACGGACAAACAGTCACGAAAAAAAAATGAATCGTTTTCTACATCACTTAAACAGTGTATTCTTGTTTTTTTCAATATTTTTAATGTAACAAACACGGTTTATAATTTCAAAATATTACAGATTATGGCCCGACGGTATGACGTACTAAATAACTATATTCTTATCAAGTTTAGGCGGTTTCGGCATTTTATAAGACGATCAAATGTATTACAGTCGATTTAATTGTAAACCTTATTGTACGAGTAGATAAAATGTTTCTAGTAGTTATATATATAGAGGTGAATATTTCAAGTGTGCCCGATCTTAAATTACTCAAAATGGCGAAAAATACTGAGCCTCAAGACCGATTTTGATGCAAAATAAAGTTGTATAATTTCATTTTTCCAAAAATAAATTACCCTGACTAGAAATCAAAGTAGCTGATTTTGAAAAAAATAGCAGCTGTTTTAGCTTTGGCTTTTTTTTAGCTGTGGTTTTGAAAGAAAGAAAGATGGAAGAAAACACATTTATTTAGAACTACAACACAAAGGAGAATTTATTACACTAGCATGCAGAAATAAATAAATGTACAATGTAACATGCAGTAAATAAAAAAAAACGAAGCAAGTGTAGCTCTAAATTGGTCCTAGCTCAGCATGTTGCTGGTCAGGTTAACCAGCGCTGATCTTCCGCTATTGCTGTTGCTATATTCATAGGCGACGGTAGCCAGTTTCCATCACAGTGGGGCCGTCAGCCTGTCTGCTGTGCTTCAGCAATTAAAAAAGGTTATTTTTCGCTATTTTATATAGTGTAGGTTTAGGCCCTGAAGGCACCTGAACAATTCTCCTTAAGTTCTACGTTATGACCTAAAATCCCTACCTGAAAACATTCCGCATTGTAACAGTAAAACTTCGTTCAATTTCCCATCTTTTATTATTTACATCTCCGTAAACGGCGATAACTCATTCCCAAGTCACAGAGACTCGAGTCACCTACTTCAAAAGTGACTTATATTTTTCTTAGATAGACAAATTTAACAATCTCCGTCGGACGGGACTGTTGTGGAAGTATTATGGAACTCGTTATCTGGATGGAAAGGGCGCTTAAGGCCCAGCTTCTCAAATATTATTTATGCTGGTTTTTTAAACATTTTTTCTTGTTTGACACCGCCATTCACTCATTAATTCTTTAATAACTGGTAATATAACCTTACACATCTGAGTCCGGTATTGACCATGCAGCTGGGTACTTTCAAAACTTAGCAACTAATATTATTTTTTAATTAATTATTTTTAATTTGTGTTTTTATTATATTATTAATAAGACAATAATAGGCATTTGCTTAAGTATTTTGCTAGTCAAAACACGTAAAGACGTATATCTAAGAATAATATTGCTCCAAATAAGCTAAATAAATAGTTAAGTGATCAAGGAAGACAATGATGTGAGTGTCAATGAGTATTATAAAAGTTTTATTTAGTCTACCGCCAACTTGATAATTTTAATTATTTTGTTTTAATTTTGTTTATGTTTATTATTTTCTCAATGGGACCCTAATCTAATTTACCACCACTTCGCAACATGTTGTGGCTTGAAGAGAAGAAGCGGTCCAAGAAACTCTTCAGCAACATGCCTAGCTCCATTACGGTTCAGCTCAGTCAACTCTCACGGCTACTGAAAAGTGGCTGAAACGTCGGAATAATAAAAATCGAATAAATCAGCGCACTTAAAGCCGTTAAAACGTAAAAGCGAAAACTTAGGAAAATATAGACATAGTGGCAATTTTGTTCTTTACTCTGTTTTATACGCCAAAAAAAGTTTGGATCTATTTGTTTGAAAAGCTTAGAATGAAAGGACACGATGGTATTCAATGACATTGAATGCTTCATGTTTATGTTTATATGGATCACTTTGGTTGATTCATCCAAAGACAGAAATGAACCGTCTAACATCCAATGTTAAGTCGATTTCAAATAGGACGGTATAGTTTACATATGCGTAAAACGTGAATTGTAGCGTTATGGTAAACTTTTGTACAAAATAAATACTAGTTATAACTATATAAGAACTAGCAGGACAGGTTCCGTGCAGGAGTGGAGAAAGAACACAAGTTCTTGTCGCCGAGGCCTATAGTAAGAGGCGACAAAATTAACCACAGCGAGGTGGTAGGGCATTTGCCCGTCTAGAGTATGTCGCCATTACAACCTTGAGTTTTATTTCGGCATTTGTGGCCAGGTTCCAGTCTCCTTTTAGAGAGCGGCAGCAGATTGGTAGTACCTTTAGTGTTGCGAATGTCCAAAGGTGATGGTAACTGCTTTCCATCTAGTGGGTCGCCTGCCTGTTTGCTGAACTCTTGCAAAAAAATAACTGTACCCGGAATCCGTTGCAATGCCAAGTAAGGTAAAAATAGTTTGTTTGTATAGTCTGCTCTTTGAGCCAGAAATTTTTGTGGACGTCTTTAAAATATCCTGACAAAGCTTCATCATAATCTGATCAATGATTTAGGAACTCATAGAAAACAAACATACGGACATTTATTTTTATTTATATTGACAGACAATTATGCCTTCCAGCCCGGTGGACTGGCGAATGACACATGGTCCCGACAGGGGCTGGATGAAGCAGAAGAAGAAGCCAGAAGTCATCGCGGGTGTACTCAGAATACGTTTCCAAAGTTTCATTAGAACGTGTAATCAATGGTTTACGAACGTATTAGGTTAATCTAATGTTTGGTATATTATATTGTTTATAACCTTCTTAAAATTTATTCTATAAAAACATGGGACAATAACAAAGTAAGTGTTTATACAAACATCTGATACTCAAGTTTAATTACATTATTTTCACCTTTGTTATTAATCCAAAAGTCTGAATCCGTAACCGCTAAAATTTAAAAAGAATATGACGGTTCGGCCGGCATGGCTTATCATGGCTCATTATCGATCCAGCCGTCGAACAGTACAGAGCTCCGAAGTTGTTCACCATACCTGCTAAGAAGTTAAGTAAGTAATAATAATTGTTCTTATTATATACCTATACCAATTTGGATTATGTACAAATACAACTGTTACTATGTTTGAACTAATAATGATTTATAGATTATGTACCAATAAATTAGCAACTATTTAAAAATTGAAAATATTTTATTAGCTATTAAACGCATATATGACACACATACAAACATTTATTTATTTAGATATAATATTTAATAATAACCTTACACTTAGAACTAGGATGTTTAATTCTCTTTACGAAATTCCTTCCATATCATCCTATTTGAAATAGAATTAAATTTTCTATTTGAATTTGGTTGTGCGCCCCCTTAAGACGGTTTTCGGGGAGGTAACATAGCCTCCACGACCAGCACGGAGGCCGATAACAAACTTTTTCCGTTAAACCTTACAATTTACAACAGCTACCAATTTTTTTAATACTTGAAAAAATCTGCATATAACAAGCTTATTTTGCAACTTACCCACTTTAAGATTTAGTGATTCTTGGTGATGTAATAGCGAAATATTTTTGTTCGTTTAAGACTTTCGAGATAAAAGTTTCCTACCTTAAACATCACATCATCTTCTGCTTTTATATAAGCGTTGTATTTTGAAACGTTACTAGCTGCGCCCGCGTTTTCACCCGCGTGGTGATGGCAAATCGTTATATTTTGGATGATTCCCACTATATCTTTATATTTACATTTATAGCCTATTTGTTATTCTGATGTAAATTTTCATCAAAATCCAGTCGGCAGTTTTTGCGTGAAAGAGTAACAAACATACATCTATACATCCATTTTTACACACTTTCGCGTTTATAATATTGTTACGAGTTTGCGGGACTCGAATTAAAATGCCGTTGGAATTATTATAGAGTTTATTAGAACTATACAAACACGTATAACACAGGTACATATAATAACCGAACGCAACAAAGCCAAACGTAATGCAGAAGGTCGTAATTCAATAAAACGCCTAAAGTCCGTAACTATTAGATTACCGAATGAACACACGTCACGCCCGTATCGTAATTGTCGCTCAACTCCCTCCCCCCTCTCTTCATCAGATCGTCGTTTTATGCATTGCATTTGCAAATGCAAAATAATCCGCAACACCTGGCTAATGATGCTAATGAGCGACTACAATAAGGCTATTCTCCACAATAATTAGAAACGTATGCCAATAAATAAGTGAAGAAAAGAAGACGATCAAAAAGAATTACAATTAGTCCAAATGCCGACAGGTAATAAAATATGCTTTTACAGATCTGTACGTGGAATTTGTGTTTGTTGGCGCCTAGTTTGTAACAATATTTAAAGAAATAAATAATTTTGTTTCGTTATATCATGATGACTAAACGAATCTTAATAAAATTTAACAAGGAGATAAGATACATAAATTGTAACACGAGGAAAGAAATATATTACTTTAAGAAAACAATCCAGTGGTGGGTGTAACAAGGTATGAAATTTATTACGGGAAATACAATTGCTCAAGTTAGCGATATGAAAATCCCTATTTAGGCTTATATCAACAAAATGAAGAAGTACTCGTTTCAGCGTTACAATGGCGTTTTTATTTCATTTATAAAGTAAAATATCAAATTAGTATATTGTTACAACTTAGCCCCCCGACAAAGACAAATTCCACGAAGCACATTTTATTACCTGTCTGGTAATAAAATGTGCTTCCTGGATTTGTTGTGTTCGGTTATATTTGTACCTGTGTTATATGTGTTTGTATAGTTCTAATAAACTCTATAATAATTCCAACGGCATTTTAATTCGAGTCTCGCAACTCTTAACAATATAATCTCCATGGGCGAACTCTATAAAGCATGAAATTTAGAATATTTCATAGTGTTCCAGTCGAGAAAAGGTAAGGCAAGACTAAGAATAAATATGTCAAGGACCCTTGTTCAGCATTGATTGGATGAACAACAAAGAGGTCTAAAAATCGAAAAGTCTCATTGTTAAGGCTACTCTAATGCGCCCATTATTCAACTCGCTGCTCACGAATCGGTGTTCGGTGTTCCTTTCGAGACAATACCCAATCAGATGTCTATTGTCCAAACGTTTGATATATTTTTGGATTTGATTTGAGGGTATAAAACTTATATTCATTTTTGGTACTTACTGTTGGTTTTTGTGTAAACAAAAATTACATATCGTTACTGAACAATTATGTCCTCAAATCGCGAGAAAGTAGCAGCCATACATGTGATTGGGTAGTAGACACAAAAACGTTTCTTACTTTGTTTTTAAATAAATCCGTAACAAATATATACACTAAAAAGAAAAGAAAATAAATCAAATTCATTTATTTATATAAACTTATTTCTAGGCCTTATATAATTATATCTAAAACTTATAGTAATAACACATTTTTAATTAAAATGAAGGCTAGAATTTTTTTGGCGTCGGTTGTTGCAATAGACTCTAGGTCTGTATCGCGGCACCCAACACTATTTTATTGTAGGAACTTAAATATAATGAAAATGTTCATTAATAAACCTAAAACTAAGAGCGTGTGTGTGTTTGGTGTGTGCGCCCCTAGTGTTATAATGGTTCGGTAATATGCCTTCTGTGTCGCTGTAATTAAATCTTTTTAACCATTTACTAACTTGATGTTTAAACTTTGATTCTGACATTTCTATGGCGCAGGGTGTGTTTTGGCATACTTTATTATAAGTGGACATTTATGGAGGAAGGCGTTTAAAATACATTATAGATTACGATCGGTCCAGCCTGGCCAGACCGCTCGGCAGTGTGCAACTGTGCAACAACAAAAAATTACAAAATAAAGTCATTTTTGTGTTTTACTTGACGCCGAATTCAAGATGTTGTAGAAAGAAGCCGGTTAAGTATTCATTTTTTGGATTTTAAGGTAAAGTCGATTTTGTTTTGTAAAAAAAAATGATAACTATTTAGTTACGCAAATACTTCACTAGCTTAAGAAATATAATATATTGTTACGAGCTACACAGGACTCGAATTAAAATGCCGTTGGAGTTACTATAGAGTTTATTAGAACTGTACAAACACGTATAAAACAGGTACAAATAGAACTGGATACAACCAGTACACACTGCACGATTCAATAACACGCGCAAAGTCCGTCACTATATAGCTCATCAAATGTACGTCTTACTCGTATTGTAATCCTCGCTTGACTGCCCCTCTCCGCATTGGGACATTGCTTTATAATGCACCGATGCCATACCTGGCAGGCTTCGACGCAATACAATAACGACAAGAATTAGTTCGACACTAATGACGGCCATAAAACAAGTACAATAACAATGTAATGTTTTTATTAATTACAAATTCTACACACAAAGTAAACAAAAGAATTTCTAAATACGGGAAGGTAATAAACTGCGCTTTACGACAAGCAGGTGTGCGTTTACCTTTGTAGGCATGAAACAATATTGAGCGTCTGTAAAAATTGTACAACAGGCACGCGTATACAAATTTGCCATCTCACTCTGCGGTGTAAATTATGCTCTTCAACATTCGAACAATAGATACATTCATGTAATGCAACAATTTTATTTAGACCAATAAGGGTCAGTGACCATACGTTTCAATGTAGTCATTGTACATTCCTAGTAAGTAGATTAAAATTTTGACTTATATTTATGACCTTCAAAAAGCGTTCTCCAGTGAAACTTATTTTGAATAAAAACTTTTGAATATGAAATTAATGCAAAACGGCCTATTTAGAATAAATTTATTGAATAATTCCAATGTCGGCCAACAGCTACCGAAATGGGGGTGTTTCATAACGCCTAATTAATCTTCTGGGGCGCCAAGGGTTCGTAACAACCCTTATTTTAGAAAGAGGATAAATATATTGATTGTATTCCTCGAAACTTCGAAAACGTGTCGCGGAAATAAATTCAAAAGGTTTTTTCTTAGAAGGAGGCAAAAATTATTATCAAGTACAATCTGTACATTGCTTTTGCTCAATAGATTATTTTCGTACATGACAAACAGGATGTTTAAATATCTAGACAATTTGTGCTACGTTTGAAGTTAGATATTACAGAAGAATATGTTTATATTGTTACGAGTTACGCAGGACTCGAATTAACATGTTGAAATTACTATAGAATTTATTAGAACTGTACAAACACGTGTAAAACAAGTACAAATATAACTGGATACAACCAGTACAAACTGCACGATCCAACAATACGCGCAAAGTCCGTCACTATATCGCTTATCGAATATACTTCACACGTCTTGCTAGTATCGCAATCGTCGCTTGACTGCCTCAACCCGCCATTCAGGCATCGTTTTATACTAAACTGTAAAATACAACAAAAGACGGCGTTGACTGAGGTTTTCCGAGACAATGTAATCTGCACACCTGGTTAATTATTCCTGCGAACGGCCAACAAAGTCGAAAATAATAACAATAAGGTCTAATTGCAAATTTTTAACACAAAGTAAACCAAAAAAAATATCCAAATGCGGGAAGGGTAATAAACCATGTGCGCAGTTCTTTGTCGGTATGTAACAATATTAATGAACTAAAGACACAATTTCACTAAAATTTATCTTGTAAGCAAAAACATGATGAACATACATGTGACATAAAATATTCACTATTTTGCAGAAAAACTTCTGAATTTGAAAATAGACAGCCGGGTAGACATTTTTTATAGTAATCAGTTTTATAAATATAATATAACGACTTCACTCATAGATCATATTACGTAATAACACTATTATAACGAATGAAACTTTTGTTAGGCAAATGTGGCACACGATATCCCTTGAGTATTAACATCGTCACACCTACGTCATACGTTAATATCGTGTTTAGAAGATAATCCTTGCCATTGTGGTAAAATAATATTATTCCTGCATGCATAAAGCCTCGTTGACACGATGCAAGTGTATACGAATCCAGTGTACTCGTCCACACTGACTTTGTATGTACAGTATACATGTGTATACTCGCATAATATAACCTGGCCGTAACGTCTAGAACATGAACAAATATTTTTTTGCATTGAATAAATTTGCCTGCCGACAATATTGTAACACGCCGATAAAGTAAATGCACGCCTGGTTTATTACCTTTCTCGCATTTGGACTTCTTTTGTTTACTTTGTGTTTAAAATCTGTAATTAAGAAAAATATTCTATTGTTATTGTACTTGTTTATGGCTGCAGGTGTGCAAATTACATTTTCTTGGAAAAGGGAGTTCACGCGGTCGAGTGTTGTATTATATAGTTTAGGATAAAACAATGCCGGGTATTTAAAGCGAAATCTCTTCAACATAATTTGACGATATTTACCTATAGGACAGGTTTATTATGTTTCGTTTCACTTCTTTTAATAGAATAATTCTCTTTCTTACAAATTATAACCATTATTATTAAAATAAACATAGGTTACGTTGACATATTGGGTATGTCGTAAATAAAACAATTTGATACTTGCATAATTTCGACTTAATACTTAAAATTCCTAGTAAGTATTAAAATAACTTACAGACAGATTGCGAAAGTGGCGCCCCTATTATATTACACTGTATTTGGCCAGCTTATACTTTCATCTATGCTTACTAGAGTCAACTTGTTTATCGTCAAGGTTAATAATGTTAGACATTTGACCTAGTTTGTTAGCGTCATTACTAGTGTTAATAGTCATTCTGGTAAAAAGGCAACCCTTACGAAAACGTCATGTCGATCTTTGTATGTCACAGTCAATCTTGTCAAAAATGATTAAGGTTGTGTAGATAATATTTGATAAAAAGGTCTATATATGATGATCGCGTCTTGGTAAACGTGGTGTCGTACCAGTCCAGCCCAATGGACTGACGAATTACGCAAGGTAGGTGTTGGATGGGGAAGGCAGAGGGGCGTAATAAGCGGTGCCGACTTGGGGAGGCCGACGTCTAGCAGTGGACGGTGATTGGTTGACAACGAAATTGACAGATTTTGCTTATGACAAATCCCTACATGCCCAAAACTACCTTACCATTTCTTTTTCCAACTGCTGCGGCCACCATCATAACATATCATAGGTCGTTTTCTTATTAGTTTCGAGTCATTTTGATGGTCTCTATCTTTCTGTCTCATTTCTACTGCTTTAGTAGCAGTAATTAGAAAGAAAACAAAGAAATATTTTAATCAAAATACCAAGTGATTTTTATATTCACATTGGTGGTGTATTGAAGTATGCTCGGTATACAAAAGTAGAGCAATCAATGAAAAAGCTTTATTGCAGCAAGTTTGAAACACGTCGACGTGCTGTGATTGGAAACGCAAAACTTCCAGTTCATCGTATGAAACGTTGTATTTCATTTGATAAATTCCACAACATTTCCGTTCAGTAATATGGCTGATTCACATTGGTTGTTGTGCGTTCTACACTCTATTTGAAAAAAATAAAATTGAAACGGTTATATTAAAATTTAATCTGCCAATAAAATTCAAAACTTTCTATTTGAGATAAGTACGTACCACTGGAAACATTTTTTTTGGAGAATGTATAGTTAAGGGTGTTAAATACGTTTTGTGTTTCTTAATTAATTTATGCAACCTTTTGCAAGCGGCCCTAAATAATATAAGCATCTTGCACAACGCAAAATTTGCCACTAAATATATTTAAAGAACTGTCAATACGTTTTGGGTAAAACTTATTTATACAGTTCAATATGATTAACTTATTTAATTTAAAGGTGATCGTTATGCAAGTGGCCCTAAATGAAGAAGCGCTAAAATATTGCTTAGCGAGATCTTTTTAAGGCTCTAAGTGTGCGTACCTTCCGTGCCTGTATGTGTGTGTGAAGAGGAATACAGAGACTTTGTGTGTGTGTGTACTAAAATAACTTGTGAGTAGATACGAAACTATAAAAAATATTATATATATAAAGTTACATTATATATAGGCAGATTTCTAAAGATGTTTCTTACACAGAGTCCAAGTACAAACTTTATCTTGTATCACTTAATACACTAGAATAACCTAGACAGTAAATTCACGAAGGACTTAACTTCAGCACCGACATAAATCTTATGTTTCAGATTTAGCCCGGTTAAGAGCTAGCTTTATCTATTTATGGACACTTGTCCCTTATACAAATATGAAGGGAAACTTTGGGAATTTTATTAAATATTATTTCATAAATATTACTAAATTTCTGAGTACTTTTGATATTACATGTGAGTGGCTAACGAAGTAACGTCTCGTACTTGGTTACAAATGTAGTTTCGACAAAGCGAAGCCGAAGCGTAGCATTCACTGCATGGCAGAGGCTCTGGGTTCGATTCCTGGCTTACTGTACCACCTTTGACAAATATGATCTGTTTTAATCTTGCCCGGGTTGCCTGGAGATCGCTATCGCACAAGTTTTTCTGTGTCTTCTGTAATGGTTTACAATAAAGTGATATCTATCTATATTGTAATTTATAATGTTGTGTCGTTAAGATGCATCATTTAATTTAAGAAAAACCTTGTCGGCAGCTACTCTTTACGTCTTAAGATACACAAGTTTATAGATCCACCAATTACATAGAGCCGTCATTTGTAGACGCATACATTACTATTGTAATGCCTAGATCTAATTAAAGGCTAAGCCCATAAGCTATTAAACGCGTAATTACCAAAACAGTCCGCTCTGTAATTGCCACTTTCGATTTGGCTGTCTTATTGATGATTACAGTACATTAGTCCTGTAGTTAATTGATATCAAACTAGCTAATTGATGTATATTAAACTGACATGATAAGAAACAGTGTGATAAGGGAGCGTTATGGATTTAAAGATGTAGTGACAAGAGTTGAAAGAGGAATGTTATGGTGGTTTGGGGAGAGAATGAATGAAAGCAGAATCACAAAACAAGTATATGACAGCAATGTGACTGGTAGAGTAGGTGCTGGTAGACCGAGACGTACTCACCATGATCAAATTGAAGACATTTTGAGGGTCAGATAAAAAGCAGTTTAAATAAGCGTGAAAAGATTAATGAAAGTTGGTGAAGCGGAAAGTGTTTGTCAGGATCGTAGCAGGTGGAGATCCATCGTCTCTGCCTACCCCAATGGGAAACAGGCGTGAAAATATGTATGAATTTAGGAATGGAACGGTACGGTAAAAAATAAGATACGTTCTACTATGCCTATTAGAACGTATCAATAACGTATAATGTTTGTAAGTTAATAAATAACTAATAAATCATAACCGTGCTAACGGGTGTCCGTAGCATGCAGGCAGCATCCGCGTTATCCATGTGCTTCCCGTTCTCTCATTTGTAATAGCTTAAACCAGCTTAGTATGATCATCATACGCGGTTAGAACCCGCACGCTCCCCGTATAGCCGCCTGCGCGCACCGGTTTCACAACGTCGCGTGCCATGCACGGAGTTTAGCGGTACCCGCAAAATATTCTCGCCGACAATTGTTGACGTTCCGTGGCTAGCATACGACGGTGTTGGTCGGTGACGGAACGGTCTAGTAGGTATTGTCTATTATTCAATACAAAGAATATTTTTTGCCGGATACGTTTCTAGCACGGTGATGGTATGGATACGGTGTAGTGGGCAGACACCCGTAGGTTGCGGTCGAAGTGTCTCATTTGAAGCTTTAAAAAATAACCTCGTTAACGCATAGCCGTATTAATGTATACACATATGTTATCGGTAACAATAACAATATTTAACGTCATTAACAATGTCGCATCTCAAATTGCGCATTACACCCAACGCTACATCTGCGTGAAACGGACTAAACCTTTAACTTTAACCAAGACTAGCGGTTCCGGCAGTCGATGCCCTGCCCTGAAAAATTGAAATCTAGAAGTCGATTCCATCGCCACCTACCGGGTCTAATTGTGAATCTAAACCATCCCCGGACCCACTCAAAAGTTAAAAACTTAAAGTACGGGTCTCGGTTTTTTTCTAGTAATACATATATTCTATATTAATTAAGATAATGTAGCATTCTAATGAAGAAAGAACTACTGAAATCGGTTTAGTAGTTTTTGAATTACAAACATACAAAACTTTCCTCTTTATAAAAAGTACAAATTGAAACATTGGCTTTTAACTTTCGATTATAACGATACAGGAGAATTCCTACGCATTGGAGAGTAATCACATCATTCACTCTGTACCCCATACATGCACACACACATACACGAACAAACATGCACACTCGCACATTTTTAGGACTAACTTTGTTATTGTATGAGTAGACAATGCAGCAGAGAACACTAGTAGCTCCAAAGATACAGTTAAACATTTAACATTAAATACTTAGGAGTAGTTGTAGATGAAAATTTAAATTGGTATGCTCATATTGATAACCTAATCACACGTGTTAGAAAACTTATTTGGATATTTAAAAAATTAAGATATGCTGCAGATTTCAATACTTTACGTATAGTCTATTTTGCATTGGTGCAGTCAGTTATAGGGTATTGTACTGTCGTTTGGGGCAGCACTTTTAAGTCATATATGATCCAACTAGAAAGGGCTCAAAGATCATTATTAAAAACTTTAACATTCAGTCCCTATCGCTTTCCCACAAAACTGTTATATGAAAAAAGTAACGTGTTAACCGTTAAGCAGTGATATATATTCAATAAAACTCTAAAACAACATAAAATTACACCAAAACGTGACAATATTAGCGATAAGAACCGTGCTGTAACCAACATATTGCCAACTCCAATGTACCGTACTGGCTCTGCAAGACGGCAGCAATGCTATATGTCTGTGACACTATATAATAAGATTAATAAATAAAAACAATGTACATGGACTCAGTAGTCGGGAAGTTAAAATTAAACAAAAAAACTGGCTACTTACCCTTGACTACGCTGTACACACACACACACACACACACACACACACAAACACTCACACACACACACACACACACACACACACACACACACACACACACACACACACACACACACACACACACACACACACACACACACACACGCACGCACACACCACACACACACGCGAACGCGCACGATGTGCGCGCGGGCGTGCGCTCACGTACATCTACACAACACGCTTACTCACTAGATATAGACACTCTGTTACCGATCTGTATTTGATTGTGTTTAAAACTACATACAAATGTGAGAGGGCACTGATTCCCGAAACACAGGCTTCATGCCTAGCTCGGGAGTTAGGGACTTCCACCACTATCGGTACTATGATTGTAGAGTCTAGGTTCCACATGGCGGTAACCTCGTGAGCAAGATCAATATACTTTATTTGTTTATCTTTCTCGGCATTCACGAGGTTACCATCATGGGGAATCGCGACATCTACAATTATAGCACGTCTCGCAGACCGATCAACTATCACAATGTCAGGCTTGTTAGCAACAATAGTCCTGTCTGTGATAATTGATCGGTCCCAGTAGAGCAGGTATTGACCATTGTCAAGAACTGGCTCGGGCTTGTATTGGTAATAAGGTAGCTCCGACGAGACAAGTCCGTATTTAAGAACAAGTTGCTGGTGGATGATCCTGGCTACTAGGTTGTGTCTGTGCAAGTACTCGCTGTTAGCAACACGAGAACAACCAGAAGTGACATGTCTGAGAGACTCACCAGGGCGGTGACACGCCCGACATATGTCAAGCGTGCCGTCCTTCAGAATGTACTTCCGGTAGTTGTTCGTCTTGATAACCTCGTCCATAATTGCACAGACAAACCCTTCGGTTTCCCCAAATAGGTCACCGAATTTTCTAAAACTGCAAATTTGGAATGTGTTCTTTCATACTGTAATTAAGATTGTTACTTATTTTTGAGGCAAATAAATCATCTTATTATTATACACCTGTACAAACTACATTCTTGATAATGAAGATATTGATTGAGTGATAAAATATATAATAATAAATATAGACGCCATAGTCCCCATATTTCCAGACCCCTAATACCATTATGGGGTGAAATCCCAATAGCCCGGTACTTTTTTTTCATTTCCCAGAATAGTCCTACACTGGCCGGGGCTTGTCCTTGGGTGCATTACTATATGATGTAGACAGGGATAATCGCCGGTCAGTGTCACGCCACATTTACATTAAATTTGTCAAAGGGCCTTTACATGTTGGCCATTTATGGCCCCGCGCAAGCCCTCCAAACGTCCGGGCCATTTTTATGGCCCGTGGTCGTCAAAGACATACATTAGTATAGATGAAGCCGCGCCATTACCGACATAATACTCGTAGGCAAATATGATGCGATGGGTTTAATGCGTTATTTGAGAATGACAGATAACGTTGGTATACACTGGTTATGACGTTATTTTTTAACGATATAAATAAAACGCATTCGACCACAGTCTAAATATTTAATACCGCGCAGATGCGGTCGCAGCATATCAAAAACATTTTAGCAGCGATAACCATGTGTAATTAAATAAGAGTCAATGAAATGTAACTTAGACATTAAGCTGGATTATCCACATTATACGCCTTTGTATGTTTGTAAGCCTGTAAGCGATTATTACCAGACTTAAATTCAAGTAATCGAAGTTAATCGAATAATTCAACGTGCGTGGATTGATATGTACTTAGACTCTTAGACGAAATAAATATATGGACCGAGCCTATGTGAATAAAAGCGTCAAATGAAATGAAGGATTATTTTATATACTCGTGTGCGTAAACTTGTGTAGTATATATAATACACGTGGTTTTCTTCTGCGTGCTTGATGATAGTGCGGCGAATGATGGTGGAACAATCTATTTGGTTTAAGAAGTTTTAGAAAAAGGTAGACGATTCTGGAAGGAAAAGGCAGAGATAGAAAGCCGTTAGGAAGGGATAGATGATGAACGAAAGTTCTAGAATGGAAGGTTCGAGAAACAAAAGACAGAGATAAATAGATGTTTATAAAGGGATAGAAATAAAAGAATAACGAAAAGAAGATCGAAATTATGTTTCAGAAGATTCTTCCGACGACGACGACGTAAGGCGCGTCTACCGGCGAGTTCAGCTTAAAATGGCGAAGCGACAAGTGCGATACGAAAGTGTTGGAAGAACTGTTTAATAGAAGACAGTGGCGAGTTAAGTCTTGAATTTAGTGAAAAGTTTAGTGGACCGTTCAATGAAGGAGAGCACTGCAGTAGCAGGAGGTGGTCGACGCAATATCGGCGACGGTATCGTAAGTGAGACATCTTATCGTCGGAACAGTGAGTCGTTAGTTGTGCGTGTAGGGGCAACCCTGCGGAGAAGAATCTCGTATGGCTGTGTAAGTTAATAAAAGCATTTAGTTAAAAGAACTGGTGTTTCCTTCCAATCCTAAGTGCGTACTCCCGCTCGCACATAACAATAGTAACGTATCCACTGAAAACTTTTTCACTTTTATCTGTACTAATTCGATTATTTATACCGAGTACTCGTAGCGCGATCGGTATCCTATTCCAAAATCTGTATTTTTTAGCCGGCTTCACTTTGAGTCCGAGACTCCCTCTTTCTATAATGAGGTCTAAGATACGTACACGGATTAAATTATGTGCTTTCATGACTATTGCAATCGGCTGTGGTTGAGTGGGCTAAGCCTTTTCCGGCCTAACTCACTGGAACGCACAGGCTTCGGATTCGAGTTCAATTCTTGGTATTGTTACATGACGACAAAAAGTGGATGCACACCTGCCTACCATAGACCTAGTTTATTACCTTTCCCGCATTTGGACTTCTTTTGTTTACTTTAAAATTTGCAATTAGACAACAGCCTATTGTTATTGTACTTGTTTATCCGTCGCAGGTGCAGATTACGGTTTCTTGGAAACCTCAGTCCACGCGGTCCTTTGTTGTATTGTACAGTTTCGTATAAAATGATGCCCGAACGGGGGGGGGGGGGGGTTCAGTCAAGCAAGGATCACGATACGAGCAAGACGTAATCCAACGGCATTTTAATTCGAGTCCCGCACTCGTAACAGTATTGTAAATTTTATAAAAATGAACTTGCCTTTATTTACTATGGTCTGGGTGTTCGAGATCGTCTTCAGAGGGATACGTTATATATTAGCCATAACAAGCATAACTTGCTTTGATTGAAGACATAAAATGTTTCTATTTGTCTAATGGTTATTTTATTACGAGGGCTTCGCTCGTTCGTTTGAGCAAATTTTCATCCCTTATTTTCATTCCCTTGGGGGTTAAATTTCCGAAGAATTCCGAACATTTATAACTAGAAGCGGGCATATAAAGTTTTGTGCTCCTTACTTTGAAAGTGGCAGGTTTTCATAGAAACATTAGTTTCCTTTTTCAGTCCTTTAGGGATAGAATTTTTAAAATTCCTTCCTTAGTACTCACCTACAGTATGGAAAGAAGCCGCACGCACATTTTCACAGTTCTAGGCCCAGTAGTTTGGGAGATGCGTTGATATCTCAGTCTGTGAGTCAGTAATTATTTTACTATAAATAGATTATGTTGTGTAAAAGTCCTGCTAGCGTAGTGGCTAACGCACGCGACTCAAGCTCGAAGGGTGCGGGTTTGATCTTGGCCGGAACGAATACACCACTTAGGAAGTTTATCAGCCCTAATGTGCATATATTGTTACAATTACCTCGTGCTAACAACGGTGAAGGAAAACATCGTGATGCAATCTGCAAATTGGGATAACTGATGTGCCAAGTCAATACAGCCCGAACCCAGCAGTGTAACATTTATGGGCTGATATTATTATTAAATAGATTAAAGAAATGTGCGGACAATGCATTAGCAAGTCAATGCAAAGCTTAAACGAATCTTCCTAATATCCTGTGCCTTATTCGAACAATGTTTATTATTTACTCTTCCTTCTCGTTCCTTAAATATAAATTAATAAAAGCGAATTACGTAATACCACATTGTGAGTGAAAAGTCCCGTAATGGCGGGACAGCGAAAATTCCCCCATTCAGCCTCGACCCGCCAAATAAATTGTGGCGATTTTTCTTTGACGCCTCTAGAATGTTTCTTTACACTTTGGTTTAAGTTAACGGACTGAGTTACAAGCGGAACCGTGCACATTCACACACATTCTCCACCATTTTTTATTTGATATCGCTGGGGGAATACGTCACGTACCCTCTCAGACCCTGGAATAGCTCAACAACGGGCATTTAGGGCTCCTGAGACCCGGCTATGCACACATCTTTTTGCGAAAGAAGTTGTGTAGTGCCGAACGCAAGGCTAAAAATTACTATAATAAAATAATAAAATATATACTATAATAAAGTCGGTGCTTAGTAATTTTCAAAATATAGTAATTTTTACGTTTTACTTTGCACCGACTTCAAGATGTTTTAGATAATATATATTAATAATAATAGGTATAGAAATAAGTTATTTTATACATTTTAGTTTTTTAGTTTTTGAAGTCGGTTTTTTTAAACGAAGTTTGTATTTTTTATTTGTTACTTTTTAGTGTCTAGCTATGTATGGGTGGACGTACGAATGGTGCCGCGCTTCTTAAAAAATATAGGTCCCAAGAAACGGGAACAAAAAAATGTTCGTAAAATGAAAACTACTGGGCCAAACTATGTCAAATTTTTAGGGGACTACATGGCAGCTATTCCGCGTCGAACAAAAAAGAATCACGTAAATCGGATCATAAATCACGGAGTAATCGGCGAACATACATAAAAAAAAGCAACGAAAAAAAAAGATCCCGACGAATTGAGAACCTCCTCCTTTTTTCGAAGTCGGTTAAAAATAATCCTAAAAATCTATTTTAAAAAAGACGAATAATGATTTTAAGAATTATGAAGTAAAGATATGTTGGTGGGGAGTTTATTGCGCCGCTGCTTCTCCTTTAACAGTAACTAAAATTGCTTTGAAAGCGGTGGTAGACAAAGACTTTCAATAAGTAATCTGTTAGATTCCATAATATTTTCTTATTTTTTCGCGATTAGTATACACAATAAAACTACGTTTTAACGGTTTTCAGTGCGGTAATTAATTTGTTTTTCATTAATCCAACGTTTCGGCCACTTCTCTTCAAGTCACAACATGGTGCGACGAGGTGTAAATTAGATTAGGCTCCTATAGAGTAAATAAGAACCATAAACAAAATTAAAACCAAATAATTAAAATGAACAAGTTGGCGGTAGGCTAAATAAAACTTTAAGAATACTCGTTGACACTTGACACCTTTGTCTTCCGTGATCACTCACTCAATAGTGAAACGTCGTAATAATAAGAATCAAATAAATTACCACGCTTAAAACCGTTGAAACGTTTTATTAATTTGGTACAATTTAAAATAGTTATAACAAAACAAAAAAACTTCGTTTAAAAAAACCGACTTCAAAAACTAAAAAGTATAAAATAACTTATTTCTAAAGCTATTATTATTAATATATATTATCTTATATATCTTAAAGTCTGTGCTTAGTAATTTTCAAAATATAGTAATTTTTATGATTTACTTTGCACCGACTTCAAGATGTTTTAGATAATATATATTAATAATAATAGCTCCTCCTTTTTTTCAATTCGGTTAAAAATTGGTTTGAACAAGATCCAATAAATAATTTTTAAGATTTGCAATATTTGCGCTTTACTAGGAACTTTTTTGGGATGTTATATTTTGGCCAAATGTGGTGGATGATTGTCACTTCGACGAGACCGTTGGTTGTGTACTGAAAGATGCGCACTTAGCAGCTATGACGACGAGCAAATATGTTATCTTTGGATATTTCACTACGCTCATGACTTGTAACAAGCTGTTAGATTTATTTCCTTGCTAGTTTTTGCTTACGTCTTTACTCGTCCGGAATGCCAAGAGGCGTAATAACCTTGCTTAGCTCTATATTCGTGTCTTGAAAAAGTAGCTTTACATGTTCTACAAGGACCAGAAATGAGAAAACCGTGTTGTCGAATTTATACATATGTGTATATTTATACTAAATACTTTTAAAAATATACCCTAGTGGAACTTATATAGTTCGAATAAAAACAGTTGAAGTTAGGGTTTATAAAAATACCTGTTTAAAGGTGTTTTTCGAAATGAAACTTCTTTAGAATCGTGATTTGAAACTCTATGAAACGTAAAAGCGACACTAAAAAGATATAAACACATACATGTTAGGACTAAGCTGCGGGAGAATGAGATAGTGAGAGCAAAGGTTATTTGCTGAAAATGTGGCGTATAAATTCTCAAAATATGCTTTGTGTATAATAATGTATAAGGTGTGTAATTACGTCGATATTTCTTCAAACAAAATTTTTATTTGTTTCTTTCTAGATATAATATATTATATTTATTAATTGAAAGAAGTTTTTTGTTAATACATCAAATTTCCTATTTTAAAGCCATACTAGATGACCCGGCGAACTTCGTACCGCCTATTTTCTGAATTCCTAAAAGACTGCTCCATGACACAAAAACAAAATCACCAAAATCGCTCCCGTTGATTAGGAGGATTCTAGAACCCGATCTCAGCGCCACCTACCGGTTCAAATCGGGGCTGTAAACCCCCTCAAACACACACACACAAAATTTCATCAAAATCGGATGTATAGTTTCCGATCCTATAAAGGAAAATGTGACGTCACGAAATTTAGAATCCCTCTTACTCCTTGTCACACTCTATTTCACTTCTACTGCATGTGAACTGCACATAAACACACACACACGATTTTTTTTTAATTTAGAGAATATAAAAAAAAAACGGGTAGGCACTGTTATGAAATTGTATGTTCAGAATTTTTATTATTCAAATTAATTTAGGTATTGTTAAAGATATAAGCGAGAAGCGATTTGCCTACAGGCGAGATAATTCGTCCGTAAATAAATGTTTAACAAAGCCACAAAAAGTGTGTTTGACTTGAAAAGTACTATGATCCACCATTTTAATAGAACCTATCGGAAGGGGGAGAAATATAGATAAATAAACGGAAGGAATTTTGTTGGAAGATGGGACGCCTCTAAAGTATCGTTAGTATGGGACGCAACGTGTGTCGATACTTTATCAGTGTCACTGCGGGAGGAGCTGCCGCACACTAAACTCTGAAACGCCGCAAATATGCGTCCATCAGTAATGGATGCATATTTGTGGCTTTCGGGGTTGAAACTTTGAGGCCATGGGGACGTGAGGCTTATCAACTATATCAAGACCTTTCAAGGCGATAGAAACAAGCGTCGAATGATCAAAGGGCTGGCCAGTATTTATGACAACTTCGCATGTGGAAATGCGTAAATGATATACAGACAATACTTCATAGTTCAGTAATGTACACAATTACAAGTAATGCGTAAGTACAATATTTCTCGCCAAAACGAAATAAATCTTGTAAATATTATAAACGCGAAATTTTGTAAGAATGTATGTTTGTATGGATGTATGTTTGTTACTCTTTCACGCAAAAACTACTGAATGGATTTTGATGAAACTTTACAGTACACAGCTTACACTTTGGAACAACACATAGGCTATAGTTTTTAAAGATATAGTGTGAATTATCCAAAATATAACCATTTTCCATCACCACGCAGGTGAAACTGCGGGCGCAGATAGTATGTTTATAATACTTTTAATCTTTAAATTTTTCTATATTTTGCAGTGTCATTTAATTTGTAAGGTAGTTTATAGTTTTAAGTTAGTTCATAATTTTTTTGCCGATATCGAAAGTGTTATTATAATACTTACAATTTCTAAAAATAATTTTCACATTCCTTAATAACTGGAATTAGGTCGGTGGCCAGTAAACAAAAACCAATTTGGGAGATAAGCGGATTACTCTAACGAAGAAGGCTCGCTCATTATTCCTTCGGGTTTACGTGACATCTTAGGGTTTTGTCTCTTTAATAAAGACAACGGCTAGTGGTCGTGTTTAATATGTACAAACTTCGGCTTTATAGCAGTTTCGCCTCTGCATAGGGCGAATGGGGGACGAGCCTATGGCCTCAAAGCACCGGTTTCGTCGAGTACACCGGAGATTATAAGCTTTATTTTTAGCGTAATTTACTTAATGTTGAAATATCAGAATTTTAATATAAATCGCCTCTCTTTCTTTTCATCATCTCATTTAAGAGACGCTCCGTATCCAATTTTTCTTCAGGGAATTCATTAAACAAAGCGATTTTTAATTTTTCGTAACTGCTGAAACGACTTTCAGTACGTAACCACAACGCTACAGTAGAAACCAAAGATCTTTTCGCAATAAGTAATACAAAATTTGGTGACAAACCGTATTTCTAGCTGTGTCAATCTACTGTGCCCATCTTAACACGGTATATTCTGGATCGTCGCCTGAAAATTTGGTGGCAGAGTCAGAGACAGACACTCTTTAATTCAAAATACATCTTCGTCTTTATCTACTAAACATTAATTCTAAAACATCATAAAAGAATCAGCTTCCTCTTCAACATTCACCTTCAAACTAAAATTGACATCTTATAAATTCGCCTTCAAAATTCTCAACACAATATTATACACAGTCCTCAAGCCATCTGCCCCCATCCCAAACGATTTTTGTAATATCCCGGACGAGCCCCTAAAAATGTAGGATACTAAACAAATCATTTACAAATCTTCAAACTCGTATATTAATTAAACACAATAAAGTAAAGAAATATTACAATGCTCATCTGAAAATCCATATATATATATATATATATATATATATATATATATATATATATATATATATATATATATATATACAGATTTTTCATAATGTCAAAGTTTGTTTCTCTGTCGAAAATCCTGTCCGGCGTTTACACAAAGTACAAGTGAACGAATATTGGGTTGCGGTCGAACAACGCAATTAGCGACCAACACCTATTTATTTACGGCCATCCAAGTAACCCAAATTGGGAATAGGGTCATTTTTCTTACTTTACTTGTACATTGGTTAACACGTTTACTTCGTAACGGGGTTCAAGTAGCCCCGAACGTGTCTCACTTGCGGTGCGGCTAAGAAAAACATAAATATCTCTGTAGTGAGGAGAGCGCAACTTCAATTTGTTTTAGTTTAGAAAAAACATGAATATATTATGTTATTAAACCAGAGTTCCCTAGTATACCTACCTTACGGGGTTACCTTGACGTGATACCGCACAACGAAACACGAAAAACCATACACTATTTTAGATATAAGCCAGAAAAGCATTTTAGTTTTTAAATTATTACGGGGCTCAATAGACCTCGTGCCGCAACCGTAGTAGTTTTAGTATAAGGTCTAGAATGGAAAGTACAGATTAATTAATTAATTGACGTGAAATGATTTTTTTTGGTCAAACTTTCTTACTAAGAATTTAATTGTGTTAAAACTGATTCTAATAGATGCATAATGAAATGAAGTATCAACTTTGTGCTTTATTTCTAATTACTTCTGCAAGGGGGGATTCTCAGAAGCTTTTATTATCCTTGAAGTTTAAATTATCTGTAATTATTTTTAATGGTTGTCTTAATTGTTCAGTGTATTGCAATGTAAAAAACTCTTGTCAATCGCTAGTCTCTTTATGTTTATGGCCGGCCTTCGAGTAAGACATTATAAACCGTTTTATTAATCGTTTTCGTTACAAGTTATTAGAAGCCATGTTGTTTTGGATTAAAGCCTTACAAGTTGAGAATGGTCTGTGCAAGTTTACTATCGGAGGGGCCCATATCTATTTTATGGATATACGAGATTGGCCCGGTGAGATAGAGTTAGTTGAGTTTCAAATGCGATCAAGGCGTTATTAAGTGTATTTCCGGAACGGGAATCTGACATAGACGGATTTTGAGCGGTTTGTGTTATTAAGATTTTCTGCCTTACGGTTTGGCCTTGTTATATTTGGGTGTCATTGTAAAAACTGCAAATTACCTGTGTATCCTTCTAATAAAGTTCGTGTTTTTTCGAAACGATATTTTAATTAGAAAAACGTGATTCGCAACGATATGTAGTATTTCTAAGAGTAGTTAACTTTATAACTTAATGTAATTCAATGTAATTAATATATTGCAGGTAATTATGATAATTTGATGAATTCACATGTATCATAGATATTTGAAATATATGGCATGGCTTTAATTAAACTAATATACGTAGTTAAATTACGCAATTAGTAATAACCTATATCAATAATCAAAATTGGTATGAGTGCCTTGTTTTATGAATATAAATTCCAGACTTTAAATGACAACTGCTATTTATTCTAAACATTTAAATAGATATTTTTAGATTTTTTTGTCTGCGTATTGGTCTGAAACTTTGTCTAGAATAAGCTCTGAAAATATTCAACGTATTTCAGTTAAAATGTTAGGTATTAAAATAGGAGTGTATGTACACAATTTATATATTTTATAAAGATATATAATTTCGATACCTTGCAGGGTTTAGAAGAAACGTATATAAAGTGGAAGCCCCTACAGAATGTAACAGCAGGCATAGTCGATTTTTAACAGAATATGATTTTCATTGTATATAGGTCTAAAATTTACGCAAGCGAAGCCGAATGAACTAAAATTTAGATACTAGATATTACTTTTGATAACGGATAGGAACATTGAAACATTAATTCTCGTTAAATTGGATAGATTTCTGGCTTTACAGGTTTGAAGTGTATGTGGACGAAACCGCATGAAAATCTCTGGTCCCATTTTAAAACAACACACTATAGGAAGTATTTTGTGTAAACAAAACATTGTGGTAACGTTTTATATAATAACAAAGTATATATTACAAGGTTGTGACGACGAGCCTCATACCTCTATTACGTTCTGTGCTTACACGAAAACACCATTTATTTCGGCACTTTCAAGTCGATTAACGTACCAACAACCCTAATTAGACTAACGTTTATAATTTTGTATATTTAAATGGATGATAAAGAAAAGTTTTCTAAAATGTATTTAAAAAAAAAATCTTACAATTTCATTTGGGTCGTACGTACTATGAAAAACTGAAATGTGTCATACATAATAAAACTACGTTTTAACGGTTTTAAGGGATGTATTTTATTTGATTTTTATTCCAACATTTCGGTCGCTTTTCAGTAGCTTGACGGTACATATTTTGCCTTACAAAAGCATACATAATTTTTTTACTAAATAAATAATCATAAAATAATATTGTTTAGGTCAAGTATGATTTATATTTGTTTATTAAACGCTATATTTGTTATATTATTTTTCTATAACTCCGAAATAGTTATATATGATACTGGTTCGGTAAGTTTTGTATAAGTCAACAACTGCCCGTATCTTACTTTTTTCAACAAATTTGTGAGAAAACTGTACAATAATGAAACAAACGTAATCTTTGACGTGAAGTGAGACAAATTATAGCGCGCGACGTTATCCCAGTCGAGCCTCACGTGTTACGGCCACCTGCTCGGTCGCCTGATACCGATGGTACGGCCTCCCGCGCCCTTCCTCCTCGCAGGCCCTGCCAGCCACCTGGCCGAGATGGTACCGATGGTACGGCCTCCCGCCCCTCTCGTCCTCTTAGGAATCGCCGGCCGCCCCGTCGTTTAGTCGTTTAAGTATGTCGGTAAGCAATGCCTGTGCGCACTGCTCTATTTTCCATGTACTTAAATTATGACGAAGTATATTGTTTACAGTTTATTATCTGGTTTTCATTTCTTGCACACCAAAATGCCCCTCTACAAAATGTTTTATCAAAAGCGCTTTTAAGGACATACAATTACTCAACTCATTTATTTTCGAAATGCCCACCTATTTTACCGCACTTTCCGTTCTATGGTACGAATTTTTTAGCTTTCGAATAATGTGTACACACACAGGCTTCATAATTGCATTTTTGGAATAAATGTCTTGAAAATGTGTATTTTACAAAACTGCCGATTAAAAGTAATTTTATAAGTTCAGTTATTACAGAAGAATTAATGCACATTTTCGAATAAAAAATCCATCGAAATGCGGGCGAAAACTGAGTGCATTTGAATGATTACTATAATAATTCAGGTGTTATCCGGTGTATGATTTCATCCGTGCAGCAACGGAGAAAGAATACAATTTCCTGCGGCCAGGCGACCTGTCGTAAGAGACGTCAAATTATATATATATATATATATATTAGGGCGGGTTAATTATTTTTTTGATAAAGCGTATAGCAAAAACGTAATCTATAGGTGATTCTGAGAAACTTTGCTCAAGAGACCATAGCTCTAAGTCGGATTTGGAGCCCCCCAAAATTTCAAAATAGATATTTTTCCATATATACATAGAATAATTTAATTAAATTCGTCATAAAATCGGATAGAATTATAGTAGATTTCTCAATCTGGGCTTGTTGAAAAGGCTTGAAAGGTATTTTTATTACCTTTTAGAAAATATTGTTATTGTGATAACCGAGTTTTTATTTAAGTATTTTGGCAAACTGCGTGCGCATTGCATGATGAACGATTAAGGAAGAAGGAAAAGCAAGCTTGGCAACGTTTAGTGTTAGTAAACGTCATTATTTTGTAACGTCATTATTCAGTGTTACAAAGTTGTTCAATTGAACAATGCTGCCATTGACGACTTATTCTACAGGTATCAATACAGATTCTGAAAGGTGATAAAAATACCTTTCAAACAAGCCCAGATTGAGAAATCTACTATAATATATATATATATATATATATATATATTCGCAATACATATTTGTCATTTGAACCGAAATTGCTTTAGGCAAATAAGTAACAAAACGTTCCAGCAACATATTTTATTATATTTTGTTTCAGTGTAGCGAAAAGTTTTTCCATTAAAACAATATGTACAGTAGTATCAGCGAGAGAACGGAGAAAGATATTGGATACGCATTATTGAGTACCTATGTTGTTAATGTTCACTTACCACATTTCCCAAGAGGTACGCTGAGTATTAACTTCTTGCCTAATGCTCCCAGGTTTAACAGTTTCAAAAAACGGACGTAGGCTTACAGTGGTCTGACTTAGGTCTGATTACGCATGAACTAACGAAGAAGAATTTATTGAGAATTTTGGATTAAAAAATAATGACAACCTTTGGAACATGTTGTTATACATTTTAAATATGTAAATGATTTCTGGAAGTAATCTGTCTGAAGTTGTTTAGAGGTTCTACGACTTGTAATCTTCGATGACCGCTGTGTTGATAAGTGCGTCTGTATCGTAACCACAACGAATTAATATTCTATTTTATCAATGCTCAAGTGTTATCAGTCGCTGGCAATATTGAGATATCAATTTTATTGACTGCAGCACTGACGTACTGATCAAAGCCGAGAGCGGCAATCCTAAGGTGATGATGGAATCGAAACGATTAAGAAAGAACACGAACGCGTGCATAAAAAAAGTGACTTCCGTCAAAATCTACACATCTAAAGGAAAAAGTGATAGCTGCAGTCCCAGGTATGTACAGTGCTTATATCGCTACTGCTAAATCTAGACCTTGAGCAGAGAAATAATCGTCAATTTACTCAGAGTGCTATGCGATCGCCTTTACTAGGCAATCGAATGTTACGGAGTTTATAAGTGTAGCAACATATCTGCGGAAACTACCGCGCGGAATTTCGGCGACTGAAGGATCAACGCTAATCTTTATGCGGTAAAAATTCGGCTGATAATAGTCGTCTAGGCTATTTATAAAATTGCGAGCGTGTTTAGTCGAACTATCCGCCACCGAACGTTCCGCAGGTGTGTCGTTGTTTCACGGCTCCATAGCTGTTTTTACAAAAACCCTTATGATGCATTCATTTTGTATTTCAATTTTGTTTTGAAGTACGCTTAGTTGTATACACAAAAATCGACGTAGCGTATTATCCTCGCAAATTGGTAATGCGCCTGGCCGCCATTTTGGTGACGTAACCGTAGCCGAACACTCAGTACTGTTAGCATCACTGGCCGGCGAGTACGCGTACATATCGAGTTCCTGATGAAATCACGTGAATGTTAATTTGACAAGGTTCCAGCGCATTAGCAATTTGCGGGGATAATAGATGGGAATGTATATCTCGCTACTTAATTTCAAGAAAATTGACACTACCTCTATGGAGTTTGTTTAAATTTTTAACCAGTAGTAAGGCAAACGAATGTATGGTAAGATAATTATAAAAACTCAATATTCATTTACACATCTATACATATAATATAAAATTTAAAAACTTCGTTTAAAAAAACCGACTTCAAAAACTAAAAAACTTAAATGTATAAAATAACTTATTTCTAAAGCTATTATTATTAATATATATTATCTAAAACATCTTAAAGTCGGTGCTTAGTAATTTTCAAAATATAGTAATTTTTATGTTTTGCTTTGCACCGACTTCAAGATGTTTTAGATAATATATATTAATAATAATAGCTTTAGAAATAAGTTATTTTATACATTTTAGTTTTTGAAGTCGGTTTTTTTAAACGAAGTTTTTAAATTTTATTTGTTACTTTTTAGTGTCTAGCTATGTATGGGTGGACGGACCTACGAATGGTGCCGCGCTTCTTAAAAAATATAGGTCCCAAGAACCGAAAACAAAAAAATGTTCGTAAAATGAAAACTACTGGGCCAAACTATGTCAAATTTTTAGGGGACCACATGGCAGCTATTCCGCGTCGAACAAAAAAAGAATCACGTAAATCGAATCATAAATCTCAGAGTAATCGGTGTACATATGGAACGGAGTGAAAATTATTTTCATGAAAAATGTTCATAAAATGAAAACTACTGGGCCAAACTATGTCAAATTTTTAGGGGACCACATGGCAGCTATTCTGCGTCGAACAAAAAAAGAATCACGTAAATCGGATCATAAATGACGGAGTAATCGGCGAACATATGGAACGGAGTGAAAATTATTTCCATGAAAAATGTTCATAAAATGAAAACTACTGTGCCAAACTATGTAAAAATTTTAGGGGACCAATTGGAAGCTATTCCGCGTCGAACAAAAAAAGAATCACGTAAATCGGATCATAAATGACGGAGTAATCGGCGAACATACATAAAAAAAAGCAACAAAAAAAAAAAAAGATCCCGACGAATTGAGAACCTCCTCCGTTTTTCGAAGTCGGTTAAAAATTGTAGAGGTCCAATTTATGTACAATGAAAAAAAATGATAAAAACCAAGTCAGGGGGATGTAAGAAGTGACATATAACTAATTCAGATTTTTTCAAATTTTTTGTTTCTCTGTTTATCTGCCTGTTTGTACCGGCTAGTCCTCGAAACGACTGGAACGATTGAAATGAAATTTTGTGTGATGGTAGCGTATATCCCTGGTCAACATATAGGACACTTTTTATCCCGAAAAATTTAAGAGTTCCCGTGGGATAGTTAAAAAACTTTAATTACTTAAACAGCTTATTATACAACATATGCGCCTAATTAAGTATTGCTATTGCCGGTATCATCATACAATAAAACAATTTATACATTAAAAACAATTAGGCTATATCATCACGCTAAAACGAATGGGAGCGGGGCACCAATGAAGAATGTTTTAAAATCGGGAGGGTTTTTTTAACTACTCCACGCGGACGAAGTCGCGGGCAGAAGCTAGTAAATCAATAAAACAGACCATTCATACAAGAATTTTATATCACACTGAATTGACACTAATAAATACATTATAGTATTTATGTAGTCAAATACTCCAACTATTTATTTTCTATTGGTAAACGGTTACCATCGCCTATGGACATTTGTACCATCATAGGTACTACCAATGCTGCCGCTCTCTAAAGGAAGGCTGGAACCTGGCCACTAATGAAAGAACACAACTCAAAGTGGTTACGATGGCATACACTTAACCAGGGGTGGTAACCATCCAGCCAGGCAAATGCCCTACCACCTGGCTGTGGTGGTTTTGTCGCCTCTTACGACAGGCCGCCCTACCGCAGGATATTGTATTTTCTTATCCGTTTCGGTACCGATGAAATATTATTATATCAGATAATACAAAACAATAAATTGCTCTAGGCGTAAGCTAGCTTTTTAGGTCTCGTGAGAGGTCTGCAATACGTTTGGATATATCTTGGTAAAGCTATTACGTCTAAGAACTTCTCGTAAATCAAATTTATTTTTTCGTAAACGCAAATGCTATGGTAGCCTATCCGTGGATTATAAGGGATTAAACTTCGCAGGCCAGTCTTAATTATAAGCTTGGTTTAGCACAATCCAGGTGGAGATAAGAAATCGTTGAGAAAACCTAATTAATTAAAGTTAAAGAGACCCTGTGCAACGATCTAAGACAACCGTTTCAGACGAAGGATATATACCCAGTTCTAGCGGGAATCTTCATTTCTCGCGATAAGATTTTTTGCTTCCTAATGGGGTTTCGACGAATTCTGGCTTTAACAGCATTAACAGCCTTTGTGGTTCTAACAGCACGCGCCGCTCCGATCTTTTCTAGTCTTTGACAGACGAAGTGTTGTTGTATCTGTGGATAGTTCGATATACGCACATACGGCTGATAGCAAGCTGTTGAAGTGTCTGGAATATGACCGACGGCTCCATACCCAATTTTTGCAAGGCGATCACTGCAATCCTATTTCTGTTATATTCTTTAACACCCCATTACATATTGTAATTTGATAATGAACACGAAAAAATATGTGAAATGGCGCAAAATCGAAAGAAGTTTTTAAAATGATATGCGTGTTCTAAATTCAAAATAATAAAAAAGTTGAAAAAAAAAAAGTTTTTATGCAACAGTATTTATCGCCAGACTAGTTATAGAGGAAAATAAATTGTTATTTTAACACAATGTCTTATCTCCATCTGGGATAATGTCGGTGTTAGTTACTGTGGACAAATTCGTGTTGATTACAGCGTTAAAAATAATCCCGTTAATGACTAGCTATAGCAGTGTATATAACTGTACATATTGTTGCAAGCCGATGTAATCCTTTGCAGGTGTCTTATTTCTTCTTTGAATTTGAGTGATCTATTATTCGCGCTAATGTCTTTGTTCACGCCACCATAAGACGTCATAAAACCTTCTTTCCTCTGTTGGTATTTCAGGAAAATTCTTGGACGCCATTAAGCTAACCATTTAACGATTTTAAGAACCAGTGGGCGGTATGTTGCTTGGAGGTTAGGTCTTATTTACAAATGAATGAGGGTTGATCAGTCGGGAAATGCGTCGGTCGTGCTCTGGCTGCGAACGAGGTGTTAGGTACCTAGTGCACTTTCGGAGCGAGTCTCTTAAAACAATAAACTTTACGTGATTAATGTGAAAACAATTTTCTGCTCCACGGTTTGGTTTTGTTTTATTCGGCTATACTTGTAAAAACTGTGAATGAGGTGTGTACTTTACCAGAGGGTTGAATTTTTATTCAATTATACATAATTGTGTGTCTTGGGGTAGTCAGATTAAAAAAATATCATAACAATTTTCTTTATGACTTTTTATTTAAATCAATACATGGCGTTACATTCTCTTCCAAAGTTGTAAAAGCTTTATTATCTCTCTAATCACAAGGCAGTAGGTAGACGATTCCAAGGAAAATTATTACTTAATAAGTGATCTCCTTCATTCCATGAATTAATATTGATATTAAATATATAATTCCGCCAACGACGCAAAGGTGACTGTCGTAATGCGACTGTTAATATTATATATTTCTTTGGAAATAGTAGACACCTTTAATTAAATATTAGATCTACTGGGAAATGTTATAATAATGTATGAAACCTGTATAACTACTGCGAATGAATCAGTTATTAAAAGGTACATATATTAGATATAAAGTATAAGTGAAATATGTGTGTAAAACAACCGAAGTTACCAACCTAGTTTATATCCCGACCCCATGGACCTCACATTTTTGATTCGCACTTGTATTAAAATAATAACTTTTATTCTGTTCTTTGTATGCATTGACTTTGTCAATAATATGTTCATGCAAATATCAATATATTTTTTCTTTTCATTAATATAATATAATAACATTTCCGTAATATTATAATGAAAGTATAACCTTTGGTTTATATATGAATATGTATGTATGTGTTACTGTTTAATATTGTATATATTAATGCAATTCTACATAATGTAATATGTATTAGGCCCCAGTCCTAACATGTTTTCCCGAAATAAAATTATAAATAAAATGACAATTAATAAAAAAAATTATTGCGGGAGTTCAGCAGACAGGCAGACAGCCCACTTAATAGAAAGCGGCAACCATCGCCTATGGACATTTGCAACACCAAAAGTGCTACAAATGCGCTGCTGCTCTCTTAGGGAGATTGGAACCTAGTCACTAATGCCGGAACACAACCCAAGGTTGTTATGGCGACATACTTTAGACCAGGGGTGGTAGTCATCCAGTCGGGCAAATGCCCTACCACCTGGCAGTGGGTTGTTTTGTCGCCTCTTCCGAGAGGCCGCCCGGCCGCAGGAAATTGTATTCTTTCTCCGTTCCTGCACGGATGACAAATACAAGAACCGTAAAGAAGTATACAAACACTCGAACTCAAAATGAATAAGACCGTTATAGTCTACACGCCTAATTTATTCGACGTTGGTACAGCCATTTTTAAAATATAAGAGGCATGATGGTCTTTGCCACAAGAAAATGTTATTTTGTTGAATATAATAAAGGTAATCTATCTAAGAATAGGGTGTCGTATAATTTTGTTGGATTTGTGAACTTTTTAAGTTATGTTTTTACTAGGTCATTATTATTCTAGTGTTTTTCTTCTATATGTCAGAGTAATGTACTTTTATAACGAGTTGAATTACTATTGATTACATCTTCTTCAACTGACCCTTATTCCCTGTTTTCTTATACGATATCCTTCTAATAGGAATACCAAAACCTACTAATCTCAAAACCCTACTTGCCCGTATATCTAACCCACTTATTTTTAATCTTATATATAAATTTCTGTGAATAACATAAAATTGTGTTGTCCATATTAACATTTACCACGTAGCTTGTTCGCTTTTTATTTTTCTTTGTGTTGCTAACATATGAACAAGTTTTGATTTTTTTTTCTTTCCTCATTTTCAAATCACTCATGCCCATGTTCTTTTTGTACCTTGGTTTTTTAATACCCGACACTGGCAGTAATGATGATTCGATAAAGAACGAGCCAGTTGCCAAATAAATAAAAAAATGAAGTACTGATAAGACAATATTTGCGGATAGTTGTGATTACTACTTTGCTCGTTCGGATATAAAAGCTAGTGGGCGTTGGCGCACACTGTGTGACAGTTCCGGATCGGCATCCATGCGAGTCAGTCGCTAATGCCTGTGCTCTTCTCGAATATTGCAGTTTTCCGCGCTTTTTCTTCCCGAAAGGGCGATAAATTGCGAGTATAGTTGTGTAGTGATAGTGTAGAGTGTTATTTGGTTCGATTCCGGCGCGAATCGCAGTATTTTGGCTTGGGTGAGTCGTTTTACTCTTTCCGCTTGCTTTTCGCGCGTCTCGGCGCATTGCGCAATATTTAACGGTTATTTCGTACACTAAGTACGCCAACGCGCGTCACTGGTTTTGCGTAGGGAACGGGCATCCAGTAATGGATGCCCAGGACCCAAAACCGCCCCCTGGGCTTTCAGGTGCGCCTTGTAAGAGAGGCCACCTGGAGGCCAAGGATGGCTGGCAAGCAGCCGAAATCGGTGAGACGCGGAGGAAAAAGGTCCTGTCTGCTTCAATCGCTCGGCGCAGCAAATCTGCCGCCGGGCCACGTCCAGGCTGCCAGGCTGCTGCCGTTATCACGGCGGCACCCGAGGCACCTGTCTCGCTAGGCAGGGCGGCGTCTGTGGTGGACCTCACCGCGGATGCCCCCGACTGTAGGCACAACGTTATGGGGCCCCCGGAAGGTCCCGTGACGCGCAGGCCCCCATCCAGCCGTGCGGCACGTAATAGTGCGGCACGCCTGGATATAGGTAGGAACACGCTGCTCGGGTCACACTCGGCTGTTTGCCTGGCCGTGAGTGACGCGAGCACCATAGATGTGAGTACCTTCGGGACGCCGTCGACCTCTGCATGGGCCTCACCTGTGCAGGGGGGCGACGGGTACGAAGATGGCTTTCGCACGCCACTGTCAGGTAGCATTCCAGAGTTGCTGGACAGTGCGCTTGACGGTGTCGTTCGCGCCTTCGACTATTCCCGCCCTGCTTCGCCTGCCTGTGGACAAATCGTCTACACGGCGGCCGGAACAGCGGCGGCGGGGGGCGGTCGCCCCACGACGACGGTGGCAAACAGCGCGCAGGCCTCACCTGCGCCCATGCCACTGGCTTGCGACCTATCGGTGCGCAACGTCGGGGACGGCCGTTCCACGACCCCGGATGTCGCGCGAGCTTCACTCGCGCTATCGACCGGGCTCGTGAATAGGGAATTTGTAGGCGCGACAGCGGCGACCCCTTCGCCTTCCTTCCCTACTGGGATGGGAGTCGCTGTCGCGGCGTCGGCGCCTGCGTGTGCAGCGGCTGCGGCGACGACGGCGACGGCGGCGGCGTCCACGTCTTCGTCTTCGGCGGTGGCAACTTCGTTCGCGTCCACAGGTTCGTCGTCTTCGGCGGCGGGTTCGGCGACGCGGGCTACGTCTTCCGGGACTTTTGTGCCCCCCGTATTATCATGTGCTCCGGTATTCACCGCCGGATCGAGGTCGCGGTTCTGGGATCGGTCCCAGAGCAGTGACGCCGATTCGGCCGCTATGTCGGGTGCCTCCACCCCAGCGCGCGCGCGCTCGCCTTTGCGCCCCGCGTGGGGCGCAACCGAATCGGCCGCGTCGGCCGCGTCCGTGCTCGCGGGTGCGGAGGCCTTCCTCCGCACAGAGGGGGGGGGGGGGAAAGGGGCGCAAGGCGCGCAGGTCAACCAACGCCAAATTGGCCGCGGCTAGCCAGTGCGCCGCCCTTGTAGGGGACATCACGGCCCTCGGCCCCGGGGAGCTGCGCCTCGCGGCGAGCGCCCAGGTGGCCGAGATCCTCCAGATCACCCAGACGTCGGGCAATCTGAAGGGGGGTTACGTGCGTCGGCTGAAGGATGCCGCGAACAGAGTGTCGGACATTGTCGACACTCTGGTCACGCGGGATCCGGATGCCGAGGCATGGAAGCTCGGCAACGAAAACGCGCGTCTGCGCATGGAGGTGAATTCCTTGCGGGAGGAAAATCTTTCCTACCGAAAGGAATTCGAAGAGATGCGCAAGGCCCTTAAGGCCTCTGCTCCGGCCGTGGAGCCGGCGCCTGCCGTCGTGGGGGCACCTGCCGTCGTGGCGGCGCCGCCCCCCGTGCCTATCAAGCGGAAGGCACGGGCGGTCGCGGCGGAGGTGGCGGCGATTCCGGAATCGCCCGCCGCGCCCGTCGCGACAAAAAAATCGCGTCCGACCCCCGCTGCGGTGGCGGGGCCGGAACCGGTTCCCGCCAGCGGGGCGGAGCCGGCCGCGGCGCCCGCCGAAGGGGCGGCGCCGCCGTCCGTCCCACTTGGGCGCGGCGGCGTTGAGTACGATGCGTTCGTGCGCGTCGTGCTCGATGCCGTTGCGCCACTCATTGACGCAAGGTTCGCCACCATAGAGGATAGGCTGGGCCCCGCGCCGACCCTCCGTCCACCGCTTGCGGCCGACGGAGGCAAGGCGCCGGCGCCCAGACCGACTCCTCGCGCGTCCGTCTTGAAGGCCACCGGAGGGCCTAAACCGGCCTCGGCTGCCGCTGCAGTCCGTCGGGGTCCAGGGGAAGCAAGTACCCCGGTCCCGATGGAGGTGGTGGCGGCCCCGGCCGTCGGGGTGGCAGACTCCCCACTGCCGCCGACTCCCCCCACAAAAAAGAAGCACAAGGGGGGCGCGAAGAGGACGCTCCGAAAGCGGCGGAAGGCGGCCCGCGCCGCCGCCGCTGCATCGGCGGCCTTCGCTTCGATGCCCGCCCCCGCGGTATCCGCCCCCGGGCGACAGACGGCCCCCGCGTCCACGCCGTCGGTGGCGCCCGTCGCCCGCCACGTCGCCTCGAATGTGGCGCCGTCGCCGGCGCCCGTGGCGCGCGCCCCCGCCCCCGTTCCCGAGGGGGGGGCGTGGTCCACGGTCGTAGGGCGGAAAAAGGGTAAGGGGGCGAGGGCCAACGGGCCCCCTCCCCCTCCCCAGGCGCAAGCTGCTGCCCCACCGACGGGGTGGAGGCAGCAACCGCGGAAGCAGGCCGCGAGGCCTGCCGTCGTTCTCCGCGAGCCGAGGTCGGCTGCAGTCATCATCAGACTGCTGCCGGCCGCGGCCGCGAAGGGTGTCGGCTATCGCGAGGTCTTCGCAAAGGCCTCGATGGTGGTCGACATCACCGCCATGGGCCTCCGCGAGGGGCTGAAAGTGGTGCGGACCGCCAGGGACGCGCGCCTCCTCGAGTTCCAGCCGGGACCCGAGAGCGCGGCCAAGGCGGACCGCGTCGCCGAAGCCCTGTAAAGCGTGGGGAGCTTTACGTCTCAGGGCTGGACGACTCAGTCACGGTCGATGGGCTTCGTGACGCGATCGCGCGCGCAGGCAACTGCCGGCGCGACGACGTGCTCACGAAGCACATCGGTGCAGGACCGGGCGGATTGGGCGCATCGTACGTGTTGTGCCCCATCGCTGCTGCCAAGACCATCGTCGGGTTGGGCTACCTCTTGGTTGGCTTCACCTCGGCGAGGGTCGAAGCACTGGAAGCCAGACCGATACGTTGCTACAGATGTTTCAACGTCGGTCATGGCACCCAAACCTGTCCGGACACGTGCCCGGATCGGACTAACTTGTGCCTCCGCTGCGGTAAAAGCGGACACAAGATGCCGGACTGCACGGCACGGAAACCCCACTGCGCGGCGTGCGCGGCGGGGGGACTGAACGCTGCCCACCCCACGTTGGCGAGGTTCTGCCAACCTCCCTACGTGAGGGGCCAATTCGTCCACTCGCGGGCGAGACCACGCATCGGCAAATCGGGAGTACAGGCAATGGACACCTCCAATGTCTAGTACGCCCGTAACAACGTTTTTCCAAGCTAACGTAAACCACTCCCCCACTGCTCAGGACTTGTGCCTGCAGGCGATGGCGGAGTGGCAAGCGAATTTAGCCGCAATAAGCGAACCTTATTACGTTCCTCCTTCCGGGAATTGGGTGGGCGACCTCGATGACATGGTAGCGGTGGTGGCCAGAGCCGGGTCCGGCACACCGCTTACGTGTCTCGAAAGAGGAAAGGGCTATGCTGTGGCGGAGAGCGGGAGCATCGTCATCATAGGCGTTTACTTCTCGCCCAACCGCCCCCTGGCGGAGTTCGAGCTTCACTTGGACGCCATCGGGGCTGCCGTACGCAGACTGTTGCCTAAAACGATTTTCGTGATGGGCGACTTTAATGCAAAGCACCTATCTTGGGGAAACGTTTTCACGAACCCTAGGGGTCGGGCGGTCAAGGATTGGGCTCTTCAAGCCGGCCTGACCATACTGAACCAGGGGTCGGTCCAGACCTGCGTGCGCGCGCGGGGTGGATCGATCATCGACCTGTCATTCGCCACTCATGCGGCCGCCCGCAGAGTGACCGGATGGAGGGTGCTGGAGGAGGTGGAGTCGCTCTCTGATCATCGGTATATCAGATTTGAGCTCACGACCCCCTCCTCCGGTCCGAACCCTGTTCACCGTCGCCCCCCTCTCCTCCCGCGTTGGGCCCTTACCAAGCTCGATCCGGAGCAGGCCGAGGAGTGGGCACTATCGGAAAGCTGGGCCTACCCAGTCGAATTCGCGAACCTGGATACGCAGGCAGAGCACATGCGCAAGACCCTGACGAGGGTTTGCGACGCTGCGATGCCACGCGTCTCCAAGCGGCAGCCTCCGTGCAAGCAATCGGTCCACTGGTGGACCGAGGAGCTGGGCGAGATGCGAAAGGAAGTTCGCATCATCATCCACAGGCTCAAACGCTGCAGGGCGCGCCGTCCTCCGGACTTCGTCGCGGAAAATGGACTCGTGGGCGAGTTTAGGGAGGCCAGAAAGGCCCTTTCGATTGCAATATTGCGATCGAAAGCCCGGGCTCGGGCCGAGCTCCTCGAGACGCTCGATCGGGACCCTTGGGGGCGCCCGTACCGTGGGGCCCGCAACAAGTTGCGGCCTTGCACATCCACGGTCACGGAAACGCTCGAACCCGAGGTGCTCCGGTCGGTTATCGATGGGCTCTTCCCGGATCCGGGGAACTTCACTCCCCCCAGTATGGGTCCACCCATTCCCGACACCCCCACGGACGAGGAGCCTCACTCCATCTCCGAGGGGGAGCTAAACGTCGCCCTGGACCGGCTCCGGGGCAGGAAGACGGCACCGGGACCCAACGGGGTTCCAGGTCGACTCCTCTTCCTGGCTGCGAAACATCTACGCAGCCAGCTGCGGGACCTCTTCGAAGCCTGTATCCGCGCAGGTAGGTTCCCGTCGCAATGGAAAGAGGGGCGTTTGTGCCTAATTCCCAAGGGAGGTCGGCCTCCCAATGATCCGTCCGCCTTCAGGCCCATAGTGCTGCTGAACGAGGTCGCCAAGGTCTTCGAGAAGATCTTGGCGGAGCGGCTTGTGAAGCATCTAGACGCTGTGGAGCCGGGGATATCAGATACGCAGTTCGGGTTTCGGCGGAGGCGCTCCACGATGGACGCCTTCGAGACGCTGCGAACGTTGACGGACGAAGCCGTCCAAGCGAAGGACGTCGTTCTTGCAGTGTCGCTAGACATAGCGAACGCCTTTAACAGCCTCCCTCATGAGACGATCAGGGAAGGGCTCCGCGCGCACGGAGTCCCCCCGTACCTCACGAGGCTGTTGGGCGAGTACCTGCGAGATCGGCATATCCTTTGGGAGGGCGGTGAGTCCGCCAATCACGTGTTAGGTCGGCGACGTGTCGCGTGCGGCGTTCCACAGGGGTCGGTCCTCGGGCCGATCCTTTGGAACGTAGGCTATGACTGGATCCTTCGGGTGACGGTCCGGCCCGGGGTAGGGCTGATCTGCTTTGCGGACGACACCCTACTCACGGCACGCGCTGCGTGCTTTGCGGAATCCGTGGACGTTGCCAACGACGGGTTGGCGATCGTCGTAGATCGAATAGCTAGGCTGGGCTTGAAGGTCTCCCCCGCGAAAACGGAGGCCGTCATGTTCCATAGGAAATTCCGGAATCCTCCCCCGGACTTGTCCGTTACAGTTCAGGGGGTGGCGATTAGAGTAGGGCCCAAGATGAAATATCTTGGCCTAGTTCTAGACGGGAAATGGCTGTTCAAAGCGCACTTTGAGCAGCTAGTTCCCAAACTTGTGAATTCCGCGGGCGGACTCTCCAGGCTTCTTCCTAACGTGGGGGGGCCGGGGGGTGCGACGCGGAAGCTTTATTCCGGCATCCTGAGGAGTATGGCGCTCTACGGTGCGCCCGTCTGGTTCGATTCGCTTCACCGCCACAACCGAACCCTGCTGCACCGCGCGCAGCGGGTTCTGGCCGTGAGGACCATACGGGGGTACCGCACAGTGTCGTGGTCGGCGGCGACTCTCTTGGCAGGCGAGCTGCCCTGGCATCTCCAGGCAGACGTCCTGTCCAGGGTTCGTCGCACCCGGCAGGATGCCCTAGCTAGAGGACTGACCTTCTGTCAAGTCGAATTAGAGACGGTCAGGAAACGGGAAACCGCTTGCTGCCTCGTCGAATGGTCTCGTGACCTCGAACACCCTGTGGCCGGCGGCTATACGGTGGATGCAATCAGGCCGCAGCTGGAGAGATGGGTGACCCGCACCAGCGGAACCCTGACCTTCAGGACGACTCAGATACTGACCGGACACGGTTGTTTCGATCAGTATCTGTTTCGCATTGTGGGCTGCTTGCCTTCCCCGGACTACCGCCAATGCGGCGCACCCGATACGGCGTTCCACACGCTTGTTGAGTGCGCTGCATGGACGCCTCAGCGTTTCGAGCTCGAGACACACGTAGGAGCCGTCCGAGCGCTTGGCGACTTGGTAACGGCCATGTTGCACAGCGACGACCGCTGGGAATCTGCGGTTACTTTCTGTGAGGCAGTAATGTCTCTCAAAGAGGCCGCAGAAAGGGACAGGGAGCGAAGTCCTGCAGCGCGTGCCAATGTCTCCACCCGAGGTCGCCGGCCTTCAGCTGGCATCCGGAGAGGCAGGTACGCGCATTACTTCCCTCCCTGAGTTAGGTTCTGGTACGAGGGGCCCCTTGCTACTAGGCAACGCAAGGGATTCATCTGCCCCCGTTTCGAAGTGGGGTGTGTTCTCCCAGGGCACACTCCAGGCACTTTATTGCGCTGGATCGACTGTTGCGTAACTATGTTTTATATCTCAGTCTTTCCTTCACAACAAAAGCGCAGGGTCGACAGGGAGGAGGGGGTTTTTAGTGGGTATTGAGGTTGCTCGCCCGTGCGGCATCGCTCTGAGTCTTCCACACTCCTCAGTGTCAAGCCATCGCGGACGGAGCGCAAACAAAGCATACTATTGCTAGCGCTTTCGCCCCCGGTGGATGCGCGCCGTTTCCTAGTGACGGCCCTGAGAGTGCGTAAATCGGTTAGCATTTTCCCTCGCCTCAAAAAAAAAAAAAAAAAAACACTGTGTGACATGGAATATTTCATTGTTACTCAATTACCAAGGTTAACACTGAGTAGTCCATGTATTTGCCACAATCTGTCTATACGGAAAACAGAACACCTTCGAGATGCATCTACGAATATGTTTAGGTTTTACATAGTTCCACGTAGCAGGTAAGATTTCTGTATATATAGTCTTAAGTTTAATGTTAAATAAATTAAGCAATAATTACATAGAGAGTACAATACACGTCGTCTTATTTAGTATTACCCTCCAGCGGTTGAGCTTAGCTCCCGCGGCGATGGAGCCATGGGCTCTCGCCAGTAGTGAGTCACCCTAACCAATGGGTAACATCATCGACGGACCACACATAATAAATTAACCCCCAAACACCGCATTCTCGTTGCAGCAGTGCTGTAGGGTTGCTAATTATTGTTACGAATTACAGGACTCAAATTAAAATGCCGTTGCAATTACTATAGAATTTATTAGAACTATACAATCACGTATAACACAGGTACAAATATAACTGGACACAACCAGTACAAACTACACGATTCAATAACACGCGCAAAGTTCGTCACTATATAGCTTATCAAATTTACACGTCTTGCTCGTATCGTAATACTCGCTTGACTGCCTCACCCCTCCGTTCGGGCACTGTTTTATACTAAACTGTATAATACAACAAAGGACCGCGTGGACTGAAGTTTCCGAGAAACCGTAATCTGCACACCTGCGGCCATAAACAAGTACAATAGCGATAGGCTATTGTCTAATTCCAAATTTTTTAACAAAAGAATTCCAAATGCGGGAAAGGTAATAAACTACAGTTGTGCATTCACTTTGTTAGCGTGTAACATTATTGTGCGAGAATTGTAATTAATTGAATATAACTAATCATGCTGGTAGTCTAATGTGCTGTGAATAAATACGGTAGATTAGAGTTTATCCTTTTGTATTCACTGCCAATAATGGTAACGACCTGTTTTTGGCTATTACATATTAGATACTACCTAGATTAGGAACTATGGAATATGATTATGAACAGTTATCACAGACTACAACTCTGATACAGAGGCAGCAAAACAGGAATTTATTAAATTAATACAGGTAAAAGAAGAATTCCGTATTAAATCATTCCCCCAGGCTCCTTTAATTTGGCATTCGGGGCCAATATTTTAATAAAAACGTCACCTCCATCTAATAAAACACATTACCGGGGCCATTGTTACATTTATTCACGTCACGGCATCGACTATTATCCACAAAAACCGGTTTCGTAAAATTGGATCAATGCCCCAAAACTTGCCGCGTGTTTCGCATCTCATTTCCGTTTGATTTAATAACTTCGCCTCGACAAAACGCTTTGTCGCTCGTTGCCTATTTAAATTTCTTGCAAATCCTTCTGGAGTGTTGCGCCAATATTTTAACTACGACTAAAGTGACAAGTTGTTCCAGTTAATTTATGATATTTCAACGTTTTGGCCGGCGAAAGTTTTTATCAGACGACGTTCTGTAAGTTCTGATGATGCAAGTTATTTGTTAAGAAAATGCCGCCAGTTTAAAAACTTACCAAAGAGAGAGAGAGAGGATATTTTTTACAAATATCGTAAGTAGATGTCTATAAAATTTTAGTATTTATAATAGTATATATATACTATAGCAGTCTATAAATGTCCCACTGCTGGGCTCAAGCTTCCCACTATAGGAGAGCGGACAGTATACCGGCCACGCTTATCCAAGGCGGCTTGGCAGGTTTGACACATCGGTTATCTCGATGTGCAGGTTGCATCACGATGTTTTCCTTCACCGTTATTAGCACGTGGTAATTGTAACAACATGCACATTAGGTCAGGAAACTGCCAAAGTGGTGCATGCGTACCGGCCAGGATCGAACCCGCGCCCTTTGAGTTTGGGACGTGTGTGCTAGCCATTACGCTACCACGACTTGTACTTTAGTATTTAGAATCTATTAAATCTTTATAAGTCGTGCTAGCTTAGTGGCTAACGCACGCAAATAGGGGGACGGAGGTGCCGCAACGCCTACTCATTCCTATTGACGTAGTGGAACCAGGGGTGGCGAACTGACTAGAAGGTAGTCCGGGGGCTGGCACCTCACAACTTCCTCATATGCCACTCGTAGACCTCCCGCGGGGTTGGATAGGATGCGTAAACGCATTATCCCAGCACCATAGGAGAGTGGCTAATGCTAGTGCATCTCGATCCAAATATAAGCCATGAAGGTTGGCCAGGAATATTTAGGTAATTTTTCTGATTGAATGTGAACATTTTTAGAGTAACTGCCTATTGATAAAGGAAAACATCATGTTGAAACAGATAAATTATATGTGCAGCCGGCCAGTCGACCAATGCCAGGAATCGAATCCGGAGCGGTTCTGCATTATAATGAACTAAGTCGCTAAAGATGATAGATAGATAGATAACACTTTATTGTACACCATTACAGAAAACACAGATGATCTTATAGCCTAAAAATATTCTAAATGTGCATAATGGGCGGTCTTGTCGCTAAGAAGCGATCTTTTTCAGACAACAAGATGTAACCCAATCAACCACAGAGGCCATCAAAATGAATTGCTTAAAAACTTGATATGTAGTTATTTACTTAATAGTAACTTAGTAAACTTAAAAGTTTAACCCCAGACATTTTTCTATGGCAATCGTTATTGGCTGCAGTTAGGAGAAAGAAAGAAAGACGTATTTTATTTAGGACAAAAACATACAGTTGGTCTGTAAGTTAAGTGTAAGTTAAGACCAGCGCTGTTCTTTCACCTGGGACTTGAATGAGAAGAGAATAAGTATATAAAATAAACAAATTATAACAAAATTAATGTAAATTAAAATTCAGTTAAAGCAAATTTTCTAATATATCGTATACGTTATACAAATCTACATAATATAGATGTATATGGATTTCTCAGTTAATTGAGTCTCAAGATTTACAAGTCTCGATAATGTAAATTAGGTCGGAGTCTTGCGGGAAAACTGCAGCTGATCATAAAATGGGACTTAAATAAATCAGTTAAAAGACAGTTCTTTTCACAGCTGTTTCACGAGGAAATAACGTTTAAACTTCAAAGAAAAGTCGCGATTAAATAAACGGTTCATTCTTACTCTGTAGAATAAAAAGTAGCGTTTTTGAACAGAACAAAAATTAACCGTAATTGATTTCATATTATTAATCCAGGAATTCCTCATTGCTGTGTTATTGCAACCCTTTTTCAATTCAAAGGTAGGTATATACTGTTACAATTGGGCCATCTGCATATTTGTAAACAAAGCACATTTATTACCCGCCGTTGGTGTTTGAGCTAATAGTATTGAAGCGCTTTTATGACCGTCTTCTTTTGTTTACTTTGTGTTTTAAATTTGTGATTGGAAAAATAGCCCATTGTGTATTGTAATCTCTTAGGGCCTATTGTTGTATGATAGTCATTACCCAGGTGTGATTCTTGGAAATTCAGTCTATGTGGTCGAGTATTGTGTCGAGACATAGTGTATTTCTATAACGCAATGCCCGAACGTAGGGCTGAGGCGGAGGAGCAAGACGTGTATACATTTAGTGACGGACTTTGCGCGTGTTATTGAATTGTGCATTACGTTTGGACCTATTGCGTCCGGTTATATTTATTGTACCTGTGTAATACCTGTTTTTATAGTTCTAATAAATTCTATAGTAATTCCAACGGTATTTTAATACAAGTCCCGTAACTCGTAACAATACCGTGTCTATCCACATCGGATAGATGGGATTGACAATAAATAGAACAACAAGTATAAAGAAAACAATTTTTAGCTAGACGTGTTGCTGGGGAGTTTCTTGCCGCTTCTTCTTCAGGCACATCCTTCTGCTTATAGACAAGGAAGTAAAATTAAATTTTAACCTATATGTATGACCTTCAAAAAGTGTTCTCCAGTGGAACTTATTTTGAATAAAAACTTTTGTATTTGAATTTGAATTTGACATATTAGTATCTAATCCAGGTGTTTCTTTTAACAGGCCTCCTCCTCCCATAATTACCGTCACAGGGGGCCGCTGCTACGGGGGTACCAGTGGGCTTCCCCCCCCTGATTGATGAAGTGGGTCACTCTGCCACCGGGGTGGCCCAGTATTGCCGAGTGTTGGGGCGTCGCGGTGCAGTAACTCTGTTCTAAATCCCGTGACGCCCCGTAAAAGCGCGGATACAGGGGCGCAGGTTTAGGTTTAGTGGGTAGTTTGGTAGTTTCTCGCGACTGCTTCTGTTTGAAGCTAGCGTGGAAAACCCGTCGCTGAGAGTCCCACACACCCTCGATGTATGCTTCTGCGCTGCATTCCCTTCCTTGGCCCTTCCCCCGAAGGACCCGAGGACGGTGTCCAAAGACATTCCCCCTGCGATATAAAAAAAGGTGTTTCTTTTAACAACTCTACGGACTCTAGTTCCGTAACCTTATTTTACAATTTAATTTAAGAAAGGGTTTAGTAGTTATACACGCTAATTTGTTATGTTTGTTATTCTGTGTGACATTTAATGAATGTATGTTTGCGTTGTGAGAAAGTGCATGCACAGTGTGTGCCTTATGTCTATGCCTATAATGTAACTAGTGCCATGTGTTATTAATTTTTAGGCTCTGTGTGTCTTGGTTTGTTTGTAAAGTGTGCGTGTAATGCAATGTGGTGGTAGTGCGCATTGGTGTGAGTATGTGAGTAAGTTTTGTCGTTGGTTGTGTTTGTGACTTTGTGTGGTGTTATAATGTTTAATTGTTGTGACAATGTGTTGATGTGTGAGTTGGTTGGGAATTGTTGGCTACAATCCATGTGTTTAGGTTTTCATATGAAGTACATGTACTTATATTTAAATTTATAAAATACTAGCGGCCCCGGCAGACGTTGTCGTGCTATGAAAAAATAAAAATCTAGGACCCGATCCCAGCGCCACCTACCGGTTCCAATTGTGGATTTAAACCATGCGGGGACCCACTTCAAACACACAAAAACAAAATCACCAAAATAGGTCCGGGTGATTAGGAGATTCTAGTACCCGATCTCAGCGCCACCTACCGTTTCCAACGGGATAAAAAGTATCCTATGTCCGTCTCCTGGTATCGCCCCTCACGACCGCCCACCACATCATACATGTGCGCGCAATACTTAATACTTATTTGGCTACAACACCAATACTTACATTTTAAATATCGCGATATCTTTTGAATGAAAAATCCGAATTGAATAATTCAAAAAGTTCTAGAAAGGTATTGAGTTCGTCTTGAATATGGAGTAATTTATTTTGATAAGGATTATTACCAAGATACAAAATAAAGAGTTTTTAAGCGACGGCATTTAATTTAAGTAAAAAAATAAAAGAAAACACTTATTGAGCGATAACTACAATAGTTAGACATATGGTTACGCGATATTTTTTGTAGACAATTATATGTTCTGCAAAGTGGTAGTACATTGTATTGTTCTATAATCAATAGTTTTCGCAGCACACGCCGTGTAAGGATTGTTTCGGGTAATTTTTTTACACAAGGTTATTACATTATTGGACTTTTAGTAAGGATACCTATTTTTTTTGAAAATATGATATAGCCTATAGCCTTCCTCGATAAATGTACTATCCAACACTGAGAGAATTTTTCAAATCGGACCAACGGTTCCTGAGATTAGCGCGTTTAAACAAACAAACTCTTCAGCTTTATAATATTTATTATAAATTATAAAAGATTGTAAGTTTATTTTTAAGTATTTATTTTAAGAAATTAATTTATTCGAACGAATTTCTATTGCGTGACTTAAAAATAAACTTTATTACAATAGAATTTTAGTTACGTTATAAATTTCTGTATTGTTTTGGTATAGTAAGTGTTGTAGACTAAGCTTTCGTTTTTATTATGGTCTGGATATCTAGAATAGGCTTCAGAGAGTTCGTTTTATGTAAGCCATACGTAATTTGCTTAAAAATTATATGTGTTTGTCTGTTGATTTTATAAAATAATATGATAAACATTTTTATAAACAACCTTTCATTTAAGTTGCTTACAAAATATACTTTAAAGTACATTATGATACATAAAACTATTTTATATATCTTAACAGCTTATCGCGAGATTTTTTTTCTGTGTAAAAAAGATCACGAGATATGTTTTTTATATTTTTTTGCTATAGGATTAAGCAGGGACGGTGGAGTCGTTGGATCTCCACCTGCTACCATCTTTGCACACACTTTTCGCTTCATCTACTTTCATTAATCTCTTAGGCTGGTGTGCATAAACATTTAAGTGATAGTCAAATGTCTATGCACATCAGCCTTAGAAGATTTTGTATACAAAAATATAGATTTCCAGTATATTATGTTTCTTATAATATAATTACACGTTTAATTAAAAAAATATCCGCGTACAATCTCGAGAAAGCCCCTGTGATTTGACCCAGAAGTACGTCTAAAATAGACTGAGCTACTGAATTATGTTCCTACTTTGATTTTGCTACAGTTCATTATTACTGGTGGAGTTCCCTCGATATTTGAATTATCTGAGACGTTCTAAGCACATTATTATTTAAATGAGATCTCTTCGCTATTATTGATGGTTCTATTTTAATTTTTGCGTATTAAAGCTTTCGTGGTATCATGGAAGAACATATTCTTCCGGCACAGTAGGCCTTACCAATAGTTCTTTGATTTGTGTAAAACATCTAAGTATATGTACTAGTTAACATGTGCCTACCACGCTGGGATTCATTAAGAACACACATGTACGCACGCAGCTAAATCCAATATAGCCCTACACGCAGGAATAATGTAGAAGTCTACAGGTGAAAGAATTTTCAAAATCGGTTCCGTAGTTCAAGAGATTACTTCTTACAACTAATTTACAATTCTTTTTGTTTCAAACATTAGTAAAACAAATTGTGTGTGTGTGCAATTCACACACAGTAGAAGTGAAACTTCAGAGAATATATTCACAGATAATTATTCTTATCTAACTTATCAATATAAATATGGTGTGTTACATACCGACAAAGAAAGCACACCTGGCTGTCGTATAACGCAGTTTATTACCTTTCCTGCATTCGGAGTTCTTTTGTTTACTTCGTGTTTAAAATTTTAAAAAACATCCTATTTTTATCGTACTTATTTTATGGCCGTCATTAGTGTCGAACTAATCCTTGTTGTTATTGCATTGCGTCGAAGCTTGCCAGATGTGCGGATAAACTCAGTGAACGCGGCCCCTTTGTCGGTACATTTTAGTATAAAACAATGGCCGAACGAAGGGGTGCGGCAGTCAAGTGACGATTACGATACTAGCAAGACTTGTGTAGTACTTTCGATTAGCGGTATAGTGACGGACTTTGCGCGTGTAATTGAATCGTGCAGTTTATACAGTGTCTAGTTATATTTGTACCTGTTTTATACGTGTTTGTACAGTTGTAATAAACTCTATAGTAATTCCAACGGCATTTATTTTATTTCGAGTCCTGTAGCTCGTAACAATATTATAATTCAAAGTCTTAAGTATCACTTTATCACTATTTTTGTTTAAAAAAATATTATTACTAGTTTTATTTCGGTCCAAATTGAACTTATGTTTAATCATCCGTCTCTCTCTCTCTCTCTCTCTTTCTCTCTCTCGTCGACTCTATATCTCTGCTGCACAATGTAAAACTCATATCTCATCCTCTCGCAGGCCTATAAGGTATTTATATCTTTTGAGCGTCGCATTTTCATTTCATGCAGTTTCAAATCACAACGATTCTAAAGCAGTTTCACTTCAAAAAGCTACTTAAATAATTTACACAATTTTCTTGAACAGCTTAAAGAGGGAGTTAAATATCAACATTAACATGTTAAATGCCGGTGGTACGCTCCCATTTTAATTTGGCCACGTTCCATGCATCTCGAGTGCACTTCAACAAACGTACGCCGGTACTACGGCTTTAATGATGTGCATTTTACCAAAGTACAGCTTGTATTCACTTTAAATAGGGTGGACAATTTCATGTGTATCTTACTCTAAGTTGTAAAATGTTAAAAGTATTTCAATTTCGTTATTAAGTCATATGGCGTCACAGGTTTCATTGTTCAAAGCATATATTTTTGAGACATTTAAAATTGATATATTTATAAATCTCTATATTAATATGTGAAGCAAAAACTTTGTATCCCTTTTTAAGAAAATTGCGTAGACGGAGAAGTATGAAATTTTACACATTTATAGTTTATATAGAGAAGAAGCGACGAATGCTAATATTTTTTAATATTATGCATAAAAATAAATTAAATCAATAAAAAAAACATTACACACACTACCATCTATTTGACACACACAGGCATATGTACACTTTTGTTTATTGTTCAAGTCACACTAAACAGTGTAGCCCTGGCGAAATCTATGATTATAAAAGTATGTAGAAATTGCTTTTAGTGATAAGACCGCCTATTGTCTTCTGTAATTAAACTTCTTAAATTGTATCTGAATTTTATGCAATAAAGTATATTCTATTCTATTCTAGTCTGTGACATTAATGGTTATGGTTGAATTCGAATCGATGAAAACTTTTTATTATTCACCATCACTTAAACCTAGACATTTTAATATCAAATACAATTTGTTAAGAATAAACTTGAAGAGATAATATTTTCTTAAGTTTTCGCGACTTGTACACATAATAAAACTACGTTTTAACGGTTTTAAGCGCGGTAATTTATTTGAACAAAACGCGGTAATTTATTTTGCAACGAAACAAACCAACTTGAGTGATAATTTCTTTTATTTTTTCCTTCCACTCATTATAATATTATATAAAAAAATTTAGAACTAGGCATGTTTGCTGAAGAGTTTCTTGCGCCGCTTCTTCTCTTCAAGCCACAACATGTTGTGAAGCGGTGGTAAATTAGATTAGGCTCCCATAGAGTAAATAATATCCATAAACAAAATTTAAAACTAAATAATTAAAATGAACAAGTTGGCGGTAGGCTGAATAAAAACTTTGACAATACACGTTTGACAAATGTCATCTTTGTCTTCCGTGACCACGGCCACTGAAAAGCGGCCGAAACGTCGGATAAACCTAAATCAAATAAATTACCGCGCTTAAAACCGTTAAAACGTAGTTTTATTATGTGTACAAGTCGCGAAAACTTAAGAAAATATTAGTTTGGACACTGTTCGAAACGCTCACTGTGTTAATAAATGCGCGGTATGAGGCATTGAAAAATAGGAGAAATATGTATTATTTTGGCAAGTAAATTGCGGGTAAACACAATAATTTATCAAGTTGACATGTAACAAGACAAATAACTCCTTGGGAATTTTATGTACCACTTACATAACGAAATATGTAAATTTTATACTCCCCGTTTGTTTTCGTCGTACTTGGCCAATGAACAAGAGCATTTGGCTTATTTGGCTTCAAACACACGTGTCAAAGAATATTAATGGTATCAATTACTGTATTTTAATAATAATGTTACGAGCTACAGGACTCGAATTAAAATGCCGTTGGAATTACTATAGAATTTATTAGAACAAAACAAACACGTATAACACAGGTACAAATATAACTGGACGCAACCAGTACGAACGTGATGAACGATTCAATAACACGCGCAAAGTCCGTCACTATATAGCTTATCGAATGTACACACGTCTTGTGCCGCTTGTGCCTATGGATAGACTGACTCATCTCTGCATTGGGCCATTGCTTAATAATGCACCGATGCCATATATCTACCTGGCAAGCGTTGACGCAATTTCCCAGAGCGAAGGACGTCGTGCTTGCAGTGTCGCTAGACATAGCGAACGCCTTTAACAGCATCCCTCATAAGACGATCAGGGAAGGGCTCCGCGCGCACGGAGTCCCCCCGTACCTCACGAGGCTGTTGGGCGAGTACCTGCGAGATCGGCATATCCTTTGGGAGGGCGGTGAGTCCGCCAACCACGTGTTAGGTCGGCGACGTGTCGCGTGCGGCGTTCCACAGGGATCGGTCCTCGGGCCGATCCTTTGGAACGTAGGCTATGACTGGATCCTTCGGGTGACGGTCCGGCCCGGAGTAGGGCTGATCTGCTTTGCGGACGACACCCTACTCACGGCACGCGCTGCGTCTTTTGCGGAATCCGTGGACGTCGCCAACGACGGGTTGGCGATCGTCGTAGATCGAATAGCTAGGCTGGGCTTGAAGGTCTCCCCCGCGAAAACGGAGGCCGTCATGTCCCATAGGAAATTCCGGAATCCTCCCCCGGACTTGTCCGTTACAGTTCAGGGGGTGGCGATTAGAGTAGGGCCCAAGATGAAATATCTTGGGCTAGTTCTAGACGGGAAATGGCTGTTCAAAGCGCACTTTGAGCAGCTAGTTCCCAAACTCGTGAATTCCGCGGGCGCACTCTCCAGGCTTCTTCCTAACGTGGGGGGGCCGGGGGGTGCGACGCGGAAACTTTATTCCGGCATCCTGAGGAGTATGGCGCTCTACGGTGCGCCCGTCTGGTCCGATTCGCTTCACCGCCACAACCGAACCCTGCTGCACCGCGCGCAGCGGGTTCTGGCCGTGAGGACCATACGGGGGTATCGCACAGTGTCGTGGTCGGCGGCGACTCTCTTGGCAGGCGAGCTGCCCTGGCATCTCCAGGCAGACGTCCTGTCCAGGGTTCGTCGTACCCGGCAGGATGCCCTAGCTAGAGGACTGACCTTCTGTCAAGTCGAATTAGAGACGGTCAGGAAGCGGGAAACCGCTTGCTGCATCGTCGAATGGTCTCGTGACCTCGAACACCCTGTGGCCGGCGGCTATACGGTGGATGCAATCAGGCCGCAGCTGGAGAGATGGGTCACCCGCACCAGCGGAACCCTGACCTTCAGGACGACTCAGATACTGACCGGACACGGTTGTTTCGATCAGTATCTGTTTCGCATTGTGGGCTGCTTGCCTTCCCCGGACTGCCGCCAATGCGGCGCACCCGATACGGCGTTACACACGCTTGTTGAGTGCGCTGCATGGACGCCTCAGCGTTTCGAGCTCGAGACGCACGTAGGAGCCGTCCGATCGCTTGGCGACTTGGTAACGGCCATGTTGCACAGCGACGACCGCTGGGAGTCTGCGGTTACTTTCTGTGAGGCAGTAATGTCTCTCAAAGAGGCCGCAGAAAGGGACAGGGAGCGAAGTCCTGCAGCGCGTGCTAATGCCTCCACCCGAGGTCGCCGGCCTTCAGCTGGCACCCGGAGAGGCAGGTACGCGCATTACTTCCCTCCCTGAGTTAGGTTCCGGTACGAGGGGCCCCTTGCTACTAGGCATCGCAAGGGATTCATCTGCTCCCGTTTCGAAGTGGGGTGTGTTCTCCCAGGGCACACTCCAGGCACTTTATTGCGCTGGATCGACTGTTGCGTAACTATGTTCTATATCTCAGTCTTTCCATCACAACAAAAGCGCAGGGTCGACAGGGAGGAGGGGGTTTTTAGTGGGTATTGAGGTTGCTCGCCCGTGCGGCATCGCTCGGAGTCTCCACACTCCTCTGTGTCAAGCCATCGCGGACGGAGCGCAAACAAAGCATACTATTGCTAGCGTTATCGCCCCCGATGGATGCGCGCCGTTTCCTAGTGACGGCCCAGAGAGTGCGTAAATCGGTTAGCATTTTCCCTCGCCTCAAAAAAAAAACCCAGAAAACTGTAATCCCACACCTGCAGCCATAAACAAATACAATAACATTAGGATGTTTTTCTAATTACAAATTTTAAACACAAAGTAAGCCAAAGAATTCCAAATGCAGGAAAGGTAATAAACTGCAGGTGTGTATTATTTTGTCAGCGTGTAACAATAATAATAGGTAACCTTATAGTCCCAGATCCCTAGTTCCATTAGCAGTTCATCCCAATAGCCCGGTTTTGTTCTCATTCCCTACAATAGTCCTACACTGACCGGGGCTTGTCCTTGGGTGCATTTTTATATGGTGTAGATAGGGATAAAGGTCGGCCAGTGTAACGCCACATTTACATTAAATTTATCAAGGGGCCTCTACGTGTTGGCCTTCCCATGGCCCCTCACAAGCCCTCCAAAGTCTGGGGTATTTTTATGGCCCGTGGTCTCTAGAGACATATAATGACTACAATAATAATCCGCAGGGGAGCTTTGTGGCGATGCCTGAGGTGAGTAGCGACACCTCGGACCCGACTCCGGGGGCCAAGGCTAGGCCCCCACCTCCATGCTTGCCTTAGTCTATCGACACGGAGTGGAAATCGCTAGGGCTAAAGTCAAGCTTCATGAATGGAAGTGATAAATCGCATAACGTCAGAAGCAGCTTCGGTGACCCTCCAGCCCACCTCTCTACACCCCTTAGCCACTCACTTGCATGTTGCATTTTTAAAGGCACATGTAGTGTTTGGCGGATCACAATGCCCATTTTATCGATGTTCCCGAACATTGCGATGGGCAGACGCCACAGTCGCCATAATCCCAAATCCCTAGTTCCATTAGCAGTGTATCCCAATAGTCCAGTACCCTTTGATCTCATTCCCTAAAATAGTCCTACATTAACCGGGGCTTGTCCTTGGGTGTCCAAAAGTTCGATCAATTTCAGACATAAAGATCCATTATAACAGTGAACCATTTGAACAATTAAATTAAATATTAGAAATTAAAATTAATATTTGTCAATCAGTCACTAGGTTCTTAATTTAAGCAATTCATTTACATATATTTTACATTAATTAATTATTCTATGCAGCCATCTGCTACAGTCCCAATACATTTTTATTTGGTGTAACAGGCTAGCAATGGTCGCAATTATTCTGTTTTTACACCTCTCAACCCTGGCCAAGAAATTTGCGATGCGACTTCTCCGGATAGCACAGAATGTGTTCAATCTGGCTTCGAGGAACGTACTCGAGTCGTGTCGAAATATGTTATTATATTGAACACGTATGCTATCCCGAGAACGCCTTGTGCATTCCGTCCAGAGCTGTCAGGTGTAGAATGTCTGGCAAAACGTTCTGAACACATATACTTTAGTGCCATTATTAGCTTTGAAAAATCTTCTGGCTAACATGCTGCGACACACTGAGAGGCATCTTGTTTTTCTTTCTATATCGTGGTCATACTTTCCATCAGACGAAAGAGTATGTCCAAGGTAAATATTTGAACATACTGACAATTTTATTTTAATACATAATTTTATTCTGATGTATTTTATCATAGAAAAAGGGTTGTAAAAACTACGTTTTAACGGTTTTGAGCGCAGGTTTTTACTTGATTTTATTCCGACGTTTCGGTCAATTTTTGGTAGCCGCGATCACGGAAGACAAAGATGTCAAGTTTCAATGAGTAATGTTAAAGTTTTTATTTAGTCCACCACCAATTCGTTCATTTTAATTATTTATACTTTTTGTATACTACGTGAACCAGGAACCAGTGCGGTCTGAAAAGTGTTGTTAGCTTATTTATTTATTGTACCTAATACTTAAGATAAGAAGAGATGCACTTGGCAAAAAACTATGTCTTACTAATTTTTATAGATATTTTTACACTGAGCAGGCAAAAACTTGTAGATTTCTGTAAATACGTCTTTGTACCATCTATTTTACGTACCATGTTTTTATGCAATAAATTATTAGAGTTTATAACAAAAAGGTTGTAGAATTAATAATGTATTTAATATTAATTTTAACGAGATCCGTTGACCAATTTGCGGTATGGACTTCCGAAAACAAAAGACAAAGATCGTGTACAAACTTTTATAGAACCTTTAACTATGTGTTCCCTGTGACACACTTGACCGATTCCTTTATTCTTAACTTAGATAGACACTTAAATGTAAGTTCTATCAACTGAAACTCTAGCCCGACTGGTAGCTGAACTTCTTATGTTCGTGCTTAGAACTTAAATGATCACTGCGTTTGAAGTAATCCGATCGGTCGGACTTCGCCGGACAACTCGCCAGAAGTTGGAACAAAAAGTATTGTGTGTCACAAACTTGTTTAATTTTACAACTACTCGTAGTGTCGTGTCATTTTTTATATATAATAGTGCTACAGTTTGGGACAGCTGTAAACAAAGCATACATATTACCCGTCGGCGTCGTTTGACCTAATAACATTGAAGCACTTTTATAACAGTCTTATTTTGTTTACTTTGTGTTTAAAATTTGTAATTAGAAAAACAACCCATTGTGTATTGTAATATTTTATGGTAGTCATTAGCCAGGTGTGATTCATAGAAATTCAGTCAGCGCGGTGGAGAGACATATTATAATTGTGCAGTATAAAGCAATGCCCCAATGCAGAGGTGCAGACAAGCGATAATCGCAAGCGAGGCAAGACGTGTGTTCTAAATTCGATATTCTAAAAATATTAAAAATTATATAAATACGAAGAGATAAAAATGAAAAAAAGAAAAATTTAATCGCGTTCACATCCTATTGCAATCTTTGCTTCTATAAAGTCCCATTGCTGGGCTTGGTCATTTTCAGGGGAAAATTCGAATTGTGTGCCGTGACACAGTAGAAGTGGAACTTTAACGGACAAGTGGAAAAACGAATCGCAACGGACAAGTGGAAAAACGAATGGCAACGGAAAAGTGGTACTGCAAATTATGATTTGGTTGGGCTAGATACATTTTAATGAATGCATTTTTTATTTAAACATATTTTATTTTATCAGACAAACAACTGAATTCGATCCGGAATCAATAAAAACGTCGATAGTCTACTCTAACATTATGCCGCCTCTCACCACGTCCACGCTAAAATTATGCCGCCTTTTACCACAGCCGTAACGTTTTTCGTGACAGAAAAATCCTAATACCCTCCATCTATATAGAAGTTTCACTTAAAAAACAGTATGCTACGCTGGTTCAAGGCAGATTGGCAGGTTTTACACATCAATAATTTCGTTGCTCTCATGCTCGCTTTGCTTCTATGTTGTTGTTTTGGAATAGACTATTGCAATAATACAAGTAATATGTTTCCTGTCTTGGTGTACCTTGGCTCCCTATATCAGAATAATGTGTCAATGAAAAATCTGTGCAATTCAAAATCTGTGCGATAGAAGTAAATACGGCTAAAGAAATAAAATAAATTCGCACAAAATCTCAAACTCGTAACCTTTCCTATTTACTTTCATACAACCAGGTAAATACCGCAATATCGAACTTACTACGTATTGAATCTGTTCTCGAATTCAAGTACTTGAGCAAGCATAAAATTTTCAGAGTACCCTTACCTTATGAAGTAAGCACTAAATGAGTATTTCACGAAAATTTAACCTTTGTGGTGAGAAAAGAGTTTGACTTTATTGGAAAATTATCTCACTGAAAAGGTCTTGTAGGTACACAAAATTTGTAGTTTATTTTTATGTTTATAGTTAATGTAATATTTTTAGTTAAATAAAATTCATTAGAAATTTAAAAAAAGGGAACCAATAAAAGGGTCGAAAAAGTTTGAAACTTATTTTGAAATCGTAGACACTTGTATTAAAATAAAACTGACGTAAACTACACATTAGGCAATCTGGCGGTGGGAATCAATATATTGAGCAACCGTATTATCAGCCAGTTTATCTTAGCGTTCTAGTGTTTGCCGCTTCCAGAAATTCTTGGCCACCTAGTGCGTAAGTTCCAATGAGCCATTATTAAAAGCAGTGGTTGCTGCAACTTGGCTGCCGCGGCCAGACTGCCTAATGCGCGGCCTGAAGGTCATTCAAATAGGGAGTAGTAACTAGTAGCAAGGAGTTTAGTTTGTTAAGGAATCTGAATTCTCGTTTTTAATTAAGGAACTATGAACATTGACTGTATTTTATTATATTTATGGCTTGGCAACTAGGCCTTTAAGCCAGATCTTAGTTTATAATATACATTTAGTTTCTTCATTTTCTTAAGCCTATATGTAGCACAGCTGAACTGTAGGTAATCAGCTAGTGCCATTCAACGGAGTTCTTGTGACAACTCAAAAGGCCACATTTGACTATACAGTTCACATTTCTCACAAAACACATAATCACTACTCAAAAACTATCAATATCCTACAACTATTGTTCATTTTAGAGTAATTTTACACATTTCTAGAAAATAAAACTGCACAGCACAACATCACCATTCAGTTCCCGCCAAAAAATCCAACATTGACTGTGGGTCAATGATCGCATAAACTTGGGATTCATATCCTATCCTATATATCGTATAAATATTATAAACGCGAAAGTTTGTATGGATAGATAGATACACTTTATTGTATACCATTACAGAAAACTTATGAACTAGTATTATTCTAATTGTGTACAAAAGGCAGTCTTATCGTTAAAACGCGATCTCTTCCAGACAACCCGTGGCAAGAATATGGATGTACGTTTGTTACTCTTTCACGCAAAAACTACTGAATGAATTTTGATGAAACTTAACTGTAATATAGCTTACACACCAAAATAACACATAGGCACATTTTTAAAGGCATAGTGTGAATAATCCAAAATATGACGATTTTCCATCAAAACGCGGGTGAAACAGCGGGCGCAGCTAGTACAGTAATCATTCTCAAACCTCCGGAATAAATAGCATTTTTGTTTATCCTGTCACCAAAAATATATACAGGTAGTCGTATACCAAATTTAATGATACGCCCTGTAACTTAAAGGAGTAACTAATAAATTTACAAATAAACACTTTTATTCGGACTATGATTTGCAAATTAACTTTTAGCGATAATATAAAAAGATTCACTATATTATGTGGTACTTTATTTTAGGTTTGTAAAATCATATTTTGAATAAGTAAGTATTGTCTACAGAAGCCATTGTTGACTTGAAATATTATGACATGTGACATAGTTTCCCAAAAACCTTAAGTAATTTATTTTAATTGTTCACTTAGAAGAAGCGGTATTTATTTTCTACTTCCATTTACCTCGATTTGTTTTTCTTTTATTATATTTCAGGCAAGTGATGAGTAAGTATAAATAAATTCTTAGGGACTAGTGAATTGTCCGCTATGTTTGTGTCGGCTGTCAGCTGTCAAACGTAAGTGTCACACGGGAGGCCGCGGTGTCAACATTTGGACTTTTACCCTTGTCATTTTGGAGCTTCATCAAGTAGTGTTTACCTAACGGAATGGAAATGTGATGGGAATATTATTCCAGATTTATTGACGCGACAAAATAACACACTTATTTTATTAGAATTTTAAAAACGTTGACTCTAAAAGATTCATTGCTGTTGTTGTGTTAGTCATGTTTGCTCGATTCTGTAACTATAGTTGACGTAGCAAGGCCGCCCAGACAATATTCCAAAAGAGAGCAAGTTCAAAACCGAAAGTATAAATTGAAAAGTTGGGCAGTATCATCGAGGAAAGGGACCTATTCAATGAAAGGGTATTTTGCGTATTTAAAATTTATAATAGAAAAAAATCATAGTAGAAACTGTTTAAAAAAACCCTATATCCGGTTTCCCAAAGTTAAATTATGAAATTTATACAAAGGTATTAAGAAAATTATGTCCAAGATAAGATAAACACGTAAGATAAGATGACATAAACACTTGGACGAAAATGACAGGATTTTACATTTTTTTTAAAAATTAGCGTTTATACTGCTCAAGTTGGCTACCTGCAAGTGTACATTGTCATACAATAATATTCATATATACAAATTTTTAATAACCTTTTCTTTTATTCAAACAAAATTTTAGACAGAGTAATTGGTATTCTCTACAAACGCTGTTGGGTAAAAAGTCACCTCAAATCCGGACCGGCAAACAACACGTCCGCTTGTTTGCCTCTGTTTGCTGTTATTTTCGACGTTATGATAGGACCAGTGTGGCCAGGTAAATCCATAAATTCGCCTCAACTTTACATTTTGCTTAAGTGACACCTAGACGGAAATGTTTTAAAATTAAAAAAAAACTCATTAAGTTATATCAAACCCTACTAATGTAATCCACATAGTTGCTTTGTTTGCGTCAAAATTAAATTTGTATTCTCTACTTCTAGTTATCTCTTAGATTTTAGGCATTCCGTAGGATTCTTTGTTGTAGCGGCCAGCAGGTTGCCTACGCGATATAATCGTGGCAATCCGTTTCCACGTTATTCGTCGCCCGCGCCGCCTTACGGCGCCCCTCCCTCCGACAGCTAAACGCTGTCGAATAGTCTGTTTCAATCAGCGAGCGAGCAGTGTTGCCGCGGTTATCATTAATGCTCGAGAACATTTACAGTGTTTATATTCTGTAACGTAAACTTTTTTAAATATAAAATGTGCTACAAATAGTAGTTTCATTACACAAATCGGCAACCATACACCACATTGTTTTATTATGTAACAGTTTTCTATTAATTTCATCAGAAATATAATAATTAATTGCATTTCTTAAGATTAGTAAGCTATTATTAATCATACTAATTTAATAACAAGTACGTGATATAATTGTATGTTTGGTTGTCTTTATATAAGTATATGTCATTCAAATCCTTTATCCCTAAAATTGGGTCAATAACTACTCACCTGGAAACACTGGATAGGACTCGAGACGGGCTTAAACAAGCGTAGGCGTGATGTAATCGATCCGCCTACATAGTACACACCAACAGAAATATTTGTTTCGGAGCAATAAGCTGACGGATATTAATTCACAGTGTTTCCACAGAGTACGATACTGCTATTATGCTGTATAATTTTGTGTAAATACAGAAGCGAAATGTTACCTTTACTGCTGGTTCAAAAATATTATTATTACATTGAAATGCTTGATAGTTCCTTATAATTGTTTGTGGAAACAATATAAAGTTTAAGAATTGTGACATTGGACTAAATTTATCAGAGAATAAAATACTCGATCAAAATAATTTTATTAAACATTTTTTACAGTAACAGGAAAAGAAAGACTACAATTTTAGTTGACCACTACAAAGCAACGGTCTTTAATCAACAAATTTAAAAAACATCTCTTTTAAATGCGTTATCCGTGCAGGAATACAATTTCTTGCGGCCAGGTGGCCTGTTGTTAGAAGCGACAAATTAATCCATAGGGAGGTGGTGGGGTATTTGCCCGTCTGAATGGCTACCATCCCTGGTCCAGGCTAGGTCTACATTACAACTTCGAGTTGCGTTCCGGCATTAGTGGTCAGGTTTCAGTCTGTTTTAGAGAGGGGTAGGACATTGGTAGCACCTTTGGTGTTACATACAATAATGATCTGAAGGGAACTTCCCCCCGCGGTTCTCCCTTTGCGCTAAGACATGGGGTTCTATAACAAGGGCGTTATAAAACTTCTTATTGATCGGCAACGCGTTGGTAACATCCCTGGTGTTGCAAACGTCCGTAGGCTACCGTAACCACTTTCCATCAGATGGGCCACCTGCTCGTTTGCCTGTTTTAGGCAATATAAAAAATGCAATACTTATAGATTTTTCGAAAGCATTAAACGTGTTAAATGTAAAAATAAGATGAGAGGTAGATATGAACTCTTCTTATCCCATCCTAAAGGTAGGCAACGATTGGTCTTCGGCCCTGATGTTGTAAACGTCTGTAAGCAACGGTAGTCACTTTCTATTAGCTGGGTCGTCAGCCTGTTTCAATCTTCGCAATAAAAAAAGGTCAAAATTGAAATCTTATTAAACGCCTCTCAGACTGTTATTGAAGCTTCAATTTAGATTGTCTAAAGAAAATAAAATTATTTAACTGCAATTTAGTTGAAATTGAATTACTTGGCGACGGTCAACAATCTCTTTACAAAAATGTGATTTTCTTAGGTTTATTAAATTAAATATTGGAATTGATTTAACTACAGATCCTCGGAAAATTTGTTACATAAAACTCCTCTGCATACAACTAGCTCTTATGGCAAATCCTTCACAGTCCAAGCAGTTCGTCTTTGGAACACACTGCCTGTTAATATAAAGCTAGCCAAATCATTGCCCATTTTCAATAAACTTGTGAAGGATTATTATAGCTCAAATAGCTCAAATTAAAGATGCAGCACTCATTGTCATATTTTTCTTGTCTTATATTTATTTATGTAAGTGTATTTTATAATATTTTATTTTTTTATTTATTTATTCCTATAATAAAAATCAATTTCTCGATGTTGGTGAAGTTGCGGATCGTGCAACTTACATCAATTTTGTAGTAGATGGTGGTTTACCTGTCACTTTCAAAATTTTACAAGAGGAAACGAGATAGGATACTGTCTTAACTAAAGTAATAGGATTTGTTCTTAACGGCTGGCCAAATAAGGTGACAGATTTAAACCTTAAACCGTATCATTTATGCAAAACGCAACTTTCTTTAGAAGATGGCTGCCTAATGAGAGGGCGTAAGGTAGTTTTACTTGAGAATTTAAGATTAAAAATTTTGAATGAATTACATAATTCTCACCTAGGCATAGTGAAAACTAAGACAGAAGCACGTTCTAGGTTTTGGTTTCCAGGTATAGACAAGGTTTTACAAAATATGATTGGTTCATGCAATGTTTGTTTGCAACTAAGGCCTAGTCCTTCCAGTGCACCACTTGCTCCGTAGCCTTTTCCATCTGGTCCCTTTATCCGTATTCATTTAGACTTTTTGGGTCCAGTAAATCGTCAAACATATTTAGTTATTATTGACGCTTTTACGAAGTGGGTGGAGGTTTATGAAATGTTTACTTCTGCTACTTCTACGACTGTGTTAGATAAGTTACATGATTTTATTGCTCGTTTTGGTTTACCGGAGACTATAGTGTCTGATAATGGTACAGCTTTTACGTCATCCGAATTCAATCAATATTGTATTTTAAACGGAATTTCTCAAGTTACTTCTCCAGCATATTGTCAATAGTGCAATGGGCAGGCAGAAAGTTTTGTAAAGATAGTTAAGAAAGGAATTAAAACTAGCATTCTTTCTGCTAAAGATATAGCGGAAAAAATTGTTAGGCTACAGAAATATCTTTTTGACTATAGGAACTCTGTTCATTCAGTCACTGGGGTTTCGCCAGCGCAATTGGTTTTTGGGCGAAAGTTAAGGTCACGATTGGATTTATTAAATAAAAATTCATTGGTATCGCCAGTCTCACACGAATCCCTAGCAAACAAAGTTAAGTGTAAACCGTATTTGCAGTGTAAGAATTACAAAGGAAATAACCATCAAATTTTCGAACTTGATGATAAAGTGTTATATAAAAGGTACATTGGAAATAATAAATTTAAATGGTTACAAGGATTGATTATAAAAAACTAAGAAAAGTTACATATCTTGTTAAGGACATTAATACTACGAATATTGTGAAGAAACATAAAAATCAGTTAATCAAAGACAGGAGTACTTTCTCAAGCACAGACAGACTTCGTTCATATCAGTTGATTGATGATATTCAAGTACAGAGTGAATCTAATGTGACTGATACTAAGGGGGAAGAGAGAAATATGTTAGTGAGTTCTCAAACTGTACCTGATACTCCTTTACCATCTGGGAGTACCAGTACTAGACAGCATTTGCATTCCGCATACATAATATTTACATATATCGTATTAGTATAATATTTATATTTCTATTATTTATATTTCTATATATGTGTGTGTGTATAAGATACTGATTCGGTAGTGAGAATAATGCAACATAACCCTGTTCTTATCAAATTTTTTGTCCATCCAAAGGTTGTCTGGAAGAAATCGCTAATAGCGATAAGACCGCCTATTGTATTGTAAAATTTTGTTTCTGTTAACTGTATCTTTAAAACACAATAAAGCATTATTCATTCATTCATACATTTTACTACTTTAAATAATATGTACATCAGTGGCATGAGGTGAAAATCGGCTAGGTAGTAAGCCGGTTGAAGAACATACCGTATGTAGGAAGCTCCAACTACACCGGTGTTGTAGAAATTAAGGCCCCAGTATCAGTGTACAAAAAAAGCAAGTAGCCAGTGGGGCAGCATTCCAAATAAATTCAAGCCATTTTGACAAATTAAAGTCACTGTAATGAACAAAGAACTAAGTAAAATCCATGATCAACAACATAATAAATGAATGAGACCAAACATTAATGGCGAACTACAGCATACCGAACCACAGCAAAACGTCGAACTCGCGATGTATTTTCTTATTACAATTTGTGTTTTTACTTTGAAACAAAAGCAGGTGCCCGATTGGGTAATGAGGTGCTATTTCGTCCAAACGTGTGGAAAACCGCCGAGCGTTAAAGATAGTAGTAATAAAGTAATAATATAATTTTTAACATTTATTTGATAATAACAATAAAAGAGAATTTATTTGTATTATATTCTACCCATAGTCCCTCATTATTATTATAGTCATAAGTAGAATACTGAGCCTAGATTGCTGTCTTACATGGGTAAGGTGCCCAAAAGGCTAGCTACGTTACCTCACTGGATCGCCACTCTGATCTCTTGCCTGAGGTAACTTGATTTTTATATAATATCATTGGGTAACACCCGTCTTCTGATCACCTGAAGAGTCAATGAGTCGGTTTGATATATGTGTAGTAATATTATATGCACGAATAAAAAACGTAAGCGCCAATAAATTCACGGCGCTTTCGGGCTTTTGGTTGCTAGTTAATTTGTAGACACATCAGTATTAATATGTTTGAACAGAACCCTTAACCGCCAATAAATGCGTGTGCTTTTGACGTTTTGGGCACTTCGCTAGATTCTTAAAAGTAGGGTGGTTGAAAAATTAACTCACCATTTAATTGGGGGTTGCTAAGGACCGTATAATAAATAGGTTTAGATTTAATTTTGGGTGTAGAAGGACTCACTGTATGCTGCTGTTCTTGGTTCACTTCTTCTGCCCCTGCAACAGGTCCGACGAGTATGTTTAATTTTTTAATTATTTATATGTTTTTTACTTCGTGAGACGTGCATACAGTCTTTATTGTAGAGGCGGTTTTTTTTGTGATGGCGGAGCGATGAAATTTAAACGCGTGGGGCAAACGACGTACTAAGCCGGAAAGGGTCTTGCGGCTCTTGGCGTATTTTTACAAGTATTCAAAATAGTGGTGACATTCACTTTTGTTGCAGCAAGATTCAAGGCAGGCGGAAAGGTATAAAGAAAGGAAGAGAAATAAAATAAAATATACGGGTATTAATTACCATATTGGGGGAATGGGCTTTGGGGAATCGAATTGTATGAAGTCCACGCCACTTATGGACATCTGGCTACGAGAAATAAAATTAATGTGGACAGTCAGACACGAGTGTGTCAATTTTTCAGTTTACGGCCGCCGCCCTATACTTTTAGATGTTTCTTTTATTTTACTGCAAAGGTGGCAAACAGGCAGACCAGCTCCAGCTCATGGAAACTAGTTACCGTCGCCTACGTTTGCAACAACAAGGGTGGAACCGAATCCTCGACAGCTTTTAGATTGGGATGGGGGATAAGATAGAGGGAGAAATTGGGTCGTTTAGGTCTCACGCCAAAGGAAGGTTTGTACTGAAAATCATCGTTGCGTCGGATATAATTCCGGCACAGCGATATGCTGTGTACAAACCTTGTTTCCTGAAAATGCGGCGTAAAAATTCTCAAAATATGCTTTGTAATTATATAATTATGTATAAGAAATGGTTTTACGTGGCTATTTCTTCAAATATACGATCAGACAAGAGGAATGTGACATGGACGGGGTAGAGTAAATGGGATAAGGGTGAGGAAAACGGACCATGAGAACTCCCACTCTTCGCACGAAACAAGATTAGCACAAGGCTAACTGCTTCACGCCTATATTCTGTAAGAGCGTAGTATCGCACCGATTGCTCCAGCCCAATGTGCTGTAATCAACATTGTAATTCCAACATGACTCTACCACAAAACACAAAACAGTATTGTTACAACTCAGGTCCCGAGAAAAACAAAATCCACCTGCATATCTGAATGAAAACACATTTTATTACCTGTCGGCATTTGAACTACTTGTAATTCTTTTACGATCGTCTTCTTTTATTTACTTATTAATTGGCATAACTTTCTAGTAAACAGCCCAGTGTTTTAATATACTCATTTATGGCTGCTTGCGGCCGCTCATTAGTCAGGTGTGTCGGTTAGGTCGACTACGACATGGGACGTTGCATTTGTGCAGTTTAAAACGATGGCATGATTCAGGGAGGGGCAGTCGAGCGAGAACCATGATCACAGCGAGACGTGTGTACTAAAATCGGGAATCTAATAGTGACGGACTTTGCGCGTTTTATTGAATTACGACTTTCTGCATTAGCTTTAGATTTGTTGTGTTCGGTTATATTTGTACCTGTGTTATAATTCTAATAAAGTTTATAATAATTCCAACGGCACTTTAACTTGAGTCTCGCAAGTCGTAATAATATATACAAAACATTTTTACTGCAACAATAGTGCCATATGTTAATGTACTTTTTTATCAAACATCCATGCCTTCGTCTACTACCAGACACATTTCCGATCTTTAACTAATATACCTAAAAGCTAGGCGAGCTCTCAAAGTCGTGATGAGAGTGAGGTCGAAACCCCATTCAATAAAGTTGCTAAGTTGAAGCAGTAAAGTTACTTTTTACATTCCTAGCCAAACTACCCACAAATCGAGGACTGTATAAAAAGTTTAGTGTTCAATGATGAATAGTTGTTCGTAACTTATCAGACGGTCAACGAAGTTGTTAACCCTTATGGTTCTTAGAGCAGAAAAACTAAAAGTTTTGTACTTTGTATCTAACTAACTTGTAATTTTACTTTAGTTCCCCCTAAGGTCTTACAGGTTAACAAGCGTATAACTAAGGTATATGCCCGCAAGCTCTAACGCGGCACAAAAGTTTTATTATTAATTAAATCAATTATTATTGTAAATCACCAAGCACTCTCACCCACAGTCAGATGGTATGGCATTTGCCTGACTGGATAGCTACCACCGCTGGTCTAGAGTATGCCACCATAACAACTTTGAGATGTATTCCGGCATCAGTGGTAGGGTTTCAGTGTCTCCTTCGAGGCCGGCAGCACATTGGTAGCACCATTGGTGTTGCTTATGTCCACACGCGACGGTCACCACTTTCCATCACAATTCGGCCGCCAGCCTGTCTCCTATGCTTCAGTAATAAAAGAGCCTTAAATAAACCCGTATGTTTGACGAGATTAATAAAAGTAGATGAAGCGAAAAGTTTGTCAGAATCGTAGAAAGTCAAGATCCATCGCTCCTGGCTACCCCAATGGGAATCAGGCACGACAATATATACGTATATTGTTATTGTATATATTTAATATCATCTTTCGAATTACGAAGGCGTTATTTTGGCTCTTTGTAGTATATGAATGTATTATTGCGGCAGCTGACATTTCGCCACTTGATTAAAAACTAACAACTAACATTTATTAATATAACTATAACTATTCCTTTAGCCTACATCCGTCAATATATTATAATTCAAAATAAACTTCTGAAGTATCAATATAAATTTTTAGTCTAAAAAATATTAGTATCAGTTTTATTTAGGTCCAAATTGGACCTATGTGTATTCACCGGTCTTATTGAATCTCTAATGTTTGCTGCATCTCTAAACTCGTATCTCATTTTCTCGCAGGATTATTCATATAGATTTATGTGTTAATCTCTTTTTAGTGTCGCTTTTTCGTTTCATCGAGTTTCAAATCACGACGATAGTAAAAAAGGATCACTTCAAAATTAGTCATATTGAACACCTATTGTTACAACTTATAACTGACACGTAATATAAACCATTAAACAGTAGAATTGATACAAGTGAGGCGTTACGAATGTCCCTAGCGTGGTATTTCATTGTTTCAGAGAAACATAGCCGTAAATCATTGATCATCAACGCCCCCCTGGAGTGCTATAATTATCCAAGTGTCACAATATCAATTTCAACAGAACATGTACACAGTAAAACCATGTAAAGGCAAATTGGTTTTACTTTACACTATGTAGGTAGTTATGAAATTCTTTTATCTTTCTAAATTCTATATGAATATGTTTTGAGCCAGCCTCAAAAGAGGCTAATTTGGTAGCCAACTAATAATTTTAACTTAAAAGTGTATAAGTTATTGTATCTTTAGGTGATGGGGCTGACATGCAAATGTGGCCAAAGTCCCAAATAAATAAATAGAAAAAAACTTTTTAAATAATTTTCTTTTATTCTTTATTTGTTACTCTGACTTTCACTATTTCTTAATTTTGATATAAGATTTTGTTTGTTTTTTTTCCGTATAAACTAATGGATTATGGAGAAATCTAATACATTAAGAATATATATAAAACAAACAACAAACTCCTTGCGTAGATAACGACAAGCATTGCGATGTATTTCGCTCAACACCTTCACGATATAAGAGGCCTCTTCTTTAGGAAACCCTTAGAAAATCAGTCCCATCGCACTCCCCAAACCCAACAATTACTTACGAACAAAAAGCATGAATAAAAAATCTCAAATGTAGGTATGGCCTGAACGTGAATTGACCAGGACGACTAACGAGGCTCTCACAAAGATTTATAGAGATAGGCAGGCGCTAGCAAAAAACACCCGGGACCCGTCTGCGCGGTGCGGATCTAATGGAGGGTTCCGCATTATGGACATGAAAAACATGAGTGCTTGGATTGCATGCATTTTAGTATAGTGCTTTCGGAATTGTCTGGCGAATAGTCGAGAATATTGCCTGTGGTTTTTATTTGGGCAGGTTGGTGTTTATTGCTGTGAGGGAATTACTGAATGGATTATTTATTGTGGTAATAATGCCGCTGAATATTTTCTGTATTACTTGGACGTACACCTACTAGTAGTTCTAAAACTTTCCCTTGTCCATTTGTTGTTTTTACTGTATTTAGTACAATGACGTGAAATTTTGTTTCATGGAGAGTGGTTATATTGATCGTATATATGTAAATTCTTAACCTTAAAAGCTGATTAAAATAAACAATGGAAATTGCCCGCTAAAACATAATTCTGGTAGGTCCTAAATCTTGTAATGAAATAATGAAGTTTTATTACTTTCAAGAGATTTTTTATACAAAAAAAAACAGTCAAAGATCAAGAAGTAGCTCAATAAGATTATTTTATGATTTATTTTTATTTTTTTATTGCAGGAGTTTAGCTGACAGCCTACTAGAAGGGAAGCGGTTACCATCACCTATGCACATTTGCAACACCAAAGGTGTTACAAATGCGCTGCTGCTCTCTTACGGGTGACTGGAGCCTGGTCACTAATGCCCTCTAGTAATACTTTAGACCAGGGGTGCTCGCTATCCAGTCGAGAAAATACCCTACCACCTGGCAAGACGTACACTCACACGTACACAGATGTACACTCTTTTATAATTTCAATCCCCAGTTCCACGTCTACAGTGCCTACTTCTATTATTAGTGGGCTTACTACATTTCTGTCTGCATATAGCGGCATATACATTTCCTAAATTTCCAATCAAATTTTATCTAAACAGTTCTAGTAGTTCTTGATGCAAATGGCTTTTTTATTGTTTGAATACAGCGGACACTCCGGCGGCTACCTGATGGTAGGGTTTACTGTCTCCTACTGATGTATATAATGTGCTATCGACTTTGAAGGGAAAACTGGAACCTGGCCGTAGATGTCGTAGATGTATACGACTAAAAGTTGTTATGGCAGCATATTCTAGACCAGGGATGTTAGCCATCCACACAGGCAAATGTTCTACCAATTGGTTGTGGATTGATTTGTTCTTAAGAGAGGCAGCTCGGGCGCAGGAATTAGAATTCTTTCTCCGTTCTTACCCGGGAAAATCCTGGCATAAAAAGACAAACAAACACTTTTTGAGCGTGGTGACAGATAAGAAAACAAATCACCTATGTATACATATATACATACATGTATACTTACGGGGCGCACATGCGGCGAGTGTGGCCTTATAAAGATGTGATAGATACCTATACACCTATATACTTTCTCACAAACAGCTGCTTACGTATTCGTCCGATTTCGGAGCAGCTCGTCGTCCATAATTTGCAATACCTGACATACCTCGAACCGCTACGAGAGCTCGCGGCTCACTGTGGCCACCGCACGCCTCCGCTCGCGGCGCCCGCCCCAGGCACCCGTCACCGCGCATGGTAAGCAGAGTTGGAGGTATTAGGTTTATTTTCGTTACGGAATTTCTTCATTCGGTCGCTGCGCTCAAAGCAAAAGATAAAAGCTATACAATAGCTTAAAAAAGACAGACAGACAGACAGATCAAGGAAAAACTGGACATAACCTTTTTATAAAGATTCCGTTAATTTCAGACTTTGATGTATTTTTAATAGGAACACGAATTCATGCCTTCACCCATTGTATTGATGGTTTAACCCACGTATTATGGATTAGCAGGCTATCTGCGGCTCCGGTCGCAATTCAATGAACCCCGATACGAGATACGGACCTGATAATCCCGCTTTGTAACCAACGGACAATGGGGATGGACGGCTCTAGTCCGATGTCTGACGATGATTTATACATATTGTGTAATTAAATGATGTTATTCTATCACTCAACGTATTGTTACAGTTATTTAGTTGCATAGTTGTTCTTGTCCTGTTTTCTTTTTAAAGTTAATAATAATTAATTTTGTTATGTATCCTCTTATTTCTAAGCGATACAAGCGGCCATTTCCTTAATTGAATAATAATGTTATATTTTTATTTATTCTGTGATTAGTGCCTGTTTTGTAATGAGTAGTTCTCTATTATTTACTATAATTTTATATAACAATATATATATAATATGATGTGGTAATTGTGTGGATTATAATTAAAATTTTTGGAGAGACGGTACCCACTACATTTTATTTACATATTGGCAGACGCGATAGATTTTACTGAGTTCGAGTTATTTTATTACATGTAAAACTTTAAATATAATATTTTCTGTAAGATCTGATATAAAATATTATCTAAAATTTCAAACAATAAAGTATTAAATTCTGGTCATTCCATAACCTATTTAATTGAAATAATTTTGTTGTTTGGTTTGTCAATGACTTAATCCGCTATCGGCTGTGCCATTTGCTAAGTTTCTGATACTGTAAAAGCTGTTGGAGGGATGGCGAGGTGTTCTAAAAATGTTTGTGTAGAGTCAGTGTATAAAATATTTTAAACCGTAAGAGATTCTCTGATTATAAATATAGTGACCAGCTGGTGTTCTTTATTTACCATAATCCCTTCTGAGTTGTTGCAATTATTACAATATTTAATAATCTTCTTGACGTAGTGTAAAACAAAGTCGCTTTTCGCGTCTGACTATCTGTCTGTGTATCGCTAAATCCTCTCCTACAGTACGCAACTGACTTTAAGCGGTTTTCACCGACTTCAAATTTTCATATGTATAAAAATTCTAATTAAGTTTTTATGATAATTATAATATAATAGAGCTACTTCCTAGTTATAATAATTTTAGTATATAGTAATTGATAAACACATTGTATAGTCCTGGGCTAGTCAAATTGCACGTATATTGTAGGTTGGATGGTTGGCATCTTTAGGGGGCGATCCCAAATTCCTAGATCATGATAAGTAAGGGAAAGTTCGTTTTAGAAATTACCATGCTGAGATTCGAACCCGCGAGCTCTGCGTTTTTAGTGCACTTGACCGGGGAGGATCTAGGATGAGGATATCCGTAAGAGAGCGAAGATAATCGACATAGCTCGCAACATTAGCAAGTTGAAGTGGCAGTGGGCCGGTCACGTCTGCCGCAGGACCGATGGCCGATGGAGCACACGAGTCCTAGTGTAGAGACCGCGTCTCGGTAAACGTAGTGTCGGACGACGACGACCTGTATAAGGTCGCTGGTAGGCGCTGTATGAGGAAGTCAGAGGACAGGGATGAGTAGCGCCGACTTGGAGAGGCCTACGTCCAGCAGTGGATTGCGGATGGCTGACAACGACGAGACCAGGGAAGGCTTAGCCTACTCGACCCAGTTCTTATATAGTTTTTCCAACCGGCGCCTGTTGTTACACAATATTGCATTCTGACGGTAAAGGAAAACATCGTGACGGAATCTGACAACGGTTGAAATTGTAACATATTTTTTTTACAGTAGCGATGTCGGCAGACGTTGTCCTGCCTTGAGAAAAATGAAAATCTAGAACCCGATTCCAGCACCACCTACCGGGTCCAATTCAATCTAAGCCACCGCAGAACCCACTCAAACACTCATAGAATTTCATCAAAATCGTTAAACCCGATTTCAGCGCCAAGTATTTTGTGATTGATAGGTTACATTATTGAAGTTTTAGTAAAATCCCTAATTTGTATATAAGCCTATATTAATTAGGGATAATGTAGCATTCCAATGGTAAAATAATTTATGAAATCGGGCTAGTAGTTTTTGAATTTATTCGTTACAAACATACAAAAATACATATATTTCCAATTTATAATATCACTAGCTGTGCCCGCGTGGTATTTGTTTTCAAAACCCCCCGATTTTGAAACATTATTCATTGGTGCTCCGCTCCTATTGGTATTAGCGTGATGATATATAGCCTATAACCTTCCTCGATAAATGGGCTATCTAACACTGAAAGAATTTTTCAAATCAGACTAGTAGTTCCAGAGATTCGCGCTTTCAATCAAAAAACAAATAAACTCTTCGGCTTTTATATTAGTATAACATTAATATAGACTAATCAAATCCATAAACAGTGTTAAGGCATATTTATAGAAAAAATATTAACAGAATACACTGGACAATAGACAATAAATAAGTCAGAAAACATTGATACAATAATACAATATGGCAATAAATCAGTTGCTATCTCGTCTGGTCGCAATTAATGAAAATACGAACATGAATGAAGTAATAAAGACATTATTATACCGTAGTTATCACTAAGGGCCACTATACTACAATAATCCTACAAATACAGAAAAACATATATTATGATACGCAGGTGAATTTTTCAAGTGGGCTTTCAAGGCAAAATCCTAACTAGCTAAATAGTGAAAAACAATTCAAAGTAGTCCCGATGCTGATTTCCATGAAAACGAAAGTGGCGTCATTAGATTTTTGAAAAATCAATCAACCTTGTCAGGGATCGGATCGGCTGATTTAGAAAAATATATACAAATTCTGTGGTAAAGTCGTGGTAGCGTAATGGCTATCGTACGTGTCCCAAACTCAAGGGGCTCGGGTTCGATGCTGGCCGGTACGCATGCACCACTTAGGCAGTTTTCTGACCTAGTCTGCATATTGTTACAATTACCACGTGCTAATAACGGTGAAGGAAAACATCGTGATGCAACCTGCACAGCGAGATACACAGAGAACCTGCCAAGCCGTCTTAGACAAGCGTGGCGGGTATACTCTCCGTTCCTCTATAGTGGGGGCCCGAGCCCAGCAGTGGGATATTTGTGGGTTGTGATCTTTATTTATTTTAAATACATTCTGTATTAATACCAGTTTATAAAGTAGCTTATAAGGATCTATTTGTGAAGGAAAGTCCAATAGAACTCCCGACAAGGCACTTAATTGATTTTTCAAAAATCTAATGACACCACTTTAGTTTTTCAAAATCGGCCTTGAGACTCTTTTGAGTATTTTTCGCTATTTCGTTTTGTTTAGGATATGGCCTTGAAGGCCCACTTGAAAAATTTCCTGTATGTTATTATAATTATTATGCACTCACAGAGTCCTCTATTTCGCTTTGATGGAACTTGAATTTCATAGTAATGTCTTCTACACACTATGTTACTGACTTGTTTTTTTTTATTGCAGGAGTTCAGCAGACAGGCAGACGGCCCACTTGATGGAAAGCGGCTACCATCGCCTATGGACATTTGCAGCACCAAAGGTGTTACAAATGCGCTGCTGCTCTCTTAAGGGAGACTGGAATCTGGTCACTAATGCCGGAACACAACTCAAGGTTGTTATGGCGGCATACTCTAGATCAGAGGTGGTGGTCATCCAGTCGAGCTAATCCTTTATCACCTGACTGTGGGTTGTTTTGTCGTCTCTTACGACAGGCCGCCCAGCCGCAGGAAATTTTATTTTTTCTGCGTTCCTGCATTATTATAAGTATTTACCAAAATTTTCAATTTTCCAATTATAAAATTATTTCTTAAATCTTATTTTAAATCCATTGCGCGATTTCAGGAGTCGATTCGAGGCAATTTACAACCAATACGCAGACAAAAACACTAAAAAACCTAAATATTATAACCTATATGTATAAATAATTTATTTAAATTTTGATATTTATCATGAAATCACGGACTGATACTCCAAATTTTAACCGGGTTAAGAATTATTATATTATAACTGTGGTTGGTATGTGGCAATCATGTTGGAAGTCTGTTGATTTAAGGGAGAAATTAATTTGTTTATTTAGGACAAAGTTAAAAGGCGGATTAAGATAACAAGTAATAATGTTTTGGTTAACTTAGTAGGTATTGTTGCGTCACGATTCATCCGCCAATTTATTGATGTATAATATAGGACACTTAAATACTATGTTCAATTTATGGACGTGATGCATGGACATCGGTGTTAGAGCTTGCGCTACATAAAAAAAATATATATAAAATGACTAACGGTTTTTTAAACGAAGTTTTTTTTCATTTGTTACTTTTTAGTGCCTAGCAATGAGTAGGCATATGAAAGGTGCCGCGCACCTTAAAAAATATAGATCCCAAGAAACGGGAACGGATAAAATTTTTCATAAAAAATGTTCATAAAATGAAAAAAAAAAACTGGGCTAAACTGTTAAATTTTTAGGGGACCAAATGGCAACTATTCCTCATCAAACTATTAAAGAATCACGTAAATCATAAATCTCCGCGTAATCGGTGTACATACATAAAAAAATACCAATCAAATTAAGAACCTCCTCCTTTTTTAAATCGGTTAAAAATGTCCAATCTCATAAACGTGTAAAAGTAATATTTAATAATGATTAGAATATTGGTGTGCACATCACGTAAAAGATAAGGTTTCTATATATAGTGTAAGAGAAATTAAGAACAATTAACCAAGTATATTCATCAACAGTACAATAACTCGTCGTCTTATTTTGAACTCCCCTCGCGGGGTTTAAGTGGTGCGTCACCCTATGCATAGATGCACGACACAATCTAAGTTAGCCCCCAAAGATACCTGATCATCATAAATTCATAATGCTTATGTTATAAAAAAAGTTGATATCCATTTCAAACCTCTTTCTTGTTACCACAGCTAATAACTTTAAGTTTTATCTAAAGCCGTTTTTTTAGTTTTCATGTCCTTAAATGAGGTACTACGGTTTTATTATAGAAATTTATTCCAATTGTTTTACTTTTCTCGATATTTTTAAGGCGACAAAATATAGCCTAAATCCGCAGAACATCTATCTCATTGCCCAATTTCATTAAGATACATTCAACCGTTTCGTCGTAATAAGATAATAAATAGATACTAAACTTTTTATTTATATACGAGTATTATTATAATGTTACAGATAATTTATGAGAAAGAGGGTAGTCTAGCCGTGACAACATTCAAGTGATGTGATCGGAGTGGTGGCAGTGCGCTTAGCTATAATGAGGGGACACGGTGATGTACTGTGTCAATTGTCACTTGAGTTCCGAACGAGTCAAACGTCTGTTAGGGCTACTGCGTTGTCGATAATATTTACGTTTGTATCTTATATACTAGTCCTTATTGTGCATTTTATAATTGCTATTTTGTGAGCAATTAAGTGTTATCTATCTATCTATATGCTTTGTTTTGCTATTTAAATTACATATTTCTTGAAATATTATCCTAAGCTGTCTTGACTATTTTATATTATAGTTTTCAATTGCGTTCCTTACCACTAATCTCAGGAACAGGTAGTACGATTTGAAAATTCATGTTTACGTGAACTCGTTTATTTAGGAATCTTATAGGCTATATAAAATCACGCTACGACCCAAAGGAGCGGAGCAATAATTTAACGGGCTCGAAATTGCGGAGCACAACTATTTAGATAGAGATAAAGTAGGTAAGATATGTATTGCGATACGATAACATTTAGCGTACACCTTCATGCTTGAATAAATTTTAAAAATAAAACACTTTATACATATATTTGTCACAATTGCTCCACAAGCTAAATAACATTGCCAAGTGCGTGTCAATCTACTTACAACGAAGTGCAGAAAGAGATGATGAACATTATTTGCTTGCACTTTTTTAATTGCATGAGTCCAGCAAGAGGCAGACGGCCCAAAGCGATTACCATCGCCTATGGACATTTGTCACACCGAAGGTGCTACTAATGTGCTGCCGCTCTCTGAAGGAAGGCTAGAGCTTGGCCGCTAATGCTGGAACACACAAAAAATTGTTATGGCGACATACTTTAGTCCAGGGGTGCTAGCTATCTACTCGGGAAAATGCCCTGGCAGTTGGTCATTTTGTCGCCTATTTCGACAGGCTACCCGGCAGCAGGAAATTGTATTCTTTCTCTGTTGACATTAATCGAAAATACTCGATATATGCAAAATTATTCAATGAATTTTTTAAATGAAAATTGTAATGAAAAAGGGCCGCTTGCATAACGTTCCTTAGCTTTATTTAAGAAACACTAAACGTATTTAACACCCTTAAATACAATTAGCGTCTTGCACAACGCAAAATTTGCCGCTAAATATGTTTTAAGAACTGTCAATAAATATGTTTTAAGAACTGTCATAACTGTCTAGGCAATTTAATATGATTAACTATTTTTATTTAAAGGCGATCGTTATGCAAACGGCCCTAAGAGTTAAAACGAATTTTCGTTGAAAGAATTTAAAAAACGTCTCCCTTCCCCTACCTTATTGACTTGAATAGAAAACTCATCAAGAAATCTAAAATACATTGTCGATATGTATGTATCATGTTCAGGTGAAAAGTATATTATTTTTTAAGTAAACATGATACTAACGATTCCAACCATGACTACACTGAAAAGTTAAATATGTCGCAGAACGGCCTCATTCTCACGACATCTTCTTTAGTTATTGCAGGTTTAGTGGGCGTCATCAGGATAAAATGCGAGCATAAAACACAATAGCCACGGTTTATACACTTTTAATTTAGATTTGATCAACATTATGACATAGTTTAGACCGAGCAGCGGGTTCAGGGCACCCGCTCATACTTCTAACTTAAAACACTTTCTTTAAAATACTGTAAGGTCCAACTCGACCTGCTGCCATCAACCCAATGTGCCACAAAAACTCGCCTCTATTTCACTGGCCACCTCGCCTCTATTTCACTGGCCACCTCGCCTCTATTTCACTTTGTAATGGCCACCGCGCCCGCTACAAAGCTTAAATAAACCCAAACAAGCACTCTGCTACCCCTGAGCACTAAGGACTACTTCAACATCCAAGTCAAAATAAACTTTCAAAATTTCCAACGACTATTATTTCAATATTAATATCACAAATTCACAATCTTTGACTATCAGACTACAATCTTTCACTCTATATGTACCTCTAAATTTAAAAACTACCTATTATAATAGTCAACTGCATTTACCACGTTTAATAATTATTGAAATTCCATTATTTTAACTTCAAACAAAAACCGTGTGAACGCATCAGTCATCCAATTCGCTAACAACACTTCTCAATCAGTCAAACAAACCAATACATCTAAATGAGTGATGTACTCTCAACCAACCCCCGCTGAGCGTGGCTCGGTTGACACTTTTTGACCAAAGTAGGCAATCAGAGCAACGAAGGTTGTCACTCTACGGTCTCCAGGGTCGACAACTTATGAAAACTCATTATAATAGAAGAACAAACAAACTCAAAATAATTTTCCGATTTACAATGCGTTCAATAACTAGGGTATTCACCCTAATTCGAATTTGAAACTATCACAAAAATAATCTTAAATAAAAAATCAACTTACCAAAGTGTCTACTAACGTAAATACCCCCTGTGTACCTTATAGTGGCTTTCAAACTTCTTCATAGCCACAATTTCTTCACGGTAAAATTCTAATCATCTGAATCTAAAATGTCTTTCATATAATGCCTATAAACTTACTTTTACAAGAAAGATAACATAGCGTAGCAATAATGTGTCATAACCACTTTCCACTATACGTTATCTAAGTAAAAAAAACTCAAAAACTAGATCCGATTTTCACATACAAATTATTGGAAGGTAAACTTGAAAAGACAATGAATTTCATGCACATCGTTTATAACATACAGTAGTTTTCTTATCTTAATCAGAAAACCAAGGAAAACGTCGCATAGGAATAATATGTCAAAGCCAACTTTCTACCATACATAATCCAAGTAAAATAATTTAAAAAACTAGACCCGATTTTAACATTGTAAAAACTCTTGGAAGGTAGACTTGAAAAGACAATGAATACACGCACATCGTTTATAAAGAACACAAATTTCTTGTAAGTAACCAACTCCCAAAAATAATGATGAAAAAGTAAACTACCTACGTAATTTGTTCGTTTTCCATTTTTTTGGCAACCATATCGTAATTTTTCGTACACGAAAAATATCACTTAAATATGAGGGTAGTAAAATTGTCTACCACAAACGATGAACTATAATTTTTTTTAAATCTCGCTTTCTTCATTTTCAGAATTCGCACTAAAATAATAATTAAAAATTACCATACCTCCTGTGCCAAGTAGAATAGGCACGTAATTTTTACCTTAGATTAGACTTCACGATCCATAAAACTGCCTTTCTACTCGCTGTACTAACGTGAATTTGAACCATTGCTGGCACACAGTAGGCCCAACGGTGACCAAACCATGCATAGGCCGACACACCGCCGCTCCACAGGCACATTCAGGACGTCACCACTACGTCGCCGCTATTGCCGCCGATGGCCCCGACATGTCAATCGTCCTCAAATGCTTTTGCTTCCACTGTGGGCATCCTTCAATCCATCAGCACGCCTTCTTATACTGGCAAGGCTTCGCTGTCATTGCTTTTATTGTGGGCACAGGCTGAGATCCCACTTCTGATGTCGCAGAACGGCCTCATTCTCACGATATCTTCTTTAGTTATTGCAGGTTTAGTGGGCGTCATCAGGATAAAATGCGAGCATAAAACACAATAGCCACGGTTTATACACATTCAATTTAGATTTGATCAACATTATGACATAGTTTAGACCGAGCAGCGGGTTCAGGGCACCCGCTCATACTTCTAACTTAAAACACTTTCTTTAAAATACTCTAAGGTCCAACTCGACCTGCTGCCATCAACCCAGTGTGCCACAAAAACTCCTCAGTCTACCCAAGTAGATATTACTCAAAGTATAGAGGGTGCTGACCCCGCTCCGCCATATGCTCTGCTCTGATTTGTCGTTTATTAAATTACAATATTCATAACTTTTATTAGGTTAGAACGATCTTTAAGTTATAGAAACATTTAACAAATCAAAGTAAATTAAATTAAGAATTTTAGAAGTAATTAAAATGTAAACAAATGATATTGTGCGTTATTCATCAAGTCAACAATACATCCAATTATAGCTTCCCTCCGACAAATATATAAAGCCGTGCGTAGAAGGTTTGCCGATGACTACTTACTCTTACTACTATTGTATTGTATTACTTACTATTATTGTTTATATTTATGTAAAGTACATACATCTTCTTTCAATCCACAACGTTCCCTTATTACACTATTCCGTATCATATCATTTATGCTTCCCTCACATATACTTCTCAAAGCTCTCATTTCAACTGGATTTATTCTACTTTCATGCTACTTCTGAAAGTAGAATAAATCCAGTTGAAATGAGAGTACTGTACATTAGTGTAAATGTACATTAGTGTTGGCACCAACACCCCTTGATGGACAGCCAAATGTGCCTTTACAAATACTTTTTCGCTTTTCATAAAAGAGTTTAGCGCTCCATTCTCCTTATTACCTGCAATTACTCTTCTTTCGATGTCACTTTCATGCTTTCCGTCCCTAGTAAACATGCACCTTAGATAAACAAATTCTTTAACTTGCTCTAACTTTTGGCTTCCTACGTGTATATTACAAATTGACATATTTTCATCTTATATATTTACTTATGTAAAGTATATACAATAATAAATTAAAATAATAAATTTAGTGCAACAGCTATTTACATACGCCCAGCAGAAATTCAAATATATAACTTTAAACCCTCGCGCATTTTCCACTTAATCTCTTCCACTTTGTCCAGTGTTTGCTTCCTTTGTGACCAGCATCGTATGCCCCGGATTTATTACGATACCCTTTGTGTCGTACATTAGGCAGTTTAATTAAGTATGATATTGTTTTATGACGAAACCTTTATTCGTCTTTTAATTATAATCAATGTGACTTTTCATAAAGCCTGATGTCAAGAAGACTCGAACGTTTTACTTAAAAATATGGCTAGAATAAAATTTTAGTCTACAAACGCATTAGGTAGCCACATCACGGCGGCTACATCGTGGCGGCTAGGTTATGGCGGCTATGTCTTCGCGCCAATGACGTGGCGGCTATGCCACGGCGGAAAAGTCATGGCGGCTAATGAGTTTCAATATTGTTTATTTAATTTAAACATTCTAGTATCTAACGATAGCGGTCAACGGCCAAGCCCAAGATTTGGTCAAAATTACTCAGTTGTTCGTGATTTACGCAGTGCGAATATATATAGCCTCGGCAGTACTTTTTAAGCTGGCATATGCTTTCCACCAGGATTGAATCCTGTATCATTTGATACGCAAAAGTAACTACGGTTTCAAGCTGCATAACATATTTAGTATACTAGTGGTGGTCGCCTAGTGGTCGAAATTCGACCATAATTCATTTAAATTATTACTCTGAACATTATTAAGATTCTGTTGTCAAAGACTATACTTCCATTATCACAGATTTCGCCAAGGCTACTGTTAATAGACTTTAACAATAAACAAAAGAGTATATATGTGTGTCAAATACATGGTAGTGTGTGTAATGTTTTTTTTATTGATTTGATGTATAATTTTTAAAAAAATAGCATTTTGCACTCCTGTATATAAACTACAAGTGTTCGAAATTTCATACTCCTCTGTTAGTGCAAAGGGGTATGAAGTTTTTACTTCCAGTATTAATATAATTATTTATTTTATTAAAAATAATCTGTAAAAGATCTTATTTAGTTGGATTAAAGAATTTTTATTGCCTTCCGTGGTTTTCTCGGTGTTTGCATTAGAGGATTTTTTGATAAAGACACTCGGTGACCACTAGGGATATCTATGGTATTAAATGGATTGCTTGCTCCTTTACTGTTAGCTATAAAATTGCTAGTAGCATTATGAATGAAAATAAATGAAAAAGAAACGTTTCGTTTTTATGTACATTCAATTTAACTTAGTATTTAGTTTTGTATAGGAGGTAGAAATAAGCTGGTATTCGAAATTGTAAACAGTTTAATACAAATAAAATGAAGAAGATTTAACATTAACTAAACTTAATTAATTTAATATATTGTCTTCTCTTATAATTTCTTAAGACATAAGTGAAATATTTTAACTACATAAAGCTTTTATTTAAATGCTTTATAAACGAAATATAAACTTGAATTACATCGAACCAGTATTTTTGTTACATTATACAATTTTAATACAGACTTTAAAAGAGCCAATGACTTTATTTTTTTTAATAGAACCGTCTGAATTTCAGTGTGTTACATAAGTCATATTTGACTATAAGAGACAATAGTGTAATACTTACAACAATTCAAAAGGGTTTATCGTAGTAAAAGAATAGCAACTGGTTACTATATAATCAAAGAATCTTACGGCTCAAATGCAACTAATACATTGTGACTTATGACACTGAACAGATATTTTAATAGAACACGTCGCCACTAAAATCTTATCACTTTTCCCAATTTTAGAGTATAAGAAATCTAAGCATGACCAATAGCGGATTGAAGTATATATAAACTATTTTAATTAAAAAAATATTATGAATGCCAAGAATTTGTTATATTATTGCTTGGGAATTTTAGATTGTATTTTATATAATATATTATATACAATATTATAGATAGATAAATACGTAGATAACACTATATTGTCCACCAAAAAATTTCCGAGTTATACGGTCTTATTCGTAGAGTTACAGTAAGTTTAAACGCTTCTTTATGGTTCTTAAAGAAGCGTAAAAACTTACTCTAACTCTCTGTGAACCGTCACATGTTATAAAATAAATCGAACACAATAAAATCTATCGGTTCCGCTAACATGAAAATAAAATTTGAATACCATCCATATTCCATTGAGATATTTTAAATTATAATCAACACAACTACCACATTATATCTCAAATCAATAATGTTACATATAATAATGGTAATTTATAGAAAACTACTATATACAAAAAAGACGCTAATCACAGGATAAATAAAAATATTACAAAATGATTATTCAATTAAGGAACTGACTGATTGTATAGTATAGAAATAAAAGATTGAAAATAACTTATGTCGTTCTGAAATAAGAGCTTACGAAATAAAATTAATTATGAACCTAAAAAAGAAATATTATTCTGTAAGTAATAAACTACTAAATATAACAATAGATCAGTATTTCAATCCTCAGTAGAGGTAGAGATCGCTATTGCCGAAGTTTGTTGAAGAGCATATCCATGACAACATAGTGTCCTTAGGGATTAATGCTATTGTGTGTCTGAGTACTGTAACCTGTTGTTAAAGTTCATCGACACACTAAATCATATACAGGTACATCTAATCCACGCCACGTGTAGGTGTACGTGGCGTAGGTATACTTGATGTATTAAAGGTTTGGACTAGTGGGTGCAATTGTGTATGTGCAATGTACATAGACTAGGAAATAAAATTAAATTTTAACCTATATGTATGACCTTCAAAAAGTACAAAAAGTAAGTACAATGGAACTTATTTTGAATAAATACTTTTGAATTTGAATTTGAATTCATGTACAAAGTAGGGTTATATAGAGACTATGTACGTATACCGTAAAATAAATCGATCAACACAACAAAAATTAGATATATCTGATGCAAAACCTTTAGCTTATAAAAAAAATGGTAATTTCTATGCTGAAAGATTACAACACCTCTTCACTTGTTTAGTAATTTGTTTAATGCTTTCTTTTTCTTCCTCTTAATAGAGGAAAGGATAATTCTTTATAACGTATCACTAAAACTATCTTATGTCGTAGATTTAAGTATTTTTTGTAACTTTTTTTTTTAAATTTATTACAAGAGTTCAGCAGACAGGCAGACGGCCCACTTGATAGAAAGCGGTTACTATCACCTATAGACATTTGCAACACCAAATGTGCTACTGATGCGCTGCTGCTCTCTTATGGGAGACTGGAGCCTGGTCACTGCCGGAACACAAATCGAGGTTGTTATGGCCGTACGTGATACCAGGGGTGGTAGCCATCCAGTCGGGCATTGTATTATTTTTCCGTTTCTGCACAGATAATATCATTATTACTGTCATTATTTACATAATTTTGTTTGCGAAAACATAACTTTAACACTGATGTGTTAGCTCGCTTGGATTTCAATCTAGACGTATCATTTACAAACTATATTATATAAATAAATTACTGATTGTTATCTGTTGTGTTGTCCAAATAAATAAATATAATTTGAAAAGATTTTATATTGATTCCCAAAGCGGACCATCAGGCTCACATATGCAGACCTGGGACTAAAACAGAAGCATATACTAGAATGATGATAACCCGCTTTTATTATCAAATCTGAAATAAACACGAGAATTATGATAATAATTACTCGCCTTTGCTCCTATTTTTGATATAACGATATTGTGTATACGACTCTCTGCGGCACGATAAACCCATGAGGTTTCTGTGCCACAGTCAAATGTTTTTTTTTAATGTATATGAATGTAAGTATGTTGGAGAATAAATTAATAAAAAGTGTTTAGTTTTCGTTAAGTTGCTAAAGCACCTTAAAAAGCATTAAGTCGAAAATAGCTCGAATTCTAAGAAAATAGTAAAAGGATTTCGTTTATATGAAGTTACGTTGAAAGTGTTTTTAAGTGAATATACTCGTATAATAAAGATTATTTTCCCACATAGTTAAAAGTAGGGGGTGTGGGAACGTATTACGACTTTGAAAGCTATTATCTGCCCATATAGTTAAGTGTATGGTCTCTCTAATATGTAGCTCTGTACTCAAATAAAAAACTGCTTAATTAATCTTGTTCAATTGAATTTAAGTTGAAAGCTTTTTAATTTTACCAATGATTTCTTAAAACAAACAAAAAAAAATGTTCAATAATTTCTTAAAACAAAACCGAATTTTAACTGAAAAGAAAAAAATAAATATTTCCTACAATATTTTTAAGTTAAGTGCATTCTGCAATTTTGTTTTTCGTTTTTTGTGTCTGCCTCGACGGCAAGATGTTGTAGAAAATATATATATTTATTGTTTTTGATTTCAAGTCGGTTGTGTTTTTGGTTAATAAAAATATTTTCTACTTTCTAGTTGCTTGAATAACAACTAAAAATTCATATTTTAAGCGCCCATAAAAATAAAAAACAATATTGTAAGCGCCTGAAGAAATTGAACTACTGGCACGCGTATACAAGTTTTGCCTTTCGAAAAAGAGTAGGCGCTCTTCAAAAAGGGTTGCTCTGGATTTCCCTGGGATTCTTTCAACAGATCTTGACTTGAGGATAATGTTACCTTCTCTACATTTTTTCGAATAAATAATAAAATGAAAATCAGCCCACAATCGATACACACATACAAAAAAAGACAACATAAGAAAAAGAACCTCTTCCTTTTCGAAGTCGGTAAAAAATTAGAAGAAGGCATTACTTTTCAAAAAAAGTGTGTTGTGTACAAATAAAATAAAAATCATATAATATTTGTAGGGTCAAAAGCCAGTTTCTCTATAAGACAAATCAGTATTCACCACGACATGATAGTGCGTGCGAACGAAATAAAAATAATATAACGAACATTGCCACGCCGCGGTCTAGGATATCCACTAAAACCCCTCGGTGTTCTTCGCCCTTATGCTAGAGCCACAAATATTTTGCCTAGCCGGTTTCCAGGCTCTGCCAGGCGGCGGTCTATAAAAGCATCTTTCACTGCCGGGGGAGGTAAAGCCCCCGGCAACTTCATTATTTTCTTCCCACGGAAGGTAAGGTCAGTGCGCGTGGAACCCGAGGATCAAATGCTATCAAGCGGCTTACGGTTATGTGCACATAAAATGAACGTATTTACTAAATCAAAATTTAGTGCCTTAAAAAAGGTTTTATTGCCGACCTTATTGACGGGACGCTTGGTGGCAACCGTGTCTAGAGTTAGGGCTTAACCAAAGATTACCTTAGTCGTATTTTTGCCTGGATTCGTCGTTTATCTGGGAATTTGTGCCACATTCTCCGTGTTTTATTACGCCAGTTAAAGTCACTATAGGTTACTTGGTCACAATCAACATTATTTTAGCAAATGCCTGCCTGCGTTGGGGAGTGTTGGATTCAGCGTTTTGGGGTGGCTTTAGCACCGCAAGCAAGAAATGCTATTGCCACGCCGCGGTCTAGGATATCCACTAAAACCCCTCGGTGTTCTTCGCCCTTATGCTAGAGCCACAAATATTTTGCCTAGCCGGTTTCCAGGCTCTGCCAGGCGGCGGTCTATAAAAGCATCTTTCACTGCCGGGGGAGGTAAAGCCCCCGGCAACTTCATTATTTTCTTCCCACGGAAGGTAAGGTCAGTGCGCGTGGAACACCGGCGCTCTCCCATTTCGGCGGCATTAACAATGGGTGGGAACCCTCACCGCGCCGGAGGTCTAATGACGTCCTTCGTTGCCGCTGCGTTCTCCTTTGTCGGGAGTGAAGTAAGCTGGTATGCTCATACTCCCGCTCCGCCTCCTCCTTGCCGAGCATGACCCGTTCGCAGAATGAGGAGACGGCGACCCATTCGGTGTTGCTTCTGAACATGGAACAAACCACGGCTGGGAGCATGTAGAGATACCTCGCATAACTAATCAGTCGAATCAGTGTGATAATCCAGAGAAGTAATGTATGTAGTCAGCCCCCTAGGCATTTTACCTTATACCGGCGTGAAACGGTGAGCCTTAGCTAATAGCGTTATGAATCCTGACTGAGAGTTCTGAATGCCACTCCCTCCTTCTCCTACTTTACATTCGGTATCCCATCCACTTATTCGATTCCTCCATCTCATCCCTTCCGTCCTATTTCTCTTGTCTGATCCCGCTATCCCTTATACCCTTTATACCATCCTTCTATACCGTCCCTTTTATTGTATCGCCCCTAAACCGTCTCTTTTATCTCATGATAAAGCCTGGCAACGCGTTTGCTCCTGATGTTGCATACGTCTATAAATGGTAACCACTATTTTTTAATTTTTTATATTTTTATTGCATGACTTCAGCAGACAGGCAGATGGCCCACTTGATGGAAAGCGGTTTCCATCGCCTATGAACATTTGCAACACCAAAGCTGCTATAAATTCGCTGCTGCTCTCTTAAGGGAGACTGGAACCTGGTCATAATACCCTACCACCCATTTTCCATTGAGTGGACCTTATGACTGTTTGCTGGCCTCGCAATAAAAATAAATATTACCAATATAATACGGCCATTGTCTTAAGTGGTACTTATGGCGTTAAGGGATAATAGGTATTTAGATTTGGTACATAAAATTCTTTTTTGAAATAATAATAAATCTTTAATATCGTTTAGTATTTTACAATTTAATAAAAGAAGAGAAACTATAGAAAGGTAATTAATTAGTAAACAGTAAATATATGGTGTTAGTTTAAAATACGACTATGGAATTTAAAACATGTATTATCCCCGCAAATTGCTAATGCGCTGGAACCTTGTCAAATTAACATTCACGTGACGTCATCCGCAACTCGATATGTACGCGTACTCGCCAGCCAGTGATGCTAACAGTACTGAGTGTTCGGCTACGGTTACGTCACCAAAATGGCGGCCAGGCGCAATAGCAATTTGCGGGGATAATAAGTATACCTTCGACTCTCAAACTAGGAGGAGGGCCTTTGTTTTGAGTCAGATAAAAGGCCCCCAAATAACCCCCCACCTATATGATTAAACAACTAATTATAGCTCTTAGGTATGTAATTGTATATGGTTATGTGCGTGTGCAGTGTGTGGCTGTGAGTGTGAGTGTGTGCGTGTGAGTGTGAGTGCGTACAAATACAGTAATTAAATGTGTATCATGAGTGCACGCTTTAATACCAACTAATTTTCTTCATTGTATTAGGTTTTATTATTAAAAAGTATATAAATGTTTTGTATATGTATATAATATCAGCACATAAATGTCCCACTGCTGGGCTCGCGCCTCCCTTTATAGGGGGCAACGGACAGTATACCCGCCACGCTTGTACAATGCGGCTTGGCAGGATTGACACATCAATAATCTTGATGTGCAGCTTGCTTCGCAATGTTTTCCTTCACCGTTGTTATCACGTAGTAATTGTAACAATATGCACATTAGTTTAGAAAACTGACTAAGTGGTGCATGCTTTATGGCCAGGATCGAACCCTTTGAGTTTGTGATGCGTTCGCTAGCCATTACGCTACCATGACTTTTTGTATAAGTAGTAGGTATAAATACATGTGCAACATCACACTAGCAAGACAATACAACCGGAACACAGTAAATAAGATCTCAAAACGCTACTGTGAAGACGTGTCGTGATTTCTTGTTCCCATTCCGCATAGGTGGCGTAAACAAGAATTTCCGTATTCCGACCGTGGGTGTGATATCCCTTACGAGAATTAGGCCCGTCGTACACAAGGCTACGCAAATATTCGATACTAATGTTGTTTACGACATTAGTATCAAGTCGCGAGTATCGAGTGGCGCACGGCCCGTACACACGACATAGAATCGCAAGACGAGAGTTGCCTATTCAGTCACTATAAACGGTTAAACAGATCACACTTTTTCCAAAATGTCTCACACAAACACAAGTGATGATGAAACTATAATTTTGTACTATCTTTATCAAAAACAAAGAAATCGTCGTAACAGAAGATACTGGGTTCATCCGTATATAGAGAGAAATATAAAGTGCAGACTGTTTGTAGCTGCGAAAGAATTACAACAAACAGATGCAAAATTCTTATCAATGTACAGAATTCCAAAGAGAGTTATAGGCATTTAGTGGACTTATTTGTTCCCAATATACACCAAAAATTGCTCCGCCATCTTGGAAATCGCCGAGACTTATGTTGCGGCGATCTCGTCCGGCAGGTAGCGCGCGACTGGCACGACGCGAGTCGCAGGACGAATGTCGGCGACGCGACTCGTGTACGAACCCCAATGGATTTGTATGGCGGTAGTCGCTTGGAGACTAAAACCGTTGAGTATCGAAGATTTCCGTAGCCCTGTGTACGAAGGGCCTAAGTGTACAACAGTAAAGCTCAGTAGACTAGTAAACAAGTGCCTTTTGGACCAACTTTTTTCAGCAGTCTCCGAAAATTATAAATGAGGTGTCATTCGATTTGGAATGGCATCTAGATGATTTTTGAAAAAAACGAAGTTCCGCTTGCAAAAATTGTAAAAGTTATTAACAATTAACTAAAAAAGGGGGGTTTAGTTTTTTTGCAAATATCTCAAAAAGTAATATAAATTTTTCAAATTTGAAAAAAGATTCGAAAAGAGGAGGAAATTTCCTAAAAAAAGTCCTGACTCCCGAAACTGTAAGATCTATATTTATAATTTTCCCAGAGGGATGAAAATACGGCCGAAAACGAGTCCTCTGGCTTACGCAAGCCACACCCACATCGGCCCTTTAATGGATAAATATTATTTAAACATACTAAATATGAAAATAAAAAATTGAAAAAATTCAGGCACGAACTGAATAGATGAATGAACAATAATCTGCTTGAAATTTTTTTTAACAATTTTTCATTTCGTTATTCAATAGTTCATTAATAAAAAATTTTTGCTTGATTATGAACATTGCAAGTGTGATAATTGTTAAACTATGAATTTAAGATTTTTTTCCTTTCTTGGTGCAATTCTTGAAAGGTTTTAGAATAGAACCCTGTTGGAGAAATTAGAAAATGTTTGTTATTCATTTTTTTATTAATAATTTTCGTTGTTACAACTAAAATTAATTAACCCCCCCTTTTTTTAAATTAATTGTTAATAAATTTTACAATTTTTGCAAGCGGAACTTATTTTTTTTCCAAAAATCATCTAGATGCCATTCCGAATCGAAAGACACCTCATTTATAATTTTCGGAGACTGCTGAAAAAAGTTGGTCCAAAAGGCACTTGTTTACTAGTCTACAGTGTACGGAGAAACATTTAGCAATACACAACTATTCAAATTACAATATATTCAAATGTTAAAAAGAGGTATGAATCAGATTAATTAAATTATATACATACATACATAATATCACGCCTGTTTCCCATGGGGGTAGGCAGATACTATGGATCTCCACTTGCGACGATCCTGAAAAACAACTTTCGCTTCACCTACTTTCATTAACCTCTTCATACATGCACGTTTATTTGAAATGCATTTTACCTGACCTTTCTTTAACAGTTCTGATAAATCTATTTCTTCTATCTATTACTTCATCTATTTTACTGTCCATCCCTCCTCTAACATTTATTGTCGCTAAGCGGCTCTCCACAAATTATATTATTTCAATATTAACCTTGTACATTTAATATAACTCACTTCTGCAGCTCGAAGATCTATAATAAGTACTGGCCTATAACGAAAATTCACCCCTCCTTTGTTTCCCGGCCTTTTTTTTACACGTGGCATGAGCTCTATCTATGGAAATGACATATCCTTAAGCTAAGTATTATGTCATTCTTATACTTTTTTACATTTCAGCGCTGATGCCATTTGTCTGCAGGGCCAGCAGTATCTCTTGTCAGTTACAGGCCTGGAACTTACGCAGATGTTGACCTACATGAGTCCACTCCTCTTCTACAACTCCACTGCGTCACTGTACGTTAGTTATATTAATAAATATTTATGGAAGTTAAACTTCTTTAGAATCGTTGTGATTTGTAACTTGATCATATGAAAAAGCGACACTAAAAAGGGATAAACACATAAATCTATAAAATTAAGCATGAGAGAAAGTGAGATACGAGTTTTACATTGTGTAGCCCAGATTAGAGAGTCAATAAGACCGATGATAAAGCATAGGTCCCCTTGGACCGAAATAAACCTGATAATAATGTATTAACCTATGGATATATTTTCTGAAGTTTCACTACTGCTGCGCGTGAACTGCACTGCACACACACATTTTTCAATATTTCTTTATAGAAACAAATCTAGGCAAACGGTTCACGTGATGGTGCATGGGTATGGTAATCGACCATGGATATCAATAATAGGGGAGTTAATAGGAGAGGAGGGCGTTGCCTAACCTTGTTACAATATCGCGATTTTTAATATTTACACCTTTATAGATAATGTAAATGCGCGTCCTTTACTATGCACATAAATATTAATTAAGAATTTTTTTCTTCTCAATTGACTACAAAAATGTCGTAAATATCTAATATTTCAAAAACTAGTCTCATCAGAAGCTGCGAGGAAAATCTAGTGTATTATATTCCTAATATTATAAATATCTATTAATGTTTTCTTAAAGACAGAAAAGTTCCGAGAAAAATCATCCGGACACTACTACTATGTACGGAACCCTAACAATGAAGGATATAGTGATATTGCATTGGGAAAATAAGAAAAATTTAAATAAAGCTAAGCTGATAGACTTTGTAACAGAAGTAAGATTGATATAAATTTTAAAAAAGAATCAATTAATATATATATATATATATATATATATATATATATATATATAATCTGTTACAAACAGACAAATGAATTTTCACATTTTAAATTATTAGTCGATATATAATTGGCATTCTACCAGCAGTTGTATAAGAAAAAAAATGTCACCCAATATTTCCAACTGGTAACAATAAGTAACTTTAAATGGAAGCCAGGTTGTGTGTGTTAATTAAAATACGACTATTTGTGAAAAATCGTGAGACTAAATATTTCATCAACTAACACCATATAATAATTACTATACCACCAAATTATTTTGTGTGAAAAATGACATGTGGTATTAAACAGGCTTCGTTTTATAGGTTTACAATCTACAGTAACACAATTACAAGTAATTTGAATTTTGGAATATAATTACGAAGGCATTCTAAAATAGTTCAGACTTGGTTCGTATTGTTCGGGTTAGCTCTCATTGCGGAAAGCTATATTTTGTGTTGAAATATTATAACTTCTTAATATATATAAATTACGTGTCACGTTGTTTATCCGCGATGGACTCCTAAACTACTTAACCGATTTTATTAAATTTGCACACCGTGTGCAGTTAGATCCAACTTGAAAGATAGAATTCTTTTTATACCGTTGGAACCGGTAGGTGGCGCTGAGATCGGGTTCCAGAATCCTCCTAACCACCGGGAGCGATTTTGGTGATTTTGTTTTTCTGTGTTTGAGTGGGTCCCCGGATGATTAAAATCCATAATTGGAACCGGTAGGTGGCGCTAGGATCGGGTTTTATTTTTTCAGAGCAGGACAATGTCTGCCGGGGCCGCTAGTACTAATATTTAAAGCTGAAGAGTTTGTTTCTTTGTTTGTTTGCTTGAACGCGCTAATCTCAGTAACTACAGGTCTGATTTGAAAAACTCTTTGAGTGTTAGGTAGCCCATTTATTGAGGAAGGCTATAGGTAATCGGTAGGCTATAGGTAGGTATATCATCACGCTAAGACCAATAGGAGCGGAGCACCAATGAAGAATGTTTCAAAATCGGGGTTTTTTAACTTATTTTTTTATTATTATTACACGCGGACGAACTCGCGGGCAGAAGCTAGTAGTTATTATAAAAAATGTAGAGCATAAAAATTGCGATTTTTGTTCAAAACAATTTTCATACGCCCAACTGTACTATTGTACTGAAATTTATGTAAAAAAATTGTTGGTGATCCTTAAATAAGTACATACATACATACATACATAACTTCATCCCAGGTCCCTTGCGGGGTAGGCACGAACAACAGAGCGCCATTCAGGCTTATTCTTACACACCTCACTTGCTTCTTTGACATTCATAGCTCTTGTCATGCACGCTCGTCTGTTCTTAAGGCTCCTGACAGGCTTAAATAAGTAAATAAATTATTTTATCTAAAAGGGATCATGTCAAAAATTATGCCGCTTCCAGGTCCACGAGTGGTAAGATTAACATGAATTATTTTGCAACTGTTTAATTGGCCCTGTCCGGTTTAGGCAAAGTAACAATTAGATATTTAATACCCTTAGAAACAGCAGGCTTACGTAATTGAGTCTACACTAAATATGTCCGAGTATGTAAGCGATATTTGGTAAGTATTTTTTTTTTTGCGAAAGGTATATTAAGCTACTATTTTGTTTTAACTCTTTCAGTTTTAGTTAGATTAGATTGTAATGAATCAAAAATTGAAAGTCTTAAACCAAAAACTACTACTTTTTTTGTAAAATGAAAACTACTGGGCCAAAATATGTTAAATTTTTAGAGGACCAAATGGCAACTATTCCGCCTCAAACTAAATAAGAATCACGTAAATCGGATCATAAATTTTAGCATAATCGGTGTACATATGGAACGGAATGGAATTTTTTTTCATAAAAAATGTTCATAAAATGAAAACTACTGGGCCAAAGCATGTTAAATTTTTAGGGGACCAAATGGCAACTATTCTGCATGAAACTAAAAAAGAATCCCGTAAATCGGATCATAAATATCAGAGTAATCGGTGTACATACATAAAAAAAAACATACCGGCCGAACCTCCCCCCCTCCTTTTGGAAGTCGGTTAAAATAATAGTTTAAAATATCTTTTGCAACAAAAAATGTAATTAGGTCCAAATGTCACTTACGATAAAATGGTGGTAAAGCTTCGTCTGTCAGTTGTTCGTTCACATTATGAATTCGGCCCATTATTTTTGACAGATTCTATTAAACAGTTAAACTGTAATGAAATTACATAAGGTACTAGCCGGTGTACAATAATGAATGTGGTCTTACTGCTGTAATTTAAATTTGAATTGATATGAACTAAAAAATTACATTAATATAGTACACTTATTCGGTTGAATTTCAGGTTTTATATCACCTTAACATATGGGACTATTGTATAATTGTTAGTTCTGTTAATAATATAAATAATATTTAAAGCATTATTCTATTTTAGAAATGTCAAAAGCTGTATCTCAATTTGAAAGCAAATTCTAGTTGCTTATTAGTAATTCACCAAGGCATCAATCTATATATAATTAAATATCTTAAAACAAGGAGTGTTTCTATTGATTCATTTGCCGCCAGGTCATACCCGCCAGATCAAAAAAAAATAACAGGAGGCCGTCTTTGACATTCCTTAATGCCGCCATCCCTTGCGGCATTTAGGAATGTCAAGCCTCCCGCTTTTACGAAAATATTATGGTTTTACATTTTTCGGTGTACACCATGACGGACCAAAAATAATATTTTCAACACATTTGCTCAAAACATGCATTTACAAAGCCTGTGTAATGTAGTTGTTTGAAAGCTCAAAATTACGCCCCACACAATGGAACGTGCAGTAAAATATAGTCTCACCCAAGTAGCTATTTTACCGCACGCCGTGCGGTAAAACAGGTACTTAGATGAAAAAATATACAGGATGGCCAGAACAGTGAAGTTCAAAAGAAAATTTTTGGTTTTCGAGTTATTAATTTCTAATTAATTTTTAAGAAATTTCGACCGCAACCGCTTTAAATATTTTTTATTTAATTTTTTGATATCATTGAACTACGTCCTTATGAATTTTCCGGTTGCAAGACTTTTGGAAAAAGGTAGAATATTCTGGAAGGAAAAGACAAGGACGGGTATATTTCAGAAAGGGATAGACGATGAACGAATGTTCTAGAATAGAGAGTTCGGGAAGGAAAAGAAAGAGATAGATAGATGTTAGAAAGGGATAGATGATAAACAAAAGTTCCCGAATAGAAGGTTCGGGAAGGAAAAGACAGAGATAGATAGATGTTCAGAAAGGGACAGATAGTAAATAAAAGAATAACGAAACTATGGGTTCTAGAAGATTCTTCCGAGTTTATAAGCATTGAAGGCGCGCCTACCGGGCAGTTTAGAATTGAGTTCAGTTCAAGACACCGAAGCGACAAGTGCGATACGGAAGAATTGGAAGAGAGGTTTAATAGAAGACAGTGACGAGTAAAGTGGTGATTTTAGTGACAAGTTTAGTGGACAGTTGCATGAAGGAGGTGTGTAGCATAGTTCGAGAGAAGAACCAGAAGCGAGCTACACGCGGTAATATCGGAGGTGGTCTACGCAATATCAGCGAAGGTATTGTGAGTGAGACACCTTAACGTCGGGACAGTGCATCGTTAGTCGTGCGTATAGGGGCAACCCTGTGGAGAGGTATTGCGTGCGGCTGTGTAAGTCAATAAAAGCGTTTAGTTAAAAACTTGTGTTTTCTTCCAATCCATAAGCGTGTACCTCCGCTCGCACGTAATAATATATACATATAAAGCTATTGCAAACTAAGCTCAACAGCTCGCATTAAGGGAATGGCCCCATTGTGGGGAATTTCATTAGTCATTCCCGGTGCGGGGTACTACATCATAGATTCCTTTCGCGTCTCGCGCACCGCGGATACTTGACGCACAAATATGTAGGGATAGGGTTGGATTTACAATTGGATCTTCATTAATTATTGGGGATGTAGCTCTGTTGCATTATTTATACGACGGGTTAACGTGTGCCACTTGATTAAAGCCGGGTTTCTGTCTCTAATTGAATGTTCTTTTAGGGTTTCGAATTATAAATTTAATCTTTAACAGCATGGAAAAAGAATAAATATCCTCCTTGGTACTTGTAAAGATGTACTAGAGATGAATATCGTTACGAGCTACAGGACTCGAATTAAAATCCCGTTGAAATTACTATAGAATTTATTACAACTATACAAACACGTATAACACAGATACAAATATAACTGGATACAACCAGTACAAACTGCACGATTTAATAACACGCGCAAAGTCCGTCACTACATCGCTTATCGAATGTATCGTATACGAATAGTCTTGCTTTTATCGTAGTTCTCGCTAGACTGTTTCACCCCTTCCTTCGGGCATTCCTTTTATTATTATTGTACAAATACAATATGCCTCGACGCAAAACAATAACAACAAGAATTAGTTGGACACACCTGCCTAATGACGGCCATAAAACAAGTACAATAACAATAGAATGTTTTTCTTAGTTACAAATTTTAAACACAAACTAAACAAAAGAAGTCCAAATGCGGGAAAGGTAATAAACCAGGTTTATGGCAGGCAGGTGTGCATTTCCTTTTGTCAGCATGTAACAATATAAATGGATATAATGTGCCAGTACAACATGTTTTATCCGTTTTCATTGGCTAATAATCTACATACATTAAAAACACTGAATTATTTATTGGTCTGTAGTTTCGAAATGAATGAATTTTTGAATTTTTGTCTGGCTATAAAAATTTGAAAGTACGTCATCACGACGGGTAGACGGAAATAACAATCTTGTAAGGTTTATTTCTAAGTTTTATTGCTTGGCATCTAGGCTCTTAAGCCAGCTCTTAGATTACAATATAGTTTCATTATTTTAAGCCCATAGCTCAGCTGAACTGTAGGTTATCAACTTGACTATACAGTTTACATGTCTCACAAAAACACATATTATTACTTCTCCAAAACTATCAATCTCCTACAAATACTGTTAATTTTAGAGTAATTTTACACATTTTTAGAAACTAAAACTGCACAGCACAACATCTTTCATTTCTTGCCAAAAACTCCCTTATAAGGTTTATGTCAAGATGACTTCAGAACAACTAGAAATAAAAATGTTTTAAATAAATTGAAAATACGAAACTAGAGAGTTTACTTTGTAGTAGTAATATCAAAAATAGCTGTAATGAAGACCAAAAGCTAATAACAGATTCAAAACCCTCACCAAATTCTCTTTTTCTTTTATCATAAAGAGCAAGATATATGCCCCAACTGAAATAAGTAGATTTCTTGTTGCATCAATATTACATCTTCATAGTATGATATCCTGTTTTGGAGATCCAAGCCTCATCATAAGACCGTCGTGTTTATTTCACGGGTATACAGCAAAGATATAGGATTTGTTGCCTAGAAAAGCCTTAGACCTGAATTGAATAAAAATATGAAAAATCAGCCAAGTGCGTGTAAAGTAACGAAATGTAATTAATATATGGTGTAGATTTATTAGGTGGCAGTAGCAGTCTCTGTGATACACAAAATCAGATTAATGAACATGTTAATGTTATAATAACGGATCCGTTTATATGTCATTAGAAGATCAATTTTGGAAAACAGAAAAGTTTACAGCGACAAAAAGCACATTACTGACATATAGGACTTGATCCGTTAGTAGCTCACAACGCCCAAAATGTTAAGTCAGCCGTTCCACATAGTGCTCACGGTCGTTATGGTCGTGGTGAAAACATCACTAATGACGTCATCATTGTCAGTCACACAGTGCTCGCCCACCCACTCAACCATGTCACGAGGTGGGTCAAAGTGACCGTCGACAACAAAGCTTTAATTATCTATATCGATTTGCCTGTAGGCAGAAGAAACAGCCGCCCATGTCCTGTTTGAATGCGGAACGGTGACCCAATACAGGGCGAAGTATCTGGACGCCCCAGGTAGTCTCCGAGAAGTCTTCAGCAACGTTAAGGAGCTGGTCGACTTCCTGGAGGAGCTGGGCTGGATGGAGTAAACCCTCATCCACCCTTGCACGCAAAATAGGCGCATTGTAGTCGAGTTGCGGAAACCGCCCGCTCGCAGAAGAAGAAGATCTCTATCGATTGACATTGAAAAAGGTTCGATTTTTAAATCAACGAATGACATTTGTGTATTCGTCGATTATGACATCAGCGCTCCGCAGTCCGTTCCACTAAAGTTTATGATTGTTATGGCCCCAAGCAAGTGGAGTTGGACGAGAAAAGCGTGGTCGTGAACGTGGTCGTTGTGAATCTCTTGAGGAACGTACCCATAGTGTTACCTTCAGAACTTCACTTTCTTGGCTCTCAAACCAATATTTATAACCGCTTTCCATGTGCTCTGAATATATTAAATAAAAACCTATTTGACTTAGATTAAAAATAAATATTGAATTTTTCTCTCATTAAAAGCAAACCCTTTATTGGTCTCTTAGTAATTTAACTCTTAGTTACAAAATTTAAGTTGACAATGTGATTTTTATGGTTTTAGAGACCGGGTGGTTCCATTGTTTAGATGAAATTATTGAAACAACGCTACGAACACGTTCATATTAGGTATAGTGTAGTGTTGGTCATATAGTCCGACAAGGCCCGAATGGAACAATTATTTGTTAGACATATATGTCCAGGCCCGACATAGAAGCTAACGTGTTAAATATCTATTTCATCTAATCCGATACAAATATTGTTAAAGCCTAAATATCTCTTTTCTCATTTTTAATTAAAACAATTTGAAATATATAAAGGGATTTTATATTTTATTTTACGTAAGAGGATCAGAACGTTATTTTATTTTGATCTAGCTTCTGCCCGCGACTTCGTCCGCGTGGTGCGGTTTTTTAACTATCCCACGGGAACTCTTTAATTTTTCGGGATCAAAAGTATCCTATATGTTGACCAGGGATATAAGCTACTACCGTGCAAAATTTCATTTAAATCGGTCTAGTCGTTTCGGAGATTAGCCGGTACAAACAGACAGACAGAGAAAAAAATTGAAATTTTTTAAATTAGTTCTATTTCACTTCTTACGGTCCCTGACTGGGTTTTTAGCATTTTTTTTTATAGTACAGAAATTCGACCTCTACAATTTTATTATATGTATAGATTGTAATGATAATACCTTTTCTACGTAAGGCAACATTTTTTTAAAGATGTATTAGAGAGGTCTAATAGGTCTTTATATTTGATTAAATAAAAAGTATTATGTAATACAATGACTTTACAAACTAATACAATAACAGAAAACTTAGTTATATAGTTTTAGTATCATGGTTTTTTACTACTTCTTATTTTAGCAATATTATATGTGTTGTTTAAGAAGAAGAAGCAGTGCTATAATATTCCTGGCACCAGAATTTATGGATGAGAGACTATAATATAAAATAATAGCTTTATTACATTTTATAAACGCTGTATTAATTCCAATATACCTTCAAAAGCTTGAAGAAATTGGCTGTAAAGAAAAGCATGCAGAGAAATCTATACTAGTATAATAAAACTGAATTCTTTGTATGTTAGTATGTATGTTGAATTTAGTTACTTTAGGAGGTAGCATTTTAAATTGAAACTATAGTTTTGATTACATGTTGTTTATGAATGATACCAGCAATTAAACGTATAACAACTGGGAAAACTATAATATAAATAAATATTTAACAGAAACATGTTTTGCGTGCTCAATACATTATGGTAACCAAGGCAAGAAAAAAAAATATATCAAATCAGCATGCAGACTCGAAGCTGGTCAAATCATGGCCACTGAATGCGCGCCGCAGCACATATTGAAATGAAATGAGATTTATTAATAAATGTTTGTCTTTAAACTAAGAGAAACAAAGTAAACGACATAGCTGGCAAAGTTATTACACTAAATACGAGACCTGGAGCGGAGTCTGGTCATGGTAAAGAGAGTGTAGGACATCCTCGAACCTGGTAGACTAGCAACCTGTGCAAGTTCATCGGTGGGGGCTGGATGAAGAATCGGGATATGTAACGTAAGCTTGAGACTTGAGGAGACATATGTCCAGCAGTTGACAACGGATGATTGATGACGACAAAGATGATACAGGATATTTAAGAAGGTGGGCAACAAGGGGTTCGTGGTATAATAATAATAATTAATCACATAAACACCCACATGTATAAAGAAGCTAAGCAAGTTTCGCTTGTATTGTAGGTATGGTAGGTAGATAGGTAGGTAGGTGCGTAGGTAGGCAGATAATACAACGGAAAACTCTGGACAGATGGCAGGTACCTAAAACAGGAAATAAAGGAAAGGTCGTTTAAGAAATTTATCATACCAAGAGCTGAAGTTTATATTCTGAAGGTTTTGCATTTAATAACGGTACTTTTTATGAGTAGATTTTCTCATAATTTCCTCCTCCATCAGTATGTATTAATGGTACCAATAAATATATCGTCCCTGCCATGACAGAATTAAATAACTAATACTTTTTGCGAAATCGACTTTACTGTATTTACTTAAAGTAGAAACTGTTACCTATCTTTTGGTTTATTTCATATTATAAATCTTCGATATGAAGAGAATTAAAGTTAATAAACAATTTTATTGAAAAAATCAATAAGCCGAAGCCCGAGGTTATATTATGTTGTTGTATTTAAGAAATTGTTGGAGTACTGTAGTATTTATATAATTGTAGTGGTATTATTTAAATATTGAATGTGGTGTAGTATGAAAGCTTGGAAGTTATGTTGTTAAACTGGTGTATTTATACTATTGGGAGATAAGAAATAAAACCATTCAAAGAGCCAGTTACGTTGTCTTTATTTTGACCTCCTTATGGCACAACCCCCCCCAATCTCTGGAGTATAATATCTCCGTTGAAAAGATAACAAATTAAATAGTTACAATAGTATAACTTAAATAACACCTAAGGATGACGTTCCAAAACTTTCTTAATAATAACAACTAATGAGGATCTCAGGGATGGAGTCCGTCTAAGACCATCAACGTATGGATTCGCTTGTGATTATTTTAAGAGACAATACCTTCAGAACTGCTTTTAATAATATGGTTGGTAATTAGATTTTTGAGCGCCACTGGTTGTAGAAAGATAGGCCGGCAACCAGTCCAGCCAGGTATAACTCGTCTTATCGGAGACTCGTAGAGGGGTCGCCTACTGTTCGGAAGACCAGCGTAACCTTTGGGCCCCGTACGTTGCTCCCACTGTAATGTGTGATAAATAACGTTGTAATGAACGCGTACTAAAATACGGGACGGTCGGCGACGGGTGGCGATGCCAAGGCAAGTTAAAGCTCGTCTCTAGGTGACCTGATGGAATAGTACAAACCAGGGTCCGCTTTCCCAGTCGCCCTGGTTTGTGATCCACGAGCCTAGTGCTCGTGTCACGTTCAACAAGCGTGATACATTGGACAATCTAACTTTACTAATTTGAATATTGGAAACTAATATAACTACAACTTTACTAACCTATGGGGAACTTAAACGAAGGCGTGAGGATCGCCTAGGTTTCCGAAGAGTGCCCTGCACGCGAACCACGCGTTTCTGCGATGGTACACCATTCTGCAAAGAATGCAGATCTAAACTATTGGAAGATATATCCGATGCTAAGATCTTGGAAAGAAAGAACTAAGGCTACATACCTTAAGAGAAGATGCACTGAATTTAAACGATGCTACTATGCACCACTAAAAAAACCAAGTTAAGTTCGACCGTCTATCAAGAACTCTAGAGGAGGAATGACGCGACGCCGATCGAATTCTCCTGCGTAGTCCTCTGCCTTTCATTTCGAGTAGCAGTCATTTATGTCGTCACATCCTCCGCGTTTTGCATTCTAGATGTTCTAAAATGGCGAACAATTCTAACGACTTGTGAACGTCAGATGTCGTGACTGTACTTCCTTTTCTCCATAGACCGTACTTGCATTTTTCTAAGGTATCCAACCTGGAACCTCTACACACGTCTGCAAATTGGATACTATTGAAGTATTTGTTCGTTGGAGATAGAATTTAATATTTGAGTTTCAAAAGCTTAAAAACAACGACATCTGACGACACACGAATGCAGATGGTAGTTGCATTTCTTATACGACGATATGACTATCGAACGAGAGGTGGCTAGTAATACGCCAACACGCAACAGATGGCAGTACCTGTTTTCAAAACGCGATAGTGTGTGTATTTTATACGTAACAGTGCACGGTCACCCCGATAAGAATTTTTCCACGAAAAATTCTAGCTGGCCCCCCAGCTCCTAACTACAGGGAACCGAGTCAAAAAATACACACACCTATAACAGGTAGCCTACCGCCATAGTGATAGAAGTGATCTCCTGATTTGAGAAAGAAGACGGAGACTAAAAAAAATATATATATTGCTCTTCCTGATCCTAGCACCTAATCAAAATAACATTTACTCGCAAAATTATAATTCCGCGACCTTTCTAAAATCCGTTTTCTAAATAACAGAAAGCTCCAACATCTTTACTTGCATGTAAGATGGTGGTCGGTACGACTAAGAATGCTGTAGTCTGCCAAAAATGGAACTAAACATGGTGTGTGTTTTGAGTGTGTGTAAATGTGTTGTTCATTCCTCTTCATTTTCTCTCTTTCATCGTTATATCTGTTATCCTTCCTCAAACGCTCACATTTATGCTCTTTTAAAATTCCGCTTATTCTTCACCATTCAAGACTTATCTAAGTAGTTTGGGTTCCTCATCCCCAAAAAAACTTTGTAATAAGTAATTTCGTTGAGTAGTGTTTGAGCCTGTTTATGTTTAGTTATGATATTCTGGCAGCTACTAATCGTTCTCTAAAACAAGAGAATAAATTAATCTCCTTTTGGGACTAACACGTCATATCTACGTGTATGCTCGTCCCTTCGCTGGCGACAATGTCAGCTTAGATTTTTAAACGGTAATGAACCTTATGTCATTACCTTAACGGGCTGTAACCCGGAATAGGACTGTCCTATACAAATACCTATCTACGAAGAAAAAACTAACACTATTGTAAGAATTACTCGTCGGCCGACGACCTAAATAGTATCTTTACCTATTTAGAAATAACATGTTTAAACATGTATAACAAATGATTAATAATGTAGAAACTGTAATGTTTAAATGACTCAGATAACTACGTTGATCGCTGTTTTATTGACCATTACTTTTAACAACAACCTCTAATACCAAATGAGAAAATCTGGTTATAGAACTTACAATCTAAATATTAAAGTAAATAAGATCGAGTAGAAAGTAAACAAACTATACATAAAAATGCATAACTATTTATAGTATGCGATGGAATGCGGAACGCTGCCGCGAGCGCCGAGTTCAATGAACTGCGCGATAGCACTACGCTGTGCTGATAATGTTGAGTTAACTCGCGGTAGCTTTGTGGTTACGCTGTCTGACCGGTGTTAATACTGATGTCGAATTTGACCTGACTCCTCTTGAGAGATCTTTACAGTGGTATTTTCCCACGTAACGTCCGGTTGTAGCATCCTCTAGTTCGTATACTAGTGGTGACAGCTTTTTTATTATTTTACATTTTTCGTATTTCGGTGCTAACTTTGCCGCGAAAAACTTGCTTGCGTCAGACAATGGGTATGTTCTTTTCCATACCATGTCTCCTACTGACCATTCTACGTGACGTCTATTCTTATTATACTGTCGCACACTTTTCTCATGTGCTTTGGTCAACGTTTCTCTAACTGTTGTAAATATATCCCGCAACGTGCCTAATTGTTCTGCATAATTAGTGCGCGGCTCGCAAGCTAGGGTTACCGCTTTCTCTTTCCTAGTGTTGTCTACCTGATAATCGGTACCACTTAGTACAGCTTCCCTGCCATGCACTAAATAAAATGGGGTGAACTTGGTGGCCTCATTCACCGCCGTATTCATGGCTAACTGGATCTTATTCAGTGATAAATCCCAGCATCGATGGTCATTTTTTACTAGGATGGATATGGATGTTATAATTGTCCTGTTATAACGTTCGACCGTGTTGACTTGTGGACAGTAACGTGGGGTCAAATGGACCTCAGGTATATTATATTTTTTAAACAGATTTTGAACTTCGTGTCCCGTAAATTGAGTACCATTGTCTGCTATTATTGTTCGCGGGATTCCGTGAGTTAGGAATACACCATTTTCTAAATTTTGTACAATATTCTTTCCTATTGCTCGTCTTAGGGGAAATAATAAACAATATTTTGTGAAACAACAGACTACGGTAAGTAAATGCATGTGTCCTGCTCTTGAGCGAGGTAATGGTCCTACTAGGTCGATGCTTATAGTTTCGAATGGTTTGGAACAGACTTTAGGTTTACCCATTAATCCCGGGGTAATTTTGTGCGAGTGCTTATAGGCTGCACATGTATTACATTCGCTGACCCATTTGACCACATCTTTGTACAAACCTGGCCAATAACATCTTTGGGCAAGTCTACGATATGTCTTTAAGATTCCAAAATGCGCTGCCAATTCTCCACTATGATGGGTTTCCATTATTTTGGTTCGTTCACCTGCAGGAATGACTTTCTTCCAGTCATAATTTGGATCTTTGGTAAACTTACTTTTTGAATACCTATATAGCTCTCCGTTTATTATTTGAAAGTTTGGGCAAGAACGTTGTGAATGTTTACACCTTTCAACCACTTTGTTGTACCATGGATCATCAGTATCTTGCTTAATTTCTAATACTGGAACGTTTCGTGAGAGCGCGTCCGGCACCACATGTTCCTTACCTTTCCTGTGCACTATCTCGAAATTATATGGTGAGATGCGTATTGCCCATCTTTCCAACCTTCCTGTTGGGTTGGTTAGGTTGTGGAACCACTTTAAACTGGAATGATCAGTTACCACCTTGAATGTTGGGGCTCCTTCTATATATGGTCGAAACGCTTCTATCGAGAATACCAAAGATAACATTTCTCTTTCCGTCGCGCTGTAGTTTCTTTCAGCTTTATTCAGCGAACGACTGGCGTAAGCTACCGGATGTTCTTGGTTATCGTCGTCTAATTGCGTCAGGGTTCCTGCGATTCCGTGCCCCGAGGCGTCGCAGTGGATAGTGAAAGTTTTATTAAAATTTGGACACGCTAGTACTGGTGCTGTTATGAGTGCCGACTTCAGTTCGCTGAAAGCTTTTTCAGCTTCTTCCGTCCAGACAAAGGAAGTGGTTTTCTTCTTTGTACTGGTTAAGGCATTTAATGGTGCTGCTAATGTACTGAAACCTTTTATGAATCTGCGGTAATATGAGCAGGTACCAACAAACATCTTCACTTCCTTTCTATTTGTTGGCGTAGGGAATTCCACTATCGCTTGGATTTTTGCCGGGTCTGTTTTCAAGCCCTTTTCATTTACCACGTAACCAAGATATTTGAGTTCTTTGCGGAAGAAGTTACACTTTTCTAGGTTAATCGTTAGCCCTGCAGCTTTTAAGCGTTCTTGTACTTGTGTGAGTAAGTATAAATGTTCAGCGAAGGTGGAAGAGATTACGATGATGTCGTCTAAATATACAAATACTTTATCGCTGAATTCTGGTCCAAACAGCCGATCCATGAGCCTTTGTTGTGTTGCTGGGGCTCCCGTAAGGCCAAATGACATTACTATGAACTGGTACAATCCTCTGCCCGGTACCGTAAAAGCTGTTTTTTCACGTGATGCCGTGTCCAATGGTATTTGCCAAAAACTAGCCTTTAGATCAATAGTAGATAAGTACCTGGCATTTCCTAGCTGGTCCAAGATATTTGATATCCAGGGTAGTGGATACGCATCTTTCTTACTTACTGCGTTTAGTTTTCTACTATCCAAACAAAACCTCCATTCTCCATTTGCTTTTGGAGTTAGCAACGTGGGGTTGTTCCACGCGCTGTTACTTGGTTCCACCACGCCAGCTTTCAGCATTTCGTCCAGCTGCCGATTTAACTCCTGTAGTCGTTGAGGGGAAAATCTATAGTAACGTTGTTTTATCGGCTTCGTATCCCCTGTATCGATGTTGTGTGTAATCAAGGTAGTCCTTCCTAGTCCCATTTTTTCTGCCGATATTTCTTCGAATTTCTTCATTACCTCCTTTGCTTGAGCTTGTTCATCCTCCGACAAGTCTTCAAACGGGTGAAGATATTTTATCTCCCTACTAGGACAGGCTGTGTCAATTGTATTTACTAATGGTAACGATGAGAATAGTTCTGGCGCTATATTAAAAGCTTTCCAGAAGTCCACCCCTAATATAATTGGAGTAGAAACTGACGGTATTAAGTAAAACTTTATTACCTTAACCGTGTCATTAAGTAGAACTGGTAACATTACGTAACCTTCTACTTTTGCTTGCGAATCATTTGCTGTAGCTACTGATTTAAGTTCGCTACAGTTTCTTAACGTCAAACCCTGACTCAGGAATGTTTCACCCATGTTCGCCCCTAATATCGTGACAACTGATCCCGAGTCCAACAATCCTTGATACAATTTCCCGTATATGGAAATATTTAAAAATGGGCGATCATCATAAGTATAATTTCGAACCGTATTTAACGTATTTATTGGTTTTTTCATTTTACTCGTATTAATTTGAGGAAAACTTATTTTATTCAAACTATTATTATTGAGAAATTTCTTATTGTAAAAGAATTTTTCTCTACGGTTCGAGTTTATTAGTTTTTTGACCTATTCATACCTACTTTATTTTTATTGCAGTCCATACATTCATTTATTTTTACGTTGTTTTTCCCGCACCCGTAACAAAATATTTTCCTACAATTTGGGGCAGTATGTCCCGAAGATTTACAACGTGAACAATACCAATTGTTCTGTTTATATTTATTATAGTTATCATTTTTACGATAATTATGATATTTATTTATTTTTTGATCTTTATTCATATTATATTGATTTTTATTTATTTGTTTGACTTCTGTTATTGCTGAGTGTTTAGAGCTAGATCCTTTGTATGCAAGTTCCGGAGCAATTAATTGTGCATTTAGCTTTGGCGGCTCTGTGAATTGTGCCGTACGTTCTCTGGTATAGTCTAATTGTTTACACTTTATTTTTAAATCTTCAACCGTGTCGAATTCCTGTAACGCTAACGCTAACTGTATCTCCGGGCGAAGGTTTTTTCTTATTAATTTTATTTTTTCGTTTTCTGCTAGCGGTACCGTTAACTTAAAGAAATAGTTTAACATAATAATGATAAAAGTTGTAGACGACTCATTAAATCCTTGTGTCCTGTTTTGAATTTCTTTTAACAATTTATCGTCAAAGTCGAATTGCGAGAATTCGGTGACTAGATTTATTTTCAACGACTCCCAATTTGTCAACGTAGGTTTAATGCTACGGAACCACATTAATGCCCTATCCGAGAACAATTCTATTGCCGAACTGAATAACTGTTGGTTAGTGATACCTCTTGATTCGCTCAGTTCTTCCAATCTTTGTAAGAAAGTACGGACGCAAGAGTTACCATCGTAATGCAGGTTCAATTTTGCGACAGAACGCTCATGATTTACGCATGGCGCGACCTGGTAAACAATACCACTCGACGCCGCAGTTTGAGGGTCTCTATTACCCTGAACAGGATCTAGCGACGCTTTAAATGTTACAAACATATTGTCTAACTGCCCGAGGTATTTATTCAATTCTTCTTCTAACGCAGAAAATAGTTTAATATTAAATTTGGGATCGACACGCCCTAACCTGTGGTATAAATGATGGGCAAGTGCTCGAACCCTATTCAAAGATTTAAATTGTTGCTTTTTCTCATTAAAAAATGATTCTATTTCTGCTAATTTTAACCGTATAACTGACAGTTCGGACTCAGCTTCAATATCTGCGTCCAAAATATCTTCCGAAGGGATATCCTTCGCTAATTTTCTCACTTGAGAACGAAGCTCGACCACCGTCGCCGCCGGAGTTTCGCCTCTGATAGTAGCTTCATAAGCTAACTCTTCTTTGTGTAATAAATTGTACGTAATCGGACGTTCCATGATAAATTTGAAAAAATCTTTACCCGAAAACTAATTTAATTTACTTTTAAGTGTTTATCAGTGAAGGTAGATTTAAAATGCGTAAAAGTTTTGGAATGTCTTACTAATTTTCCGTAAAATGGAAGTCTATATCAACTTGACTACGACAATGTCAATGTTGTTGATAGCTATATATATAAAATATGTTCGTACACGTACTTACAATTAACAAAGTTTGTTAAAATAAAACAATCTAAGAAAATTTATATAAAAACAAAAAAAAATATTCCTATGTCTCCAGACAGATTTGTAAAGTAATATAGTAATAAAGAGTTATACCATAAACAAACAATTAAATATAAGTGCTTAAATTAATGGTTACACGTAAATAATTTTGTACAACAACCACAATAATTTTATTTGTTACAAACAATCTTCGTAAACGAAGATTCGATTTTTGTTCTACCTACCACATTATATAAGTATTGATACGCCTTAACTTTAATTTGTAGCAATTTCAAAGTACCTCAAATTTGGCACGAAAATAATAAATGGTAAAAAATAATCACGGTACCTCCTATTAGAGTATTAAAACTGTGACTAAAAATATGCATATAGTTGTACAACAATTACAACTACAATTAATCGCTACTTTTGCAATAATTAAACTGTTATGTATCACTAGTACTTATTATACTTGTATAATGTATACAATGTATGTGATTTCAAATCAATCTCTGAAATAAAATTATTGATTAGTACAAGGTCATCCATTCGTTATCCTAATTGTTCCAACGGAAAAATTAGTGTCTTAAACAAAACCACTGTTGGGCAGCCACTGTTGTATTTAAATATGGAAGGTGGTGTAGTATGGAAAGCTTGGAAGTTATGTTGTTAAACTGGTGTATTTATACTATTGGAAGATAAGAAATAAAACCATTCAAAGAGCCAGTTACGTTGTCTTTATTTTGACCTCCTTATGGCACAACCCCCCAATCTCTGGAGTATAATATCTCCGTTAAAAAGATTACAAATTAAATAGTTACAATAGTATAACTTAAATAACACCTAAGGATGACGTTCCAAAACTTTCTTAATAATAACAACTAATGAGGATCTCAGGGATGGAGTCCGTCTAAGACCATCAACGTATGGATTCGCTTGTGATTATTTTAAGAGACAATACCTTCAGAACTGCTTTTAATAATATGGTTGGTAATTAGATTTTTGAGCGCCACTGGTTGTAGAAAGATAGGCCGGCAACCAGTCCAGCCAGGTATAACTCGTCTTATCGGAGACTCGTAGAGGGGTCGCCTACTGTTCGGAGGATCAGCGCAACGCCACTTACGTGGAATGGAAAAATAATTCAAAACACAAAACAAAACAGTATAATACACATTTATGGCTTTCAGTTGATTACATGAAAAAAACCCAGTAAATTTGTTTACGTTTAAACAATTATTTAAAGTATAAACATAAAAATTGCGTTTTTCTAGACATTTTTAATTTGTCATTTATTTATTTTTACCATGACGATTACTTTTACTAGGGGATTTGACCAACGTTATTTCAATGAAATGTGGATGTCTTTACTTTAATACAGATAAAGCCGCGGGATGAGTCTAGTACGCAGTAAGATTGAACCCGTAATAGTTTCCAATTTCCGTTCTTTCCACGTGTAAGAGGAAAAGTTTTAAATATGCATCGTAAAATTGAAAGTCAACACCCTGAAGAATGTGTGCAAGAAACGTGCAAGACGCCATCAAATCCAAGTTGGTTTACAGTTATTTCTTTTCGAAAATGAGGGTACGTGATGAATTTTCTAAAGGAAATAGAGTTTTTCATGACGTGGAAGTTTTGCGACATGCTGATTTAACTTTTGGCTTTCTTGGGATTGTTAATTCCAGTACGATGATATTTAAAAGAAAATAAGAATTTAAAAGTCGAGTATGCAATAACTGACTTTTCTGCACGGAGGGACACTAGAGGAGTTTTAGCAGGTAACCATCCCAACTGGTCAGTGAGTCCCACACTATCGTCTTGCTAATTGCCGTGCAGTGCACTGTCTGCAAAGGGATTTTTCCTCATAGAAAACCGAACAGTTTCGTACATTTTCTTATGCAAGTATTCGATTTATAATTCCAAAGTGTTAGCAACCTAAATTTATGACAGCTAACATATATTTGTAGGAGATGTCATGAAGCTACAGTTGTAGTAATTACTCGCATAATAATGTCATAATTTAATAGATTTTGTTAGGTATCACGGAACAAAAGCTATTTTAAGGCAAATGTTTAGTGATCTGTTACAGTGGATAACAAGGTTATATAGTGAATACGATACCGTTATATTTACTAAACGTTTTGGTGGCGTTTGTAACAGGTATTAGCAAGTTACTGGACATTTTCGATTGAAAACATTAAGTGACGGTACTTTCATGAAATATATAGTATTCAAGCGGTGCATGAAGCCAGGCAGATGCAGTTTTTCATTCACCAGGCGCTACGACCTTCAGAAGAGTTACTACACTTGTGTCTTATTTAAATGTTTGTAAAATTGTTTGTTGTGTAATTGTTTGTCTATAATGTTAAGATGATATAAAGGCTTTGAAATAGTGTGTTGTTGAAGTTGTGAGCAACGGTGTGACTGTAAGGGAAGATTGGAGAGCTCATTCTTTATGTCATCTTGGTAATATATCTAAATCGGCAAACAAAAACACACACTGTATATCCCCAAATTAAGCAAGTTACCCTTGTGTTACGGGTGCCATATAACGGAACACTCTGGGACCTATTCTAGACACTCAGACCATCCAAATTCGTTGTCCGAAATTTACCATACCAGGAATCGAACCTCTGCTTTGCAGTGATGTAGGCCGGCAAAGGCTTAGCCTGCTCAACCACAGAGGCCATTCTATTATATAAAATGTTATTATTCAACAAATGTAATTGTTTTTTAATATTTTAATCTAGGAGATCGATGCCAACTTTGCTGGGCACCATTAAAGAATACATACATGCACGCACCCACACCCGCACGAGCTCATGCAATCGAGGTTTAATTAAGCTATTCATATTTTGTTTAATTCACGAACACGCGTTTCAGAGGAAAAGAGACGCCAATTAATTTGCTTCCTAGAAAGCATTCGTAGTTTCTCGTTCTTACGAGAAACGAGGATGTGCGCAACATGGAACGTTATTCCTGTTCCATATTTTGCAGGCTTCCCGTGCCTATTTCGCTGGACGGCATCAAAATTGATCGCAATCAATAGCAATACAGCCTATGCCACTCAGGAATAATGCTGATTTCCACTGGTGAAATAACTTTCAAAATGGGTTTAGTAGTTCAAGAGATTACTTCCTACAAACGAACTCACAAACTTTACTTTTCATAATAATAGTATAGAGTGCTAAGCTTGGTTATATACAGTGTGTATCTCTTTGATTATATAAGAAATCCTGCAGTTTGGCGTATCTAGTATACTCTATTATAGACATGAACTTTGGAATGTGTAATGAAATACCCGGGGCTGAAAGAATGTCAAACGGAAACAAACCAAAAGGTTGCTCGAATATAAGGTTCTCCCTAAACAAATTCAGACACCGGCCGGAAAACGGATGTTAGAAGTCAATATACAATTTTATTTAATGAAGTAAAAATCTCTTTGTACTCAGTAGAAATGCTCTTTTAATTTCTTTAAAATTTATTATCTAATATGCTTACATTCATATACATTACAATCACATTTGAACTGTGGCACAGAAACCTCATGGGTTTATTCGTGCCGCAGGGAGTCGTGTACACAATATTTTTATTTTAATAAATAGGAGCAGAGGCGAGTAGGGGTTATCATGATTGTAGTGTTTAATTCCGATTTGATAATAAAGCGGAGGGGTATCATCATTCTAGTATATGGTTCTCATTTTAGTCCCAGGACTGCACATGTGGGCATGATGGTCCGCTTTGGGAATCAGAATAAAATCTTTTAAGATTATACTTGATTAATTTGTGGTTATTTCTGTACTTGGTTTGCAGGTCCTCTGGGAGATCATTTATAATGTTTGGTATCATATATTCCTCGTGCCTTGTCCCATACACATTATTATATTTAGGTATAATATATTTACATGTGTCAGAACTCGGTCGCCTGTAATTACGTCTAGTGTTCTGTGCTAAGACTTCTGGTTTGTTACATTTAGTTAGAATTGAAAATTTAACCTTGTCAAAGATGCTCATAACTTTACAATATTTGAATAGTTCTTTATAATTATCTTTATGTTTTGATAAATATATGTAAATATCCATTAGATATGTTTTATATGTTCTACCATAACTACTTAGACCGTAATTAACAACGGAATCTGCTAGGGCTAAGTAAAGAACGCGTAATATTTTATAGGGTAATTTGTATTTTAGTATGGTCATCCTACTTAATACTGATCTCAATTTATTACAAACATGATCTACATGCGCGCCCCAGCAGAATCGGCTGTCAATCACGAGACCTATATATGTATGCTCACTAACAACATCTAAGGTAGGACAGTTACAGTTAATTTTCTTGTGGAAACAATCATGGCTATGAGCCATTATACAAGGTTTAGACAAATTTTTGTTGTGACTAGAGTGAATATAAACAATTTTCGTTTTTTGAGCATTTATGGCTAAGCCTACGTCATATGCCCATTTGCATACTAGGTTGTAACTACAACAGTTGCAGTTGTTGTTGCAGTAGTTTTTGGGCGCTTAGAAATTTTTTGTTCGCTACAATTAAACGTGTCGTCGGCAAATTGGTATACAGAGCCCTCCGATATTAGTTTACACATGTCATTAATTATTTATTATTGACCAATTATTGACCCCTGGGCCGTGCCCTTTAGAGTATTTTTTTGTGTACTGAATTGATTTTGTATTTTGACTGTTGTGAATCTATTATTGTGATAATTTTTGAGAAGTTCCAGGATCGGACCTTGTATGCCGTTGCGAGATAATTTGTCATATAGTATATCATATTGTAACATATCAAAAGCTTTGCTAAAGTCAATAAAAAGCGCCATAACGTGCATTTTGTTATCTAGGTATCCATTAACTTCATTAGTAAATTTACGTAAAAGTTGTGTTGTGCTTTTATTTTTTTGGAATCCATATTGTTGAGGGTTTATAATGTTATTTATTTGAAGATGATAGACTATTTCGTTACTAATATATCTTTCAATAATTTTGTCTAAACATGATAAAATAGTAATGGGGCGATAGTTATTATAGTCTTTATATTTACCTTTTTTGTGTATCGGTCTTATTACACCAATTTTTAAAAGATCGGGATAAATTGAAGTTTTAAGGCAGCTATTTATTAGATGAGTGATTACCGGCACTAGTTTACTACAGTTCTTTATATCTATAGCATAGCACGTAGGTCATCGAAACCGAGACTTTTTTTTACATTAATTTGTTTAACAATACGAAGAATCTTGTCGTCGTGAGCTGGTTTAAATCTCATTGATTTATCTGGTGTAATCTCATATTCGGATTTATCTAGTAGGGGTGTGTCACACGACAGAGATTGATTATTAGTACTATTATGAAATACTTTAATAAAATTATTTGCTAAAGGCAGTGCCTTCATCTTAAATACTTGGACCAATTTATCATAAATACATTGCATAATTTTTCGTGTTAAACTATTTATAATATTCCAGATAATTCTACTATTATTGAAATTTTTCGTTATCGACGACATGATATGTTTATTTTAATATATTGTGCATATTTATTTATTTTATTTCTGTATTTATTATATAGAAGTCTTTTACTAGGGTTACATTCGTCTTTTTGCCATATAAGGTAAAGTTCATCACGTTTTTTACACATATATTTTAGCCGTTCGACGGCCCAAATACAGTTATTACGTTTGTAATTATTATTTTTAGTAACTTTGTATTTGCAACTATTATAAATATGATTAAAAGTCGTATGTAGGTAGTCTACAATTTCATTTGGATTGTCATGCAAGGCCACGCTCGAGTCCACGCGTGTTAATGCATTATATACTTAATTATTATCCATAAGAGTACAAGTCTGGTTCTGTGTGTAAGACGTATTCGGGCACAAAAGGTTTGCGATAACGAGACCGGTTATGCAGTGATCTGCCGGTGCGTCGCTCACTACCGCGCTGCAAGCGCTGTCATTATTTGTTCTACGAATAAATACATGATCGAGGCACGACTTTGTTATGCAATCACCATGCTTATCTATACGCGTATATATATTTATGCAACTTACTAATCCTAATGAGCATAGCGAGTTTAAGTAATATTTAGATATAGGGGTTTTATCTTTTATGTCAATGTTCATATCCATTTGTACTTCGCACAGCGAATTGGCATTGCCATCCATCGCGGCAATGCTGCCAGCCTTCTGGACACGCTTTCCTGTGGAAACGATGTGGCACGTAGTCTTTAATTAGCTTGAAGTTCTATTATCTATATGTAATTTAAGGGATGTTTTCGACATGATAAATTTGGTTACATTATAATAGGTGTTATAAGTTAATTTAATAATAATACATATCAAATCAAATCAAATCATCATTTATTGCATAAAACATGGTACATAAAAAAAGATGGTAGGATTATTTCATCGTTTCACATGTTTTTGCCTCTAGGGCGTGCAAAATGTTGTACATATTATATTTATAATTATCATTTGTTCTCTTATTACTAATACATTAATAAAAACAAATCACAATAAAAGAAACAACCAAATCATTCATAATAATAAGAAATTAACCATAACCTTTAAAAAAACCTTTAAATTTCGTCACTCTTTAAAATAAATAAATGTCATAAAAAAATTAAAATTTATCCATTAGTCTATATAATAATAAATTGTATACTACCTCAGTAAATCAAAATCTATCATTAAAATAATCATTAACACTGTAATACGATTTTTCAATTAGAAATGTCTTTTGTTTCGAATGTCAATTATGCATTTTGGCAGGTGACTATAGAGCCTAGGAGCCATACACAACACGCTACTACTTAGCAGAGTTGTTCGACTCTTAGGACATATTGTTTTATGTGCTTGGCGTTCGCTTTTAAAAGTATTGAATAAATTTATATTGCATCGAAGGAAAATTATGATCTCGTATATATAAAGCGAAGTAACTGTCAAAAATTTTAAACTTTTAAAGTATGGTTTACAGCTCTCCCTGTTATTTAATCGACAAATTGCTCTAATACATCGTTTTTGTGCCTTGAATACAGTTACTCTTTCACTACTATTACCCCAGAATATAATACCGTAACGAAGGAGTGATGCAACATACCCATGGTAGGCTGTAACTACTGTGCTTTTGCTAGCAGTTTTCGATACCATGTGTAAGGCATAAGAACATCTATTAATTTTCAGACACAACTTTTCACAATGGGATTTCCAATTTAAACTGCAGTCAATATTTAATCCTAGAAAGTTTGTGGTCGTTACATTTTCAATATTATGTCCATGGCAGTTGATTTTTATGTCGTCTAACAAATTAATTCTATTTTTAAAAGTCATAATTTTAGTTTTATCTAAATTGATTTTCAAATTATTCTCTGTTAGCCATTCTATTGTATTATTTAGAGTAGTATTTATTACTTTTTCTACACATTCGTTATCTTTACCAGTAAAAATTATCGTGCTTATCGTCTGCAAACAAAATTGTGGGATAATCTATAGTTCTAGGAAGATCATTTATATAAATAATAAATAGTAACGGACCGAGGACGCTCCCCTGAGGAACACCATAAGATACTGTTTTATAGTTAGATATATATGTTAATTCTTTTTTAAATTTAGGACACATTTTTTGTACCTGTGTTACTTGTTTACGATTTGTAAGATACGATTGGATAAGATTATATATGTTACCTCTAACTCCATAGGCATGTAGTTTGTTTAATAGCAGAGCATGATCGACAAAATCAAATGCTTTAGATAAGTCCATAAAGAGCGCGCAAACTGGTGTTTTATTATCAACACTTGTCAATACCTTGTTAACCAAATCGTATATTGCAACATTTATTGTTTTATTTTTCCGGAAACCTATTTGTTCATTGGCAAAGAGGTTGTTGACTTCAAAAAAGTTATAAATACTCTCGTATATTACTTTTTCAAAATTTTTTGAAAATATCGGTACTAATGCTATTGGACCATAACAACTCATGTCATGTTTATTATCTTTTTTAAACAGTGGCTTGATAATAGTAACTTTAAGCTTCTCAGGAAAGATTCCATGGAGTATGCATGTATTTATAATATGGCTTAACACGTATGACAGTTTATTGCCTACTTGTTTTATTATTCGTGTAGATATACCATCATAACCGGTACTATTGGTGTTCCTTAGTGACATTATGATTTTGTTAATATCTTGTGGTATAATAATAAAGGACTTTTATTCCGAATTACATGCATGCAATTTAACATTTTTTCTTTTTCTATTTTATTTCTTATAATATATCACGCAAGGCGTGCCTCTTGGCATAAGCCGTCTCCAGCTCTTTCCATTGAGCTCGGTCAGTCTGCAACCCTGATCTAGTATAGTCCTAGGGTTAGACGGATATCGTCACTTCATTTTGTTTTCGGATGCCCCCGTCTTCTGATGTCCCCTCTTGGATACCATAAGGTTACTTGCTTGCTCCATTTAGTTATTTTGCAATGTAGCATAATATGTTCCGTCCAACTCCATTTCAGATGTTCTATACGAGTTATTATATCCGTTACTTTTGTCTTCCTCCTTATTTCCAAATTTTGGATTCTGTCACTGAGCCTGATATTCAACATGCTTCTTTCCATTGCTATTTCTGTTTTAGCAAGTTTTTCTCTGTATTTTTACGTTGATATCCATGTCTCGCAGCCGTATGTCATGCAGGGGCAACTTGAGTGACATACAACATAAATTTCTGAAACCTACCCCAGATACCCAGACCATAGTAAATAATGGGCAATTCGTTGATGTTTATCAAGTCTGAATTCGAACTTGATACCTCTGTGATCCAGTGCTATACAGACAAAAGTTAAGATCACTCGACCACCGAAGCAGTCAAAATTAATTGCTCAACAGAATTGGATGAGAAAGTATTAATTGTCAACCAAATAGGCACATTATTTTTTTCATGGCCGGTTCTTATATCTTACTATTCATTCACTTGCCGACAGTAAATGTCGGTTGAATTTGGTATTCATTGTATGGAGTTTGTCAAATTTTAACTGATAGTAAGGCAAAAGAACGGTTGTTAACGTATAGGTACGAGTCATTGGTATACGCAGCTGAGTTATGCAATTGCAAAGCTTAGTAACGGACATGTTTTCAATGAATATTGACGTGGTTGTGTGGTGTGGTGCGAATATATTAGTTACTTCGTTAGATATGGTGATGCACAACTGCCCAGAACCCATGGTTCAATTGCCGCGGAAGCTAGGATTGACCGTTAGAGGGTACAAGTACAAAATTAGACTACGTGTATTAATAATTCTCTTTCTTAATTCTCTTTACATTGTCATTGGTTATTCTTATTTCAGAAAATAACGTGTTTATTACACATGTCTGTCTACTCGCCAAGATGGCTTCTCAGGTGAGAGAGCCAGTCTTCTTTATTTATTTATTTTGTGAGCCTGCTTACGGTCGAGACACCAAAAGCGTCTCAACTGTAGCTCCATCTCTTATTTCATTATTGTTAAATACAGTCTCATTGCAGTTACTATACATCAATGTATTACTACTCAATCTATTTAATATCACGCTAGAGTTCGCTAGAACTCTAATTCAATTGCCGTCAGAATTACTATAGAGGTTATTAGAACTATAAAAACACATATAACACAGGTACAAATATAACCGAACACAACAAATCCATACGTAATGCAGAAGGTCGTAATTCCATGAAACGCACAAGGTCCGTCACTTATTAGATTCCCGATTGTAGTACACACGTCTTGCTGCGCTCGTGGTTATCGCTTGACTGCCTACCCCTACATCGTATCGTTTTATACTGCGCAACTGCAATGTCCCCGTATCTTAATCCGAAACACCTGGCTAATGACTACCATAAAAGATTACAATACAACAATGGGCTGTTTTCTTATCACAAATCTTAAACATAAAGCAAACAAAAGAAGACCAAATGCTGAAAGTTAATAAAATGTGTTTTTACAGATATGCAGGTGTGAAATTTGTTTTTGTCGGGACCTGAGTCGTAACAATATAATCGTTACTTAATTAATTTAACAATAAAGCTAAGACTATACATATAGAAATCTTAACCACTCCCTGAAAATATGTTAAACCCAAATTTGTTCGTAGATGCATCTCCGAAGGTTTTGTCTGCTTTTTGCATTGACAGAGTTGGGCACGTACATGGACTACTCAGTTTTAACCTTGCTAATTACTTAGCAATAAATTATTCCATGTACGTAACATAATGCTATACATATTGTTACGAGTTACGGGACTCGATTTAAAATGCCGTCGGAATTACGACAGAATTTATTAGAACTATACAAACACGTATAAATATAACTGGTCACAGCCTGTACAAACGTAATACACGATTGAATAACACGCGCAAAGTTCTTCACTAACGTCTTGCCTCGTTTGTGACTATCGCTAGACTGCCTCATCTCTCAGTTGGGGCATTCCTTTATACTGTAACGATGCAATATATCTGCTCGTGGAGAATTTCTTAGAACCAGCTTGTATTTTAAATACGAAACTCCTGGCAGTGATCACAATACAACAATAGGCCCTAAGAGATTACAATACACAATGACTATTTTTTTTTCCAATCACAAATTTTAAACACAAAGTAAACAAAAGAAGACGGTCATAAATGGCTCAAACACCGACGGCGGATAATAAATGTGCTTTATTTATAAATATGCAGGTGGCCCAATTGCAACAATATGAAAACCGTTCCAAAGTATGGCATTGCGTCCAATAAAACCTAAAGAATTTTTTTGTGTGTTTAATTGTTTGAAATTTAATAAATTTGATTGAAAATTGATAATTTTGTCTTCTACGAAAGATGAGAAGGATTCATCAAAGGTGGGAGGGGAGACCCAAGGAGGTTTAAATTACTTATATTAACAATTTTTAGATTGTGGGCCAAATCTGTAAATGCGGAAAAAGTGTTAATATTCTTCGTCAAACAGGCAAAAAAGTTCGCATTTGGAAAAATCTAAAAATAAACCTTGTTTTCCATTTTAAGAAATTAATAATTATGAAATGGCATGTAGTTGATGTTTTGATATGTAGTGAAATTTCTTGAGAAGTAACTAGGTTTTTCAATTTTACCGCTGAGCTGTTATTAAAATATTATATTTCAGATTCGTCTTTGGATAAACGCTTGAAAACTTTATTCTGTATAATATTTTATTTCCCTAGCAAAACGGACGGTAAATTAAATACGTAACAAACGGCATATTTATGCTAATTTAATGAGAATTTATTACTACGCATGTCGTATTATTCAAACATAATAAATAGTCTGATACTGTTATAGCAAAACTTTGCTGATCACGTGTATGTTTGTTATTTTATAAATTACACTAGTTTTTGACTGTCTTCAAGTTGGTAAAGAATTTAAATATAGTTTGGAGACAGTTCAACTATACGACGACTTATGATCGGTTTTAGTATTTTACAATGGATCAGTATATCTTATTATTAATAGGGAATTAATTGACTTTATTTGCATGGAGTCTGTTTTTAACTAGTAGTAAGAAGAAAAGTAAACGAATGGATAGTAAGTTGCCGATTTGTTAAAAACAGCGTACTGCGTACATACGATGTGCATAGCCGTTTATATGTCAAGAATTTCAAAGAGTCGCACATAAGTGTGTTTTCATAGTAATGTGGCGACCAAGGGTAGAAATTTCTGGCACCGTAAGCCGGTCTCAAAACTTTTAGAAAAAGGCAGAAGATTCTGGAAGGAAAAGATAAGGACAGATACATTTTAGAAAGAAATAATAGCTACAATAGTGTATATGCATACGTTATCTGTCAATATTTAACGTCATTAACAATCAATAACAATATCGCTTTAAACCCATCGCTACATCTGCGTGAAATAGTTATTACCTATAACATTACTCTAGCTGTATCAGTAGCATCAGACATTTTCGGCGTGATAATTGTAACAATAGTACTGTTACGAGTTGCAGGACTTAAAATGCCGTTGGAATTACTATAGAATTTATTAGAACTATACAAATACGTATAACAAAGATACAAATATAACTGAACACAAACAGTACAAACGTATAGCGCGATTCAATAACACGCGCAAAGTACATCACTATATAGATTATCGAATGTACACACGTCTTGCCACGCTTGTGGTTATCGCTTGACTGCCTCACTCCTCTGTTATGGTATTGCTTTATACTGTACAAATACAATATGTCTGTAGACTGCATTTCTAGGAATCACACCTGGCTAATGACTACCATAAAGATTACAATAGACAATGGGTTATTTTTCCAATCACAGATTTTAAACACAAAGTAAACAAAAGAAGACTGTCATAAAAGCGCTTCAATGTTATTAGCTCAAACGACGCCGGCGGGTAATAAATGCTTTGTTTGTAGGTGGCCAAATTATAACAGTATATTAAATTAGAATAAAAGCCTGAACGGCCTACTTCCCGCTATGGATTCGAACCGACAGCATTGAATAGAAATGCGTGTATGTTGCCTACTAAGCTAGCAGTTATAAATTGTTCGTGTGTTTGTGTAAAATTTAAATTAATAATATCATGTTAAAGTTCAACGTAACGCTTAATTCTACCAAATCCATATCAAACGAAGCCGCTGGCTAATCCTAGTATCATAGACATGAATAGAATTATACCGCTGTATTGTTGCCAGCACAATACAATATTCATGACGCATGGTATCACTAGGAACGCTTTGAGACTTGACCCCTAGTTAATGTATGCAAATACCGACGAAACCTCACTTTGCTTACATACAGTTTTGAATAATCGCCAGGAACATTATTGTTGTTTATAAGTTAATAGTAGGAACATACTGTTTATTTATTTATTTACTAGGATATGCCCGCCACTTCATCCAAACTTAACTTGATATTGGACCTACTTATGCAAAACAGAACCAATCCACAAACATGCCAAAATTGGGTTAAGGATCCAGAAGGCTTTCAAAACGCACCTTCTATCGATTCAATAAGAATCAAACGATCTGACAACATTTACAGAATAAAACATTTTTATCACAAAGTAGCTAACCCACAAAACACCAAGAGTATAGTAAACTAACAAGATCCTCCATGACCCATAGTAATCCAAAAACCTAAAAGGTTTACTTGAATATATAGGACAAAATGTAATATACATTATTCAATTTTTTTTTCTCCAAAATATAGACAGTTTTTTTGTATGCAAAGTTTTGATAAAAACGGCTTTTTCTCAAAACTGCCAGTATATGGGTTGGTTCTATTTTGCTTAAGTAGGTCTAATTCCCGTGGGATTCCCGGGACACAAAGTACCACAGCATTTAAAAAAGAATGTAAGATATCGTTTGAGTGAAAACTGTGCTGGAATAAGCCAATTTTTATACACCCAAACAACTACAAACCGCTCCCGGGAAAATTCCCGCGGGATTCCCGTAATAAAAAAATCACACATTTTATTAATAATATTTTCGGTCGATTGGTGGAAAAATCACATTTGAATTCGATTGTTTTAATCTGGTTAATTTAAAAAATTCCCAGCAAAATTGCCGTGGAATTTCAAGGATAAAAAGTGGCACAGATTTTAAGTCTAAGATTTTGCTGTCGATCAGCGAAAACCATATCGAAATCGGCACAGAAGTTTTTAAGTGAATCCCGTACAAACGGGCAAACCGCCAAAAAATATAGGATATCTAAAAAAAATGCAGTGTCTATCTACTCCAGTTATTTTTTTAAAATAGCTTCAATATACAGACATGGCATGTTTAGAATTTTATAATATACATTAAGACATCACTCGGAGTATTCTTTGAAAACTTGATAATAAACGATATTTCGATGATACTAAATTAGGTTATGTGGGATAAACAAATTCCACTCTAATTAACTCTAATAAACCAATATTAATATTTATAACAACTTTAGTTATTGCAGGTTTAGTTGGCGTCATCGGGATAAAATGCGAGCATAAAACACAATAGCCACGGTTTATACACTTTTAATTTAGATTTGATCAACATTATGACATAGTTTAGACCGAGCAGCGGGTTCAGGGCACCAGCTCATACTTCCAGCTTCAATACTTTCTTTAAAATACTCCATGGTGCAACTCGACCTGTTGCCACCAACCAAATGCGCCACAAAAACTCCTCAGTCTACCCAAGTAGATATTACTCAAAGTATAGAGGGCGCTGACCCCGCTCCGCCATATGCTCTGCTCTGATTGGTCGTTTATTAAATTACAATATTCATATTTTTTTATTAGGTTAGAACGATCTTTACAACTTTAAACATTCAACAAATCAAATTAAATTACATTAAGAATTTTAGAAGTAATTAAAATGTAAACAAACGATATTGTGCGTTATACATCCAGTCAACGATACGTCCAATTAAAGCTTCCCTCCGACATATTTATATAGAGAGAGGTAAAACTTTATTGCGCACCAAAACATACAATTACAAAAACAGAACATATTTACAATATTTTCTAGGCGACACAATAGGCGGCGTTATCGCTCAAAGAGATCTCCTCCAGGCAACCTAAATAAAAAAAGACAAATTTGAATCAGGCGATGTAGGTGGTGCAGGAGAAAGGCAATGGATACTTACACACTCAAACTAATTTAACAAATAAATATACAAATACATACGTACATAAATATACACGTATACAATAATATATTAGAAAATACATAAGTTATTATAATAAATGTATTAGTATGATTATATTGTGTTAATCAGACATAGCTGTTTAAGGACAAATAGGGTTTTCTTAGTAAATTTCTAAATGTTTGTAAGCATTTGGCCTCTCTCACAATAAGAGGCAGCATATTCCAAAATTTGACAGCGTGCACTGTAAAAGAATTATCATAATATGATGAAGTGTGTGCAGGTGTCATAAGTTTTCGATACGTATCAGAGCGCAAATTGTAGGCAATGGATAGGCGAAGGAATTTAAAACGTTCCTTATGGTACTGGGGACTATTAGGAGTAAATAATATATTATAAAGGAGAGTGAGAATATATTGACCTAAATCTATTTATACATCGGAATTTACCTCACTTGAATATCCAAATAGTCGAATATTTTATCATCTATAAAACTCTTGCTGTCTCTTCGTACAATAGTAAAATTCGTACAAAATAAGCGGAAACAACCCTTTCCCAGCGTTCAGTCGTGAATTCCAATAGTCTCCATTTGAATGGCGGCACAACTTCAGTCAGTTGATTTGTCTTTTGTACAACAGCGTGCCACTGTTGAGAGTGAAGTCTTTTGTGTTTGTTTGTTACATGAAACTAATTAATGTTCTGGTAATAATATTAGTCTATATTGTTACGAGTTGCAGGACTCGAATTAAAATGCCGTTAGAATTACTATAGAGTTTATTAGAACTATATAAACACGTATAACACAGGTACAAATATAATCGAACACATTCCATAAAACGTGGAAAGTCCGTCACTAAAAGATTCCCTATTGTAGTACACAAGTCTTGTTTCGATTGCGGTTATCGCTCGACTGTCTGATCTCTCAATTGGGGCATTGCTTTATACTGCACAGATGCAATATGTATGATCGGCCGCGTGGACCGAATTTCCTAGAAACAGTTTACACTTTAAATCCGAGACACCTGGCAGTGATCACAATACAACAACATGCCGTAAAAGATTACAAAACACAATGAAAAAAACCGATTCACATTTTAAACACAAAGTAAACAAAAGAAGTTCAAATGCCGAAAGGTAATGAAATGTGTTTCTACAGGTATGCAGGTGTGAATTTGTCTTTTGTCGGCGTCTAGGTCGAACAATATGCCATTTTCTTCCTAGTATCAATAATAGTGATTATCAAAATAGGTGATTTTATTTCTCGGAAAGTACGCTAGAAACTGCCTTATAACAGGGATGAAAACAGTACCTACTTATCGTCCCTGGCAAAGGCTTTTCCCTGCTGTCAAAAAAGTTAAAAATTACACGAGCCATGTCCGAACTTTTTATACAGCCACTGTTAAATCACGACAGAAAATTATATTTAAAACACATCAACAATTTTGTAACGTAATTTTATACTCATTATTTGCTTTTCGGTAAATTATTATTTAATTTATATAAATTTGAGTTAAACCTTGAATGACAAAAAAAATACTGGCTGGTAGAATGACACAAGAAGAAATTTACTCGACGTGACTTCATATGTGAGACGTATAAAATGAGTTCATCAGATTTAGATATGGATTTAACGCCTAATTTCATTAGAGAAGAAATTGTTTGTTTAACTAATCAGTTTTTATGTACTTTCCTCATTATCGAAATGAAAAGCAAGTGTTCTCGGGAGAAATACCTATTTAGAGATTCGAACGTCCAAGTCGTGCGCCTAACCATCTCGTGCCTAAATAGGTCGCTTTCATCCCTCGTGTAAAAATCTACTTTTAATTTTATGAACAATGGGAGTTCATTGATAGGTCCTAACGAAAGTTTAGAGCTGGGTTGTGTGTTGTGTATGGGCCAAACTGACTCCAGATTCGGTATTTTGGTCCATAAACCCATCTTTATGAATAGATCGGTCTGGTCAAAAGTACAGGCCACTTTTTTGTGGGCCGATGTTATTATTATTATTATAATAAAACAGACTTTCAAACGTGTTAATCAAAATTCTTTGTTAATTTAATTGTGTAGGTTTTTGAAATTAGAATAAATTGAGGAGTATAGCCGTAGAGATTTAGCCAGTTTGATTACAGTAATAGTTAGAGAGCCAGCTTAAATCTGACAACACATTCTTTACGGTATCTGAAATTTCGTCCAGTGAGACTTCTATACCCAGTAAACAAGCAATGGGTACTAGCTAAGCCCGGCCGCGGTAGGTTTGGGGTCCCTCAGGTGAGTCAGGTATGAAAATTAAGTAAATTTTTAAAGTATTTTACGGCGTCTACCGTTTTAATATGTCATAATATACCTCTAGAAAAATTGAAAAATAAATATGGCTGCTGATTTTGAAGGTTGCAACATCCTAGCAGCCACTTTTCAAAATTCGGAAAAAAAATCAAAGTTTTTTACGGCGTCAGCCATTTTAATATATTATTTATTGAACTATTTTAAGCTTATATTAAAAATGGCTGACATTTTTTCCGGTTGTAACTATCCGGTTTACAGCGAAACATTACCTGTAGTCCGTGCATATGTATGTCCACAGTTGTAATTTTCACATTCGTAAAATTTATATAACATTAAAATTATATTAGTCAATGTAGTCAATGGCAAAGTTTAAGTGTATTAACACGCTTGATACGCTGGTCAGTCTTCAATTCACGGAATTGTTGACACTTAAAAATCATATGATTGTCACCACAATGGAAACAAACATTTTAATTGGGATGAAGATGCATGCGCGAAACTAATGTTTTTGACAGGTTTAGCTAAAGGCGGCTGCCGTTTATTTTCTGAAGTTGCGGAATTTAAATTATTTGAATATGAGACTGAGTGGTCAAGAACTTTTATGTGATTGTTAACAAAAGATATTAAGTCATTAAAGGAGGGTACTGAGGTTTGATCTAAACCTTGTTCGAACAATTTCTTAGATTGAGGATCTAGAGCCCGTAGTGCAATATGACACAAGACGTAACTGCTTAGATTATTAATGTTTAACGCCTGAATGGCCTTGTACGAGTGTTCGAAAGTTTCGATGAAGGTGTTTAAGTTACTTGAAGACTCATTACTTAATGGCAGAAAATTTAACATTTTGTCTAAATAACGACCGACTAACAAACGGTTGTCGTGGTATTTATCCAAGAGACTTTTCCATACAACCTCATAGTTAGAGGATGTTATTGGCAAACTCTTAACAATATTAATGCACTACCTTTTGTGCACGAAAGTAAATAGTGGAATTTATCTATATTTGGTATATGTGATTGATTGTGTACTAATGAACAAAAGGTTTCGTAAAATGTAGTGAAATTTTCTATGTCACCGTCAAAATTAAACAACTCTAATTTGGGAAGACGGGGACGAGATTCTGTTAAATTGGAATAGGTCTCAGTATTCGGCCTATCGACGGGCGGCTTCAATTTATTATATACTATTTTGATACGATAGTAAATTGCGTCAATTTTTTTTATTTCTTGGCTGCGAATCGAGGCTTCAGGGTTTGATTCAAGTTCTGATTCCAATATTTTATAAATTATTTTTTCAAATTTTTGACGTAGATCGTCTATTTCCGATGCAACGATCAAAAATAATTCTTGGTTTTCCAAGGTAGAAATGTCTTTCGACATTTCGTAAACATCTTGTAATCTCTCGAAAATTACCTGTCTCTTCTGATTCAAGTATGTAATTGTAGTATTAGTATCACGTTTCGGTGGCATGATTAAGTATAATAATTAAATTTGTTGCAGAAATACAAGTTGACAATATTATGAATAGGTACTAATTTAAAAAATGTAGATGCAAATTAAATATGATAGTTTGTCTTAAAGGCTACGATGAGATAAATTATACGTACGACGTATATTGAAAATATTGCTATTAACAAAATATAGTAAAAAATGGTAAAGAAGTTTAAAAATAATATTAACCTGGTGGAAGAATGAAAAACTAAAGGCACTTCGGCTCGAAGGCCAAAATGTGGGGCGCTGTAGCCCACGGATAAACTGCTGGTTCGATTTCTATGGACTGTATAGCGAAGATATGCCCTAAATCCTTGCACTAGAAAAGCAGAAGCTCCACCAACCTTGAGATCCACCCCCTCCTGGCTCGGTTCAGGTTGCACACAGGAACAGCACACGGCACTATATTCCACTTTAGAACTAACACTTGTGCAAAGTCTTAGGGATAGCAAAAGTTCTTGGCACGGCCAGTATGGTAACAAGTTGCAGTTTTAGAAAATTTAACAGCGCACGGCGCGGTGTAGTTCTTGTCAAAACTTGAGTGAGAGTGTCCAAAATGGCTGCCCCTACCTTGCTGTGCATTGGCTGTCGCCTCACACAGAAAGAGGGTAGACAGCAAAATTCATGGAGCAATGTTTTACCTACTTTATACTAGGCAAGGACCGAACAAATATATTCTGATATGAATAATGAATATATCTAATTAATGTTTGATTTTTTTTTACCTCTTTATAATAATTTTATATTTGTTACAGCCTTATATTGAACCTTTTTTTCTTTATTATGCACATTTAAAGTAGTAGATCTGTTCGTTTAATTGTATATTTATAAAAAAAAATACATTGACTAATATAATTTTAACGTTATATAAATTTTACGAATGTGAAAATTACAACTGTGGACATACATATGCACGGACTACAGGTAATTTTTCGCTGTAAACCGGATAGTTACAACCGGAAAAAATGTCAGCCATTTTTAATATAAGCTTAAAATAGTTCAATAAATAATATATTAAAATGGCTGACGCCGTAAAATACTTTAATTATTATTTTTTCTGAATTTTGAAAAGTGGCTGCCAGGATGTTGCAACCTTCAAAATCAGCAGCCATATTTATTTTTCAATTTTTCTAGAGGTATATTATGACATATTAAAACGGCAGACGCCGTAAAATACTTTAAAAATTTACTTAATTTTCATACCTGACTCACCTGAGGGACCCCAAACCTACCGCGGCCGGGCTTAGCTAGTACCCATTGCTTGTTTACTGGGTATAGAAGTCTCACTGGACGAAATTTCAGATACCGTAAAGAATGTGTTGTCAGATTTAAGCTGGCTCTCTGACTATAACAAAGCTGCTTTATTTTAAAAATAGAACTGTATTTTCAAAACCACACATCGCCAGGTTAACAAAAAACAACAGAAAAAAGAATTCGTTTGAAAATTCAACAAAAGAACACATTCCCGACCGCACACGAGTACATAGGACAACACATTCAGTAAAAAAATATCCAAATTACAACCAGCTAGCAGTGTACCTGTTACATTTGGATTTTAAAACGCAATAAAACGCGGCTATTCCGAATGTCAGGTGGGCCTAATACCCGCCCTGTCCGAGAGGGTCGCGCCACGTAAAATATGGACAGGCAATAAAATATACAGACACGTTATTCTTTTCCCAATTCGCATCGGTCTAAGGATATCTACACACGCACGAATATTTGTAGAAGAACTCATATGTTTAGTTTTATAATATTGTTTACTAATTTTAACTGTACATACTAATATCTCGCTAGGCTGAGCTATAACGCGGGAACGCTGAGGCATATCCGTTGGTTGATAAGAACTACCTGCGCCATGACAGCCTGCAAGCGGATGGCGTGTGAGTATATTCTAAGTATTACTTTAAGATAATTTTCATTGTATTACTTTCAATTTTTTTATTCTATCTTTAAGTTTCAAATGTAATCCTTGTTTTGGTTTATCATTAATAGTCTAGTCGAGAAGTTCGTATAATACAGACTAGTATGTGTCTTTTACTGTTCCCTTCGCTCCAAACTTGACTACATATTGTGTATATTCATAAATAATTTATTTGTTACTTTGGTTTTTAGAGGCTTCGCTCTACTTAGCTGCCTTTACTTACTTACTACGCCTATCCTACAGGCATTTCATTGAACTTTTAACTAGGCGATATTCAGCACTTAAATATTTATTGAATTTCAGCAAAATCGGTGACGTTACTTTTACATGAAATATATAATAATGATAATATAGTATGTGGGGTATATCTATTTTCGAAGCTTCACGGAATGCTGAGTATTATCCCCCCCCCACAACAACGGGAGGCCCGAATCCAGCAATGGGGCATTTATGGGTAGTTATTACTATTATAAAACTGCTTACCAGTGCTACCAAGACGATGATCGATACGCAAACTTTTCAGTCCATAAATCACGACCATGACAGCGCGATAATAAGAAGCAAATTATTTAGTCTTTTATAAAATTCGCTGTCTGTTGCCGAGCAGTGGGGTTTACAAAGCAATTTTCAGATAAAACAAATCGAGTACAACAATGCGAACATCTCCTTTGGCGAAAGTCGGGCATTCATGGGCGTAGAGTAATTCCGACGACCGTGAATCGGCCGGCCGGTGATGCGGCAAATTGCAATAAGGCCGATGACGTAACGCTGGTGCGAAAATAATAGCCTCACTTTGTGTTGCAGACGATTGAGTGGGAAAATTAACTTATTACTGGACGGATTTATTGCTATTCGGACAATGTTTTGTTTGTAGCGTTTTCAATTAATAAATATCAACTCGACGTATTACATATTTAATCCAAATGAAAATAAAGGTGTTATTTATTTATTAGTGTAGTGTGTATGTGGGTAGTATTGTTTCTGTTCTCGTGTACTATAAAGGTGCAGGTAACCAACACAGAATCAGTCAGTCGGTTAGAAACATCAAAGCAAAAACTGAAAAATTCCACCCCCGCTCGTCTATATTGCTATTTTAATCATAATCAACGTTTCAGCCATCAGACGCCCACTCTTGCGTTTGTGGTTTTTAGCCTATGGCTACATGCCCCGAGAAAAGAAAATTATGTGCTTAAAGTATTGGACGTATCAGTGGTCAAAGTTGCGTTAATGATGAGTTCTGTATGTCTGCGAAGTATGAATTTGACCCCCCCCCCCCATCTAGATCTAATCCTGGGGGTACGGTCACTAATACCGGAATACAACTTAAGGTTGTTACAGGGGCATAATCTATACCAGATGGGTGGTTCCCATCCAGACGGGCAAATGCCTTACCACCTGGCTGTTTTGTCGTTTCTTACGATAGGCCACCCTGCCACAGAAATTAGTATTCTTTGTCCGTTCTTGCATGGATTATTTTCATACAAAAATAATCACTTGTAATTTATTATTTATGTTGTTTTGTGATTTCATTGCAGTATTGTTACCCTTCAGCCAAATTTTATTCCTATATATTCAGAATATTATCCCCGCAAATTGCTAATACGCTGGAACCTTGTCGAATTAACATTCACGTGACGTCATCCGCAACTCGATATGTACGCGTACTAGCCGGCCAGTGATGCTAACAGTACTGAGTGTTCGGCTATGGTTACGTCACCAAAATGGCGGCCAGGCGCAATAGAAATTTGCGGGGATAATACGTATTCCATGGCTCGTTTTAAAAAAAAGATACTGAAACATAGATAGATGGAAATGACGATTTCACATGGTTTAAATTTTACTAAAATGACTAAGAAACCTTTACAATCACTTCCTATCTATTGTCCTGATGAGAAAAAAGAATACTAATTTATTTAGGACAAAAAAATACAGAGTATTATCAAAACGTAAAATAATAGAAAAAGAATAAGTCCTAAAACTGAACCCAGTCTCAGCATATTATGCGCACCAATTACGACCAGCGCTGTTCTTCCACCTGGGACCAGAAAGTGAAGTCACGAAGGACAATACAACACAACAAGATAATAGTTACTTGGTAAAACAAAAGGCGGCACAATTATATAATAATTGTACCGATCACTTGCACAGCAAAACAAAGTGAGAAGATAATAGGTATATACAAAAAATAACAAGATTAATGTAAATTAAACGTCAAATAGGGCTTGTAAGATTAGCCTGAAGGAGAACAAGCAGAGACTCATATCCAAACAATTTCACTTTAACTGTCATAAATTAGTTAGAATTTATATTCAACAAACAGAGAGGCTTTTTATTACCAGCAACTCGTTCATTTCGAATCATACTTAAAATGACATCAGAGTGAAAATAAACACGACGGCACAATTTACAAATTCACATGAGATTTGTTATGTGCGTACGGTTCGTAGGGTGTTTTATCAGATGAATTATGAATTCTAAATCGAGTTTGGGGCGTTTGTATTTGGAAAAATGGCTCGCGAGTGCGGCGATATGGATATACGTATTGCTTCATTACATTCGATTTTTCGTGAAACGTAAATAATGTTTTACGTTCTAGTAGTTTTGACGTGGTAGAGCTGTCGGAATCGGCCTAATACTACGCTTTCACAGAATATCGACCTGAAACGATAGGCCTTCAGCCAATCGTGTTTCGTATTGTTAGGTTCTTCGGATGGTGGCTCGTGGTGGACACACACACACACACACACACACACACACACACACACACACACACACACACACACACACACACACACACACACACACACACACACACACACACACACACACACACACACACATATATATATATACACATATATATGTGTGTGTGTATGTGTGTGTGTGTGTGTTAGTATATATCACATAAGGGGAAGTGGGACATATATACGTATAATGAGGTGAAATTAGTAGAACTGTTCTTAACTCTTCCTTTACTTTAACATCTTCGATTAACACATACTACACATTACTATTTTTATAATACCATCGTACTTATCCAGCACTAGCTCTCAACTTACGCTACTATTTGATCCCGCATTGTATTTTTTCTATCACCGTCTATTGTTTCCCTTTTCAAATCTTTTCTATTATTCATCATCTATCTTTCTCGCTGACACTTCGTACAAGTCGTTCGGAAGCACTCTCAACTACTCTATGCAAACCCACTCATATGTTCAGAAATATTCACAACCCCACATATATATGGTAATAAAGGTTGACAACGCATTGGCTTCGCCTCTAGTGTTGAATATGTGTATATTTATGGTTTTTATATTTTCTTAAGAATCGTTGTGATTTGATACACGATGAAACAAAAAAGCGACACTAAAAGAGATAAACACAAAAATTGAACCTTATTTAATTAGAAATCAAACACATTTCTATTTACCCATTACTATTAATTTTCAATTTAAATAAAACTGAAAAGATTTCAAATGAATTTATAGCTCTATCTGTATACACTTAAGGCAAATATTCTATTATACGTAGATGAAAGGAGATTATGAGTAACAGTACATTTTTTTGTATTATAATATGTTGACGGATGTAGGCTAAAGGAATTATATTTATATTAAAAAAATTCTCTGATGTTTCACTTCTACTGCGTGTGAACTGCACACATACAATTTTGGTCCATAGGCCGTTGCCAATAATATACCTAATGTATAATAACAATCTTCTAATGAATAGTGGTTACCGTTGCAACCACTATCCATTAAAAGAGCCGTATGCCTGTTTGCCAACTTCTTAATAAAAATAACCATGGCATTAAAATTATGCTAATAGAATAATGCATGCAAATAGATGAACGTTTTGTAGCTATTATGATGGCCTATGTGGTTGAGCGAGCTAAGTCTTAGCGGGTCGAACTCGCTAGAACATACAGACTCCGGGTTCGATTCCTGACACGGTAAATTGCGGAAACGAACTTTATCTTATTTACAACAGCCTGGGTGTCTGGGATCGGCCCCAGAGTGGTCCGTTGTATATTACCCATAACACAAGCGCAACTTGATTAGCTTGGGGATATACAATGTGTGTGTTTGTCTGCCAATTATTATGCTAAAAGAACACTATTATGAATAACCCAATAAAATGGTAATCCTGAAAGTATTCTAAATCCTATATAAGTATTTGGCGTCACATGTTCGGTACTTTTTTTATTTTTACTTGTTGGTACTATATTATGCATAGGATACTTTTTGGGCCGAATTACTTAAAATTAGAAATAATTAAAAAATAATTAATACTAAAATAGCATTAGGTTCTATATTAACGCTCATATTCACAGAAATGTCAGAGAAAAGGTAATGAATAAAATAACTTATCATATTTCATTAGAAAAAAATATTTATATTCTTTCTCTACTACTAAAGCCGTGACCACGGAAGATACATTTTTTGTTTTTCCTGATCACGTCTGCTGAAAAGTGTGTAGTAGTCGCAAAAACTTAAAAATGTAATATTTAATGTTTCCTACGAAAATTATATTTTTTTATTAAATAGCTCTCAATAGAAGTATATATTTAGCAAAATTGTTTCTGTTTTAGGGTAGGTCCATTGAAATGTTGTGTATAGAAAGACGGTGTGATTGTGTGCCATTTGTACGACGTGTTTTCGATGGAGTTACCCGATTGCATTTCATGTTGAGATATGTTTGGTTATTTCCGGAACTGTTTTCCTAAATCGCTGTATTTAGTGCATGGTCTGTCACTTTCTATTCTTAATCGGCAAAGAACAATATGCATTGATCTTCTTTAATAACATCCACGTTGCGTTCCGCTTTGGAGTTCGGAGCCTGCCCTTGTAGAAAGAAAGAGAGAAAGAAACATATTTTATTTAGGACACAATAAAAAAAACAATAGAAACAAAATAAGTCATACACTGGACCCAGTCTCAGCATAAAGCTAGCTAACAAGGACTAGCACTTTTCTTCCGTCTGGGACCATAAAGTGAAGTCACCGTGGACAATACAACACACATAACATCAACAATATATACCGTATAATGTAGTTTAATAAAGGTAAATGAATTATAGACTAAAAATAATATTATTACGACTTGCGCGACTCGAATTAAAACGCCGTTGGAATTATTATAGAGTTCATTAGAACTGTACAAACACGTATAACACAGCTAATTAAAAATATAACCGAACACAAAAAGTCCAAACGTAATGCAGAAGATTCAATAAAACGCGCAAAGTCCGTCAGTATTAGATTCCCGATTGTAGTACACACGTCTCGCTTTGATCGTGGTTATCGCTCGACTGCTCCTCCCCCAATCAGCTCATCGTTTTATACTGCACAAATGCAAAGTGCCCGTATTGTAGTCGGCGTAATCCACCACACCTGGCTAATGACTCGGCCGCAAACGGCCATAAAAGAGCACAATAAAACAATGGGGTGTTTTCTAGAAACCTATGCCAATCAATAAATAAAGAAAAGAAGACGATCATAAAAGAATTACAATAGTGTCATTGTTATTAGTTATTAGTTTAAATGCCGACGGGTAATAAATACAAATCTGTACGTGGAACCTATCTTTGTCGGCGCCTAGGTTGTAACAATATGATAAATCAATAATTTAAATAACACATATATATATATAAAAACATTGTAGCAACACACACAACGAAACAAATCACACACACACACACACACATATATATATATATATATATATATATATATATATATATATATATATATATATAAATTTACTAAATTGTAACAAATCAAAATAAATAAATTCCTTTATTATTTACTTTATATAATTATAATATAAGCCCAAAAAGGCCCCAGTGCCGACTGACAGACTGTTAGGGCTGCCGCAAGCAATTGAACCGAGCGCGGGGCGTTCAGCGACCCATCGGCCGGTTTCACTTTGATCTTAGTCAAAAGGCCGAGAAGTAATGTAAATCATCAGCCTTTACATTCCAGTCTCGGTCGACACCTTGCACGATAATGCGCGCGCACCGTACTTTCATTGTAATACCATATACCAGTCGTTCAATAAACATACACCAACATAAATCTTTCATCATTGCGTCTATCTGCATACATTCCATCAACGGACAACCGGGGTCTCATTTGATCCAGGCCTTTGCACAGAGCCCTCTGTCTTCATAAATGTTATCCAAGGTGGGTTGGCAGGTTTCAATGATCTGTCTATCAATGATCTCGTCCATGCAGTAGCGGAGAAAGAATACAATTTCCTGCAGCCGGTCGGCCTGTCGTAGGAGACGACAAAACAACTCACAGTAATGTGGTAGGTTCATCCGCTTGGATGGCTGCTACCCCTGGTCTAGAGTAAGCCACTATAAGAATCCTGAGTTGTGTTCCGGCATTAGTCTCCGTTTAAAAAGTGGCAGCACGTTGGTAGCACCACCTTTTGTGTTACAAATGTCCATAGGCGATGGTAAGCGCTTTCCGTCGGGTAGACCGTCTGCCTGTCTTCTGAACCCATGCAATAAAAAAAAACTGTAATGCCAGCTTCAGCCTATTAGTGAAATGTCTATGGGCCGATATTATTATCAAATTAGAATCCCAATATCGAGTATAGGTAGTAATAGGTAATTTACCTTTTGAAGATGTTGACCAATTTTTTATAGTATGTTTTTTGTAGTTAGTATATAGAATTGTTAGTGCAATTGAATATTTTGTATACAAAAAATAACTAGTTTCAGAGAAATATTTTTAGGCTTTAGAAGCGAAATGTTTTGTTCGACTCACAGTTTTATGTCATGTAAAAGTTGTATGGAAAACCAGCAAACAAATATACGTGTTGTATGTAAATCATTTAATACTCGTCCTATGTAGTGAATGATTTTTATGCGGCTACAAAAATTCGGTGAGTCATCATATTTGAAAGAAGTCTTTTAATTATAGGTCAATTACACCTTTTATGTGTCTGAATGGTCGTGCGTTAAATTATATTAGAATTATTAAAATAGTCTATTTATTTTATACATTTACAATTACAAATATTTATGGTAGGAACATTATTTGAGACTATGAGTTGACAATTTGCCCCCAGACTAGGACAGGCCTGTATTTTGGGCTTGCAGGCTTGGCCTGTACATTCGGCTATGACATTATGTTCTCAAAAAATTTTTTGAAGTGAAAAGTTCTTTAGAATCCTGGTGATTTGAAACACAATTAAACAAAAAAGCGACACTAAAACGAGATAACCACATAAAATTTAACCTTATTTTACTCGAAATAAAATACATTTTTCTTGACCAGTTAGTATTTATTTTTAATTTAAATAAATCTCAAGAGATTTCAAATTAATTTTAGCCTTATCATTTTTTTATATACCTACAAATGGAAAGTTTCTACTAGTAAGAGTTGAATGTAAATTTCCGTTTCCAATTTTAAAACGACACTAAACCGTGATTCAATAGCTAGGTCAGGCTAAAGCTAAAACGGGCTAAAGTCGGTCAAATTAAAATGTCTTGCTTATATAATATTAATAATGCTTTGCGATATTTGCCGAGCAATTTTCTATGCAGCACATTTCAAATGAAATTCTTTCTTTTTTTAGGATTTCATTGCCATTTTGGCAATAACAGAGTCCTTGTTTTCGTCATATCTGTCCATCTATCCGACGTTGTGAGTCACAGTCATGTCTTGACAGCAAATTGTAATCTGTGTGGCTCTTCACAATATTTTATAAATATGTAAAAATTGTAATCCCTCTGTAACTTTTGAATTATGAAGTGGAAGATTCTGAAATTGGCTTGAAAAACATCGCTTGAGTAGTTTGTGATACGTGCAGTGTTTGCTATTAAATACTTTTTCTCTTGCACGATTTAATTTAAATAAAGCGTTGCATGACAATAAAAATTTGCATCTAGCAACAAATATTAAAGAATATTAAAGTTTTATAATATAATATACAAATATTAAAGAATATAAAAATTTATAATCTTTAAGCAAATAAGTACCAGCCTAATTGAAGATGTTTAAATTATACCAAATGAGAGTTCTAGTGGTAGTTCCAAAAGGATCAATAATGCCTAGAGTGACCTAGAATAGGTCAAAATAAAATGTATCTTTTATATCTGTTTATTATTTAAGATAATCAAGCCATAGGTATCGATCATCTGTTGTTCAAACAACCACAATACACATTCTCGATACATACATATTCTTTCTCTTTTTGTGTAATAGTATGTATGTATATCTATCTCTGTCCCCCAATTTTGCCTTAGGACATGGAAGATGGCGCCATTTTGTCGTTGGATTCGTTTGCGGTGTTAAAACACAGACATGTAATAAATGATAAGATTTTTACACAACAACTGAAGGCAACAAAATAATACTATTAGCAGCAGCTTCGTGTGTTTGGAATATCCGGGACTTTTTTTACTTTCGGATTCCGTACACACAATATTATTATTATTAACTAATGCTAGAGGAAGCTCGATCCGTTAAAGGGAAAATTTAGAACAACTGCTTGGGTAGCCCGATTGGTTGTCCAAAGTATAATTTGATAGACTGAGTGTTAATTGATATATGCGAGCTTCAAGCTCTCATTAGGTCTTTGAGCCTATTGTTTATTTCAAAATTGGTGTTCTCAAATTGAAAAACATGATTACTTTACTGTTTCTAAAGTAATTCAAGCTTCAAGTTACGAGTGAATAGATATCTTTTATGCGTGCTCCATCCTAGACCGCGTGATCACTCAACATCGGGTGAGACAGTGATCAAACGCGAATCTATACGAATAAAAAAAAAACTGGAGAGGTGTCAAGGGACACCCGGATGGAACGAAGTTCCTATCGATTAATTAGTGAAGGAAATATAATAAAATTTTATTTTTTTACGTTATAAAAATATAATGTAATATAAACTTAATCAGTAGGCTCAATTTTAGTAATAATTGGCTTGTGGTAACTGAAGTAGGAAATATATGTTTGGGATTCTATTTTATTTAAATGTCTTGAGAAAACTGCATCGATCGTAGTATTCTATTTTGTTGTTGATTCTAGTGGATTATTGTTTATTCTTAAATCAAATTCTTCCTTTAGAAACTGTAGCAATGGTTTTGATTTTATATTACTGAAGTTGATGTTAAAATCACCGGCCAAAATGAGTGGTATCCTATGTTCATGCTCGGCATCGAAAATATATATACTGAGTTTCAGCCAAATCCGCCCAGTAGTTTTTCCGTGAAAACGGAACAGACAGACAGACAGAGTGCATATATATATATATATATATATATATATATATATATATATATATATATATATATATATATATATATATATATACACATCGCCCACTTCGACCACACCGACCAAATGCACCAAAATGACAAAAATGGCAAATCACAAAAAAGTGTCGTTACAACATTTGGTGTGTCGTTACAACTTTTTTGGTCTTAAAATTTTCCGTCTAGCCCCCTTTGGCCATTCGTACCGCGCGATAAGGAACTTCGTTCCAAAAATAGATATTGAAGAGTAGGAAGTCTTCAATGAAGCACCCTTTGCTTGAATATTGTGTGTATTTCAATATTTTGCACTTTTAGAATTATTTTTGTTGCGCGCACAATCGTTCGTTTTCATTCCGTAGTGAATTTTCGAATATTGGCGGTTGGCCGTAGACTATGAGCATTGTCATAGGCAATTTTATGGTATTGCGCGTACACACCGGCGCGAGCATACTGATTTCATACCCGACTGGACCGGTGTGTACCTTCCTTTGGTAGTTCGTGCCGCGACAGTTATTTTTAAACACTTGCGAGCTCCAAGGTCGGACTTAGTAAATGTATTTCTTAAGAGAGGTAGTTTAATGTAAAGTTTTTCCTACAGTCAAATCACACATCACTTCTGATTAAAGTGTTGCCACTATCGCAGGAGGCACGTAAAAAAAAAGTTACTATTAAAGGAAAAGAAGCGGCACATCAAAATTCCAACAACATGTTTTCGTTACTTAATATCTAATATTAGAATTAAATAACAGTTATCATATTTTAATATAGTTACAAAAATAAGTCATTGAAATCGTCCAAATCGACCTTAATCGAAGACCATGTCAATAAACTACGAAAAATGAACAGCTGTATATCGGTTTGATAAAGAAATAATTAATCAGTGTCTACACCGCTTTGTACACACTCTTCATTGGACCATGTGTGTCTTTCATTAGCATCGAGAGGATTGGTCATTAAATTTTAGCTTGTTTTCGTCATTTTATAAGTCCAATTTTGTTCAAGATTAAATGATATGTTTAAACAGATGGGTTATGCGAGATTTTAATACCGTAGGTGAAAGTAAAACGAGTAAAGATGTCTTACCATTTTGCTAGGTTAACTGGTCATATTTTCCTTTCCTGTCCTCTTTTTATTTCTCATAAATTTTGAACTGCTAGTGTTTGCGATTAACGGAATATCTTCATTTCATAAAACCTAATTACATTATAACATTTAAAAATCACACGTGTCACTCACCTTACATACGTCTAACATAAATATTACAAATAAATAATATATATAAATTAAGTACACAAAAAGCTGTAAAACAAAATATACATTCTGAATTCGCAACAGACTTTAAATTTAACGTATTAACAAAACAGCTAGATAATTAGCTCCCTAAGAATATAAATGTATGTCATGAACATTTATATTCATGTAATCAAATACTATCATATCCATTGCCATTTTAACTGAGTGCTTTTAAATTAAGCGGTATAGTTTTGGATTCAACATACATATTATGTGTTTTTATATTTCTTCTGCATAGATGTGTGTATAATTGCCTTAAGTTTTGAAAGGTTCAATAAGATAATTAAAAATAAATAGTATTACTTGTTTAATCCACAAAGGCACATCCTGAACTACATTTATACTAAGAATCTATAAAATTTTAATCGTAGTCTATCTGCTGTTTCTTGTGGAGCCGAATGGCATTTTTGGCTTTTGTATTTTTCACGACTGAGCGTTATTCAAAATATATGCCTTAAACCACCTGACAAAAGGCTATTTTAAAGACAGGTAAAAAAACCAGGGTAAACACTGGCTAACATACTTTGGCCTCAACCTCGCGTTTCAAATGACGTAGTGGTTGCGCCGAGGAACACCTCCTTGTAAATTCTTCCTCCCCACCCTCGCCATCAAGAAAAGAATAATACTTTAAATGAAGAATGCGCATAACAAGACGCTGTCACTGCTGTCATCGCTATAAAATTACGTTTATATATATAATTTGTTGGACACGAAATAAAGGAAATAAACCAAGATTACTACATTTAACTAATCAAAGCCATATCCTAGTGAGAGTGTGAACCCCCGGGGGACGAGCGCAGTGTGGAGGCGGACTGGTGGCGAGGTGAGTATTCTTTCCTTGCTTCTTCTTCCTGTCCCTTTGCCTTCTCCCGGCCATCGCATCGCGCCCGCATTTGTTGGTTACCTTCGAGCCGGATATCGTATCCATTTCACGCTATACCGCATTAACTTTGTCGTCACATCATCCTAGGATTTGGACAGTTTTGCATCGCATCACACGTATTTCATACATTTTCTCGTTTTGCCCGCATCGCATACGTGTGCTTTATTCGTTGTTCCAACAAGCCGCATCTTACACGTATTTTCTTACTTTCTCGCTAGCCCCGCATCGCATACGTGTTTTACTAGTTCCTCGAACAAATCGCATATTTCTAACGCATTTTGTATATTTTCATAAATTCGCTTAATTTCGTAGAATAATGCCGCGTCACGCAGCCCCGGCTTCACCGGAGCTCTCAAATAAGTTAAAGTTCCTCGAAGCGCTTCAAAAAACATACGTTGACCGCTTAGATAGGGTCTACAATGAGGGTCTGGGAACTGCTACAGATCCGTCATGTATAGAAAGCTTTTTAAGTCAAGCGCACACTATAGACGACTTACGTGTCAGCTTTCAAGACACATTACAACAAATAAACATGCTCCGCATGCAATTAGAGCCTGATTATACACCAGACCTTCAGTCTTGGACGGCTTTCGAGGACACTTATTGCCTTGTGAAACGTAAGTTCACACATTTAAGCCGCGAGCAGTCTGATTCGCCTCACATTACTATGTCGGAGTCAGACCGCCCTAAGAGGCATTTACCAAATTTGCCGCCTATGCCTCTCCCTGAATTTGATGGGAATATTAAAAATTGGCCTCTATTTTATACCGCATTTTTAAATACAGTCCACAATAACAATAATTTAACTAATTCGGAAAAATTATATTATTTGATAGGCAGATTGACAAATAAAGCCAAGTCTGTTTTCGCAGGGTTGTCACCTACGGGTGAAAACTACGATATAATTTTTCATTCGCTTATATCTAAATATGAGGATAGACGTACTCTAGCCTCTTCATATTTAGACCAGATCTCGGACGTTAAGCCATCGAGCTCATGCTCAGTCGAGAATCTGGAATACTTTCTAGATAGTTATGTTTCATCAGTGCATGCCATACAAAATCTTAATTTTGATAAGCTTGCAGATTTTATCTTCTTGCATACCGCGCTCCGGAAGTTAGATTCGGAGACAGTCCGCTCCTTCGAAATGGACCAGAGAGGGAATGATATTCCACCCTTCTCTGATCTCGTTGATTTTATCCGCGACCGTATAAAGATAATTCAACGTTCTACTATTCTCGCTAAACCCGCGAAGAAAGTTATTGAACATAGACCGAATCAACCTTCGAAGCCAAGGCTTACATTCGCCCATGTTGCTACGAATGATACAACGCCTCCATCTCAGTCTTGTGATCTTTGCCTTTCGTCTAGGTCCAGTAATCACTTATATAATTGTTCAAAATTTTTAAGGCTTTCTTCGCGTGAACGCTTTAATTATATTAAGAATAGTAACGCGTGCATTAATTGTCTAAGTTATACACATAAGTCGTATAATTGTCGCTCAAATTCGGTATGTAAAAGGTGTCGGAGGAAGCACCACACTTTATTACACTTCGACAATTCCGCCTTTGCCGCACCCGCTATCAATGTCGAATCTCACGGATCCGCACCTCTGTCATGGGTTTCAGAGTGCAAATGCAGCACACGCCCAACGCCGCCGATTGAACCCATAATCCTGTCAACGACCGCCTCCACATCCACTGCGCCCAACGTAACGTTGTGCACATTTTCTTGTAATGATGATTTGCGACAACCCTACAATCAGTCATCAACTGCGCAGTCAATGTCAGTTCTTTTACCAACTGCGCAGGTTGTCGTCTATGACAACAACGGCTATGCGCAGCATGTTCGATGTCTTCTTGACAGTGCCGCGCAGAGCAACTTCATTACAAAGACATGTTTAGAACGGCTAGGTTTAAATTCAAATAAATGTCGAACTTCCGTCAACGGAATTGGGGGCTCGTCGAAAATAATTAATGGTTCCGCACATATTAAATTTTATTCTATATTTAATAATAATGTTTTATACAACATGAATGCTTTGGTTGTAGACAAGATTACTGATCATTTGCCGACGCATTTCGTAGATAGTTCTTTGACTTCAGAATTCAGTAATCTGCCGCTCGCCGATATTAATTTCGGTCAACCCGGTGAGATCGATATGCTCATAGGCTCTTCGCTTTTCCCGCATTTATTGCTTTCGGATAGAGTTTATTCGCGCTCTCTAGGTTTTCCATGTGCCATGGAGACCACGTTAGGTTATGTAATACTTGGTAGCGCACCCGCATTTAAAATGGATTCTTCGTCAGCAACTTCTTGCTGTTGCGTCACATCGCATTCCGATATCGATAATATTGTTAGTAGATTCTGGGAATTGGAGGAGGTTTCCGTACCGCGAATTCTTAGTCCGGATGATCGCGAATGTGAAGACATTTATCATCGGACTACTATTCGCGATCATAATGGTAGATATATCGTCTCTTTACCATTTAAAGATAGCGCTGATTCGCTCGGTGATACGCTCACGTTGGCGAAGAAGCGCTTTGATTGTCTTGAAAAGAAATTCATGGTGTCAGCAAAATTAAAGCAAGCATACGACGACAATATTAAAGATTTGTTGAATAAAGGCTATTTATCGCTCGTCGGTTCTGTGGCAACTTCAGATACTAATCTGTCCTCATATATTATGCCACATCACGGAGTTTTGAAGGAGGATAGTTTAACTACTAAACTTCGCATCGTCACTGACGCCAGTGCTAAATCCAGTACTGGTATTTCATTGAATGATGTTCTCTACAGAGGGGAAAATCTTCAAGGGAATTTATTTATTATTTTGATAAATTTCCGTCTCTTTCAAGTAGCCATAACCGCGGATGTTCGTCAAATGTTTTTAGCTATTGGTTTGAATGAGAGTGACAGACGATTTACTCGTATACTTTACAGGTTTTCTCCAAAGGAGGAAATTAAGGTATATGAATACACTCGGGTTTGCTTCGGTTTAAAATCCAGTCCCTTCCATGCGTTACGCACTTTAAGGCAGCTAGCTGTGGATGAAGGCGACTCGTTTCCACAGGCGAAAAAAATAATTGAGGATGGATATATATATATGGACGATGTGGCCTACAGCTCACCTCCTGAGGAAGCAGAAGATATAACAAAATCGTTGATTTCCTTACTTAAACGGGGTCAGTTCGATCTTGTGAAGTGGATGAGTAATTCGCAAGACCTCATTGACTCAATCCCGGAATCGCATCGTCTTTCTTCTATAAAGGAATTTGGAGAGAAGGATATACATAAGGTTTTAGGACTTTCCTGGTCTCCGATTAGTGATATATTTAAGTTCAATATATCCAATGTTGCTGAATATTGTACAAAACGTTACATTTTATCGTGCATAGCCAGGTTGTGGGATATAATGGGATTTATAGGTCCTGTGATTCTATACGCTAAATTGCTAATTAAAAAATTGTGGCTTATCAAATGTGATTGGGATGACCGTCCGCCTGCTTCGGTAATTGAACATTGGAGACAGTTTAGTGGTGAACTTCGGGAACTTAATCAAATTGCTATCGGTCGACATGTTGGTATAAAGGAGGGAAGTGTGGTGACCATTGTTGGATTTTCAGATGCCAGTGAGGAAGCTTATGGCGCTGTCGTATATTTGCACGTCAGAAATCATAATGAAATTTCTGTTTCATTGATTTGTTCGAAATCAAGAGTCTCACCTATGAAAACTGTTTCACTAGCTCGCCTTGAGCTTTGTGCCGCACTTCTTCTCGCTAAGCTACTACGCGTTGTTATGAATACTTGCAACGCTCGAATTACTATTGACTCTGTTTACGCTTTCTCGGACTCTACTGTCACGCTCTGTTGGATTAAGTCCTTACCATATCGCTGGAACACTTTTGTGGCAAATAGGGTGGCTAAGATTCAAGCCGAAATTGCACCCGATCGCTTTTATCATATTTCGGGTTCAGAAAATCCGGCTGACTGCTTGTCGCGGGGGCTCAGGCCTAGCCAAATAGTCTGCCATCCACTGTGGTTCTCCGGCCCGTCGTGGCTTTCATCTAGGGTTGTGGATTGGCCTATCATTCCATTCAACCCTTCGAGTATCTCTGATCTTCCAGAGGGAAAAAATATTGCGTTAGTCACAGTGAATAAAGCTCCAGAACCGGTTCTTGTAACTTTGTCGAAACGATTCTCTTCTTGGAGCAAATTATTAAAAGCTATTATATACATTTATCGTTTTATGAAAATTCTACCGATTCGGAATTTCATTGTTGCTTCGGATTATGAATTTGCCGAACTTAAGCTGTTATCAGGTTTACAATATATGCATTTCAGAGATGAAATAGATAAATTGAAGGCAAAAGGATTGTGTAGTCCTGCATTGCAACGTCTTAAGCCATTCATGGATAATGGTTTGCTGCGTGTTGGAGGACGTTTGCAATACTCCCAGTTATCTTATGATGAGAAGCATCCGATCGTTCTTCCGCGGAAAGATCATATTGTAAATCTTCTTGTTAATTATACTCATATTTTACATTGTCATGCCGGTTCTGATTTGTTGTTATCAATATTGAGGCATAAATATTGGATCATATCAGCACGTAATGTCGTTCGCTCTATTATTTATAGATGTTTGCCGTGCTTTCGTTGCCGTCCGCGTAATAATTTTCCTGAAATGTCAGACCATCGCGTTTGCAGAGTTGTTCAAGCTCTCAAGCCTTTTACCCACGCTGGTATTGATTTCACTGGCCCCATAAAGGCAACACCAGTTCGCAGACGTGGAGTTCGTGCGATGAAGATTTATGTATGTCTATTTGTGTGCTTGACAACGCGCGCGGTCCACATTGAATTGGTAAATGAACTTAGCACTGATAGCTTTTTATCTGCATTTCATAGATTTCTATCGCGTCGAGGCCCAGTAACTAAAGTTTATTCAGATAATGGGACAAATTTTATTGGAGCCAAGCGCAAATTAGGGGAAGCGCATCAGTTTCTTCTATCACGTGATTTCAATATTGAATTTAAAAACATGTTAGCGGCTAATCGCATTCAGTGGATGCTTAACCCGCCTACGGCCCCTCATTTTGGCGGGAATTGGGAAGCGAATGTTAAAACATTAAAAACCCACCTTTTTAGGGTTGTAGGAGATCAATTGTTATCCCTTGAAGAGCTATCAACTGTACTGACTCAGATTGAGGCAGTAATGAACACTCGCCCATTGTGCAGAGCGCTTTCTAATGATCCGTCAGAGCCTTTAGCTTTAACACCGGCTCATTTCTTAAATACAACGCCGCTTAAATACTTTCCTGCTTCAAATTGGAATGACGAACATGTCAATCTCAACTCACGTTTTGAGTTAGTTAATAAACTTGTATCTTCCTTTTGGCGCCGTTGGAGAAGCGAATATCTGCACACGTTACAAATGCGTCATAAATGGAATACAAGAGCCAATCCAATAAGAGTTGGTGAGGTTGTAATTTTAAATGTTGATAATATTCCGCCACTACAATGGCCTTTGGGCATTGTAGATGAAATTTTCCCAGGGAAAGATGGCATTGTTAGGACAGCTAAAGTCCGCACTGGTAGCGGATCATATTTACGCCCGGTTGTGCGACTCTGTCCATTACCTAAATCATCTTGATCACCGCTTTAGAGTTTGTTTTGTTTTAATTAGAATTGACTTTTGTTTTCTTTATCATTTTCATCTGTATTATATTTACTGCATCTAACTTGTTAAGCCCGCATCCGCATTCATTTTCGTATCGCATTTTCGCTTCGTATACTCTTATCGTATTCCCGCATCGCATTCTTGTAGCGCATTCTCGCACCGCATTCTCGCATCGCATATTCTCATCGCTTTTACACCGCTTTCTTGCATGGCCGCATACATATTCGGTTTTGAAGGGAATCCTTCAAGCGGGGGAGGATGGTTGCGCCGAGGAACACCTCCTTGTAAATTCTTCCTCCCCACCCTCGCCATCAAGAAAAGAATAATACTTTAAATGAAGAATGCGCATAACAAGACGCTGTCACTGCTGTCATCGCTATAAAATTACGTTTATATATATAATTTGTTGGACACGAAATAAAGGAAATAAACCAAGATTACTACATTTAACTAATCAAAGCCATATCCTAGTGAGAGTGTGAACCCCCGGGGGACGAGCGCAGTGTGGAGGCGGACTGGTGGCGAGGTGAGTATTCTTTCCTTGCTTCTTCTTCCTGTCCCTTTGCCTTCTCCCGGCCATCGCATCGCGCCCGCACGTAGCGTTAGAATATTGGCCGGTAGACATGCAGCAATTAGGCAGCTTTCTAACTAATTTGCATATTTGTCTTGGGCAAGTGTCGCGGTTATACTTGTTCACTAATCTCCAGAGGCCAAACCTAGCAGGTTTGTCGGTTATTTTATAGAAGATGGCTAATAATTTCTTTATCAAACCGATATACAAATGTTCATTTTTCGTAGCTTATTGACATGGCATTCGATTAAGGTAGATTTGGATGATTTCAATGACTTATTTTTATAACTTTATTAAAATGTTGTTACGAGTTACGCAGGACTCGAATTAAAATGCCGTTGGAATTACTATAGAATTTATTAGAACTATACAAACACGTATAACATAGTGTGGAGACCGAGGGTAGAACTTCCCGGCAGCGTAAATCGGTCGCAAGACTTTTGGAAAAAGGTAGAAGATTCTGGAAGGAAAAGACAAGGACGGATATATTTCAGAAAGGGATTGACGATGAATGAATGTTCTAGAATGGAGAGTTCGGTAAGGAAAAGAAAGAGATAGATATATGTTAGAAAGGGATAGATGATAAACGAAAGTTCCCGAATAGAAGGTTCGGGAAGGAAAAGACAGAGATAGATAGACGTTCAGAAAGGGACAGATAGTAAATAAAAGACTAACGAAACTATGGGTTCTAGAAGATTCTTCCGGGTATATAAGCAGCGTAATGGGCGCCTACCAGGCAGTTTTGAGTTGAGTTCAGTTTAAGACAGTCAAGCGACAAGTGCGATACGAAAGAGTTAGAAGAGGAGTTTAATAGAAGACACTGACGAGTTTAGTGGTGAATTTAGTGAAAACTAGTGAAAAGTTTAGTGATCAGTAAGTGAAGGAGGAGTGTAGCGTAGCTCGAGGGATGAACCAGAAGCGAGCTATACGCGGTTATATCGGAGGTGATCACTGCAGTAATAGGGGGTGGTCTACGCAATATCGGCGACGGTATTGTGAGCGAGACACCTTATCGTCGGGACTGTGCATCGTTAGTCGTGCGTATATCAGGGCAATCCTGCAGAGAGGTATTACGTGTGGCTGTGTAGTTAATAAAAGCGTTTAGTTAGAAACTGGTGTTTTCTTCCAATTCTAAGTGTGTACCCCCTTACGCACGTAACAATAGGTACAAATATAACTAGACACTGCCAGTACAAACTGCACGATTCAATAACAAGCGCAAAGTTCGTCACTTTATAACTTGAATGTACACACGTCTTGCTAGTATCGTAATCGTCACTTGACTACCTTACCCCTCCGTTCGGGCATTAGTTATACTGCTTTGTTGTATTGTATAGTTATACAATATAACAAAGGACCCGTAATATGCACACCTGGATAATTATTCCTGCGAACGGCCATAAACAATAACAATAGGCTATTATCTAATTGCAAATATTAAACACAGAATTATTATTAAACAAAAGAAGTTCAAATGCGGGAAAAGTTATATACCAGGTGAGTATTTCTTTGTCGGTATGTAACAATATGATAACGTACAGTGTTATCATGTTATCATTTCATGTGTTATCAGTGTTAATTGTAATATTAAATATTAAGTAACGAAAACATGTTATTGGAATTTTGGAGTGTTGCTTCTTTTTAACCGACTTCCAAAAGGAGGGGGCTCTCAACTTGGCCTGTATGTTTTTTTTATGTATGTACACCGATTACTCTGAGATTTATGATCCGATTTACGTAATTCTTTTTTAGTTCGATGAGGAATAGTGTAGCCATTTATACTCCAAAAAATTTAACATACTTTGGCCCAGTAGTTTTCATTTTATGAACATTTATTATGAAAATAAATTTCATTCCGTTCCATATGTACACCGATTACTCTGAGATTTATGATCCGATTTACGTGATTCTTCTTTAGTTTGATGCGGAATAGTTGTCATTTGGTCCCCCTTAAAAATTTAACATAGTTTGGCCTAGCGGTATTCATTTTACGAACTTTACTTTTTTTGTTCCCGTTTCTTGGGACCTATATTTTTTAAGGCGCGCGGCACCTTTCGTAGGCCATGGGTAGGCCTACGAAAGGTGCCGCGCTAGCTAGACACTTAAAAGTAACAAATAAAAAAAAACTTCGTTTAAAAAACCGACTTCACAAACTAAAAAGTATAAAATAATTTATTACTTATGCCATTTTTATTAATTATAATATCTTATTTTTAATATATATTATCTAAAACATCTTGAAGTCGGTGCAAAGTAAAACATACAAGTAACTATATTTTGAAAATTACTAAGACTTTAAGATGTTTAAGATAATATATGTTAAAAATAAGATATTATAATTAAAAATAGCTTTAGAAATAAGATATTTTATACTTTTTAGTTTTTGAATAGTTTGTATTCTTTAAATGTTGACCAACGGCGTGAACCAATATTCCTCCATTCGTATATAATTAATGAGCTGTTTGATTTATTATGAAAACAAATGTATCGGGCTAGACGGCTATGCCTTTGTTGCTGGGTGTTATTTATTATGACGGCATTCTCGCTACATCGGCTGGTTGGTACGTTGTCCCTGAAATATTGTTGTTTGCACTTAATTATGGGAGATAGTAAAGGGTCGACGTGTTTTGGATTGTATTGCTAAAGCTTTTCTCGTCTGTTCCGTTCCTTTTATTTTTGTTTTAATATTTATCACTATATTAATACGCGAAGCAAAAACTTTGTACCCCATTTTACGAAAATTGCGCGGACGGAGGAGTATGAAATTTCGCACATTTATAGTTTATATAGAGAAAGAGTCCAGAATGCTAATATTTTTAAAAAAAATTGCATAAAGAATACATTAAATCAATAAAAAGAACATTACACTCACTACCATGTATTTGACACACACACGCATGCATATATACTCTTTTGTCTTTTGATAAAGTCAAATTAACTATGTAGCCTTGGAGAAATTTCAAATTATAGAGGTATAGTGTTTGACAACAGAACTTTAATAAAGTCCAAGCTTATAATTTAAATTAAGTTAGTTTCATCTTAAGGTTTTATTTATATATAGTATGATGTCAAAACTTGTAAAAATATGTATTAAATTAAAATAAAACTCATTTTCAGTACCCTGATAAGTTTGTATTCAATTGCATATTTGTATAGACTATAAGAACTAAAACAATAATATATCATAGATATTATGGACGGTTATAGTCATAACAACTTAAAAACAAACAGAAAATAATGATCAAGGCAAAACTACAAAGTATTTTTTTTATTTTTATTGCAGGAGTTCAGCAGACAGGCAGACGGCCTGCTTGAGGGAAAGCGGTTACCATCGCCTATGGACATTTGCAACACCGAAAGAGCTACAAATGCGCTGCTGCTCTCTTAAGGGAGACTGGAACCTGGTCACTAATGCCGGAATACAACTCAAGGTTGTTATGGCGACATACTCTTGACCAGGGGTAGTCCCCATTCAGTCGGGCAAATGCCCACCTGGCAAGGTACCAGGTTTATTGTAAAAATGTATTCGTTATTAAAATAAAATGTATTTATTTGCAAGAAAAGAAGTAGAACAAAGTTAAATGAATGAGCAAACAGTCTCATTACGTGAACATCAAAGTCATCAATTCAGTAGCTTGTAAATTCACAAATTCATACAACTCGTCTAATAAAGTCATAATTATAAAGTCACTTGAAAGTGGAGTTGTACGACGTAATTTCGTGACGCGTGTCACAACTTTACGTTGACAGACGTGAGGAACGTTATTTATTTGCTCTCGTGTCAACTTGAAGCGATTGATGTCTTAGACCTAGTTTTAAGTTCTGATTCCTCGATAAATATGAAAATCGATTACCATCGCCTATGGACATGTGCAATACCAAAGGTGCTACAAAGGCGCTGCTGCTCTCTTAAGGGAGACTGGAACCTGGTGACTAATGTCGGAACACAACTCAAAGTTGTTATGGTGACATGCTTTAGATCAGGGGTGGTAGCCATCCAGTCGAGCGAATGCCCTACCACCTGGCTGTGGGTTGTTTTGTCGCCTGTTACGACAGGCCGCCCGGCCGCAGGAAATTGTATTCTTTCTCCTTTCCTGCACGGATAATAATGGAAATTGGAAAGTTTATGCACAACGACCTCAAGGCTTCATCAGTATATTAATTATGGAGCAAAAAAAATTGTACCCATTTTTACGAAAATAACGCGGACGGAGGAGTATGAAATTTCGCACATTTATAGTGTATATAGAGAGGAAGCGAAGAATTCTAATATTTTTTTAAAATTATGCATATAAATTACATTAAATTAATAAAAAACATGTTTATTGTTTAAGTCAAATTAACAGTAGCCTTGGCGAAATCTGTGATTATAGAAGTAGAGTCCATGACATTAGTTATTATGTTTGAATTTCGACCACGGGCGACCACTAGTTTATATAAATAAACGAAAGCATATAGAAAACTAAGGCGACTTGTGGCTGATTTTTATATCTTACTACCCATTCACTTGGCTTACCATCGGTTGAATTTTGACATTATGTGTATGGAGCTTGTATTGAATTTAAACCGAAAGTAAGACAAATGAACGATTGGGTACGATATAGGAACGGAACATTTGTGAGTTTGACACATACATAATCTCGATGTGCATCACGCTGTTTATCTTCACTCATAGCATTTACTAATTATATTATAACAACTACAGTATTGCCCAAAAATAATTTTAAACCTCATAAGTGTACTCTGTTTTACATTTTTATTGGTTTCAGTAAAATGTGAGCATGAAGAAAAACGACGGTTTGTCAATACAACGAGTTGTTTTGCTGCGTCATATATTTCAAGCTTATCTTTATGTGAATACAGTCAGAAAAGGTAAATACAAAGACGCAATTTTGAAGATACGTTCACATTGAACAACTCGAACGGGATTCACTTTTCAGTAAGAAGTAATTACGTCAAAATGACGTAACCCACAAGTTACCGTAAAATAAGTTATTGACACCAAACTTTCAGAATGTAATATTCAAATTGAAAAGTTTTATTCGAATTAAGTCCTACTGGATAACATTTTTTTAAGATCATACATATAAGTTAAAAATCAAGCCTACTTTCTATTCTATGTACACCACTTTGAAACGTATTACTACAGCTCTTTAAGGAGAAGAAATGAAAATAAACTCCAGCAACAAGTATAGTTAATATTTATTTTACTTCATTTTCTATCTCGAGGTCTTTTCTTAAGTAGATAAGTAAGATATACTTAGTTTTTGAAGAACATTAACAAAACTACTCAGCCAAACAGCCTAACTCTATTGAGACTTGGTACAACGAAGTATGTACAAAACAAACTCATACATATAGAGTACTACAATTCTAATTTCTTAGTGAATTTATTTTGCAAAACTACATGGAGTCATTTAATGTCGATAATTAAAAAAGTCACAAATAAATAGACACACAACTTAAAAATATATCAAAGTTCGGAGGTTAGAGCATAAACCGGCATTCACATAATTTTAATTTAACTATGTGCACTATAACTCAGATATAAATTAAATATAACAAATGACAATATTGTAATTGTGCATTTTTGAAATTCTTTATTTGGTGAGTAATAAAGTGTTATATATCTATCTATCTATAGAACAGACTTGAAACGTCATTGAATTAATGTCTCGAAATAAATTGATTGTAGCTGCTACGTTTTAGCAACACTATATCTAATTTAAATGTCGATAAAACAATATATATATATATACTTTATTATCGCTTTGATTATTTAAAACTTGAATTGTATTATACTATATCATTAATATTAAATACAGTAATACCTTATATTTATACTTTACAATTCTGCCTATTCCTGAGATTAGGTTGATGTGTATGTAAATGTTCAATGTTAATATAGTAGTCTGTGAAAATAATTTTCACCCAAGTTCAGGAAAATAAATGTTCTGAGACTAAAAGTAAAAACAGGGAACGAAACATACTTTACGCTTTATAAATTAACAATAAAGCAAGACTTTGTTCAAGTAAAATTTTACTTTCTTATGAAGCCTCCAAGTTATTTATTCAACTTGAAATATTTTTCCTTTTTTACTGAAATATTTCCTAAACGTGTTATTGTCTCAGAAATAAAAAAACTTTTATAAATTTAATAACATTGTTATCTTTGAATTTTATTATGCATTCGGTTTGAAACTACTGTTGCGTAATGTAAGTTCACTAATAACTATTAATGTGAGCTTAGACACATCAAACTTTTGCACTCAGTTATCTCCAAGTCTTAAAGGAATGAAAGATCTACTTACTACAGTTATCCAAGGTAGATGGGTTACACACATCAACAATCTTGACCTACAAGTTGTAGTTAAATATTTTTCTTCACCGTCAGCACGCAATAAATATACATATTGTCAGAAAAGGTACACGATCTTCGACTAGAATTTGAACCTGCTTTATTAGGATGATGCGTATCTTATTTCAGTGACAACATCACTGAAATTATATACTAAGTAACAATGAGTTCTAAGACCAACATGGACCATTATATTGACATATTAAACTTACCTCTAAAGACAAATCTATTCTATATTAACCAATATGAACACGCGCGTTTCGGCGCAGACACACCCGACTTGACAAATTGACGGGTCGACGCGCAGTATTGCGTCTGTGTGACAAACTATTTCATTTGTCCAGCTTATAGCTCGTAAAGTTGTGTAATAGACGAGTTATAAACGACGCGTCCCTGTCTAATGTTGTTGGCGTATTTAGCCTAAATGCCAGTGGAAGGAATGTACGATGTGGTTGTCAAATGTACATTAGTTGTCTGAGTTTATTTTGATTCTGTCACCAATGATACGAAATGAAAAATAAAAAACACAAAGTTATGTTTGTCGGAATCGTATTTAAGTAATCATATGACGGAAGTAGTCAATAACCGGATAGAGTATTCTTTCCTGTAGTAATCGGAAGTTGTATAACCGGATGTCAAAGTAAAAGCATTTATTATCAAGCTAACTGATATCGAAAATGGAATAACCGAAAGTTGGAAACTATACGGATGGCGGAAGTTGGTTACAAGATGGTGTCGCTGCGGATGCACTACGAGGACCTTAAATACGCGGTGTTCGGGCAGAGGAGGGGCAGTCTTAAACCGACAGTCTACGAGTCTACAACCGTCATTCCATATAGGCCCATAGTATTTTGTGGTCGATAATACTGTTCGATAATCGCAGTATTCTTTGAGGGCATATTGCTGCTCGATACCTGACAAGCGTTGAGACGACTCTTGGAGTTGACCTAATATTTATGTGTATTATTGTGCTGGATTTAATATTGTAATTGTAATAATTCTAGTGTAATAAACTTTGATTATAACGTTTCAGATTATTATTGCATTATACTCCGAGTGTCATCCGCTCCCGGTGGGAGTGAAACCGACATGTTTTTCCTCCTATGTACACTGAACATCGCTGTAGCCCAGTAATGAGACGTAATATGCTGCTTCAATTGTGGAATGTATTGCGAGAGATATGTCCTAGATTTTTGCACTAGAAAAGCAGAAGTTCTAGTAACCTTGATATCCGCTCTCTTCAAGAGGCAGTACAAGAGAAGCAATGTTATGTACTACTTTTTAGTTATAAAATAAATGGTACATTATAAAATACAATAAAATAAAATCAAATGTTCTAATTTGGGTTATTTGGAGTGGTTGAATTATTTTTTAGTCGGGTCAATGGTGCGAAAGGCGTAGCAATACCTACCTACGTAGCAAAGCATACATGGCCGCCCGTAGCAGAGTCGTAGCATTGCGTGTAAAAACTGATAGTACAAACATGATCTGCCATGCTAGATCAAGATAACCACAAGTGCATAGTGGTTTCGTTAGTACTCTAGGTATAATGATCCAAATAGACTATATGTTTATTACAATTACATTTAATTTTTGGATTGAATATTTATCTTTAAAGAAGTAACGACAGGTAAGCCGTATTTCATATACATTAAGAGTTATAACTTCAATTCTTGCCATGAAATCAATGAGATAATAAACCTTTTTGGTTAAATTTAACGAAGATCCATTTAGCTTATTAGTCGTATACACGTAACAATTACTCAGAGTTCCTATGGCATTTATATTAGTATGGATAAGTCAAAGTTCAATGTGCCCAATTTATTGTTTGAAAAATAATTGATACAGGTGAAATACGCTACTAACCTTTAGCCGTTAAAGAAGACAAAGAAAAGAATGCGTGTAACCCTTACGGCGCCGCGGACACATGTTAAGTTCAAACGAACCCATGAGACTCAATACAACCGTTTTAAGCGTAGTCCATTTGTTTAGATGTCAAAGAAATAGCTATTACTCTTTTATTTAAGAGACAGGTTCTATATTGTAACTGAATTGTTGAAGCGAATCTTCTTTAGAATCGTTGTGATTTGAAACTCGATGGAACGAAACAGCGACACTAAGAAGAGATAAACAGATAAGTCTATAGGACTAAGCCTGCGACAGAATCAGATAGAAATAGAATGTCTTATACTTTAAACACAATATAACCATATAATTATGAAATGTGACACGAAATTTAGAAACCCTCCCACCCCTCATCACATTTTGTTTCACTTCTACTTCTTATGAACTACACACATACACAATTTTTTCGAGGTAAAAATGGTTCGCACATCCAAAGGGTATCATAGATAGATAGATAGATAAAACTTTATCTATCTATCTATGATACCCTACTTTAGTCTAAAAATCCCTAAGAAGCGATCTCTTCCAGACAGCCTGTGGTAGGAATAAAACATAGGTTATTGTTCGTAGGTGGTATACATAAATATTAGAGGATATGCAGCTACTTACATATATTTTATCCTTAACAGACGTATATAAATACACCTATTGATATTACATGGATAAATGGATGGATGGAAGAAATAGAAATATCAAACATCACTATGTTGTAGGTAGTGCTTCTTTGTCATGTTAAATATTGTTAGTCATTTAGCTTGTCTAACTGTAACAGGTAACTCATTCCAGAGTCGAATAGCCTGTAAAGTAAAAGAATTATTGAAAAAAGATGAATAATGTTTGGGAGTATTAAGTCTAAGATTCGTAGAAGGTCGTAAATTGTGAGAGGAAAAGATGAATTCAAAGCGTTCTTTGTGATAATACGGGGTTGTGGGGATAAACAACATACTGTACAGGTGTGAAAGAATATATGAGTATTCCGGCGAAAACGAATTGGCAACCACTTGAGTCATGTGGTGGGGCAGTTTCTGGTAATCCCATACTTTAAGTTTATATAGAAAAATGTATTGTTTTTTAGTTTTGTGTAAAAATTATACAATTGAATTAACTTATTGGCAAAAATTAATATGTTGTTTGCCTGTAATTGACATCCATATCTATATAGTATATATAAGTTTTTCTTTATATATATATAAAATTCAAATGTTAGTGTATATGTTACTGAATTCCTCCAAAACGGTTGGACCGATTTTGATGAAATTTGTGTTTGTTAAGTTGGATCAGAGAATAGTTTAGATTTACGGTTCAACCTGATAGGTACCGCTGGAATCGGGCTCCAGGGATTTGACGACAATTTTTGGGTTTATTTGAGTGATAAATCCACAATCGGACCCAGTATTGGATAGGTGGTGCTGCAATCGGGACCTAGAGTTTTATTTTTCAGAGAAATACAGCGCCTGCCGAGTCAGAATTGTATTATATTAAATTGACAACTTTTTGTATACCCATTTTCGCATCAAATGAATTGAATTGAATTAAAATAGTTATTTTCCGAACCAACTTCATAATTTTCATTTAGGTATGAAAATATTCCATTTTCAATATGGACTCTGAATATTAATATTAAGATGGCATCGCACTTTTCGATTTCCCATATGAATAATATACGAAAATTGGTTTCTGATGCTTTTAAATATTATAACAAACGAAACATATGTACGTCGTAGTTATTAGCATTTTTTCGTAGAAGATTGAACACTCTATAACACGGTCTGAAGTTATTTTTTCATAAGGAACCACGGTGAAAAGTTACTGAAGGTGAAAGTTAAATTGACTTTATATTAGGGTGATTATAAAGAGTGGTTTTCACGTAACACGTTAAATTTGTTGGTTTGTGCGTAAAACAGGTCAGTTATTAAGTTAAACTGATTTCTTACTACTCGTTATAGGATGGTTTTCATTCTTTGATTTCCCAATAATTTTTAATAATTAAATTTAACATTAAAATTTAAAAATTCATTATTGCAGGAGTTTAGCAAATAGGCAGACCTCGGCGGTCCACTTGATGGAAAACAGTTACCATCGCCTATGGACATTTGAAACACCAAAGTCCAGCTTGGACACGTCGTACGCGTGGAATTCGTTTTCCAAACCCCCGATTTTGAAACATTCTTCATTAGTGCTCCGCTCCTATTAGTCTTAGCGTGATGATATATAGCTTATAGCCTTTCTGGATAAATGAGCTACCTAACACTGAAAGATTTTTCAAATCAGACCAGTAGTTCCTGAGATTAGCGCGTTCAATCAAACAAACATACAAACAAACAAACTCTTCGGCTTTATATATTAGTGTATAAGATAAGAATAATAATGTTTCAATTTCATATCATTTATAAGTAAATACAACATATGAAGTTAAAGGAAAGTATGTACAAGGAACATATCGGTAAAAAAACTAAATAATTCCACTCGGAGTATGTACATTGTACACACGTATACCTCAATACCACGAGATCAAAAGTACCTCAACTTTGCACATCAAAAATGAAACGCTCATGCCTTATTCAGTGAAGCTATTTGCGATGCAAAAAGCGTTGTTTTGTGGCAGGAATCGGTTTGAGGTCGACTACAGAGTTATCATAGCATCGAAAGGGTTAGGTTAATGAATTTCATAAGAGCTTCTAAGTTGTATCCTCACTTCTGAGAATCGTTACTTTGATGGCAGTGAATAATTGCTCTCCACTACTGAGATCGGTTTTGAGCACGGTGAAGGGTTGATTTATCGACATGTCCAGCTGTTCAGCAACATGGTCAATCCACCTATTTAAGATCTACCTCGAGATCTCTTGCCTTCAACAACAACAATACTCTTTATTGTATAGAAATATAGAAGCAGTAACACATTTTCATATCTTAAATTTAGAAGGTAGTAAGTAGCACAATGGGCGGCCTCATTGCTTAAAGCAATCTTTTCCAGGCACCTTTGGATGAACAAGGATCTAAGTTACAATATTTTGTTGGCGTGCAGCTTAAGATTATACTAATGATGGAATTTGGGACGGCCGCTTGTTTGGGACGCGAGATGTGTAGCGCCGTCACATCTTCCAATGACTGAGTTAGAGGCTGGCAATGCTGCTTCAAAAGCTGAAGCTCTCAAACGGCGCAAATATAGAAACTTAGGAAGGGGTTAAATATTTGTGCCGTTTGGAGTTTGTTTGCGACGCATTATAACATTTGTATAATAATTAATTTTTATTGCAAATAAATGGCGAAAACGGGCGGCAGAGGGCGTGCGTAGGACACCAGAGGGGGTTGAGCAGGATGCGGGGGTGGGTGGCGTCGATTGTCGCCCGCGCATCTCATAGTTCTTCGTTCCGCGTCGCGCTGTGATATATGTGTTGTTTAGTTGCCTACGTACGTTCACGTGCCGCTTCTTTTCAGTTAAAAATATTCTCCTTTTTTATTTGTTACATCTACAGAGTTGAAACATTAGGCCCATGGAGTCCACCGGCTAAGAGTTTCTTCAAAGATATTTGCAAGAAACTCTTTGATGCTACCGTGATCAGAAGGCTGACTAATATTTTGCCCAACAAATAAGCCTCGCCATACAGCGCGGCAATGCCAGCCTTCTGGGCACGCTCCCAACTGGCAGCGATTTGTTACACAATCTATAATAGATTGTACTGTTTGTAACTTAGTTTATTTTTAGTTTTTAATATGAACTATAAGAAAATTATAATATACTAGCTGTCCCGGCAGACGTTGTCCTGCCCTGAAGAAATAAAATTTAGAACCCGATTGCAGCGCCATCTACAGGATTCCAATTGTGAATCTGAACCATCCTCGAATCTACTTGAACACACACAAAAAAATTCATTCGAATCGGTCCAGCCGTTTAGGAGTTCACTGTCAACACACGTACAGAAGAATTATATATATAAAGATTACAATCTTTATTCATCTGATTCTATAATAATATTTTAAGTTATAGAATATACATGTTCTTAACTAATGATAATATATACAATAATATATTAATAAGTGTGATTATAACAATGTTCAACTTTCCCAGTGACTACAAATCTCTCCATATTATCAAGGTTCTTACTGGCTATCTGGTCAAAGTATTTCAGCAACCATTGTCAACATTCTGCAACCTGACCTCTGGTGAGCTCTAATCTCGATCTCTTCCAGTATGGAGGCATTCCTCCGGTGAGCTGTCTATGGTATTTCTAGCATCCAACGCCAACATCACAAGAATTGTCATTGTAATCCTAAATATGTGAAGTAAATGTTATTGCTGTGATTAACAAACTGACAAACAGGTAGATGTGATTAATTTCTTAGGAGGTTCTTTTAATTTGTGGAGCGAGAGAATCTGCGCTGACTAATTTTATTATTATCTACTTTTTCTACAAATGTGTTTGGGTTTGTTAATTTGTTTGTTCCATCTTTACTGCGTTGCAAATAAAGAGATTATATCTATTTTCTGGGATGATGATGAACATACATTTTTCATAAAACGTGACGGTTTCCTCGGAAAACAATGATGAACTTTACGTAAAGAAAGCCTTGTGTAATGATATATAAATATAAATAATAAAATAATGAATAAAAAAAAGCCTTTATACTACCGTCATATTACAAAGTTTAGGTCACATCTAGATATATAATGAAATTCATAAATCGTTAAATAAATTAAAATCTATCTGTACTGTATTGTACTGTAACGCAAAATGTTTAGAAATGTTAAAAAATAAAAAAAATACTTAAGGATACAACGATTTATATAAAGGAAGACTTTCCACAGGTGTCACAAAGACGAAAACAACTACAAGAACAAGTAAACAAACAACGTAAAGAAGGAAAACGTTATTCTTCGCTGTGACAAAATAATTTCACTAAAAGAGAAGAGACGGGAGTAATTTAAATCTGATATCAAAAATAAGAATATGCCAAAAACAACCTTATAAGAATCTCCGGAAAATGTAATGATCCAGTATATTTAAAATAAAATAAATTTAATTCATTATGTTTATTTCATATCTCGACTAGAGTTTCTGTCACGGCTACGCCGCAGACCAATTCTTAAATAGTACCTCTGGTTTACATACATAAAAAAATAATAAGGTTTGTTACATATAGCTTTCAGTGAAATACGCTAATTGATGGTGAAAACAGCTTAAAACTTTGTACCGTGGTTTAGGAGTAGTTAGCGCATATACAATTAGACAAAAAGACGCAAAAACAATGACGACCGCGACTTTATTTTATACATGTAAAGGTGTCTCTGTATTTTACTATCTGATTCTAACAAATCTACATCTACAAATATGGGTGGATATATTGTTACGACTTAGACGCCGATAAAAACAAATTCACACCTGCATACCTGTAAAAACATATTTCATTACCTTTCGGCATTTGTACTTCTTTTGTTTACTTTGTGTTCAAAATTTGTGATTAGAAAACAACCTATTGTTGTATTGTAATATTTTATGGCAGTAATTAGCCAGGTGTGTCGGACAAAGGCACGGGGACTGATGAAGGAGGTTTAGTGACGGACTTTGCGCGTTTTATGGAATTACGACCGTCTGCATTACGTTTGGACGTGTTGTGTTCCGTTATATTTGTACCTGTGTTATGCGTGTTTGTATAGTTCTAATAAACTCTATAGTAATCCTAACGGCATTTTAATTCGAGTCTCACGCACTCGTAACAATACATTCGTGATCTACTTAACCGCTTAGGTAAATAGAGCGGAAGATTCCTTAATGCACTAACAAGGCAAGAGGGCCTGCCTTGTGACGTCACGGGTGATTAATGGCCTCTGCTGTCCCCAGTGCTAACGACTTGTAGATCTTAATGTACTTTGCGAATGCGGCGAGATGTTGATGTGTCACTTGAATACCGCTGTGTGGTAGGACGTAGGAAGGTAATGAGTCGAAAGGAGAAATCACAAGTTTGTTACAAAAGTAATATATTTATTATAATATACTAGCTGACCCGGCGAACTTCGTACCGCCATAATATTTTCTGAATTCCTAAAAGACTTTCATGACACAAAAACAAAATCACCATAATCGGTCCAGATGATTAGAGGATTCTAGAACCTGATCTCAGCGCCACCTACGGGTTCTAATTGCGAATCTAAACCATCCGGGAAGCCACTCAAACACACAAAAACAGAATCACCAAAATCGCTGCCGGTGATTAGGAGGATCCTAGAACCCGATCTCAGCGCCACCTACCGATTCCAATTGTGGATTGAAACCATACCGGGACCCATTCAAACACACACACAAAATTTCATCAAAATCGGTAAAGTCGTTCTCAAGTTATGAGCTTACCAACACATTTTGCGATTCATTTTTATATATAAGAACAAGATTTTTACTAACGGTCCCGGCAGACGTCGTCCTGCCCAAAAAAATAGGGATTGATCGTAGAGGGTTTTAAAATTTAGTTTTGTATGTAAAAAAAAATATCTAAAAATTAAAAAAAATAATTAGATGTCCGATTCTCAGACCTACCCAATAAGCACACAAAATTTCATGAGAATCGGTCGAGCCGTTTCGGAGGAGTTTAACTACAAACACCGCGACACGAGAATTTTTATATTCTAATATGTATTTAATTTATAAAGTAATTAAAGTATGTGTATTTAATTTATAAAATATGTAGTTTAAGTATGTTTATTTATGGATATAACTAATGATCTGCACCATCTACATCGCCAGAGTAGGTCAAACTTTTCCTTAAGATAGGTTGCCTGGAAGAGATTACTTTAAGCAATAAGGTCGCCTATTGTTTCTATCGTGACAGTATTGTAATTGTGTATTTTTGAAATTGTATATTTGGTGAGCAAAAAGTGCTATCTATCTATCTTATTTTTCTTTTTTTTTTTTTTCAATCTAAAATAATGTAATCTTATCTGATTACATATTATTGAATACAATGTAAGAAAACTTAACTTATTTGTATTGTATTCTACCCATAGTCCCTCAAGACTATAAGTAGAATACTGAGCCCAGATCACCGTCTTCTATGGGTAAGGTGCCCAGAAGGCTGGCTACGTTTCCTCGCTGGATCGCCATACTGATCCGTTGGCCGAGGTAGGCACCAGCCCTCTGATCACCTGAAGAGTCGATGAGTCGTTTTGATAAATTTTGCTAGAGGCTCATGGCCTCAGGACCCCACGGTCCAAGCGTCTCGACAGCAAACGACACAAACATATAACTCTCACTGAGGGTTGCATATTTCCGCCGCTTGAGCGATTCCGCTGTTTCCGCCGCCGAACCGGCCGATCTAGAAGTGTTTGGTAAATGGGATGCGGCCAACGTGTCTACGCAAGTCGCATCCCACACCAAAGGCTTGCCACGCTGCCAGGGAATTAGAGTCATTCCGTCAGGGCGCCTGCCATCATCACGTGCAATACCGTTCGGCTCCAATAGAGCCGGCACGTTAGCGGTGGCAAGCGCCCTCCGTAAGACATCATTCAGGGCGGCGTGGCGTGACCATCTGCCGGCACTGCGGCGGCAAGAAAGACCGTGGTATCCCGGGTCGATTACCTCTATTCCACAGACACATGTGTGTGGTGCACATATGCGAGAACCTAACCTAACCCATCTTATTTTTCTAACAAAATCTTGAACATTAATTATAATATAACAATAATAATAATCGGCAGACAAGCACACACATTCTATATCCCCAAGCTAAGCAAGTTACGCTTGTGTTATGGGTGATATACAACGGAATACTCTGGGGCTGATCCCAGATACCCAGACCATAGTAAATAACAGAAAGATCGTTTACGAAATTTACCATACCAGGAATCGAACCTTCTTCCAGCTTCTGCGTTCCAGCGAGTTCGGCCGTCTAAGACTTAGCTCGTTGAACCATAGAAGACAATAAACATTACATTAGCTAAGGGCTGCTTGCATAACAATCGCCTTTAAATAAAATTAGTTAATCACATTAAACTGCCTAAATGCGTTTTACACAAAACTTAATGACAGTTTTTAAAACAAATTTAACGTTGTGCAAGAAGCTAATTGTATTTAAGAGTGTTAAGTACGTTTTGTGTTGCTTAAATAAATTTAAGAAACCTTATGCAAGCGGCCCGTGATCAAATAGTCAAATGTCACATAAAAAGCATAATCAAAATGCTGTCATGTCTGTCATGCTAAAAAAGACAATTTTTACGTAAACCATATTGAACAGGAAAAATTAAACGAAACCACCGAATGGACAGCTTTCAGTTTTCACCTTCTGACTCCATTTTCATATCTGTCAATAGCAGGGTTGAATATTAAAACTGAAATATTGATTTTGACGTTAACTGCTGGTGACGGTTGATCGAACATAAGTTGTGAAGCACTCTTTCGATTTGTTGTGAGCTCTATAATAATATTAATTTCTATAAATTATCAACTATTTGGGACATCTCTTTTTCAAATGTCTAGAAATGCACTAGTTGGCCAAGTCTCGGCGGCCAATGAGTTCTATTACTCTTTCGTTCACCTTGCCAATCATTTGGGGTCGGCACAATATGTCATACCGTCCATATTCCTCTTTCCTGATACTGATAATCTCACAACAATTCATCTTGTCAGCCTTCATGCAATCCATTCATCTATTTTCTAGTCTGTCTTTAATGATCAATGAGATCTAACTAATGTTTGTGTTTGATTGTAAATGTTTGACATCATACCCATCTTAACAGCAAGCAGTGGCCACGATTGGCAGTAACCATTGGGTCAGCTTTTTCTTCTTTCACATAACTACGTCCATTTAAAAGCAAACTGTAGGTATAGTGAAATAAGATTTATTTGCCGCTACCTTGGCCGTATCGCCTAGTGCGCTTGTAACCAAGGTGCCAGGTGCCAGGTGGTAGTGCATTTGCCCGACTGGATGGCTACCACCCCTGGTCTAGAGTATGTCGTCATAACAACCTTTAATTGTGTTCCGCCATTAGTGACCAGGTTCCAGTCCCCTTTAAGAGAGCAGCAGAGCATTTGTAGCACCTTTGGTGTAGCAAATGTCCATAGGAGATGGTAACCGCTTTCCATCAAGTGGGCCGTCTGCCTGTCTGCTGAACTCCTGCAATAAAAATAAATAAAAAAAACCAAGCACTGAGAACGAAGAGAGTAATCTATGTTAACTAGCTATAATTATGGCACCGTTCTCACTAAAATCTCTCCAAAAACTATTTAAATTTTTGTTATAAAGAAAACCTTAAAAACTATACATTAATATGTGAAACAAAAACTTTGTACCCCTTTTTATGAAAATTGCACGAACGGAGGAGTAGGAAATTTTGCACACTCATAGATTATATAGAGAAGAAGCGATGAATGCTAATATTTTTTGTAAATTATGCATAAAAAATACATTAAATCAATAGAAAAAACATTACACACAATACCATGTATTTGACATACACATTATACTCTTTTGTTTATTGTTATAGTCAAATTAACAGTTTATAAGTCTTGGCGAAATTTGTGATAACAGAAGTATAGTCTTTGACATTAATTATGATGGTCGAATTTCGATCACTAGTATAGGTAAATAGGAATTGTCGAAGTGTGAATTTAGATAAATCAGAATCTGATAAAATGCAACAATAAATCTTTGAAAATATCCTGTTTCATCCGCCAATGTACGAGAATTGAATATCGATGGCGATCACGACCGGACCTTATTCGAGCCAAATCAAATGGAGATTATTTCTATCGTTGGTAGTAAAGGTTGATTTTCACATCACGTTTCGACTATAAAATTATTTGAAATTTATTTGAAAATCGAATTTATTAATATTGTTACAACTTAGGCTCCGACAAAGACAAATTCCACGTACAGATCTGTAAAAGCATATTTTATTACCTGTCGGCATTTGAACTATTTATATTTCTTTTGATCGTCTTCTTTTGTTCACTTATTTATTGGCAGACGTTTCTAGTTATTGTGGAGATAAGCCTATTCTCCTATCGTACTCGTTTACGGCCGAGCATCATTAGCAATGTGTTGCGGATTATAAATACAAGCTAATTCTAGGAAATTTTGTCGACGTTGCCGGGCGGCTACATTTGCATTTTTGAAGTATAAAACCATGGCCTGATTGAGAGAGGGGGTCAGTTCAGCTACAACTTAACGTAACTTGTGTATATTCGGGAATCTAATAGTGACGGACTTTGCACATTTTATTGAATTACGACCTTCTGCATTGTTTGGATTGGTTGCGTTCGGTTATATTTGTACCTGTGTTATACGTGTTTGTATAGTTCTAATAAACTCTATAATAATTCCAACGGCATTTTATATTCGAGTCCCGCTAATTCGTATCAATCTTATTTTTAGCCAATCGAAATCCACGGGTGGAAGTATCCTCTTCAAGCTTGCGTCATATATCTCAGTCCTCCATTTTCTTCATCCAGCCTCTGCCGACGTTTTTACACAGGTGGTAAGTCCATCGTGCCAGAGGGTATCTTTTTTTTAAAATAACTGATAACGCCAGGGATTTACATTAGTAGACTGTTACTGGACCCAGGGGTCATTGGATGGCGTGTGGATTTCTCAACGGCCCATCCGAGTGGATTAAGTCACGAAAAACCGACTCTCGACTAAACTTAACACAACGAGAATTAGAGTCATTGGCACTCTCACTCTATCCCTAAAGCGCTTCGGGTTGGGCTACTTCACTTATAGTGAGTTTTTGTCCGCGAGGATCTTTTAAATCCTGCGGCTGCTCTATGGCCGCATCTTCGGGCGTATCGACGACACCAACCGCCTCGCGGAGGCTGGCATGGCAGTCTCCATTCTAGGACTCATTTGCTTCATCGACCGTGACTCCTGAGTCTGACCTGACTGGTCCACTGCTACTCAAATTAACTACATACATACATGGAGATAAAGTGTGAAACCGGCTATCAGCCTTGAAGTAACGAGTGAGGTATGGCTGTGATTTGTATTATAATTATGTCAGTACTACTACTACTCTACTATATGATTAGTTTTCTCACATTAAATTAATTGCGATTTTTACCCAAATATACATTTTTTGTAAAGCATCCCATTTTTCGTTCTAATTATAGATTTCTTGCACATTTTTAGATATAAGTAAAAAATTAAAACTAAGTAAATTAAATAGAAAGGTAAAATCATGAATTAGAAATCAACCTTCAATAAACTTTACAGGCAATATCACAATCCATCTTAAATTAATAGCTATTAATAATTAATTTTGATTGTAATAAATATCTTTATTAGGGTGTGATTAGAGAGAGTGTTTTAGGAACATGAAATATTCCGTCTACAAAGTTTGCGAATTATTTATTAACTTACTTACACTCTTAATATAAAATATAAATTTACCAAACCTCTTTTAAACATGTCAGACCTCAAACCACGGGTTCCGTAAAGAGGATATCCACTGTTTGGTTTTTGATATTTGACCACGCCACTCTACATTAAAACTACTAAACGTATCCAATTCAGAGACTTGTAGTTGAAATTAGTTTTTAAGATCTCCCATTTCGAATTATTTTTACATTTCACACTGAGGGGCATATTACTATTTTTTTAATTACTCAATGCAATATCTTCAGACATATATTTTGATTTTAGTAATAAGAAATTTATAACATAATTATTTCTCTTCAGATTTTACATTTAAAAATATCGATCATCCAAAAAATACATGTATGTTTGTAATATTATTATGATATTTTGAAATCTGAGTAAAGATACCTCACACGACCGTATTTACTGCGCAATTTAACTACATCATTATGAAGCGGTATATAAAATATTTTTCCATATATCGTCTCTTTGCTTCAATAATTTGTTTCTCGAAAATTTAAATTTTAGGAGAGACTTTAATTAACCATCAAAAATCATTGTATCGAAAACGTGGTATTATTTTACCTGATTTTTTAAAATACATTGTAGATTGGCAGAATAAAATATCGAGGGGTGAAAGGCTATTTGGTTTAAGCGACATCTAGGGCGATATTGAGTTATATACATATTCGGAATCAGCGAATTTTTCTCCGTCGAATGATGCCGGATTCATTAAAATCAGAGCATTTTTTTGGCGTTTGAAACAATACTATTTTTCTGTTGTTTCCAAAGTAGCAGTGTATTATACGACGTGGATTTTGCATATTTTTTTTTGTAATATACTTGAACCATACAATTATATAAAGAACCGAGACATGAACCAATTACCCTTCCTCAGATAAATAATTCAATAAGAGTTAAAGCGTTTTTCCTATTTTAAATTTTTATTAAGGTGTAACTTGAATCAATTTGACTTCCACTAATTACACGGTGTGATGTTACTTAAACCATTTATCCGTCACCCAAATACGACACGGAGCGTCGCTTAAGCTCTTTCAGCTGCATCTATTTACCACGCAGGGTGCTACTTAAACCAAATAGTCGTTTTGTTTCCACATATTTTGTTTAGTTGTTGAAACATTTTGTTGCTATTATTTTTTTAATTGGATGTCACTTAATACAGGCGATAAAATGAAGTGAAGAAATTTGAAACATTTTTTCAATTTTAACAAAAATACGAGTCGGTCGTTCAATCATTAAATTTTAATATGATACATCTTATTCATGTCACATGATACCATATTTATTTAAATCTGCAACACTGCAATTCTAAAGATGTCCTACTGGATACTGATGTAGAAGATACAGTCGAAGAAAATGATAAATAAATACGTTATTTCCAACTGCGTTATGATTATTATCAAGCATTGACTGTGTTTTATAGTTACTACAAATTTTCTTTCTTGATTTTTATTTTAAGCAGGGACATTCTTGCTAACCCACAAGAGGTTTTAGCGCGATGGAGTGAATATTTTAGAGAAATGTATGATAATATCTCGGATGCTGGCACCACGACTGACTCTGTGACCGACTTCGAGGAGTCAGCATCCGAGATCACTTTGGAAGAGATCGAATGGTCGATAAGAAGTCTGAAAAATGGAAAGGCAGCAGGAATCGATAGTGTGTCTGCTGAGATGATCAAATATGGTGGAACCTGCGTCCGGGACGCTTTCCTGTCCTTATGCAACTTGTGCTGGAGGACGGGAAAGGTTCCCAAGGACTGGAGGCGCGCTGTCATCGTGCCCTTGTATAAAGGAGGTCACGTATAGAGTGCGCCAGCTACAGGGCCATCAATTTGATCAGCACAGCATCTAAAGTGTATGCGAAGATTATTGAAAGGAGAATGAGAGTGGTATCCGATGGATTACTGTGGGATGCACAAGGGGCTTCAGAAATGGAAAGGGATGTATGGATCAAGTTTTCTCGCTCCGCAATATCGTGGAGAAGCAGCTGGCTATGGGCCGGAAGGTTTTCTGCGGTTTTGTGGATCTAGAGAAAGCATTTGACAGGGTTGTGCGGAAGGACCTCTGGGACATATTGCCCGGATATGGGATCAATGGCCAATTGCTGCGTGCTGTGCAGTCCACTTACAAGGACTGTATGGCATGCGTGGTGGTGGACGGCAGCCTGTCGCCCTGGTTTGACGTCAATATTGGCGTCCGGCAGGGCTGCGTGCTGTCGGCTTTGCTGTTCATCCTATATCTGGACAACTGTCTCCAGAGATTAAGATTGATGGATGTTGGGGTGCGGATGGGTGATCTAGTTGTTAGCACTTTGCTTTATGCGGATGATGCCGTGCTTTTAGCCGAATCGCCATCAGAACTGCAAACACTAGTCACAATGATGAAAGATGACTGTCAGGCGAGAGGCTTACATTTGAATGCGAAGAAAACAAAGGTTATGGTGTTTGAAAGAGAAGAAACCAGAAAGAATGCAAGGATAATGGTCGATGATGTTATGCTGGAACAAGTGAATGAGTTTGTATATCTTGGATGTGCTTTTAGCAGGGATGGAAGGTACACCGCTGACATAGAAAGAAGGGTAAATTTGGGGAATAGTGTGAATGGAGCGTTAGGTAAACATCTAGGCGCTAAGAACCTTAGCCAGAAAGCCCAGCTTGCCATACACAACGCGGTGCTGGTACCTACGCTCACGTATGGAAGCGAGAGTTGGGTATGGAACAGAGAGCATGAAAGTAGAATAAACGCAGTCGAGATGCGAGCACTGCGCAAAATCTGCGGAGTGACGCTCGCGGACCGCGTTCGTAATACCGAAGTAAGAAAGAGAGTTGGTCTGTAAGAGAGTGTCGGGGTGAAGGTAAGGAAAGGAATGCTCCGGTGGTTCGGGCATGTGGAAAGAATGTATGATGAAAGAATGACTAAACAGATATACAATGCAAAAGTGGATGGATGCAGAAGTCGCGGAAGGCCACGACACACCTTCCATGATCAAATTGATCGTGTATTAGCAGAAGGTGATGTCAGGAGCCTTAAGAACAGACGAGCGTGCATGACAAGAGCTATGAATGTCAAAGAAGCAAGTGAGGTGTGTAAGAATAAGCCTATATGGCGCTCTGTTGTTCGTGCCTACCCCGCAAGGGACCTGGCGTGAAGTTATGTATGTATGTATGTATGTATGTGATTTTTATTTTGTTTTTATTAGTTTGAAGTTTAACAATTATTGGTTGTGATTAATTATAGTTTTAGTAAGTTTTATGACAGCTAATCTTAAGTGATACTGAATAAATAATACCTAATTTTATTTGATGTTCCCACATCGAGACTGTTCTACTTAATTATTATTCTACATAAATACTTTTACTGATGAATGTATTCCTTTATTTATTCAATACTAGCGGCCCGGCGCGGTTTCCGTGGTTATATAGTGTCATGTTGTATAGCCTATAACGATATATCCAGGTTGTTTTAAGAGCCTTTGATAGTATAAGATGGTTATATAGTGTCATGTTGTATAGCCTATAACGATATATCCAGGTTGTTTTAAGAGCCTTTGAGATAGTATAAGACGTAAAAAAATGTAATATCAAACGTTACATTTTCAGTACTATAAAGTCACATAAGTAAATTAGGCTTCCAGTCATTTTAATCTAAATCGGTAATTGAGATAAATAGCTTGCTACTATTATTTTTGGGCTACGTCACTTCATACTTTTTGGCTTACTCTGAAAATATACTGCAGTGTCGCTTAATTCTTTTTCCCTGTATTCAATTGTAGTTATGAAGTCACTTAAATCTTTTTTCCATACTCTGAAAAATAAGGGCTTAAGGCAAATTGTATAAAGCGACATTTATCTTTGTAATTAAAGATCCGTTTTATTTGGTATGAGCATCACCAACACGATGCTTTTAATTGAATTTAAATAAAGTTTACTCCATTCAAATAGCTGAAGAAGTTTTTTTGTTATGTTTTTTTTTCCAAAATTTTAAACTTTAGATGGCTCTCCTGTAAAGTTGCAAAAATGTCGCTTAAACCAAATAGCCTTTCACCCCTCGATATGTATTTCAATAACATTGTTTTTTGAAGGTTAAAATATTATTAATACAAAGAGGCGATATGGATTATGAGAAAAAATAGCATAGCAAAATTGTTAACATTTCGAAACAGAATAGGCTTACTGATTTGCGGTATGACACAGACCGGTCCTATACCTAAACCGTCGTAGCATCGCACTAATGAATAGTCCAAAACACAATCGCTTTGAAAATCCAATATGGTTTAATGCCTTTTACTCTGATAGGTATTGCATTACTCGATTTGGTTGGTTGGACGTTGAGCAATCAAACGGGATGGATTTTGAACCATGTTCTAAAAAATCAATGCGGGACAACGTCAAATCCGAGATTATTATATCTGCAAATGTCACAGGCAGTTGACGCTAGAGTAATTTTCCAGCCAAAGGGGTATTTCTAATTGATATCGCTTGAAGTGATCTCTTGTTAAATATTTCTTAAATTTCAGATTTAAGTCGAACGGCCTCTATTCTTGAGAGGGCTAAGCCTTTGCAGGCCTTCCTCACTTCAACGCTGATGTTCTGAATTTGATTCCTAGCGCGGTAAATTTTCGAAGGAAATTTTCTTCCTTATTTACCATAGTCTGGGTATTTGAGATGGGCCCCAGAGTAGTCCATTGTAAAGGGTGTTTTTTATAGAGGTATAGAACTTTAAGTTGCAATAAAACAACGATGGATTATTCGATTGACATGAATTTTATTTATCCGAAAGATAATCTTGTGGCATTACATTTTAAATATGATTTCTGGCATATGACTGCCACGGCTGGCGCGGATGTAGTTCAATCTGAACGTCCAATTTTCGATGACTTTTTCCAACATTTGTGGCCGTATATCGGCAATAACACGGCGAATGTTGTCTTCCAAATGGTCAAGCGTTTGTGGCTTATCCGCATAGACCAATGACTTTACATAGCCCCACAGAAAGTAGTCTAGCGGTGTTAAATCACAAGATCTTGGAGGCCAACTCACAGGTCCAAAACGTGAAATTAGGCGGTCACCAAACGTGTCTTTCAATAAATCGATTGTGGCACGAGCTGTGTGACATGTTGCGCCGTCTTGTTGAAACCACATCTCCTGGACATCATGGTTATTCAATTCAGGAATGAAAAAGGTAATAATCATGGCTCTATACCGATCACCATTGACTGTAACGTTCTGGCCATCATCGTTTTTGAAGAAGTACGGACCAATGATTCCACCAGCCCATAAAGCGCACCAAACAGTCAGTTTTTCTGGATGTAACGGTGTTTCGACATACACTTGAGGATTAGCTTCACTCCAAATGCGGCAGTTTTGTTTGTTGACGTGGCCATGCAACCAGAAGTGCGCTTCATCGCTAAACAAAATTCGCTTATGAAAATCGGGAACAGCGACAATCTCGTTTTGGGCCCATTCCACGAATTTACGCCTTACTTGATGATCGTTTGGCTTCAATTCTTGCACGAGTTGGATTTTGTAAGCACGCAAACCAAGATCCTTCCGCAAAATCTTCCATAAAGTGGATGGACACAGATCCAATTCCTGTGCTCGATGGCGGATGGACTCATTCGGGTCTTCCTCAATGCTACGCTCTACAGCAGCAATAGCTTCTTCTGTACGCACCGTACGGCGTCTCTGGGGATGCGAGTTATCAATAAGAGTAAACGTGGTGCGAAAACGTTCTATGGTTAATCGAATTAACTGCTCTGATGGACGATTTTGTCGACGATAAAATGGACGTAGTGCGCGATACGTATTCCGCACAGAACCATTATTTTCGAAATAAAATTGCACTATTTGCAAGCGTTGTTCAGGCGTGAGTCTATTCATGATGAATTGCCAAACCAAACTGAGAATAAATCACTTGACAGCTGTTAAATCGGTCGCCATCTTGAACAGTAATGCCAACTTAAAGTTCTATACCTCTATAAAAAACACCCCATGTATATATATTACCCATAACACAAGCGTAATTTGCTTTATTTGGGGATATGCAATATATGTGTTTGTCTGCCAATTGTTATACTCTCTCTCTCTCTGTATCTCTTTCTCTCTCTCTCTCTGTGTATATATATATATATATATTATATACAATCAGTATGACATGACACATTTTATGTAATGTTTTACTTCGCATCATTTTCAATAACTTGTAAAAATATTTTTTTGCTTTTAAGTTACTCTTGAAGTCGGTTTATTTAATGATAGATTTTTTTATATATGAAGTAGATTATATACGATTTAATCATTGTAATAATACGTGAAGCAAAAGCTTTATACCTCCTTTTACGAAACTTGCACCGACGGAGGAGTTTGAAATTTCGCACACTTATAGTTTATAATACAGAAGAAGTGCAGATTACTAATATTAAAAAAAATGCATATAAAATACATTAAATCAATATAAAAACATTACACACTGCCATTTATTTGACACACACATACTCTTTTGTTTATTGTTACAGTTAAATTAATAGTGTAGCCTTGGTGAAAGATTAAAGAAGACAAAAGAATCTTAATAATGTTCACTTAACTTTGTTATTATCCCCGCAAATTGCTAATGCGCTGGAACCTTGTCAAATTAACATTCATGTGGCGTCATCAGGAACTAGATATGTACGCGTATTCGCCGGCCAGTGATGCTTACGGTACTGAGTGTTCGGCTACGGTTACGTCACAAAAATGGCGGCCAGGCGCATTATCAATTTGCGGGCATAATACTTAACTTATAATTGAAATTAATCATGGTCTGCACTGGACGACCACTAGTTTAAATAATTGGGTACTTTTAGATGTTCGTGGTGTTTAACGTATGACAGGTTTCAGAATTTCAGCTCACCAGATATTAGCAAGTCTAATTAATGACGCCAATTATAACGGTAATGCGGGCCAACCGGGTCAGTGCACACTAATTATACACGTAAAGATCAATACACGTACGGCTTCCGGTTTAAGCAACCGGCTTCAGATATAACACTTTAAGCCGATGCGGCTTTGGCAATTTTATTATGGTCTTGCTTACGGCCGCGGAAAATTTATAATACCGACTTACTTCTAGGCAGGGCTTGGCAACCGGATTAAAACTCGAACCGGTTACAGCCTAAATATAGTCGCGGTATGAAAAGGTTCGCCACTTTAAATTCATTTCACGATCGCGAGCATATGTTACTATTTCAAACTAAATCACAGAATAAAGTATTCCACAAAAAATGTGTTTAACTTTTTGAACATAGAGTTTTAAGTTACTTAGATAAAAGTCTAAAAAGATTGTTTAGAGATGTAAAACCTTTTTATTGGTTATATTTATGATAAGCGTAGCAAAGAGGATACAATCACTAGTTTATATTCTTTTTGTATTTGATGATTTTATCCGTGCAGGAACGGAAAAAGTATACAATTTCCTGCGGCCGGGCGGCCAGTCTGTAAGAGGTGACAAAACAACCCACAGCCAGGTGGTAGGGCATTTGCCCGACTGGATGGTTACCTTCCCTGGTCTAAAGTATGTCGCCATAACAACCATAAGTTGTGCTCCGGGATTAGTGACCAGGTTCCAGTCTCCCTTAAGAGAGCAGCAGCGCATTGGTAGCACCTTTGGTGTTGCAAATGTCCATAGGCGATGGTAACCGCTTTCCATCAAGTGGGCCGTCTGCCTGTCTGCTGAACTCCTGCAATAAAAATAAAAAATGAATACTATTGTTAATCTCAGCGTCTGTCATTGTCAACGTTGCAATTTTCTTTATTCACGTTTGTATATTTTATAAAGATAAATAATCTTTTTTTTTAAGTTTTTAATATAAGCTTTTGAGATCTTGGATATCATGTAGCAGCACAGTGCTATAAAATGAGCCCAAATACGACGGGTCTATCTTTTTTAGTACAGGAGTTCCTATGGCCTCCTTCCGACTCTATCATCAGATCAGCTCCATGATACCATATTATTGCATTGTCACGCGATATACATATGCGTGCAAAATTTCAGCTCAATCGGAAACCGGGAAGTTGTCAAATTAAACTTGCAAAATTCCACCCGAACTTACATACATATTTACATAGGTACATTTACATCCATTGCAAGTTAAATAAAAGCTTGTAACAAAAACGTAACACTTATTAAGATGTTGGTGGTACTGTTTCTTGTACTCGTGCAAGCAAAAGCCGACTTTGTAACGAACCTTTTCAAACCGCGATTGTACATCAGAGCTTTTCGGTTTTGTTATAATTTTAACTTGAATTAAGTAAATGGTATTTAGCAATAAAAGTTTGTTAAATGAGTTTTGTTGAATAACCTGTTTCGAATGGTTTTTGCCGCTCACTTTCAAAGTGCAGCCATGTGGTACAGCAAGTTTTCAGTCGAATACAAATTCGTATTTATAATTAGAAACAGTTGACATATAAGTAATTCTCGCTGAATGAATCTGTTAAGGCTTCTGTTCCGCTCCGTTCTTGTTGCCGCAAAAGCTTGAAAGTGGGGTGAAAAAGTTTTTATTGGTTAACTATTTATTGATGAATAATTTGCCAAAAAAAAACTTCACGAAATGAGTCGCAACGTTTTTTTTTATAACTTTTATTTATTTATTTTTAGTTAAGAAAAAAATTACCAAGTCGCCTGCAAATTAGTGACATGAAACCATTTTACTTCTTTAATTTTAATCAAATAGAACAAGAAAATATGTACGTTTTTATAAAAGAGAGATGAATAATTTGTTTTTTTTAAATACTACTTATTTTATTCAACAGAATTATAATGCATCTGAAAATAGACCGCATCAATGGAAACCCGCTATCATCCAATAAATCCTCAAGTACGTTCAGTTGCTACAAGCCTTAATTCGGGTTTACATAATCCTATTTTTAACGTTTACACACCGATGGAATTAGTTGATAAAACTAACTATAAGTGTAATTAAACTGTGATTACGAAAGACAAAGATCACGCTATTTTTTGTAGGAGTTCAGCAGACAGGCAGACGGCCTACTTGATGGAAAGCGGTTACCATCGTCTATGGACATTTGCAACACTAAAGGTGCTAGAGATGCGCTGCTGCTCTTAAGGGAGACGAATTTGGACACTAATGCCGGAATACAAGTCAAGGTTGTTATGGCGGTATACTTCAGAGCAGGGGTGGTAGCCAGTCGGGCAAATAGCGTACCATTTGTTCTCTCGCCTCTTACGGCAGGCCGCCCGGCCGCAGGAAATTGTATTCTTTTTCAATTCCTGCACGGATGCCTACTGAAAAGTGACCGAAAAATTAAAATAAAAATAATAATCAAGTTAATTGTTTATGTGTACTAGTTGCGAAAACTTACGATTATGACCGGTTAATTTTAAACCGGTTTAAAGCATGTAGGTATTTTTAGTGTCCTTGCTTGTGGTAAAACAGTTGTCACTATGTGTAAACTTTAATAATTGTTTTTTTATAGTTTTGTTTTTAAAAATTCGGCTAAGTGCCTGTTTTATACCTATAGTGAAAGATTCTGTATTGGTGAAAAACAATAAATGTTTTCGACATCTGGTTAGAATAGAATCTTAGATAATAACTAAGGCGATTTCTTTATTCCTAACTTGTGTGCCATGTGATTAAGTGGGAGGGTATTCCGATTTAACTTGCACAATGAAAGGGTGAGATTCCGTATGTATGTTATTGGGGTGCTTGTCGAGAAGGCCTCAATTTGGGTTTTACGGTTGCGACATAGTCAGAGAATTTGTATGTATCAATATTATGGCTTTTTACTATTTCCAAGATTCATATAGAATTGAATTTTAAATTGATATATTTATTCTTGCATAAATATAGTTGTATATCACTGCTACTGAAAAGTGGCCGAAACGTCGGAATAATAAAAATCAACTAAATTACCAACGGCTTTATTTATTTATTTAGGCACACCAACAGCACACACATTATGGTTACATTACTTATCATTGAATACAAAGGTTCTGATGTGTGGACCCATTAGAGGAGTGCACAGCATTTACAATTTAAATGTCAATTCCTAGTAATTTAATTAATTAATGTCAATATTATGCATATGTCAAGTACAAATATAATAAAATGTTAATGAATGTAAATAATGTTGTCAAAAGAAAATAAGGAAAGCAAAAAAATAAAAAAAGTGCAAGAAGAATTAAATTAAAAATAATTATATAACTAAGTACAAGTGTAAACATGAACGGCCTGTCAATTATTTTAAAGTCGCAGCTGATGTCAACACTTTATTTTTGAACCAATTATATGATTTGTGAAAAAACCGTTTGAAAAAACCGGCTTTAAACCGTTACAACGTAGTTTTATTATATAATTCCCATTTATCATTGAATACCTTTTATGTAACTTGGATAATATTTATTACCGTTATTTATTAATTATTATATAGACAATACCTGTACTTTTAAAAATTATTATTTCCATCTGTGTATGTCAATTATTTAATGTGTTTAATTAAAATATTAATACTAATTGGATATTAGGCACCCCTTGCAGTTTTTTACCATAAAATTGTCTAATAATTCTTATAAATTATTTTCTACTTTTTCGTTCGAATTGCTATTAAAGCGTATTTTTTAATGGGCTTTAAATCGAAATCAAAAAATTAGTAATTAGTTAATAGTGACATTACTGGTAACATTATATATAAGCCAGCACGCAAGCGCGAAGCTAAGATTAATAATGAGTGCGTATGTATGTGTAGTATGCAAAACTTTGCGCCGTTGTACGACGGCGCGGGCTCAACGTTTCCCCCACATTCTCTTGGCGTGAAAACGCTATCAAAAACTGAACGACAGGTCGGGACAGTTCGACAGACGCCTGCTGAATAGGTCGTCGTCAGCGCCTTGATGTTGCCGAGCCGGTGTGGGGCCTCGAGTCTGGACTCTTTGCCCCGGTCCAAATTCCCCTCCAAAGTCCCTCCGGTTACGGGGTACGGAAGCCACCTGACACATAGGGGTATGTCGGCGGCTCGTGTCGCCCAATCAGCGGCTTTCGGTGGCCATCACGGGCTTCGTGTTGGCACCGTGTGCGGCATGGTTGGCAAGTTACAGACGCCTACAACGCGAGCACATGAAATTCGCTGTCGTTATAACTCGGTTCTCGCGCATTTTGCTTGCCCTCATCTTAACAAAAAAATCCTTCTGATTGTCTTTGTAAAATAACATATAGAGTGTGTGTATTAAAAGTGTACGATACGAAGTTATTTTTTATTCCCCGTACACCACTCCACGGATACAACATAACCGACAACCGTCCACCCGTGCCTGAATAGTAATTGTGAGACTCGAGTGTCAATAGAGAGTGATAATATTTATTTCTACTACTATAGTTCTATGGATACCTAGTGCATGCGTAACATGCAAATTGGCGCACTAAACATTTTCAGAAAAGGCAGTTCTCGGCGAAAAGTGAGAGTATATTCAACGACGTTGCTCGAGAAGTCCAGTCGATTGAAGCACTAAAAAAAGAATAAATCCCTCGAACAACAAAGGGAAAACTACAATAAACTGATTGATGATCAAAAGTATCTCAGTTGATACCACTGTGTGTGTTGATACACCTTATTCTTGAAAAAAAATATAATTTCTCTTTAGGGCACCAATCATAGGTTACTGTACCTCGACCTTAACAAGATGTGGTAACCAGGAAGCCTATTCAATAAATCCAACTAATAATTGGAAATGTTTGTGTGATTGAATGGCCCGAGGGCTCCTTGCAGAGTTTCAATCCGGGCCTAATAAGCTTTCAGATCAATAGCCTCGTAATTTATGAGCTCCTAAAATTTTTCACTAAAACTCATAATGCTGTGGAATTGTATGAGAACGGTATAATAGATGACGTTTTCTGTAGATAATAACATAAAGAATTATAGTAATTTATGGTCTTTTAGTATATGATTTCGATTTCAAACGAAATATTTCATTATTTTGCTTTTTGGGTCATAATCAAAATGTGCATAAATAATTAACAGAGGCTCCAAAAAAAAAAAAAAAAATCTTCTTTTCTAAAATTAATGTATTTTATATTTTGTTATTTCCCTTGTCATCTCTGGAGGTTTATAAATAGCTGTTCTTTAGTTATCTCTGTAACTTTAGTTTTTAAGACCTGTTAGCCGCCCAAAAAAAAAAAAACAAATAAGCATTTCAAATATTTTATAGGTAATTAATAAACCTACTTATTTTATACTAGCTGACCCAGAAAACGTTGTTTTGCCATATAAACGATAGCTTCTGCCCGCGACTTCGTCTGCGTGGTGCGGGTTTTTAACTATCCCACGGGAACTCTTTAATTTTTCGGGATTAAAGTATCCTATATGTTGACCAGGGATATAAGGTACCACCATACAAAATTTCATGAAAATCGGTCCAGTCGTTTCGGAGATTAGCCGGTACAAACAGACTGAAAAACAGACATACTGAGAAACAAAAAAATTGAAAAAAATCTAAATTAGTTCTATTTGACTTCTTACATCCCCCTGACTCGGTTTTTAGCATTTTTTTCATTGTACAGAAATTTGACCTCTACAATTTTATTATATGTATAGATGTTTAAAAAATAGTATTTAGAGGCTATAGAAGTTATGATAATCAACGCGAAACTAAAATAGACTAGTATTAAGCTTGATGAATCAAATACTAGTATTAATAAAGGCAGACGTCTGTCCATCGGCTCTTTTGACAGGGATATGGGATACAATATTAAATTCGATATGGATATATTCGATCACTAGTCGTTTTAGGGTTGCATCGTTAATATCTTTGACCATTTAACATGTATGTCAGTCATGCTTTAATATCAAAATTTACGTAATGAAAACGTGAACATGTTATGTTAAACGAAGGCTGTCTGTTAAGTATCGAGTATTAAATTCATATCCGTGTATAAAAGATTATTATGATTATTATCGGACCCAGTTGTGAAACCATAAGTTCGGTATTGATAAATAATAGTGCTAACTTAGCCTTGAAGGTTTACGCGAGCAAAACTTGCATATGAATGCCGGGCGTATATAAATTGTATTTCACGAGAACTTCGCAATGAAATATAATAAGTTTTGGCGCGGCAGAAATGTACACGTCTTTAGTATTTCAATCTTCGATACTATAACAAATCTGTAAATGGTTCGAGTTTGTACATTGCGTTTAAAAATCAGAGGGGCTAATTCGGACCAGGAGATTCCAAAAATTCAATATTTAGAATATCTTTCTGTCTGTCTCTTAGAGCATCATGTGAAAGCTACTGAACATATATGAATTAAACTCGACATAGTGCTAGCTTATAACCCAAGTTAACACTTACGGTACTTTCCACTCCGATTAATAATGTCGTTTCCATGGCATAAACGGATTAGTAAAATAGATGGCACTTTAATCGCGTTTTTTCAATTCACTAACAAATACCTACGTTGTCATAAACAACATCTCATCCATTGTATTACTTCAAATCAGGTTGGGTGCGACTCGCCTCTATGTTTAGTTGTGTAGACTATAAGGATTTAGCTTTTTATTTTCGTAGTGAACTTAGTAACAAAAAACAGTAAAGTTTTAGATAAAACACACACACCCACACACCAAAAAAAATAAATCAAAACTACCTGCAATTTTAGTATTTGTGCTTTCTATCTAGATAAAAATTATAAAAACTATAACTTAAAATTAATTAAAATTAGTTACAAAAATTATAACTAATTTTTCAACAACTTATAAATGTTCTCATAGTTTAAGTGAATTGTAAAAATTTCTTTTATGAGAAATAAAGTTCTTTAACCCGAAAATACCTAATTGAAATTCTGTATCTGTAATATAGAGCTACTTCCTCAGTAAGCACATTCACACATCAGCGTATTCCACCGTTAGGCTCGAGCCTTTACAGAGTGACATGCCACGCTTGTCTAAAGCGAATTAAGTCAGAGTCACACGTCGGGAATCTAGCGATATAATACAACAAAGCGGAGAATGTCACACAACAGCAGAGTACAGCGTTGTACGGCCTAGTACAGCACTACTTCTTAAAACCATCATTGGATATTATATCATTGTATTTATTGCTAAGAGATGAATCAATGTCAATTGAAGTTTTTACAATAATCGGGAAAGTAAGCTATAATAAGGTCAAGAGCGATTTATAATCTACAACAAGCCACAAAATTTTAACCAGAATCAATTATTTCCATAATGTGCGCGGTTCTTGAAGCCTCTTACAAATTTTTGGGGGAAAAATCTCACGGAATTATTCGTATTTCACGCACGGTCTACTAAAACAGTGTTCTTTCTGTGAACTTTGTTCAGCCTACATTGACTATACATGTTATGTTACTACTAGGCCCGCTATTTCTTCCACGCTTGTCATGAAATTCCCGCTGCATTCACGTTACAACAAAGTCCATAGCATTTAAAAGAGTGAACCTTTTCAGTGAAAACTGCACCTGAATAAGCTAATTTTTATGCGCCCGAACAACTAAAAACTGCTCCCGGGATAAAATAAAATCACACATGTTATTACTTTAAATTTGTTATCTATCAGTGAATAAATCACATTGGAATTCGTTTTTTTATCTGGCCATTTTATATAATTTCAAAAATTCCTGCGGGGTTTCAAGGATAAAAATTAGCGCAGAGTTTAAGTTTAAGAATTAACTGTCGATGAGCGAAAACTCCATCGAAATCGGTCTAGTAGTTTTTACGTGAATCCCGAAGAAACAGACAAGAAATCTAAAATAAAAATAGCATCATGTTCTCCATTGTTAATACAGTCTATTGCAATTGTTTTTTTTTAATCGACACGGCATGCTTAGATTTAATAATATTAACTTTGTTCAGAAGTAATCAATTATTGTTTAGGCTATTACGGGGGTGATCCTGCTTTTATAGGGAGGAATCCTTTTTTGGGATCACGGTGAGGGCATGTGAGGAATCGCCGACCTGGTTCTGCCATGGTGAAGATAGGTTACTGGAATAGTGAACTGGTGTAAGATCCACTAAAACCTGTGTGTAAAACCTGTTCTTTTCATTCATTTATAGTCAGGCCTCCGGGAAATGACAATCGCCTATTCCGCATGAGCTCTAGTCCTCGTTTAAGCTCGAGTCTTCCCTACTTAAAGATTTCCTAGTTCTTTTTATGTTTTTTATCGAAACCTAAAAATAATGGAATTCATATCCTTTGTAAGAATTTTAAATACTTTACGTAAAGGGCGCAATGTTGTCGTGAATTTCCCTTTCTTGGTATTAATCTAAACATATACCTCGTATCAACGTGAGCTTATTAAAGACCTTCAGTGGGGGTAAATACCTACAGGGCTTCCACTCGAAAATGGTTTGCTTCATTTATAATTTTACGTAGTAGAAGATTTACCCTTTTTTTCACTAAAAATATTTATTTTCAAGTGTTTTCTTCATTGTTTAAAAAAACATAATTAAAAACTGTTTATGAATATTTTGTTTATAAAAGATTTATTATAAAAATTCCGCTTCATTCGCACGGAACATATGAAGGTTTTTTACTGCATGCAGACAGGCCCACCTGATGGAAAGCGCTTACCATCTACGGACATTTGTTACACCAGAGTGTTATCAATATGCTGCAATATGCTAAATGGAGACTGGAACCTGGCCACTGATGCCGGAACACAACTCAAAGTAGCCATGGCAGCATACTCTAGACTAGAGGTGGTAGCCACCCAGACGAGCAAATTCCATATCCCTTCTCTTACGATTCTGCGGCTGCCTGGCTGCTAGAAATTGTATTTTTTGTCTGTTCCTGCAAGGATTAGTACTTAACTTCTACACCTTGCGACATACATGACAAAGAAAAAAATGTTTTTTTAATTCCTGTTGAAGAGTTTCGGAGTCTTTTGAGATTAACTTTCAGACTGAGAGACAATAAGCTTTTTTAAAAAGGTTTTTAAATACAAGCTTTGGAGATCCTGGATATCATGTGGCAGCAGAGTGCCAGCCAAGACAAGTAAAACGAGCCCAAACACGACGGGTCTATCTTGTTTAGTATAGGAGTTCCTATGGCCACCTTCCGACTCCATCATCAGATCAGCTCCATGGTCCATCCAACCATATTATTGCATTGTCACGCGATATACATATGCGTGCAAAATTTCAGCTCAATCGGAAACTGGGAAGTTGGTCAAATTTAACTTGCAAGATTCCACCGGAACTCACATACATACAGCCATTGCAACTTAAATAAAAACTTGTAAAAACGATTCATTTTTAATTTGACACTTCCATTTAAATTTTAGTAAATACCGACAAAAACTTCCATTCTATTTAATGATACAGATCCATAGTTCTGATTTTTTTGCGGTATGCAGAGAAATATTTTAAATTATCTAAAAGAGAATAATAATAATAACAATCGTATTTTAGTCCATAATATATTATTTATTGTTATTAATATTAGTCAAGTTGTTGTAATTCACTATTCATGTTTAATCAATTTGTATGTATTATTCTACTAAATGTATTTCAAATGGCAACACTGTAACAACGAGTATGACAGGAACGTCAGCAACGTCATTTGGTTTTTCCGGGGTGGCCCAGTATTGTCTAGCGTGGGGGCACCGCGGTGCAGTAACTCTGTTCTAAATCCCGTCACGCGTAAAAGCGATCGGTTTCTTGCGACTGCTGTTTGAAGCTAGCATGGAGAACCGGTCGCTTAGAGTCCCTCACACCCTCGATGCATGCTTCTGCGCTACATTTGGCCCTTCCTCCGAAGGACCCGAGGACGGTGTCCAAAGACATTCTCCCTGCGTTATCAAAAAAAAGGTACATGGTTTACGGTTGCGCAGTCTCATTCCAATCACACTGGAACTGAAAATTAGGGAGATATTTTTTTTTATCTGTTAATAGCTTTAGGCTGGTATGCATAGACATGTAACTAATGGTTAAAATAAAATAATCGGTGTTTGTTTAGCCATATATTTTTAACGATTATTATAATTTAACTATAGGTTAATTGTCTATGCACACGAACCTAAGTAGATGTCCTCTTCATAAAGAGTATCACTATGTACCTAACCTAATATAGTGTCAAGTGTATTATGAAATATTCATCCCGCCTTAATCCAACCTAAGGCCGATTTATCTTGGATCGAGCGTGCGAATATTCTGGCATGTTCTTCGTATGTCCTTACCAGCCTCGCTGGGCCCATTACCTGGTTAATTAACCGCAACCGTTGAGCGCAGTAATTAATTCGTAACACCACCCGTTACTACGGCTGTCACATAAATTCCTCAAAGTTAACATAATATTGTAGTAACCCGTCCGGTGACCATGAATACATGTTACAATAATATTTTCCTCGATAAATTTGCATATGAACTCAAAGGTAATTTAGGCCGTTTAGTAAATAATCCTTTGTTTTAATTTAATGTCAGAAATGTATACATTTTCATATGTTTTAAAATTTGCAAAGTTTTAACGAGTTTGGGAGCTAATATGTCGCTCTACGTATTATATTGTTACATACCGTCAAAGAAATGCGCACACCTGCCTGCCGTAAAACGCAGTTCATTACCTTTCCTGCATTCGGAGTTCTTTTGTTTACTTCGTGTTTAAAATTTGTAATTAAGAAACATCCTATTGTTATCGTACTTGTTTTATGGCCGTCATTAGTGTCGAACTAATCCTTGTTGTTATTGCATTGCGCCGAAGCTTGCCAGGTGTGCGGATTAACTCAGTGAACGCGGCCCTTTGTTGTATTGTACAGTTTAGTATAAAACAATGCCCGAGCGGAGGGTTGGGGCAGTCAAGCGAGGATTACGATACGAGTAAGACGTACATTCGACAAGCGATATAGTGACGGACTTTGCGCGTGTTATTGAATCGTGCAGTTTTGTACTGGCTGTGCCCAATTATATTTGTACCTGTTTTATATGTGTTTGCAGTTCTAAGAAATTCTAAAGTAGTTCCAAGGGCATTTTTATTCGAGTCCTGTGTAGCTCGTAACAATATTAAACGAGTTATTGGGACATTTTACTCACTAAGTTGACTTTGTAATAACTTTATTTTAATATTATAATTAACTAAATACAGCATAGAAATAAAATACGCGACAGCTATGTACTGCATTTATTCGTAGAAAAGTATGGAAGACGGATTATAGTGAACACAGACAGAAGTTACATATGTCACTCGATTTTCGATGTCTCGGGGTAGCGTTCACAACTATTCATGTTTCAACACTTTCGTTCAATCATACAAATTGAAAGACATAAATGAATGGTCTAATATTCAAATTGGGCAAGTACATTAACAATCTGCCCGTAACACTTCAAGTTAAATTTTTTGTAGCGATTCATTTTGCCACTTGTCCGTTGCCATTCGTTTTTCCACTTGTCCGTTGCGATTCGTTTTTCCACTTGTCCGTTGCCATTCGTTTTTCCACTTGTCCGTTGCGATTTGTTTTTCCAGTTGTCCGTTGAAGTTTCACTTCTAATATGTGTCCCAGCACACATTTTTTTAACGTTGTTTCATTCCATAACTTCGTAGCGCCTAGACTACATATTCTTGTCAAATTCGATTCATGTACACCCAGTTGCCAAGGAAAATGACTGTCTCATAGATGGAAACAGTCGGACGTGTTTTTCTTAATATTGCCTCGGAACTATAATAAGTGTATTAGCTAATTAACTTTATTTGTTAAGTGCGTGTTACTTCCATGACGATTGTAAACAACATCCCCTTGACGCTTTGCCACCTCGTAGTCACTATCATTCTCGTCGATACAGTGTTGCTATATTTAATAAATTTGGCAGGTTAGACGATAGAAATAAAAAAATCATAACTAATTATCGATTACAACTCGACTATTATTTACCCAATCAGTAAGCTAACTATGATATAGACAAATATGAAGGAGTTTTTGGTAAGTTTCTTGCAGTCTTGTATTCTCTCTTCTTATTAAAATAGCCAATTGCTATCTTCCTTTTATTTATTTTAATAAATTTTAGTACATATAAGTGTACTTATGTTAATCTTATTTTATTTAAATAATACCTCTGTTCGCGATCAGTTCAGTAATTAGAAGGGGATGAGGTTTTATGGATGAGCTCTAACTTTTCTACTCGAATTGGAATTAATGACAATGACGTTTGTAATTTCATAGATTAATTAGCAATACCACTGTTTGTACACTTGCCGCTTTTTTCCTTTACACAACAATAAAAAGTTGCGAAGCAGTTTACATACAATATGAAGTGGACTTAATTTTTATTTTATTTTATTTGGGAGGCTAACAACTGTAGTCTCACAAACTAAAGTTACAGAGATAACCAAAGAATAGCTATTCATAAACCTACACAGATGGCACAAATCTTATATATAATATGACCTTTAAAAAATTCTCCAGTGATCCTTGATTATAATAAAATCTTTTGAATTCGAACTCGTTGCAATAGAACAGTGATCTAATATTATATTGAGTTAAGAATTAAGCTTGGTTTCATAAAATACGTGAAGTACAGTAAGTTATAGCTTAAGGCATCTTTTATGCTTATCGGAGCACGAGACAGTATCCCTTTTCCGGCTTGATTTCCTTCACTTATTCGCCGGGTGTTTTGCATTTCGTGCGGTCAGTGAACAACGAGATAAATGGAAGTTGCCTCGGATTAAAATACCTTTTAGATTCGAGTTCCTTGTACATTGCATGAATATTTTGGACGATATTCGGTTAGTTGATTGCATTATTGTACTAAAGTCGAGATGGATAGAAATGCTGTTTATAAATCATCAATAATTTTACATTTTAACATTCCATGGAAACTTTTGGAAACATCGGAAACCACAGTTAATTATCATCATGTTCGTCTGGCAGTCTAACCGTCTGTATGTCTTCTACGTCTTTTTTTCGGTGGTCTTCTTCCTCTTGGCCATTTGAGGCGGCGAGGAGGTTGGGGCTTCGACGAAAACCTCTTCGTCCCGGCATCTACTCGACGGACAACTACCCGTCGGTGGTGGGGTTTGGAGCCATTGGAGCCTTCCTAATGGTGGTTACTCAACGGCTCTTGCTTCGGGTGGCCATCTGTGGATTCTGGTTGAATGTCAGCGGCTTTATGATCTTCACGACCTCGTTGCATCATCCTGATCAGGCGAGGGTATGAGATCACGGGAAGTCGGCAGCTAAGTGCGCTGATGGTCCAGTGGCTGCGCGTCTAGGGTAGCGATCCCGTGGAGCGTTGTGTGACCGCCGTTGTCGGCACGGTCAAACGTTTTCCGCGCCAACATCGCCACAAATTTCTCAACACTAGAGCTACCTCTTCTACGTCTATAAGTCTATGTATGAGGCTACTGTACGTATTAATGAATGAAAGATAGCCAAGATATCGAAATGAAATATTACACGGTTTAAAGTAGACTTGTATTTCAGCTTAGAGTACTTCCTGAAGACTGGCTAGAGTAGCCAATCTTCTGACCTCACACATAAGATAGGGGTTATGTCGTCGAGTTGCGTAAGATTTGCTATAGAACAAAAAATCTTAAAATCTTCATTGAAATTTTGGGTCAGACTTTCACACAGACTAATTGTAGACGCAGCAACGGAGGGTATCCAAAAAAAGAGAGGTTTTTTCGTATTAATTCGTTTTTATAATAAAATCGTTACGCTGGTAAATTTTGAACATATAGAATGAAGTGACTTGAAGTTCGTAAAAGTGACATTTTATCTGTCACTGTTCATGTTTACGTCTATTGTGAATGTTGTCGATGGCAACTATCCAAAAGGCCAAAGTTGTAGGATATTGATTGTTTTTGAGTAGTAATTATGTGTTTTGTGAGAAATGTGAATTGTGTAGTCAAATGTGGCCTTTTGAGTTGTCACAAGAACTCCGTTGGATGGCACTAGCTGATTACCAACAGTTCAGCTGTACTACACATAGCCTTAAGAAAATGAAGAAACTATATTGTACACTAAGATCTGGCTTAAAGGCCTAGCTGCCAAGCTGTAAACCTAAATAAATAATAAATGTCTGAATACTAACAGACATAATTTTAAAAAGGGTCTTTTATTATAAATTAGTTTTCGTATATTTAGTTCTTAGACCATCGGTTAAATGGTCTAAGATTTAGTTTGACATCACAGACAGACAATTCTATGTAGGTATACTGCTTACTAATATCACCGACATCAGTACATTTTTATTCTATTCATAGTTCAAGAGCAATACTAAATTGTTATGAATTGTAACTTGGTTATCCTACGTAGCATTTCCTTCTGCACAATTCAGCTTTCAGTTACGCAAGTTAATTAATCTATAAGCTGAGCCTTAACGCGTCTGCAATAAAGTCTAAAACTGTACATGTAATAATTATTTTAAACATAATTTAACTTTGTCGTAAATTTGACGTTTTGTGACAGTTATGACACACATGTCAGCGACTGTACTGTAATATTTGTGTTCATGTAACTTTGGTATTTTTACATAAATAGTTACATGTAAGCAACAATATTTACTTAGTTCTATAGTTGTGGAAGCCTAATGGCTAGCGCACGCGTCCCACACTCAAAGGGCGCGGGTTCGATCCTGACCACGCATGCACCACTTAGGCATTTTTCTGACCTAATGTGTATATTGTTACAATAACCACTTGCTAATAACGGTGAAGGAAAATATCGTGATGCAACCTGCACATCGAGATAACCGATGCGTCAAACCTGCCAAGCCGCCTTAGACTGTCAGCAGTGTAACATTTATGGGCTGTTATTATATAAGCAACTATATTTCAAACGAGCTTTAGAACTCAGGGGGGTTGTTATCTATATATTTATATTTACTGAACTCTTTCGGATATAGAAATTATACACGAATACACGAAAAGGTGATAGAAGCTTTTCGACCAAAGCAATGTAATGACTTGAGAATAACAGCCCAAAAAAATCGTTATATCTTTCTATAACAAAATGGTAAATATCAGCCTTAAATTCTGTCTAGAAGACGAGAAATCTTAAAAATAAGGTCATAAATAAAATAAGTTACCGATTATCATTATAATCGGTTTATATGAATGAATCTCAACAATTAATAATATCAGAACATTAAAAAAATTATACGATATATAGACAGATAATACATGCGTCTTATGTCCCAACTTTCTTATAGCCACTGTTAAATCGCGACAAAAATTGAAATTAAAATAATAATTTTGGTATATAATTTTATACTTATAAATTAGTTTTCATTAAATTATTACTTATTTAATTAACATAAATTTGAGCTACATTTTTACTATCATCAGTGACAAAATACTACTGGCTGGTAAAATGCCACAGAAAAATATATTTACTTGACGTTTCATATAATGACATATTAAATGTTCATCAGATTTAGATATGGATTTGATTTCTGATTTTCTTAGAGAAGTAATCAATTAATTTTTATTTACTTTCTTCATATTCGAAATGAAAATCAGAGCGTTCGATCTCGGGTGAAAGGCCTATTTAGGCACTCGAACTATTTGCGCCCTCGCTACGCCCGTACGCCAAACCATCTTACGTCCAAATAGCTCACATTCACCTGTCGTATAAAAATCTACTTTATGCTCACTTAACCTAACATTTATTTTTAGGTAGACGCAATCAGAATTTAAAATAAGTGGGTAATAGATGAGTCCGAGAGGGTATAACGGACCACACTAGGGCCCATTCCAGATACCCAGATCATAACTAACACACAGTTCGCTTACGAAATTTCCTAAGCCAAGAATCGAACATCGAATCGAGCTTCTGCGTACCAGTGAGCTAGGCCACCAATGATGGAGCCCATTCAATCACAGAGGTCGTCCAATGGAAGAACTTTTGTATTTGTTTAATAATGTAGATCAGGTTTTAGGTAAAGTATAAAAATGGGAAAATAAAGGTAGTACACAATAGCAATAAAACGAACGTGACTTTTAGCTTTGTAAAAAATATTATCTAAAACACCGCTGTCTCATGACCTCAAATCAAGTCATACGTAAATACGCTTTAAGAGATATCGCTTATAAAATACCAAATGAAATTTTATTCTAACAGCACTTTTGTGAATATCAGGGGTATTTCCAGGTACACAGTTAGCTTGTTGGTACGTGATAGGCATCCTAAAGAGGCGTTATGGCATCAATACTAAAAGGTCAGAAATCATATTAAAGTCAAAGAGATGCCAAACTGCCTTGAACTCCCAAAATCCCAGTACATTACTAATGTACATTTTCTTTTATAGGATATGTTTAGTACCAATTTTTGTGTATACTGATTATATCTCTCTATAGAACTAGTATCTGTTTTTGTAAGGGTATACTTAAAGATTTTTCTAAAGTGCTTAGATTCATCTTCTTCTTCTCTTACATAAAAATGAATGTTTGTCTGTATGTCCTATATAGAATTGTAAACTATACATTTGATCACGTGATGGTCTTTAGTAAAGTTGTTGTGCATGAGCCAAAGAAGATTTCTGAGTTGGTTAACAATTGGACCCGGTAGGTGGCGCTGCTGTCGGCATGTCGATTGAAGCTTTTCCGGGCAGGACGCTGTGTGCTGGGACAGCTAGTATATATATATATAAACATATTCGATCGTGGCACAGAACCTCATTGGTTTATTCATACTGCAATATCATCCATAACAGTTACAATATATTATAATTATTATACTACTATAATTTACCCAATCTTATTTATTGTACTTGTTAGTCTCTCAAGACCACGGGCCATAAAAATGGACAGGACTTTTGGAGGGCTTGCGTGGGGCCATGGGAAAGCCAACACGTAAAGGCCCTTGGACAAATATAATGTCAATCTGGCGTGAAACTGACCGGCGATTATCCCTGTCTACACCATATAAAAAAGGTTTCCAAGGACAAACCCCAGTTAGTGAACGTAGGACTATTGTAAAAAATGAGAACAAAAAGTACCGGGATCTTCTGATGAACTATTAGTGGAACTAGGGATCTGGGACAAAGGGGGCTATAAAGGCCTGCTCCTGCATAGGCCCCAAAAAGTGCCGTACAAGATTTGCGAGGGTCAACATGGTTGTGAGTGGCTAAAGGATGTGAAGAGGTAAACTGCAGGTTCACCGAAGCTACTTCTGACGTTAGGCCGCTTATCACTTCTACCCCTAGCGCTTGAGTCTTAGCTCTAGCGATCCCCACTCCATCCCGGATGGCTATGGCAAGCATGGAGGGGAGAGAGACCTTGCCTTGGCCCGCTGAGTCGGGTACGAGGTGTTGGCTATACCACTCACCTAAGGCTATACCCCAAAGCACCCCTGCGGGAATATTATTGTTATTATTATTTTTCATATTTCCTTAATTATGAAAAATGCAGAGGGAAAGACTTCAGTCAAGTCGGATTAAATATTAATAAGTGGAGTTATCCTAGTAGATGTTCACTTGACTAAATCAATAGACCTAGGTCTGTATATGTTGTCTCTCTCTTAGGCTTTCGGGATGATCTTCCTGCCGGTACTTTGCATCAAAACTGACATGTTGTTTGTATATAGGTGTCATCAATTTTTATCTAGACGTGTTGCAGGGAAGTTTCTTGCCACTCCTTCTTTTTAATAGCAATAACACGTTGCGAAGCGGTGTAAATAGAATATGAAGTGAATTTAAATTTTAACTTATACTCGTATGTATGACCTTCAAAAAGTGTTCTCCAGTGGAACTTACTTTAAAGTTAAAAATAATAATTTGAATTTGCATTATTATCTAAATTACAGTTTTCAGGGCCGACACAATAAGTGTGATACCACACTTTTATAAAATATCGGCGTGCGATGAGTGATAGTTCCGATGCCCGGAGGACGTGGGCTCTACATACATACATACATAACTTCACGCCAGGTCCCTTGCGGGGTAGGCACGAACAACAGAGCGCCATTTAGGCTTATTCTTACACACCTCACTTGCTTCTTTGACATTCATAGTTCTTGTCATGCACGCTCGTCTGTTCTTAAGGCTCCTGACATCACCTTCTGCTAGTACATGATCAATTTGATCATGGAAGGTGTGTCGTGGCCTTCCGCGACTTCTGCATCCATCCACTTTTGCATTGTATATCTGTTTAGTCATTCTTTCATCATACATGCTCTGCCTCTCTAAATTTTATCTATCCTCTCCCCCTCAAAGGGACGTGGAACAAGAAGCAATGAAAGAGTGACTTCCCTCGCCACCAGTCTACCGCCACACCACACTCGTCCCCCGGGGGGTTCACACACTCACTAGGATTTGCTTAGGAGAATTAACATTATTTAAATTAAATTAAAATGGTTTTCTTTTATATTGTGTTCCAACTATCATTTCACTATATATTGCGGTGACAGCACTGACAGACAGAAGTTGAATGTTTGTCTTGCGCATTCTTCATTTGCAAGTTTATTCAAAGAAGAAGGGAAGAAGAATTTATAAGGAGGTGTTCCTAGGCTCAACCACGCCTATTCCAATCCCATATACCATCTTCTTCATCTCATTCCTTCAGTTTAATCCTTATATCTCATCCTCCTCTCCTATTTTCTTTATTCCATCCTAAAGGCTGACAACGCGTTGGATTCGCCATTGTCGTTGCAAACGTCTATAATCAACGGTAACGACTTTCCATGAACTGGCTCTTGGGCCAATCTGCCAGCTCCATATTAAAAAAAACATGGTTTTGAAGCATTGGTAGACAAATGGAAGGATGAACATGACGATTTTATAAGGCTTGTATTTTTGCCAAAATGGCCACGTAATCCTAAATGTACATATTACTTCTTAAAAACCCACTAAAACTCTCTCAGGACAGTGTGATGCATTAAAAGTTGACGCCAACTCAAGTTATGCACCACTTAGGAAGTGCCATGCTTGCATTCAAATAGCCCAAGTTCGAGTTTCACGAAGATGCAAGTTTGGTTTTCCAAGTAATTCTTAAAAACGTCACGCGCTAACAATGAACGAAGACTTATGGCGTATTCTTTATTCTGTTCTGTTCTGATCTCACTTTATATGTACACCTTAAATAACGATTCATTTACAGAGCATTTAAAGTTTATTTTTAAACCTTTACTAGGAACAGTTTATTTACATACACATTGGACACCGATTGTTATAAACATTTCTAGTAAAAAAATAATATTTACGAATTGGAACTTCCTCCTTTCTTGAAGCCGGCTAAAAAAGAAACCGACGACGAAATTCTAATCTCAACCAATTCGAATTCGAACAGGATAATTTTTGTCATAAAAATATAGCTTCCGTAGTTTGTTGAGCTAAAGTTTACATTGTGAGCAGACCATGTAAAAAGTAGTACCTAGGTACCGTTTCACTACAAAATTCTTGTAACGTCTCGTGTTGGTTACATGAACTTCGTGTCAATACATGTAGTAGGGGTGTTACATAGTTCACCTTGGATACGTGTAAATAGCTCGTATTTATAATACCAGAGTGATAAGTGGCAGCTCGTGGAGCGTTCTCAGCTGGATTTATAAGGCCCCTCCACCGCATTACGTGACGATAGGGTATGGCATTAGGGTTGTCACCAATAGGCAAAACTCTAAAAAACTCCACATACCAATTCCAAGGAAACGTATTTCTTGTATCTATCACATATAAACAAATTTAACTCTGTTTGTCCAGAAATAATTATCTACAGGAACGTCTAAGGTTAGTGTGCATAGACATTTAACCGATGGTTAATATAAAATATTCGCTAAAACTTTATGATAAAACCGTGGTAGCGTAGCTAGCGCGTGCGTACCAAATTCTAAAGGCCGGTGTTCGAATCGTGGTCGGGATGCCATTTTTTTTATTGCAGGAGTTCAGCAGACAGGCGGAAGACACATTTGAAGGAAAGCAGTTACCATCGCCTATGGACATTTGCAACACCAAAGGTGCTACAAATGCGCTGCCGCTTTCTTAAGGGAAACTGGAACCTGATCACTAATGCCACACACACAACTCAAGGTTGTTATGGCGACATACTTTAGACCAGGGGTGGTAGTAATCCAGTCGGGAAAATGCCCTCACAGGCCGCCCGGCCGCAGGAAATTGTATTCTTTCTCTAACCTAATATACATATTGTTATGACTACTATGTGCTTATAACCTTGAAGGAAAAACATCATAATGAAACCTGCACATCAAGATAACCGATGTGCCAAGCCGCCTTGGACACATACTTACGGTCTTATTCATATTCAGCTAGAGTAAGTTTGAATGCTTTTTAAAGCAAATTCATCAAACCATATTTATAGATGCAAATATTATCACATACTATTCAATAATTATTTATAAAAAATAGACTATTCAACGCTGAGCTGATACAATTTTTACTTTTCGTCTCATTACGTATCCTGTTAAAAAGTGTTCGAGAACAAATAACTTACATTTACCAAATATTAAATACGACAGCCCTAATACCACTCAATTTGTTGAATGTAGGAATCAGTCGATTCTCGCCCTTTGCGTTGTACCTTTATTCTACAGACAAAAGCAAATTTCACCTCATGTTTTCTTTTGAACTCGTCTTGCTCCTGGTATTATTTGAATAACATGACTTTTTTGCATTACATGACAAAACCTTTATTTCCGGGGGATGTAACGAGGATTGAGATTTTACATGACATCATTAGTCTTTAGATTCTTATTGTTTATAGCTATGGAAAGGACTCCCTTCCGCGACTTTTCAGAGCACTGCAACACGGGGTCTTCAAAAAGGGCGTAAACAGACATTTAAGTCTTAACGTGGTAGGTAACGCATCAGCTCCCTTAGTGTTGCAGATGTCCATGGGCAACGGTAACCACTTGCCATCAAGTGGACCCGTTTGCCAGGATGCCTAAAAGCAAACATAACAAAAACAAATTTATAAACGCTTTAAATTCTTATTCTCACATTTCCGATAACATTTTCCTTTGAAGCGTTTGTATTGTCACCGAATGATATAAGATCGGCAAGCTTAAAGTTCTTTTAAAAGCAATATAATTTCCCCCGAATGGAAGATTTAAGCCCCAACTATTCCGAAGGAAAGTAACTCAAGGCAACAAGCTTTGTTATAGCTTTTCGCTCGCCGAGGCGTCGTTTGTTCACGCTTAATCGAACATCAAAATTCGGAAATCCGTAAAATTGATGAACTTTGTCCTGTTGGCACTTTTAGATCAATGATAAGATGTACGATTCGTGCTTTAGGTCCCAGCGTCTGGAACATTTCTATATCTATTATGATAACAATCAAAACTACATATTTACTAGATTATTCTATACCAGTAGGACCAGCGAAGCTTCGTTCGCGGAGTCATGATTTTTTTGAAGTCCGTTTAGCAGAGGTTACAAAATAAAACTAAAATTGGCAATCTTCTTTTGTACGTGTGGATGAACAATTAGATTGTAGCCAATTCCATTGGGAAATTTGATTGACAATCAAATCGTATCGTGTGGAAAGGGTTTAAGATGACAAGATATTTTGACGCATGCTATGCGTACTAGTTTAGAATTTATTGTAATATATGACCAATATACTATTGTTGACCCGAGACTGTGTCGACTTTCATTTAAATCATACAAAATTTTAAGTTTCTTTATCGAAATCAGCTTGACCGTATTTTTTTGGGGACATAACTTATGTCACATCCTTCTTTAATTTAAATTTCGAACACTGGCCAGAGATGATTGAACTGATTTTGAATAAGGCATTTTTTTATTACAAAGCTGACAAACTGCCAGATGACCCTGATGAGATGACCAGATGATGATGATGATGATGATGATGATGTGATGTGATGATAATGGATTTAGGATGGGATAAAGAGAAGGTATAGATGAGAGGTGTCACCACGATATAGGGGTTTGTGTATGGGATTGAAATACATGGATAGGATAAGAATAATGGAATAGGGAGAGATGAAAGTGGACTATCGGACCTCTCATTTTTCGCACAAAACACGATTAGCTTAAAGGCCTACCTAAGTGGATTTGCTATCACGCTCACACAGTAGCACAGTTTTTAAGATATAAATTCACAGTTAACAAACGACAAATCGGAATTATACAAAATTGAATAAAAAACATATACGAATGTTTCACAAAACAATTGTTATGATTATGATCTAATTTGATATACAAAAAATAATTCTTGTGAAAGAAACAATTTGTCGTATGTTAATTCTGTGAATTTATGTCTTCAAAGATGTGCTGATGCGTGATCGAGATAACAGACTCCATTTAGGTAGATCTCTAAGGCTAACCTTTCACGCCGATATTCTGTGAAAGCGTAGTGTCACACCTATCAAGCCGGTCCTGGCAGCTGTAATCAAGATTATATTGATTCCAAAATGGCTCTATCATTTTATAAAATACTCGCCAGCTCTTATTCTATAAAATATAGACAAGGTAAGATTAAATGATAGGATTACCAAAAACTAGTTTTGTACAACAACAGCCGAATTGAATTTCGCTCCATTGATTTGTACTAAGTGCTTTGTGACCGTTTAATGAATAAATGATTAATAGTCTTCTATTTTCACGTGATAATCACTTAAACGTGCCACCCTACTTTGGGGGTCGTTGACTTGCCCCCTTTGTCCTTATAATGGAGGCGTTATTAGCACTTTTTGTTATATTTAATACAAGAAAAATTTCCAAGAATTTCATAGTGAAAATCGTTTTTGTGTTTAGTGGCCACTTTAGATAAAAAAGGATAATACATTTGTAAAAACTATCTTTTTAATCAATTAAAATTAAAAAAGTCAAATATTCTCTGTGATAAAAGCGTGATGTAGCATAAGTTCGCGAAGATGTTTATGTATGTACCTTGATAGCCGATGCGAGAAACCCGCCGATCTATTTTTAAAAAATGGCGGCAATACATGGCGAAACTCATGCCCGATATTTTTTTTTGTCGGTGGTTTTCTCAAAATAACAATAAAACGTTCGTTTTTTTTTAATTCAGATCCATAAATTAGATACTTGGAGCTACAATTTCCTGTAGGTCCATATTTTTTCAATTTTCAGCCTGTTGAAAATCACTCAAAAATTGTAAATTTATTTAGCTCCCTTAATTTTTGTGCGAAGTAATTTATTGCACGATGCAATAATTACTAAAAGTATTTTAGGCGCGCTTCCCAATAGCCGCCACATCTTACAAAAAAAATATCTAAGCATATACATCAAGAGTTTGATTAATTTAAAGTGAGAAAACATGTTTCATTATCCGTTCAACATTTTACCCTCAAATTCACGAATACAAAGCTTTTAAACCAAATTCCTTCTGACTTTAATACAAATACAATTTAGGCGAACCAGCTCCCGAAACCGCTGCAGGTGATCCAGGAAGGCACATAAAAACAGTTCGAAGCGAAGCCGCACTCCCGAGGACTGTAAAGGGATTCATCCGGACCTCAGTTCAATTTATTAGCTACAAATCTTTTGTGCGCCGCGAAATTTTGCCGGCAAGAATTCTGTATTATGTTGCTAAGTCCCCCATTGTCTCGATCTGTACGAAGATTAATTTGGCAAAGCTCAGGAAATTCGTCGACGAAGAATTATATTTCGGTATGGAAGTGTTTGGCTTAAGCCAAGCGGGTTTAATATTTCAGGGGCAAGGGCTTTTAATCTGGAAACGTTATCAAAAGGGTCTTCTCCTTTATTCGTATAAGATTTTTGGACAGGATTAAGTTTTGTCTGCTCGAAGTGGCTGAGTGAATTGTCATGAGTGACCCCAACCGGTATTAGTGAGTTTATTATTGTCGAAATGTGTTAATTAACAAAATTCATATAATGTTTATAAAAGGTAAAAAAAACTATCATCGCCCATTAAAATTCTAATTCTGAAAACTCTCAAATCGTACATAATTAGATGAAGCTGCAGTTTCCTTTTCTTTCATTTAAAATAAATTATTTTACATCCGTCCAAAATTAATGGTCTTGATAAATTTTATATTAGTTGTTGATAAATTTGGTAGGAAAATTAACAAAATAATCTCAAAATGAAAATGAATATATTTATTTCAAAATGAAATCTTACAGATTACTTGAGTCTACGAGTACATTTCTTATTTTTCTAAGTTTTAGTCGAGACTAAGTATGGCGACACACCTACGAAACGTACCGCGGGGAAAGTTAGGCGACTGAAGGATCGGCCATAATCTGTAAGCGGGGTAACGCGGCGGTGATTCCGCTGATGTGTCATAGGTGGTTTAATTGTATGTGTATCATTAGGCTTACTTGTAGAATCTTTTCAAAGTTGCTTAAAGTTCAAAGTTTCAAAGTTATTCATGGTATTGTCTTTTCATGGTTATCAATAAAACACTGGGCTTAAAATCCATTAAATTTTAATTAATAGTGTATCATGAAGATTTGACTAAATTCTTCTTGATTAATCTTACTTATTCATTTCCAGCATTATGTATCCGTACTCGCTCTATCAATCTTATATGTCAGCCGCACGTCTCGCCGGTTTTCAAACAATTATGCTTACTTAAGTACATATTAAGTCACCCACAAGTAACTGTAGTGTAAGTAAGTGAACTTATTTGAACCGCTATTGTGTTTATTTATAAGCAGTACGCTCCTTAATTATAATTTAAATGTCTATTGGAGATTTTCAGTTTGTTGTAAAATGAATTTTATAATCTAAGTGTCTAGTCGTCCGGTAACCGGACGAATAATCAAGGTGATCGATTCGGTGCAGTAGTAAATCTGTTCTAGATCCAGTGGCGTCCAACGACAGTGCGGAAAATGGGGCGTATGTTTAGATTTAGTGGGTAGTTCGGAAATCGTGACCCTGCGCGACTTGCTTTTTCCCAGTAAAGTAAATTAGAAACTTAGCTTAACGGCCGACTAGCAAGATCCTTTAAAAATAAGAGAAGAAATCAGAGGTGCTAATTCAAACACATTTCGGAAAATGTAAGTTTTAGAATTTTTCTCTGTCTGTCTCTTAGACCATCACGTGAACACTACTGAACGGATGTGAATGCATGGAACTGGGTCTACACTTAGGATACTTTTTATTCTAGTAAATTTCCTGGATCCCATTTCTGCTACCTATATTAGAATCTCGTCATAATCGCCGAACACTATCGTCTTAAACGTAGATTTGCCGGATTTCGGTATTCTGTTAATTCCAATGGCGCGCCCGTGACGCGCCATTGTATCCTTATAAATATTTAAAAGCGAAAATTCGCAAAATAATTGTTTAAATGTTGGTTGTTTAATTTCGGCAATATCAAAATGATATTGTATGGGACTATCGCAATTTTATCCGTTCAGGAACGGAGAAAGAATACAATTTCCTACGGCCGGGCGGCCTGTCGTAAGAGCCGACAAAACGACCAACAGCCAGGTGGTAGGGCATTTGCCCGACTGGACAGCTATCTCTTGTCTAAAGTATGTCGCCATAACAACCTTGAGTTGTGTCCCGGCATTAGTGACCAGGTTTCAGTCTCTCTTAAGAGAGCAGCAGCGCATTTGTCGCACCTCTGGTGTTGCAAATGTCAATAGGCGATGGTAACCGCTTTCCATCAAGTGGACCGTCTGCCTGTCTGCTGAACTCTTGTAATAAAAAAAATGGAAATCTAGTTTAAACATCTTCGCAACGCCAAGCTATACAATCCAAGTACCGCGCTAACAATACAATTCTACAAAATGGCTGTTTCAAATCATCAGATCCTTGCTGGTTACTAAGTCAGTGATTAAAGTATGCTTACGTATTTATTGCTTCCTTATCCAATTCAAAGTTCTCGGATTAAAACCGTCAAATAATTGGAAATCCATTGAAATGCCACAAAAGTAACCAAAAGGCGATTTACTCTCACCGAATTGAATTTAATGGAGTAAATAAATTAATTTGCATTGGTTTCCGTGAACGGCGGCCTTGGGATATTGGGAAGGCTTTTTTATACAAAATACTGTTAGCAAACCCATTCCCTTTTAATAATAGGGGCCCGAGATTTATGTGGCCGTATGACATTTAGATTTTCCCTTGGCTCAGTAAATCGAATGTTTAGAATAGTTTTTTATACTTTAAATAAATTTTGTAACTTATACAAAGCAAATGTTTAAGTGTGTAAAAGTTATTAACAATTAACTAAAAAAAGAAGGGGGGTTTAGTTTTTTTGCAAATATCTCAAAAAGTAATAAAGATTTTTCAAATTTGAAAACAGATTCGAAAAGAGGAGGAAGTTTCCCAAAAAAAATCTTGACTCCCGAAACTGTAAGATCAATATTTATAATTTTCCCAGAGGGATGAAAATACGGCCGAAAACGGGTACTCTGGCTTACGCAAGCCACACCCATATCGGCCCTTTAATGAATAAATATTATTATATATAAAACCTACAGATTATTATATATAATAAAATAAAAAGTTTATCTGTAGATTATTATATATAAAACCTACAGATAAACTTTTAAACCACCCTGATTATAATTCTCGCAATTACCCTCAAATCTGTTATTTAGATACTTTTGCGAACGGAGATAAGCAAAGTATACTTTTTATCTTAAATGCAATAGTTTTCAAGGTAAGAGGCCGAGATTGTCCCGTACAGAGACAGAGGGAAGAAAAAAATATATTATGAGAACTAAGTAAAAACGAATGAAACAACATAGAAAGTTTGTTCGTACAAGCCCGGTTCCTATATCTTACCGACTATTCATTTTCCCTACTATCGGTTAAAATTTGACATAAGCTTCAAACAAATAATGTCAAAATTCAACCGATGATAGGGCAAGTAAATGACCGTCCAATAGTCGACTATTTCATAATGACAGATGGTTCAGAGTCGCTTCTTTTCGAGACACTTATCGCTCTGTGTATATCAACGTCTGTACAACGGGGAGTGTTCCGAGGAACTGTTACTGTTCAACGGCTGTCAAGGATGTTTATCAAGCGTTCAAATGAAAAAAAATTGTAGACCGAACGCGAGCAGGGTGTAGGCAGCTAAAGGAAGCTGATTTTGGAATAGAAAACCGATCGCGCCGCAGTTCGTTACAAGAGATTAAAGTGGAACAGAAAATAATTACACTGGCCCAAAAACAAACAGGTCTCTACTTTTCACCAGACCCATTCTTATATATTTCGATGCGCTGAAACGGAATCTGGGCGGGCTGGTCAGTTTGGTCCATATACCCTCAAAATTTGAGGAAATTGCAAAAACCCGAAAAAAATTGTTTTGGTGATTAAAAAAGTTTTATGGAACTAGATCAAGTATGATTTTTATGTATTTCGTTATGATGATTCTGAATCTCAAGCTCATCTGGCCCACAAGTCCTCAATAATCCATAAAAATTTTAATTACCAAAATTGCAATTTTTTGACATTTGTTGCTGTGTATTTTTGAGGGTGTATGGAATAACCTGACCTCGGATTCGGATTCAGCGCATTAGAATATATGAGTCTGGTCACAAAATAGACCATTTTACTTGTGGGTCGGTGTTATTACTAACCACACAGACTCAAACCAGGCGTATACTATATACATAAGTTTACGGACACAAGTTTTTAAGAAATGCTTCATTCGCTTCACTCGACTCTTTTGTTCATATTGTCTCGTCTATATTTTTCTTCGTTAGTCTGATATTGCGAGTACAATAACAACTTCCGCGGATGTATTTCCTTTACACCTCGACGTGGAGTCATTCAAAGAGGTTGTTATAAAATTTCTTCAAGGCCAGTAACGCGTTAGCAACGGCTCTGGTGCTGCAAAAGTCAATAGATAACGGTGACAGGTTTCTATCATGTAGGTCGTCTGTCTACATTTAGAAAGTTTCATCAATCGATTTTGTCGACCAGATCTATTTTATAAGTTCTAATTTTATAAATTTAGCTTTTAATAAATTAGTAGGTAGGGCACGAATCTAGGCTGCATGTTATTTTAATAGACGTCAAGTCTGCAATTCTTTTATATGAAGCACTGACATACGCCAAGTTCCCTTTGTACATTAGATACCTGTCTAGCGTTTTGTTATTTTATCAAATCTAATCAAATTCGAAACATGCTGTATCTGTACGTTAAAGCTATTAAAAAAAACACGCGAATGGACTATATAGGTATAAACGATTAACACGATGCATTTTTTTTAGATTTCTTGTCTGCTTGTCCGGGATACCCGCAAAAACTACTAGGCCGCAAAAACAAATTCTTCAAATCAAATTAAATCATCATTTATTGCAAAAAACATGGTACATAAAAAAGATCGTAGGATTGTTCCATAGGTTCACATGTTTTTGCCTCTAGGGCGTGCAAAATGTATTGCCTATAATACGTGCCTATTATAATTAATAATTCTTACCTATTTAGCATTAAAATTACATTAATATTTAAAAAAAATAATTAATTCAGGAAAATAATAATTAAATTAAGTCACTTAAAGTCTGTGCTACTTTTTATCCCAGAAATCTCCGAGCAATTTTTCTAGGAATGGTTTAAAATGGCCAGATTAAAAAAGTCCAATTCCAATTTGATTTTTATATTTATATAAATTTAGTGTATTGAAATATGTGATATTTATTATCTCTGGAATCCCGCGGGAATTTTCCCGGGAGCGGTTTGTAGTTGCTCGAGTGCATAAAGATTAGCTTATTCCGGCACAGTTTTCACTAAAGCGATTAAGCTATCTTTTTTTTAAATGTTGTGGTACTTTGTGTCCTGGGAATCCCGTGGGAATTTTAAGTCAAGCGTGAACGATGTCGCGGGCATATCCTAGTATGGTATAATTTAAAATGTTTGAGAAATTGTTATTATTTCGATTAGTATCTACTTCAGATTCTGTTTTTTGTTTTCTTGCGACTTCGCTACAATATTATATACCGACATGCATATTATATATTCCTGTTTTTATCCATATACATAGATCTAATAGTTAACAAGGAAAATGGGCGTGGGAGAAGAAGAAAGACAGACGAACTTGACGATTTAACAAAGATTTTATTTTAGTTAAAATGACTATGAAGTCCTAATAAAACGGCTAAGCTGGTAAGCTCATAACGAAATATTGCAAAGTCGACCAAAAATGTTCAAGCAAACAAGTTCTTAATGTTTGAAAAAAATATGCAAACGAAGTATCCGAATATGCTGCCAAGTTGGAACGTATCCAAGATCAAAACTAAACATCACATTAATCCGACAGCGTAAATTGGCAGGATTATAGTATAATGCGGTTTCGCTAAATGCTCAGTTAGACTACGACACTGCGTCATACACTCTGTGAATACATTAAGTATCTGTGTTAGGGGTAGTGTCTCTCATTGTGACATTTATTATGACACGGTCACTATTGTCGAATTAGCGGTTGTGTGAACACGTTGTGCTTAGGTAGATGCATAGAGTATATTGAATATATGGAGAGGTAGATGTCTTTGTGTTTGCTGAGGTTTAAAACAGATGTGACAACTTTCAATACACTACGGAAGAAGGTTTTCAATTCGTCTGTATGTTTTTATGTACGTTCGTTACTCAATTTCTCCGTTAATTGTGAACCGATTTTGAAAAGTTTTCTTTCAATTGAACGGTTATTATAAGGTTATACTTCCGAATTGTACCCATTGTCATCATGTCAGGATCTGATGAGTGGATTCCAAGGAATGAAAGAAACTGACGAAAATTGTAACCAACTTCTTCGTAACACTATCTCCGTCTTCTAAACCGATTTTAATTTTTTTCTTTACTCTTCTCATTATTTTTCTTTACTCTTCTTCTTTGTATACTCCCGAGGTAGTCCCATGGTCACGAAATCAGGATCTGATGAGTGAATCGGATCCCAAGGAAATCGAGAATAACCATTATTAATGAACGCCGTACGCCTAAATACTTGGAAGAAACGCTTGTATACACGTGCCACAATTACACTTTCTACAGGCGCTTAATTTTTTCGTAGGCGTGTTACGCAAATTTTCCGTCAATTGTGGACCGATTTTCAAATTGTATTTTTTAACTCCCGAAATGGTCACATAATCACCGAGCTAGAATCTGATTTATGGATCTCAAGGAAATCGAGAGCAACCCGTGTTGAGAGCATATACACCGAAGAGTGAGATGGCAAACTTGTATACGCGTGCCAGTTGTACAAATTCCCACAAGTGCATAATATATTATTTCTAAAGTTATTGAAATATTTGCGAAACTGCAAAGTAATAATTTTTTTTTCCAAAGAATTCGACTTCGCACATAAAACAAAAAAATAAATATTTAACCGACTTCTTTCTACAACAAAATTTTCTTTCATCAAATTCTTTTAATGATCTGCACCACCTACATCGCCAGATTAGATTAAATTATTCCTTAAGTTAGGTTGCCTGGAAGAGATTGCTTTCAGCGATAAGGCCGCCTTTTGTTTCTACCATAACAATATTGTAATTGTATATTTTGAAATTGTGTATTTGGTGAGCAATAAAGTGTTATCTATCTATCTATCTATCTTTTTTTAAACTACAAAAAATATAAAAATTACTGTATGCTATCGGACGCCCATACACTAGATCTGCTTCGTAAGCGAGCCTTTACTCTAGAAAAAAACAATCTAAAACAATCCAAAATTATTCTGGTCTCATTTAAAAAATACATCTAAAAACTCTAATATCCTCGAGAACATGACTCTCGATAATGAAGTAGCTACATCAGGTAATGAAATATGTGACCTATTTGCTAATTATTTTCATTCTACTTTTTGTCAACCTAGCACTTCATCTATTCCTTTAAATAGTTCAAAGTTTTCTACAAATCTTGACGCAAATATATCTACTGTTGAAATAAATTGTAGTACAGTTAAAAATAAACTTAAATCCTTGGATTCTTATAAGTCTGCTGGTCCAGATAACTTTCCTCCCGTGTTCTTTATTCGGTGTGCTAACAATTTGTCTTATCCCTTATCTTATCTAATGCGAGTCTCTTCGAACAGGTCATATGCCTAATATCTGGAAGTCAGCTTTTATTTCTCCAGTATACAAAAAAGGTCCTAAGTACCTGATTTCCAACTATCGTCGTCGTAGTAGATATCGCTAAACTTTGTTTCGTAGCTAAAGTATTTGAGAAAATTGTGTATGAGCAGCTCTATGATGTATTAAAAACTAGTTTTCCCAATTCTCAACATTGTTTCTTAAAAGGTAGGTCGACTGTAAGTAACTTGATACTGTTTAATGAATTTATAACGGATGCTATGGACAGTGGGTTTCAAGCTGATGTTATATATACGGATTACAGTAAAGCGTTCGACCGTATCAACCATGAAATCCTAATTTGCAAACTATGTAATTCTGGTATAAGAGGCGATCTCTTAAGATGGTTTAGCTCTTATATTGACAATCGCAGTCAAGCCGTTGTTTTAGGAAATTACATATCCAAATGAATGTACATTCCAAGTGGAGTACCTCAACGCTCTTTGCTAGGTCCTTTACTGTTTTTAATTTTTATCTCCGATATAGACAGCTGCTTCATGAATTCATCTATCTTAAATTTTGCCGATGATATGAAAGTTTTCAAGTCTGTGAACTCCGTAGATAATGCTATAGCAGTACAAGAGGATCTAGTTCTGTTAGATACTTACTGTTCACTAAATAAGTTATATTTAAATACTGACAAACGTTCGTGTATAACTTTTACAAGAAAAAAGACACCTATATTATTTGATTACTTTTTAAAAGGGCAAAAGCTTCAATCAGTACAAGAGGTCAAAGATCTCGGTGTTATACACGATTCGAAACTATTATTTGATAGGCATGTCACTGCTATTACTAATAAAGCTTCTAGAGCACTAGGGTTTCTTATGCATTTCTCGAAAAAATTTACTCAGGCTAAAACTTTCAAAGTTCTATATTCTACATATGTTCGATCTCATTTAGAATATGCTTCTCAAGTCTAGAATCCAAGATATGATATATACATTAAACGCATTGAACAAATAGAAGTAAAATTTATCAAATATCTGAATTTTAGGTCCAACTCCAAATTAAAAGATGTTAATATATCATGTAAGAATCACCATTTTCTGAAACTCGCTCAGCGCCGGGAAATCGCTGATTTAACCTTCCTAGCTGGTATTGTAAGCTCACAAAAATTCGATTGTCCTGAATTACTTCACAAAATAGATATATATACTCCTCGACACTCTTTCCGTCATAGTCCCTTTTTTGCTTTGAAATCGGTTGACACGAATTATCGCCAGAATAGTTTCCTGTATCGATCGTGTGCTACCTATAATAAATTAATTCGCAGCTATGATTTGGATATAACGGGTACCTCGGTGTCTAGTTTTAGGAATAAACTCAATAATCTATATTTTGAATTTTAGTGTGTAATGAACAGGTTTTCTTATTAAGTTTTTTTTTTAATGTTTAAATTATTACTTCTTTTTTCTTTGTTTTCGGTTCTCTGATCTCTGATTAGATATCTTTATTTGTTTCTATCTGTGGTGACTTGTTAATAGCTCACTATCACTAATGTGTTATTATTATAATTATGAATAGCTGATAGTCATCCAAAAATTGTAAAATAAAAAATAAAATAAATAAAAATAAAATAAAAGAACAACAACAAATTTAGAAAATATAGTAACTTTTATGGTTTTACTTGCCACCGACTTCAAGATGTTGTAGAAAGGTCGGTTAAATATTTATTTTTTGGTTTTTAGTGTGAAGTCGGTTTTTTTATGTTATGCAAATGAATAAGTTCGAACACAAAATTGGTACATTTTTTGTGGGCACTATATACCAAGACAAAACTTTGCATTCAGTGTAAATATGTATTCTGAAATTTGTGTCGCAATTTCTTTCGTAGTCTAAATTTAACTTTATGGTAGAACGCAGGTTACGCAGGACTCGAATAAAAATGTGTTGGAATTACTATAGAATTTATTAGATCTGTATAAAACGGGTACAAATATAACTGGGTACAACCAGTACAAACTGCACGATTCAATAACACGCGCAAAAGTCTGTCAGTATATCGTTCATCGAATTTACGTCTTGCTCGTATCGTAATCCTCGCTTGACTGCCCCTCTCCACCTTGGGCCATTGCTTTATAATGCACCGATCCTTACCTGGCAAGCTTCGATGCAATACAATAACAACAAGGAATAATGGACACTAATGACGGCCATAAAATAAGTACCAAAAAATCGACGTGCACTGGGGTTTCTGAGAAACAGTAATTTGCACGCCTGGTTAATAATTCCTGCGAACGGCCAACAAAGTGGAAAACAATAACAATAAGCTATTGTCTAATTACAAATTTTAAATACGACGTACAGCACTTGACAGTTTTTAACTTTAACCTGTACCTCTCGCTGCTACGTTCAATATAAACAACGAAATCTATTAGCCCAATTTAGAAAATGATTTTCGGATGGATAAAAGGTATCTATCTGTCCTTTGTCCATTATATTGAGACTACATAATTATTATATAATTACTACATTTCAGCAAAATCGGTACTATAGTTTTTCTGCGAACCTATAACAAGATAGCCATATAGTATTTTTGCATTTATAATATTAGTTTGGATTAGTGTACAGTCAAATGGATTTTGGTCACGGTCGTGGTCATATTAAAGCAGTAGTCAAAAGACTTATACGCACCATTGCACAGTTTTTTTTTCGAAAGCTTGATTTCTGCTAAGCACCATTAAGAACTCTCACATCTTCTACGTAAATTATTTGAAATTCGTTGCGGTGTTTAAAGGTTCTCCGGTGAAACTGCTAAGTTCGTAAGCGCACATTACGGGCGAGTTGTAAAGTGTTCTTTTGTAAACGGAAAAGGAGGTAAGAGGGAGACTTTAAGTAAGGAATCGGAACGAGCGGATTCATAGGTGAATGGCGCGTGTAAAGCTGATAGCATCAGGATAAATTTTTCAAGCATTCGCCTGCAGAATTGTAATAAGTTTGCACAAATCTGAAGTCCAATTTGTCTTGCGGCCACTTAGAATCAGAAAATATGGCCGAATGCCAATTTCGTCGGGATTTGTTCGGAACCTTACGAGTCAGTTAATAATATTTACACTGTAGAAAAACAATCTCGGGGAATTGAACTGTCTAGCGCCATAATTTATTGGTCTTTATCCAGCGTACTCAAAAAGCTAATGGTAGATTAAGATAATATCAGCGTGTACAGGTTAAAAGTTGTGGTAGCATAGTGTGGAGCGCACTCGCGTCCCAAACTCAAAGAGCACGCAATTCGAATTTTTGTAGAAAGGCCAAGGTGGTTTGCCTAATACTTTCTGACCTAATTTGCATATTGTTACAATTACCATATGCAAGGTAAAGGAGAACATTGTGATGAACCCTGCGAACCGGTCATACCGTATTAGACAAGCGTGGCGGATGTACTGTCCATTTACCCGGGCGGGAACAATTTTTTTTAAGTTTTTTCTGAAATACTTTCATATTTGTTTAGGATGGATTAAGAAGGTCAACACATCTGTGTCTGTGTAAAATCATCCTCACTTTTTTAATTGGTTTGAGTAAATTCCATTGAGCAATTTTTGAGATTTAGGAAATGTTAGATAATTTTTTTTTGTAAAGATGTATGTATACCTATTGCTGGTCTTTACTCCTTGCATACTTTTCGTTACTTTATAAAGAGAAATGCTAAAAGGAATTTAGAAAGTTGGAAATTAAACCACGGAAGAGCAAGTTTATTTTTTTACGTATTAAGGTTACTTTATAACATATAGATTGAAGTAGATACTCGGTAAAGAATGTGCTTGATATTCGTCGGTAATAGCTCATATTATTTCTACGGAACGTTACATTACAATGTGCAAACAATTCTGCCCGATTTAATTTTATGTATATATATATATATATTATCCGTTATGCTAATATTCATATATATCAGGAACACATATAATAATAATAAAATGATTTATTTGCCTCAAAAATAAGTAATAATCTTAATTAAAGACTTTACAAATTTGCACTCTTAGAAACTAAATGAGTATTGTTTGTACTTCTACATACATAACTTCACGCCAGGTCCCTTGCGGGGTAGGCACGAACAACAGAGCGCCATTCAGGCTTATTCTTACACACCTCACTTGCTTCTTTGACATTCATAGCTCTTGTCATGCACGGTGGTCTGTTCTTAAGGCTCCTGACATCACCTTCTTTTACTAGCTTCAAAACTGGTATTAACTGTATCTTTGGAGCTGTGTGTGTATTTGATTGTGGCACAGAAACCTCATTCTTATTCGTGCCGCAGAGAGTCGTGCACACAATATTGTTATATCAAAAATAGGAGCAGAGGCGAGTAATTGTTCTCATCATTCTAGTGTTTTGTCCTGATTTGATAATAAAAGCGGGGTTATCATCATTCTAATATACGGTTCTCTTTTAGTCCCAGGTATGCACATGTGAGCATGACGATCCGCTTTGCGAATCAATATAGAATCTTTTCAGATTATATTTGATCGATTTATGGTTATTTTTGTAATTTGATTGCAGGTCCTCCGGGAGATCAATTACAATAATTGGTATCATATATTCATCGTGCTTTGTTCTTATATTTAGGAATAATATATTTACATGCGTCAGATCTCATCATGTTGTTAGGTCTACTCTTTTTATCTTATAGCTCTGGTTTGTTACATCCAGTTAGTACTAAAAATTTAACCTTGTAAATGTATTCATAAAATTACAATATTTGAATAATTCTTTATAACTGTCTTTATGTTTAGATTTAATATTCTTGGATACTATGGATTGTATTAAACGTAACTGAAGTTTGTATATATCCATTAAATATATATTGTATGTTCGACCATAAGTACTTAGACCGTAATTAACAACCGAATCTGCTAGAGCTAGGTAGGTAAAGTAAGCGCTTTATAGGGCAATTTCTATTTTAATATGGTCATACTACTCAATACTGATCTAACTTGATACAAACGTGATCTATCTATACTCTATACAAATATTAGCATTATATTAGTTTACGTAAATATTGTTACAACTTAGGTTGCGACCCAAAACACATCCCACTCCTAATCAGTAAAAAAACACATTTAATTACCTGGCGGCATTTGAACCACTTGTAATTCAATTACTTTATGATCTTCTTTTTGTTTACTTATTGGCATACGTTTCTAGAGTACAACCTGTTGATTGCCGCTTGCGGCTGAATCATTAGCCAGATGTTTCGGATTATGTCGACTACGATACGGACACATTTGTATACGTGTTTGTACAGTTCTAATAAACTCTATAGTAATTCTAACAGCATTTTAATTCGAGTCCCGCAACTCGTAACAATATATTAGCAACATTATACTAGTTCACGTAAATCGCTAACATATCCCATTATCCGGAAGATCGCATAAAAATTCAGTTCATTTGAATAGCAATCGGAATAAGAGCGGTCTGCCAACCCAGATTTCTAATCAGAATCTGGCTTTGCTTATTACACTTTCCTTTTTGTGCCTATTTAGAGACGTACGGGTACTGAGTATGGATACGTTGTCCCTGGCAAAAAATCCGTTTTGTATAATTTAATCCCTTTTTCTTGGTAGGGATCGCTTATCATGATTTCGTATATTCTAGTGATTAATGCAAAAAGAGTTAAAACTAAAATGAATTATTTTTTAGTTCATGAGTTCAGCAGACCGGTAAACGGCCAAAGTGATGGAAATCGGTTACCATTGCCTATAGACATTTGTAAAACCATAGGTACAACCAATGTGCTGCCGTTATTATGGTGGCATACTCTACTCAGACCAGGGGTGATTGCCATCCAGATGGGGAAACACCCTACCACCTGGCTGTGAGTTGTTTTGTCGCTTCTTACGGCAGGAAATTGTATTCTTTCTCCGTTCCCGCGCGGATAAAATGTGTAGGGCATTTTTAAATACTATTACTATTTATTGTATCCACTTTTCAAATTGTAATTTATTTATCTTCATCCTCAGATAATTGATGTCCACTGATCGACGTAGGCCTCTCCAAGTAAGGACAACATAAAAATTTGTTCAGCCATATCGTAGTGAATCCGAGACATAAAAATTAAAATGTCATTTTGTTTAATAGTCACTTATGATTAAGCATTCTATAAAAGCAGTTGTCCCTAATTCAATTTGTTAATTCACACGAAACATGGTAATATAGATGAAAATATGAATATATTAACCAGTACGTAATGTTTTGCCATTTAGGAGCTTATATCTTGTGGCATTTATTTTAAAATTACTCTGATGGCATGCATTTAATCATAATAATAGTCGGAAGTAGCTTGGGTTAACTTGCAGTCCATTTCTCTACACCTCTTATTATAGACACACAACCATGTCTTCAATGTAGTACGGCATGTTTTTAGGACCCATGCAGGCCCCACTTTTTTCCAAGTTCCCTGAACATTGCGGCGGGCAGACACCATGATTCCTATAGTCTACAGGCAATAGCCTAGATCCTTAGTTCCACTAACAGTTCATCGCAATAGACCTATACCTTTTTTTCTCATTTTCTTAGTCCTACACTGATCAGGGTATTTGGTCTTGTACTTGGGTGCATTTTTTAGCATCGTTAGTCAGTGTCACATCTTATTTACATTAAAGTCAAAGAGTTTTTGCGTGTTGCTTTCCCATGGCCCCACGTAAGCCTTCCAAAAGTGCGGTCCATTTTTACGGCCTTAGTCTTGGGATACATACATGTATGATTATTATTATTATTTCTTATTATATTCACACAAAAATTAATAGGCGTGTTGTGCTGAGATACCTCTTAATCGTTAAGCCTTAAATCCATATATTGGATAGTTTTTTATAGAAGCATCCCTGTAGATAATTTCGGTCGTGTAAATAAGTTTCCAGCTGCGCCTTTTTCAACTAAAATAAATGAAAGGTCAAAAGAAATATGGGCATTATGTTATCCCCGTTTCCAATTTCCTCACACGTGCAAATATAAATGCGTGTTGCCAGGTTCTCCAATTTTCTATTCAGAATTATAGCGGTTACATATATTAACATTTTAAGTAATGTTTGTACTTTAAAGGTTTGTTGTATTTTTATAATGTCGCAAATTCTTTGAAATGTCATTTCATGTCTTGCGGTTATTAAATTGTGGAATATCAAGATTAACTTCTATAGATAATACTCTATGCATAAAATATGACAGTTTAATTATACCTATACCAGTAATACTTTAATGCAATGGATTTTATGTATGTATGGTGTATGTACGGTAAATTCTTAAGAAGGATGTCGTTTCATTGAGTAGATGCCAGATGTTACACCTAGATATAGAACAATTTTTGAATTTCATTTTATATAAATGAGCATCCGCTATAATCTTACTTTTAAAATATTACAATAAAAATATAAAAACCTACTATTATAGAGTGAAATAAAGAGGTTTCTAAGATGCGTTTTGTAAGATGACAATAAATGGTTAATATACTTGACTGTCAATTACTCTTTAAGGCAGAAAACGCGTTGGTAACGCCATTGTGTGTGCCACCAGTTGTGATTGTAAGCATCCCAAGCTGATGGTAGCCATGGCCAACAAGTGGCTCTTGGCTCAATGCAAAACTTACATTGTTATCATCATCTTTAGTTAAATCAAGGATGCATTCTCTTCGTGCAAAAATTGAAGTCCACTTTCCTACTTTTTTTCCACATTGGAGGGTTTCTTATCCGTTATCATCATTTGCATTAAGTATTTCATGGCGCCACCTCCCTGCTAAGGCAATTACGTAAAAATACCTTACTACTACTTACTAGTACTTTTTTAAATAGAAGTACCTTACTACTGTAAGAAAATGTTTATTTATTTACTTCAGACAGCAATGTATATTACTTATAGGTAAAACAATATAATTAAAATTTCTTTATTTTATTAGTTTATAATATATTATGTATATTTTGATGTATTAATAGTTTATAATGTCATAAGGTCTTCATCAGAGAGTATAGTCACTATAGAATCTAAGTTTCTTCATAGCATATTATTTTGGTGCAAAGAATAATAATTTTTAATTTTAAAAATAAAAGTCATTAGTAAAATTCAATTTCATTAAAAGTTACAACACTAATTACACAAGTTTGTAATCTGGATTCGGTTTTCCTTTTGATTTTAATCGGAAAGAGGAAAACAAATTGTTTCTTGCTATAGGTAAGACAAACATTCACTGATAAGTGTATTTACAGGCAACCCACACAACAAACTTTTGTGCGATTGTGGTGAAATTTAATGTCTACACTAGAGAGAAAGAGAGATGGAATAAAAAATACAAACATAATATTGTATATATAAATTATTAGTAATATAGTTATGAGGTAAAATGCAATAATAATAATTTTAATTATACATATAACAGTAACAGAAATAAAAATGAAATTGTGGATAATCCTGCAATGGAAAATAACTTACTGCCAAGGTGCTAATGGGTACAAATTTCAATGAAAACTGATAAAAATGCCAAGGAACAAAAGCTTTAATAAATGTAAAAATCCAGAGTAGAATTATCACAAAATATGAGTGTATGTGATTATTGTATATTTACTACCTTAAAAAGAGCTTGGGACCAATTTTTTATGTATGGATTCATTGTTAGTATTATTGTTACATACCGAAAAAGCCCGCACATCTGCATGTTGTAAAAACGAATTTTTTTATTTACTTTGTGTTTAAGCTTTAAAAACATCTATTGTTATCGTACTTATTTAATGGCCGACATTAGTGTCGGATAATCCTTGTTTTTATTGCATTGCGTCGAAGCTTGCCAGATCTGCGGATTAACGCGGTCCCTTTGTCAGTATTATACAGTTTAGTATAAAACAATGCCCGAACGGAGGGGTGGGGCAGTCAAGCGACGAATACGATACGAGTAAGACGTTTGTATTAGTCTCGATTAGCGATATAGTAACATAGTAGTACATTTGCGCGTGATGAATTGCATTGAATGGTGCAGTGTAAACTGGTTGCATTCAGTTTTATTTGTATTTGTTTAATACGTGTTTGTACAGTTCTAATATACTCTATAGTAATTCCAACGGCATTTATTTTAGTTTTTTGAGTCCTGTAGCTCGTAACATTATAAAGGATAAACTATACCATTGTTGGACCCTTCCTTAATAATTGGCCCCTCATTAATTTATATAAAATGTTTAAAAAATAGAAATTTTTGTAGCCTTATTAATAATATTATTTCATTGCTATAAATAATCTAAATTAAAAAAATATTAGATGGTTAACACTTTATTGTACACCAATACAAAGATGTACTTGCAGACTAAAACTATACCTAAATTCGCATAAACGGCGGTTTTATCGCTAAAAAGCGATCTCTTCGAGACATATTCCAGAAATGAATAGAAATGATAATAGCGATGGTGGTGTATCTAAATGATAGTAGGTATGACTAATTATATTTTAGTTATAAATACACAAATGTTATATATTATACAACATTAAATAAGTATATATAGATATATACAAATCATATATATTAATAATATTATATGGCGTGAAGCCATATGAGACGACGATTCAACCTCTGTTAGTAAATTAGGTCACTTTGCATTCCGGGCTTACCTCTAAGCATGTTGCGCGTTTGAACAATGGGCATAGCTTCGCTCATCCACCTCCCACAGCCGAAATATATTACCCCTGCGCATTAAAAAACAAAAGTAGTTACAGGGTAAGGGGGCAAGGCATAGTGAGATAAGGGCCTCTGGCAATCCGCGAGCACGGTAGCACATGTGTAACGTGCCTAATAAAAGCTGCAGTATGATTTCGTAGTCTTACTCAAATAGTTTACTGTTTGCTTCGAATCCCCCAAAACTAAGATTTATTAATGAATTGATATGGCATAGTTTACCATGCAATATTTTTTAAATATGGCTTCGAAGTTTTAACAATATGTACAACAAGCGTGTAGCGTGGGTCTCTCTTGTAGTAGTTAATCTAATCCAAAGTTTCGTGCTTCGTAAACATTTTAAGTGGCAACGAGACGGACCAATTGAGTTACACGCTAGTTGATTATCTAAATTGTTAATTTATCTAAAGCAAGAAATCTTTTGGCTACACAAGAGATGTTATGTTGATTTATTTAATTAGTTTAGTCTAAAAATATACATTATTTGGCTTACATTTTTCTTTAGAAAGATAAAACATTTATTTTAGGAAGAATAGAATTTTGAAAACTGTAAACGCAGTGTACACCTTTTAGTACGGTGAACCAACTAGCTCCATAAAGTCGCCGGCAGGAGCAGACAAGAGGAGGCCTATGTCAAGCTGTGGACATTGATTGGGTGAAGAAGAAGAACTTTGCAAAAATAAACACCATACAGAATAAAGAAAATAAAAAAGTTTTGTTATGAGAAAGTCAAACGTTTATATATTCTGGGAGAAAATATTCTATGTTCTCTGCTGTCAAATATGTCATAAATAGAATTCGTGGATTCACTTTGTAGAAGCTTTATTAATTATAATAGTAGGGCGGCAACGCGTTGGAAACGCCCCTGATGTTGCAAACGTCCATAGGCGACGGTAACCACCTTCCATCTAGTGGGCCATCCGCCTGTTTGCGTGCTTTAGGCAATAATAAAAATATATGATAGACATCCTTTGTCAAATATGTACATTTTCCAATGGAGACAAGAACAAGAATCATAAAGAACATGACATAGATAAATATCTAACACTTCATTGCTCACCAAAATAAAAACAATGCAAATTTAAATTAAACTTGGCAAAACAACAGGCAGCCTTATCACTAAAAGCGATCTCTTCCAGGCAATCTGGCAAAAGAAAATCCTAATTAATCTTTTATAATTAAGAATGCCTGGAAGAGATCGCTTTTAGCGATTAGGCCGCCTGTTGTTTAGCCAAGAAGTATTGTAATTTTGGATTGTTTATGTTTATTTATTAGTACACTAACAAGAATTGTGCCGTGGTTGCACCTGTATAACATTAGGCCCCGTATCTCTGGAGGATTATCGAATTTTGACCGTATGAATTGTTTATTACTTATCTATATTAATATTTTTATAGCATTCGTAGAATGGACACGCTGTAGTAGGCGAAACATCGGAATGGGCCTTGTGGGAATAATTACGCTTGATTAAATGAGTGGACTGTATTAGGAAGGAATCATAATATTTGAAGTCGTAGTTATTTTGTATTAGATATAAGTGGTCATGTGCCTATTGGACTCTCGCAAAGGGGACTCTACTATAAAATACAATATTTATATTAAAAGTATCATTTTTTAGGTGTCAGCTTCGAAATTTGTTGCCTAGCGACTACCGTCACTACATTCACGCGATTAGCGAGCCAATATTTAGCGAAGCCCCTATATTTGAAATTCAAATTTTTTTTGTCTAAGTTGTAAGTCGAACAATTTTATTTTCAAGTTATGTAAGCATTTGAAAATATTAATGTAGTATTACATAATTATATTAAAAACGATATATTTTCGGATATTCTGGAGAGCGGGAAGGAGGAGGGCATCATTGTCTGAACATTTTTGATAGCGAATAAATAAAATGCAACGTCCAAGTCAACGAACAAAGTGGCGGCCACAACTAGTTAATAATATTAACAACACGAGACTGTAATTTAACCTTATTACAAATTTGATTACACCTCAAAAATCAAGGAACGTTAACGCTCCATGAATCATAAATAATTTGTATTGATTACAAACGCTGATTACTAATAATTACAAATGGCATTACGACTATACTAGGTGATGTTTATGTCGCATTTAGATTGTTTGGTAGTATTAGTGCTTGTTGTTTATTTTCTGAAAGAGGTTTAACTAATTTTAATAATTTACTATCTTACCTGATATCAAAATTTTCTAGCAAAACAGATTTACTGGCCGTCATCCAATCACATTCCACTGCTGGATGTAGGCCTCCTCAAGTTCGCCATGCATTCCGATCCTCTGTCTTCTTCATCAAGCACCCACCGATGACCTTGCGCAGGACGTCATCCCATCAGGCTGGAGGACGTCCAATACTATATTTACCGAGATCCGGTCTCCACTCCAGGACTCCTCTGCTCTATCAGCCATTGGTCCTGCGACATACTTGACTGGCCCATTACCTCTTTAATTTGCTAATTTTTCCAGTTACGTTGGTTACTTTGGTTCTCTTACTGATACCTTCATTTCTAATTCTATCCATAAGAGAAACACCCAACATAGCTTGTTCCTTAAGCATGGTGGGGTCATATCTGCGCGCGCTCATTTCTCCCATGTTGGATTGTGAGGGACGATGCCGGGGCAATGCTTCCCTCCCCGGTAGTGGTTGTGGTCATCTAGCCTTTAGGGCCCCCACCTGCAATAGCACTTTTTGTCACCCTAATGTGGTGAATCCCACACAACCCCATCAAGCTTCTCCTACTGTGGCTTGACCTCAATCAGATTTCTCTTCACAGATAAATAAATGGAAGAGTAATATTTGCTTCGCTATAATACGTTTATTTTAAAAATATTAGCGTCACATAATTACACAAAATAACAAAAATAAAATTAACACACTCACCTACAGTCAGGTTATAGGGTTAGGGTATTGGGCCATCCTGATGGCTACCACCCCCTTTTTAGAGTATGCCGTCATAACAACTTTGAGCTGTGTTCCAGCATTAGGGGCCAGATTTCAATCTCCATTTAGAGAGCGGCAGCACATTAGAACCTTTGGTGTTACAAATATCTATCTCTAACTGCTTTCCTCAGCTGGTTTGTTTCCTGCTGAACTCATGCAATAAAAAAATACAGAGAGGCAATGTAAAGGTGCCTTAAGAATCGTAAATTTGTAATATGGCAGAAGAAAATGAATGTCTCACCTTGATTACAGCCGTAATCAGGAATATCCGAAATTTTGTCGAATGAAAATTTTGAAACTCAATCCGGCCTCAACCAATTTTCGTGTTCATTCAATCTTGGCGGAGCGATTTTAGAAGGCAGGAATTACGCGTTTTACGAAGCTATTTTGTTTGCCCGATCAGTGATAAGGCGTACTATCACTGACGCTTCTGGACCTCTGGACCAGCGTTTCATAAAACGGGTTCCGTGAAGAACACATTGGGAAAACGTGAATTTACATTGGCTTGACTGACTCATCTCTCAATTAGGGCATTGCTTTATACTGTACAAATACAATATGTCTGCTCGGCCACATGGACTGAATTTCCTAGAATCACACCTGGCTAGTGACTACCATAAAATATTACAATACACAATAGGTTGTTTTTCTAATCACAAACACTAAACACAAAGTAAACCAAAGAGCTCCAAATGCCGAAAAGGTAATAAAATGTCTACAGGTATGCAGGTGTGAATTTGTTTTTGTCAGCGCCTTGGATGTAACAATATGATAAAAAAATATATTTTTATTTTAGCCTGTTTTTAACTCACCAGGTTTGCAAGTTAACTTGTTTCTTAACCATAAAGCACAATTGCGTGAGTATTTTTAATTTGAAATTCCTTAAAAAATAAATAAAGAAATTAGAATAGAGCTAGGTGTCAACTTCATATTATCAGACGACATTGTCTTTGTAAATATTGCGCACTCCTCGAGATAAACAGTACAAGGATGGCTTATCCACTTTCTTTGTGCGGGCAATTCGCTGTTTATTTCAACCGTCGTGAATTTCTCTATCTTAGAATGCAATGTTTATATTCTGGGGTATTTTAAAAGTTGATGCGTCGTCTTCATAAAGGAAGGCTATAACAGTATTTATTCCTCATGTATCCTTGTGTAAGTATTTCTAGCAGTGTGTTTATGTTATTTGATACACATCGGAATTCAGTATGAATAGAACAAAATTCTATAATAGCTTTTGAATAATAGAGCCTGTCAGTGGCGTGGACTTCATACAGCTTGATTGCTCATAGCCTCGTCGTCAGCCATTCGTAGTCCACTGTTGAATGTAGGCCCCTCCAAGTCGGTGCCACTCATCTCTGTCCTCTGACTTCTTCATCCAGCGCCTACCGGTGACCTTGCACAGGTCGTCGGTCCATCGGGCTGGTGGGCATCCGACACTGCGTTTGCCGAGACGCGATCTCAACTCCTGGACTGGTCTTCTCCATCCGCCAACGGTCCTGCAGCAGATGTGAACGGCCCACTACCACTTCAACTTGCTAATTTTGCGAGCTATGTCGGTTACCTTAGTTCTCCTACAAATATCCTCATTTCTAATTTTATCCATAAGAGAAACACCCAACATAGCTCGCTCCATAGCCCGTTGAGCTACTTGAAATTTGTGGACCAATCCTGTCGTTAGTGTCCATGTTTTGGCCCCGTAGATCAGTACGGGGAGAAAGTAGGCTACTTTAAAAAAACTAACGACTAGCGAATAAAAGGTCGAAAACGCCATGAATTTATTGGTGCTTACGTTTCTTTACTCGTGCATATATTATTACTGTATTTCTTTTATGCTCGGCTGCTTTCCAGGAGTATTGGATGAAATAACTGCTCATAACTTGATGCGCACGTCTAAAAAGGCTTTTCCAAACCCACTTTTATCATTTAGTCACTGTCATCAAATTCTGAGTTTCTTTTTACGCTGATAGTAGGACCTTCATTTCTACAGTAGCTGTGTAGTCGGCGCTTACACCATACGAGTACGTACCCTAGTTGAATTGTCACCATGTGTCACTGGAAGATACACTATTTTCCCTTAGGTCGTTTTTGTACATTACAAACAGGATTTTTGCAATGAATTAGTCTAATTTATAGTAATGAAATGTCTAGACAACTTAAGCCACGTTCAAAGCTAAATATTACATTAGAAAAATTATATTGAACATAAAAAGTAAATTTTATCTTGTAAGAAAAAAACAAGGTAGGTGTAGATAAAATTGGTGTTTGGGATATGGTTATTTTTATTTACACGTTTTCAGGGTTCCGTTGTTACATGATAGAGATCAAATAGGTAACGTTCACCACTTGTACAGAACCCTTCACTGTTTATATATTAAATACTCTTGGCCGATTTTTTAAACAAATGTTTTTGTCGAGCATAAGCATTTGTGTGCTGTGGTGTCTCTTTCTATTTTCTTTCAGTCTCCCAATTATTTGGGGTCGGTACCATATGCCTTTACCTCTCGTTCTCGTCTATTGTGGTAGACGTCTTTTGTCACATCGAAATTCAACATGTCATCCTTCATACAATTCATCAAAATGTGTTCGCTGTCATGTATTTTCATTGAAAGCTTTTTAATGTTTCATAGCGACTTGATATAAACCACATATACTACTATCTTTACCACTTCTATGGAGCTATTCATTGCATATACAATAAATGAAACAAAGATTTCTGATATTTTTTAAATACTTCTGAACAACTAAACTTTACTCTTCAATTCTCCACCGAAAACTGCAAGCGAATTCTTAAATCTATACCCATGTGAACGGAAATTCAAAAATTCCTAATTTTATTTTATACTAGTCTATCATGTTTTTGATGTCAAAGCAGAATGTTTGAAAGGGTTAAAATAAACAACCCCAACATGCTCTACGAGAATTCGCCAGCGTTAAACTTTTGCACATTTCCTGCAGAGACTCTTTGTAAGCTGTTCCGAGGTCACAAAATAATTTAATATAGGAACACTGCAAGTTTTAATTGAAAACAAATAGCAAAAAAGATTGAAGCAAACGTGGTTAGTCATAAACGACTTAAGTAATGGTGAATCAAAAAGTTCTTAGAAGTGCTTAACCTTTGATATTGATATTAAACCTTTTTGGGAGAAGTACGATATTCAAATTAAAGAGTGTTCAATCATACAATATTTATGCCAACTGTAATATGTTTTTGTCAGTGCGTTCGCATGAAATTAATTATTTTGTGCAAATAGTTGCGAAAAACGCAAAATTATAGATAAAAGTGAGGTACGTGCGGTGATGAAATATCTCAGCTTGAAAAAAATGTCTACGAAATAATTTTTATCAAACGTTCAGTAGACATTAGGAGAAGGTGCTGTGCCCTATTCTACGGTTGCATACTGGGTGGCTATAGTTAAAAGAGAAAGATCAATTACTACTAACTACTAATCTAATACTATACTAAATACTAATCATTACGGAAACAAATGTCAAAAAGGTTGAGATTCTGGTTTCGGAAGACAGAAAAACAGCTATAAAATATATATAGCTGAGATTTTAAAGATATCTTTTGGTAGCTCAATCCATTTAAATTGATTCACTTGGATTAAAAAAAGGTCGATGAGTGGGTGCCACGAATAAGCACGAATAAGGAGGACTAAGAGGAATAAGAGCACTAAAAGGACTAAGATGACTTAAAGGGACTAAGCTGTCTAAAACGACCAAAATGGCCAAAATTACCAAATGGAAAATCACAAAAACCTATCCCACTTTTTGGGATAGCCAGGTTAAAAAGTATCCCTTGTCCACCCTCGGCATTAAAGTGACATATATACCGAATTGTAGATAAATCAGTCCCGTAGTTTTTCCGTTAAAGTTAACGCATAACAAACGGAGGAACAAATATATTTTATCCCGGAAACTGTCCCATAAAAGTACCCTATATTCATCCACGGCATCGAAAATATATATACACTGAGTTTCAGCGGTCCAGTAGTTTTTCTGAGAAAACGGAACAGACTGACGGACTGGCGCCGTAACGCGTTACGTAACGAAGCGGTTTACTCTCCCATAACAAGTTATCACTTCAAAAATGTAAAGAATTGTGCGTTATCCGTGCAGGAACGGAGAAAGAATACAATTTCCTGCGACCGGGCGGCCTGTCGTAAGAGGCGACAAAACAACCCACAGCCTGGTGGTAGGGCATTTTCCCGACTGGATGTCTACCACCCCTGGTCTAGAGTATGCCGCCATACCAACCTTGTGTTGTGTTCCGGTATTAGTGACCAGGTTCCAGTCTCCCTTAAGAGAGCAGCAGCACATTTGTAGCACCTTTGGTGTTGCAAATGTCCATAGGCGATGGTAACCACTTTCTATCAAGTGGGCCGTCTGCTTGTCTGCTGAACTCCCGTATTAAAAAAAAAATAACCATAATATTATAAGATTCTAACAATGCTGAGTCTGTACACTGAAGCTATTTAAAAAAACAACTGCAATAGTATATTACAGTGTAATATAATAAATATTATATAAACAATGGAGAACACAATGAACTTTTTTTTAGAGTTCTTGTCTGTTTGTTCAGAACTCACGTTAAAACTACTGGGCCGATTTCAATGTGGTTTTCGCAAACCGACAGTCAATTCTTAGATTTAAAATCTGCGAAATTTTTTATCCCGGAAATCCAGCGGATTTTTTTCTGGGACTCATTTAAAATGGCCAGATAAAAAGCAAGAATTTCCACTGATCGAATAGAAAATTTTATGTAATAAAACGTTTGATATTTTTCATCCCGGGAATCTCTACAGAATTTTCCAGGAGCGGTTTGTAGTTGTTTGAGTGCACAAAAATTAGATTATTCTGATGTAGGTTTCACTAAAACGATAGTTGCTATTCTTTTTTAAATACTGCGGTAGTTTTTGTCGCGGCAATCCCGCGGGACTTGGATGAAGTCACGGGCATATCCTAGTATAAAAGTAAAACTAAAGACTGAATCGATTAAAATAATGGCTTTGGTAACAAAGGGCTGATGACGTGGGCTTCGATCGCTATCATTTTATTAGCAATAAATTGTTTTTTTTTACCAAACAAAGGTTTGTCAAAGCCGGAAGCTTTCATAAATAAAACATTTGGACGCCTCGTTAGGATTTTAGGGGATTTCTAACAAAACATCGGATTAATGTATTATATTATGATTGGGAGAGGTTATGTCAGAAGCCTGTTTTGTGACAATCTTTTCTTCCTTAGTTATAGAATTGTACACAATTGGATCCAGTTATGTTATTACGTACAGACTATTATGTTAAATTTGTATACTCTATTATTATAGTTTACTAGTTTATTCAATATATGAATATTAAGTTTGGCAAATACACCAACAAAATACCATGGTTTCTCTCTTTTTGTTCTTTTAGTTTGTGTGAATAGTAGTTTGTTACACGAGAGTTGAAAGCGACCTATTTAGGTATGAAATGGAGTACAAGCGTATTGAGGGCGCGAATAGTTCAAGTGCCTTAATAGGCGATAGTCGAGGTTAACACTGATTTTCATCTCGAATATGAGGAAAGTAAATAAAAACTGATCAGTTGAACAAACAATTAATTCTCTAATACAATCGGGAGTTAAATCCATATCTAAATCTGATTAACTCATTTAAAACGTCACATATGTTATTATTTATTTAAGTTTATGGATTGGCAGCTAGGCCTTTAAGCCAGATCTTAGATTATATTATAGTTTCTTCTTTTCTTAGCTTATGTATAGCTCAGCTGAGCTGTAGGTTATCAACTGAAGCCATTCAACGGAGTTCTTGTGACAACTCAAAAGGCCACATTTGACTATACAGTTCACATTTCTCACAAAAACACATAATTACTTCTCAAAAACTATCAATATCCTACAACTATTGTTCATTTTAGGTTAATATTACACATTTTAGAAAACGAAAACTGTACAACACAACATCCCCTTTCAATTCCCGCTAAAAACTCATGTCACATAATATGGAACGTCAAGTAAATTTATTTTTCTGTGGCATTTTACCAGCCAGTATTTTTGTCACTGATGATAGTAAATATTTACCTCAAATTTGTGTACATGAAATCATAAATACGGTCATGACTTGGATTATATGTGCTGTGACCGTTGCCTACACTATCAAAATACTCAAAGTTCTCTCATCTCTGTCGAATTTCCAAATGTAAGTGGAATTAGATTGTCAGAAATATATTATATTGTGTGCCGGCCGTGATAAAAGACAGTTATACAAGTGGAATCCTACTGTAAGAAAGGATATCGTATTAATTATCTAATATGTCGTAAGTACAAACTCAATCCCTTTTAATATATTAAAGTAATAGTAATACTAAAACTAATATCATACTTCAAAGCAGCTGTTAGTTGTTCGTGTTTCTTTTTTATTTTGTCAAAATAAGACTTATCTTATTGTTTATTTGTCACTTGATGAAAGCATTACACACAAGAAAGTTTTTGTTAAAATGTTTGGGAATGCGAAACATAAATAACAGCCCATCGTTCACAGAACCCAATTTAGTATGCATATTATTGAAGTGTTTTGTAACAAATATTTAGGTCGTAACAAAAAAATACACTTTAGTATTTTTTACTGAACTTTTGATTTGTACTAACCAATAAGTTTACCAACTAAGGTTCTATATTATTATTTTTATATTTTAGATACACCAGCAACCACTCCGCTTTGAGACACAAGACCACAATCCTGCCAATGTTACCCTTCAACCTCGTACAGATATTTAGATAAAGATAATGCTGCAATTTGCGAAAACAGAAGAAGAATAAACTGCACAGGAATTCCTATAAATGTCTGAAAATATGGACAATATAGAAAATGCAGGCTTAATAATCTCCAATGCCATTTTGGAAATTGCCAGGAAAATGCCAGAGTCTTGATTGATATAATTGCTATATAAATATATTTTTCATCTTAAATAACTGTATATATTGTTTAATTATATGTAATTATTTAAAAATAGTTAGTTTAATTTATATTATAACAAAAATCCAAATAATTGAATTATCTCAATTATGGACGTGATAAGTTTAATTGTATGCAAGTAGTTAAAGTTTAGTAGCATAATCTCCTTTGTCTACCCTGTATGGGACATGACAATACAAATAGCTGATAATAGTAATAGTTTTGAAATTAAGAATTTTTTTTGTTTTATCGTATTGCATAATCTCTGGAATTCCTAAATCCATTCAAAAAGTTCTTTATTAGGGTAAAAACTAGTTACTATAATAAAACTACATTTTAATTTAAGCGCGGTATTTTATTTCTTTATTCATTCTAAACATATATAATATTAAAGTAAACACTTACAAACCAGGATAAGTACTGTATTAAATGCAAAGAATGCTTTGTTTTCATTAAACAAACTACAATGTGGGCTTTGTGTTCGTACTTCATACACAAAGACAACAAACCTACTTAGGCGATAGATCTTGCTCTTCGGAGTTGGTAATAAATCGGATCATAAATCACGGAGTAATCGGCGAACATACATAAAAAAATAAAAAAAAGATCCCGACGAATTGAGAACCTCCTCCTTTTTTCGAAGTCGGTTAAAAAGGGTTTTATATTTTATAAACTTCCTCAAATAAATCCTGGCTCACTCCATAATTCGCTATAAATTCGTCTTCAATCATTGAAAATGCGCTATTTGTATATCGTGTTCTACGAGGCTCATTTCTTCTTTCTTGTATATTTTTATTGTGCATTTTATGTAAAATGTGCGATATTAGTACTGATTTAGCCATATTAGGAACTTATTATTTAATAAAAACCACTTTAAATGCAAAACAATTTCTAAAAAGTTACACTTTTGTTATTGGAAAAATCACAATAGTCAACACAAATTGTCGCAATACACAGCTGTCAAAATCAACTCAAGAGTAGCGATAAGATGCCGATTCCGATTTCGTTTAGTTCCCCAAAATGACATGCAATCTCAAATCAATTTGGCGCTAGTGTTGAAATCAAGGGTACAATACGTACAAATTTCAATCCCGATCTGTCGGAATTGGAGTCGAGAGTAGAGCGGCTGTTAGCTGTGAATGTACGTACAAGATGAACATGGCGGGTCGGCTTTTTACCATATTACGCGGCTTTAAATTGTTATAAAATTTCTAGTGAGTTGAATTATTAATACTTCGGGAGTGAGCCTAGTTTTTTTTTGCATTTCCATTTTTATTGCAGTAAAAAAGAACTGTACCCTCAGAGATAGAGAATCCTCCTCTATCTCTGAGGGAAGAGTTCGGTTCGGAGTTCGGATTTCGATATTCTTATTTACTTGTTACATGCCGACAAAGGTGAAGGCACACCTGCCTGTCATAAAGCGCAGTTTATTACCTTTGTCGCATTTGGACTTCTTTTTTTTACTTTGTGTTTAAAATTTGTAACTGAGAAAAACGTTCTATTGTATTATGTATGTATTGTACCCGTTTATGGCCGTACCGCGGGCATAATTACGTAGGTGTGCGCATTATGTTTTCTGGGAAATTACGTCGAAGCTGACCAGGAAGGACTTTCCATCAGGTGGGACGTCTGCCTATTTGCCAGCTTAATCCAATAAAAAAGGGTTATAAATAGATTTTAAATAAGATAAATAAGTAAAACAGTAGAAATAAAGGATGAGTTAGTAGATATTTAGACTAGTTACAGTTAAATGTAATAGATAATAACGAAGTAGAATGTTTTAGAAAAAAAAGGGTAAAAGGGAATACTATACTAATTGAAATAAAACAACAACACACGGGTAGAAATATTTATTACAACAGAATCAAAGACTATATTACACAACCCTAATATTATAAATATACATGAGATTTTTAACAGGAATACATTTTGTACAGATATAACTAATCTACATAATAATACAAACACTTTGTTGCCTTATTCTGTTGAAAAGGCTGTTGAGAAAAAACGTCAGTAAGAGCGCTCGAAGGGAACTCTTTTTTGTGTATTGATTTATGTACATAGTGTAATTAGATCAGTATGGGTATATCAATTTTAAATTTATTTATATAAATAAATTATACATATACACATATCATTCATAAAGAATGCTAGCAATGACACTTCAGATACTTGCCTGTTGCATTTATGGGCAGTTTCACTTTGTAAACTAGATGTCCCTTGTTAATATTAGATACTGATGTAACATAAGTAAAATTCATTATAATTTTATGTACAATGCAGATGATATGCAAACAAATCTAATTTATTTATTTCTAAAATTTTGTTCATATATTTATAATATAGAAAGTACTTACCAAAAATATTAAAATTTCGAATTATATGGTCTAAAATTGCATGATTATGTGTAATAATACAATGTTTGTTGAAATTTTAGGGGAACATGACATGTGGCATGTTTGATCAGAAATATAGATTTAGGAGCTTTTTCGGAGTTATGATTTAACCTACCTCTCTATACTGATATATTTACTTAATATGATACAAGAAACATACAAATAAACTCACTTATATGTGATATATTTAATATAATAAATCTAAAAGTGAATTTATTTGTGTGTTTCTTTTTACGATTTCTTTGTCTTAGATTTGTCCTTAGAGACCAGCGATACGATATAATCATTCTATTAATATGCTGGAAAATGCAAGTTTTCCAATTCTCATTAATCTACAATAGGTTGGAAGTTAATACGGACAAAGTTGATGTATAGGCCTAGTAGTCTTGATTGATGATTTTTTGTGTAATTAACTTTATTTGAAGAACTTCTGTAGGAAAAAAGGAGAAGAAACAGGGACTAACCTGATTTCACTTTTTTTGTAGGTCGCTGGATTGAAGTTTTTAGGTACACTTTTAACACGTTTCTTTAACAAGAGTTTTTTTTCAGATATTTCTTCTTTTAATAAATTTCACACGATTCCACGACACGTTTTAGCAGAGAGGTTAGATTTGCGAGGAGATGCGAGGCGACAATGAATGGAATGAATTGAGAAAAGGATAGGACCGGGAATGAGTGAATGGGACAGAGTAAAATGTGTAGTATAGCTATTAACTAACAGATGGCGTTAACAACTCCCCCGGCCTAGAGGGTTTCCCTCTAGAAATGTCGAGTGAGTGAGTGAGTAAGAGAGCGAGTGAGTGAGTGAGCAAGAGAGTGAGTGAGTGAGTGAGCAAGAGAGTAAGTGAGTGAGTAAGAGAGTAAGTGAGTGAGTAAGAGAGTAAGTGAGTGAGCAAGAGAGTAAGTGAGTGAGCAAGAGAGTAAGTGAGTGAGTGAGCAAGAGAGTGAGTGAGTGAGTGAGCAAGAGAGTAAGTGAGTGAGCAAGAGAGTAAGTGAGTGAGTGAGTAGGCAAGTGAGTGAGTAAGTGTTTGATCAAATGAATGAGCAAAATAGTGAGTGAGTTTTAGACTAAGTCTAGGTGATTTATCAAACAAAAACAAAATAAAACGAGAGTGCGAGTAAATTAAAAAATAGAGAGCAATAAAAGTAAGTTTATTGAGATGGTAAAGGGCAAACCCGAACTACAGGCCGAATGTAAGTACCAGACTTGGTTCGTACCTTTATAGTTCTGATTACATTGTCTTTTCCTGGATATACATTCTCTACAATGCCCAACGGCCAACAAAGCGGATGTGTACCTGAATCTTTCAAAAGTACAATATTTCCTATTTCTATAGGATTAGAAGGCGTATTCCATTTCTGCCGTTGTTGCAGAGAAGTTAAATATTCTTGGCTCCAACGTTGCCAGAATGAATGAGTGAGTTTTGTGAGTAATTGGTATCGAGTTAAGCGATTATCAGGAATTTGTAATAAATCTTCAGCGGGTAAGTATTTTATTGGAGTTACATTAAGAAAGTGATTAGGGGTTAAAGCTGACATGTCTGAAGGATCTGAACTCAGAATGCATAAAGGTCTGCTATTCAGCAATCCTTCTATTTGAACAATAACAGTAGAGAATTCTTCGTAAGTTAAGATCTGAGTACCAATAATTTTAAATAAATGAGTTTTGACACAGCGAACATTTATCTCGCTGAGACCGTTAAAATGAGGTCCATATGGCGGGCTATGTTTAAATTGAATTCGAGATTCTGCTAACTGTTGACCTATGTAATTATTATGAGCTTTGGACTGTATTAATGCATATATTTCGTCTAATTTATTTTTGGCGCCAATGAAATTAGTGCCTCTATCACTATATATCATGGAAACTGGTCCTCTTCTAGAGATAAATCTTTTAAAGGCGTCAAGAAATAAATCAGAACTTAAATTTGAGACTAGTTCTAAATGAACAGCTTTCGTGGATAAACATACAAAAAGACAAATGTATGCCTTTTGACTTTTAACACCTCGGCGGCGAGCATGTGTTATGAAAAATGGTCCTATGTAATCTACGGCTGTGCAAACAAAAGCTTTAGCTTGAGACACTCTAAATTCGGGAAGGTCTCCCATGAGTGGTGTTTGAGACTTGGGATTTAATCGAAAACATAAATTACATTTGTGAACTCTTTGACGAACTAAATTTCTAGCTGCAAGAATCCAAAATTTTTGTCTGAGTAATGCGAGCAATAATGAGGGTCCAGTATGGAGATTATTTATATGATAATGATCGACTATAAGTTGCGTTATGCGCTCTTTAGCGGGAAGAATAATAGGGTATTTTTGACCATAGTCTAATCGAGAATTACTTAAACGTCCACCAACTCTTATTATGTCATTATCCATAAAAGGGTGGAGTTTAATCAGAGCTTTAGAGCAAAGTCTATTATTTCTGAGTGAAACTATATCTTGAAAATAGTGTTTATTTTGGACATAGCGAATAATATTAAGCTCTGCGAAATCAAGATCTGAAACGGTAATTAAATCTTTAGAGTGCAAAAGTTTACAAAATCGAAGTATGTATACCATAATGCGAAGTAACTTTGACCATCTAGAGACACGATCAGCAAGAGTTTGAATGGGGTGTAAAATATCAGAAGTAACTTTACTTACTGTTAATGTGACGGGTTTGGCTTCAAAAAATTGACTATGTGTGTTTACTTGGAAATGTTGAATAGGCCATTGAGAAATAGGAGAAGAAACCCATGAAGGGGCGTGAAACCAGAGATTACGAGTTAATAGTTCTTTAGAAGTTATAGGACGAGAGATTATATCTGCTGGATTTTCCTGGCCATTGATATGGAACCAGTGCTTAGCGTGGAGTTTTGAGTTAATATCAGTAATTCTATTTGCGACAAAAGTGTGGAATTTATAAGCGGGCGAATGAATCCAAGTGAGAGCCACTGTGGAATCTGAGAAAGCATAAATGTTGGTTATTTTGCAGCGTTTAATAAACATGTCATATACAGAATTGAGAAGATTAGCTAACAAAAGTGCGGCGCAGAGTTCGAGGCGAGCGATTGATATTTTCTTAAGCGGGGAGACTCTAGACTTCGAAGTAAGCAAATAAACTGAACCGTCATGGTCGAGCTTATCAGAAACACGAATATAAACGACAGCACCGTAACAGTGTTCGCTTGCATCGGCGAAGCCTACTAGAGTGATTTGAGATGAAGAGTATATTCCTACATGACGAGGTATTTTAATATGTTCGAGATATGAGAGTTCGTTAATAAATTGTTTAAATTTTTGAGAAAGCGATTTAGGTACTGGAGTATCCCAGTCGAGACCTAACTTCCAACATTCTTGAACAAGCAGTTTCATGAATGTCGTTACAGGTCCTATCAGACCTAGGGGGTCAAATAGACGAGCGGTGACCGAGAGTATAGAACGCTTCGTATATTCACGAGTATCTGAGTTAATTTTAAAAATAAAAATATCTGAATTAGGATGCCATTGCATTCCTACAATTTTAGTATCCATTGAGTCAAAATTAATAACTTTAGGGTTTTTTTGAGAAGCGGGAATTTTATTTAAGAAATTTTCATCATTAGATATCCATTTAATTAAATTAAAACCACCTGATTTAAACATGTTTACCATTTGTCGGTAAGTGGATTCAGCCTTTTCTAAGCCGTCTACAGAGTTAATATAGTCATCCATATACATGTTATTTTTCGCGTCATAGGCGGCGAGCGGGTATTTGTCAATGTTATCATCCGCGAGCTGATGAATTACTCTCATAGCGAGGTATGGTGAGCTTGAGATGCCAAATGAAACACGAGAAAATTCGTAAGTGTCTATTTCCATTGTAGAATTAAATCTATATAGAATACGCTGATAAGGGTGATGCGATGGTGTGAGTTTAATTTGAAAGTAATGTTTTTCAATGTCTGCGGACAAGGCGATTGAAAACATTCTTAAATTAAGTAATAGATTAAAAATATGAGCTTGTAAGTTCGGGCCGATATAAAGCAAATCATTTAAAGATTTTTTATGCGTAGTTTGACAACTAGCATTTAACACGATGCGCGTCTGAGAAGTCTGTTTATCAGGCCTATATACAGCTCTGTGCGGTATATAGTAACAATTAGCATTATGAGAGGGATTTTCAACTTTGCTTAAATAAGTATTATTTATATATGATTGAAGAGTGTTATTATAATCTTCGCGAAGCTGCGTATTGGAATCTAATATCTTTTCTAGTTGAAAAAGTCGACGCTTTGCGTTAGAGTATGAGTCACCAAGATTAGAGGGGTCTTCCTTAAAGGGTAAATGCACGATATATCTACCTGTTTCGTCGCGGGAGTGCGTATTTTGAAATATGCGTTCGCAAGCTTCATCGTCGGGACTTACGTGATTTTTATTGGGGACGTTTTCGATCTCCCAGAAGCGTTGCGTGAGCGTTTCGAGCGATGGTTCTTCTGTTGTACAGCAAAAAACCTCAGGAGATGAGTCGCGCAGAGGATATTGGCTGCAGTCCGCTTTACCCATCGCGATGTAACCTAACGTGGATTGGATAGCCACAACCGATGAGTGCGGCGATATTATTTTATCACACCCAAGCATGAAGGGAAACAGTTCGTTGCCTATCAAACAATCGACTGCTGCGGGCGTATCAAAGCAATCATCTGCCATAGGTAAATACCGCAAATGCGAAAGTAGCGAAGTATCAATGCGCGTATTTGGTAAGCGGTCTGTAATTGTTTCTATTACCCTAGCGTTAATAGTGTAAGAACAACGAGAATCAAAGCGAGAGAAAATTTTAAAAGTAGTAAAGCCAAGACAAGTGGTTTGCGATTCGCCTATACCTTTTATAGCCGAAGGCGCGAGAGTTATATTTAAATTTAATCGTTTACAACAATTTTTCGTAATAAAATTACTCATGGAACCCGTATCTAGAAAAACTCTAATTGTTTGAGGTTTAAAATTATTATAAACGTAAACTAATGCAGTAGGTAACAATACGGTATTATTTTGTGATTTATTTTGAGTAAAAGTAGTAGTTGATAAAGCTAAGTCGTTCATATTTTCGCGGTCTAGCGTAGTGGAAGCAAGCTGAACCGAGTGCTGTTGATCGGAATTTGCAACAATGTTATGCGGCACACAAGCGAAGTGCGTGGATGCTTGAGGGGTGAGATGGTGCGCGGCGGGCGAGTCAGAAGTAAGCGCGGAGGAAGGTGCGGGGGCACGGCAGTCTTGCGGGCGGTGAGGCGAGGAGAGAAGCGCGGGAGCGCGGTGACGGTGAAGCGGCAGGGGCGCACACGGGGCCGCGGTGCGGGCTTGATTCATAGTGGTTGAAGCGTTATTGTTTCTATGGTTAAGTGAGTCGTACGACTGCGAGATACAGGGTTCATTAATGGGTTGAGAAAATGTATTGTCAAAATGTAGTAAGCTATGATGCTTACGTTGACACTGTGAGCATCTGTTTAGAGATTTGCATATATTAATATTATGAAAGCCTAGGCAATTTTTACAAAAACCATATTTATTAACTAGATTGTTTCTAGTATAAGGGTTTTGATTGAGAAAATGTTCACATTTATAAAGAGGATGAGAATTTTGAATATTACAAATAACACAATAGCGCAGGTTACCACTATTTTGACTATTATTTGTGTTAATTACAAAAGCATGAGTGCGAGAAGACTTTTTATTCAAAGTTAAATTAGTTTTAGAAATATGAGTTGAAGATGGAGTGCGAAGCGTTTGAATTTTAATTTGTTCTTTTAAAAACTTAGTTAATTTTTCAAAAGATGGAAAAGTAATATTCTTATGTGATTGTTCAAACTGTGTTACAATTTCTTTGTCTAATTTGCTAAGAGCTATATGAGTAATAATAAAATCAGATAAATTGTCCACTTTTAAAAGCCTAAGTGCAGCTTCAGCTGTGCAAAAATTATCAATAAATGATTCAAGAGATTTAAATTGTTTACTTTGTATCATGGTATCCAAATACATTGATGCTTGGATCCTAGTATCCTGATATCTTTCAATAAGAGAGTCCCAAAGAATAGAATAATTATCAGCGGTGGGAGTTAATCCTGCACAGACTGTTAGCGCTTTGCCTGAAAGACATCCTATTAAGTATTGAACTTTCTCAGCGTTTGAAAGGTGCTTGTTATTATGTATTAAGCTTTTAAAGTTTTCATAGAAAGTTTGCCATTTTAAAGGGTTGCCATCAAATGATGCTAGTTGAAGTGGAGGTAACTTTCTGCTTAAAAAATCAACTTGTTGTCCGTTGAACATTTCTGTTCTTTCTTGTTGTAACAAGTTAGCGGTTTCTTTAATGCAACAATACAACTGATCAAATGCATGAAAAGGCATGTAGTTTGGTTTTGATTGCGGATTAGAGGCTAACTGGGCTGCAATGAGTGAATCTAATGTTTCAATAAAGTCCGAACGCGTTTTATCTATTGAATTGATACGCGAAAGAAACTGTACTTTGGAGTCTGGGTCTGTTTTAAGGGTTAGATCATAGATTTGTTGAATTATTTCAAACAAACTATCCTTTTTGGCTTCTAGTAATAACACTTTCGTATCAATTGGAGTTTCGATTGATTTTGCTTTTGCCATTTTAGTTAGATGAATAATATATAAAAAAGTTGAAATATAAGTATGATAGGTTATGCGTTGAAGTATTAAAATAAATGAGTGTTTGTGTGATATGCGCGTGAGTATTGAGTAATGCGTTGCGGTACAATATGGCGTCGTGAACACCGCGTGGCGAAGCGATTGAAAAGGTGTGAAATATGTGTAAATATGATTAAAATGTAATAATGAGTAGTGTGAAACGTGAGTATATTATCCGGCTCGAAGGACCAAAAAAGGGGTTGTAGGAAAAAAGGAGAAGAAACAGGGACTAACCTGATTTCACTTTTTTTGTAGGTCGCTGGATTGAAGTTTTTAGGTACACTTTTAACACGTTTCTTTAACAAGAGTTTTTTTTCAGATATTTCTTCTTTTAATAAATTTCACACGATTCCACGACACGTTTTAGCAGAGAGGTTAGATTTGCGAGGAGATGCGAGGCGACAATGAATGGAATGAATTGAGAAAAGGATAGGACCGGGAATGAGTGAATGGGACAGAGTAAAATGTGTAGTATAGCTATTAACTAACAGATGGCGTTAACAACTTCTATAAATAATTTTTAATAAATGTATCTTTGTGGCAATCATTAATCAATTACATTGTTGTTGTCTTGAAGTCTTTTAACACTGTTGAACGTTTAATACAATCTGTTAATATTTACTGTACGCAATTTGCGAAGAATAGCACGTTGCAAAGCAGTGCATTTAGGTAGGAAGTGAACTTAATTTGTAACTTATATGTGTGGTGATTACATTTTTCCCATTCAAACATACTATGTAATTCAGTAAAAAAGAAATTGCGAATTAGATAGATAGATAACTCTTTATTGTACACCGACATAACACTATACTTAGAGACTAAAACTATATCTGATAGTGCACAAAGCAATTAATACATACAACATATTCATGCTAGTATTTTCGTTTTAATTTACCCTACTGATTTTTCAGCACTGTGTTATGGGGCCTTACATAATTAATGATTCAACAATATAAACGGCATATATCAATCACACTCTTACAAGCATTTAGTCCATAAAGAACAGTTAATTAAATATTGAAAAATGAACGGCATTAGTTTATATCGATATACTTAATATTATGATCAATATCAAACAAACACCTTGCTCTGTTTTGTAGTATATTATTGTTGAATATTTGATATAAAAATGGCATTGATTCTTTTATATTATCTACCATTTGAATTTAAACGACCCTTTGAAGAACCAACTAAAAGATATATTATACTCGCCCAGGGTCTCCGGATGGATTTCAAATTTTTCCCAAGTAGATGGATTTATTATACCAGAAGTGACGTGTGTCCAGACACGTCATTATTACATACATTGTCTTGGTTAACTCAAATCTTTACATTCATGAGACAAAAAAGTTTACGTAATTAATCTAAAATTTTTGAACAAACCACAAATTTTGGTGAAGTTCCAACTCTGTATTTTCACACAAATATTTGGTGTAAGAAAATCATATTTACAGTACTTCTTTGCCCCCCCCCCCCCGGCAGGGGGCAAGGGAGGAGGAGGTTGAGTCCGCGGGCTCCTCCTATCGCATCGCTCCTGGTGTTGCAAACAACCGTAGATGACAATAACCTAACCACTTTCAATCAAATGGGCTGCCTGTCTCTTTGCCTGGCACTCAAATAAATAAAGGTCGGTCAACAATCTCCATCTCATTATATTCCACGATAAGAAAATAAACTCTTTTAATACACAATAGAATGTATATCTTAGATATTCAGAAAACTAACTTTCAATACAGCAATTAATTCCAAAAGTTTTAAACCGATTTATCGAAGCAATCTCTTAAGATTAAATAAAATGGAAATATTTATTTCAATTGCTGTTGCAGAAACTGAACTGAATATTTTTGTAATCTGCTAGGCATTCGAATACTTAGTTAAGATTTAAAGTACTTTATAAACTCTAAAGCATTTATTAAAGTACTATACCAACTCAATTTACAATGGTTCTCATGTAAAATGATATTTTAAAATAATGTTTTTCATGTTAAAAAATTATTTCATTGGCCTTTTTTCAGAGGCTTGCCATTCTAATATTGTCTATTATAAACATTTTCAGAGATATTGTTACGAATTTGCGGGATACGAATTCAAATGTTGTTTGAATGTACACAATGTTCATTAGAAGTACACACACGTAATTCAGAGTTCTTACAAATAAAACCGAATACAACAAATCTATTTGCCAGTTTGCCTACAAGCAAACATAAAAAAATAGCCTCTTAATATGGCTATATGTGATTCGAGCCAGTATTAAATATTTATGAATATTCATGTTTAAGAATAATCTTCAAACGAATAAGGGCTAAGCAAAACACTACTTACCTCGCCATGGTTTTCGAGCAGTGATGAGGCATGCATGAAGCATTTCTAAAGTAAAAGTGAGCTTATCCTCGTGTTTTGTGTAAGTGACACAGTTTGTATTCCTGCATCTAGTCTTTATAATTTGAGTATTTTAAACTATTGTTTTGTTTACAGTTTCAATTAGATTACGAGGACCTTATTAAATCAAAAACTAAAAGTCTTAAAACAAAATAATAGTTAAAAATACGTTTTGCAAGGAAACAATATTATGTTTAAATTTTGATTACGAGATAATGGCGGTAAAGGCTCGAAATGTCCAGCTATGCCGCCTCTGGCTCTCGTTCGAGAGGGTAGTAGGCCCGAGAAACAATCATGGTCTCCATACAAGGGAAGACCGCACGAAGTGGAGAAGAAACAGTATGAAAGCGAACCCTGGGTGTCGAAGCGAACGCCGCTCTTAATGCAACCAAGATTTAACATTCCGGTGATGAGGATGAGGTAATTGATCAACCGATTGATATAAAAATGATCGTGTAACAATACCTGGCAATAAGCTACGTTACGGTTTCCTTATTTTATTTCATATTTTTCGTTTTTAATAGGTAATTTTGTTTCTGTAAACGAAATCTATACAGCCCACGTATTACTTCTGTTGTATGTATTTCAACTTGTTTTTGCTATATATTGTATGTTCAAAGAATAATAAAGTTAATTCAAACAGTTGGATGAATGTTGATGTTATTTGATGTAGCTTCGGGCTATTTTCTTACAGTTATTACAATGAATTGCTTTTACATTAATAATTTTATTTATAATCTGGCTTTTGTTAAAATATTCTTTGTCGGTATAAATCAAATTAAGTAGTTAATAACGTTGAATTTGTGTATTTAGATCTTTAATTCAAGTTGCCTTACGTCGTGGACTTACTGCAAGAGTTAATTAGCTTGTAGCAGCGAGAGGCAGAAGGTTAAATAATACTTCAGATGGCAGAGTACTGTAGTATTCACTGTCGAGTGCTAATGTGAACTTAAGTGGACTGTTTTTGTAACCTTAAGTACAAATATTAACGAGGTGTACTGCTAGTACAATTTACTATAGCATAGTGTGTGATCGGGACGGATGACGTGAGAGTGAGATAGAGCAATTATTAATATCGCTTTGCGAAGGCGCTCGCCCCGAAAACCCCGGTAAAGTTGTGAGGTCTTCGGACCAACAACATAAAGTCAAGTCAAATAAAAAAAAAACAGTCAGTAGTTCGTTGTCCGCTGCGATGACTAGACGTATGCAGCTCCCATAAACTGCTACATATATAAGTAGCATGTCTGTCAGACGTCATCATACTCTGAAAAAATAAAAATCTAGAACCTGATTGCAACGCCACTTTTTAGTCCCAATTGTAAATATAAAGCATCTATGGTCACCATAAACTCAAACACGAACAAAAAAAACGAACAAATCGGTTCAGGGGCTTAGGTTCAGTTAGCCATTGAGTGATATACACACGAACAGCATAATTTTATACATAATCAAGGTGGGGAAGTCCATCAGTGGGGGAATTCCGTACACCTCGTCATTTCTGTGTTTGTATAGCTACGACGACAACAAAACGGCCCGTAAAGTTAAGACACCATTTAACCATATGTTCGAATTTTAGTTGGCGTCAGACTTCGTTTAAAAGAGATGTACGAACTTACCCCACTTCCAGACTTCCCCACCTTGGCTATATAAGAATTGAAGTTGAAAAGTTCGTTCTTAAATTCTCCGTCTCGCCGCGCTATCAAGAAAAATATATAACGTTCGAATAAAAAATGAGGAAAAAAAACGCTTACTACTTGTATCAATATCGTCGGTAATATTATTGGAACACACATGAAATAAGGAAAAACATTATTATTATATTAAATAATTTCATTACTGAGCATCGTAATTAGTAGAGAGGTGAGGTAAGTGGTTCTTCTCGTTCTTCCACTCTACGTCCCTTTGCCTTGGCTCACTGCATAATGCTATACAGAAGGAAGAGAATATATGTAGCATGTCCAAACTAGAGACCGGTAATCTGTGTCCGCTGTGATAGACTATTGCCACTCAAATTAAATGTTTATAGATATACATTTGTAATACGATTATACGATTCTAAATGTTGGGCTCCTACAGTGACAGATTAGAAATATCTCCACTGTGCTGAGATGAGAATGTTGAGATGAATGTGTGGTATTGCCACAATAGAAATGGTGAGAAATGATTTATAAAGGGGATGAATTGAAGAAGGACATGATGATTTGGGGTGTGACAGAGTACATATGCCAGAATACAGAAGTAAGAAAAGACAAAACATATTTTACAGGCATAATATTTTCTTAAGTTTTTGCGACTTGTATACATAATAAAACCACGTTTTAACGGTTTTAAGCGCGGTAAATTATTAGGTTTTGGTTTATCCGACGTTTCGGCCGCTTTTCAGTGGCCGTGACGAAAACCGTTTAAACGTAGTTTTATTATATATTTTACAGGCCTCAAATAATTGGGCTCGGCAACTCTTCCTGAACATTCCTAGATGACGTGGGCTATAAATTTGATTGTGATTAATAATTTATTTTTCAACACACTTGCTCATAAAATGGCTCTATGGTCACCGCAATTAGGCACAGAATGACACCCATAATCAAACTGTGACTAAAAAAAATTACAACTCACTAGTGAGTTATAGATTTTTTTTTAATTTTATTGGTTGAGTTGCTTTGTTCTTAAAAAAGTTTTTATTCAAAGAAAAAGATCGTGTTCTATAGAACAAATAAATTAATGTTCCTACTGCTTGCTCATTTCATGCAACTTCTTATTTAAATGGATAATTTTAACCCGTTACGTTAAATAAAACTTTCACTCATATATAACTTTTTTTTCTCTGTAATAAAAGAGAAATTTAAATTCCCCATTTTGTACATGGCAGAATAGGCGCAAACCCTATGCGCGAAAACAAAAACCTCATCCCTTTAGTCTGTGGCCGATCGCAATGCGTGCGCATAGGAAAACTGTTATCTACTAAATAAAATGAGTTTTTGTTGTTATTTTATTCACAAGTGTGTTGAAAAACGTCGTATGATACACGTGTGTATTGATGATTACCGTCCTCGGCTCTCTTAAGACCCTCGCCTACGGCTCGAGTCTCAATGGCGCCTCGGCGGTAATCACCAATGTTACACACTAGTACCATAATATACTATTAATGACACCCATCCAAGTGGACATTGCCTACCATTAAATAAAACGCAAGCACGTTTCAACGAAAAGAAAAATGCCAAATTTTTCCTAACAAATATTTGTTGTATTATTAAATAAAGCATTTTAATAAAATGAGATTTTATGAGAACAGTTAACAATGAATTTCGAATACCGTTAAAGAAAAGTGTCCCAATCATTTTGTTGTCCTTGACTAAGTAAATTCGGTAAATTGAAAGTACTGGGCTTGAAGAGATCTCGGTCGAACGTCTCCAAATTACGTATTCACCCGATCTCTAAGGATTTACCCATACCGCATAGCCTTATAAACTCTATTAGAATGTGACAACATTATAATTATTACAAATATAATAATATCAAATTTATAAATAACATAATAATAAAAACATTGAAATATTTACAAGTGGAACATTATTATTGGCTATGTCTTAAATTTTATACTTATTCCGTAAATAGTGAAATATCCAGTATGATATTAACGTTTTAAAAATGTGTTAAAGTGCAATTTAGTATGCTACTTTGCAACTGTCAGCTATTTTAAATAAAGCTTAATCAGCCTATTGAGATTCAAAGGCATGTTATCCCAATGTTGCTGGCGAAATAATTAATTTTCAAAAGTCAATTTGGTATATTTAAATCGCAAAATATATGTCGAGCAAAGATACATTCACGTTGAATGATATTAAAATTTTGAAATATCATTATAATATATTTATTATTATTTACTCTAAGAGAAATTAAGAGTTATCGATTTCAAAAACACTTGTTTTTTATACTTTAAGTATAGGAAGAAAAATAGTAATTTTAACTGTGATTAAGTATATCGTAAAGTGGTTATATATTTACATTATTCTTGATATTTTTTTAGTTATTAATAAATATTAAAATTACTTTACAGCACGGGATAACCATTCTTTATGAATAAAGACAATAAAATTAATTTCGAAAATATATTAAAATCAAACACGCACGAGGATTTTAGACCCTTTAAAATGAATCCTATATCATACTAGATATTTTTCAACTTTACGATATTAAAATGCGAACAATATTTTCAATCTGTACACAGAATACATTAACATCTAATATCACAAATATTTTTGTTTCCACGCAACATTTTAAAACAACAAGATCACAATTACGATTAAACTCTGTACAATTCTAGTAGCTTTTGAATACGCCTTCAGCCTAATCTCATTCTGTACCGGGTGGTCGTATTCAGATTGTATTAATTCCTTGGGACACGGCAGAGCTTCTATTGGAATTTCGATTAGCTTTACTGACCTGTTGGTTTTAGATTTATTCTTCTCGTTATATTCTTCGTTCTTATCATAATATTCATAATTGTCATCGGGCAAAGCGTTCTCGTCATTATCCTCTTGGTCATTCAGCTGCCTGTCGTTATTAGGCTCGGTGATACATGAGATTTTTTCAAGGGCCTGCTTCAGAGTGCTATCCTTGGTCTCGTTGCGGAGAGCGTATATCCAAGATAAACGGCAATTACAGCTGAGTGGGTTACCTGAAATGAGAATTCATATTAGGCACGTGGGCGTAGGGTTGACAACTAAACCGAATTGAGGGACGGTTTAATTATTAAGATGCCTCACGTTCTGCTTTAAGGATGACAACATATTTATTATTAGATTTATAAAAAGTTTGTTCGAACGAATTAGGTAAGTGTGCTATCTGAGGAAGAAATTAATCATTTTTGTTTCACTTAAAATAATTAAATTATTCAAGATAGTATCATAGAAAACATTTTTGGTAATTTACAGTAATTACATGGTTCACTTTGACTTGACTGTTCTATTTCGGGATAAATATAACACATCTGCCAATTTTGTCCAAAGCGTATTGGTTAAGTTTTATTTATTGGTAATCTAGATACGTGGGTTGTCTTTGTTTTGCTTTACTTTGAACATTATCATTGTAATTACATACACAGCAGGTCAGAAAATTGTGTATAGCTCCTTTGACAAGAGTTTGCTAATAAAACTTAAATAAACTAAAATGTATGCCTCAGCTTTTAAGCTAACACTAATTATTTTAATACATTGTAATTGTGATTTTATAAAATTGATAATTAATTACAAAGAAAGAAAGACTATATTTGAGAAGAGCATATTTTGAGAGTTTGTACGTCGAGTTTTCAGCAAACAAGGTTTGAACCCAGCATATTGCTGTGCCGGAATTATATCGAACACAACGCTGATTTTCAGTCCAAATCTTCCTTTTGGCGTAAGACCAAAACGACCCAAATGTGTTAAAGTAAATTCTACGTGTGTAATATTTAATTAGTAAATCAAATAAATAATTTTAAATAAAACCAACAACAAAATACTTTGTACTACACAATTACTTCAATCTATTGGCACATCCCTGTACGACCTATTTAAGATGGTAAATTTAAAACATAAAAACTAAACAAAGCCCTCGTTTTCTGAACGATACTATTTATAACCTGACGAAACGACAGTAAATAACGTTCACTGATTTTAGATATTCAATTATGTATAATTAATTACTACAAATATAGAAATGTGTAAGAAAGGACCCTAATTTTCATTCGTCTGTGTAGTGCGAATGGTTTCATAAAGATGTACATGATATTAGTTAAACCGTGTTTCGAATTATTCCCGTCTCAGTATAGAGCGATGCTTTAGATTGTTTAATTTTAATTTGATTTTAGTCCTATCTATCAGAATCTAACTCTTTTTCCTGTAATCTATATACATAAATATGAATCATAGAAATGTATGTACGCCATTGATGTAGCAATTATTATTGTTACATCAATAATGTACGCGCATAACTTGAGAACGACTTTACCGATTTTGTTTTTGTGTTTGAGTGGGTTCCCGGATGGTTTAGATTCACAATTGGAACCGGTACGTGGTGCTGAGATCGAGTTCTAGAATACTCATATTCACCTGGACCGGTTTTTGTGATTTTGTTTTTGTGTCATGAAACAGTCTTTTAGGAATCCAGAAAATATGGCGGTACGAAGTTCACCGGGTCAGCTAGTAATTTATGTATCTGATATATAATAAATTATATACATAAATTGATATATTTGAACCAAATTTCAATAAATATTGTAATAAATTTGAACTTGTAGTAGGTATTACGGCAGATTGTTAATAATGTACTTGTCCTATTTGAAAACCTGTTTTGTTTGAAATTTGAAATTTTGTTGCAATTCCTTTGTCCACTTGTCCGTTGAAGTTTCACTTCTACTATGTGTACACACAGCCAGCACACATTTCGATTTTTCGCAGGTTTACTGCAAATTATGATTTGGTTAAGGTACATTTTATAATTAATGCATTTTTTATTTAAACATATTTTTATTTATCAAACAAAAAAACTGAATTCGTTCGAAATTCCAAAAAAACGCATCCATAGTCTAATACAAAGTTATGCCGCTTATCGCCGCGTCTATTCTAAAGTTATGCCGCTCCGCCACGCGGCCGTAACGGTTTTTCGTGACAGAAAAATCCTAAGACACCGTCTATATAGAAGTTTCACTTCAACAAATTTTAATATCTAATTTATTTAGAAGCTTTTAGTGATGATGTCACCATGTCAGCCCCATCTTACCCTAATCATATAATTTCACATTTTTATATCAACGTTTTCATCACTTTATATATTAAGAGAGCTGCAGCCGAAAGTGACCGCGACAAAATACTCTGGAAAAGACCCAAGTCAAGCTAACTAATTCCCAGAGGATCTGCCAGCCCTTTCCTGTTGGCTCTGGTCCGGACATATTCTACTAACAAATCCTGTAAGTCTTCAACTATATTGCATTGCAGACAACTTAGATTATTTGGTCCTTCCCATAAGATCATAATTATATAAACTATTGAATAAATAAGCGTATACAAAGAGAACAAAGTAGGTATATATATAATTTTTTTCACGAGTAGCAACCCTTAACAACAAGTGTTGTTATATTATTAAGTATACCCGCTTTTCGTAACATCATCCCACACTTTGGTTCAAAGTGGGTACTTAAACATTAAGTGGCACCACTACGGGGTAAATTAGTCTGAAGTAACGCACACCTAATTTGTAACACGATATAGAATTATAACTGTAATTATGACAGAATAAGTTAAAAAGCGTTTCACGTACTGAATTTTAGATATACCATGGTAAATAATATTCTTCTTCCATACACACATACCTATTTTATTATATTCACTGTTACCTTTGTAAGTTGTTTCACTGTGTTCAATATTTAAAGAACCATGTTATAAATTTTGCACTTCTAATAATATAAAAGAATATTTTATCTTTTTATTTTCCCATATTTTTTTTTAATATGCATTCTTTGGATTCATGTTCTAATTATGTTTATATCCTAGCTCTAAATATAATTATACTAACTATTTTTAGTTATTAATGTCTAAAATGAAAAAACGTACAATGAAGTGCTAACGCATTGCCAGTCTTTAATATGAGATAAAAAGGATGGGATAAAAAGGACAGGGTAAAAGGCATGGGATAAAAGGATGGGATACAAAGAATGGAATAAAAATATGGGATAACAAAGATGAGATAAAAAGGATAGAATAAAAAGGATAGGATAAAAAGGATGGATTAAAAGGATGACATTAAAGGGAAGGTATAAGAAGGATGGGATAAAAGGGAAGGGATTAAAAGGATGGGGTAAAAAGGATAGAATAAAAAGGATGGGATAAAAAGGATGGGATAAAAAGGATGGGATAAAAAGGATGGAATAAAAGGATGACATAAAAGGGAAGGGATAAGAAGGATGGGATAAAAGTTAAGGGATTAAAAGGATGGGATAAAAAGGACGGGAAAAAGAATGGGGTAAAAAGGACGGGAATAAAGAATGGGGTAAAAAGGATAGGATAGGGAGGGAGATAGAGGAATCATAGGAGAGGAATGGATTAATTGGATACGGGAATAATAAATTATGAATAAAAATATTTTTGCCTTATCAATATATGTAAATCTATCTATCTCTAGTTTTGAAATTATACCCATAATGGCTCAAATTACACATTCCTAATATTTTGTCGCTAAAGACTTCATTCAGGTGCCTGTCTTCGAAGTAAAATACTAACTTGCGTTTATAAGGTAATGATATTTGTGTTTTCACAATAGGTTATATATGTAGAGTTAAAAACAAACCATATATAATAGAGATTTTTTACTTTTTGTGATATTTTAGGTAAGTTTTTAACGTGCAACAACTATTGCTTTCTAATTTTCTTAATCTAAGGCAATATGTTGTTTGATTTTTAATTTCAACTGCTATTAATAATTTACTAGATTATAATTACTTGACTCATAATAAATCAAATTATTAAATAAAATTATGCATTGATTTACTCATAACTATCATAACGGTAATATACCTATCAGTCTTAAAAAAACTGTCTCACAAATCCTTGTGATAAATTTTGCACAAAGCTTTTACCTCATTTTATAAACCTCAATCCAATTTTAAAATTGAGCCTTAAAAGACTATTCTTTTCGTAAATGACAAGGAGGAGCGGGAACAAGAACCCCAATCACGTGCGCATTGCCACACAAACCTAATCCGTTCTATTTGCATTCGCTAGCTCGGGATTATCAGAGTAGCCGGCGTGCAACCTGCCCCGGGCAGATATTGGCGCCCCGGATAGTGTTACCAGGTCTAAAATCCAAAAATTTAAGAAAAAGAGCAATGTGTCTGAATTTTCTCTTGGTTGGAATCTCCAACAAACAGTTTTTATTTATTTGGTGCAGCATAGTCACCAAATATACAAAATGTTTAAATTTAGAACATAGTTTTTTGTTGTTTTTCCCTCCATTACTATTAAAATCGTCATTGTATCATGCACGTGCAGTTTTCTTTAATAATTAAAATATTTACAGTCCACAACAAATTAATATTTAAAAAAGTGTCTCTGCCTACCTCCGATTTCCTAAATTGGAATATATGTCTATCTGATTTTGTATGTCACAGACAATTTTTTTGGAAAGTAATTAATCTTACTGTCAGAGAGGCCAAAACATCGCCTACATTTAAGAACGCACTCAGAAAACACTACTTTTCCTTAAATAATTATGCCTAATTCTTATATTATAGACTATTTAATATATATGTATGTGTGTATTTAATTTATAAAGTAGTTTAAGTATGTGTATTTTTTTATTTATTTATAAATTATTTAGTTTAAGTATGTTTATTTATGATATTTGATATTTAATGATCTGCACCACCTACATCGCCAGATTAGATTAAATTATTCCTTAAGTTAGGTTGCCTGGAAGAGATTGCTTTCAGCGATAAGGCCGCCTTTTGTTTCTACCATAACAATATTGTAATTGTATATTTTGAAATTGTGTATTTGGTGAGCAATAAAGTGTTATCTATCTATCTATCTTAATCTATATAGCTTAGACGAGAGTGTAGTCTATGTGACGTTACGCAATGGCATTAATGAACCCTTTTTTACCAGGAGAAATCAAATTGAGGACCATACCCCGTGCAAGGGGAAAGTCGCGGCTCGTATGTGGGATTCGCCTCGTCGGATAGCAGTAGTGTCCCCACAGAAATGCTATTACCACGCCACGGTTTGGGATACCCACTAAAACCTCTGGCCGATCCTCAAACGTCCCTTGTCCGGGCTATGGGCACGCTTGCGCATTCCCTTCAGCCCGGACGGAGAGACACAGCTCTCCGGCTACCTCGGGTCTTACCTCAAGGTGAGAGGGGAAAAGGAAAAATAAAATCACGGAACGCCTAAAACTAGGAGTAGCCGCGACACACGTTTCTGAGATTTGTTTTTTTTTCAATATGTACCTAGACTTTTTTTAAGTGAATAGAATAAGCTTCTGATTCGGTAAAATACAATATCATTTTCACTTTATAACTTTTTGAAGTATGAAGTTTCAAGTATACAGGAAAAAATGGAGGTTTGAAAAATTTCAAAATACAAGTTTCATTTATCTTTATATAAAAAACACTTTATTGCTCACCAAATATACAATTGAAAAAACACACAATTACAATATTTTCATGGTAGAAACAATAGGCGGCCATATCGCTTAAAGCAATCTCTTCTAGGCTTCCATACTTCCATAAGGAATCGTTTAACCTAATCTGGCGATGTAGGTGGTGCAGATTATTAGGTGATATACCTATATATATAAACAAACATACTTAAACTACTTATTTATAATGTAAAATATTTTAGTTTACTTTTTTATTCTTCGGGAATTGCTAGCACTGTGTGCCTAGGTAAGAGTAACGATTTAAGATTACAGTGTAATAAAGCAATTGATTGGAGTTTTAAATATTTAGACATATGCCCGAAAATATACTTTATATATTTTTACTTATATAATGAATCAACTAAACAAACAAAGGATCTGAACAAAATAAATTAGAATTTCCTTTAAAATTCATACACCTGGCAGCACTTGCTGGGACAAAGAAAAATGGCGCTTATTCTCAACTTGGCAGGTAGCGAACATTTATTCTAGATAGCTTTATTTTTCTTATTCTTTGATAGCTCGCGTCATGTTGGATTGTGTGGGATAGGGCTAGATGACTACGTAGATGACCTTTAACTAATATGAAACAACAGAGCTATTCGAAAAGTCTTATTTCTGTGGGTACGAAATTATCTAAAATGAAAAACATTGGTTTCCGTGTCGTTTATGACAGAAAGTTTAAATCCATGAAATCAAGCATATTGTTACGACCTCACAACCGACAACGCCGACAAAAGACAAATTCACATCTGCATACCTGTAGACATTATAATACCTTTTCGGCATTTGGACTTCTTTTGTTTACTTTGTGTTTAAAATTCATGATTGGAAAAACAGCCAATTGTGTATTGTAATCTTTTATGGCAGTCATTAGCCAGGTGTGATTCTAGGAAATTCAGTCCACACGGCCGAACAGACATATTTCATTTGTACAGTATATAACGATGCATCGATTGAAAGATGAGGCAGTCAAGCGATAACCACGAGCAGAGCAAGACTTGTGTACACTCGGTAATCTATTTAGTGACGGTCTTTGCGGGTGTTATTGAATCGTGAATCACGTTTGGACTGGTTGTGTTCAGTTATATTTGTACCTGTGTTATACATGTTTGTATAATTCTAATAAACTCTAAAATAATTCCAACGGCATATTAATTCGAGTCCTGCAACTCGTAACAATATCTACAAAATTATATGAATGTTTGTTATAGATAAATAAATGCATTTAAATATCATCATATTCCAACGAGAGGTAATATTTGCTGATCGTTGTTTTAAATATCGGTAGCGATTTTGCTTGTCTGATAGCAACTGACAGCGCGTTTCAAAGTTGTATAGCCTTGACGGTCAACGAATTGTTGTAGAAAGTTGAACCATGCGCAGGAGTGTTTATTTTCAGTTTAGTGGAAGGGCGTAAACTATGGGAGCACGAAATAAAATCAAAGCGTTCTTTAAGATAATGAGGAGTGTTCGGGACAAATACGATACTATACAGAAGACAAAGAATATACGTATTCCGGCGCACTCGATTAGCAACCACTTGAGTTTTTTACGGAATTGAGAGAGGTGGTCATATTTGCGTAGGCCAAGTATGGACGTTATACAAAGAATTCTTGAAGCGCTCAAGTCAATTGTTTTAATTAAGTAAGTTTTTATAAGCGCATTATTCCTGAGTGATATAGGCTATATTTTATTGTGTTTAATAATATTGTTACAACTTGGGCCACCTGCATACCTATTGTTACATACCGATAAAGAAATGCCACGCACCTGGTTTATTGCCCGTCCCTGCATTCGGAGTCATTTTGTTTTCTTCGTATTTAAAAATTTACAATTAGACAATAGCCTGTTGTTATTGTTTTCGACTTTGTTGACTGTTCGCAGGAATAATCAGCCAGGTGTGCAAATTACAGTTTCTCGGAAACCCACTGGTGTTTCTGAGTGCCGAGCGGTGCACTGCCACGCGGTCGATTTTTGTACTGTATAGTTAGTATAAAACAATGTCCGAACGGAGGGGTGAGGCAGTCAAACGACGACTACAATACGATTAAGACGTGTAGTACTTTCAATTAGCGACATAGTGACGTACTTTGCGCGTGTTGAATTGCATTGAATCGTGCAGTGTGAACTGGTTGCATCCAGTTTTATTTTGTACTTATTTTATACGTGTTTGTACAGTTCTAGTAAACTCTATAGTAATTCCAACGGCATTTATTTTAATTCGAGTCCTGTAACAATATTTTTTAATGACGACCAGCGAAGTGGGCACGGGTAAGCTAGTACCATAATAACAAAATAATTTTATGTTACTTATAAAGGTATTGTAACTAAAGGTTAAAGCAAATTACTCTTTGATTTGAATAAAACCAAACTAGTGTAATAATTTGTAAGAAACTGTTATTAGCGCGTTTAATTGACTACTATTAGTAATAAATACAACATTATTTTGATGTAATATATTATAATTTATTTACTAAATTGTTTCTAATCGATTAAGTAGTTATTGAACAAACATACGTGGAAGTTATTTGCTTCGAAGAAATAAAAGCAACTGAGAAATAAGAAGAACTCATCATATAATATTAATTCCCAAACTTTATTAGTGATTAGATAAATTCCACCAAGTGCGTCAGTCTATAGATAATCAAAGGTTTCTATCGCAATGACGTACGACAATTATTTTTGTGACTTATCTAAAAATCCTGAGGTTTATGTATTGTATAGGCAGTTTTTCTAATCTGCTTCCGCACCCAGATTACCAATCTGTAAAATCCGCTAATCCGCCTTGAACTAGTGAAGCTCAAGGAGAACCCTCATTCATGAAGACCCTACTTCCTGGCTGGCTTACTCGCCTGGATGGCTACCACCCGTGGTCTAGAGTATGCCGCCATAACAACCTTGAGTTGTGTTCTGGCATTAGTGACCAGATCCTAGTCTACCTTAAGAGAGCAGCAGGGCATTTCAGCACCTTTGGTGTTGCAAATGTCCATAGATGATGGTAGTCGTTTTCTATCAAGTAGGCCGTCTGCCTGTCTGCTGAACTGATGCAATAAAAAAAACACGGTCTCTGGTAGTGCATTCTACAACTCTGCCGTACTAAGAAGGAACGTGGAGTCGTTCGCACTGGTGGCATTTCCTCTAGATTAGACCAGGGGTCTAATTCTGCTATGTCCTAAAAATCACCGGATACTGTATATTTTTTTAAGAAAACAGCTTAATTGATTGTGAATTTGACTTTGACGTCGAATAACTTTTGACCGAGTTGACTTATCAAAAAATGACTTCATATCTTTTTTGTAGAACGTTCAATTTTGTACAAAAATATGTAAAGACCTTTACAGTACAACGTATAGTTAGTTCATTAGATATAAAAATCAGAAGAAGAAAAAAGAATTTTGCCTGTGTATTCTTATATAATAACAGCCCGTAACTGTCCCACTGCTGGGCTCGGGTCTCCTGCTATAGGGGGAACGGACAGTTTACTCACTACGCTTGTCCAAGGCAGCTTGGCAGATTTTTCACATCGGTTATTTCGATGTTCAGGTTGCATCACGATGTTTTCCTTCACCTTATTAGGTCAGAAAACTGCCTAAGTAGTGCATGCGTTTTGGCCAGGATAGAACCCGCGCGTACGCTAACCATTACGCTACCACGACTTCATGCATGTCGTGTTATTCTTGTTCACTCCTCTGTGTCACGCCATCGCGGACGGAGCGCAAACAAAGCATACTATTGCTAGCGTTATCGCCCAATGGATGCGTGCCGTTTCCTAGTGACGGCCCAGAGAGTGCGTAAATCGGTCAGCATTTTCCCTCGCCTCAAAAAAAAATAAAAAAAAATCGTGTTATTCTTATGGGAAATCCAAAAATGCAATGTGGACATCCTTAATATTACTATTGAGGGCTCATAAAGAAAGAAAAAGAGTATTTTTATTAATTTCGGCTGACACTATTTCTAGTAATGGTAATGCCAATTTTTTCTACTATTATTAATCGGTTGTGGATTTAGTAGACTACGAATTTTTGACACTATCGCAATTGAGTTATACTTTGAATATCTTCGCGACACGGATTGGAATAGTAGATAGAACTAATCCCCAGAGCACCTAGTCGTCTGAAAATGGAATGGCATATTGCTACTGTGTTCTTTAGCCACAAAATCGATTTAAATCTGTCTTGACATTTCATTTTTGTAATTGTAATGCTGCCTAGTCAAGAATCTAGCTCAGGTTATTGTAATGAAAGGTGTATTATTTAGATTAACTAGTGGTCGCCCAGTGTTCGAAATTCGACCATAATTAATTTAAATTATAAATTTGAACATCATTAAGGTTCTGTTGTCAAAGACTATACTTCTATATACTATAATCACATATTTTGCCAAGCCTATACTGTTAATTTTACTTTAACAATAAACAAAAGAGTATATGCGTGTGTGTGTCAAATACATGGTAGTGTGTGTAATGTTTTATTTATTCATTTAATGAATTTTTATGCATAATTAAAAAAATGGCATTCTGCACTCCTTCTCTATGTAAACTATAAGTGTGCGAAAATTCAAACTCCTCCGTCCGCGCAATGTTCCTAAAAACAGGGTACAAAGTTTTTGCTTCACGTATTAATATAATGCGGTTATATAAATTTAACTTCATTTTTACGATCTGATAAACCTCATGTAACTACATATTATGAATTAGGGGCTTAGTTTAAGTCGTTACGCCTTTAACAGGATGTTCGGGTTGTTCTTAAAACCGATCATAATATATACAATATTAAATTATATACAAGAATAAACAATAAACTCTAATGTCGAAGGTATTTGGTAAGGAGGTTATATTTGATATAATAATCCCTTTATGTATAACGTCTGGGGCGCATAGCGCTTGTAAATCACGAGGCTCACTGCCGGATTGCGCCCATATTTCGTTTTTGGGCCCCATACATTTCGCCATCTCTAAATGACTTTGTATTTGGGAAGTGCGTCTTTATGTCATGCATGTGTAATATTTTTATGTCCTAAACTAATAATAATAAATCGGCAGACAAACACCCACACTGTTATAACCTTAAATTAAGCAAGGTGCGCTTGTGTTATGGGTAATATACAACGGACCACTCTGGGGCCGATCCTAGACACGTAAATAACGGAGAAAATTTGTTTACGAAATTTACCATATCAGGAATCGAACCCGGAGCCTTGGCATTGCAATGAGGTAGGCCGGCAAAGGCTTAGCCCGCTCAACCACAGAGGCCGTCAATATAATGTCTGGATCTGATTGGTTATGGTGTTATTTAAATAGCTGTCAATTACATTTTTGGACATATCTTGTAGTCACACAAAGCTACTTCGGTTTTAGCGTCTCCTCCGTGCAGGAAAATACAAATTCCCGCAGCCGGGCGGCCTATTGTAAGAGGCAACAAAACAGCCCACAGCCAGGTGATATGGCATTTGCCCGACTGGATGGCTACCACCGCTGGTCTAGAGTATGCCGCCATAACAACTTTGAGTTGTGTTCCGACATTAGTGGCCAGGTTCTAGTTTCTTCTTCAAGGCCGGCAGCGGATTGCCAGCACCTTTGGTATTGCTAATGCCGATAGGCGACGGTATCCGCTTTCCATCACAGTTGGTCCGTCAGCCTATCTGCTGAGCCTCAGCAATAAAAAAAAAGTGTAGGTGTAAGTGTATGTGTTGGCTAAAATTGATCACGTATAAATTGTCTTTCGAAATCTTTCAAATTTTAAACTAAGAAAAACTTAAGGAAAAATAGTTAGAAACAAACCGTTTAGTGGTTTTTGAAATAAGGGGTATTCTTGATTAGGTTTTTTATGGTTCCGTAATCAAATTACCGTAACAGTGGACGTCTGTTACAACTAGGGCACCGTTCATAGCTTCCTAGATATGTTTGAATCACCACAATTATAATCATACTCCTTTAATACATACGTACCTAGTAACAATATACCAAATTGTATTACACTTCTTTACATATTAAAATACCTGTAATATTTAAACTGTTACCTTGTAATACAGGTAAACGGGCATATGCATATAAATTTCTCGCCTTCGAAATGCGATTTTATTCCCGAACATACCTGTACGTTTATTACGTGTTTTATTCGTGCGCTTTTCGGGAACGTTTCCCGTATGGGCGTTTGATTATTCACGACTGGGTTCGGATCGTTTCTTCTAAAAATAATACGTTTTCCAGGCCAGTGCTTGTATTTTTTGCCTTTATTAAATTTGTTTCACTCGAATACGTATCGATAGTGTGATTTCAATAATCATGCGTTTGTATATGAGTGACTGATATTTATTCAAAGGAATATAATACATATATGTAGTTAAATTTATAGATAGTAGTTACATTTAAATAAAGACATATATACAGTGGTGGTCATCTAATTAGAAACACTACCAACGGTCCTTGACATTATGTAAGATACTTCACCGCAATCGTATTTATTTTCAAATTAAACAATAAATAGGACAACAATATGTTCAACGGTTTATCATTTATTAGAAAAACATTATAAATCCCATTACACATGTGCAGTTTTAATATTACATTACGGAAAAACATTTAAATCAGTTTTAAGGTATAAACAATAATGGTCAACTAATTAGAAACAACAACAAAAAAGTATAAAAAGCAATATTTTTTAAGTATTAGTAATTAGTATTGTTATTTACGAAATAGATACTATCCACAGCCTACCAATAGTTGTAATTAATATTTAGTGGCGTATCCATTATTTTGAATAACAGCACTACAACGACGTGGCATTGATTCAATCAATTTCATACATTTTTCTAGGGGGATTGAATTCCATGCTTCAACAAATGCTTCATATAGTTCGTTATGACTGGTGTTACGTTTGTTTGAGACTCTCTTTTTAACAATACACCAGAGATTTTCTATCGGGTTTAAATCCGGACTATTTGCTGGCCAGTCTAAAACGGATATACGCTGTTCGCTAAGGAAATATTTGACGCTATTGGCCGTGTGTTTAGGATCATTGTCATGCTGAAAGATCCAGGTTACAGGCAAATGATCGTCCGAGTAGGGAATCATTGTGTGCTCTAAGATATTTTTGTATTGCCATTAATCCATTGTACCTTCAATCTTCCGAACGGGTCCAACTCCACATCCGGAAAAACACCCCCAAACTTTAATGTTACCGCCACCGTGCTTGACTATACTCCTTGTGTATTTATAATTAAAAGCACTGTTTACAGGACGTCTAACATAGCGCTTTCCATCGGAATTTACCATATTTATTTTTGTTTCATCTGAAAATAACACTTTTTTCCATTCTTGTACCGTCCAATTAACATATTTTTTAGGGAATAATAATCGCTTCTTTCGGTGTTGCTTGGTAAGAAGCGGTACCTTTCGAGAGATTCTTCCAAACAATGTAGCTTCCACTAATCTTCGGCGTATCAGTCTTGACGAGATGTTTCTCGGGTCATCAGACGAAAAAACTTCATTTTTAATCTGGTTGGAGCCTTTACTTGGGTCTTTTTTAGCAACACGAACGATTAGCGTATCTTCTCTGGGAGAACTTTTTCTTGGCCGAGCCTTTCTAAGAACATTTTCAACAGTTCCATGTATTTTATAATGATCAATTACACTAAAAACTTTCTTAACAGAACAATAATAATTTAAATGCTCAGCTATTCTTCTGTACGACCACTTATGATCCATATGTAAATTAACAATTATTTGCCTAGTTGACGCGTCACAACTTTTATTTTTGCCTATTTTGAACAAAATAAAATTCAGATTAACATTTTTATTGCCGCCAAAATAATATAAAAAGCCAAGAAAGAAATGTTATTCTCCAATTTCAAAAAAAGAACGAGCTATGGATGCTTTTTTAAAATGTTTCTAATTAGGCGTCCAAGCGGTCGGTAACAGAAAATAAACTCGTACATGTGTAAAACTCATTTTGTAATTAAAAGTAAGATATGTTTTATATTTTATGCATTTAATGAGTTTTTTATTTGAGTGGCTATATTATTGCATGATTATTAATTATTGAATGTGTATATTTTTACGAACATTTGTACGTTGAAGTTATACTTTCTTTATTCATAAGAAGTGTTTATAATTAGATGACCACCACTGTATATACTTTGGGGTGGAGACTTTGGGCACAGGTGGGTGGGCCAAGTGCCCACAAATTATTTCAAAATATTGTTACATACCGAGAAGGAACGCACACCTGGCTGTCGTAAAACGCAGTTTATTGCTTTTCCTGCATTCGGAGTTCTTTTGTTTACTTCGTGTTTAAAATTTAAAAACATCCTATACATATTGTTATCGTACTTATTTTATGTCTGTCATTAGTGTCGAACTAATCCTTTTTTTATTGCATTGCGTCGAAGCTTGCCAGATATGCGGATTAACTCAGTGAACGCGGCCCCTTTGTCGGTATTATACAGTTTAGTATAAAACATTGCCCAAACGGAGGGGTAGGGCAGTCAAGCGACGATTACGATACTAGCAAGACTTGTGTAGTACTTTCGATTAGCGATATAGTGACGGACTTTGCGCGCGTTATGGAATCGGGCAGTATGAACTGGTTGCATCCAGTTTTATTTGTACCTGTTTTATACGTGTTTGTACAGTTCTAATAAATCCTATAGTAATTCCAACGGCATTTTAATTCGAGTCCTGTAGCTCGTAACAATATTTAAAATCGTCTAGTCGAGATACAACAGGAGACTGGAAGGCTGGAGTTTACCTCGCTCAAAGGATTAGCCTCTGTATCCAGCGAGGTAATGCTGCCAGACTTGTAGGTATAATGCCCAGCGACAGTGGTCTGGTGGAGCTGTCCGGTTTTTATATAGATATTTTCTTTTTTTACTATTGTATATACTTTTGAGTTAGGTTTATTTATAAGATAGTTTAGTTTTTAGTTTATCATATTAATTTTTCTAAATTGTTTAATCTAATTCACTAAATATAAACTTAATTTAAAAAAAGTGATATATTGATGTAAGTTACGTAATACATCACTGTCAGCCTCTTTGTACTACTTTTATGTGTGCACTTCAATCAATCAATCAATCAATCTTTATTTGTAAGAATGTAGTTTATACAGGTGTTACAGGATTGTAGATGCACAGTACATTCTACCACATAGTGGTGTACAAAATTAATGAAATAAAATTTAAATTACTTATTTGTAGATTGCAATCCAGAGTTTTTGGTTATATTAAATATTTTTGGATTTGTGATGATTGTAATATGTTTTGTGAACCAATAAATAAATTGTTAAAAAAATAAATAAATGATTGATAGGCAAACACACACATGTATTATATGTTAGCAAGCTAATCAAAATTAAGCTTGTGTTATGGGTAAAAATGAGTAAAATATAAATGACAATTCTGGGACCGGTTCTTAATGCTTAGACCATATAACTAGGTAAGGGTTCGTTTTCAAAATTTATTATGCTAGGAAGAGACCCCAGGTCTTCTATGTTCCAACTAAGCTGTGCAAATGTGTGTATACTCCATCAACCACAGAAACAGTATAAGATATGCACACATATATACCTATACTTTGCACAGGGAATGAGCATTACTATCCAGCGTGGCAGTGTTATGTAATCTTCTAGTCACTTGGATCTTCTAGGATTCCCTGTGGCAATGATCTGATACATAACTTATAATCTAATTTATTATACATCTATTATTTTCTTTATTTTAGCATTTAATTTACAACATAGCCACTTATACCTCAATGAATAAAATAAGTTACTGCAGTCTAATTTTTATAAATGACAATGTAACAGAGCGTATAAAGAAATGAGTAGGTGGTGTGAAAGTTGGCTATCAGCCTGACTGCTTATCCTTCAGCAGTATAAAAAATACTTAAAGATTATCATTTTGCCAAAAATGCTACACATCCCAAAAGTCTAAATAGAAACCAAACCCCTTTATAAATCGAATATTTAAAAGCAAATAATGTTTCTGACCGTACTTCAAAACAATGAAAATTAGTTATGGGTCGAAAACGGAAAGCTTTTTGGGTAGAAGACGGAAAAAAAAAAATATTTATTTTTGTAGGTTTAAAACGGAATAGATTTTGGGTTGAAAGCGGAAAAAATATTTTTGGGTAGAAAAAGTGGGTAGAAAACGGCAACACCCGATAAATAAAATGAATGACTGCAGTCTCATTGTGAATGACAATGTAGTAGAGCTTATAAAGACAAGAGCAGGTGACGTAGACGCTGATCGTAAGCTTATTCGCTTATACACCAGCAATATTTAAAAACACCCAAGCATTTTAATTTTATTACAATTGTAATGATACCCAATAAAGTCAAAATCGAGACTAAAACCAATACCTCAATAAATAAAACGAGTAACTGCAGTCTCGTTGTTATAAAAGACAATGTAACAGAGCTTATAAAGACATGAGCAGGTGGTGTGGACGCTCTCACGCATGGCTGTCGCTAAAGCTATGAATATTTATGCCACCCATAATGTATGAGACCTAGTTTGCTAACGTTGATTCACTTGAATAGAGTTTAAGTAAACCGCACATCAATAGGTAAGTGGAGTTTAACTGGTTTTCTTGTCTTCTCAAGTGGGTTGTACTTTAAACTTCTAAGGACTTTCCCTATTTAGACTGACTAAGAATCTCACGGGAGCCTTTATTCTTTGTTCTTTATAAGTAGATAAATAAGCTTGTAAGTTGGCGTATTTACACATACGTAAAAAACTATTGGCAAAATGTTAGAAAATTATCTTTTTTAATAGGATGAGAGTTGATTAGCTAAAGATTTCTAATGGTAATTGCAAGACACAATATACCACATCAAAAACAACAACATTACAATATTGAAGTTATTATATGACAAAAAAAAATTAAAACATCACAAAACCAAAATGTTATGTGGTCCCTAAAAGAAAAATTAAATATCTAAATGCAATCTAAAAATTACCTAGTTTTTGCAAATTAAATTAAATTAAACAGAACTTGTTTAGAGATTCTTGTTAATGTAAACAGCTATCGGTAATACATTGGCTGCAACAGTACAATTCGAAATCAAAAAGACTATTGCTAAAGAGTTATTGCTTCCATATAGTAATCTACCTAGTGAATACACAAGAATCAAAAGCCATAAAGAAGTCGGTTGAACATAAATAAAAGGCAGGAGCGGAATGGCTACGACGGGATCTTAAAGCGCGTTAACTAAAATGTCAAGCTCAGGCACTCTATTCATGACTAGCGTTTCAATGCCTAAGAAACGGGCCATCCGTGCTTAAATCATTTTGCATCTGCTGCAATAATTACCTGGATAGCAAAAAACGTCGCAGGAAGTTATTATCTGTCTTTCTTAGTATTTATGTCAGTAAAATGTATTTATGTCATTTCAAATTTCTTCATTTTTTAATATATGTTATACATATGGTAGGCTTTCTGGATGACCTGACAACGTGGCAAACCTCTGATATGGGATGCGACCTGCGTGGAGACGTTGACCGCATCCAATTGACCAAACAATTCTAGATCAGCCAGTTCGGCGGCGGAAACAGCTGAATCACTCAAGCGGCGCAAATATGCAATCCTTGTTCAGAGTTATATGTTTGTGCTGTTTGCTTTTGAAACGCTTGGACCTGCGGTCCTGAGGTCATAAGGCTCTAAAAATATTTTTAAACGTCTTACTGACTTTTCGGGTGATCAGAGGCGAACTCTCGAACAACGGATCAGCGTGGCCATCTAGATAGGTAACGTGGCAAGAGTCTTGAGGGATTATGGGTAGAATAAAATGTAAGTTAAGTTTCATTTACTGTTCAAGTTTATAGTTATTATAAGATTATATAAAGTTTTTAATAGTATTAATATTAACTGACATTGTTAAAATAAAGTATACTTACATTAAAACAATAGCATTTTTAATATACAAGTGAATTTTTCAAATGGACCTTTAGAGCAAAATTCTAATCCAATCAAAATCGACCAACCAACCCTTTCCCTTAGTTTAACGTTTGACATTCCTTCACAGAAATTGATCCTTATAAGCTATACTATACTTTGTTGTAATAATACAGTAAGTATGTATTTTTTCCCAAAATCAGTTAATTTGAAAACTATGTCACTTTAGGTTTCATCAAAATCTGTCCCGCTAGTCTTTTGAGTGCATTTCGGTATTTCGCATAGTTTAGAATTTGGTCCTTAAGGCCCACTTGAGAAATTCTGTATATTCCAACTAATAAGTCACAACTAAACATTCTACATATTTGTCGCGAAACCTAACATTCGGTGGATTTGGAATATTGAGTTCTGCACAAACAATGTACTAACGATGTGTACAGAGCTCTTCTGTAGGAGTTCCGAGCAGGTACCAATCGTAGATGCAAACTGACTAAATATTACTACGTACTATTAGTATAGAGACAAGTGGTATTGAATGATATTTTTGTTGCTGAATAGGATTAACGATATTGGTATAATACAATATTATGGTCTTTATATCATTCGACTTCATTAGATATGGCGAAGACAGAAGCAGGAAATGTGAACCAAGAAAAAGATGTTGATGATCGTGCTATTTTGCATAAAAGCAGACTCCAGTAAGAAGGGGATTAATAACTACCAGGCAGAAATTAGTACATAAATGGATCAATGAAATAAGAGGAACATAAGACGGTATAGGCTTTACGTAATTAGGAGATGATGAAGTAGGTTATTAAACAAATGCATAGGTTGTGCAAAGCATGAGATAAATATTTATAACTTGATAGAGCATATAGGTATATCAAAATAGAGGAATACTAAACGTCAATACATAACAATACGACCCAAAATTATTGGGAAAAAATAAAAGGACATAAAGACGTAACTAGGGGTTAGGTGTCACGCAACTTCGCTCGTGAAAACTTCTATTACGCAGAACGCCTATAAGCTGAATAAATGCTTATTCTATAGAACGAAATTACATTATTATATACTTGTTGTGAAAAGTATACCAAACTTTATAGTTATTGATTCAATCCTAAGGAGGTCAAGAAGGAACGAATTGAAATCACACATTTAAATGGTCTCATACTCATGTATACAGAACAGATTAACAATTTTATACATTTATTGAAGCAAATAAGGAACTTAAAATGCTTCACTAGTTTTATCGTCATAATTTTAAGATTCTGGAAGAACAAGATCTTCTAATACAATTAAAAAAGATTCCGATAGTGTACTCGTACTGTACAGGAATATTAAAATTAAATATAGACATAGTACTTATTATATCTTTTAAATAAAAACGTGCGGCTCGGGACGCCCGACAGAAGTGATAACTCAAACTAATCTAAGTTGAACTAATATTGAAATTGTTAAACTTGAGAAAAGCTTAGGTTATTAGTTATTACTTAACGTTATGCCTAATAATATATATAGTAAATTTATATATAAATAAATATATAATTATATATTATAATAAATTATAAATATATAGTAAGCGTCTGTCCGAAATACGACTAGCGCTGTGGGTTAGAGTGAGAGAGGAGAAGCCTACCGCTGCTGTATGCGCGAGAGAAAGGGAAGCCAGACAGACTGACGCCGTAACGCGTTACGTAACGAAGCGGTTCACCTTCTCATAAAAAATTATCACTTCAAAAAAATATTAGAGAGGCATTGAAACAAACTTTCTTATTTCTTGTTTAGCAATATAATTAATACATTCTTCAGCAACGACCCAAAATTCAATTAATTCGAATCAATTAGTAAAGGGTTAGTGGTTTTCACTTACACCGTGTAATTAAGTTGACATGGGGCTCTAGAATTATAAATGTGTTCCGCTCACCACATTTCGATACAAGTCATCGAATACGTTACTGCGACGTTAATGAATGCAGTTTAATTGATGTCATACTGAATGTATGTACATGACTCTTGTATGAAACCAAACAGCCAAGTCCTTAATAAGAAACGAAAGATATTAAAAATTAACTTTCTAATCTGTCCTTTTCGAAGAATTATGAGGTTATTTTTAACGGACTAAATTCTGCTCCGAAAAATTAAAGGCCGATTAACTTATGAAATTGTATACCGTTGATGAATATTTTAATTTTAAACAGACCAGTAATAAGAAAGCAATAATGAATTCACTAAATTATATAAAATTGCAAATTACATTATTATAATTGAATTGTTTTATAAACAATATTAATAACTGAAAGAGACATAATTGTATATTCAATATTGGTTGTATTTCTAAGATCAATAGTGTAACCAATAATATAATCATAAAATCTATATGTAGTCAGAAGGATAACAAACGGCTTGTAACCAAAATTACAAAACAAAATTGTTAACTGTCAAGGCGCAACATGTAACTAGACTTTTTTTTTTTTTGAGGCGAGGGAAAATGCTAACCGATTTACGCACTCTCAGGGCATGTAACTAGACTTAGCATAACATCTGCAAAAATTACCATGTTTCAAATAAATAAATAACTTTGATTTTGACTTTGAAATAATTTTTAACTTTCATCCTTCCTCATTCACACTCATCTTGGTGTCCTTCCTTTTAATTTTTCAGTCAGACCAGCAAACTTTCAAAAACCCTCTTATATACTTTCACCTTATCAATTCTTGTAATACCTCGCATCCATCTCAACATTCTCATCTCAGCTAAATTTTAAGTAAATTCTTGTGCAAAACATTCTCTCAATATGCATTATTAATGTTGTGAAATTCTCTTAGCAAAATAATTACACTTAAATTTATCCCAACTCCCTTCATTATCCATGAAATAATTATAAGTATCCTTTAATAGAAGCTGCTACTAAGGGCGTATAGGAAATATAACACCGAAATGGGGAAATGTAAGGATTTTTTCGTCTTTAATTGTATATTATTCAATGAAAAACAAATGTTTATTAGTGTATGATGTAATAATTATTTATGATATTAGTGTGGTAAGTTAGTTTTTACAAACGAGTGGGCGCATGTAAGCCCGAGACGAGGTCGAATGTTCACCATAGTTACGAATTTGTAAAAACATAAAACCACACGTATGTTACACAACCTTTTTCACCACATTTGCGAAAAAACAGTACAACAGAGAAACTAACATAAAATAAAACTACATATTTCGTCTCATTTTTCCTGTGGTATTAAAATGAGACAAATTAATTGACCAAAAGCACCTCCAAGGAAGTCCGATTTTTCAGCTTATATGTGAAACTCCTTAGTGGATTTTTTTTCACCAAATATCTATTTTACCGTACGTTCCGTTGTATGGTGTGTAATTCTTAACTTTTAAACAATGCAAATAGACTTCGTAAATGCATGTTTTGAGCAATTATGTTGAAAAATATAATATAAGGAATATGAATAAAAATTATATAAAAACATTAAATTCAATACACAAACATACATAATTCGTTTAGCATCAGTTCTGAGAAGATACACATATTCATTTTGTATATGCGGAGAGAGAATATTAATTCTTATCTTCTGTCATAAGAGGCCACCAAATACTCAATATTCAGGTGTTAGGGCATTGATACCCTTGGTTTACTTTAAACTATGCCTCCGCAATAACCTGGCCTAGTGTTCCAGAATCAGTGATTAGGTTCCAGTCATCTCAGAGGTCGGCAACTCGTTAGCGACGAGCCTGATGTTGCACGTCCATAGGCCGGTAACCACTATCCATCAGGTAGATCTACCTGTTACCGCTACTTGACCAAATTTCTGCATTTGCCTGCGGACCTCTAAATATTACTTTATCAGCTTAAATATAAAAAGCTTTTAGGGATGGCAAGATTATCTATAAATCTTTCTCATAGTTCATTCATAAGTCTCTAGAAAAAGATCTATTTTTATTCATTGATCGGTAGTTGACTTTTTTTCTGGGAGCAATATTTTAGGTTAAATCTACAAAGTCCTCGGACTAAGGGTTCCATAGAGACAGTAAACTTCTATCAAATAATCTACAAAATCACATATACAGGACGTTCCATTAGTAGCTCACAACGCCCAAAATGCTCAGTTAGCGGTTCCACAAGGCGACCGCGGTCGTTGTAGTTGTGACGAAAACGTCACTAATGACGTCATTATTTTCGATCACACAACGCTCACAATGACCCATGTCAAGAGGTGGGTCGGATAGCCGTTCCACTTAGGTTTACGATTGTAACGCCGGCACGCATGTGGAACGGGATAAGTCGCGGTCGTGAACATGGTCGTTATGAGTCCTTAATGGAACGTACCCATAGAAGAGCATCGATAATTCGATATGCTAATCCGGTGATCGCGGTAATCGGGACGGGTGACGACCGTAACACTTTTAAAATAGGCGGAAAATAATGAATTTGATAGGCACGAAGTTAAATTTGCGTCGATTTATAACCATGAATAAGGCCAGTTCCTAAATCTTACCAAACGTGCATTTGCCTAACTGTTGATTAAAATTTGTTATAAGCTTCATAGAGGTAATGTCAAAATTCAACCGTTGATGAGGCAAGTGAATAAATTGTATGATATAGGCACCGGCCATTAAACACCGAGCTTTTGAAATAAAGTGGGAAAATTATAAGAAGATTATTACAGAATTTTTCAAGAAGGATTGAAGTATTTATTAATTTCTGCTTTTTTAATTTTAATTTTAATTTTTATTGCAGGAGTTCAGCAAACAGGCGGCAGACGGCCCGCTTGATGGAAAGCGGTTACCATCGCCTATGGACATTTGTAACACCAAAGGTGCTACAAATGCGCTGCTGCTCTCTTAAGGGAGACTGGAACCTGGTCACTAATGCCGGAACACAACTCAAGGTTGTTATGGCGAAATACTTTAGACCAGGGGTGGTAGCCATCCAGTCGGGCAAATGCCCTACCACCTGGTTGTGGTACAAACAAGGTAAGGTAGGGTCTCACATGTCTTTACTTTCTTTACCATAATTAATGAAAGAAACAGAAATCACACGTGTTTTATTACGAGTACAATATTGTAGACCACAATCCTGACGCCTTGATAATACACACAGAGCCTCGCTTTTTCAAGGCTACTAATAATCACTGTTAATGTGTATTAAAGCATATCCTCATCTCTTGAAAGATTTTCCGTATATCCGTTAAAATAAATAACCTTTCACCCTTCGATATGGAAATACAGTCGGTTTAACTACTGACAGAACTATTATAGTAGGGGAGCCCAAGATGCTAAATGTGGAGTTACTCGAGCGTCGCGGGGATCTATTGGATTATGAAGATTAGATGCAAAAAAGTAAATATGTTATAATATAATGTATACCCTTTCACTGGTGGGGGGAGCGCGTATAGGTTTTTTTTTTTAAGAGTAGCACAGAAATACTCAAGCTCGTCAGATATTTAAATGAGATGTTAAGTAAACCCCAAAGGAACTTCTATTCAAAAGACTGACGATTTGGACGAGACCAAAAGCCATGGCCGATTTTCAAATGTCAGATTAATGTCCAGACGGTTCAGCTAGTTGTCCTTGTCGTGCTGACCCAGAATCTGACAATCATGTGGAGGAATTTCCTTAATTTGACGGTTTGAAAAACGATTTGAAGCATAAAAAATACTGTACCCTGTATGAAGGGTTAATATATGGTGGGCCTACATAATAGGGTGAAAGTTTTCTCCCCTTATGTTATTCTGCCACGCTCCAGTAGATCCCAAAATCCCCGCTTGGCCTCCCCTACTATTACATACGCCACATAAATAACATATCATACTCAACTTGCTCGTCAGCGGATTATTGAAATTCGGGTTGTAGTAGCTGAAAGGTTTGTTAAATCTCTAAGGAGATGCCTTCGATATTCCTAGTAAATCTAAATATGTATTTGGATGTTTACACATAGTGTAGGCGTGTGTTTTCTGATATCCAAATGGATTAACTGTGAGTGGCTTACGCAATAAGCTAATATTACAGGTTAGACCTTTAAGAAGAAAAGAAAAAAATAACAATGGCATCAATACTATTCATACTAATATGACGAAAAGGAATACTATAGATGCCTCACGCTGACTAGTTAGAAACTTTTATTTAACTTGCAATGGATGTATGTAAGTTCGGGTAGAATCTTGCAAGTTAAATTTGAGCAACTTCCCGGTTTCCGATTGAGCTGAAATTTTGCACGCATATGTGTATCGCGTGACAATGCAATAATATGGTGTACTGTACGATGGAGCTGATCTGATGATGGAGTTGGAAGGTGGCCATAGATACCCTGTACTCAACGAGATAAAGCCGTCGTGTTTGGGCTCGTTTTACTTGTCTTGGATAGCACTCTGCTGCTACATGATATCCAGGATCGCAAAAGCTTGTATTTTTTTAAATTATTAAGTGTGTAGTTTAAAGAAATAAATGGTTTTGTATTTGAAAAATAAACATGGTTCTGATGTACAGACATGGTGAGTTACGCTCCGTCTTTATCCGGCATGGATAAGACAGAAGTTGTGTTGGAAGTCTCTTTCGATTATTAAACTCAAGCTTAAGCTTTACCTGTTTTACTTTCAGAAATTGGAAGACGCAAACAAAAATTTATTAGATATATTTTACGACTTATGCAAATTTCATGCATGAAAAAACTTGAGAGGTGTCAAGGGACACCCGGATGGAACGTAGTTACATATTTATTATTTACAAAAAACCTGTATACACTCAACAAAATAGTAAATGAGTAAGTTTGAATCCTATTTACTTCAATATAAGAAACAATTTAAATTTAAAAATTTAAAATTTAAAAATCGAATCACATCCTGCAATTTGACTCTTGAAACAAATTTAACTTTAAACCAGATTCGCGATATTGCTCCTTATTTTAGTGACATTAAGACTCTATATGTCCGCAAATGCTATCTGTACGTCAGCAACCCATGACATTTAAATAATAATGTAATCCAAATTAAACTCTAACTGCGTGGGCATAAAGGGTTATGCAACTGCATTTTATCTTGGCAAGTTCAAAAACTGTCGTGACAACTTTTTTCGTAAGAATTTTTTCCGTCTAGCCCTCATTCGTACCGCGCGATAAGGAACTACGTTCCAATAATATTTTTATTTTTTGCTAAAAAGACAGTTAGACTGTGGGGACATTGCCTACTCAGCAAATTGCATCGAACGTCATGCGACGCGCTCCGAGTGGCAGTTGTCTTCTATCACCCATACTCGCGACGCGTTACTCATTGTAATGTACATATGAGTGAGTAAATAATCTTAGATTTCTAGAACACGCATTTATTTATAACAACCCTATATACCCACATAACATATATGTGCATAGTTACAATAATAAATGACATCGAAACATTAAAATTCGATTTAAATATCCTCTGATTCTTCCCAGCTACCCTCATTATGTGCTACTACGCAAGGGTTCATTTTTACGATCCGCTTAGTCAGCGAGTGCCCGGATTAGCATTTTTCTTAAGTAACAGAGTGGGATAAAGTTATTCTTTCCCGGAAAGTTTGTGTGTATAACGTTAGTCCCTACATAATCTATCATCACGAAACCTTCTTTCGACGGAATAAGTAAGCCAAGTTATATTTTCGAGTAATAAGGAAACTTTTATACACATTTCAGATAGTAATTTATTTCGCAGTTTTGATGATGTATATAATATTAGATGGTATCTGTGGTTTAACTTTTGGCCTTATAATAATGATAAGATATGATAAATTAGCCCTTATGATAAGTATCAAGCTGTACCACGTAATTACCGTATAGGAAAATATCGTTATGAAAAGCTACACATCTAGAGAACACGCCAATCTGCCTTAGACAACCGTGCTGCGTATAATGTCTAAAACGGGAGGCTAGAGCCCAGCAGTAGAACGATTAGAAATCTTTGAGTGTATTTTTAATCTTATATTATAAAAATGAATGTGTGTCTGATGTCCTTTATAGAAACGTAAACTATACATTTGATCATGTGATGATCTTTAGCAAAGTTGTTGTGCATGAGCCAAAGAAGGTTTCTGAGTTGGTTAACAATTGGACCCGGTAGGTGGCGCTGCTGTCGGCATATCGATTAAAGCTTTTCCGGGCAGGACGACGTCTGCCGGGACAGCTAGTTATTTTATAAAATATAGATTTTTTAATTTTCGAAAGGATTTGCTATCATTCAATATTCAAATTCAAATGTTTTTATTCAAAATAAGTTCCACTGGAGAACACTTTTTGAAGGTCATACCTATAGGTTAAAATTTTATTTTACTTCCTAGTCTATGTACACCGCTTCGCAACGTGTTATTGCTGTTAAGGAGAAGAGGCGGCAAGAAACACCCCAGCAACACGTCTAGCTAAAAATTGTTTTTCTTTATATTTGTTGTTCTATTTATATTTAGTTCTTTTTTTTTAAGTTTTATACAGAATTGTGTTACATATATATAATATTTTGGGCGCTTTCTCAGCAACTCTAAGCTTATGTCTCTTGACTAGTTTGTATAGGTTAAGTAGTTAATGTATTGCTTCGACATTGTTATGTCGTTATGTATGAGTTGTAAGTCGTGGTAGCTGGTAATGGATAGCGCACGCGTCCTAAACTCAAAGGACGCGGATTCGATCCTGGCCGGAACGCATGCACCACTCAGTTTTCTGATCTAATATGCATATTGTGCACATTTACCACGTGCTAACAACGGTGAAGGAAAACATTGTGATGCAACCTGCACATTGCGACAACTTGTGTATCAAACCTGCCAAGCCGCCTTGGACAATCGTGGCGAGTATACTGTCCGTTCGCCCCCTATAATGGGAGGCCCGAGCCCAGTAGCCTGACTCTTATGGGCTGGTATTATTGATATATATGTATGAGTTATACCTAACGACTGTACATATTGACAGGTAACTCGTGTACATACATTAATATAACTACCAATACTTAACGTTACTTTTTAACGCTTTAAGAAGTCGTATGTGGTCAGAGTCACTAATACTAACGCAAGGGTATGATAAAGAAAGAGATAGAGAGGATGTAGTGGTTTAGATCTTGAGTTGTAACTACTAATAATTGACTCGTAGCTTAGCTAACCACAATCTCTCCATTAGTGGCTTCTCGTGGCTGTTGTGTGTGCAGCGGCCACACCTCGGTAACCACGTCATGACGTGGGCTAAAGCTAATGAAGGGGGCTGTGATCTCCTCACTGGTCACAAATAATTGTTGGGAGGTTTTCCTGAAATACGTGAAGTCTGTTACGGCGCGGAAAGCGCAAACAGTCGATAGACAAACGCTAATGGTGACCGCGGCGATGCAGCAATAGAGGTGATGAGATCTGCCTATGAGAAAGATAACTCTGATACACAATGAGAGTCGGGCGGAGGGATATGACGATTCTATGCGAATTATTCCGTTTTTATCAAAATAGCTACAAGGCCCTGACAAAAAATGTAAGGAAAATATTAACAAGGGTCCCCCCGACAGGCAGACGGTACGTAATCTTAAAAGCATAAAACATTAAACCATTTTCCCTTAAACCTCGCTAACATCAAACACCTATTGATTTTATTTATGTGACAGGGAAATTTATAGGTACAATGATATCGGTCGTTTCTCCGTATACCCATGACGTATCTACATTTCCCGGGCAAATTGATTCAATTCTATTTATAAGACATGTTTGGTTTCATTCCCGACTTCAAGTGATATTTGGAATCGTAAAATAATTCAAAGTACGTTAAAATCTCCACAGCCGGGCACATTTAGCACAATTTGGCAGTGGTCTAAAATATTTTAATAGTAGATTGTTACACAAGAGATGTAAGTGACTTAACTTTCAGTCAACCAAAGAATGTATATTATACTACATCTGCTCGGAAAGAGCAATTAGATCTTCTATATAAGCACGAGATGGCGCATGAAAATTAGCGAGAGCGCTAATTGTGCGAGTACCTAATAGGCATGAATACGGGGAGAGGCCAGCTGCAGGGCATAGTGCCACCTGCACTAATGTGCGTGAGACTCTCGTATGGTATCGATAACTCAGCTCCGAAGAAAGAGTCGATGAACTACCCACTAAACCAAGCTGCGTCCCGAAGAAGATACATTTTGTAAGAATGCCACGGGATCTAGAACAGAGTTATTGCACCGTGACGTTCAAGTGTGCAAGAATAGTACAAGCCAGGGAAGCAGGGTTGCACCACTACGTACATCAGAGGTAAAGGTCCACTATGACCCCCGTCTAAAGCGGGCCGCTTTAGCCCTTATTAAATTCTCTTTATCCTATCTCTCATACCAATCCCATATTCCGTCCCCTCTATCCCATTTCTCCTGTCTGATTCCTCTATTCTATCCCCAATCTCGTCGTCTTTATTCCATCCTAAAGGCTGGTAACTGCCTGCCGCCAATAATCATTCGCAACACATAGATGCTACCAACGTGTGTCGGTCCCGAAGACGAGGACTGGGTCTTGCCTCCTGGTGCCAAAATATCAAGACTTAATTCAAAGTTGTGACGACGATATACACTAGACCAGGGGTGGTAGCTAACCTGATGAGCAAATGCTATTCCTACAGGCTGTAGACTGTGGGATGTTTGGCCACCTCTTGTATAGGCCGCAAAGCGGGAAGAATTAGCATTCGTTCTTGCATGGATAATTCCATCCTTATGGTGCTATATAATCATAATAAGATTTAATAGAAATCAGATTTAAGCGCTGAACTGCCTAATACGCAGAGGTCCCAGGTTCAATTCTTTACAATGTAAATTTAATAAGATAAAGAGCGCTCAAATATTCATGCATGTATAGATTATTTCTAAAATCAAATTCGACACTGCTAAGCTCCTTGCTGTACATACAGTCAGCATTAATGTACAGTCTGTTTATGGCGAATAAACTCCCTTTGAATTAAGTCCCAGTTTTCTAGATTTGTCATTCCGGTAACCGACGAACATCAATGTCTTGGTATTTCTTTACCACCCACTCTAAACTTAGACTCCTATATTGACAATTCGGCCCTGTCATTTTGATGAATTTATTCAAATTGTAAGTCAAATTGAACTGTCTAATATCGGTTTTGTATTCATAGCGGTTCAATTATCGTGATAGATCGGCGGCCGGTACGTTGACTCCTTAAGAATTTTTTAAAATATCTCTATATAAATTATAAAATGACATTACATTATTTCGATGTTCTTTCTGAAAAAAATTACAAACAAAATTTACATATATAAAGTGACAAGAGAGACATGTTTTATAATACACAAAATTTAAGTTTAAAGCCACAATGGCTTTGTTTAAAAACTTGTCAAAAAACGCCGCCGGTGTACGAAATACTCAGTCTAACTTTTTGATATAAAACATGATGTAAATATTAATATTACTACTCTGTAATAAATCTAATTAGAGTAATGCTATTGAAAAATAAATTTCAGTAGGTAATTCTGTTTATGATATAACATTTGAAAGTAATGAAAACTTCAAAGAGCCTGACATTCGAAAAAGCATTTTTTTTAATAAAAACGTAGGTAACGTAGAAAGATAAAAGTGAGTAGATTTCTATGTGGACTTGTCTAAAATACTCACATACTATGTATGTATGTATGCAACTTTGCGAAAATTCTCGGCTTGTACTTATTTATGTGCGTAAAAGATAATCATAAATTTGTTCATTCATGCATACTGGCTACATACATAAATCGTGCAAAAACTGTTTAAACTTCGGAAACAAGACTAAGTTATCATTATTTGCAAATATGTCTTTGGATGGTCAATTTTGGACAATTTTTAGCTAGACGTGTTGCTGGGGAGTTTCTTGCCGCTTCTTCTCCTTAACAGCAATAACACGTTGCGAAGCGGTGTACATAGACTAGGAAGTAAAATAAAATTTTAACCTATATGTATGACCTTCAAAAAGTGTTCTCCAGTGGAACTTATTTTGAATAAAAACTTTTGAATTTGAATTTGATGTTAATGAAAAAATAATAGTTTAAAAAAAAACACACATTATAATATCTTAAAAAGCGCTTTGAATACACCCCACGCTTTTTTACAATAATGTACATTCATATTTTTTTTACACTGTACTTAATCAAATTGGTTAATTATTTCTTTTTTGCACTCCACGGTAAGACCCCATTCATCAGAAACCAAATTTATTAAATTTTATTTTCTGTTTTTTAGTTGGATTTTTTATGAAAGCGTCTTTTTTTTGGTTTATTTTTAAACTATTATTTATTTTTCATTTTTTAGTTGTTTTTTTTAATGTTTTTAAATACAAGCTTTTGAGATCTTGCATATCATGTATCAACAGAGTGCTAGCCAAGACAAGTAAAACGAGCCCAAACACGACGGGTCTATCTTGTTTAGTACAGGAGTTCCTATGGCCACCTTCCGACTCCATCATCAGATCAGCTCCATGGTATCATATTATTGCATTTTCACGCGATATAAACATACGAGCCCAAACACGACGGGTCTATCTTGTTTAGTACAGGAGTTCTTATGGCCACCTTCCCACACCATCACCAGATCAGCTCCATGGTACTATATTATTGAATTGTCATCGACCTTTGACAGGTGTGCAAAGTTTGAATTAAATCTGATAGTTGAAAGCAGGACAAAATCGAGCTCAAAGGGGTCGGTTACAAACATACATACATACATACAGGTGAAGCTAATAAAAGCGTGTTAAAAATAGAAATACATACACATTGTTACGAATAAAATATGTGGGATGTGGATTTAAAATGGCATTGGAATGATCACAAAGTTAATTAGAAGCCCACGCACACGTATTAGCACAGTTCTTACAAATACAATCGAATATGACAAGTCCAACCCTAAAATAAAAGATCGTTATGACGTAAATAGCACGAAGTCCGTTATAAGATACTCATCCCGAAAGTATACTAGGTAGCTTCGATCTCAGTTGAAACTCAACTAAATGAGCCCCCTGATGAAACACCGAAATCTGAGGTATCTTTCATTAACAAAACAATTTGTATAGTTTTTGAAATTTGACTAGGGTAGGCTTTGGTTGTCGTAAGCACGTGTCAAAGTTTAAAAGCAGGTCTAAATGGGCGGTATGACAGGCACGCTCGCAACTGATCTTTCAATAAGGCACAATACTTATCAATATTCAACCAGGGTACGCGGAGATGTTATTGCTTCCGCTGTCCCCTAGCCCTGGCATGAGGCAAAGGAAACACCGAAGGCTTTTAGTGGATATCCCATTTCCTCTGAATGCTATTACCACCTCTACGTGACGATTCCCACACACCTCCACCGCTCTTCCTCCGCTATGGTAAGTCGCCTCATCAGAAAGAGCACATACACTATCGCAATATGGATAGACACGTTCAACCACAAATGAAATCCGGTCTCCTTCGTAAATTGCAAGTACTTATACGAACAAACAAATTAGGTTAAAAGATTTATCATTGTAGTCGACCCTAATAAGGGCAGAAATGCGTAAAGTCCATCGGATTACAAATGGGCCCATGGCCACTTACCGCCCACCCTAATGAGGAAACAACATAAAGCTTTGTGTTAAGAAAAATAATGCTTACCCTCAAACATAAATAACAAAAGGATTGTACAGGAAAACGTTAAATAAAATGCCAAAGAGACATCTTTAGATTGAGGAAAATACTTTTGTGTAAGAGTTTTATTTACTCGATTAATTGTGATTGGGTTTTGATTTGATTTTTACAATTGATTTTAATGGATTATTTTTAGTTTAGAGGTATTTTGGGATTTGGGCTTGCGTTTGTTGTGTGAATTAAGAACATGACTATGTTTACTACAAACTTTTATCACATTCGGTATTTTCGACAAATTAAAAAAAAAACACCTTCAGAATGCTTCATTATCCCTGAGTTATATAGATTATATTTATTATTAGAATAAAATGGAATCTCTACCCAAGGTGTTAAAAAAATAGCCCATAAAATGTCTGTCATGGCATGTGCTGCGGAAACTATTGGAATATATCAATTATCTACAAAAAACTTCCTGATACTATGTGACCAACTATTGCAGTTATGTCACTATAACTAATTTTTTTCTTTTTAAAAGTTGTTAGAAAATCCGACCAATATTAGACCATGTTATACGTTTTATGACCTTTGTATTGTTACGAATTGCGAGACTAAAATTAAAATTCCGTTGGAATTATTATAGAGTTAGAAGTATACAAACACGTATAACACAGGTACAAATATAACCGACCACAACAAATCCAAACGTAATGCAGAAGGTCGTAATTTAAATAAATAGCGCAAAGTCCGTCACTATTAGATTCCCGAATGTACACGTATCACGCCGGTATCGTAGTCGTATCGCAACTGCCCCCTCTCTCTCTCAATCAGGCCATCGTTTTATACTGCACAAATGCAAATATGCCCGTCGACTAGAATTAGCTTGTATTTATAATCCATAACACTTGGCTAATTATGCAGCCTGCAAACGGTCGTAGATGAGTATAATATAAAAAATAGGCTGTTCTTCAAAATAACTAGAAACGTATGCCAAAAAATAAGTAAACAAAAGAAAACGATCATAAAAGGATTATAATTAGTTCAAATGCCCACAGGTAATATTTTTTTTTACAGATTAGGAGTGGAATTTGTTTTTGTCGGAACCGAAGTTGTAACAGTATTAATCCTTATCCAAATAAATCATTTCGTATTCAAGACTGTTTCAATACTTGTGAATTATTTTTGAATTATTCAAATTGGACATTCCATTCAAAAGATATTTTGAATTTAAAAATGTTAATATGAACAAAATCCTTGGCGCTGGAATCGGGTTTTAGGATTTTGATGTAATTTTATGTATGTTTGAGTGGGTCCCGGGATGGTTTAGATTCACAAAACTGGGTCTAAGCCCGGTAGGTGGGACTGGAATCGGGTTTTAATTTTTAGTTTTTCAGGGCAAGACAACGTCTGCCGGGAGTGTTAGTCTTAAATATTTATGCACATGACGGTTAATCTGATTCAATTTCAAATGAAAACTTAACAATGAACTAGTTAGATTAAAGTAAAACTTCTGTTCGTATATTTAGAGATTCGTAGGCATGTGTGATTTTAGAAAATATTACTACATTGATGTATGTAGATGTGTGTGTAACGATTGTGGATCGGTGTGAGCATTGATGTAGCAATTGTTACATCAATGGGTGTGAGTCAATGAGTTATAGACTAGTAAACAACTGCCTTTTGGACGAACTTTTTTCAGCAGTCTCCGAAAATTATAAATGAGGTGTCATTCGATTCGGAATGGCATCTAGATGATTTTTGAAAAAAATGAAGTTCCACTTGCAAAAGTTGTAAATTTATTAACAATTAACTTAAAAAAGGGGGGGTTTAGTTTTTTGCAAATATCTCAAAAAGTCATAAATATTTTTCAAATTTGAAAAAAGATTCGAAAAGAGGAGGAAATTTCCTAAAAAAAGTCTCGACTCCCGAAACTGTAAGATCAATATTTATAATTTTCCCAGAGGGATGAAAATACGGCCGAAAACGGGTACTCTGGCTTACGCAAGCCACACCCACATCGGCCCTTTAATGAATAAATATTATTTAAACATACTAAATATGAAAATAAAAAATTGAAAAAATTCAGGCACGAACTGAATAGATGAATGAACAATAATCTGTTTGAAAATTTTTTTTTATTACAATTTTTCATTTAGTTATTCAATAGTTAATTAATATATTTTTTTTGCTTGAACATGAACATTGCAAGTGTGATAATTGTTAAACTATAAATTTAAGATTTTTTCCTTTCTTAAAGCAATTCTTGAAAGGCTTTAGAATAGAAACCCGTTAGAAAAATTTTTTAGAAAATGTTTGTTTTTTATTTTTTTATTAATAATATTCGTTGTTACAAAATTAAAAGTTTAACAACGAAAATGATTAATAAAAAAATTAAAATAAACATTTTCTAATTTTTCCAACGGGGTTCTATTCTAAAGCCTTTCAAGAATTGCTCCAAGAAAGGAAAAAAAATCTTAAATTTACAGTTTAACAGTTATCACACTTGCAATGTCCATGTTCAAGCAAAAAAAATATATTAATTAACTATTGAATAACTAAATGAAAAATTGTTATAAAAAAATTTTCAAGCAGATTATTGTTCATTCATCTATTCAGTTCGTGCCTTTTCGCATTTTTTCATTTTTTTATTTTCATATTTAGTATTTTTAAATAATATTTATTCATTAAAGGGGGGATGTGACACACCGATGTGGGTGTGGCTTGCGTAAGCAGAGTACCCGTTTTCGACCGTATTTTCATCCCTCTGGGAAAATTATAAATATTGATCTTACAGTTTCGGGAATCCAGACTTTTTTTTAAGAAATTTCCCCCTCTTTTCGAATCTTTTTTCAAATTTCAATAATCCTTATTACTTTTTGAGATATTTGCAAAAAACTAAACCCCCTTTTTTTAGTTAATTGTTAATAACTTTTTCAATTTTTGCAAGCGGAACTTCATTTTTTTTTCAAAAATCATCTAGATGCCATTCCGAATCGAATGACACCTCATTTATAATTTTCGGAGATTGCTGAAAAAAGTTGGTCCAAAAGGCACTTGTTTACTAGTCTATTATATTTTATAATACGAATGAGATTTAGGTGTATGAAAAAATATATATATTTTACACAAACAAAATGAATATAATTATGCTTTATGTTTTTTGTCAAATGAAAAGTTCGTGTTAAATATACTATTTTCCCCAAATAACTCGAAATTTTTAAATGAATCAATTGTTAGGCGTTTAAACAGAACACTTAAACTTTGAAAAGCGTATGGGAGTTTTTATAACTTTGACTTTTGTTGAATAACTTTTCTAGATAATGATTTCCAAAAAACTTTTTTAATTACTTCATCTTCGTAAGTATTTATTTAAATGGAATAATGCTACATTTAAAATGAGGAGAATTAACTTTGTTCGGTATACGCCTGTATCCACAAATAGTAATAAGTGTTTGAAACCATTTTCTATGTTATCTAATTTGTAGAATAGAAAGGTATTAATCAAAAACGTATCAAGAACAAATTAGCTATCGTTCAAATTATAAATATCAACGTGTTGCCTTACCTATTTGGCGGATCAATAAATATAAGTAAGACTTATGTGAAACAACCTTCATATATTCAGTTAAGTCAGATATTATGGCCGTAAATAATATTATAGGAGTTCCAACTCACCCTCCAAATAAACTGCAGCCGAAGCAGATTTATCGTTCTCCACCACCGGACGTATAGTTTCGTAAGATATCGTCTCGAGCAGGTTGTCCCTTAAATCTAATACTACCAAGCTCCTTATATCCTCGAGAATGTCTTCGTAGAACGTTGTCAGTTTATTACCGGATAAAGTCAGCTTTCTTAACTGCGTCAGCCCACCGAATGCCCGTTCAGAAACGTACTCAATTGCATTATTATCTAACATCAATTCTTTCAAACCCCACAAATCGCTAAAAGCCAAATTCCCGATCATATTCAATTTATTATTCCTTAAGTTTAATCTAGACAGATTCTCCAAGCCTTCCAACATTTCTCTTGTCACGACAGATATGTAATTAAACTCCAATTTTAGTTCGATCAGATTGTTCAAGTGCTTGAAGCAGCCTTCGTGAATTAAGCTCAAGTTATTATTGGAAATATGTAAAACGTGTAAATTCGGCAAGTTGAAAAACACATCACGCTTCAACTCTGATATCTGGTTATCATCTAAGCTCAGATTTGATAGCATCATCATTTGGGAAAATGAATGTTTCTCGAGATTTGAAATTTTGTTCGATTTCAGCACGATTTGTCTTATTGATGATGAATTTGTAAAAGCGTATGCAGGTATTCTTTTTATTGTTCCAAATTGTATCGAAATTTCTTTAAGTTTATCTAGTCTTACAATTGCTTTTGCTGGTATGAAAGTGAGTGCATCGTCTGAACGCACGTTGAACATAAGGTACTCTATGTCGCTTTGTGACGAGAAATTAGGCCAAATTGGATCGTCCTCTGTGATTCCGCCACCGAATACCCAACAATCTGCTCTCGATGCCATCTTGGGCTTATTAGTATCGCAGTAGCAGTGAACCTTCGATCGCCTATCAGATATGTCGCAAATATTTATAAATATAGGTACATGAAAGTAACGTCTATCTATTTTAGGTTTAGTATCGTTTTTGCTCTCCGTGATTGTTAGCTTCACCGTCATTAACGATGTTATTATTATAAAATACTTCGTTATTTGTTCCATAGTTGCTAATCCAAGTATCTGTAACAAACAAAATTTGCAGATTAGTTTGGTTTTGTTCGAAGAGCAAGTTGGACATCAAATTATGTTTTCACTCTCACACAAATAAGTTTCGGGAAAACTAAATTACTAAGACGTTGTTTGGTAAGTATTTGTTAATATTTTCTGATTTCATTACGTAACTAGGTCTATTAACGAGGTTTCGGTCTCGTACTTTTCTGATTCTTACTCCACTGGGATAATTTCCGTATTGTGTTTATTGGTGGATTTGCATGTAAATAAACGAACACAGGGTTGATCCGACAACAATATTGATAAGTGGTAATAATCATCACCAAGGGACATCTGCAACAATGACAGAAATGTGGCATTCGTTATCTACTTGATAAGGACTTTAAATATATATTACGGCCTTTTTGAAAACATCTACACTAATCTAGAAAATCATATCATTCCTTATATCGAAAATATAAATAAATACTCGTACATCAAATTTCATAATAATAGTTTTAGAAACGGTAGAGCAAACTGTAGGTGTAGATAGACTTGAAAGAAAATGACATAGATAATACTTAAATCAATTTTTGAAAATATTGCTTATAATGTAATTTAAACTAATAATATGAAGTAATGTAAAGAGTGAGGTGTGTAAGAATAAGCCTGTATGGCGCTCTGTTGTTCGTGCCTACCCCGCAATGGACCTGGCGTGAAGTTATGTATGTATGTATGTATGTAATGTAAAGAGGCCATCGTCAAGAAGTTTCATACTTATGGCCTTGATAAAGAACACAGAAATATAGAAACAAAGCCACATTCGCTTTTAGTTATTAGATTATTATTAGGATTGTATGTTTAGTAGAGTACAGGTTGAAAATTTACAAATTGTTGATAGAAATACTAGAATAACATTTCCACATAATAAACCGAGACTAAATAAAAATATTTAAATCAAACTTCTAACTCCAGAATTAGTTTTGCTCTTGTTTGAACTAAAACAAACTGATCCTCGGTTAAAAATGTAGTTTTAACAGTGAATACCACGCGGAACTTTTAATCCGCTTGCAAACTTTAACTGAAAGTAGCTTTATAGTTTTTTTGCGGTAGACCGTACTGCTTCTGAACTAACAGGAACGACACCTAGTTTTTAAGCGCATTTTATTAAGCAAATCCTTTTTATTGCATAATCATATCTGATTAAACCATTGCTAAGCTGCATTTATCTGTTAACTAGCATACTTTTTTACTCCCCCAGTATTACCATCGGACAACCAGACGCACCGGTTTGCACCACCGTTACGTAGTGGAAACAGCACCAGATATGACGAATTATTTTGCGTCATCTTTTCTGGTGTGCACTACTTAAGAGTGGAATAAATTGGATCAGATAACTAGGAGTCTGTTTCACAACTTTACAAAACCCGTGAAGTCGTTTCCGTCAAAGAAATTACAATACAAATATGAAAGTCAATTCTAGCAATACCTAAATCATTGAAAAATAGAAATAGACTGGGGTTCAACCATTACCGCGCCCCAGGGTATCTTATACCCCAACTATTAATAGTACAATTGTGGTAAATCTTGAAATGAAATCAGTTTTTATACCCAAGCCCATGAAGAAGAAACTAAGTTACCTTCAAATTTATATTCAAGTCATGAGTGAATAGGTACCCCATCTAGGTAAACGTGCTCCATTCTAGACTGCGTCATCGCTCAACATCGGGTTAGAAAGTGGTCAAAAGCGAACCTATACGAACGTATAAACGTCTATTTAATCTAAAGTATGTCGTCATATCAATCTTGAGTTTTGTTTGGGTAATAATGACCTGGTTTCAGTCCCCCTTTGAGGCTAGTAGCACATTAGACGCATCTTAAGTGTTGCAAGTATCCATTCAAATTCCGATCTGGTAGACTATCTGCCTATCTGTTGGACTCATGCTATAATAATCTGGAGTGATTACAATACTTTGAAATTATTATTTTTTCGCCAATGTCAAATTAAATTTATGATTTATCAACAAACAATCCATGGTATCACTTTAATATACAATCCTCATCATTAGTCAATACATATAATTTTAGCATAATTTGGTTCTGTATGTAGTCTGTCACTTGGAAAATTGTTTTGAATTTTAACTCTTCCTATGGTCTTACTCCCGTCTAATATTAAAATACTTATCGTTGGAATAATAATTTGTTTATTAAAAGACGACAGAGAAGAATACATATACATAAAAATGCAATAACACATACAATAATATGTTAGTAGTATTTATGACCGTAGTATAACTGTATTAGTAATAAATATGACCATCTCTGATTTGGTCCTTTTAATTAATGACTAATTCAACATCATGTAATGTTCTATGGCCTTAGAATTTTTCACTTCATATTTAAAAAGTTAGGGAGATTTCTCGATCATCAGACAAAAGTTATCAGTGGAATAAATTATAACCTCAGTGAATTCAAAAGGCAAAATATTCAACTATCAGTTGCATGAATATAAATATTCATGCAACTGATAGTTTTAATTCTATGTTGTACTTTATTGTATGAATAATTTTTATCCAGTAATTGAAAATCGGCCCTTAGTAAGCTATTAATAAGTATGAAAATACAATTTTATACTCACATACATAGAAAGATTGCAAAATCGATTTTATAATGGTCAGTTTTTTTCATCAACAACTACGTAACCCTAAAAAGCTCTACTAATAAATATCTGACCATTATAATATTAATTAGTCAGCCAGCACTTAATTAGGTTAAAACTAAATAATTGCTGTTAATTTTTAAACATGTCGTGACGGGAGTACGTGTGAAAACGAATATTAGGGAATATTTATGGAGTCTATATATCACGGAAAGTATTGTCGCTCTTTGCTAATAAAGTTGACGTCGGTACATTTATTTAGATCATTTTATATGTAAAATTTGTTGGTACTATTATGAAAGGTTTATTTTTTATTGCAGCAGACAGGCAGACGGCCCACTTGATGGTGAGCGGTTACCATCGCCTATGGACATTTGCAACACCAAAGGTGCTACAAATGCGCTGCCACTCTCTTAAGGGAGACTAGAACCTGGTCACTAATGCCGGAAAACAACTCAAGGTTGTTATGGCGACATACTTTACACCAGGGGTGGTAGCCATCAGTCGGGCAAATGCCCTACCACCTGGCTGTGGGTTGTTTTGTCGCCTCTTACGACAGGCCGCCCGGCCGCAGGAAATTGTATTCTTTTTCCGGTCGTGCACGGATAAAGCTGAATTGATTAAGCTATTGTTACAATTGGGCCACCTGCATATTTGTAAACAAAGCACATTTCTTACCCGCCTTCGGTGTATAAGCTAATAGCATTGAAGCGCTTTTATGACCGTCTTCTTTTATTTACTTTGTGTTTAAAATTTGTGATTGGAAAAATAGCCCATTGTGTATTGTAATCTCTTAGGGCCTATTGTTGTATTGTAATCACTGCCAGGTGTCTCGTATTTAAAATACAAGCTGCTTCTTAGAAATTCTCCACGCGGCCGAGCAGATATATTGCATCGGCACCGTAAAGGGATGCCCCAAGTGAGAGATGGGCAGTCTAGCGATAGTCACAAGAGAGACAAGACGTGTGTACATTCGATAAGCTAATGTAGTCACGGACTTTGGGCTTGATTGAATCGTGTATTACGTTTGTATTGGCATTTTAATTCGAGTCCTGTGTAACTCGTAACACTATTCAATGCATTATAACATTTTATATTTTATTTATATCAACCGGAATCGTAGCGCATGGAAACTTGAATAACTCATTTTTAGCATTAAAAGTATCATATTATGACATCGAACACGAAGTATCATGGCGGTGTGATTTAATAGGTGGGCACTAAAACCAGTACTGTTTTGGACTACGTTTCAACACAGGAAATTACTGAGTGCCAACCTCATTTCTCAAATTGCGACATACAGTATATTTTATTATTATATGTATTCTATAGTTTTGTGTGTGTCGCAGATAGAAATTTTTTTTTTCATTATCGATACCTTAAAGGTTTAATTATTATAAGTAATTCAGTAACTTTCGCAATCCATCCAATTCGCAATGCTTATAGACGAAAGTCTTCGAACAGTGTGTTCTACCAGTTATAACGCACAGTGTTAAGAAGTGGACACTGACGGTGACACTGGTCCACAAATTTAAAGTTCCTCAGCTCGCTGACGAAAAATAAAACCATGTTGCGGCCTGCGGCACATCTAATACGTGCTGATACATTAATGTGGCCTCTTTAATAAAAGGTTGAATATGACTGGATTAAGGGGATGTCATAGGGAAGACTGGATAGGGGGAGGTGGAAGTGGATCATCGGAACTCTTTCATCACATGAAATAAGACTATCTCAACTAACCGTTTTACGCTGATATTCGGTCAGATCGTGGCATCACACCTATCGAGCCAGCCATAGGAGCTCTAATCAAGGTAACGGTTCCAGCACGGCGCTACCAAGCCAAAATAATAAAACATAAAATTAATATTTAGGGATGTCCCAACTAAGAAACAAAGAAAGAAAATATTTTATTTAGAACAAAAAAACTAAGTTAATATAAATAGAGAAAGAAACAAAATAAGTCCTAAATTGGACCCAGTCTCAGCATAATGCTAACCAACAAGGACTAGCGCTGTTCTTCCGTCTGGGACCATAAAGTGAAGTTACGATGGACAATACAACACATAACAACAACAAAATATATGGTATAATGTAGTTTGATTTAGTTTTGATTAAGTTTCCTAACTACGTAAAGGAGCGATATCGCTAGAGAGTGCTCCCCCGTCTCAAAGAAAGATCTTCCAGTCAGGCTATTGTTGTCCCAACTAGGTGGAGGAGTTAAATGGAATGCTCATCAGTCTCGAAGGGAGATGTTCCAGCGAGGCTATGTTGTATGTTATGCCCCGCAGGCCTAGGCTCATCTATTATGTTGGAAATTTGTAAATATTCTTTATACGTTTCTGGAATTGTTTGCGACCTCAATTATTGCACAGCGCCATATATTGACTTGAAGGTGTTCCACTACAATTTTTTTTTAGTTTGGTTCGCAAACTGGCCAACTCAGCTTATTATTAAACTAAACTAGAATACATATAAAATATATTTGCTGACTGGCCTTCTTGGGGCGAACACATCATGCATTATACAAAAGGCATTGAGTACATATTAATTTAGAAAAAAAGAAGAAATATATAAATAATGAACTTAATTAAATAATTAAAAAGGAGTGTAAAATTTCTTGATGTGCTTAACCGATGCATTGAAAATATATAAAACATTTAGCACCTTTTCAAAATTATACTTGTATTACCGGAAAATTAACAGTCTTAATACTTATTTACAGGCTTTCAGATCGGACGCAATCAAAGGCTTGTAAAGTTCTAGTACTTAATAATGGCTAAATTTTACCTAGAGCGAAACTTTTAACAAGTTACATCATCAGTAACGCATCGATAGCCAGTCCTTGTTCTAAATTACTTTAGTTTTATAACAGTCGAGATAATCTTTATCTGGGATTAACCATTATATTTCAAGAAAATAGCTCTTTAAATCGTTAAAGAGATTATTTATAAGTCCGATAAAATGGTTTGATAGTTAAGTTTGTACTACTTGCGTATAACTTGTAGATTATTCGAATCTTGGCCAGAAAGCATGTACCACTTAGATACTTTTGTGACACATTTGCATATTATAACAATTGTCACGAGTTAACGGTGAAGGAAAACATCGCGAGGAAACCTATATTTCAACGACTTCAAATCGCGAATGAATAGTATCTGGTATCTACTACTTATATGCGGTTGTCATTTGAAATCAGGTCAGATAGGAAACTCGAATCTACATCATAGTAAAAAAACATATCCAGATAACCGATGTGTCAAATTCTCCAACCTGCTTTGAAAGTATATACTTTTCTATTCTAAACCATGACATGTATGGTGAAATATGATGGAAATTTTACATAGAATATTCAGAACCTTATCATTATATTATACTTCAATGACCACGAAATCCTTTCTCAAGGTCCATCAACCTGTCCTCAATGGACCCGTCATGTTTCACCCCCGTCAATCCGGCCCTCTACAAACAACTCGCCCCCTTCAGAGAGTGAATTTAAACTTGTCCCAGCACCACACGCTCGTGTTCCAATGTTTGTTTTATTTATTTGTTTCGAACTGTACCAGAGTTCCATCAAATGAAATCGAGAAAACTTTTGATTAATTTGTTTAGAGCTTCAATTAAAACCACATGGTCTTATAAGTGTTTTAGTTTTAATGGCTTAACTATATAGTCAGAGCATAAAGATTTGTTATTTTTAAGATGTTCTTAAGTTTATTTTCAAAACGTTAAAAAAATGTGTAAAATACTTAATATCCATATTCTATTTCATAGGAAAATTCTCCGAGAGCTATTCTGCTCGATTTGATTACGGATGCCTAAATAAATAAGAACTTAGATACCGCCTACTATGATAAAAGCTCAACAACCTATCTAAAAGATAATACGATATCTTAAAACGTAGGTAGACAAAATTACTTCAAGGAAAATAGAACTTTTTTGCACATTAATTTATGTTTTAATAAGAAAAGATTATTATTTTGGACAAATGATATAATTTTTAACAATATAATTAAAAAGTTTATATAAATTTAAGTTTATTCTAATTCCTCACGTTTAGTTTCAGTTTGAAAACTTTATAATTTACTTAAGTTTTATTGTAAGAGTTTGTAACTGGATAAACTATTGTCAGTAACTCTTAACCTACGAAGTATTCATCATGAAATTCTTGTTTAATTTAATATTATTAGTTTCATTTTACTATATATAGCCCAAGAGCTGATGACGAATTTTGAGAAGGTTCTTTAGGCAAGCTGAAATTGCGAAAAATTACAATTTCGTCAATTGGCGAATCTAGTCCTGGAAGTCTTTTAGAGAATTAGCGGTTATTTTGCTACTGCGCAGAATATAACATTTGCAAAAAAAACAAAAAAATATATTTTAGGCATTGAAGGCATTGAGGCTTGAATTTTTTTTATCTTTTAATTTATAATTTCTAGAATTGAAAACAAAAAATCCAAGACGTTTTTGTCGGTTATTAAGTACTGCCAGACGACTCCAAAATTATTATTTTTTAATTCCCAAAAAATATTCATTAGGCAATCTGAAATTTATATCACGTATTTATTAAGTAATTTCAATAATACCTGCAAATCGCCAGACGATTTTGCCGGTTATAAACAATTCCCAGGCGTTAATAAAGTATGTAAATAAGTGCGATAAAAAATTCTTACGCGCAGCCTTAAGTGTGACAAGGATAGCTAATCGAGGCATGCCGGCTGCTGTCGGGGCCCCGAGCTCCTCGCGCTGTGATTGGCTATTGAGAAACCTAGCAGATTTGGCATTTGACGTAAAAAACGTATAATTTAAAATCTATACTAATATTACAAAGCTGAAAAGTTTGTTTGTTTAAACGCGCTAATCTCAGGAACCGCTGGTCCGATTTGAAAAATTCTTTCAGTGTTGGATAGTACATTTATTACATTTAAAAAAAATATAGGGATCCTTACTAAAAGTCCAATAATGTAACCCAAGGTGTAAAAAATTACCCGAAAAAATACTTACACGGCGTGCGCTGCAAAAACTATTGATTATAGAACAAAACAATGTACTAATTAATATTTTGCAGAACATATAATTGTCTACAAAAAATATCGCCTAACCATATATCTAACTATTGTAGTTATATCACAATAAGTATTTAATTTTTTGAAATAGTTAAAATGCCGTCGCTTCAAAAACTCTTAATTTTGTACCTTGGTATTAATCCTTATCAAAATAAATTACTCCATATTCAAGACGAATTCAATACCTTTTTGAATTATTCAATTCGGACGTTTCATTCAAAAGATATCGCGATATTTAAAATTTAAGTATTAGTGTTGTAGCCAAATAAGTATTGCGCGCGATGTATGATGTGGTGGGCGGTCATGAGCGACGATACCAAGAGACGGACATAGGATACTTTTTATCCCGTTGGAAACAGTAGGTGGCGCTGAGATCGGGTACTAGAATCCTCCTAAACACCCGGACCGATTTTGGTGATTTTATTTTGTGTGTTTGAGTGGGTGGTCCCCCCACATGGTTTAAATCGACAATTGGAACCGGTTGGTGGCGCTGGGATCTGGTCCTAGATTTTTATTTTTTCATAGCAGGACAAAGTCTGCCGGGGCCGCTAGTAAACTATAAGTGAGCAAAATTTCATACTCCTCCGTCCGCGCAATATTCGTAAAAAGGGGTAAAAAGTTTTTGCTTCATGTATTAATATAATGATTACTATCTAATACCTAAATCATTAAATAAACTTTTATTTTAAAATAAAACCAACAGATACAAAGGAAACCTTTTTATTATAATACTATTATGTAAAAATTTAACCATCCAATCGAGAGAGAAAAATGGTCTGGATGATTTTTGAATAACATTCCTATATAATTTAATTTGATTATTTTTTTTAAATCCGTATACGATTTTATTCTTGTCCATTTAAATTTTAACCTTCATAACTTTGTACAATAGCCTACGTGAGAATTCAATTTCAGTGATAACGAAAATTTAACAAGTATTTCAAATTATCACTGAAAGCTTTTTGAACTTTAAGGGAATTATGAAGAGTGGATTATTATTACACTAAACTTACTCAGGCCTAAATTAAAATGAAATGGAGTGAAAATAATTTCTTTCAAAAGAATAACTTATAGACTATTTGACTTTAAGAAAAAATATATTCGTGCAAGAACGGAGAAAGGATGAAATTACTTGCTGCCAGGCAGCATGTTAAAAGAGGCGACAAAATGACAGCCAGGTCGTAGGGTATTTGCCCGTCTGTATGGTTACCACCCTGGTCTAAAGTATGCAGCCATAACAACCATGAGTTGTGTTCCGGCATTACTGGACAGGTCTTCCTTTAAAGAGCGGAAGCAAATTTATAGCGCTTTTGGTGTAGCAAATGTCCATAGGCGATCGTAACTGTCGCGTGGGTCTTCTGCCTGCCTGCTGAACTCATGCTATAAAAAAGAATTAAAAACTAAACAATAAACTCAACGATATAAGTAAACAAGCGTTTGTGCTTTTAAGGTATCGTAGCCATTTTGGCGAAACGGAATACTTACGCAATAGTCCTGTCAGTCCCTCCGCCCGTCTACTTTAGTATAATCACAGTCATTTTTCTTAGGAGCTAGTTTCTTAGGAACGAAAATCGGTAGAGATATGTATGCCGCTGTACTTTGTTGTAGCAAAATCGCGAAAAAGCATAGATTAGTTATAGTCATAATAATGAAGAGTCGTACTAAGAGTTTGTACTGCAACATATCTCCATAAATCCCTTACATGTTTGGAAAAATTAAAACCAGCTGCTATGTAAATGAAGTTATATCATTTAAATATTCTTCAATAGTGTAATATCCCTTTTTAAGAAACGTACTATTACGAGCTACACAGGACTCGAATTGAAATTCCGTTGGAATTCCTATAGAGTTGGACCATTGCTTTATAATGCGCTGATCCATACCTGGCAAGCTTCGACGCAATAAAATAACAACTAATCCTAGTTCGACACTAATGACGGTCATAAAACAAGTACAATAACAATAGAATGTTTTTCTTAATTACAAATTCTAAACACAAAGTAAACAAAATAATTAATAAATGCGGGAAGATAATAAACTGCACTTTACGAAAGGCATGTGTGCGTTTAACTTTGTTGGCATGTAACAGCACTTTTTAATTTGGTTTTAAATTTAGTTAAACAGTCAATAGCTATAATATTGTCCCACACGGAGCCCGAACCCTACAGAACCCTTCATTGAGCGTGAAACATAGTAAAACTTAGGAAAAATAATAAAAAAAAATTAATATGGAAAGAATTTTTTTTATTTCACATAAAATTCCTTGAGAAATACTTATAAGATCGGGTCTGAGACAATTTGGAGCAGCTGTGACGGTCTGTGAATGGAGTTCGTAATTCATACTTGGACAGTTGAAAACGACCTAATTTCATAAACACAAGAGTGGCAAAGCGAACTCTGATTTACAGCCAACTTGGCCCAACTTGGACAAAAACCGTAGTAAACTTGAACATTTAACAAAACGCTAATGTAAAAAATATGTCCTTACTTTATCGTTCTTCAATCATGCTTACACTTCTCCATAACAAAGTTTTTTCTTAAACAAATTTCTTATTTGTTCTGTACAAAATATTATTCCAAGGTTTTTGTGACAGTATCATTAATCAAAATTATAGATTGCAGTCAAATTGCTTAGGTAAAGTGCGAATTAAGTATCTTTTACATTTTCTGTATTTAGGTCTAAGTTATTCCATATATATAGTTTTATGCATGTTTACAAGTTATTACACGAATGCAGTATAGATTTAAAATTTTATTTTTATTTATAATTTCTGTTTCTCTTATGCGAAATACACACTAACGCCGCCGACCCTTCGACTATGTCTGTTAAACACTTCTTTAAATATTAATTCATTGTGGACTGTAATATTTTAATTATTAAAGAAAACTGCACGTGCGTAATACAATGACGAGTTTAATAGCAATGGAGGGAAAAAAATATACCGATAAAAAACAAAGAAACATCTACGTTCTAAATTCAAATATTTCGTATTGGTGGCCAGAACTATGCCACACCAAAGTAATAAATACTTTTTGTTGGGGATTCCAACAATGTCGGCTACGCTTTTGTCGGTGGGCTAGTTGGCGACTTCACTCATTGCAACTTGGAAAACTTTGTCGGCTGTTGGAGATTATGAACAAAAAATACAGCTAGTCGCTACAGCTTGAGTGTCGCCGGCCGAGCGCTTGCGTACGCAAGCCGCCTACATGCCGCCAAAATGTCGGAAAGCAACACGCTCGGGCACAAGTTGCCGACATGATACTTTGAATATGGGCCGCTGAGTTGTGTCGGCGGGCTGTATCGGCGGGTCGGTGGCTTTGGTGTATATTGCGTTTCAACTAAGGCTATATATTAAAAAGAAATAAAGATAAAGTTTCCATTTTTAAATTTTCTCTTTGGAGTTATAATTAAAAACTTTAATTATATCTCCAAAGAGTTATTATTAGCGATTATCAAAATAATTATCCGCAACCTTTACAGAAGCTGTCGTAAATTATTATTAAATTACTTTGGAGTATTTATTTAATCTTATTTTGTATGAAGATCATATTTTCCATTTCTAAAACGGCTTTTATGTTTTCAAAATAATTCTTTACCAATTTGCAAGATATTTCTACAAGTATTTACAATAAAAAACTAAAAATGAAAGTACTACATCTAGTACATATTATTAACAAATAAAAAATGGATTCCAGATCACTGTCGGTAGGGAGCGTTCCCATAGTAAAATTAATAATATGTATTATATAAATATACTACAATGCTCACGCTAATAAATAATAAATAATGGAACACTATGGATTGGTGTAACAATACAACTTGATTTTTTTCAAAATCAGTCGATCAGATTCCTGACTAGTGTAATTTACTTTTTAACAATGTACTGACCATACATACCACTATAGAATATAATAGAATATACTTTATTGCATAACATTAAGATACAATTCAAGAAGTTTAAGTACAGAAGACAATAGGCGGTCTTATGACTAAAAGCAATTTCTTCTAGAAAACCTTAGGATGGATTAATTGTGTAACATGTGGGTTTTGCAATATTAATAGAATAAAAAAGTATATATATAAGATTTTGAAATGGCAAGTATAAATAGACAAGGAAATAAGACAAAAATATACATATATTGATAAATATATAGATAATAATTATGGTAACAATGTATAGAATTACGTAAACAAGGGAGATATGAAGATGTTATTATTGACTTTAGAGCCCTAGGTAGTAATCCTTCACGAATCCGAGTCCTTCACTTTAGTTTTTATTACAATCGACCCCGAGATTTCTTTGAGTATTTGTCGCTATGTTTTATAGATTTTTTGCCTATAGAGGTTCACTTGAAGAATTCACTCGATCGATAGCAAGTTTAATGTAATAAAATGTGAAATTTTTTATCCTGGGAATCCCGCGGAAAATTTTCCGAAGGCTGTTTTAAGTTCTTCGGATGCATAAAAATTAACTTATTCCGACAAAGTTTCCACTTAAACAATAGCATGCATTTTTTTTTAATGCTACGACACAGCCTTTCAATATAAGAATTCGTTGTAATATATATCCGCTCCGCTATTGGATGTATTTTAGTATATTATGGATATGAGAAGTTTCGAATAAAGGCCCATAATGTCGTATACAACGTTAACACTTCATTACGCGTCGTGATGCATTAAACCATGTATCGGAAACGTGACCGACTTGCCAACATGAGGAATTGTCTACGATCAGTATGGTTCACTGCAGCCGAGATGGGATATATATTGAGGTCATTACATTATACAGAATTATATATCTTAAGTTTATGTTCAGACTATAAAACATCTTTTGTTGATATCGAAAAAATATGTATTACTGTTACGAGTTACGCAGGACTCGAATTAAAATGCCGTTGGAATTACTATAGAAGTGATAAGAACTATACAAACACGTATAACATAAGTACAAATATAACTAGACACTATTAGTAAAAACTGCACGATTCAATAACACGCGCAAAGTCCGTATATCGCTTATCGAATGTACACGTCTTGCTTTGATCGTGGTTCTCGCTAGACTGCCTGCCCCTCCCTTCGGGCATTCCTTTTCTTTTGTACTAATGAAATATACCTCGACGCAAAACAATAACAACAAGAATTAGTTCGACACACCAGCCTAATACATACATACATAACTTCACGCCAGGTCCCTTGCGGGGTAGGCACGAACAACAGAGCGCCATTCAGGCTTATTCTAATGACGGTCATAAAACAAGAACCTACAATAAGAATGCAATGTTTTTCTTCATTACAAATTTTTAACATAAAGTAAACAAAAGAAGTCCAAATACTGGAAAGGTAATAAACTGCGCTTTGTGACAGGCAATTGTGCATTCACCTTTGTCGGTATGTAATAATACTAATTTTTTGTCTTCTAGCTATCTATCTATTATCTATACTATAATAAATCTGTAAACGGCTCGAGTTTGTATAATGCGTTAAAAAATGTGAAAAAATCAGGAAGGACTAATTCGGACCAGTAGATTCTGAAAATGTTATTGAATTGTGCTGTTTGTACTGGTTGTATCCAGTTATATTTGTACCTGGTTTATACGAGTTTGTATAGTTCTAATAAATTCTATAGTAATTCCAACGGCATTTTAATTCGAGTGCTGTAGCTTGTAACAGTATTTATACTAATCTCAAAAAGATATATTAGAAATCTTAAAAGTTAGATTAATAAAAAGGTCCGAATAGAGGATACTCTTTTTTATAAAACTTCAATAAATTTCAAGTATGTACAAGCCCGATAAAAGATCAAGATATCTGAAGTAATATTTTAGGTCCCTTTCTTATTAAAAACTCCAATATTTGGGGACACTATATTATTTACGATATTTGTATGGCAACTGTAGATATTCAATTTATATATGTTGACTTAGATATGAGATGATATTGAATCTTTTGTGATTGAATACAATGTTCTAGTGGACTAATTGCAAACACTTATGTATATATAGTAGGTAACTATTTCAAGCGATTTTTCCTATAATATATAAAAAAAGAAAGAAAGAAAGACTTACTACTTATTTAAAGATTTTTTTTCTTAATGTTTTAGTTAAAAATGCCACATTAATATTACAATCTAATCTAAAAAGACTAATAAGTAATTTAAATATAACCTAAATTGACTAAAAGTAATTTTTAAAGAAAGTGTCCATTAGCACTTTTCTTATTGTCTCTATTAAGGGGAGACACTTTGTTGATGTGTTCTTTAATAAGTTAGCACAGTACACTACACTTTAGTTTTGTTTACAGCACTAGTTCAAACGGTTTGGTCCTTTTGAGCCTTCTCATTATATCCGTGTTGTCGAGGAGCTGGATCGCCTCAACATTCATATGATGGTGAAGCCGATGTACTTTCTGATAATCCTAGTAACAAAAATTTGAATTGAATTTGGAGAAATAACGAAGTAATTACATTTCTTATACACACAGCATTTTTGAGAATTTGTACGCCGCATTTTCAACAAACAAGTTTTGCACTCAGCATATGGCTGTGCCGGAATTATATAAGACACAAAGCTGATTTTCTTTTGGCGTAATACTAAAACGACCATATTTTGCTAAAGTATATAAAATAAATAAATATAAAATAGATAGATAAAAAAAAATATTTAAAAAATTTGACGTTCGTCGGCAGCGGGGCCTAGGGTCCGGACTATCGGTGGTTAGGGCTTAAGAGACAAGAACCTTCTCACAATGTGTTCCGTGTTCAGGAGAACCGCCTTCTGTATCTGCCCTTCACCCATTTACCGAGCGAGAGCCATTCTAAACGTTGGACGAGGCTCTTTATTTTTATTTTTTAATAATATATTAAGAAATATATATAATAATTATACTTATATTTATAACAGTATAGGTTCGCGTTTGACCGTTATCTTGCCTGATTTCGAGCGGAGATATGGTCAAATGGCTTGACTAGGAAATACCTAATTACACGCGACTGAAAGGCACTCAGATTGCAGGTTTCCGGTAAAACAGACTCCAGGAGTAGTAAGTTCCTCTCATAAGTGATGCGCATATTGAAGGTATAAGCAAAGCACTTTATTCGAATACAGAAAAATTAGTACCGTGCAGGAATGGTAAAAAAATACTAATTCCTGTGACCGGGCAGCCTGTCGTAAAAGGCAACAAAGCAACTCACTGTCAGGTGGTAGGGCATTTGACCGACTGGATGGCTACCACCCCTGCTCTAGAGTATGCCGTCGTAACAGCTTTGAATTGTGTCCCGGCATCCGTGGCTAGGTTCCAGTTTCTCCTACAAGGTCGGCACATTGGCGGCACCTCTGGTATTGCTAATATCTATAGGAAACTGTAATTGGGCCGTCACAGTTGGACCGTCAGCCTGTGTTTCAGAAATAAATAAATAAACATTTTCCAAAATTTCAATTTATTTTCGAACAGGAATATTAACGAAAGCACGCTAACAACGTTTTCCCGCAATAACCACATTTCCCCACGCACGTTCAATAACAAGAAAAACGCCATGAGTACGTGCCACATTAACTCGATAAAACACAAACAACCTTTACTAGGATACGAAGGCTAATTAAATTGATGCGAGACGCTTACAAATTGATACGGAGTATCGGTGAAGACGTTACATCGATTATGTAAAAGAGCATGACTCGCTAGCATCGAGTATACTACAACTTTACAAAAATGGATAAGTGAAATTTTGTAGAGGTTTTAAGCTGTTCTCTTAAACATTATGTATTTACTGTTTACTGCAGTAAAAGCTTTTTTAAGCACGTTGGGTACTTTTGGAATTTTTGAAGTGAAACTTCTTAGAATCGTTGTGACTCGATGAAACGAAAAAGCGGCACTAAAAAGAGATGCAAACATAAATCTATAGGACTAAGCCTGCGAGAGAATGAAAAAGAATACATTATACTTAATAATTTCAACAATAGAGTAATAGAGTTGGAAATGTTTGAAGTTTTTCGGTAATACTTCAAATTTCGTGTTTTAAAGCCTATATATTATAACGAAATAATATATGAAAGGTGACGTCACAAAAATCTCTTCCCCACCTTGTCAGACTTTGTTTCACTCCTACTCCGTGTGAACTGCACAAACACACAATTTTTTTTTTAATTGCTGATGCAAAGTGAACAGGCCGACGGCCCAACTGTGGAGGTAAGCGGTAACCGTCGACTGTGGACATTAACAACACTAGAGGTGCTGCCTATGTCTTGCCGACCTCGAAGAGGAAACTGAAACCTGGCCATTGAGCCCGGAACACAACTCAGCTTGTTATGGCGGCATACTATAGACCAGGGGAGGTAGTCGGACAAATGCCCTACTACTTGTAGGCCACTGTGGCTTATTTTGTCGCATCTACGACAGGCTGCCCGGCCGGAGGAATTAGTAATGTTTTCCATTTCCGCACGGATAAAATTTTGGAATAGGGAAAAAGCATTTGAACTCGTCGTTTTAGTATTACGCCAAAGGGAAAGTTTGCACTTAACTTCAGCGTTGTGTCGGATATTATGTCGGCACAGCAATAAGCTGAGTCCAATCTAAAATTCTCAAAATATTTTTTTATTTTTTAAATACATCTCAGCAATGTAAGCACGTCGCTATTTCTTCTAACAATTTCTTTCTTACCTTAATAAAAAAAAAATTGTCTGTGACGGGTCGTTGTAGAAATAAATACCCGTTTAATTATAAAATATGTAAATTTCGTATATAATATTTACAAAGCCGAAAGAAGTAACATCAAGTATATAGTAAGATAGGTTTAAAGGGATTAAAATATCTACATTTCGTGACGACTTTTCTCTTTGTCTAATGTCACATCACAGTTGTCAAACCTTAACTCTAAAAATCTCGCCTGCCAGGCAGTGGGCGAAAAGGTTTGTTTCGCTATACCTGTGTGTGTCTCTGGAACTACTAAAGTTATAGATGTAAACAATTTTATTAAGAAAATAGATATAGCCCGCGGGATATAAACCAAACTTTTTAACAATAAATTATGTTAACGCAGTCACGGTTGCTTTTTTTCCCATGTCACATCTAACCACTCACAAAGGTAATGAGAAAACTAATGCATCATCTAATTCAGTTGGTAACGTAAATTTATCGATAAATTATTCTATTAAGGAGCTCGCTTGTCTTTGGTCCCAGAACAAACCTAGTTAGCTTAAGGCGTGTGCCGTTTACACAAACTAAGTTTCACTATATCGCTTGTGGTTATTAAATTTTGAACGACCGCAATGGATGTTGGATGGAGGGATGTTAGATGTTGATAATTGCGAATAATTTATGTTATGTAATATTATAATTATTATAATCGAACTCTAGGGGGACTTTGTGGTGAAGGCTGAGGTGAGTAGCGACGCCTCCTTGCTCCAGCCGGCACGGAGTGGAGATCGCTAGAGCTAAGACTCATGCTTCCAGGGTTAGAAGTGGGGCCCTTGCAGGGAGCGTCGACTGACCGTCTGTCCATTTTATCCGTGTTACGCGAAAATGGTGATGATCAGAGGCCGTAGTCTCCATAGTCCCAGATCCCTAGTTCCACTGGCAGTTCATCCCAATATTCCAGTACCTTTTGTTGTCCTTTCCTATAATATTCATTCACTGGCCGGAGCTTGTCCTTAGGGGCCTTTTTATATGATGTAGACAGGTATAATCGCTGGTAAATGACACGCCACATTTACATTTTTTTCAAGGGGCCTCTACGTGTTGACCTTCGCATGGCCCTTCGCAAGCCCTGCGAGAGTCCGGGCCAGTTTTATGGCCCGTGGCCTTCCAGGATATACTGCGATATAAGCCGATTATTATTAGTAGTCGTGTCAATGAAACTTCGTTCTCGTTGACTGCCATGTTGCTTAAGCATATTTATTTGGTTAGAGATTTTTTTTAATGAAATATATTAATTTGTCATTTGAAAATCTGATCACATACTTAGTAAGCTTTGGAGATAAAAAGGGTTACAAATTTACTCATAAAAGTAAGAACGTTTCTTTATAAAAGTCAAAAATGTAAAAAGTAATGAAAAATGTTGTTAATACAACCCTTTCATTGTATACTTTGGTCGATTACATTATTTAAATTTAAATGTTATGTTTTAGGAACATTTTTGATATCATTTCGAGTGAGGTATGCCCTAAATAGGTCACATGGGAGCAAATTATGCTGGTGAAATATGTATGTGTATTTTTTAACAACTTTTTTTAGCACAATATAAAAAAATATCAAAGCTTTCTTTTTCATACAAGTCTTCACACAGTCCTGACCATCGACTTTCGCAAACTTCCAACACTGTTGGCGGTTATTAAATTGTGTAAAGGAAATAGGGCGAAAAGTTTGCAGAAAATGTGTTGGGATTTTCCGCGAAACCATTACGCGTCCACAACTATTTCAGAGTAACTTTCTAAGAGCAAACAATCCATCATTTCGCTTTTTATTCATAATATAATGGATTGTATTATTTTTTATCTACTTTATTATTGTTACGACCTGAATGCCGACAAAAGAGAAACTTACACCTGCATACCTGTAAACATTTTATAACCTTTTCTGCATTTGGGCTTCTTTTGTTTACTTTGTATTTAAAATTTGTAATTAGTAAATCAGCCCATTGTATATTGTAATATAATAATGGTAGTCATTAGCCAGGTGTGATTCTAAGAAATTCAGTATACGCGGCCGCGCAAATATATTGTATTTGCGCAGTATAAAGCAATGCCCCAATGGAGAGATCGGCAGTCAAGCGATAACCACAATGCAAGTGCATTACGTTTGGGCTGGTTGTGTTCAGTTATATTTGTACCTGTGTTATACGTGTTTGTATAGTTCTAATAAATTGTATAATAATTCCAACGGCATTTTAATTCGAGTCCTGGAACTCGTAACAATATGTATAAATAAAATATGTTCATATATATTCTTCAAGCCATAACATGTTGTGAAGCGATGGTAAATTAGGCTACCATAAAGTAAATAATAACCATAAACAAAATTAAAATGAACAAGTTGGCGGTAGGCTAAATAAAACATTAACAATACTCGTTGACAATTGTCATCTTTATCTTCCGTGACCACGGCAACTGAAAAGCGAAACGTCTGAATAACCAAAATCAAATAAATTACGCGCTTAAAACCGTTAAACGTAATTATTTTAAAGTAGTGCAATAATCTAACACGTAATAGAACTTATTAGTTGTTTAAAAGATTATCGTAAGGCAAAAACACTTTTGATATAAAGACATAAGTAAAGAGAGTGAATAAAGCTAGAGAGTGTGTGAACTAAGTTGTTTAACGTTAGACCTAGGTCTCTGGAGAGTTAGTCTCGACAGACGTTGCGAGGCCCCGGCTAGTTGATACTATCAATTGTGGTACAAATTATGATCTTTAAGCGTTTAAATCCAAAATTACAGAGACCTTATAATAGAAAGTATAATATTATATGTTATTAGTATTGTACGTATCTTTATTCTATTTATTGAATTATTATATAATATGTATTTCTTTTAATAGTTGTATATGTATGTTTATATTTATACAATATTACTATGCTTTACGTATTTAATCATGTACATATAAATTTATATTTATATTAATATGTAAAATATGTAATTTTTAAGCTATCGTATAGCTTTTATCGCGGGCTTTGAGCGCGGCGACCGAAAGAAGAAATTCCGTAGCGAAAATAAACCTAACACCTCCCACTCTGCCTACCATGCGCGGTGACATTTGTATCTGGAACAGTAAAATGTTCCGGATCACTGATATTATTATGTTTCATTTGGAACATTTAGAACATTGAGTCAAAAATATAAAATCATGGTTGTCTTGTTATGGTACGTCGCGGACTGAGGCTGAGAAACGGGCTGCGGCTTCATTTGAAAAAATTACAAATTGTGACATCATTAATAAAACCGATTTCCCTTCATACTTTATCCAGGCTTAGGACTGGCGGCCAGACGCTTAGGCTAGCTGGCGTATTTTCTCATTTGTTATCTCATTCTCATTTGCTTATATTTTATTGTTATCGTGGTCTCTCGCTACGCTTGTTCCTCTGTGATTCATTATGCTCTGGTCGGTCTCTCTCACACGTAAGCGACATGATCGCGCTGAACAGAGAGTCAGAGAGATCGCGATGTTCCAGATACAAATGATGCGTTTGAAACATTATTGATGTTACAATCTTTTGGAATACCTAAATGTTTTGGAGGTTTGTTTTGAGGTTGTTTTGAGTCGGTTCAGTCTTTACTGAACCGACTCACTGATCCAAAACATTTAGGTGTGGCGTAGGCGTGTGTAACTCTTTAGTTACACACGCCTACGCCACAGCGACCCACGAGCTCTCGTAGCGGTTCGAGGTATGTCAGGTATTGCAAATTATGAACGACGAGCTGCTCCGAAATCGGACGAATACGTAAGCAGCTGTTTGTGAGAAAGTATATAGGTGTATAGGTATCTATCATATCTTTATAATGCCACACTCACCGCATGTGCACCCCATAAGTATACATGTAGGTATACATATGTATACATAGGTGATTTGTTTTCTTATCGGTCACCACGCTCAAAAAGTGTAACTTGAATTAATATCAAAGAAAAAAAATACTGCTAAATATAAAATAAATAAATAATTATAATTGCATAAGTTGATAAAAAATGCTATGCAATAGCTTTACCGCGGAAGTCCCCGAGTGCCACAAGGAGTTTAAAAAAAATATTATGCAGCAAACCCTGCCCTAGCTTTCGAGTCATATTTCTCTCTCCATTCCAAGGTTGTCTGGAAAAGATCGTTGTCAGCGATAAGACCGCCATTTGTACCTAATTCTAAGTTGTTTTTGTGTATTATTTCATTTATTTTATTGTACTATAAAGTATATTACTTACCATACTCCTCTGAAACGGTTTGACCGATTCTCATGAAATTTTGTGTGCATATTGGGTAGGTCTGAGAATTGGACAACATCTATTTTTCATCCCCCCAAATGTTAAGGGTAGTCCACCCCTATTTTTTTTTTTTTTAGATATTTTTTTTATTTTTTTATATGATACAGCATTAAAGCAAAATACATTTACATTACAGCAAAATACATACAACCCTAAATTTTTAACCCTCTACGATCAACCCCTATTTTTTATTTGTTAATTATAAACTTTAATGCTGTCGGCATATCGATTGAAGCTTTTCCGGGCAGGCCGACGTCTGCCGGGACAGCTAGTATTCTATAAAAAGTAAATCTACAGAAACCGTCCTGAAGTAAAACTGAGAGACAGCTATTTTATTCATATAAAGTAATATAGTATACACAAGACTGAGCGAAACGAAAAAAAGTATTAAATTTCTATTGTTTAGGATGTTTCACAAGTATAAATTGAAATGTATTTTTCATAATCGCATTCCTTATTCGTTTATTCAATAAATCTTTCTTAACTCTTTTAACGAGCTTATAAATTTATTATTATATTTTTATCTCATTAACAGCCTATACACGTCTCACTACTTGACTCGAGTCTCCCATTTTTAGGAGTGTCGACAGTATAACCGCCACACTCGTCGAAGGTGGATTAACGGGTTTGACATATCGATTATTTAGATGTCTAGGTTTCAACACGATATTTCCTTTCACCGCTAGCACGTGCTAATTGAACCCGTATGCACTTTAGGTCACAAAACGACCTAAGTGGCGGATGTATTTTGACCAGTATTTGATCCCGCGCTCAAAGGTTGAGAAACCAGTGCTCTAACTACTAGTCATCCGGTATCTTAGAGATTTTAGTGGGTGATTGTCTGTTCTTTAAATATATGATCAAGCGCAGTGCCGACCCGAGCAGGACTCTGTTATATATATTAATCTCCCATTAGATTAAATATTTTTTATTAATCGCTTCCTTCTCTAACATGTACCAAAACCTATCGTAGCATCGCTCTTTCATTATTCAAAGAGCAGTTAAGTCAAACATGGGTCGCGTCAATTGCGTTCCTACTATACATTCTTTAATATTACAACAGAGAATTGAGTTATTTTGGTTACACTTACATGAACAAGTAGGTGATGAATATCAACTGATTGTTTTATGTCGTTTGGCTACAGAACCCCATAAAAAGCAATAGGGATGCAAACACATGTAATAAAATCTAAGACATTATTTACATAGTAGTATATACATTATAAGAGACGGCTGTTTCAGCGATACCGGACTTTGGGGGCTTCCCGACTCCGTGGGAGCGGAGGCGTTCAGCCCGGAAGCAGCGCGCTCGAGGAGGCACCTCCTGTGAGGTTCGACCGCTGCGGGGGATTGACTCTATAGAATTAAGCCGTAAAAAGCTGAATGAGCTAAGCCAACAGGCTGAAGAGTTTATATAATGGGGACTCGATATCGACTCCGCCGGCGAAGTCCATCCTATTGTATCTTTATTACCGCTTCGTAACGTGTTATCGCTGGAGGAAAAGAAGCGACGGAAGAAACTCTCCAGCAACACGCTTAAGCTAGCGCAACGCAAGAGCAGCCGTATTAATAGTTTATCTATCTCGCTTGCACATTATCTATCTCGCTCACACATTGTGCTATGTATTGTACTAGCTGTATGACTTGTTAACATTTGTACATAAGGTTATCGTTTCCAAAATAAATAAGTTCAGTTCAGTTCTCTTCAGCACTTTTAAGCGTGCAGGAACGGAGAAAGAATACAATTTCCTGCGGCCGGGTGGCTTGTCGTAAGAGGCGGCAAAACAACCCACAGCCAGGTGGAAGGTCATTTGCCCGACTGGATGGCTACCAACCCTGGTCTGAAGTATGTCGCCATAACAACCTTGATTTGTGTTCCGGGATTAGTGACCAGGTTCCAGTCTTCCTTAAGAGAGCAGCAGCGCATTTGTAGCACCTTTGGTGTTCCAAATGTCCATAGGCGATGGTAACCGCTTTCCATCAAGTGGGCCGTCTGCTTGTCTGCTGACCTCCTGCAATAAAATAAAAAAGCACTCGGCCGTGAATACTACTCTCTGCCATGTGACATATTATTTACCTACCTCTCGCTGTTAAAACATAATAAAAATAAATCTTACTATCACTCTCATCTTTTTTACAATCTGGGTTAAAGAATATATAAAAATGTATTCGTTTCCTTTGTGAAAATTGTTATAAGCAAATTTAAAATGTATACGTAGCCTGATAGGTTAGTTTGTGGTGGCTAAAATTGGGAACACTTCTCTGTTATTGCAAAGGGGACTGACACCGCAATGCCGCGATATTGCACCCATATATCCAGTACATCGTACGAGGAACAAGTGCAGTTTGCACGATGCCTATCTTATTAAATACTTGGCTCTCCTTTTCATAATATGTTTATTTTGAATTTATATTTTTTTTATTCTATAGCTCAACTATCTAAATTGTGGTATGATCTGTATAAATGCGTTATTTATTATATCACTATTCAAATATGTATTGATATTCAAATTAAAATCACGACACACTTTGAAAATTGATCATATTTTTTGTACACTTGTATATTTGTTATTTCTTTCTTGTACATAATAACATACCTGTCAGGCGTCGAAGCTAGTAATGTAATGTATGTAATATTTATGCAGTCTATGGGATTTCCGGGATAAAAATATGACACATTAGATTACATTCATTTTGCTATCGATCAGTGAAAAAATCACATTGGAGTTCGAAGATTAATTGACCATTTTAAATTATTCCCACAAAAATTCTCGCGGAATTCTCAGGATGAAAATTAGCACAGATTTTAACTCAAAGAATTTGCTGTTGATCCGCGGAAAACGTATCGAAATCGGCCGAAAGTAGCGTTTTTACGTGAATCCCGAACAAACAGACAAAACGACACACAGACAAGATATCTAAAAGAAAACATCTTCTTCTCCATCCTTTATATTATTATTTCAGTTGGTTTTTTTTAAATAGCTCAATGTCAAACACGGCGTGTTTAGGTTTTTGTAATATTATAGATAGATGTGTTGTATGGTTGTTGGTTTAAAGTTAGAAAATAAAGCCAGACAACCGGGTAACTTTAGGCAGAATGTGATTTTGAAGTTATTTCAGTGAAAATGGAGTGTCTAAGTTGCCCACATTATGAGTCTGGTGGGAGCTGTCATCTAGTCTTCAGTAATGAGTGTTGTTTAAGGCTAAACTACACAGCCCAATTTTGTACTAAGTAACATACACTTAAATATAATCAATTTATTTATCAAAATGCATCATGTAGTTCCTATGTAAACGTGTATTTTTAACCGCTGAACCGCGGTAACCACTTTCCACCAGTGGGCCGTCTGCCTATCTACTGAACTCATGCAATAAAAAAATATATACTTTCATATGCATTTAATAAAAAGCTGATTACAAAGAGATATTTCAATTTTATTTATTTGTATAGATAATGACGCTGTTTGGGGCTGTGTAATCATTTTGTTTAAAACATAACCTTCATATTGTCATTTGTTTCTTTATGTGTGCCGCAGCCATTTTAGAAGAAACTACTAGTATATAAATAAATGATTTTTAGTTGCAAGGTGTTTTCTGCATGCCGTAACGTAATGGTATAGTAATATAAAAAAAATAGGGGTGGTCCCGTACAGTTATACGTAAAGTATACATAAAATTAGAAATACAATATCCTGTATTAAAACTACGTTTTAATGATTTTAAGCGCGGTATTTTATTTGATTTTTGTATGTCTTCTGAAAAGTGGTTGAAATAAAAATCAAATAAAAAGAAAAAAGCAGCAGTCTTTTATGAATTTCTTCTTTCTTGATTGCTTCATTTACGCTGCAGGATGATTTTGAGAACTGCCAAAATATTTAAATATTACTTTATTTTTAATTTACTTACAATGATCAAGGAGTTTGATCATTACAAGACATAGGCGTTACATACATGATTATTGAATATTCTTGAAAAATGAAAACAATATTTTTCAGTGACCTTTATTTACCTTCGAGTCAATAAGTAGTAGCATATTCTCTCACAATTTGATGAAATGTAACCCCACTTCCTTATATTTTTTTGATTTTTAAAAAGAAACTTTTAATTATTTTGATCGACAACTCGGACATAAAGAGAAGGCTCAAAAGGACAAATCCATTTGAACAAGTGCTATAAACAAAATGAAAGTGTAGTATAATGTGCTAGCTATTAATAAAGAACACATGAACAAAGTGTGTTCGCCTTAATAGAGACAATAAGAAAACTGTTAGTGGACACTTTCTTAGTATGAATATAGCCTTTAGTTAATTTAGGTTATATTTAAATTAATTATTAGTCTTTTTAGAATAGATGGTAATATTAATGAGCTATTTTTTTTAATAATTTATTTATAAAAAATAATAATTTTGATATTTGAAGTCATTTGTTACGTTTAGCCTTAAATACATAACTTGCGTCTCTGAAATAGTTCGAGTAGAACTAGCAAAGTTTTGTTGACGGGCTTTTGTGTGTAGAATGGTGTCTTTAGAGTATTTTCTATCCACAGTGGGACATTTATGAATGATAAATGAGCAACATGAATATGTCAAAGTAAATTAGTGCAGTACATCATAAAGAGGTAAAGGTTGATTTGTGCCTTTAAAAAAAATTGTAATGTGTGCTGGGACACATGGTACAAGTGAAACTTCAACGGACAAGTGGAAAAACGAGTGGCAACGGACAAGCGGAAAAACGAATGGCAACGGACAAGTGGATAAACGACGAGCAGTATTATGACTCCCGCTCAATTAGTTGCTAAATCAACCGGAATTTCATTTATTTTCATCGGAAAGGTGCTATTAGAAAGCAAATGTCATTCTTCAGAACAGGGACCTACAATTTAGCATAAAATGTTATGTTAAATATTAATTTATTTTAATATCACCTATCTATATAAAAATATAAAAAGTATTAGTTTATTTATTTATATCCTGACCATACACTACCACAAACTCAAAAACGTCTCGAAGCTTATTTAACTGTAACTCATTTCTCAAAAATTACTTCACGATTATTATTCATATTAATTTTCGTTGAAAGTGTTTTTGAAGCTCTACAACCCTCTTAGATTTTTTTTATATTGCTGAATCACAACAGACAGGCTGGCGGCCCAATTGTGATGGAAAGTGATTATTTTCGCCTATGGAAATTAGAAATACCAGTGGTGTTGCTAATGTTAAAAGTTACAGGGAGGCAAAACTCTGGCAGGCTGGTAACGCGTGTTCGCCCTAGTGGTGCAAACGTCTATAGGCTACAATTACCACTTTCCATGAGCTGGGCCGTCTACCTATTTGCTTGCTTTGGAATAGAATAAAAAAATATGAACAGAACAATATGGAAATAAATTATATACTTACTTTGACTTTATGCCTCTTACCAGATTGCCACTAGACATTATATGTATTATTTATTTATTTCTCCACACAACAGATTCAGAAAGAAACCTGGTGTGTGAGACTGGTGCCTGAAATAGATTTCTAAGAAATCTGTATGACAGGTCACCAATGCTCCACTCCATGGCTTAAATAAGAGATTCTTAAGAATAACTTAAATTTAAAATTACACAATTAAGACAGAAATAAGCTGTTAGAAAAGAAAACGAATGTATGAACATGTGAGTGTGTGTGTGTGTGTGTGAGCGTGCGTGTGAGTGTGCGTGCGTGCGTGCGTGAGTGAGTGAGTGCGTGCGTGCGCACCTGTGCGTGTGTGTTGGCGTGTAGGCGTGGATGGGTGAGGGTGTGTTCGGGTGTGTGTGGGTGGGGGTGTATATAGATATTAAAGTATGTTTAAATTCTAATGGACAATATATTATTACTTTTAGTATTTTACATAAGTGGATGAAGCTGACCTTCTGTCTCATCATAACTTAAGGTTTTAAGCCATTTGGTGATTTTTTCTTTACAGGCATATTTTTCTAGCGGGTAAATTTGTAAAATATTATTTACTTTATTATATAGGTATGGTCCAAGAAAGGGGAAAAATCTTTGCGCTACATTATAACGCATCTCCTTTTACAAACTATCGATTAAGTTACTCGTGAACCATCGTATCATTAACAGCATCAAATGCATAAACAAAAAGCATTACCCAGCTAAACACGAATAGCACTTGGTGACAGTTCCTAATCAACGCTTATATACTTGAGCGAAATCCGAACTCACCAGCCGTACGTTCATTATTCAACAGGGTTGTGTTCCATTAAACATGCAGTAACCTATTAATGAGGGTTACCGTGTCCACTGTCCCCGTCACTGTGTCCACGTTAGTGTCTGCCAGCCTAGACTCGTATCCGACACTTGACGCTCGACACTCGGCTGTAACAGCTGACTCGACATTTCGCTTTATTGCAGCCGTATATTATCCGCTTAGACATAAACTGAATAGCGTTAAATTGAGGGAATACTTATTGAAATGGGCGCGTAGACGTAAAATTATTTTATAAGGATATGCCCGCGACTTTGTACACGTTAGACGTAAAATTTCGCGATATAAATGACTTAAAATCCCGCGAGATTCCCGAAATATAAAGTATCGTATGACTTAAAAAGAACTTAAGCTATCGTTTTAGTGAAACCGTATCGCAATTAGTTAATATTTATGCAATCTAAATAATTTGTATCATACCCGGGAATATCTCGCGGGGTTCCCGGGACACAAAATATCGTAGCATTTAAAAAATAATGTAAGCTATCGTTTTAGTAAAAATTGTGTCGGAATAAGCTACTTTTTATACACCCGATCAGGTACAAACCACTCTCAGAAAATTTTCCGCAGGATTCCCAGGATAAAAAGTAGCGCAGATTTTAATTCTAAAAATTGGCTGTCGATCAGTGAAATCCGCATCGAAATCGGCCTAGTAGTTTTTACGTGAACCTCGAACAAACAGACAAGAAATATAAAAAAATGCATCGTGATCGCGATCGTTTATATAATGTATTCCGGTTGTTTTTTTTAAATAGCTTCAATGTCCAGACAAGGCACTTTTAGAATTTTATAATATTATAGATAGACTAGCATTTGCGAGTGAACTTAGTTCATGTTGCCATAATGACGGTGTATATATTATACTGCTGCCAAGCGTTTATTTTACTTTTGATGTTTGCAAGTCTATCAAGTTGTATGTGTCTTGACAAAAGTCCACATGAAACAAATGACATAATTGTCGTACTTTACTGTAGTGGTTGACGTAATAGTGAAGTTCTGTGAGTCATGTAACGCATAGACTATTATTATCTATTTGTAAATAAACAAAATTCTACTTAAGAGAATAATACTACCGCGATTATATAGGTGCCGTTTTATTTTGCTTATTTTATATATATATATATTGAACCAACTCAGAAACCTTCTTTGGCTCATGCACAACAACTTTGCCAAAGATCATCATATAGTTTACGATTCTGTAAAGGATATCTAGACAAACATTTATTTTTATATATAAAGATATATTGATTGAAATGTAGTTGTATGTTATTACATGATAGTGCTTCCACAATGCCCTCCAGCGACCTCACCGGACCGATGAATTTTTCCATTTGGGACCTCTGTGGTGACCCCAAGTAGCGCACTCCACAAGGGTATGGAGGGCCGTATCCAAGGGTGCGCCACACTTGTGGCACTCAGGCATGGGCTCCCGTCCCGCTATACGGCACACATACTTACCAAAGCATCCGTGCCCGGTAAATATCTGTATCACCCTGAACGTTAGGGTCCCACTTTTACGCGAGAACCAACGACACAGGTGGGGGCTGATCACCTCCACCGTCTCAGTGCCAGCGACTGGGGACTCGAGGTCCCTTCCCCGTCTCTCGTGCAGGACCTTGGTCGCCAAGGCCCTCAATTTCCTCCTTTCAACCGGGCACAGCCAGTTCTTCGCTCACGTGGATCCTTCCGGAAGGAGTACACTTCTGCGAGCACCTCCGCCTGGAGTTACCAGGGCGGATCACTCGCAAGAAGTGTAGGTGCTGTCCATGACACTGTCCGGTACGCCTGGATGGATCTAACCGCCAGGACCCTCTGACATCTCCTCAGCAGGGTCCTGTTTTTGCGGTGAAGTGCATAGAAAGGTTAAATAGATACTACTTCAACCCAAATTTATATTAATGTAATCGTAAATCAGTATCAGTATCAATTAGACGAAAATGCAGTATAAACTCCTATAAAATAGTAGACACTGCCCATAAATTACATGACTGCTAAAAATAAATCTTTCAGTTCATGTCGAAAATTCAACAAACTATTTGGGGAATTCTAACAAACGCTGTCAAGCTATAAAATTTCGAACTTCTAGGTATAGGAATGAATAAAATTAGGAACTATTAACTGACAAAAGTTATTTAATTTAAAAATTAAGTCGTATTTTTCTGTAAAGTATTGGGTAGTATTTTAAATGATTTCTTTTGTTTATTGTTTTATACAATTAAATATATAGACTCGAAAAAAAATTACTTGCCTAACCATCGGTTGCAATTTAACTATACTTGTGTCAAATCATAAGGCGAATGAACAGATAGTAAGTATAAGGAAACGGCCGTGAAACAAAATAATGAGGTTAACATAATTAACACTTATGACATTTGAGATTACGTTCATATTTAATTAGGTTTAATTGCTAACTACGCAGATAAAACTATTTTGATTTTTCATATTCTGAATGTACGCTTGGAGTTGCCCAATCACAGGGATGAAAACACTATTCATCCCTGAAAAACGATTTACTTTGCTATCAAGAAATTTAGAAGACTATTTGAACCATACATAACATGCGACTCATGTCATGTCATGACTTTTTTAGTCAGTGCTAAAACGCGACATAAAGTGTTATAAAAATCTTAACAATTTTGTAACATTTTTATATGGTATTACTGTATTACAAATGACTTAACTTAATGTCTATCCTTCAGTTGAAGTACCCAGTGAGTAAATGTTGGTTACTTGGCTAAACGTCGGTCCACTGTCTCCGTTTCACAAAGGAGGCGGTTAAGCCACAATGTAATGCACTACGATATTGTACTCCATATATTTTCCGCTTTAAAGTTTTAGGGTTGACTCACACGGTTGGACAAATATAGTTTTTTTTTCTGATGATCCCCTCCGTCAATTTTTTTTCCAGGTTAATTTAGTATTCACGTAATATTTTCTTCAGTTTTCGCGACTGTGCGGTAGTTTACTTGATTTTTAATATTACGAAGATTCTGCCTCTTTTTAGTAGCCTGATCACATTTTACGTCCCACCCATTTTAATATTATATAAAACTATTAGAGCTAGGCATGTTTACTGAAGGGTTTCTTGCGCCGCTTCTTCTCTTCAAGCCCAACATATTGCGAAGCGGTGGTAAATTAGATTAGGCTCCCATAGAGTAAATAATAACCATAAACAAAATTAAAACGAAATAATTAAAATAAACAAGTTGACGGTAGGCTAAATAAAAACTTTAACAATACTCATTAACACATTTGACATCTTTGTTTTCCGTGATCACGGCTACTGAAGTGGCCGAAACGTCGGAATAATAAAAATCGAATAAATTACGGCGCTTAAAATCGTTATCACGTAATTTTATTACTATCGACGTATGTTGTTGCGGACATTTTATTTATTTCATGTTTCTATTGCAACCGCATGCTTTTTTGCTATGTCATTATAATGTTATTGTCTTTGTGTGTATGTATGTGTTGAGATGCGGTTGTGCAGTTACACATCTCTATGTGTAATGTTTGCTTAATATATTTTACTTTATCTTTAGCACACGGTAATAGGGAATATGCATGTATAAGTGTAATACTTTAAATGGATTCTTATTTACGTTATTAACTTTTTTTATATGAATGATAAAACATTGAAATAAATGACCGTTTTTCAGACTGAAGCACAATAAGATTGGCATTTTGTAAACTATAAACATACCCAGTAAATACGCCTCTGTTGAAAATCTGAATGCACTACACTTTGATTTCGCGATGCAAATGAACGGGTTTTGCTATTTTAAGTTTACTGCGTATTTTTAAAACTTTTTACTAATGAAATAAAATACCATTACAAGCTTAATCTTACGTAAATAAAGAATTCAAATAAAATACTTGACCTACATCTTTATATATATAAATTCTTCTGTACGTGTGTTGACAGTGGACTCCTCCTAAACGGCTGGACCGATTTGAATGTTTTTTTTTGTGTGTGTTCAAGTGGATTCGAGGATGGTTTAGATTCACAAATAAGCCCGGCAGATGGCGCTGCAGTCGGGTTCTAAATATTATTTCTTCGGGGCAGGACAACGTCTGCCGGGACACCTAGTTCGTTATAAATATTATCCTTATCATAATAATATGCACACTAGATTAGGAAATCTGTTAAGTTATACAGTAGTGTACATAGTGTTACGAGTGCGGGACTCGAATTAAAAATGCCGTTGGAATTACTATAGAATTTATTATAACTATACAAACACGTATAACACAGGTACAAATATAACTGGACACAACCAGTACAAACTGCACGATTCAACAACACGCGCAAAGTCCGTCACTATATCGCTTATCGAATGTACACACGTCTTGTTCGTATCGTAATCGTCGCTTGACTGCCTCACCCCTCCGTTCGGGCATTGTTTTATACTAAACTTTACAATACAACACTCGACCGCGTGATCTGAATTTTCCAAGAAAACGTAATCCGCACACCTCCGGCCATAAACGAGTACAATAACAATAGGATGTTTTTCTAATCACAGATTTTAAACACAAAGTAAACAAAAGAAGTCCAAATGCTTTTCCGCATTTGGACTTCTTTTGTTTACTTTTGGTAATAAACTGCAGGTGTGCATTCGCTTTTGTCGGCGGGTAACAATAGCATACAAACACATGTCTACAAATTACATAAATATTTATAGATGAATATATGCATTTAAATATCATATTCCAATGACAGTGGAATTTCTATCCGTGCAGGAACGAATACACTTTCCTGCGGCGGGCGGCCTGTCGTAAGAGGCGACAAAACAACCCACAGCCAGGTGGTAGGGTATTTGCCCGACTGGATGGCTACCACCCCTGGTCTAAAGTATGTCGCAATAACAAGCTTGAGTTGTGTTCCAGCATTAGTGACCAGTCTCTCTTAAGAGTGCAGCAGCGCATTTGTAGCACCTTTGTTGTTACAAATGTCCATAGGCGATGGTGACCGCTTTCCATCAAGTGGGCCGTCTGCCTGTCTGCTGAACTTCTACAATAAAAAAAAGACGTGTGGCACTCGGGGACTGCCGCGGTAAAGCTATTGCATAGCATTTTTTATCAACTTATGCAATTATAATTATTTATTTATTTTTTATTTATGCAGTATTTTTTTTTCTTTGCTATTAATTCAAGTTACACTTTTTGAGCGTGATGACCGATAAGAAAACAAATCACCTATGTATACATATATACCTACATGTATACTTACGAGGCGCACATGCGGTGAGTGTGGCATTATAAAGATATGATATATACCTATACACCTATATCACTTTTCTCACAAACAGCTGCTTACGTATTCGTCCGATTTCGGAGCAGCTCGTCTCAATCCGTGCAAGCTTCATACAGTCGTACCATATACATAGACATTAAGCGAACGCTCGGCCGAGCTACATGGTAGGCGAAGTGGGGGGTATTAGGTTTTATTTTCGTTACGGAATTTCTTGATTCGGTCGCTGCGCTCAAAGACCGCGATAAAAGCTACGCAATAGCTTAAAAGTTAATGTTTTTTGGTCACCGTTTTAAATATCGCTAGCGATTTTGCTTGTCTGATAGCAACATGCAGCGCGTTCCACAAATGTATATATAATCTTAACGTTAGGGCAGTTCTGCGTAGGAGAGTTCAGCTTAAATTTAGTCGAAGGGCGTCAGTTATAAGAGCACGAAAAAAATTCAAAGCGTTTTTTAAGGTAAGCAGGAGTACTTAGGACAAATAAAATAGTAGTATTAGTAGTACTATATAAGTAATAGTTAAAAAATTAAAAAAATTAAAAAAAGCCTTTATTTCTACCATTAAGTACAGTTTTTTTTAAATATATATAAGTATATGTGTACACATTAAATAATGGAAGTCGCCTCTGCGGCGTAGGCCTCCCCCAACTCTTTCCAGTTTTTGCGATCTCTAGCTATTCTTCTCCATTTTGTTCCACACATTTTTGCAAAAATATCTTCCCATCTCTTTCTAGGTCTTCCTCTTTCTCTTTTTCCATCTCTGGGTAGCCAATCATGGATTTTCTTTGCCCATCTATTGTCTTCTTGCCTAATTGTGTGTCCTGCCCAGTTCCATTTCAGAGTCCTTACTCTTTTGATCACATCTGTTATTTTAGTCTTTTTTCTTATAATTTTGTTGTGAACTCTGTCTTGAAGTTTTATCCCTAACATACTTCTTTCCATTTTCCTTTGGTGTACTGACAATTTTTCTTCATCCTTTTTTCTTAAAGCCCAGATCTGGCTTCCGTATGTGAGGCATGGGAGAATAACAGTATCATATAATTTACTTTTTATCTTTATGTTCACGTCCTTATTTTTCATTATTTCTTTCATACTCCAATATTTTTTCCACGATATAGCTATTCTGCGATTAATTTCATTTTCGGTCTGATCCTTGAAGGATACCAATTGTCCTAGATATATATACTCTTTTACATATTCTATTTTTTCTCCATCTATTATGATATTTTCCTCCGAACAGTTCGTGATTATTTTAGTTTTTGTATAGTTAATTGATAATCCTACTTTTCTACCTTCCTCAGCCAATTCTTGAAGCATACCTTGTAATGTTTTTGGGTCTTGTGCAAAGATCGCTATGTCATCCGCAAATCGTAGATGGTTTAAATATTCCCCGTCAATCTTTATACCTTTCTCGTCCCAATTAAGTTTCCTAAAGACCGTTTCCAGCACTGAAGAAAATATCTTAGGTGAGATCGGGTCACCTTGTCGCACTCCTTTCGATATTTTAAATTCGGTACCCTCTCTGTCTAAACGAATTTTAGCCATGACATTGGAATAAATGTTTTTTATGATTTCTACGTATCTGATATCCACACCTTGCTCCAATAATGCCTTAAATATAGCAGAATGCTCTAAAGAGTCGAAAGCTTTCATAAAGTCTACGAAACAAATGTACAAGTTCTTATGGTATTCCTTAACCTTTTCTATTAGTTGGCAAACAACGAACATATGGTCAGTAGTAGAGAATTTTTTGCGAAATCCTGCTTGTTCTCGAGGTTGGTTTTCATCTAAAATTTTTGTGCACCTATTTAACAATATTTTCGAAAAAACTTTATATATATTACTCATCAAACTAATTGGTCTATAATTGTTTAGCTCATTCCTATTGCCTTTTTTGTGAAGAAGAGTAATGGTGGACTTTGACCATTGTTCCGGGGTATTTTTCTTTTCGAGGATATTATCAAAGAGTAGTTTCAAAGGGCGCTGCAACGGTTCTAGCATTGATTTTAATATCTCGTTGGTTACTTTATCTTCACCTGGCGTTTTATCTTTCTTCTGGGTGTTAATTGCAAAAGCTATTTCTGATAATAATATTTCGGGCAAATGCTCTTCGTATCCATATTTTATTACATAATTCTTTATTATTTCCTGTGAAACAGATTCTGAGACGTTTGCTCTGTATAGGCTGCGATAAAAGTCTGTAGCTTCCTTTATAATGTCGGTCCGATTTGAAGTTGTTTCTCCTTTCTTATCTTTTATATTTATTGCCCATAAGTAATAGTAGTATGTAGTATAGTAGTATAATATAGTATAATATATATATATAATACTCTATAATAATATAGAGCCCAATATGCTAAATGTGTAGTTACTCGACCGTAGCGGGGATCTTTCGGATTGTGAAGATTAGATGCTAAAAAGAAAAAAAGGTTATGTAATATATGCCCTTTCACTTGTGGGGGGACGTGTACAAGTTAAAAAAAGGGGTCGCACAGAAATACTCAAGCGCGTCAGATATTAAAAAGGGTTGTTAAGTAAACCCTAAAGGAAGTCCTATTCAAAAGACTAACGAATTGGATGCGACCAAAAGTAACGGGCGATTTTTGAAAATGCTAAAAGAAACGTAACATTGAAATACTCGAGCGCGTCAGATTAATATACAGACGGTTCAGCTTGAGGTCCTTGTCGTGCTGACCCATATTCTGACAATTACGTCGAGGAATTTCCTTAATGTGACATTTTGAAAAAAAAAATTAATAATAAAAAATACCCCCACCGTAAATATGAGGGGTATATATATGGCGGGGGTGCATAATAGGGTGCAAAGTTTCTCCCTTATGTTATTCTGACACGCTCAAGTAAATACCAAAATCCCCGCTCGGCCTCCCCTACTATATAGCTTTTGTACAAAATAACTATAAATATGGAAACCTACTATTGCAACACACATTGTCAGAGACAAAAGTACTATACACCTTTGTGAAATGGTGAAACGTAATACATTGGTGGCACAAAGCCGTTTCCTACTGCAAACATCGTAAAAAGCGTCCAAATGTGCCGACGTAAATGTCCTATTTGTGTTTCAAACGTATTAGTTTGTGTTTTCGAAATTGGTGGCACGTTATTTTGCCTGCTTTGTCCGCCACTTTGTTTGCGAGGGCTTTGTCCTTCATATTCATATTTTCTGCACCCTGCTTCTTTTCTAAATCTATAACTAATCACAAATAATATTATAAATGCAAAAGTTGGGATGGATGTTTGTTGCTCAATCACGCCAGAACGCCTCAAGCGGTATGAATGAAATTTGGCACAAATACACTATAGATAGTTAAGATTATACAATCTGAAGTAGCATATAGGCTATATTTTACTTATCCGGGAAAAACGTACGGTTCCCGTGGGAAAACTCTGTCTATAAAATCTACAGTAACGCGTGCGAAGCCGCAGGCAAAAACTAGTGAAATATATAGGAAAGTAAGATAAATTAGCTGTTTTAATTCCATTTTTTTGACAACCGCCGAGCCGTTGCAGAGCTTACAAAACTTACAAACTTTCAGTTAAAATGAGTGGTGACAAGAATGTTTCAAAACGGTCATTTTTGACTAAGCATTTTACAAATAGTAATTTTCACTAATATTTTTGCTTTTAATTTATGTATAATATAAATTTATAATTCTGTAATTTTACTTTAAGCATTGTGTAAATAGAGTTCTCACTTCATTTTATTTGTATTAACTTCAATGCTTACCTTTCTTTACCTAAATATCGCATTATTATTTTAATATGATGGTCTTAAAAAACCGACTTCAAAAACTAAAAAGTATAAAATAACTTATTTCTAAAACTATTTTTAATTATAATGTCTTATTTTTAATATATATTATCTAAAATATCTTAAAGTCGGTGCTTAGTAATTTTCAAAATATAGTAATTTTTATGTTTTACTTTGCGCCGACTTCAAGATGTTTTAGATAATGTATATTAAAAATAAGACGTTATAATTAAAAATAGCTATAGAAGTAAGTTATTTTATACTTTTTAGTTTTTGAAGTCGGTTTTTTTAAACGAAGTTTTTTATTTTATTTATTAGACCTACGAAAGGTGCCGCGCTCCTTAAAAAATATAGGTCCCAAGAAACGGGAACAAAAAAATGTTCATAAAATAAGAACTACTGGGCCAAACTATGTTAAATTTTTAGGGGACCAAATGGTAACTATTCCGTATCGAACAAAAAAGAATCACGTAAATCGGATCATAAATCTCGGAGTAATCGGTGAACATACATAAAAAAAGGTTCCGACGAATTGAAAACCTCCTCCTTTTTTGAAGTCAGCTAAAAATAGGTAAAAAGTATTTGATGTACTTTAAATGAAACAGAATTGTTGGTGTAATATTATGGAGGCTAAATTTTTACTTCACTATTAGTACCTGTATATTACGCCTCGCTTTCGTTTCACGACCGCAAGCGCAAGTGGCAAAGGAAATGGGCAGCGCGATTATGTAAACACATAGTCGTTCGAGATACGTCGAGTATAGCATCCTTGCGCTAATCAATTGTGCCGCGGACGCGCTAATGTAGACGAGGGGTTTGGTTACTTGTTAGCTCATTAACATACTAATATGCCAACATTTTCTATTATATTATTGTAGTATATACGCGGGTAGTTACGAATAATTTCTACTATATAAGGTCCTGGTGTAAATAATGGTGTTGTGCCGCGATGTCCCACGAATAGAACAACTTATTGAACAGATAGTACGGTATACCTACACTACAAGCGAGTCATTTACATTTTAATGTATCGTTTTAATCATTACTGCTATCCTAATAGTGATGTATTCCTCTCTAAATTTATTCTTAAAGACAATTTTCGTATATCTCTTAACAATAGAATATTTTGTACAGAAATTATAAGATTTCAAAGTATTTTAATGTTTCGTTCATACTGATATTGTGCAACTTTTGTACATGAGACATTACTTCAAACACTTTTAACAATGTGTTCACGACAAATGAAAAGATAACAATATCGTCTGAAAATAATAAAAAAGAATACGAAGATAGAAATGGTATTTACGTTCAATTTCGGAGTAACAGAATCGATATCCCCAGTTTCTTATGGCCATTACACACTGTCGAATGATCGTCGGTAACTCAGTCGACAGCAAAGTAAATTATTTATAAGTAATTAAATTGGGAGACTAACGGCCGAATACTAAAACGTCTCTAATCCAAAACTCAGTTGAAGCCCTCCTTAATTTAGTCATTTCCCAAATTTAAATGATATACAGAAACGGCACTCAAGTTATTTGAGCGCTTGATTAGATACGCAGCCGTCAAATTTTTACGTTATGGTAACACTTACTTAAAAATTTATGTTCTTAGTAACAGAACTGATTTATCTTATGTTACTTTACGTTTCACGTAAATTTGTTTCACTAGGTAGAATAGTTGAGGCTAAAAAATATACTGAAAAACATAACAGCATAACTACATTCCCGTTTAAAAAAATTTGATTGTTTATTTTATGTTACTCAATTGTTTGACATTTAATACTCAAAGAAAATTATAAAGATTGGCTATTCGTGGAATGGAACGTGCCGCTTAGTGATATTTGACAAGCGCGGATGTTTATAAAGTTTAAAAACATTACTTATATTTCGAAAATGTGTGCAATGTACTAATTTTATAAATAACTTCACCAAACAAAGAAATATGGAAGAGAAAAAGAATCGTGGAAGTAATTATAAAACGTCTGAGAAGAATATTCTTTTACTACTTTTATCAGTGCAGGAACGGACGAAGAATACAATTTCCTGCAGCCGGGTGACCTGTCGTAAGAGGCGACAAAATGAAGGTGGTAGGGTATTTGCTCATCTGGATGACTACCAGCCCTGATATTATGCCGCCATAAAAACTGAGCCGTGTTCTGGCATTAGTGGCCAGGTTCTAGTCTCCCTATAGTGAACGGCAGCACATCGGTAGCACCTTCAGGGTTACAATTGTCCATAGCCGATGGTAACGACTTTCCATCCGATGCACCGTCTGCTGAACTCATGCAACAAAAGAAAGAACTAGTAACAAGTAATCAAATACGATTCAGACACTTTGATCATAAGGGCTCTTTTTAAATTAATTTTGCAGTTTCAAAAGAGGTATGTATTTTGTAGGTATTTTATATGTGTTAAATGTTTTCAAGAATCAGAATATTCTTGAAAAGAGAAAAACAAATTCCAACATAATTTTAAGACAGCAATAAGTTTAGGATTTTGTATGACTTCAAAAGCGTTGAGCTTTTCTACACTTTGGCGTCACACTACGCCTTTGATGATCCGAAAGAGAAGATAAATATGATAAATACATTTTGTAGTACCTGAATATTGGTTTACAATGGATTTAGGAGACCTAGCAACCATTCCCAAATTTAGGGGCTACTCAAATCGACTTGACATATAATCTTAAAGCTAATTAGCGTTGAGTGGTGTTCCAGTATATGCTATTTTCACTGAGTGGCATTTGAAGGCCACTTAATTTGAAAAGCTCCTATTTTTAACGGACACTTAAAATGGTCTTTCGAGAATATGAATAAATTCATATTTTCAAGAGCTTAGGAGCTGCTCAAATATTTAAGAAGCCGTCAACTGTTTAAGGGACGTTTCAGTATTCGACCGTAAGACAAGCAAATAAAATTAAGTACTGTTCCTTGAATAGGTCACGCAGAATGGCAGTTGAAGACATTGCAATAATAGTCTTACTAATTATTAGGATAGACTATTTTTCTGCACGACGTCCGGGTACTGCTCTTTATATGAATGCTCTCATATACTCTCATGTACTCTCATTGATCTGTCATGACATGTCAGGGAGTCGCTAGGTCGATCAAACAACTCAATAATAGCCAGATCTTATATTTTAGAAACCGTTTATTCGGCTTACTAATTGTTCACATTTAACATAAGCTCGATACAAGTAATGGTATGTTTTACCAATGTAACTAAGGCAATCTGTACAAGGTGCTCAGACGACCGGCAATAGCGTAAATCTACAATTATACAGGGATAGGGAGCGAAGTCCTGTAGCGCGTGCTAATGTCTCCACCCGAGGTCGCCGGCCTTCAGCTAGCACCCGGAGAGGCAGGTACGCGCATTACTTCCCTCCCTGAGTTAGGTTCCGGTACGAGGGGCCCCTTGCTACTAGGCAACGCATAGATTCAGCCCCCGTTTCGAAGTGGGGTGTGTTCTCCCAGGGCACACTCCAGGCACTTTATTGCGCTGGATCGACTGTTGCGTAACTATGTTCTATATCTCAGTCTTTCCTTCACAACAAAGCGCAGGGTCGACGGGAGGAGAGGTTTTTTAGTGGGTATTGAGGTTGCTCGCCCGTGCGGCATCGCTCTGAGTCTCCACACTCCTCAGTGTCAAGCCATTGCGGACGAAGCGCAAAAAAGCATACTATTGCTAGCGTTATCGCCCCCGATGGATGCGCGCCGTTTCCTAGTGACGGCCCTGAGAGTGCGTAAATCGGTCAGCATTTTTCCTCGCCTCAAACAAAAAAAAAAAAAAAAAAAAAAAAAAACTACAATTATACACATCGCTTTATATACATAAATAACAATAATTTCCGCTATCGTTCTTGTTGCCGGTGACTGTTCGTCAGTGTGTAAACGCTTTTATAGAAACAGGAGAAAAAGAAATATGGAAAAGGCTCGTAACGAACATTGAACATCAAATATTTTTTGTTACAAAGAAAAATAGCAATAAACGTCTTCAGATAACGCTATTATAGATGCGTAATAAAATTTAATATTATTTCACAAAGAAAAATAATAAAGAAACAAAAGTTACCATTTGCCTCTCCATTCCATTCACTTGCCTTTGTAGTGGTGAGTTCAGTAAGCATAGAACTGCGTTCATATTCAAACTACCCTGTTTGCTAAGTGCGTTTGTTTACGAGTTTCATTATATTACATTACTTAGGAACTTAATTAAAATAAGGGGCCCGTGGACGGTATACTCTGTTTATTACGGCCTGACGGTTGACAGCTGTGACGGCCGACGTAGCTCTGCGCACCCACCACTAGTGTAAAAACTGTCTACGCCCGTCTCTGAATTTAAAACGTAGCTGGAAGCGAGAGTGGACATTTGAACAGGTACAAATAACCTGTTTCTAATAAGCGTTTTATTATAAACTCTAAGGTTTCGTTTCCTATCGCAGCGGTACGTATGGCAGGAGCGGAGCAAGATTGATGCGATTCAATAATACACTTTGCATACGTATATGTAATCATACCTTATCTCCCTTGATGTTATTGGGAACAGTGTCCTACAAATTAGAATATTTAGTTTAATGGTTTTATAGAACTATTCAATATATATGTATATTAATTCATAATGAATTAGCAATCATATAGTAGGTAATTATATAGTATAAAAAGATCCCTTTTTTCCTTGCGCCACAGTTCCAAGGAACACCCCTTGCCTTACGTGCAGTTTCGGGGTCATCATTCTGGAAGGCAACGCTAAACTTGCCTCAAAAAAGCTTGGTGTGCTAAACCGGTCTAAGCAGTATTTTACCCCGCGGCATAGATTTGTGCTTTACAAAGCACAAGTTAGGAATGCATATGGAATACTTCTCACACTTATAGGCTGGAGCACTCACTTGTCAGATTGACTCTATTGTTCGTATAGTCGACGATCCCATACTAACAGGCGGTTTAGAATCGCTTAGCCTTCGGAGAGACTTTGCGTCCCTCTGCGTATTCTACCGCCTGTACGACGGAGATGGGAAACGGTGGCCACTGAGCGCAAGCCCTGACAGCAGAATATGTCATTTTGGGATAAGGCTAATGAGATTAGGTAGAACACAACATGCCGACATGGCATATACATGGAATTGCAATCAGGTTTTTAACTACGCCGCTCTTCCGACAAAGCTAAAGCGACTAAAGCATGTAGAAAGGGACCCACGTATATACCTTCAAGATCAAGCCTGTTAGATTAAGTTTATATTCTACGCTTGCCGCCCCGCTCCCCGCTTTTATATTCGACGTGGCTTTAGCAGATTCAGCGGTAACTAAAGTTATGTAAATAAAGCGTAAATAAAAACGTTTGGAGCAAAAGTATTTTTTTGTTAAACGCAAAACGCTTGTGATGAGATTAAATATTAATGTAGTTACTCTGAACTTCAAGGTTTTATCTCCATATTTATGTTGAGTGTTTTTGATGAATAAGCGCGAACGAAAAACAGCCAAATAATTTTAATATTCAATGTGTATGATCGGCTTTACGAAATTTTGCAAGGATAAAAGAGGGATTTTAAGCTTTCAGATTTAACGAACTAGCTAAAACAAACTGCGAACAATTAGTAATGCTATTATCTTTTATTTTCTTTTGTGTTTTTAACAAGAGTTTCCATTTTTCCTTGAGCCCTTTGTAATATATTTTTCTGGAAATGAAAAAGTTTTTAACAAGATTGGCGTATTGATTAAATACTGAATATAGGATTTACCACAGATAAAACATTTAATATTCTAGGTTATGTTAAATATTTTATCCTATAATACAAATACAATTTGCGTATGGATTAAAATAATATCAGCCCGTAAATGTCCCACTGCTGGGCTCGGGCCTCTCATTATAGGGCGGTACGGACAGTATACCAGCCACGCTTGTCCAAGGCGGCTTGGCAGGTTTGACACATCGGTTATCTCGATGTGCAGGTTGCATCACGATGTTTTCCTTCACCGTTGTTAACATCTTAGTAATTGTAATAATATGCACATTATAGCAGAAATCTGACGAAGTGGTGCATGCATTCCTGCCAGGATCGCAACCGCGCCCTTTGCGTTTGGGACGCTTGCGCTAGCCATTACGCTACCACAATTTACTTACGTATGGAGTAAATCTTCGTATTTTTTTTATTTTTTTTAAATGTGTCGCCTGTTTACCCCCGATGTTCTTCGGGGCCTATATAACCTTAATTTTACTATATTCACGTTCGCATGCTATCCGAATTTGTTTTATTTGAGTGTGCCTCTGTATATGTGCAAGTGTGAAGTGTTGTGTGTATGTGAAGTGTTGTGTATTATGTTGGACGTTATTATCTATTAAACTCAAAATGTACATTTAACTACTTCTTCGTAATATTACAGCTTTTTGTAATTTCCCTTTGAAAGGAATCATCAATATTCTGGCAGACAGGTTTGACGACCTGTGTGGTTGAGCGGGCTAAGTCTTAGCGGGCCGAACTCGCTGAAACCCAGAGGCACATGTTCGATTCCTAGCATGGTAAGTTTCGGAAACGATTCTGTGTGTCTGGGATAGGCCCTAGAGTGGTCCCATTGTATATTATCCAAAACACAAGTGTAACTTGCTTCGCTTGTGGATATATAATGTGTGCGTTTGTCTGCCGTTTGTTATTATTATTGCAGATTACTAGACTTGTTTGAAAATTTTCTTTTTCTGTACAGTAGAGAAACATGTGTATGCTGTCGTTTCGGAAACTAATTCGCAATTGGAGTTGCTAAGCCAAGAAAATTAAGTTGTTCTTTTTTAAAATACTGAATTATGACCCAAAAAATATACTGTGATATTTCAATATGTGCATGTGGTATAAAAATGTTTGCCAGTTTTTAAATTGATTCCGCGAGCACTACTACCTTTTCAAACTACGTCACAGTAGTTTTCAAATTATTTCCGCGAGCATAAAACTAAATAACCGAACAGACAATTATCTTTAACTATTTGGAAATAAAGTTTAAAGTTACTTAGATCAAAGTTTTATAATTTTCTATCTCATCTAAGAAGATTGTTAAGATATGTAAACGTTTTTCTTGGTTTTAATATTTATGTTAAGGGAGTGATTATGTCTTCTTTATTTCTTGTTGCTAATCTCAGCGTCTGTCATTGTCAACATTGTAATTTTTTTATTTTCACTTTTATATTTTTTTTAAACGTAACATTTATTAAAATGCTGGCAGTATTGTTTTTGGTATTTCAAGCGAAAGTCGACTGTAAGGTGACGAACATTTTCATTCCACGACTGTAAATATACACATAAATATAAGTGTCCAGGAAATCAAATTGTGCAACTATCTACAATTTAGAAACTAAAACAATTCGAGCTGATAACTATTTTAAACTCATTCTTAATTTGTTAGTATAATATAGGGTTGCACTGGCGTCATTTTGCACTAACAATAGCAAAGGAAAACCTGAATAAGATATATCTTATTCGATTTACAACATGAGCGTGTATCTCACGCACATACATAATGAATAAAGATGTTCCGTACAAAGAAATGTTACAAGCATTGAACAAATCTCGAAAATGGATCGAAAAATATTGCCATTACAGAAAAGTGTATCGAATTTCCTAGAATTCATACAAATATACTTTTATAAATACTGTTACGAATCAAGCGGGACTTGAGTTAAAATGCTGTTATAATTATTATAGAGTTTATTCGAACTATACAAACACGTATAACGCAGGTACAAATATAAACGAACACAACAAATCCAAACGTAATGCAGAAGGTCGTAATTCAATAAACGCGCAAAGTCCGTCACTAATAGATACCGAATGTACACACGTCTCGCCTTGATCGTGGTTCTCTCTCGACTGCCCCCCTCCCTCAATCAGGCCATCATTTTATATTGCACAAATGCAGTGTGCCCGCCCGGCAACGTGGACTTAATTTCCTAAAATCAGCTTGTACTTTAAATCTGTAACACCTGGCTAATGATTAAAGCCGCAGGCGATCCTAAACAAAAGAAGACAATCGTAAAAGAATTAAAATAGTTTCAATGTTATTAGTTTAAATGCCGATGGGTAATAAATGTGATCTGTACGTGGAATTTGTCTTTGTCGGCGCCTAGGTTGTAAGAAAATGAAAGGACTTATTTGTTTTTTGTGACTTGAATTTGACTTGGAAATGAATCTACAACGGGGATTAACGTTGAATATGATAAGAGTATATTAGATAGGTAACACTTAATGTAGGTACATCATTACAGAAAACTTACGAACTAATATTATTCTAATTGTGTACAAAGGGTGGTCGTATCGCTAAAAAGCGATCTCTTCCAGACAACCCGTGGAAGAATATTGCTGACTAGGAGTGGCGATGGTGGTATACGAGTACTTAAGTATTGTAAGATTACTTACATTATGTAGAGCATCATTATTCTGTAGAGTGAAAGCCTTTGGTGTTAAACATAAAGAAAATATTAATCAGATAAGAAATTGTTAATTAATATGTATTAGTACTATTTAGTCTAACCTCTATAACAATAAATTTGGGCCTCCCACTATAGAGGAATAGACAGTATACCCACCACGCTTGTCCAAGGCAGCTTGGCAGGTCTCAATGTACAGGTTTCATTGCTATGTTTTTCTTCATCGCTGGGAGCGCTTGGTAATTATAACAATATGAACATTGGGTCAGAAAATTGCCTAAGTGGAGCATGCGTTCCGGTCAGGATTCGAAACCGCGCCCTTTGAGGCTGGGACACGTGCGCTAGCCATTATAATAACACTACATTTTTACGACCAATAATATATTAATTTGACTATACTTAACAAAAACATTCAGACCAACAATACTTATATAATTCTCTATAACATAATGAACCATACAAATGGAAGAGATAAGAAATGAAAAATAGAGATAAGGATTCAAATCAAAATAATATCAAAAGGAAAAATACGTTAACATATTATCCTTACTTGAAAACACATAAAACTGAAAAAAGGTGAATATTCCCAGATGTCTTTCTTTCTTTGATGTGTTAATTTTTTTCTGAAAACTGCCAATGTTGAAAACTCTTTGAAATATTCACAATCTTTCATATTTATTTACGACTGGAATAACGCAGGAATTGCCAGAACTAACCCGAAGGATGGTCTTTATGAGTTGTGCAAGGACAGCCAAAACTTGTTTTCTCAAAAACACTTGGATAGTATAAATATGAAAGAAAAATAACTTGAATCTTTTTATCACAGATAAAACATGACATTTAGAAACGTACTACTTATCTTTTTAAAAGTTATACACTGTATTATTTAGGTACCTACATCTACATGTAGTATTTTTTATTAGGTATATTCAAATATTATTATTATTAAATAACGGATAGCATAAATTTTCTCTAACAATAGGCGACATTATGATCAACTTAAAACACAGTCGTATTTAGATCTTTATAAATTTAATCAAGACAAAAAAAAACATTTAAATAATTTTACTGTACAGTAAAATTGCAACTGTGCGAAATACGGATGCACCACAGTCGCTATTCATAATTGCCTGGTGATAATATTAATACTAAATAGTATAAATTTGTTCTTTAAACTCGAAAAAACTCTCTTTCCTTGCAATTTTACTCACAATAAAGATGTAAGCGGATACTCCAAAGGTAACTAGAATTTAACACGAGGGTGATAATTAAGATGCTATTTAAAAATTAAAATTTGTTTTGTGTTTTAATAAAAGTATTTTGGTAAAAAATTAAACAACCAAATTATTTAAAAAGTTCTAGGAATTTTCTTTCAAACCCTAGCAACACAGTCCCACAGTGCGTACATGAGGAATGTACGTGTACATTACGGGCATTAGCTATTAATGGCGAACGGAGAAGGCAGATGGTAGACCATGGCCGCAAAGGGCCTGCCACTTACCTACAGACCACGTAATATGCAAATTAGGCCCAGCCACGACATTAAATATTAACAGAACTGCTGCGTGATCCTGAGCGCGTCTTAAGAATTCAGGTCGAATCTGAACTGACGGGGCATATGCTCTTATTTTCACTTAAATTGGCTTTTAGACGTGCTGTAGAAAGCGACTATAAAAATATATATATGATTTAAGCATTGAAGTCTTTGTCTGTGTTTTTAAAAATATTTTTATTTTATTTTTTTTAATTTTTATTGCATGAGTTTAGCAGACAGGCAGACGGCCCACTTGATGGAAAGCGGTTACCATCGCCTATGGACAATGGCAACACCAAAGGTGTCGCAAATGTTACGCTACGCTACAAACGCGCTCTTGCTCTGTTAAGGGAGACTGGAACCTGGTTACTAATATCGGACCACAATTCAAGTTTGTTATGGCGGCATACTCTAGACCAGGGGTGGTAACCATCCAGTCGGGCGAATACCCTACCACATGGCTGTGGGTTGTTTTCTCGCCTCTTACCAAAGGCCACCCGGCCGCAGGAAATTGTATTCTTTCTCCGTTCCTGCACAGATTAAAGTAAAGTGAGTAAGTAAGTAAAGTGATTGTTTATTAATTACTTTACTAGATATTACAATCTAGCTTCTATAGGTGAGATTGTGACTAGACTAATAAAAATTGAATTTTAACCCAATATACTACAACATAAATTATATCTAAGAATGTGTCCATGGGCACTTAGTCAATGTTTGTTAGGGCACATTCACATGTTCTCATTTGTTTTCGTGCCTAAACATCACTTGTGTACTGTTTTTATTTTTCACTGTACACTACATTAACTCAATTGCTTACGTTCGTTTGAGTCTTCGCACTAGGTTTGTGGTATCGAGCAGTTGCATTACCTCGACATTTAGCTTCTGCATGTTTTTGCGCTATGTCCGTCACAAAATCCATTTTTAGATTCCGATCTATCTATACTAGACTAGTAAACAAGTGCCTTTTGGACCAACTTTTTTCAGCAGTCTCCGAAAATTATAAATGAGGTGTCATTCGAATCGGAATGGCATCTAGATGATTTTTGAAAAAATGAAGTTCCGCTTGCAAAAATTGTAAAAGTTATTAACAATTAACTAAAAAAAAGAAGGGGGGTTTAGTTTTTTGCAAATATCTCAAAAAATAATAAAGATTTTTCAAATTTGAAAAAAGATTCGAAAAGAGGAGGAAATTTCCTAAAAAAAGTTTCGACTCCCGAAACTGTAAGATCAATATTTATAATTTTCCCAGAGGGATGAAAATACGGCCGAAAACGGGTACTCTGGCTTATGCAAGCCACACCCACATCGGCCCTTTAATGAATAAAACATACTAAATATGAAAATAAAAAATTGAAAAAATTCAGGCACTAACTGAATAGATGAATGAACAATACCCTGCTTGAAATTTTTTTTTTATAAAAAATTTCATTTAGTTATTCAATAGTTAATTAATATTTTTTTTTTTGCTTGAACATGAACATTGCAAGTGTGATAATTGTTAAACTATAAATTTGATATTTTTTTCCTTTCTTGGAGCAATTCTTGAAAGGCTTTAGAATAGAACCCCGTTGGAAAAATTAGAAAATGTTTATTTTTCATGTTTTTATTAATAATTTTCGTTCAAAAATCATCTAGATGCCATTCCGAATCGAATGACACCTCATTTATAATTTTCGGAGACTGCTGAAAAAAGTTGGTCCAAAAGGCACTTGTTTACTAGTCTATACAGATAAATAAAATTGAAGTGTCTATTTGTAATGTCAAAATATAACTTTTTACTATATGCATATGATAGTATAGGGTACTTATATTAAAAAATCAATTCTTAAAATTTTTGTCTGTCTGTCGGTCTGTATTTACCAGCTAATCTCTGAAACGGCTGAACTGATTTTGACGTGACTTTCCCTGGCAGATAGCTAATGCTATAATAATACTTTTTTTAGCGCCTAAATGGCGCTCTGTTGTTCGTACCTACCCCGCAAGGGACCTGGCGTGAAGTTATGTGTGTGTATGTATGTATGTAATACTTTTTTTTAGGGTACAAGTTGCGAGCACAGCTACTTTAAAATAAATTAAAAGACATTTTACGCACATAATGTCTCATGATGCTTACTTACCCACCTACTCTATAACTACAATGTCTACATGGTGGAGGCGACATGACAAAAAAAATATCCCCCACATAAGTAGCCGTTTCCTTATAATATAATAATTTATTTATTTCAAGACAACACAGTCCAATACAAAATACACACAACAATGTTATTAGTAATTAGGAATATTTTTTCCTTATGTCTCGTACGTTAGTAATTAATGAATAGCACTGATTTAGCCCTCTTAATGAAGGACCAAATGAGTGAGCAGTCAAATTTATCAGTTATTCCCTTTAGGATGCTGTTGCTGCTACCACGCAATCTGCTTAGTAACGACGCTGTCTTTTTACGCCACAAAGCATCAAAGCCATCTATGTGTGCTTCGGCGAACATAGACGACGCACTGCAGAAACGCTATCGCAACATCAACAAACACCCTGAGGAAATTGTAAGCTCTTTGGGTATAATTAATTGAAATCTTACAATTTTAGGACCGAATATTGCATTTTTTAGAGGACGCCATTTTATTTTTGGGACATGTGTGGGGGTCAATAGAAGCTTAACCTCAAGTTTGTGGGGTCGCCACCTATGTCCCCCGGCCGCCATCTTGGAAAAAGTGGTAAAAACACTGTTTTCGCGATATCTCGGAAACTATGCATCTTACAAAAAAAAACTAAAATAATTTGTAGCAAATTTTTTTTGCCTACAAATATGTTTGTATAACTTTTACCCCAAATTAAAAATTAAAGAAGTTATAAGCAAAAAAGTGTGATTTTTTTTATTCATTTCTAACTCTTTTCTTTACCATAGAACTTACCAAATTTAACTTATCGAAGCATGTAGAAAAGGTCCCCCGTTTTCCCCGCCACCTATGGGGTAGAGTCCGTAGGCGCGTTTTTTTTACGTGGTATCCCCAGTAGGCCTACTCCACGGACATCTTGCTTATAAGGTAATCCTCGACATCATAATATGTTTAATCACTTATTAGCTAGCTACTCTAATCGACTTTATTCGATAGTCCAGGCTGTGGCTCAGAATCTAAATCAACGTCAAATGTGAAAGTTTGAGGAATGACAGGAGTTAAAATTGGAGTCATAGTTGGAAGTTCATCTTAAAATTCATTTTCTTCCATTAACTTTGATATCTCCATAATGCTGCTGCATGTTTCGCCAGAACATACATAAAAAAACGCGCCTACGGACTCTACCTCATAGGTGGCGGGGAAAACGGGGGACCTTTTCTACCTGCTTCGATAAGTTAAATTTGGTAAGTTCTATGGTAAAGAAAAGAGTTAGGAATGAATAAAAAAATTCTTTAATTTTTAATTTAGGGCAAAATGTTATATAAACATATTTGTAGGCTTATGAATTTACAAATTTTTTGTAAGACGCATAGTTTCCGAGATATCGCGAAAAAAGTGTTTTCACCCCTTTTTCCAAGATGGCGGCCGGCGGACAAGGGTGGCGACCCCACAAACTTGAGGTTAAGCTTCTATTAACCTCCACACATGTCCCAAAAATAAAATTGCGTCCTCTAAGAAATGCAAAGCTCATGTAAAATTTCAATGGACTAGTATATTTGAACCACAGACTTGCCGAGTACACAGAGGTACAGTAAGCCTTAAACAACGTTATTTTAACCGTCTCTATACACCGAGCAAATCTGTAATACAATACCTCATACTTCGAAAAACTATGGAAATTTCACTGTTCGTAGGGACAAAGTGAACGCTCAACAATCACGCCGGGGACTATGCTAGCGTAACTGATTATCTTGCAGTTTGTCTTCTATATCATAGATATAAATGCTGCCGTGTATGTGAGAACTTCTACGGACCTCTTGCGTGACTCTGCAGATGTAACACAACATATCTCCATGACACGCATCTCTTGCTTGTGTCGCTCTAGTACAGCCCACGCTTCACCACTATACAAAAGGACAGGCCTAATGATAGATTTATAGACCAGTCCTTTCAGCTTAAACGACATTTATACATTACCCTACACAGTAAACAAGCAACATTTAGCCAAATTACACGAGATATCAAGATAGAAACCGTGGAGCGAAGTTAACAAGTGATCAGAGTGATTCAGTCCGCTCGGAAACTATCTGCGGGCCTCGTAGAGCGGAGTTTGATGTTTCTATATCGTAAAGTTTATGACTGGTTGGGTTATGAGCGAATATTATTTATACAGTGCTGAATTTGCATCTGGCTTGTGTTTGAGCTGTATATTTTATAAGGATGGTAAGATTATGAGTGGTTTCATAGCAATGAGTATAAGGATCTTTATAGTTTGAAGGTATACAGTTTATGGTCGCGCGGGCTGCTTAATTGTTATTAATCAACTTGAAACTAGAGCTTTTTTCAATTTTTGATTGCATGCGTTCAGCAGACAGGCAGACGGCCCACTTAATGGAAAGCGGTTATCATCGCCTATGGACATTTACAGCACTAAAGGTGCTGCAAATGCGCTCCTGCTCTCTTAAGGGAGAGTGGAACCTAGTCACTAATACCGAACACAACTCAAGGTACGCGCGGCGGCGTACTCTAGACCAGGGGTGGTAGCCATCCAGTCGGGCAACCCTACCACCTCGCTATGGGTTATTGTGTCGCCTCTGAGGACATAACGCCCGGCCGCAGGAAATTGTATTCTTTCTACGTTCCTGCACGGATAATTAAGAGCTTATATTATCGAATTCTACCAAAACGATTTTTCCTTTAAACTGTGCAAGGCATTCTTAGTGATTAGTTAACAACAAATTAATACTATTGTGAAACTAAGTCTTTTTTACACGTATTTAACGCATTTTAGGACCCAACAGAAAATTAAAAGGAAAATCTATAAATTTACTTTGTTTAGAATTGACTATAGGTAACATAAAAGGCATAAAAATTAATTCATGTCAAAGGAATTATGGGCGGCTGTATGTACCAAATTTCAGCCAAAACTTTCCCATATTTTATTTCCAGTATTTCCTGCCCGAGCTTTTGTGGTACATATATTTCTCTCTCTATTCCAAGATTGTCTGGAAGAGGTCGCTGTCACCGTTAAGACCGCCCTACGTAACTTATTCTAAGCTGTTTTTCTGTATAATTAAATACAATTAATTTAATTATACAGAAAAACAGCTTAGAAATGTGCAATAAAGTATATTCTATTCTATTCTATTCTTTTTTTTCCGTGAAAGCGTAACAGAGAGATAGAGAGATAGATAGAGTTACTTTCGCATTTATAATATTAATATGATGTATGGATTAATACCTATTTTCATGAGTTATCGGTTAGTCGGAATGGGGATGGTAACACTTTCATGCATTCTTGGACCCAGATTTTAAAAATTTTAAGTGGTGTAAGTGTTTTCATATCAAGAATTGCTAAAATTTATTGACATAAATCGATTATGGTAATACTTATTTTATTTGTGACCTTATTTTTAAGGTTTCTCGTCTTCCAGATAGAATTTAGAGCTGATGTTTTCCATTTTTAATACAAATTTATAACGCTTTTTGAAACTATATCTGAACTCATTACATTTCTTTGGCCCAAAAGTTGGCCCCTTCTCTTTTGATGCAGTGTAATTAAATTAAATTTTATTAAGTGTACTTCTTCAGAACTAAACCAACCGCATAATAGGAATGGCCGCATAACTGTGGCGTAAAGCAATTTCCCTGTTTCGATGCAATCCACTTCCAATCAATGGGATATGGGGAGTGCCTTAATTATATCCATCGACGTTCAGCGAATGAATAGGAAAATCAAATGAGAGCTTACTCCCTTTGTTCAATGTGTTGTTGAGCAAATCATTTTATTATTATTTTTTGTATCTTAATTAAACGTTCCTCTAATCACAGGGTGAAAGTTGTTTTCTATTTTTTTTGTTTGTGCTGTTTTCTAGAATTTAGTAATTATATAAAAAAAAATCTTATAATATGGGTGCTTATTTAATCATATATATTTACCTTCAGCGAATGCTTGCAGAGCTTGTGCGTTTTATTATTTTCTTTTACTTAATTAATCGTTCCTCTAATCGCAGGGTTAAAAGTTCTTTTATATTATTTTTTATTTAATTTATTTATTACATAAAATTTTGTACTATATTATGGTGCTTATTTAATCATATATATTGACGTTCAGATAATGAATAAAAAAACAATTGAGAGCTTACTACTATCCTTTACCCTTTGTTCAATGTGTTTTTATGTGAAATAAATAATGACTTTATAGAATAGAATAGCATATTCTTCATTGTAAACAAATCACACACACAATTACTTGATTTATTCTGTCTGCTATTATATTATTAATATCGTGCTTAAACATACATATATATGTATGTATGTAGACATGTAAATGAGTTTCATACCTACTCCATTAAACCGAAATGAGATCAAGTATCATCATACATCTAGCCATTGTAGTGTTAATATCCAGCCGGCAATTACATTCAGCAACGCCAAGCCTTGTTTATTTCCATACAAATACGATTATAATCCGGCACCGCATTGATATTGTTTAGTGCGTGAGGGTAATTATCCGTTCCATATAAAGAGGCCTGCTTAAGCCTTCGCAATGTCATCCTTATATATTAGTTAATTCCAACAATTGCTACTAGAGATGCCCGTTTTCTTTTATACCAATAATAGATACATTCACTATCACAATAGAGAAGACAGCTTCAATAAAGACTGTTCATCTCTATACACGTATACATTAATATTCCAAACGCACGTTATTTTACCTCGTTCAATCAAATCAGTCAATACGCAAAAATTGATTGCGTTTTAAATTAGGTGCTGTTATTGTTTAACGCAATTTGGTGTTTTTTTAGAATACGCAGAGAGACGCGAAGTCTCTCCGAAAGCCAAGCGTGTCTAAAATGATGTTTAATTAATGTATGAAAAATAAAACAAATTTTAAACACAAAGTAAACAAAAGAACTCCAAATGCGGGGGGGGGGAAGGTAATAAACTGCGTTTTATGATAGGCAAGTGTGCCTTTACCTGCATGTAAGAATATTATATATATTGTCGCTACGCTCGTCCACTAAAAAGATGGGAAGATGATCTTCGCCTGGCCCTGGGACCGTATTGGACAAGAGTCCCGGCAGACAGAGAGCAATGGCAGCAGTTGGAGGAGGCCTATGTCAAGCGACACACCGAGTTAAGATACATTTTATAAACAATGAGATCAAACAAAGAGGAACTAGCTCGGAACAAAAGGAAGGCTACGTCATCATCATCATATCGTCGCTCACGTCCTTAATTATGTACTGTCGTGTTCTTGTTAATTCTAAGTACAATAATTAATTTAAGATGATTTATTGAACATCATTTTTCAATAGACAGTATTGTTATCAAATTCAAATTCAAAAGTTTTTATTCAAAATAAGTTCCACTGGAGAACACTTTTTGAAGGTCATACATATAGGTTAAAATTTAATTTTACTTCCTAGTCTATGTACACCGCTTCGCAACGTGTTATTGCTGTTAAGGAGAAGAAGCGGCAAGAAACTCCCCAGCAACACGTCTAGCTAAAAAATGTTTTTCTTTATATTTGTTGTTCTATTTATATTTAAGTACTTTTTTTAAAAGATTTTATATAGAATTGTGTTTTAAAGATTGATTATAAATGAGTATATATAAAAATGGAAGTGTGCCGGTCACGCCTGTGCCAAGACCGACGGCAGTCTCGCTAAGCGTAGTTAAAAGCGCTTTTAACTTCTAAGATTTAAAAAATAATAATTTGCAAAACTATAGAACGCAGTCTGTAGAGAGCGTTCTATAGTTTTGTCAGATTTGCTGGAGACGATATATTTATAATCGGTCAAAAACAAAAACACACATTGTATTATACCTCAATAAAAAATGTTACGTTTGTGGAATAGGTAGTACACAACGTACCACTATTGTGCTGGTCGATTATTCTAGAAAATAAAAAATCTGAACTCTAATATGGTTCAACAACCGGTCATTATAAAATATTGTAAAGCCATTATATGTTATCTTCACAATTGGTGAAAATCTTTAAGATAAATTTTTCCCGGTCCCCGTAGTCGTTAACATCCTGGGGGCGTGTCGCCATGTTGAGAAACGCTGGCTGAAGCGTACACCTAGTTGATTTATTGCGCCAAACGAAGTAGCAGGAATTAGGCACAATTGCGCCGAAGATTAATGGGCGCGGATACAAATTTTATGCTTTGCGCCTAATCCCAGATTTTATGTCAAGTACATATATCTGTTTTGATTCGAATAAAATACATGATTGTGTAAGCAATTTTACTTTCATTGTAAATACAAATTGAGCCAGTATGAAAAGAAATTTAAAAATCATTTTTTCATTTAACGTTTATAAAAATAATTACATGTAATATTTTCTAAAGTTTTCGCGACTTGTATACATAATAAAACTACGTAACGGTTTTGAGCGCGGTTATTTATTTGATTTTGGTTATTCCGACGTTTCGGCCGCTTTTCAGTGGCCGTTGTCACGGACGACAAAGATGACAATTTTCCAACGGGTATTATTAAAGTTATATTTAACAATTACATAATTTAAAGCAATTTCATCCGTGCAGGAACGGAGAAAGAATATAATTTCTTACTGCTAGGTGGCCTGTTGTAAGAGGCGACAAAACAACCCACAGTAAGATGAAAGGGTGCCCGTTTGGATGGCTACCATCCCTGGTTAGGTAGATAGATTATTGCGCTATATCAACCTTAAGTTTTGTTCCAGCATTAGTGACCAGGTTCCAGTCTCTCTTTAGAGAAACCTTCATAAGCGACGGTAATCGCTTCCATGAGGTGCACCGTCTGCTTGTGTGCTGAACTCAAGCAATTAAAAAAAAAAAGTTATTTGATACTGTTACGAGCTACAGGACTCGAATTAAAATAAATGCCGTTGGAATTACTATAGAGTTTATTAGAACTGTACAAACACGTATAAACAAGTCCAAATAAAACTGGAAGCAACCAGTTCACACTGCACGATTCAATGCAATTCAACACGCGCAAAGTTCGTCACTATATCGCTAATCGAAAGTACCACACACGTCTTACTCGTATGGTAGTCGTCGCTGACTGCCTCACCCCTCCATTCGGGCATTGTTTTATACTAAACTGTATAATACCGAACAAAGGGGCCGCGTTATGAGTTAATCCACCGTCTGGCAAGCTTCGACTCAATGCAATAAAAATAAAAGGATTAGTTCGACTCTAATTACAGCCATAAAATAAGTACGATAACAATAGATGTTTTTAAAGTTTAAACACAAAATAAACAAAAGAACTCCGAATACAGGAAAGGCAATAAACGGCGTTTTTACATGCAGGTGTGCGTACTTTGTCAGTATGTAACAATATAAATCGAAAGTCAAAACAAACAGTTGAAGATTAAATGAGAGAAAAGACAACAATTACACACTTTACGCATCTATTACGCATTCTACGCATCTCAGATTTAGGGTTAGGAGTTTTAAATGAATTTATCTTAGTTCAAAACAACAAACAATGGAAGGTCTACAATAGAACAACGAAACTGAGCATTCTGGGGGAATAATGAAAAGCGATATTTAATGAAACAACAGAACTATCAAAGCTTTATTTACCTTTACAATCAGAATTTGCTCCAAACAAAACAAATTTTGTTTATACAGGTAACAAAGTGTGTTATTACTGAAGATTTCAGAAATTGCGGCGACTTTGGATGTAATTTGGGATTGGATCAGTTTATTTTGCAGAGTACAAGATTTGCTTTTGTTTTCATCAAACTAACTTAAATAATAAGCTCTGCTTCTTTATCAAATAAATTGGACAACTACTCTATCTGCTATCCGCACAGCATAGGGTTCCGTAAAGATTGTTTTTGTTTGCCTGTGGAATCATACTCAATTATCTCAAATAGCCCATATCTCAAAAACTACTCAATAAATACAGTTCTAAACAATTGTCGTTGATTGTGTTTTTATGCTGATGTTAAACGGATCAACGAAATTGAATCAATTTGATTGAAGGGCACAGAGCTGAATGACACAACGGTATTCAATGAGATTAATTTATTAAATAAAATAAATAAATAATTCGCAGATCATCAGTAAACGTATTCGATCATTCAAAGTTGTCATTATAAATTAATTGCTGATCACTCAGCACTTGTCATTTTTATATAGTCATTCCCAGATTGGCAAAATCAACGCACATTAAAGCGTTGGAGCCATTGACGAATAAAATAGAATAGAATAGTCTTGTTTAATACACCTTCCTATCAAATTGCATCCATATATAGCCTGTAATTTGGGAGGAAAATTTCTTTAACATACAAAGGCTCTGAAAGAAAGAAAGACATACACATTATGAAATTGTCATACACATGACAATTTCATAACGATTGTTACTAAAATGTCTTCAGAATTCTAAGAAAACTTCTCGACTTAATTACAAGTTCTAAAACTCCAAAAGCACATCTTTAAGCCTGTGTAATTAGCCTTTCCTACGCAAACAAGCTAAGTTTTTATTTTAAAATCTTTTGTAGTTCTTACTTAACTTACTTTTTAATATACGATCACTTAATAAGTTTGAAACTCATTGAGATTTAATTTTTTTATTGTTTTATAACTTGAAAACTTCATTCGTTTTTAGTCTTGCATCTTATTGTAGTATATTTTTTTTAGTTTATTTACTCGTTTATTTTTTTATTCCCTACTATATATTTATACATCAGACGAGTAAAATACGTAGACCAAGCCCCGAGCTCTTAGCGTCCGCTAAAAGAAGTTGATTTTGGAATAGTAAGCCGATGGTGCGCAGTGCGTTACGAGAACTTGTATTAAATAAACGAATTAGTACGGATGAAGGTGGAATAGTTTCCAATAGATACATTACTATTAACCACACATATAAATCACGTGTCTACTACATAAGCTTTTGTATACTATTTGTTGAAAAATGCTTCATTGCATTTTTCTGTTTCTTTTTATTGCAACACCAAAGGTGCTACAAATGCGTTGCTGCTCTCTTGATGTAAACTGGAACCTGGTCACTAATGTCGGAACACAACTCAGGGTTGTTATGGCGACATACTTTACACCAGGGGTGGTAGCCACCCAGTCGAGCAAATGCCCTACCACCTGGCTGTGGGTTGTTTTGTCGCCTCTTACGACAGGCCGCCCGGCTGCAGGAAATTGTATTCTTTCTCCGATCCTGCACGGATAAAGCCTGCGTCATTTGACGCTTTTGTTCACATAGGCTCCATTTGTACTCTAATTCGTTCATCTGAGTTGTATACCTTTACTTTTGATACTTCAAACCCATCATTGTTACAATAAATTACACTATTTCATGATGATTACACTGACTCACAAAAAAGTGGTACTTTTTTGTCTTTTTTGGTCTGTACTTTTGAGCAGACCAATCTAGTCTTATGTAGTTTGATGTGCTGAACCAATCTGAACTTAGATTCGGTCTTTTGGTCTATATGCTCCCAAAATTTTGAGGGTGTACAGAATAAACTAATCCCGGATTCAGATTCAGTGTATCGAAATACATTAGAATTTTTTGTGGGCCGGTGTTATTAGTCAACTTTACGAACATTTAAATTTATGTATTAAAGTAGTAGTAAGCTTTACTTGAATTTCCCGCGGGATTGCCGGAACACAAAATTCCACAGCATTTAAAAAAGAATACAAGGTATCGTTCTAGTGAAAACTGTGCCGAAATGAGCTAATTTTTATTGACCCGAAAAACTACAAGCCGCTCCCGGGAAAATTGCCGTGGGATTCCTGAGATTAAAAATATCACGCATTTTATAACATGAAATTTGCTATTGATCAGTAAAAAATCAAATTAGTTTTTTTTTTAATCTATCCATTTTAAATAATTCCCATAAAATTCCCTAGGATAACAAGTAGCGAAGAGTTTAAGTGTAAGATTTAGGTGTCGATCAGTGACAACCGCATAGAAATCGGCCCAGTAGTTACTACGTGAATCCCGAACAAACAGACAAGAAATCTGTTGTATCCGAACGATTAATTTAATGTCAATATATCCAAACATTTAATTCGCGGTTTAACAAAGACAAAAATGTTATCTATGTTCTCTCTCCTCTCTGCCAAGCTTTGTAACGGGTGTGCTAACAAAAAATTAAAATATAGAAGATATAAATTCATTATCTTTTAATTTAATACACAACAAAATTGCATCATGTTCTTTGTTTATACAGTCTATGGCAATTATTTTGTTAAATAGCTTCAATGTACAGTACAGTATGTACTCACGACATGTTTAGAATTTTATAATATTACATATCTTTTATTATCTTGTAGGATAAAACAATGTGGTATATATACATTGTTTTCATTACTTAAGATAGTAATTTGTGTTTAATGTCAGTTGCGTCCCAAGTATATATTTTGGATCAAACATGGACACATAGAACACAATATTTGGAATCTCTCATTGTTAGATAATTGATATATAGGAGTACATAACCTCTTAAAACGTCTGTAGTAAAATAATTATTTCATCCTAATTCTGTTGTTTTACTGCCCTGTAGTTTTATATCCTTTAGAATATAAAGGCGTGTGCCATATAAATGTTCTTAAATTATTTTCTTTACTAGTACTCAAAGTTATTGAGTACTTACTTAAATTGTCGACGTATTCTCGCCTTTTATGTCAACCGTAAATACAAAACGGTTTATGAGGGATTTCTCCCATGTGGGTTGATACTGTGAGCTTCTTAGAAAATACCCTAAGTTATATTAACTTGAGTATGAATACTTTTAAAAATATTTTTACGGCTGGCATTCTCATATACCTAAATGGTTGTGGCCGTAGAGGTTTATTTTTAATACAACGAATGGTGGACAAAGATTTATTATTAGACTCCTTACATATACTTCAAATAATTGGACAGCTTTATGCTTTAGTGTTTTTGAATGAATAGGTCTTGTTATATACTTTATCAGCCTTATTAATAAAAAGTCTTAATCCTATCCTCAATCCTAATCTGCCTTTAGGCTGGACTAGTTACTATTTGAGTAACTAAGGATTAACTTCGTCGTAAGAGTGTTATTAATAAACAAGGAGTATCCTCGGAGTAACAATACCTTCCTTACACTATAGATTAGTGAATAAACACGTATCATTTAAAAGTAAAAAGACCGATTTGGTGAGTGGAAATGACAAGTAATGTTGACAATTGACATTTATAGTGTCTGATTGATAAATGATTCCTAATTTCCTTCACAAACGTTACCTAAAATTTATTTTAGTGCCTAGTTTTTCTTTCATTTGCAAAGTTAGTACCACGCATAAACCACTAAAACATGAGTCAAAAACGTAACCACTCCATCAATTGGGATGAGGAGAAAAGGATAAGTCAATTACTTAGGATGGATAAGAAAAAAAATTGTGTAACGTGTGGGTTTTGCATAATTAAAAAAAATATATATATATATAATATATCGAAGGCAAAGTGGACGTAAGGAGAGGGAAGGTAAGACCAAGACGAGCATTTATGGATCAAATAAAAGAAAAAGTGGGTGTCGTGTTACATAGAAATAAAACAACTGGCCCATAATAGAGAAGATTGGAAGAGGCTCCACCGACAAGAACATGCTCTTAAATGATAAATGAAATGAATAAAATATATAAGATATTAAATTTAAAATAAAATTTTATTTAGTCACACTATTGTAGTATTTTCTTAAGTAATCAACGTTACCACACCGCTTAGCAAACATGTCGCTTGAAGAGAAAGGCGCAAAGTCTACAACAACATGCTTATCTATGTAGCATTTGTATGAATTTGAGCTCTCTTTTGTATTATTGCCAGGGCAACTTGTTTGCATATAACAGATATTGTTGACCGACTCATTCCACTAAGATCTCCTGCATCATCTTGAACCTGTTAAGTAAAATGTTTGTATAATACTGAATTTATTAAGAAATAGATGAATACTGAAAGATTATCATTATTTCACTTACTTCTTCACGAACCCGTATTCTTATGGCTGCTAAAACTTTAATATGAGGAGGTATAAAACCTTATTTCCTATGTTATTTTATTATGTTAATGTCAGTTTATTTGTCAAATTGTCAATTGTCAGCGCTTACTCTATGCTTATTCCATCGCAAAACTACCCAGCAGCTTGGAGTAACTTTTACTCTGAGACTAAAGTCGAATTAGTCTACTCCTTGTTTACTCCACGTTTATTAATACTGATATTGGTTGCTACTGAGATAATACTAGAAGTAAAGTTAATCTAGGTTTATTAATAAGACGGTATATGCTTTGCCTGATAATGTTGAAGGTTTATGTTGTTAAATGAATTAGTAAGTTGAACTAGATAAAATGGGTAATCATCTTTTCATTGTCAGTGGGGTACCTAGACAATGGATTAGTAAGGCAACTTAATCAGCATGACTCTTCACCTTAGAATAGCATGACCTAGAATGATGATCCCCAAACTATCTCATAGACCCCTTATCAATTGTTACTGCTTCTAATAGACCCTATTGTTTTCACCAACTTTAAAAAAAGGAGGTCTCAATTCATGATGTAAATCTATATTTTATAATATGTAACTTTTTTGTTTCAGAGCTGATTTTGATAATTATTTTTGTGTTGAATGCAGAATAGGTTGTATTGTATCATATATCTCTAATATATAAAATTGTCGTGTCGCAGTGTTTGTAGTTAAACTCCTCCGAACCAGCTTGACCGATTCTCATGAAATTTTGTGTGCATATTGGGTAGGTCTGAGAATCGGACAACATCTATTTTTCATCCCCCTAAATGTTAAGGGTAGTCCACCCTATTTTTTTTTTAATTTTTAGATACATTTTATTTTTTTATGGTACAGCATTAAAAAATACATACAACCTTAAATTTTGAAACCTTTACCCCTATTTTTTATTTGTTAAATATTCCGGGCAAGACGACGTCTGCCGGGACAGCTAGTTTTATTTATAGAAAGTAAAAGTTTCTTCACGACTTGCTTAAATGGAACTCACTATTGTGGACCCCTTTTTACAGATCGCAGACCCCCAGATTTGGTTTTCACTGACGTGGATTTCTTGAACTTCGTTGTAGACCTCCAGGGTTCTCAAAGGGCCAAAGTATGTGGTCCATATGGGCCGACCTAGACTAAGTATTTGGTCTTAAAGTTTTTTTTTTCACCACTCTCATTTATTTGTGACCAACACAATAAAAAAGTCATTTAATACTTCTCAATTCTGACACACATGATTTAGTTTGAAAGAACTATAGGTAGAATACATCCGTGCAGGAACGGAGAAAGAATACAATTTCCTGCGGCCGGGCGGCCAGTCGTAAGAGGCGACAAAACAACCCACAGCCAGGTAGGTAGAGCATTTGCCCGACTGGATGGCTACCACCCCTGGTCTGAAGTATGTCGCCATAACAACCTTGTGTTGTGTTCCGTCATTAGTGACCAGGTTCCCGTCTCCCTTAAGAGAGCAGCAGCACATTTGTAGCACCTTTGGTGCTTTCGGTGACATTTGCAACACCAAACCGCTTTCCATCAAGTAGGCCGTCTGCCTGTCTGCTGAACTCCTGTCAAAAATAGATATTAATTAATTACGTTTATTTAGGTTACGTATCTCAACTACACACGTACTTGGTGAGGTGAAGCATGTACTAGGAAGTCCTGATGCAAGAATCTACGAGTATGTAAATAAATATTATTTCTGATTTTATTTGGACAAAATTAATTTGATTTGGTATATTCTTAAGTATATTAGTTTAAAATAAAACTGATTTCATTAATATTCAGATGTATGAAGACTAAAACTACTATGTCAGGTCATGTTATTTGCAAAAATACACTATGTGAATTTAATAAATGGTTTACATAAAATTTAGAAAAGCATGGTAGAAAAGTATTGAAACCCTTTGCATGACGAAAACGTATATTCCGGTTCGTCGGAGCACATTCAATTCCAATTTGCATAACCAGCCATAATCTGTAATGTCAAACCAAAAACACAATAATAGCTTTGCACTAAAAACGGTTTCAAGGAAAGCATCTGATCTGTTTAAACTTTGACATTTAGTGAGCATAATACCTTAATGTTGGCACAGCTTTTTACATTATCCTCTTACGTGAAATTAGGACTGGTTTGTATTTGGTCCACGTTTTATTACGCACTGCTATGCGGACATAAAGGAGCTTATGGAAATATAAATCTTTCCCTTTGATACTTTTGTTACATGACCTGTTAAATTTAAAACTTCGCGAGGGAATATTAATTTTAATGGAGGAATTCCTTTTGGCGATGATGTATAGTGGCTTATTACAGATCGAGGTTGAAAGGAATTTAATATTACATTATAAATGATAAGTCGTCTTCGATATAAGAAACGATGTGAAACTTCAGGAACGTCTGGAAGACAAGGCCGAACTGGACTCAGAAAATTGTGTTTGTTAAACCGATTCAGGCAGTAGTGGTACTTGACACTGCGATAACGGCTTGCGAATTACAAAGCGCAAGTTAGGCTGCAATATGTTGAATACTGAAATCTAAAGGCAGGGCAGGCCGCTTACCAGACTACCCTCATGATTCCATCCAACGTTGCCTCGTTAATATCGTCTACGATACTATACTAACAGACATAGAACGTTTAACCTTTGGAGAGAATGCGTCTTCTTGTATAGTCTACCGTATGTAAAGCGAGTTTTGAAACGGGCTGTTTCGAGGAATTTTTTGATCAGGGGACTTAAAACGGCTACTTTTGAAAAATCGTACTATCTTATTAGCGTTGGTCTTGATATAAGCTACAAGTCATGGCGTCAGGTTCCAAGTTATTTTTACAGTTGCCATATTTGTAACACGAAACTGCGAAAGTGGCTGTTATAACTTTTTTCACGCTTTTATTTACGTAGCCTCCGTAGACAGATCTATACATAGTTTAATCAGTCCGTTTGAATTTGTCTACGCAACTATACAATACGAATATCAGCTCATTTTCACTTAAGAGTAAGTTTGGATTGATTAAGCGTTAATTCTATGTTCCGATTCAATTCTGTTATCTATAAATCTAAAGTAGGCATTGTAGTAGAATAGCTTGAAGATTATCATTGTCTTCCAAGGTTATTTGTTTGAAAACCTCTCTTACTGAGATAATTAGTCAAGTTGCGTGTTTCGTAAATTTTGTTTAACAAGTTCAACCAATTACAACATTTGTTACGAAGTCAGTTAGACTGCTTGAAAGTCAATTTGCAAAGGTTGTTCAAGATTATTAATTTATGGATAAGCTAGAAATCCCTTTCTGTTATAATATTGTAGATGTTCGGTAATTTTATACCTTCCAGTAACATATAACGCTTGTTTAGGAATACAATTCTACAAAGAATTCGCAATATGATTAATTAAAATTGTTATGAAAATATTGACAAAATAGTAAGTTTTTAGACCGCTACCAAACTCTTTCACTAATTATTCACAATAATTACTTTGATAAACCTAATATAAGTATAAACTAGATCTAAGAAAAGAATAATAACAATAATTATTATTATTATTTACATTAAATTGATTTTAGGAGCCTATTCGTATTGGCCTTCCCATGGCGTTCCCAAAAGTCCGGGCCATTTTATGGCCCGTGGTCTTAAGAGGCATACTTTTTATAATAATAATGAAGTAAAGATATGTTTTTGGGGAGTTTGTTGCGCCGCTGCTTCTCCTTTAACAGTAACTAAAATTTCTTTGGAAGCGATGATAGATTAGTAACTTTCAATAAGTAATCTGTAAGACTCCATTTTGAAATAAATATATTTATTTTGATTTTCAAATATACAGTTTGAGTTGTGTTCCGGCATTGGTGACCAGGTTCCAGTCTCCCTTAGGAGAGCAGCAGCGTATTTGTGGCACCTTTGGTGTTGCAAATGTCTCTAGGCGAAGGTAACCGCTTCTCATCAAGTGGGCCGTCTGCCTGTCTGCTGAACTCCTACAATAAAAAATAATAAAAAAATGCGGAAAGAGCAAGGTGAGCAACCTTGAAATTTTTTAGGCAGCACCTATTCGTCAAAACTAAAGATAGAGTTATTATATAGTACATCAAAACAATCACTATAATTATTTTTAACGTGTTTTGTACATTCTATTTTAATACGAAAAAATTAAAAATAATTGTCGACATTAAAATGTAAATTGCTATTTTTACAATGCCTATGAGTATACTTTCAAATAGTACGCGAACAAGTGATTGGAGTAGAACACAATTAAATTGCCTAACACGAATATTTTAACGGTCTTAAGGGGCTCATTCACGACCCTCCATTGCGGGTCAGACTGCTAGGCGGAGTGTAATGCAGAACCGTGCATGAGTCCCCTTAAAATACCTTTATAATCACTTTAAAAATGCGATTAAAAGAAATTTATTAAAAATTTATAATTCGAGGGCTTCATAACATATAGGCGTATACGCAAAAATGCAATTTATTTGTTATTTACTAAAAACTGTGCATGTTACAATTTAGAAAGTCTTAGCAATATGCAAGTGTACCTAAAAAGAAGGGTAATCCAAATTTCAGCCTTACACAATCAAGTAGTTTTGTTTTATTCACAATTTTGTCCCTTGTGTAAAACTACACTTCTGTCTGTACGCCTATTTGTTATGAAGCCCTTGAACTGTTTAAACAATAACGGTTGTATTTACATTAAGTTAGAGTAATTTTATAGAATTCGTTAAGGTTCTTAAAGAAGCCTACAAATTTACTCTAACTCAATATGAATAAAGCCATAATTGATTAATAAGTACTTATTACTCATACCTCGATATATACTCATCGAGGAGATGACGTCTTGTTAGACGACAAAAGGAATCTCAGTAGTCTTCACTGTCAACTTCTTTATTGAATTTAGTTTTAAAATTAATTGATTCACAGAATTTTAAAACATATTAGTCGTCCTAAAACTTTGACATATAATGACTTCAGTATTTTTAATCGTAACTACAAATTGATATTAATTTTATTTATTTGGTTTACCAACAATTACTTGCACTAATACCAAGGAATGTACATATCTTTATAAAAAAACATCACAAATGCAGTAATTAGTTATAGGCAAACATTACATGCAGTTTGATATTTTTTAATATAATTAATTTGAAGAATAAAATAATATTAAAAATAATAAGGCTTTAATATGTATATATCGCACCCTTAACATACTGACTGTTTTTTTTACCGAATTAAAACCTAAGGCGGATAGATGTCTCATACATTAAAAAAGATTTGTTATTTTGACCGCATATTACTTCAAAGGCAAAACATGACAATACGTTGTTCAAATATAAAATTATTCTAAAATATAATCCCTGACCTGGTAACTATTTCATTTTCACAATAAAAATTGTCCTCTCCCAAAACATTTTATCGCAATTACAAAATTAATTATACTAAATTTAATAACACTCCGCTTACTAATCTGTACTCGTCTATACTGTGAATACATACATATCCCGTGAAAACTTTAAATATTCGCCTACCGTCAAATTGCTGTAAGGCATTAGTAAACATAATTTAATTACTTTCCTGACTAGGGTCTTATTTGAACGAGGCTAGTGGAAATGACAAAGACAGGAATTTCTCAGAAACCTTATCTGTCTCGAGATATACAGGAAAACTTTATTAAAGTGCTGAATCCCAATTCAAGGCTCCCAAGCCTGAGCTAGTAGCACACTAAAACAAGTTATGGCGAGACCAATTTGGCGCGGGCTTGTTAAGCGGGGTTTAGTCTGGTGGGTTAATAATTACGCATGGTCATACTGTTAATTATGAAGGTAGTGCTGAGATTATAGAAAAGAATACAATAAAATATACTTTATTGCACACGATGTTACAAAATAAATTCGTACATACAATCGTAATGCTAAGTACAATGGGTAGTCTTATCGATGGAAGCGATTTCTTCCAGACAACCTTTGTATGGACAGAAACTCGGTATGGATGGGGGATGTATGCAATAGATATATAATATACTAACATATACGTAAATATAAAGGAAAATGTTACTCATTTGTCATTATAATTTTTTTAACAAAAACAAAACCAACTTCGAGCTAAAACCCTAAACCCCTGGTGTTGCAAACGCCTATAGTCCACGGTACCCACTTTTCATAAGGTGGGCCGTCTGCCTGTTTGCCTGCTTAAGACAATTAAAAAAACTAACAAATGTGCAAAATATAGTAATTTTTATGTTGTACTTGGAAGTATTTGTTTTTATTTACATTTTAGTTGTGCAAATACTTGAATAGCTTTAGAAATATTAATCGCCTTGTGACGGTACGCATCATCATGTATTTATTATTTTCTCACTTATTAATTATTATTTTTTTATAAAGGAATGGCTGTTCTCCATATAATGTATTCCCTCCTTTATTTCGCATAATATATGTATTTACTACTAATCTCTTTGTATGATATAATCGAATTTTTCTTAGTTTGAAACTTTGACAGAGAAAAGAGAGAACTTGATTATTGGTTTTGACAGAGGAAGACAATGAAAAGAATTCTCGGAAAAATTTGTGTTTTATATATTTTCAGATGGAGAAAATCTAATTGAGAATTAAATGGATAAACTAATCGCTGTTAAAAATAAATCAATCATAATATCAATGTAAATTTCGGAAACGAATGTTATAAATTTCGCCAAAGAACCAAGCTAAGTTTTCATGTTTTATTTGATACATTAATAGTTTTACTAACCATGTAGACTTACCTGATATCTTGCTTGTTATGTTTTCAGACGTTCTTCTAACGTGACCACGCATTCTTGTCTTTTGTAATGTATTAGTAGTTTAATAATAATTGTTCGTATGCATACGATTTGAATTAATCTTAAAAGCCTGATTAGTAATGTGTAGTTACAAATAACTTCTATTCTTAGTAGTACATATTATAAGTAACATTGATTTTGTTACACTTAGCTGGTAGTCTTTAGACGAATTAGGGTTCCTTAGATCCGTTTCTTCAAAACTATAATATTATAAGAACGTTTCTATAATTTGTCTAGGCATAAATGCTATAGAAATACATAAGCCTTTAATATGAAATCTTACATAATCTTATGTAAAGATAGGAAGGCTCGTTTACTATCTACTGTCCTATATATTTTTGAACTTAATTAATTACTGTCCTTAATTTATATATTGTATGGAGAACGAGCTATATAAGGGTAAAATAATTTAAAGTATGTCTTAATTGACTTGTGTGTTATTAACAGATAAGAATTGTTTGTACATTGTTTTAGTTTCATAGTTAACTAAATGACTAAGGGTTATCTATAAAGCCTCAGTGAGCTAATACATTACTTAGGAGTTATGATACATAGTCTCTTGCGGATAAAAATGTATTAATCTAATTTCATTTAAGGATCCTTAAATATAATATTGTCTTAGGAAACCTAATTAAATAATATTACTTCTTCATAGCCGCGAACTATTGGGAGATTTTGATGATTCTTTCAAGTAATATGATTATTAGTTACTTTGCTATGGGAGATTCATTATATGTCAATGGAGACTTATAGGAGTTCTTGTCTTACTGTTGCACACACGTTGTTGGACCTGATTATGGACTCTTACTTGTTGTGTTTGCTGATTAGAACTGGAGCGTTGATTGTTATTGTCCGATTATTTCTGTTTCAGTGAGCTTGGAGTCAGCCTGCGTAATGAGTTTTCATTGGTTCTGATATCGAAGGGACTATTATTGACCTATGGCTGTGAAGTCGGAGTCTTGATTTATAATTTATTAATTAGTCTATTTTTATATGTGTATATATTTATATATGGTTTTATAACATTACATGATAACATTACACTATACAACAATCATGCATTCTATATGGGAAGGCTAATTGACTTTAGAAAATTTAAAGTTTATTTAGTTTTATTGAATTTTAATATTTTAAATACTTTCTTGTTGAGAGGGTCTACTTTGGCATTTGGCTTTGTTTGGTGCAAAGGAGTTGTTGATTACAATTTAAATTTTTATTAAAGGTTTCTTTTGATTAATTATATTTTCTTAAACAAGCAGCTCTACTGTTACCAAATGTGTATAAAATAGGCATTTAAATATTATTACAAACTGAAGTGACGAGATGGGTGAAAGCACATATTGAAAGTTTCCATGTTAGTTTTGACTAGGATCCGGGTTTATGGTCTTTGTAACTCTGGGTAAGGAGATTCACGACCTTCTTACTTACCGGGACAGATTACCCTAGGATGGTTATTCGACAATTATCCAGGTTTACCGCGCGTACAGCTTTTAAGCAAATTTAGTTTGTTTTATAATATGTGTATTCACGAGACTAAAAATGGTTTCACATATTAAGATTAACTGAATTGGTAACCGAAGGTTTGGAACTAGTTAAGTCGCGGATCAGCCTGGAGGCGCGTGGGCACCTCGATGACGCCCTAGCTGGTTAGGGGGATGAGCTACCGTGTTGCAGGAGGATCAATCGTATCAAAACTTATTTTCTTTCACGATATGTGACTTCATGAGAGTCTTAGAAGTAGTTAGGCCAAGTGAACTTGACTGAATTAGAAAGGATGATTAAAAATATCTACATTTGAGCATTGTTACCAAAGAAGACATCTTTGATGCAGAGTATCACCATTTTATGTTAAATTCAATTTTAAACTTTACTTTTACGGTGCTATGCTCTCATCTCTTGGATGCTAGGGTCATTAGATGGATGTAGGGTTTTGCCAATTCACTTTAACTTAAACTTTATTTTAACTTTCACGGCGAACCTGAAACCTGTCTTTGACAAGGGAATTTCAATAAAAACTTTATTTTTACGGTGCTATGCTCTCATCTCTTGGGTGCTAGGGTCATTAGACGGATGTAGGGTTTTGCCAATTCACTTTAACTTAAACTTTATTTTAACTTTCACGGCGAACCTGAAACCTGTCTTTGACATGGGAATCTATAATATGAGTGAAGTTGTCTCTCGCCAAACTTTAATTTAAAATTTACTTATAATTCATAGAGAGACATTCTGAAACTCTTGCTCTGACAATTTAGGGATGGGAATCTTACGAGATGTAGAGAGTATCACTATTTAAACTTCAATTAACCTTTATCTTTAATTTACTGTGATATTCTTATTACTGCATCAGGGGAGGTCTCTGAGGTGACGTTCCTCATATTGACAATATTATTTGATATTTTGGAAAGGTGACTTTAAGATGAAATGTTCACTTAAGTCTTTTGGCTTTTCCAACTCATTTTACACACAAGGCACTCCAAACGGGTTTCTTTTAAATGGATAGATCGTACTGCTGGGAGTTTCTTGTCGGCTCTTCTCACCAGCAATAGTACGTTGTGAACCGACGCTAGTTTTAGATAATGTTTATAATTGATTCAATAAATATTAATTAAAAAAATTGGAGGTTCTTCTTTTATCTCGATATGAGCTCTTTTACTGATAGCTAATGCGGTGGCATAACAGAGAGGTGGTTAGGAGGGGTGCCTTACACAAAAATATATAATTTGTTATGAATCTATATTAAAATATCTTTTGGCAAAATAAAGGCACGGGCGTACTCAGGTGATGAGCTTATATCATGAGTAATACATTTATCATAATTCATAAAATGCATAGCATTTTACACTTACAACATACTACTACAATATTATATATATATATATTTTACATCAACTTCTGATAGTCTTCCTGTCCTCTGATCGACACTCCTATATAACCTACCTTGTGAACATAGGGTTAACGGTATTACGACGAGGGTTCCTGCTACTAGATGATTACGATTTATGGCCAATATTACAAGGATTTATTCCATGAATAAGTTTTATTAATTTCACTTTTTAAATATTTTTATTTCTCACTCTATGCTTCGGCTTGAGTATGTCATTCCATAGTCATTAGACTCAAAAAGGGGGTTCGTTACAATTTGGTGTCGCGATCCCAGGATTTCAGGACCTGGTCTTCTGGGCGTGATGTAGAGTGGTTCTAGGACAGTAGAATCGAATCCTGGAACGTTACGATTCGCTGCGTGTTCCCAAGATTCCAGCATGATGTGTCTTATTTAGTACATTTCGTTTAGGTTCGAAGGGAGCAATTGGGGGTTGCATCCAAGGTGTCTGGTTTGATGATGGTGAACAAGTTCTGCTGTCAGACTGAGTTATTTTATTCTTGTGTATCTGAAAGATACACAATTTGTTGCTTGTGAGGCGGAGCAAGGTTTCAAAGGTTATAGAAGGGCTGTTATTTATTTCAGAGATGACAGGGGGTGATCGGTGGTTGGTGTAATAATTAACAGTCTGATTTTATAGGTAAATGATTTTGAGATTGTGAAGGAAAATTTTAATTTTCATGTTCAGATTAGTCCACAGGTTTACCGTTGGGGGGCGCCACTGTGGCGTTGCGAATTTCAACTATGTGTCAAATTTAGTTTGTCAGTTTACCGTTAGTGGGCGCCACAGGGACGATCCAGTTTAAAATATTTTGTCCAAATTAGTTCAATTTCTTGCCGTCAGGGAGCGCTGCAGTGAATTCCGAATTAGTTCGTCATCTTGCCGTTAGGGAGCGCTGCGGTGGTTTTGGAAATTTAAATTTTGTATTAATTCGTCATCTTGCCGTTAGAGGGCGCCATGGTGTTGTTGATTTTTTTTTGTACTTGCGTTCAAATTAGTTTGTCACCTTGTCACTATGGGCGCTGCAGTGACTTTGAATTTCAACTCTAGCGTTGCAATTAGTTTATCCTTTTGTCACTACGGGTGTTGCAAGTGACTTTGAAAATTTTATTTTTCACATTCGAATTAGTTCAACACTTTACCGATGGGGGCGCCACAACGACTTTGCTGATATTCTTGGTCTTGTTGATTATTTATATAGCGAGACATATTTAATTAATGGGGTGCATATTTTCAATTAAATGAAATATTTTTGAAACTTTATTGAGGACTTTATTAAATTTTATTTTCATAATAGAGTTGAGGAAGTTAATTGATTGTTAGTCAGTTTTGTGTTATAGATGGGAGTTAGGTTAATAATTATCCACTACGATGAAGTCAGATTTTGTTATGAGGCATGAACTTAGGAATAATAAGAATGGAATTCTAATATTTCAGGATGAACCAAGAGATGTAACAGTGCTAGTTCACTGCTAGTTATAATAAATCAAGAGGAATTATATAATTGCTACAAAAGCAAAGAGCAGAAGCGCTCTCATATAAGCAAAGGAGCTATTCTATTAATATTAATTGAAGATTAGTGCATATCATTTGATGCTGAAGAGCTATTATTATCTTGCTGTCATTATATTTGGAGAATAAATATTGAATAATTTAAAGAAATTTATTAAAGTGAAGAAAAATGCCAAAGGAAGTTCAGAAACCTGGAATGGCTACAAGAAGAGAAAAGAGGAGTGCTGCGAGGGGTGCGGAGAGTACCAGGCCTACGACTACTACTCAAGGAGGAAACCCGAGATTTTTGAGGATTATGAAGAGGATGTTGGATCAGACATTGAACCCTTTGCTTACAAGGATTAACCAATTAGAAAACAGTTTGACTTCAAATAATGGGGAGGCCGGTTCGCAGAGGCCTGTGGCCTTGAGATTAGATCAAATGGATAGTGATATGACATTGGCTTCTGGGAGAGTCAACTCTCGGGGAGTTGTGGAGAATTTTGAATCAGTGGCTGGCGGATCAACGGGATCTAGACCAGTTGAGACCAACATTACACAATCAAATACTATGAAGACATGCTGTTCACAAACAGATACTATTGAAAGGTATATGCCGATGGCGTATTATCCTACTATGCCAATTAATAATTTGGAGAAGCCGAAATTTCCATCACAAAAACAACATCCAGTTACCTTCATAGAAGATTTATGTGCTTATTTGAAGAGAATGCCAGCGGGATTTAACAATGAGATTGATCTCATTATAGAATGTTTGGATGGTGGTTCCAGGAGTTGGGTTCGTGTATACCGAGAACGCTGGACCAATTTTGAGGATTTTAAACGAGATTTCCTAGAAACATACTGGGGTGAAGCTGAGCAAGGAGAGCTTCGTAAGAAAATAGTGCATGGCACATGGAATCGATCTGGAACTAGTATGCTGAATTATTTTATTACTTTATGTGGACAAGCGAAGATGCTCACTTACCCGATCCAAGAGACACAACTCATAAATGATATCATACATCATTTCCCTAAAGATGTACAATATGCATGGACCACGAGTCAGAACAAGACTATTATTGAAGCGTCGGAATTCCTAAGGAAGCTAGACAATGTTAACAGGGGTGAAGTGCTGAATACTACACTGCGGATACCTTCATCATCACATGAACAAAATAATAACAGTAATAACAAGGCGAAGACCAGTTGGCAATTCAAGAAACAAGCTTTGAAGCCAGTTCAAGTACCTCCAGTGGGCAGTGCTAATGTTAATATCATAGAAGATTTAACTATACCTCATGAAGATTATGATTATAATTTAAACTAAGTAATGTTGGTCGGAATGTGCCCGACCCATCAACTATAGGAGGGACTGATAAGTTGTTAATAGGGTTAAGAATTATGATGTCGAATGGGTGGAAACCTGGTCAGTCTTTAGTCAATTGTAATGCTGGTATACTTACACCTATTATAGCTAAGGGTCAGTCCTCATTAGATAAGTCAGGGCTAGGTTATATTGATGAAGCTTTGGTGGGAGCATTTACTAATATTTTAAAATTACATTTGCAAAATGTAAATTCTAATTCAGTTATAACAAGCGGGTGTGTATCTTCCTTGTTTGAGGAGGAAGATGCTTATTTACCAGATAAATTTGAGCTAGTGAAATCTATAATTACTGTTAAAATCTTTGGGAAGGAAGTGAATTGTTTGGTAGACACGGGAAGTGACATTACATGTATTTCCAGCACCTTTTGGGAGTTAATATCGAAAGAATGTAGTAAAATTGATTTATTGCCCATCAGGCCAATTCAAATTAGGGGTCCAGTAGGTCAGAAAAGTACTAAGATTCAACAAATGGTATTGTTACCAGTTCAATTGGGAGATAGCATTATTGATATTAGCTTTTTAATTGTACCAAATTTATTGCAATCTGTGATTTTAGGCTTTGATTGGTTATCATTGGTTCAAGCCACAATTAAATTACAAGGTTCTGAAATGGGGTTATGTTTAAAAATTAATGAACATGATGTAGTTTTGCCTTTTAGGAAGATAATCCTTGAGAGTGGAATATCAGAGATATCTACTCGAGATGTTGATGATTCAGACTTCCAAGAAAAGCTAAAGGAAATTAAAACGGGGATAGAGCTATCGGACGTACACTTAGGTCAATTAAAACAAGTTTTGGGAAAGTTTCGTAGTATATTTTCTAATGTTTTGGGTCGTGCAAATTGTTATGAGCATGAGATTAAGATGTCAGATAGTACACCATTTATAAGAAGGTCATATCCTGTACCTTATGCTTATCGTCAAAAGATGGAGGAGAAATTGGCAGAGATGGTTGAAATGGGCATTATTTCGCGGGGTTCTACTCCATATAGTAGTCCGTTAACGTTTGCGATTAAGCTCGACGGGTCTTTACGTGTATTGTTAGATGCGCGGGAGATAAATAAGTTTATGGTAGCAGAGTCTGAAGCACCACCTATGCAAATTGATGTACTAAATGCCTTTCATGGGGTGTCATATATTAGTGTGGTTGATTTGAATAATGCCTATTTTCAGATACCTATTTCTAAAGAAAGTTGGAAATATACTGGGTTTACCTTTAATGGAAAGTCATATATGTATAATGTGCTTCCACAAGGTTTAAAGACTTCAGTGGGCAGTTTTAGTCGGGCTATGGATATTATATTGGGCTCAGAGGTTAGGCAGTTTTGTGTAAATTACTTGGTCGATTTAGTAATTTTAACTTGTGGTACTTTGACTGAGCATTTAGAACATTTGAGTATATTAATTAAAGAAATTGCAAGATGCTGGTCTTACATGTAATAGTAGGGGTGTAAATTCCTTTGTAAGGAAGTTAAGATAGTATACCAACTTCAGATATTAGGATTGATCAGGAAAAAATAGAGTTTATACAGAAATTTCCTATACCTAAGAAAATGGATAGAGTATTTAAGTGTCTTTCCTCGGGCCATGCGATTATTAAACTAGTAATTAGGATTGACCATAAAGCTTTGATTTTTGAGAATTTGGGAATTATGCAATAATCAGTTAACTTGGTGGATATTATAGTTAGGGCAATTTAGCTTTCGGATAGAGTATGTTGAGGAGAAGGACATTTGAGATTTTTTAAGGAGAATAGCTATTGAAGTCTTCCTTTATGAAGGGGTTTTATGTTTTCTTTGAATTGTAGGTTATGTTTGTTACATATTTATGGTTTCATGCTATATGGGGTGATTAATTATGTCTATAAATTTAAAGCTTGAAGGGGTGACTTAATTTTTTTTTGTTTTGTTTTGGGGATGAGATATATCAATAGTAGTGAGGTGCAAAGGACGGCTAATACTTAGATTAAGGTTATATATAGGGTGTTATTAATTTAGGTTAAGGTTATAAACAGGTGTTATTAATTTAGATTAAGGTTATATGCAGGATGTTAGTAACTTATAGGGCTATATACAGGGTGTTATCAATTTATTACTTGATGATCGTACCTTAGGTTAGAATTTAATTTATCCGCAAGCTACCAATTTAAATTCGGGGTGGTGTGACGGTACGCATCATCATGTATTTATTATTTTCTCACTTATTAATTATTATTTTTTTATAAAGGAATGGCTGTTCTCCATATAATGTATTCCCTCCTTTATTTCGCATAATATATGTATTTACTACTAATCTCTTTGTATGATATAATCGAATTTTTCTTAGTTTGAAACTTTGACAGAGAAAAGAGAGAACTTGATTATTGGTTTTGACAGAGGAAGACAATGAAAAGAATTCTCGGAAAAATTTGTGTTTTATATATTTTCAGATGGAGAAAATCTAATTGAGAATTAAATGGATAAACTAATCGCTGTTAAAAATAAATCAATCATAATATCAATGTAAATTTCGGAAACGAATGTTATAAATTTCGCCAAAGAACCAAGCTAAGTTTTCATGTTTTATTTGATACATTAATAGTTTTACTAACCATGTAGACTTACCTGATATCTTGCTTGTTATGTTTTCAGACGTTCTTCTAACGTGACCACGCATTCTTGTCTTTTGTAATGTATTAGTAGTTTAATAATAATTGTTCGTATGCATACGATTTGAATTAATCTTAAAAGCCTGATTAGTAATGTGTAGTTACAAATAACTTCTATTCTTAGTAGTACATATTATAAGTAACATTGATTTTGTTACACTTAGCTGGTAGTCTTTAGACGAATTAGGGTTCCTTAGATCCGTTTCTTCAAAACTATAATATTATAAGAACGTTTCTATAATTTGTCTAGGCATAAATGCTATAGAAATACATAAGCCTTTAATATGAAATCTTACATAATCTTATGTAAAGATAGGAAGGCTCGTTTACTATCTACTGTCCTATATATTTTTGAACTTAATTAATTACTGTCCTTAATTTATATATTGTATGGAGAACGAGCTATATAAGGGTAAAATAATTTAAAGTATGTCTTAATTGACTTGTGTGTTATTAACAGATAAGAATTGTTTGTACATTGTTTTAGTTTCATAGTTAACTAAATGACTAAGGGTTATCTATAAAGCCTCAGTGAGCTAATACATTACTTAGGAGTTATGATACATAGTCTCTTGCGGATAAAAATGTATTAATCTAATTTCATTTAAGGATCCTTAAATATAATATTGTCTTAGGAAACCTAATTAAATAATATTACTTCTTCATAGCCGCGAACTATTGGGAGATTTTGATGATTCTTTCAAGTAATATGATTATTAGTTACTTTGCTATGGGAGATTCATTATATGTCAATGGAGACTTATAGGAGTTCTTGTCTTACTGTTGCACACACGTTGTTGGACCTGATTATGGACTCTTACTTGTTGTGTTTGCTGATTAGAACTGGAGCGTTGATTGTTATTGTCCGATTATTTCTGTTTCAGTGAGCTTGGAGTCAGCCTGCGTAATGAGTTTTCATTGGTTCTGATATCGAAGGGACTATTATTGACCTATGGCTGTGAAGTCGGAGTCTTGATTTATAATTTATTAATTAGTCTATTTTTATATGTGTATATATTTATATATGGTTTTATAACATTACATGATAACATTACACTATACAACAATCATGCATTCTATATGGGAAGGCTAATTGACTTTAGAAAATTTAAAGTTTATTTAGTTTTATTGAATTTTAATATTTTAAATACTTTCTTGTTGAGAGGGTCTACTTTGGCATTTGGCTTTGTTTGGTGCAAAGGAGTTGTTGATTACAATTTAAATTTTTATTAAAGGTTTCTTTTGATTAATTATATTTTCTTAAACAAGCAGCTCTACTGTTACCAAATGTGTATAAAATAGGCATTTAAATATTATTACAAACTGAAGTGACGAGATGGGTGAAAGCACATATTGAAAGTTTCCATGTTAGTTTTGACTAGGATCCGGGTTTATGGTCTTTGTAACTCTGGGTAAGGAGATTCACGACCTTCTTACTTACCGGGACAGATTACCCTAGGATGGTTATTCGACAATTATCCAGGTTTACCGCGCGTACAGCTTTTAAGCAAATTTAGTTTGTTTTATAATATGTGTATTCACGAGACTAAAAATGGTTTCACATATTAAGATTAACTGAATTGGTAACCGAAGGTTTGGAACTAGTTAAGTCGCGGATCAGCCTGGAGGCGCGTGGGCACCTCGATGACGCCCTAGCTGGTTAGGGGGATGAGCTACCGTGTTGCAGGAGGATCAATCGTATCAAAACTTATTTTCTTTCACGATATGTGACTTCATGAGAGTCTGAAACTCTTACTCTGACAATTTAGGGATGGGAATCTTACGAGATGTAGAGAGTATCACTATTTAAACTTCAATTAACCTTTATCTTTAATTTACTGTGATATTCTTATTACTGCATCAGGGGAGGTCTCTGAGGTGACGTTCCTCATATTGACAATATTATTTGATATTTTGGAAAGGTGACTTTAAGATGAAATGTTCACTTAAGTCTTTTGGCTTTTCCAACTCATTTTACACACAAGGCACTCCAAACGGGTTTCTTTTAAATGGATAGATCGTACTGCTGGGAGTTTCTTGTCGGCTCTTCTCACCAGCAATAGTACGTTGTGAACCGACGCTAGTTTTAGATAATGTTTATAATTGATTCAATAAATATTAATTAAAAAAATTGGAGGTTCTTCTTTTATCTCGATATGAGCTCTTTTACTGATAGCTAATGCGGTGGCATAACAGAGAGGTGGTTAGGAGGGGTGCCTTACACAAAAATATATAATTTGTTATGAATCTATATTAAAATATCTTTTGGCAAAATAAAGGCACGGGCGTACTCAGGTGATGAGCTTATATCATGAGTAATACATTTATCATAATTCATAAAATGCATAGCATTTTACACTTACAACATACTACTACAATATTATATATATATATATTTTACATCAACTTCTGATAGTCTTCCTGTCCTCTGATCGACACTCCTATATAACCTACCTTGTGAACATAGGGTTAACGGTATTACGACGAGGGTTCCTGCTACTAGATGATTACGATTTATGGCCAATATTACAAGGATTTATTCCATGAATAAGTTTTATTAATTTCACTTTTTAAATATTTTTATTTCTCACTCTATGCTTCGGCTTGAGTATGTCATTCCATAGTCATTAGACTCAAAAAGGGGGTTCGTTACAGCCTGTAGAAATTGTACTACTGGCACGCATATACAAAGTTGCTATCTCACTCTTCGGTAGACACTCGTAAACAAGGGTTGCTCGCGATCTACTCATCAAATCCTGACTTAGTGACACTGAAACCACTTCGGGAGTATACTCTTTGAAATAAAAAAATAAACACAAACGACAGTGGTTTAGGGTCAGTTTTAGCTATAGTTTATTTTCTACTAATTCTAGTAGAGATTAAGGTCGAATGTTTTGAATAGTGATGACTTAGGTATTTATAAATACATTTTTTAAAGAATAAGTATTATTATAATCGACAGACAAACACACACATTATATTAATCCGCAAACTAAGCAAGTTACGCTTGTGTTATGGGTAATATACAACGGAAGACAGACCATAGCAAATAACAGAAAGCGCACTTCCGAAATTTACCATGCCAGAGATCGAACCTGGAACCTTTAAAACTTCTCCCACTCAACCACAGAGGCCATCAATTATTGTAAATTACATTTTATGTATTAGTCAAAATTTTGTTCAACCACATAAAGAAAACATAATCACAAATTTTGAAGGTGTTTCATATTCAAAATACCATAAAATCTTTATTTTCTTTCATTTTCACACAATTATTTTGAGTCGGCACAATAACTATGTATTTACCGTTCATATCCCTCTATTCTTACATACATACGTCTTGTGTCACAACACAAATCATCATGTCATACTTCACACAATCCATCCATACCTTTTATTACCATTCAAAATATTGTTGCAAATCGATACTAATCCTTTGCAGGTGTCTTATGACCCCTTCGAATTTCAGTGATTTATTGTTCGCGCTAATCTCTTCACGTCACTGTCACTGGTCATAAAACCTTTTCTCCTGTGTTGGTATTTCATGCGAATTCTTGGAAGCTGCTTTCTTGGAATTCATTAAGCTGACCATTTAACGATTTCAAGAACCAGTGGGCAGCATGTTTCTAGGAAGCCATGTGTGATTTACAAATGGATGAATATCGGTCAGTCGGGAAACGCACCAGTGGTGTTCTGACTGCAAATGAAGTGTTAAAGACAAACTGCGCAATTTATGTGATAACGATTTAATGCCTTATGTTTTAGTTTTATTATATTCTATTATTATTTGTATGTACTTCTAATGAACTTTGTGATAATTCCAACACCGTTTTCGAATTTAGATCGTACAAATCCCCTACAAATTCGTAACAATATCATAAAACCTGATGTTAAAAAGTCCAATATATTATCATTTACAAGTAATCTTTGAATGTAGAACTATAGTAGAATTATTTTCTCCGTGCAGTTTGGGTCATAAATCAAACTCGGCGTCAGCCCGGCTAGGGCGGTGAGCATGTTGCGCGGGCGCAACGCCATTAACGATAAAAACTCATTGTTATCAAAGAAAGATTATCATTCTTATAAAAATCATTATTATCTTTTTTGCTGTTAATTTTAAACTTAGATATAAGTATTTATATATTTATTTTTAATATAACTTGTTACATTCTAAACTTTTGTACTTATAGTTTTTTAACACATAGATACCTAATTAATAATTTATTTTAAATCATTATTATATTTATTTTAATAAATATATTGTTTTATCAATTTTTTTTCTTACATTTATATCACTAACCCACAAAATGACAAAACTAAATACACTATCAATAACGCTTATCGACAACAATAATGCGTATCACTATGCCTGCCCATAAGGCCCGTGAGTGGAACAGAGAGCGAAATACTCGCTTCACCGCTCCGATTAATTTATAACCCAAACTGCACGGAGAAAATAATTCTGCTATAACTCCTTAGAGCTATAGTACTTATACTATAATATAATCCTTTTCTAATGAAATTCTTGTTTAACAAGTCCTGTGGACATAGATTAATGGATGTCAAAACGTGAAGCCCAAAAGCTTTGTCTTATGTTAAACTGAAAGATAAAGAGAAACAAATAGTTTTCCGAGTATTTCGTAGGATAGCAAATTGTGTTCAGCTTAGCCCATACCTAGCCTTCGCAATGTTATAAGCAAATTGTAATGTTATATTTATGTTAATTTGTCAGCCCTGTTTTTTAAAATCTTTATTCCATTTAAATTCAACATCTGTTCTTGCTAAATCGCGGTACATTTGGGATGTTCTCTTCAAAGCTTGAGGTCCGTTTTGCTCCCAATGTAATCCACTGCCCACAGTAATAAAGGTTTCATTGCAATAGTGAGATGAAATCGAGGCGTAAGATGTTTGTTGGCTGTTTTAAGGAATGAAATGGGTGCCAATGGTCTTAAAATAAGGCATACCGAAAACCGTGCGAAATGAAGAAGATAAAGTAGGAAAACGGAGCCCTGGCTTCGAAGTGAAGACTCCGAAGTGAATATAATGATCGTTCTACATTTACATACCAGCTCACTTCAGCTTTTTTGACTGACTAAAAAAAAAGAAGGTTCTCCATTTTTCTCTGTTGTTTTTGTAGGTTCGTTACTCGATTTCTCTGTTAATTGTGGACCGATTTTCAAAATTTTTCTTTTAATCGAAGGTTATTCTTGAATTGGTACCATTGTCGCCACGTCAGGATCTGATGAGTGGATTTCAAGAAATTAGATAAACTCGCGAAAATTGTTACCGAACTTCTTCATAACACGATATGTCCGTCAATTGTAAACTGATTTCCAAATTGTTTTCTTTACTCGTGATTATTTTATTTTTTTAACAATCATACAATAAAAGGATCGAATTTTAAAATTATAAAATAATTTGTAAATACATTTATTGATAGTCTTAAATCGTTTTATGGATGGTTCCAGTATCTTACTTACCTTCCCTTTGCCTTACTACTGGTTAAAATTTGACATAAACTGGATACAACTAATGTCAAACTACCAATGGTAATCGAATGAATAGTAAGATATATAATATATTATGAATAGTAAGTAAGATATATATAGTAAGCGGACATTATCATTAACTCTCTTACGCCTACTTGGTTAACTATTTTAATAATTGTTGACATAAGGAAGGAAAAATCATTTGTAAATAAATTTATTCAGTCTTAAATTGTTTCATGGTCGTTGACTGTATCTTTGTAAGTTTCCATTTGCCTTTCTACTGGTTACAATTTGACATAATCTGAATAAGCTTTTTGTCAAACTACCAATGACAATCGAATAAATAAGTAAGATAAAGCGGCCATTATACAATGCTATGATTAACTCTCTTACGCCTACTTGGTTAACTATTTTTACGTACAAAGGGAAGAACTCCTTCGAAAATAGATATATTGTCAGTCCTAAATGTAGGTAGCTTTCTTAAGGCTACTTAGGGCCGCTTGCATAAGGCTGCTTAAATTTATTTAAGAAACACAAAACGCATTTAACCCCCTTAAATACAATTAGCGTCTTGCACAACTGTTCAATACATTTTGTGTAAAACGTATTTAGGCAGTTTAATATGATTAACTAATTTTATTTAAAGGTGATCGCTATGCAAGCGGCCCTTAGTCTGGTCTAGTTAAATCTTTTAATTGTAATTAATACTTATTAAATTATAATAATATTTTAATAATTATTTTAAATACAAAAACTAAAAGAGCCAATCATTTGTCAACCGTCAGTCTCATTATCATTCAGTAAACGCGCATTCACCGACGAAACTTCAGCCATAAAAAAAGTTTTAATTACAGCAATTTGCACTCGGAAAAAATAATGAGTCCGTAGAGAACAAAAAATGGCTACCGAAATATTGTTAAATGTATTCTCTAAAGTTTGTTTATTAACACTTTTTTTCATAAAAACAGATTTACACGTCACTGGAGAGTCAGGTTCGGGTATTAAAGTCATTTATGTATATTACCGGAACATTAAAAAAAGTTCTTTGACGCCATTTTTTTATAGGTGACATTTTACGCACGTCTTGTACATATGTCAAATTAAAAAAAACTATTCATCGTGCTTTACCACTATTTTTTAAACTTAAAATTAAATAGAATAAAATTTATATGTAAAATAAAAATACTTACCCAAAAATACAATTAAAAATTGTCCATTAATAAAACTGCCACCACTTATTACTTTTTAAACTCGGCATTACTTTTTTAAATCCCGAACACCGAACAGGAGAAGGCGAACTTAGTATTCAGCCTACACGAGACGCGTTTCAACATCCCAGAGCTTCGGAGTTAACTGAAAGGCTCCGTAGGACATTATCTGTTGCACAAGTTTTATACATGCGCAAAGCTATGCCGATAATACATGAATGTTGGTTGTACATTACCGGCTTATTTAAATAGAACTGAAAGCGATTGCACGAGAAAGAAGCAATCTATATAACTCTGTATTTCGTTGAGAAATTAAATGGAAATGAGTTTGATGAAAATTGTTTCTGGCTTTCGGGGTATTTTCTTGATATATTTTATTGTAAAACGATTTTGGATATTCAAATTAACCAAAAATGTATTATTCATCAGTTGAAACTTAAATAACCTGCTCTATTCCAAAGGGGTAAATAAATACTATAGACGGACGTCGTGGTAACGTAATGGCTAGCGGACGTGTCCTGAAATCAGAGGACTCAGGTTCGACCCTGGCCGGAACGCATGCACCACTTAGACTTTAGACAGTTTTACGATCTTATGTGCATATTGTAACAATTACCACGTGCTAAGAACGGTGAAGGAAAATATCGTGATGCAACCTGCACATCGAGATAACCGATGTGTCAAACCTGCCAAGCCGCCTTGGACAAGCGTGGCGGGTATACTGTCCGATCTCCCTATAATGGGAGGCCCGAGCCCAGCAGTGGGACATTCATGTGCTTATATCTTATCTTTATATATATATTTCTTGTGTGCGTGTGTATGTCACTGAACTCCTCCTAGACGGTTGGACCGATTTTGATAAAATTTTGTGTGTGTGTTTGAGTGGGTCCTGGGATGGTTTAGATCCACAATTGGAACCGGTAGGTGACGCTGAGATCGGGTTCTAGATTTTTATTTTTCAGAGCAGAACAACGTCTGCCGGGGCCGCTAGTACTAATATATAAAGCTGACGAGTTTGTTTGCTCGAACGCGCCAATTTCAAGAACTACTGGTCTGATTTGAAAAATTATTTTAGTGTTGGATGGTCCATTTATCGAGGAAGGCTATATATATCATTACGCTAAGCAATAGTTATAAATAGAGTACCATTTAAATTTAAAATTCTTTGGTACCGGTACCAGGAATTCAACGCTTTAAAGAGATTGCAAATTGCCTCCAAGTTGCGAACCGAAGAGTTAAACTCTTATACAAGCTTAATATCTTATTAAATTTATTCATAAGAGAGCAATTTAATCGCTCGCCTATTTATATTTTAGATAGCTTTTATGATAATAAATTTTAAAACAGAACGCTACAACACTCTACTCTTTACTTTCTTCGATTCCTGGTAGTGGTCTTAAGATACTTCAGATATTACTAGGATAATAATTATAACACAAGTTTTTTGTGTGTTACTTTACAATTTATATGTGTTCCTAGTATCTAGATCGCTATGTATCTATTTACCGAAACGTCAGATTGAGCATTATAATAACTATAATATTATAATATTTATATATCATGAACGCTGTACTGCTAGACTCGGGTCTGCGATTCTTGTCAGAAAAGGATAGTCGCCATGCTTGTCCAAGGAAGATAAGGGGGTTTGTCACGTCGGCTATCACGATGAGCAGATTTCCTCTCGATGTTATCTTCACCGTTAGCACAGAGTAAATGTAACAATATACACATTAAATCAGAAAGCTACCTAATTGGTCCCAGTTTTCCAGCCAGGATTCAAACCAGCATCTAGTTAGTTTGGGATACTAATCTACCAAGGCATGTGAGTCATTGATTAATTGATGGACTTTTAATTATCGAATAATGAAATTAAAATGTACGTACGCCTACGCGACTCGTATTACTCCCGTTTTTCTTAGTCTATTATTATGCCTGAAAATTTATAATCCATATATGTATAATTAAAGTTTACATTCAATTAAATTAAATTCAAAATATACATACTAATTATAAATACTACTTGTTTATTAATATATATATATATATATATATATATATATATATATATATACACCATATACTATATATATACACCATATATATATATATATATATATATATATATATATGTCGCAGAACGGCCTCGTTCTCACGACATCTCCTTTAGTTATTGCAGGTTTAGTGGGCGTCATCAGGATAAAATGCGAGCATAAAACACAATAGCCACGGTTTATACACTTTTAATTAAGATTTGATCAACATTATGACATAGTTTAGACCGAGCAGCGGGTTCAGGGCACCCGCTCATACTTTCAGCTTGAATACTTTCTTTAAAACTCTCAAAGGTCCAACTCGACCTGTACCCACCAACCAAATGTGTCACAAAAACTCCTCAGTCTACCCAAGTAGATATTACTCAAAGTATAGAGGGCGCTGAACCCGCTCCGCCATATGCTCTGCTCTGATTGGTCGTTTATTAAATTACAATATTCATAACTTTTATTACGTTAGAACGATCTTTAAGTTATAGAAACATTCAACAAATCAAATTAAATTACATTAAGAATTTTAGAAGTAATTAAAATGTAAACAAATGATATTGTGCGTTATACATCTAGTCAACGATACGTCCAATTAAAGCTTCCCTCCGACATATATATATATATATATATATATATATATATATATATATATATATATTCTAAGTCAACGTCATTTCACAACGTTTTCAAAACTCTGGATGATTTGACACGTTGAATGGCAATACTTATCCGTAACCTAAACCAATTTTGACGAAACTGTTATTTATAGTACCTAACTGTTATTGATAGTATTTCCTAAGGGAGTTCCGAAATGTAGGTAATGTCTTGGCCTCTCAAGAGATTCCAAAGTTTGACAGCCTACACTGTAAAAGAGTTATCATAAAAAGATGAGGTGTGTACAAGTGTCAAGGGTCTACGATATGTATCTGAGCGCAAATTGTGAGAAGTGGAGAGTCGAAGAAATTCAAAGGAACGCTAAGGTAAGGAGTACTATTATGATTAATTAGTATGTTATAAAGGATAGTTAGAATATGAGCGAAAACTAATAGGAAGCCACTTGAGCTTCATTTCAAATTCAAAAATATGATCATATTTGTACGTACATCGACATATTTAGTAATATTGTTACATATCGACAAAGAAATGCGCACTTGGTTTATTAACCTTCCCGCATTTGGACTTCTTTTGTTTACTTTGTGTTTAAAATTTGCAATTAGACAATAGCCTTTTGTTAACGTTTTCGTTTATGGCCGTTCGCAGGAATAATTAATCAGGTGTGCAGATTAAGTTTTCTTGGAAAAAACTCAGTCCACGCAGTCGATTGTTGAATTGTGCAGTTTACTATAAAACAATGCCCGAACGGAGGGGTGGGGCAGTCAAGCAAGGATTACGATACGAGCAAGACGTACATTCGATGAGCGATATAGTGACGGACTTTGCGCGTGTTATTGAATCATTGAGTTTGTACTGGCAGTGTCTAGTTATATTTGTACCTATGTTATACGTGTTTGTAAAGTTCTAATAAATTCTATAGTAATTCCAACGGCAATTTTAATTCGAGTCCTGTAACTCGTAACAATATGGACAAATCTGACTAGATTTGTCAAGTTTAACAGCGGTATCTATTATATTATCTCTATATACGTACTAACACGTTCATGCATTGACTGTACACTTTGTATATGTGAATAATGATGTAACAAGGCCCATAATAAGGAAAACGTAAAAATAAAAAGTAATTGATTAAAACGTATTTGGAAGACTTGCGTTTGTCACACCCCACTGGTCCCATGATCCAAGATGAACGACTGTGATTGACAACGAGACAGACGGGGGAGCTTCTTTATCCTCTTTTTAGAATACTGTTTTCATTTGGGAAAAGAGCTTTGTATATAAATGGATTAGCTGCTGTTTTAATGCGGTTTATGTTAGAAAATTGTTTTTTGTGATCAGTTACTACCTGCATGTAAAAAATATTGGAAGTGTTCCGAAAAGGTTTTGTATTTAGCTGCGGAGCTCTAATGATCTGATTTAATATTTCAAAAACTACTCCAATGATCGTATTCAAACCAGTTTATATGAAAGTGTTTTTAACCGACTTCGAAAAAAGGAGGAGGTTCTCAATTCGTCGGTATCTTTTTTTTTTTTTTGCTTATTTATGTATGTACACCGATTACTCTGAGATTTATGATTCGATTTACGTGATTCTTTTTTGTTCGACGCGGAATAGCTGCCATGTGGTCCCCTAAAAATTTGACATAGTTTGGCCCAGTAGTTTTCATTTTACGAACAGAAAGAATCACGTAAATCGGATCATAAATCACGGAGTTATCGGCGAACATACATAAAAAAAAAAGATCCCGACGAATTGAGAACCTCCTCCTTTTTTCGAAGTCGGTTAAAAAGTAACAAATAAAATTTAAAAACTTCGTTTAAAAAAACCGACTTCAAAAACTAATAAAATTTAAAAACTTCGTTTAAAAAAACCGACTTCAAAAACTAAAAAACTAAAATGTATAAAATAACTTATTTCTAAAGCTATTATTATTAATATATATTATCTAAAACATCTTAAAGTCGGTGCTTAGTAATTTTCAAAATATAGTAATTTTTATGTTTTGCTTTGCACCGACTTCAAGATGTGTTAGATAATATATATTAATAATAATAGCTTTAGAAATAAGTTATTTTATACATTTTAGTTTTTTAGTTTTTGAAGTCGGTTTTTTTAAACGAAGTTTTTAAATTTTATTTGTTACTTTTTAGTGTCTAGCTATGTATGGGTGGACCTACAAATGGTGCCGCGCTTCTTAAAAAATATAGGTCCTAAGAACCCGGAACAAAAAAAATTTCGTAAAATGAAAACTACTGGGCCAAACTATGTCAAATTTTTAGGGGACCACATGGCAGCTATTCCGCGTCGAACAAAAAAAGAATCACGTAAATCGAATCATAAATCTCAGAGTAATTGGTGTACATATGGAACGGAGTGAAAATTATTTTCATGAAAAATGTTCATAAAATGAAAACTACTGGGCCAAACTATGTCAAATTTTTAGGGGACCACATGGCAGCTATTCTGCGTCGAACAAAAAAAGAATCACGTATATCGGATCATAAATGACGGAGTAATCGGCGAACATATGGAACGGAGTGAAAATTATTTCCATGAAAAATGTCCATAAAATGAAAACTACTGGGCCAAACTATGTAAAATTTTTAGGGGACCAATTGGAAGCTATTCCGCGTCGAACAAAAAAAGAATCACGTAAATCGGATCATAAATGACGGAGTAATCGGCGAACATACATAAAAAAAAGGAACAAAAAAAAAAAAAAACCGACGAATTGAGAACCTCCTCCTTTTTTCGAAGTCGGTTAAAAAACTAAAATGTATAAAATAACTTATTTCTAAAGCCATCTTGTATGTCTTGGAAGACCACGGGCCATAAAAATGGCCCGGACTTTTGGAGGGCTTGCGCGGGGCCATGGAAAGGCCAACACGTAGAGGCCCTTTGACAAATTTAATGTAAATGTGGCGTGACACTGACCGGCGATTATCCCTGTCTACACCATATAATAATGCACCCAAGGACAAGCCCCGGCCAGTGTAGGACTATTGTGAAAAATGAGGACAAAAAGTACCGGGCTATTGGGGTGAACTGCTAGTGGTACTGGGGGTCTGGAAATATGGGGACTATGGCGTCTGCCCGTCGCAATGTTCGGGGAACATGGAAAAATGGGCAGACGGTGACTCGCCACTCCCTGCATGGGCCCCAAAAAATGCCATAAAAGGCAGGGGCAACATGGGTATGAGTGGCTAAGGGGTGTAGAGAGGTGGGCTGCAGGTTCACCTAAGCTACTTCCGACATTAGGCCATTTATCACTTCCACCCCTGGAGCTTGAGTTATTTCTAAAGCTATTATTATTAATATATATTATCTAAAACATCTTGAAGTCGGTGCAAAGTAAAACATAAAAATTACTATATTTTGAAAATTACTAAGCACCGACTTTAAGATGTTTTAGATAATATATATTAATAATAATAGCTTTAGAAATAAGTTATTTTTACATTTTAGTTTTTTCGTTTTTGAAGTCTGTTTTTTTAAACGAAGTTTTTAAATTTTATTAGCTCTTCAACTAATTTTATGACAATGGTGTGGGTCCAATATTTTATCTTTAGGTATTTTTCTCCTTTTTTATTTAGCTTTAGTTTTTAATATAGTATAATTTGTAATTTATTTTTAAATTTATACTGTATTTTATATCTGCCTATCCAATGTCTTAAATATATTAAGTTATTAGAAAATACTACCACATTTTTTTGGTAAACTAGTTTCAAACATAATTAAGTAAGTCGCCATTGTATTAGAGTATAAAATACTCAAATAGGAATCGCCTAGAAAACCGTTTTACCTATGTTACAAGCTCAAATTTTATAACCGCAAATGGTCGTCGATTGCGGGCACGATGTACTATGTGAAAAGTTGTCCGATGATCCCCCGGGATTGGGTCACTTATCCCTCCTCACATCGTTGAGCTGACCGCAACTGAATTTTATTTAATACCATTTTTATTTTGTGTACGGAAGCATGGGATATTTTTCACTATTTCAATTTCATAAATCGATACGTTGTTGAGCGCGATTCAGTTTTTTTGTAATAACAATTTTTTGGAACTAATAAGGTCGTTATCTAGTTCTCGTACTATCTAGAATATTAATCACACTTCTTGTAATGGCTATATATCTATTCTGTTCCAATACGAATGTCAACGTGTATATGTATATATTTATATAATGTTATACTTTACTAGAATTTTCCCAAGACAAACCCTATTTTACTTACATAAAAACTTAATTACGTTTCTATGTATCTAGAGTAAAGCCGTGAGGAAAACCTGGTAAACATATATAAACCTTTCTTGAAAAATTATCTAAGTGATGGTGAAAATCGTTTAAGATCCGTTGCGTGGTTTAGGAGTTAGCGGATATACAAGCAGACAGACGCGGAACGTGACTTGATTTTGTACTATGTAAATATTTATAAGTCTACTAGCTTCAGACCGCGACTTCGTCCGCGTGAAATAGTTACTTTGGGATAACGCTACTTCTGTCAAACATGATTTTTGCGAAATTTTAACCGTTTACGCAACGCACGCAGCAGAAGCTCTTAAAAAGAACAAAACCCCGATTTTGAAACATTCTTCATTGTTGCTCCGCTCCTATTGCGTGATGATAAATAGTCTATAGCCTTCCTTGATTAATGGTTTATCTAACACTGAAAGAATTTTTCAAATCAGACCAGTAGTTCCTGAGATTAGCGCGCTCAAACAAACAAACTCTTCAGCTTTATAGATTAGTATATATATTATTTTATGCCAGTATATACATACGATATACTCAACTCAACATGTGAGTATTTTATTCTAACTTAGGTACCATCCACAAGTTATGTCACACAAATTTCATGACTACGACCCCTCCCCCGTTCATGTCACATCTGGTCACATTCGTGAGACTCCTCCCTCCCTAGTGTGACATCACATACTTTGCAATTTTACATCAAGCAATTATTAATTTAAAATAGCAGTTCCATAATAAACTTAAATATAATTAGACTTTAAAATGTGACGTCACGAAATTTAGGATCCCTCCCACCAATGTCACACTTCGTCGACCCCCTGAACCCCTTAACGTGTGACATAATTTAGACAGGCCCCTTTTAACCTTATAAAGCTATAAAATAAAACAAAAAGATTAATTGATGGACAGACTAAATAATAAAACGATTTTATAAAAATTCTGTTGTTATCAAAATGGCTACGCACTCCAAGAGTGATTTACCAAAGGCGTGTTCGACCATATGAAATAAAGATAGATAGATAGATAACACTTTATTGTACACCATTACAGAAAAACTTACGTGCTAGTATTAATCTAATTAGGTACAAAGGGCGGTCTTATCGCTAAAAAGCGATCTCTTCCAGACAACCCGTGGCAAGAATATTTTGATTAGGACTGGCGATGGTGGTATACATAATTATTGTACGATTACTTACATTTTAATAATAAATATATAACTATACTATATATACAAATATACACAAAGTTATATACATATACAAGATATGGTGATAAAGTATACAGTTCCACAGTCGCCGAATGTCAACTTTAATGCTGTTTATCAAGAGAACCCTAAAAACTGGATACACTTTTATTTAATTTAAAAACATATTTCTTCTGTTATTGACCAACATAAAGAAAAAAATAATTTTGAAATATCATAATTATTTACAAAATTTATGTAACAATATTCGATACGCTTATGTGCATTTTGTTTTCAAACTGTCAGTTACATATGTTATACTGAAATTATAGGGGTCCAGATTTGTCGTTTGGCTCGAAAATTACACAATATAAAAAAACGGATAAGTGCCTGTTATTCCATCCACTCATAATGAAGGGTCCCGCAGAGATGTTTCTTCTTTTATTGCAAGAGCTCAGCAGGTAGACAACGGCCCACTTGATGCAAAGCGGGTACCATCGTCTATTTACGACACTAAAGGTGCTACAAATTCGCTCCTACTCTCTTAAGGGAGACTGGAACTTAGTCACTAATGCCGGAACACAACTCAAGGTTGTTATGGCGACATATTTCAAACAAGGGGTGGTAGTCGTCCAGTCGGACAAGTACCCCACCACCTGGCTGTAGGTTGTTTTGTCGCTTCTTACGACAGGCCTCCCGGCCGCAAGAAATTGTATTCTTTCTCCGTTCTTCCACGGATATGATTAACATAAACTGTGTAGTTTTTTTTACTTTTCTAAAATTAGCTGATTTACAGTAGTTACACTATTGTAACAAGATGCACAGGATTCTACGTAAGTGGCGCATACTTATGTTGTGAGGAAAAATTTCAGCTTGGGTTCGAAATTGCATCATTTATGATATGAGCTTGGGATGGCAATGCTGTTAACGACTAAGCCACTATTGCTTGAGTAATGGGGGAATATATTATCAACCAATCTACTCAAAAAGGAAGGAACCTATCAACTTCGCTTTTATAGTTATAATTTAAACACATTAATCAAATGAATCTATATAATGGATTTACGTCTTTTTTTCTTTTTAAATTCCATAAGCGTGACGTCACTATGTGGGGTTGAAACTTTTATCACGGCGCGGAACCGTGGCGCGAGGTCGGTCAGAATTAATTATACTAATCTAATGTTGTAATTACCGAAATTGGTTTTAGTGAATAGATAAACTACAGTATATTACTATGGAAATATATTAATACGTAATCTACACTACTTACTACCACGACAAACGTATTCGAGGAACCTATAATCCTTTTAAACACGTGCTTTATTTTATTGCTTTTAGGGCGGCTTGCATAAGGTTGCTTAAATTTAGTTAAGAAACACAAAACATATTTAACACTCTTAAATACAATTAGCGTCTTGCACAACGCAAAATTTGCCTCTAAATATGTTTAAAGAACTCTCAATACGTTTTGTATAAAACTTATTTAGGTAGTTTGATATGATTAACTAATTTTATTTAAAGACAATCCTTATGCAAGCGCCCCTTGATGTTTGAATTATGTATGGTTCAACGTACAGCATTTTTCTGACGCTGCGGCTTAATTTAGGGTTCCTCAATATATACTCAATACATTAGTATAAATAATGCTCAGAAATACTTTGTGGTTGAGTTGCTATCAAGTCACTACGAGGTGCTATTAGTCGTAACATACGACTTAAACTACCACTAAGTTGAATCCAGGGATCAGCATCCAAGATCTAATAATACGAGAATAAATCCCTGAAAGTTACAAGTTGTATTTTCTTCATTGTACTATAAGAAAGCACTAGCACTCCACCAGCTACTGCCAGCATCCACTGCTACAAGCAAGAGCAAGTGTACAAACTTTAAAAATTATATGTAATTCTTTTTATGGTTGTCATAATTGTTCAGTGTCATTTTTTTCAATATTGTAGTGTAATCAATGATTGTTAATCACTAATACCTTTGTGTTTATAGCCGGCATTTAATCAAGACATAAACCGTTCTATTGCTTATTCTGGTTGCAAATTCTGAGATGTCATGTTATTTTGTATCAAAGCTTTCTTTGAGAATTCCAACACTCAATACATGTTTATTAGAGGGTCCATGTCTCTTTTTCAAATATATAATGTCGACCTGATAAGACATAGTGAGTTGAGTTTCAACTGCGACCGATGATCTTTTCAGTGTACATTCAAAACGGGATTCTAATATCAAATTCTTTATCTTATGATTTACACTTGCTTTATTTGGTTGTGTTTGTAAGAACTATAAGTTACGTGTGTGTACTTCGAATAAAATTTGTGATTTTCTGTAAATGCATTTAAATACGTAACACTAAGGGCCGCTTGCATAAGGTTCCTTAGATTTATTTAAGAAACACAAAACCTATTTAACACTCTTAAATACAATTAGCGTCTTGCACAACGCAAAATTTTCCGCTAAATATATTTAAAGAACTGTCAATACGTTTTGTATAAAACGTATTTAGGCAGTTTGATATGATTAACTTATTTTATTTAAAGGCGATCGTTATGCAAGCGGCCCTTAGATTCTAAAATTACGTTACAAATATTCAAATGTAATATATAGTTGTACTAGTGCGCCCGCGACGTCGTCCGCCTGGAATTTGTTTTTAAAACCCCTCGATTTTAAAATATTCTTCATTGGTGTTCCGCTCCTATTGGTCTTAGCGTGATAATATATAACCTAAATAAATGGGCTATCAAACAATGAAAGAATTTTTGAAATCAGACCAGTAGTTCCTGAGATTAGCGCCTTCAATCAAACAAATTCTTCAGCTTTATACATTAGTATAAGATTTTGCTGTGTGAAATAAATAAAATAATCGTATTCTAATGATATAATTAGCAAAATTAGCTTACACATACATTCGGGCCCCCTAAATCCGGGTTATTACCATAGGGGCTGGCCTTTAATACCCCAAATACGGTGATTCTGGAAGTCGAAGCGAACGAGGGCGGCTGTTTAATTATGTTTATTCTAATTTAATTTCCGACACTTTAGGGAATTAGGGGGTTGCAATGTTTTTACGAACTGGATGTGGCTTTCGCTTCCTCGAAGTTCATTAAATAAATTAGGAGACAAATTCGCGCATTGTATATTTTCAAGCTAAGTAAACTGATTTTCGGACTTCAAATTCGAAGTAGGTCAGTGCTAACTTACTACTGGCATACTGGAGTCAGTACGTCGCTATCAAGTCATTGCTGACTTCAACATTCCAGTACGATCGTTCCCCATTCTATAAGTGGCCAAGGCAACATAAGCTACGTGCTTTGCTCTCACCTCTATGATATTGATATATGATATTGCTACTTCGCTAGCTCTTCGATTTCGGCATTTGTTTTGCAAAAAAACGCCGTAATGCCGAATTAATAGATAGACAGTAAAATATTTCTATCATCAGAATATAAAAATATAATATTTAGATAAACTATTATGACTATACAACAGGCGGCTTTATATAAAGAGAGAATTTTCCAGATAAACTTAGGCTAAGAATTTATTTGTAGCATCTTACAGTATGATTAGGATTTGATTTATTACGAGGAATATAGTAAGGCCGCGTTCCCACTTTGTCGTGACGTCAGATAATCGTGTAGTTTTAAGTGTCGTGGCTTATATGTTTAAAGGAGGTGTTCACATATAGAACGACACGATTTACTATCGTCTACGACATTTTTTGCAGTTACGATAGATTTTCATAACAGTGAGAACGGCTAGCAAGACAGTCTTAAAACGATAAAAACTCGTTACGATTAAACAAGACGGCAAATCAATCGTAGCCACGATTTATTCTTTTCAAAAAATAATACATTATTAAATTTTCGTCTTCGTCCAGGAGCATAAATGCACTACTCATCTCCAAGAGAACGTAGAGCCGACTGTGGATTTGTAGCTTGCTAATGATATATAAACGACAAAGCGACTGCCGTGAAACGATAAAATGTCGTCGCGATCCAATGGGAACAGCTAGATACGATAGTCGTCCAACGATAAATGAATCGTTACGACATAGTGGGAATGCGCCGTATGGCGTTCATATTAATACCTATATAATATGTTTCTTGACCGGTGTTTGAGCTAAGTGGTAAATTATATGTGAGGATACGGGCAGGCAAGTAAAACAACACTTTACCGGTTGCAGTGCGTGCATTTAATCTCGTTGTTTAATATTAAAAATATTAAAACCGTACAACTTAAATAAAATTAAACTTCACAGAGCGTCTTTATGCTTCGTGCGTACGTCTTCCATACTTCGTCTATCGGAGTCTATAAATATCTAATCGATATGAATATATATATTACTTTTTTTTTCAAAAATAGCTTTTTGGCAAAAACAAAAACAGTATATAAATGTTAAAATAAGTTTGTTTATATTTTTGGATGTTGTTACTTACCTATTATATTATGGGTATATAACATAACACATTTTCATGCACAGTACTCACCCATATATCATATATATATTATTACATTTATTTTACATCATACACATACACACAATTATATTATATATGTAATTCTATCAATATTAAATATAAGTATATATCGACACGACCCAACCTTATGATCAATATCGTTGGTCGTAAGGCGTCAGCGGTCGTGTCGTATAAAGGCGGCAACAATCTCTGCCCACGCATGCGCAGAACAACTGCGCAAGCGCACTAGCGCCGCGAGTGGCTCGCACGCAAAACTTTTTATCCAATGAAGTTAGTAGTTCGCTGCGAGGTGACTTTTGTAAACAAAATACCAACGACTACGCTTAAAAACTTTACGCTTTTCCAATGTTTAAAAGTACCAAATTGTTGTGAGAACCTGAATATTGTAGTAAGGAAAATATAGAAGTGATTCTGAACGGTTGTTTCCTTCTTGACCGTGCGTCAACAAGCTGGCGCACGAATAAATGTGAGGTGGGTACAAAAACATAAGTATATCATATCCCCCACAATATCTTTAAAAACTTCGATGTGCAATTCCCAATGTATTATTTAGGAGCAAAGCTGTTATTTTATTTTAATTATTTTATTTCATTTATTGGTTTGTAACTATTTTACGGCACTATAGACAAATAACCTAACTCGGATTAAGCCTTTTATCCTAAAATTATTACTACAAAATAAATACCGATGTTTACGGAAGCGAAGGCATAATAACACTTAAGTTAAATTCATAAAGTAATAAACTGTACGACGCTTCACATTTCATTTTAATTCCACTTAAGGGTGCTACGACATACTACAAAATAAATTTTATACTTTTTTAGCGAGCACGTAGCACGGGGTCGCGACCCGCGGCGGGAGTTTCATTTTAATTTAGCGGTAGTCTTCTGAAGCTGAAAATAATTAAGTGAAAAATTTCACCTTGTACGTTAATAGAGATGTGATAGACACTTCTCAGTCTCGAGTTTTATGTCTTATTTCTAAAGAAAACTGCAGTGCTACGTTACAACACTTTATTTGCTACGCTGCACCGTTGCGTAGCTTAGAGGATACCTACAGCTTGTGCAAACGTGTACGACGTGCACTTGAGCGTTGATATGTTAGACATAAAGTCTAGTATAAAATCTATGGTACAGGGTGGCGCAATAGAACGTGCATATTGCATCAAATTTTTTCGCGGGGTAGAAAGTGCGCGGGCGGGGGGAGCCTGCATCGTTGGGTAGACGGGCTCATGGAGTTTTAGTCACTATGAGTCACTTCGACGGGAAGCGTCGCGCATTTTGCGTGCGCGCATTTTACGAGAACTCTCGTTCATACATCGTTACTAGGCGTTTATATTGTTCTGAATATGGACTACGGCAAATTAGTGAAGCTCCGAGTGCTAATATAATTAAAATATGGGTACAGCGTTTTGAAGAGACTGGCTCAACGTTTAAACCACAAGCAAAAGGTCGTCCAAGAACATCTAGGACCGACGACAATATTGAGAGAGTTATGCAGTCTGTACGAGGAGATCCACAAATGTCTACTCGCAAGAGATCGTCTGTCTTACACTTATCGCGACGAAGTTTGCAACGAATTTTAAACTTGGATCTTAAAATGAATCCTTACAAGCTGCAGTTAACACAAGAATTGAAAGAGTCTGAGTTCGGAGCAAGGCTCGCATTTGCTAATGAAATGCTTAATCGATTTTCCAATTTTGACAATATCCTTTTCTCAGATGAGGCCGACTTCTATATCAATGGGTTCGTAAACCGTCAAAATTGTCGTTACTGGAACAGTGAGAATCCCAAACTCAAGCACCAGAAACCACTGCATAGTCCTAAAGTGACAGTATGGGCAGCAATCTCTGGTAGAGGAATAATTGGACCGTTTTTCTTTGAAAATGCGCGGGGGCAAAACGTCACTGTTAATACCGAACGCTATGTTGCGATGTTGGAAGGTTTTTTGGCTCCAGAGCTTGAAAATTCAAGAATAGTGAATTCTAGGACTTGGTTTTAACAAGACGGAGCTACCTGTCACACATCAAATGACTCCATGGCGGTTGTGAAACAGATGTTCCCTGGCAGACTGATTTCGAAAAGAGGTGATATCCCATGGCCCCCACGTAGTCCAGACGTGACGCCTCCTGACTTTTTTTTGTGGGGATACCTCAAGAACAAAGTCTACAGCAATAATCCGAAAATTTCAATAACTTCCGCTTGCGATTAGAGGAGTGTCGTTGTAGAGAGGGTCATCATTTAGACGATGTTATTTTTAAAAAATAAACTTCAGTTATTTCTTAATAATACCTCAGTTTTATTTTAACTATACCTTTTGTATTTATTTTTTAATCAATATTTTAAATATGCACGTTCTATTGCGCCACCCGATATAATAAATTGGTATTTGGGGGGGAAATCCGGGGGGGGGGGGGGGTAATTCGGACCGGCAGATTCCAAAAATGAAACTTTTAGAGAGAGGTATGGCTCAAGATTAATTAATGTTTTTATGACTGGTGAACAGTAGGTCTACCTAAATAAGAGTGGTTTTCGCTGTGTATGGAAATTCTGACGCTCAATTTCTGCGAGAGACTACGCACTACTACTGCTTAGGAGGATAATCAACAATAATATATTATTATATATTATAAAAATATATATTATTAGTGTCAGTGTGATGATTTCATTATAACGTAAATAATAAGTTGCACACACTATGGTAATATGTAATAATAATATTTTTTGAATTCCTTTCCACCTGACGAACATGTCTTGTCGGCCTAGGTTTTCTTTTGTTTTTTTCTTTAGTAAAAAACCGTTACGTAGTGTTCTTAATCTATTACAAACAACGACAGTAACTTTACGCACGCATAATTCGCCATTTTTAGTATATAATTATTCATTATATTTATGTAAGATTCATTTACATTTTCAGCTCCTGCATCTACTTATCCTCACTCATTTTAATATACTTTACCAACAGTCTTCAAATCGAGAGCAAATACTTTACATACAAGTCTTCAAATATATCTCGAATATGTATTAGCACAACACTAGCGTCTTCAGAGTGCCCGCCCGCGGAAGTGTTGTGAAGCGTAATATTTAATGTAGTGCAATTACGAAAACCCATTGAAATAACTCGCATCATTTGAGTTTTACTTAAATTTTACTTATTAAACTTCTACGAGTAATTATTAACCAAGAAATTTATCTTCAAGGGATACGACTGATTTATATTCTTATTACAAATGGTGTGCTTTATTTATTAAAATAATATTATGCATTATTACGAAAGAACTAAATTATTATACAACTAGTCGTAAGAAAGATATTGTTTAGCAGGAAGAAAGTTTTGAAAAATATTTAAACAAAGTTTTAAATTTTTATAATAAAATATTTTAGTTTTTATTAGTAATTAATTATGATTGTATTAGATTTATTTTAGTCACACCACTAGATATTGTTGAAATTTTTCTTTTAAAATCTTCTTGGATACCTGGAAGAGATCGCTAGGAGCGATAAGGCCGCCCGTTGCTCCAACGCAAATACATGAATATTTTTGAAGTGACACTTCTTTAGAATTGTTGTGATTTGAAACTCGATGAAACGAAAAAGGGACACTAAAATGTAAACACAATATAAAGATATAAACTTTATAGAACTAAGCCTGCGAGAGAATGAAATACGAGTTCAACGAGTCCAATTTGGACCGAAATAAAAGTAATAATAATATTTTTAGACTAAAATAGTGAAAAATTAAAATTGATACTTAAGAATTTTATTTTGAACTATAAGTATATGTTGACGCATTATCTGAGTGGATCGCTACCACCCCTGGTCTAAAGCATATCGCCATAACAACCTTGCGTTGTGTCCGGGCATTAGTGATCAGGTTCCAGTCTCCCTTAAGAGAGAAGCAGCACAGCATATTATATTAATAGAAATTAGATAAGAATTATCTGTGAGTATATTATCTAAAGTTTTACACACACACACACACACACACACACACACACGCGCGCGCGCGCATGCACGCACGCACACACACACACACACACACACACATACACGCACACACGATTTTATTGTTGGGTTTAAGTTTAGGGTAAACAATAAAGACTTCATTCATTCAATAAATACCTATATAAATAACCGTTACTCTTATTTCAGACCTTTTTTGCTTTAGATAGCATATTTATTGAAACATATAACTTGTGTTTTATAGTCAGGAAGTAGGTATCAAAGGTCCCTAAGACCTTCCAAGTATACATCTATGGTTATTTAGACCTTTAATGTCTAAATAAATAGTTATTATTTATAGTATATATTTTAAATAACTAGGCACGAGTATATATCTATAGAGATATATACTCGTGTCTAGTTATCTAAAGCAATATAAACACAGGTAATATCTCTATTTAATACAAACGTTACATCTATATATACCGAAATAAATACAACACTATTCCGAATAAAAAGTTATAAATTCGAAAAGTCAGTTTCCTCCATGAATGTTTATTTAAAGGAACTGTAAATGAGCAGGAGAGCTGTCTGAACGTTTTGAAATTTCGTTTAATAAAAACTATTTTCTTTCTTGTAACACCACGTGACGTTTTTGGAGCGCAGCGAAATATTAATGCTGAGAACGCAAGCAACAGTAATGTGAAAGAATTGGACGAACCAGTGTTATAACATAAACAAAAGAAGATTTGCCTATGAAATGTATTGTTTTATTATAACTATTGGTCGCCCAGTGGTCCCATAATTAATTTAAATTATAAGTTTGAACATTATTAAGGTTCTACTGTCTAAGGTTACTGTTATATACTTCTATAATCCAGATTTCGCCAAGGCTACACTGTTAATTTGAGTAACAATAAACAAAAGAATATATATGCGTGAGTGTGTGTAAGGTTTTTTTATTCATTTAATGTATTTTTTATATATAATTTTTAAAAATATGAGCTTTCTGCACTCCTGCTCTATATAAACTATAAGTGTGCGAAATTTCATACTCTTACGTCTGCGCAATTTTCGTAAAAAGGGGTACAAAGTTTTTGCTTCACGTATTAATATAATGATTATTTTGATATTGATATTATCACAGAGTAATATTGTATTTTTTATATACCATTAGAATAAAACAGAACAGAACGGAACGAAGCGGAACGGAACTAATATAGAATACATTAATTTGAGTTGTACAATCAAATTAATATAACAATACACAAAAGCAGCTTAGAAGTAGGTACAAATGGCGTCCTTATAGCTGATATATGATGGACTAGCGGCCCGGCGTGGTTTCACCCGCGCTCTGTCCCGCTCCCGTGGTATATAGGGTCATGTTATATAGCGTATAACACTCCCGGTTAACGTAGCTTTCGAACAGTAAAAGAATTTTTAAAATCGGTTTAGTAGATCCAGAGATTACCCCCTACAACGACACAAACTTTACCTCTTTACAATATTAGTATAGATTATTAAGATTCATTATCACTTCACTTCACATACTTATTTATGTTGATATAACTCTCCTTGATAATAATTAAATAAATTACATACTATTGAATACAATGTAAGAAAACTTAACTTCTCACTTTACTTGATTTAATATATTTTTTTAAATCAAAACATTAGTATTACCACATGCGTGCTCTCTTAATTAAACGCTGAGTCATCCGTCTGTACGCCATTACGCATTTACATACTAATGAGGCAGTCTAGATTGTTCGATTAGATACTGACCAGAACAAATCACAGTAACGTGAGGTCAGTAAGTAACCTTTTTAAAGTATATTTTTTTTATTGTACACCTGGTAAACAGGCAGATGGCCCATCTAATGGAAAGTAGTTACCGCCTATAGATATTTGCTATGTCAGGAGCGCAGTAGACGCTCTGCCAGCCTTTAGGATGGTATAGGAGGGATGGAATTTACTTATTTTATTTGGGGGTTTAACAGCTGTAGTTTTACAAAAAAAGTGCTAATTTGAATTTATTTAAAGTCAGTCTTCACAATTGGTTATTTAAGAGGTGTTTTTACTCGGTGCATGATTATTTTAATTGGAACAAGACCTAGATGAGGCTGTATGACATTTATATGAATTTAATTATTTCACATTATTATCTTTTGACATCAATACTTTAATTTAATTTTCCGTGGTTAACGTAAATAATATTTTAATTTAAGACGATGTTATATTTGTACACCCTATGGGCAATGACATATGAACTCATATATGTAAAATTTAAGACCTGTATTTTTATGTACCATGTCATATGCAAATAAATTTCATTTCATTTCATTTCATTACAAACTAAAGTTACAGAGATCACTAAAGAGCAGCTATTCATAAACTTCCACAGTTGATAAAGGAAATAACAAAGAATAAAATACATTAATTTGGAAAGAGAACAACAATATGAACAATTTGCGACCGGGAAACTAATTATTATTAAATTAGCCTTTGATTAAAATCGCATTCACAGATGCTAGACTATCGACAAAGAGGTCAATGTCCACATAATCCGACTTGCTGAGTTTGTTGAATTCATTGACTTTCTACAAAAAATGAGTGGCGTTGAAGGCTATACGTGTCAAGGGCGAATAAAGTAATTTTCTAGGGCGTACAAGAATTATTACTAGGGGAACATACAAATGAAGATTCTCGATGAGACAGGCACAGTCAATTTTGTTCGGAGTAATTTTTCAATAATTTGTACGGCAATATTTCTTGGAACTTTAAGGAGCAGAAGATGGAATACGGTACAGCGTTCAATGTAACCTTGGTGGGGTATTTGGAATTTAAAATTGATAAAGCTAGTTTTTTTTTAGTAAGGATGATACGGAAGGGTCACCCCTGGTCTAGAGTATGCCGCCATAACATTAAGTTGTGTCGCGGCATTAGTGACCACCTTTGGTATTGCAAATGTCTATAGGCGATGGTAATCGCTTTCCATCAAGTGGGCCGTCTGCCTGTCTGCCGCTGGCCGCCGCGCTGAACTCCTGCAGTATAAAAAAAACAAAAGCAGGAGCAATGGAATACAGGGGATTGAATGAAGGAAGGGAACGTGGGCCATCGGATTGCTCACTTATCGTTACAAACACAGTAACTGAACTTTAACCATTTTATTCTCTGAAAGCTTGTTATCATAGCGATCAAATTGGCCCCAAGCTGAGATCAAGATAATTCTAGCAAGGTTCTATCTACCACCACTGAATTAAAGAAATTATTATTTATGCTTAGTGATGAGATTTCACGGAATGTTGGTATTGTATGTTTGTGTCACCGTTGTGCGGTGTATGTCCCCCTTTAGCGGGTGTGAGATAAAAGGGTACGCCTTGCACAATTTGCAGTGTCCTTCTATAGCTTATGTGAGCCAGGCACCAGTTTCACTCAGTCTCACATCTTCTAATTTGATTATTTTAAAGTTTTACACGCGTCGCGGCGCAATGGATTAATTTTGAGTAGAAACATTTCAATTCTCGTGCGTGCGTAGCGGGCGAGTTTTGCAACGTCTCTTTTTGAACGGAAAGCGGATAGAGGGGGGAGGTTTTGAGTACGGAATAGGAAGGAGCGAACGAATGGAATGAATGGCGCGTACAGCGGAGACAGGGATAAAATAGTACATATATCTTATACGTTTTTAATCACTAATCACTCACTAGATACATTATTTACAAATAGTCAATCAGGATGTTTTGAGTTTGAGCCTACCACGTATTTCGTATATCCACGTTGAATGCGTGTGACGAACTGTTCCAAACTATCGTTCGATTTTTTGTATGTTGGTAATTTCGCGCCAACAGAATACGCTGGGAGCAACGCGCGCGCGATATCACAATGACAGCGCGCTATTTTGAATTAATACTACACAGATTAATATTGGATTCGCGCTTACGTGCTTACTTATAATGTTGGCACTAATGTCGCCATAGTGTGTAAGGTCTTCTACGCGGCTTCGTGTTCGTAAATTATAACGGTATGACTGTGGTGGTATGTGGTTGAGTGGGCTAAATTTTGTCTGACTATCCACTGCCGCGCACAAGCTCCTGGTTTAATTCCTGATGGCACAATTTACTATGTTCTGGGTGTTTGGAATCAGCGCCAGAGTGGTCTGTTGTATATTATCCATAACAAAAGCTTAATTGCCTAAAACAAATCGTTTTATTATATATATAAAAAACATTTAGAAAGAAAATATTATTTTTTATAAAAATACATAGGTACCAGAAATAAAACCAATTTTACAACTACTTTTATGAAACCCTATTGTGCAAGGCCTGATACTTACTTGGCCGAATCTCACTTTTAATTTGTATAAAACGTAGACTTTTATTCAAGAGGTTTTAACAAAAACATGAAGTCGTATTGTCCCCGAGGACATTTAAAGTACGTCGAAACTACTAGAAAGTTCTTTCTTCAGACCATTTCCATTACGGATGTTCAAAAGAAATTCTTGACGCTTCAAGATATCTAGAGGACAGAATATCGAGTTTAGTCCTAACTTTGAAAATTCCTTATTTTTTATTACAAGCGAAGACGCTATTGTTGCCTTAGCTAGATGTTAATGTTTAAAATAAAGCAACAGCTTTCGTATTTACATTGAACCCTATTGAATAGACTGTAAGATTTAAATTATTTTCATCATTTGTTCCTTAGCTAGATGTGTTTAAAATGGTGTAACAGCTTTTCTTTTTATATTGAACTCTATCCACTGAGTAGTAAGGTTCAAATTATTCTCATCATTATGTGGGGGCTCATGTTTGACTCGTCAGGGCTGCAGGCGGTACGTGCGCAGGGCTGTCAACCGTACAGTCAAAAGGGAAGCCTTTTATACTAAAACTTTTGCAGTTCATTGTGTTGATGTTAGGAAATTTTATACTTTATTCAAACTATGGACTGTTTCGCTATTTTTCTACGAGTTTACTAGTGGAAATATTGTCTATATACAATGAGGTTTAATTTACTTCGTACTACACAAGGCCTCTGTAAATAGGTTATTTGAACACTCGTTATGGTCTATGGTCGAAGTCGCTTATTCTGCGCCAGGCTATTCTCGATACTCACTTGTTTGAATAAACATGAATGTTAAAAATAGCCTTCATGTGTAAGGTACTGTTACGTGCGTGCTGGGGTACGCACTTAGGATTGGAAGGAAACACCAGTTTTTTATAAATAAACGCTTTTATTAATGCATTGTCCGGACGTTAAGATGTCTCACTCACAATACCGTCGGCGATATTGTATAGACCACCTCCTGCCACTGCAGTGCTCACCTCCGAATTTACCGCGTGTAGCTTGCTTTTGGGTATTCTCTTTAACTACACTAAACTCCTCCTTCACTGAACTGCCCACTAAACTTTTCACTAAATTCACCACTAAACTCGTCATTGTCTTCTATTAATTCTCATTCAAATCTTTTGTATCGCACGTGTCGCTTTGCTGTCTTGAACTGAACTGAACTGAAGAATTTTCTGGAATCCATAATTTCGATCTTCTTTTTGTTATTCTTTTATTTACTCTCTATCCCTTTCTAAACATCTATGTATTTCTGGTAGGAAGGTAAAGTTCTGCAACCTTCTGTTCTAGAAATTTCGTTCATCATCTATCCCTTTCTAAAATGTGTCGATCCTTGTCTTTTCCTTCCAGAGTCTTCTATCTTTTGCTAAGAGTCTTGAGACCGGCTTACGCTACCAAAAAGTTTTACATTCGGTTGCCACAGTACTGTTTAAAACCACCCAAGAAATTTAAATATAATAAAAGTCAAGGGTTGACTTTTCACCTGTAAGTTTGTTGTATTTTCGAAAAAAAAAACTTAATTTAATTAATTTTTATCCATTTTCATTCGTCTTGACGCGTCATCGTTTTGGCGATTTTCAATGTTGGATTTTGAGAAAAATATGCTCTCTAAGGGATCTAGCGCTGCATTTTTTAATAGTTTGGTTAAAAGACATAACTAGTGTTAGCACTGCAGCAAACATATGAGTCAGTCGGCACGCTCGCCCCGCGCAGGAACCCGCTCTCACCAAGTTCGATCTTGTTGTGTTGAATAGCTTCTCTAGTACGTAGTATATGTAACTCAACGTCTGTGTATCTGATTTTAGTTGTTTATTCTGCAATTAATCGTTTGAACTGTTTATTACTTTATATTTAATTCCAAGGAATAGGGAAGCGGACAGTCAAATCAACAGATCTTATTCAAATTCTTAAACTTATAAAACATCACAATCTCATAGACTCTATACAGGCGTATTTACTAATGAAGTCATATCAGGTAGTCGTGGTAGCGTAATGGCTACTTTACGCGTCCCAGACTTAAGGGGCGCGAGTTCGATCCTGGACGGAACGCATGCACAACTTAGTCAGTTTTCTGATCTAATGTGCATATTCTTACAATTACCACGTCCTAACAACAGTGAAGGAAAACATAGTAATACAAATACAACCTGCACATCGAGTATCCGTTGTCTCAAATCTGCCAAGCCGCCTTGGATAAGCGTGGCTGGTATTCTGTCCTTTCCTCCTATAATTCGGGCTTCCAGCCCCAGCAGTGGGATATTTATGGGTTGATATTATTATATATTATTAAGTAGGTACAATCGAAGTTTCAAGCATGTGTTTCGATTTCTCTACACCCTCTATAACTAATTAGTTAACACAATTGTGTTTTCAAACTAATTTTAATTATTTTTTATTAAAAAATGGACTCTCAATTCTATATGGAAGACGAGTAATCTAAAAAATAATACTATATTAATTGAATTATTGAAGGAACTGAAGAGCATGTCATATACGGATAAGGCGAAATTAATTTTTGACATTTTCTACTTTTAAAAAAATAATGCGCGATATAGCGACCTTCATTTGGGGAGCCCCTTAAATTGTTATCAAATATGGAGACAGTGTAGACTTAACAATCCATCTAGAATTCATATCCACCAAGTTTGCATTCCACAATGAAAGTGAAACATTTGCGTGTCTTCTACTAGACATATAGAACGTACTGAAATGATGTTTACCGAGATTTCATAACCAGTTTTCTTGTTCCCTTTATCAATTAAATTGTATAAGTTTCCTTGTTTATTGTTCCCTAATAAATTAAGATATTAGTTTGTAAGTTATGACTTTTGGGAAGTTCGACGGTTTTGACAAATAATGTGGTCGGTGTTTCCACAATAACCTTCAAGAAACAAGTCAACCTCAAATCATAATTAGGATACTGTGAAAGAAGGTAATAATACTTCACCCGTGTTAATTTTATATTGGCAGATTGACCTGAGTTTTTAGAAAGTAACTGAAAGTTATTTATTTTGCGAACGTCCCTCAGCGTGTCTTCTCCCGTATCATATGAGCCTCTCATCCTCGCGGACACTCGCAAGCTGTAGTCATGTGTTGATTTTTCACTCTTGACCCCCAGCATCTTCATGGGGTCTCGTAGTCCGCTAAGTCCCAGTTGCTTCAGTGGCGAGTCAACGTCTGCCCATTTTTCCCTGTTCCCGGAACATACCTTAAGAGAAAGCTCGTCCCAGAGCCTGTGCTCTGTTATCAGCGTATCATGGCTACAAAGCAGCATCGCTGCGATATGGTCGAATACTATGGGGAAATTCCACGGATGCACACCGTGCATTTATTATTGCCCAAAAGAAATGCGTGAGGGCTATTTATTGTATTCCCCCGTGGCACTTGTGTTAACCACTATTTATCAAACTAAAACTATTGACATTACACCGCATGTATATTTTCGAATGCGTGAAATTTTTTCGTGAAAGAGCATGCGTCCGTCCCATCAACCTGTCTGTTTTCCAGTAATAAAAAAAGCACAATTTCAGCCGTTACATGCATTACTGCTACCGATCCTGCTACTACCGATATGGGGGAGGGAGCGCCGGAGGTTTTTTGAAGTGAAACTTCTATACAGACACTAGCTGTTCCGGCAGACGTCGTCCTGCCCGGAATAGCTTCAATCGATATGCCGACAGCAGCGCCACCTACCGGGCCCAATTGTGAACCAACTTAGAAACCTTCTTTGGTTCATGCACAACTTTGCAAAAGATTATCACATGATCAAGAATGTATAGTTTACGATCTATAAAGGACATACAGACAAACATTCATGTTTATATATAAAAATAATAGTATAATAATAGTAATTTAATTAAAAATTACTGGTCTGGTCTGGTCTGGTCACTGGTCTGAAATAATAATATTATGCTTATAAGGAAAGTCACTGTACAATACTACATACCAACGCTCCGCAACATTTTTTGGTATTATAAAAGCTCTTACCGCTCTGGTAACCGGTTTAGATACCAATACCAACTAACTATTATTTTAAGTTTGCATTTGAAGGTTTAGAACTGGTTCTTTTTTGCGTCTAGCTTTAATTAATTGCTGCAATTATTGTAATTGAGGCTACATATTTTATTTGTCATCGTGGTCTAGCATATAGTCTAAAAACTGTATAGTGGAACAATACTCATTATCCAAACAATACTTACATCCATAAAAGTCCTGGATTGATAATACTTTTGTAATATCTATCCGTATAACATGTTATGCAATAGCCATTTTACTCGGAAACTAGTTACTATAAATACGAAATTTAGATGATAAGAGTCTCCTTTAGAATAATATACAATCACTAGCTGTACCCGGCAGACGTTGTCCTGCCTTTAAAAAATAAAAATCTAGAACCTGATTCCAGCGTCATCTACCGGGACCAAATGTTAATATAAACTATTGTCAAATCCACTTGAACAAACAAAAAATTTCATCAAAATCAGGCCCACCGTTTAGGAGGAGTATTGCGGCGCCACCTACTGGGTTCAGTCGTTAATTTAAACAATTCCGGGACAAACTTCAACACATACAACAATAAAAAGAACACCTAAATTCTGGTACCTGATTGCAGCGCCATCTACCTGGTTCAAATTAAAATCTAAATCATCCCAGTAGAAAATTATAAAAATACTAATATCGCTATTAAAAATAGAGGTTGATCGTAGAGAGTTTAAAATTTAGCATTGTATGTATTTTTTATACTGTATCTTAAAAAAATAAAAAATAAAAATTTATATAAACATTTAAAAAAAATTAAGTGGTGGACTACCCTTAACATTTAGGGGGATGAAAAATAAATGTTTTCCGATTCACAGACCTACCCAATATGAACACAAAATTTCATGAGAATCGCTCAAACCGTTTCAGAGTAGTATGGTAACTAACATTGTGGCATGAGAATTGTATATAAGCGTTACGACGCGTAAAGGGCCGGCATAAGTTTAGAGATGACGTGGTAAGAGGCGGCATATTTTAGAGTAAACTATGGATGCGTTTTTTGGTTCCGGATTTTTGTTTAATAAAATAAAATATGATTAAATAAAAAATGCATTCATTAAAATGTACCGAACCTAACGAAATCATAGTCTGCAGTAAACCTGCGAATAATCGAAATATGTGCTGGGGACACATAGTAGAAGTGAAACTTCAACGGACAAATGGAAAAACGGATTGCAACGGACAGGTGAAAAAACGAATGGCAACGGACAAGTGGCTAAACGAATTGCAAAAAAAAATAACTTGAAGTTTTACGAGCAGATTGTTGTACTTGTCCAATTTGAAAACCACACACTATTCCCAAACTATGGGGTATGTATATAGAATTTCCACCAGGCAATAATAAATGATAACATACCTATACAACTATACTTTCGCTAATGGGGCTGAACATGTGATACTTTTTATTTTTAAACCTACCAGTCAGTGTTTCTTCGTTTCACTCAAAATATTTGTAAGTTATTTTCAATTAAATGATAAAATAATGATTATAAAACTGGATACCTATAATTATATTTTATGGAGCAGATAATAAAGTAAAAGAAGATGTTTGGGAAACTGAAGTATTGTTATAATGATCACATATCGGCCGTAAAAGGAAAACTTTATTGGAAATCTCAACATCCAGATTACCGAAGTTAATGTGTTGGATATTTGTGCGTTCCTTTGAAACAAACAAAACCAATATTATTATATTTCCTAAATCTATCACTAATATTACACCAGAAACGCCACGCCTGTATTATAGTATTTAGCAAAGGAAATTGCCCGTCGAAATTAAACCTTTGATCACTCGATGGATAATATCCTTTGTCAGAGTTAATACCGCGAAAACTTCTACCCTATAATATATTAATGTTCAAACTAAATTTAATTGTATCTTGCCCTTTGTCATTTTATTATAACACCTTTGTGGTACAATTTCTTGTTTACTGGGTATAGGGCCATTATGTTTAGTTTCCACTAGGTGAAGCCGTTCCCATTATCACGAGTGATCACATTAGCGAGTCGTTTTACCACTCAACTACGTTCAAGCTAACACAATTTTATAAGGGAATGACGTAGCGCCATCTCGTGAGCGTGAAGGGAAATATAAAACGTCCATACAAAATTGCGTTAACTTGATCGAGTAGTAAAAAACTCGCACTAAGCAGTCTTCAGCTCCTTTTGGTTGAGTTAATTTGGGTGTTGAAATTAAAAAACATTTTTAGCCCGGTTTCAACGCAGAGTGGGGCCGCTGCATGCTTTCAACTCCTGGTGCCTGCACAGCAACTCTCAACGGATGATCTGTGGATTCCGGTGGCCTCCGTGTAGTGTGCTTCAGCGGCTTGGTCGACCGGTCTGTGGCGTCCGATGGCCATCAGTGGCTTCTGTTGGCCTCTGGTGTTTGCCACCTGTCGGCATCAGTCTTTTCTAATCGTATGGGTCGTGGAGGTGTCGGTAGCCAGACGCCTTGATAGTACGGATACCAAGCGTGAAGAGTTGGAGCAGTTCATTGACTCATTGCTTGGAGTTTATATTCATTCTGTCTAAACCCTGTAAGATATTAAAGTAAAACACAAATTGCTCTTTTAATTCCTAACGTTTTCATAGAAATTCGTTGAGCCGCTTCGGTACCTATTCGAGACAGACTTCACGACTACAGTAGAAGATAAAAGAGGAGAGGGAAGGCCCATAAAGACGTATTTCGCTTAGTAACATATTGGTGTTTAAGATACCTATATACTGTTAGGTGTATGAACTCTGGCACTAGTAAAGTTCTATTATTTTTAAATTTTGAAACATTAGTATTGATGGAAATATCGCAACTTCTGTAAAAAAAGTTTTATCTTTTTTTTTACTGTACGGTTTCAGCAGACTGGTAGACGGCCCACTTGATGGAAAGCGGTTACCATCGTCTATGGACACTTGCGACACCAAACGTGCTACAAATGCGCTGCTGCCCTCTTACAGGCAGACAGTCCATTTGAAGGAAAATTATGTCAATCACATGTGGACATTTGCAAAACTAAGGTCCTATCTCAAACAATTTTTATGTCGCATTGTTTAAATGACCTTATGTTATTTTTAAGTTCATAATACTATCAAAAATCAAAGTTAAACATTTCGAAGATATCTTCTAATATTTAGTACCACCCATAAAGACATTACGCTTGAACTCCCAAAGTGAAAACTTTGAATATTTATTGCCTGCAAAAGTTGTATAATAAAATGTTGTACAGCGAAATGTAAAATTATGCGAGGCCCACATTTTAAACGGAAAGAAGTTGAGACTAATTAGGTGATATACTTTATGCGGAAAGAACCAACATTCCGTAGGCTCGCAACGCAGAGAGCTAAATTGGCAGACTCACAAACTGCCTGAGCATAAACTCGGAAAATCAAGAACAACGATCCAACAAAACTGGATGTGGCCAAACAATATACTGTTACGTGTAAACGAGGGTTGTCCCCTCATACACAACTAACGACGCTCTGCCCCGTCGATGAGATCTCTTTGCCCACAATACCGTCGCCGATATTGCGTAGGCCACCTCCTGCTACGCTTTCCTTCAAATTCACCGCGCATATCCCGGTTCTGGATCTACTATTAAACCCCGCTAAACTCCTCCTTCGAATTATCCACTAAACTTTTCACTAAAATCACCATAAAACGTACCACTAAACTCTCTACTAAACTTGTCACTGTCTTCTACTTAACAGTTCTTCCAATTCTCTCGTATCGCACTTGTCGCTTTGCTGTCTTCAACTGAACTACTCGGCAGGCGCGCCCGTAATTTCGATCTTCGTTTCCTTATTCTTTTGTTCATCATCTATTCCTTTCTAAAATGTATCTGTTTTTGTCTTTTAAAGTGAAACTTCTATATAGACAGGGGGTATTAGGATTTCTCTCACGAAAACACGTTACGGCCGCGTGCAGGTGCAGCATAATTTTAGAGTAGATAAATATGTCAAATAAAAATTTTATTTATTAAAATGTACTTATCGTAACCAAATCATAACTTGCAGTAAAATTGCGAAAAATCGAAATGTGTGCTGGGACACATAGTGGAACTTCAACGGACAAGTGGAAAAACGAGGCCCTAGCCCCGTCACTATTATTTTGAAAGTTATTCCTATGTCTTATAAATCATTCATTTGCATTACTATCGATTAGAGTTTGACATTATTTTCAAAATCAAAAGAATTATACCATCTCTTTATTTGTTCACAAATTTGTGGAACTTCCGTCTTAGGTTAAAGCTCTCTGAGTGTGACAACAAACCTCCGTTTAATAATGTCGAAATCCAACCGATAGTAAGCCAAGTGAATGAACAGCAAGATATGAAAACAGGCCATCACTCGTGCAGAAAAACAAAAGTTACTTTCGCATTATAATAACAACTTATGTATTGTACGTATGTATGTGTGGGCAGTTGAGTGAAGGAGGAATGTAGCGTAGTTCGAGAGAAGAACCAGAGGCGAGCTACACGCGGTTATATCGGAGGTGAGCACTGCAGTAGCAGGAGGTAGTCTACGCAATATCGGCGACGGCATTGTGAGTGAGACACCTTATCGTCGGGACAGTGCAGCGTTAGTCGTGCGTATAGGGCAACCCTGTGGAGACGTATTGCGTGCGGCTGTGCAAGTCAATAAAATCAGTAAATTATTTTGAAATAACATTTATTTTGTAATTAAAATATCATCAACTCTTGCCGCATCTAGTAATAATTTATTGCGTCTTATATAATTTTAGAGCCCGCAGCGTTTTTTAATTGTACCCAATTAACTTCATTTCAGCCCTCAGCTTTGGGAAGCCAATTTCATTACTGAACTCCGCTTAAAATATTGGCATGAAAAATAAAATAATTATAAATTAATTTTACTGTTTACTCGAATATCACAAAAGGTAAAAATTCAGAAATTAATTATTTAATTAATATCATTTAGTTGACATTGGTAAATTGGTTCCTCTGATTATTTATTTTCGCTTTCGTTATGTAGCTAGGAAAATATAAATGGCACAAGGATATGGACTATGAAGGGTTGTGGCCAGTTCCTATAATTATATCTTACCTATCGTTCATTACTACTGTCGGTTAATAAGCAATTTTTTTCCTAGTTTGAGATGTTTTCTCTCTTTATTGTTCAAGATCAAATAAGTTGATTTACAATAAAAAATAAAAAATATGCATCTCCCAAAAACTCCTTAATGGATATTTTTCATACTGACATCCGTTTGAAATTATTTTTGAAGATTTTTTAGAATTTTACACTGGATAGTCCAAAAATTAAAATGGTATGATGGTAAACATTTTTGGTTCATCAATCAGACTTTGTCGCCAATATAATTACATTAAAAAAAAATTAACAGTTCTATATATTTTTTTTTACTGATCTATATCATTTTTTTGCATATAATGTAATTGGAAACCAATTTTTAACGCTAACTCCTCTTTAACCACGCAACGGAGTTTTAATTTGTTTTATATTTATAAAAACCTAATTACGTATTTATGTAAGTAAAATAGAGGCACTAGGATTACTGGGAAGGGATAGGATTAATTGAAACTTGAAAAACCTACTTATTATTAAAATAAGTATTTGACATCTAATAAAACACTTAAGAATTTTCTTTCTGCAAACACTACCTTTACATAAACAGTTGAAAATTTTCAGAAGTTTTAGTTATTACAAAATTTAAATTATTAATATTAAAAAGTAATGATGCTTTAAGTTACACGTAATCCAGCAACCACAATATTCTCAAGATTAGATCTATGTATTAAGCCGTTAAAAGGAGCATATGCTATATCCGTAGTCCGGTAGAAAAGGTCTCTTTGTGCGAAGGCAGTGCTGTCATTTTATGAGACGCGCCGGCCGCAGGACCAAGTAATTGCTTCTCGAATTGTAGGGCTGACTCATCTACACATAAATTAGGTGGGCAAAATTTCCATCATTATCTTGGTATTAAATCACGGTTTAGGCTTAAGCGTTTGCTTTGGAACTCAGGGAGTGTTACGTGTGGACAACTTAAAACTGAAAATCAAATTATATGATATTTTCTTAAGTTTTCGCGACTTGTATATGTAATGAAACTAGGTTTTAACGGTCGAAACGTCGGACAAACCAAAAACAAATAAATTACCGTGCTTAAAACCGTTCAAACGTAGTTTTATTTTCAAATTATGTGATCAAACATTTGACTGTTTCGTTTAATTAATAATGTTACGAGTCGCGAGACTCGAGTTAAAATGCCGCTAGAATTGCTATAGAGTTTTTTAGAACTATACAAACACGTATAACACAGGTACAGATATAACCGAATACAACAAGTCCAAACATAATGCAGAAGGTCGTAATTCCATAAAACGCGCTAAGTCCGTCACTGAAAGATTCTCGATTGTAGTACACACGTCTTGCTTCGCTTGTGGTTGTCCCTCGACTGCTTCGTCGCTCAATTGGGGCATTGTTTTATATTGTACAGATGTAATATGTCTGGACGGCCGCGTGGACCGAATTTCCTAGAATCAGTTTGTACTTTAAATCCAAGACACCTGGCTAACGAGTCGACCGCAACGGCCAAAAACGAGTACAATAAAACAATGGACTGTTCTCTAGAATAATTAGTAAACGCAAGTCAATAAACAAGTAAACAAAAGAAATGCAAATGCCGAAAGGTAATATAATGTGTTTTCTACAGGTGTGCAGGCGTGAATTCGTTTTAGTCGGCGTCTAGGTATACCAATAATGACTGGTGGTCGCCCGTAATTGAAATTCTACAATAATAATTAAAGACTTCTAGAATGACAGATGTCGCCAAGGCTACACTGTTAATTTAACTTGAACATAATAACATAAACAAAATAGTACATATGCGTGTGTGTGTGTCAAATATATGGTAGTGTGTGTAATGTTTTATTTATTGATTTAATGTATTTTTTATGCATAATTTACAAAAATATTAGCATTTGTCGCTTCTTCTCTATATAAACTATAAGTGTGCGAAATTTTATACTCCTCCGTCCGCGCAAGTTTCGTAAAAAGCGGTTCAAAGTTTTGACTTCACGTATTAATGTAATGATGTATTTTATTCGCGACAGCCGAACGTGTGATACATGCCCTATCGTTATCTCTCAGCACTCAACGGTTAACTTTTGGACATCAAAACCTTGTTTTATTCTCCTACGTACCTTTGAATATTGTGTCCGTAACAGTACTGTTGTAAGAAAAATTAAAAAAAAACAACTAGCTGTTTACCTGCGACTTCGTCCGCGTGGATTTGCGAAATCCTAATTTTAAAAGTAGCCTAAGTCACTTCTTATAACATTAGCTATCTGCCAGTGAAATTTCCGTCAAAATCGGTCCATCTATTTCAAAGGTTAGCCTAACCAAACGGACAGACAGACAAAAAATTAAATATTATAGTAACCCGTGCGGGCCGTTATATCAAACGGCCTAATAGGTACGTGGAACACGAGGGGAAAGGGGAAGAGGCACTCCGACGCAAGCCGCGGAGGTCGTCTCTCCCACAGTCCGCGTATAGCCCACGCAGTGGAGGGTCGCGTGCATAAATATATTTCCGCGCCCTTTTCCCCACGTGTTTTCGCGAGATTTACCGAAAGAGGCTTACAGCCCTTTCGTGCATTTATTTAACTTTTTTACTGTACCAGTTCTATTGTAAATGCGAAAGCGAAGATCCAAACAACTTGTATAGTAATTTCTTCGACATTATACAAGCTGAATTTGAAAACACATTTAAAACCAAAATAATCAACAAAAGTAATAAACTTAAGTTTAGTGAGTGGGCTACGAAAGGTATATATAAAAGTCGAATGAAACTGTATGAATTATACAGTGAAAAACAATTTCTTCAAAATCCAGATGTTACCGACGCGAATATCTGGCGCCTGCTTTGGATTCCGCGAGAGTGCATATGTTCCTTTATGTAATGTCATTTAGAAAATAAAAATAAAAAAATCTCTCTTCCGTTTGACTTAATGGCGTCGTTTCATTCTCTCAACAAAAAATCACCTTTTCGCTTCCTAGTAATCATTACATATATTCTAAAGTACGAACCAGCTACAAACTGATCCTGCGACCGGATCTAATATATGTATTTCACTCCCGAGAAGGAAATGGTGCAGACACGAAAGAATCAAGACGGTGCCGGCGTGAGCAGAAAGGACGCCATGCGGGATACGTCACATAATTCTCAAAAATCGACGTCTTCGTCTTTGTTGGCGCGCAAGAAACAATTAGAACTGCAAGCGGCGGAGGCTAAAGCTCGTATCGAGATCGATCTTGTTGAAAAACGCTTGGAGGCTAATCTGGCTGAACTGCAAGAGGAATATAATAGCCAAAGGGGCGCAAATGACAAGCGTTCGAATGGTTCAAATATCGAACAGTGGATGGAGCAAGGCGATCAAGAATTAAAGGCTCACACAGCCCAGGAACAAGGACAGCCAGGTCCTATAACATCACATGAAAAAGGCGGGACGACGGTACATCTTCTTGCTAAGGCACTGAATGACCTTACAGCCTCAGCACACAATGGTCCAGACTCTAGCTTGTTGAGTCGCATATCTACACCCCGAGACTTGCCAACATTTGCCGGGGACTGTATGGAATGGCTTCAGTTTAAACAAGCATATGAAGAGTCCACAGAAGTATGTAAGTTTACCCCCAAAGAGAACCTGTGGCGCTTACGGAAGTGCCTACATGGGGCAGCCAAGGATTGTGTTGCAGCGCTTCTAATCAGCGCTTCATCCCCGGAAACAGTTATGGATACATTGCAACTTCAATTTGGAAACCCAGATAACATAATCACAAAAATTATGCAGGATATTAGAAAAATGCATTCAATGTCACAAGATTATCATAAAGAAATAGTTTCTTTTTCAGTCAAAGTACAAAATTATGTAGCAGCGGTACAGGCACTTGGCAAACAGGAATATTTGCAGGGCATGAATGTTGCTACCATCATATTGGGTAAGATGCCTGCCATCCTTATCTCCAAGTGGGTGGACTACAGTCATCCACTCATCGCTTCAGGTAAACCTACACTTGAAATTTTGTCTACCTTCTTATATGAAGAAGCAAAAAAAGTATCTCTTTCTAGTGTTCATTTAATAAATTATAAACCTGATTATTATAACTACAAGCGTAGAGATAACTTTAATGTGAATAAACCTCAAGTGTTACTGCAGTCTGAATTGCAACAAAATACAAATAAATCAAAAGTGTTAGTGCAATCTGAATTAAATAAAATATGCAAATTTTGTCATTTAGGTAAACATGTACTTTTAGATTGTAAATTATTCAAAAGATCACTGAGAAAAAACAGATGGTTATTTGTGAAACGGTATGGTATTTGTTATCAGTGTTTAATGTCTCATCATAAAAGGGACACTTGTACTGCCCCTATGTGTGAAGTAGAGGGATGTGGTTTGCCCCATCATCATTTGCTACATTATAATTTCACTAAACATCCTTTAGAAAACAATGCAAATGATGATGAGACACCTCAATCAAGCCAAAATGGTGAAATTGTGTCTAATGTAAATGGTAACATATAATGTTATAAAAAAAAATTGTACACATTAAAATAATATGGTCATAATGGAAAAATAATAAATACTACAACTTTGCTAAATATGGTTCAACTGTCTCACTCATTAATAGTTGGCAAATGATTTAGGTTTAAGTGGTATCCAACACTGTATGAAGGTGAGTGGGGCATGACAGAATGGTGAAATTAAGTTGTATTGTTGTAAATACATATTGTTAATATTAATTTGGCAAATAAATGTGGTGAAATGTTCCAATGTCAAATGTTAAGTGTAGAAGGTTTAAATATTCCTATACAAAATATACCAATGGTTAATTGTAAATTTTATAAACATTTATATGAAATCAAAAATGAATTTAACTTAGGGTTGTCAAAACCACAAGTCTTGATAGGTCAAGATAATTATCATTTAATTATGCCTTTAGAAACTAAGTTAGGTAAACCAAACGAACCGTGTGCCACACTTACTCCTCTAGGCTGGTGCATTCATGGTAGGGTGCAGTTGAACTCGCCCACTTCACATAAGCTTGGAGTGAACATGTTAAATTGTAACCAAACTACTTTATTTTGTAAAGACACTTCATGTGAGGATAATAATCATATTCTACAAGACATTCATGACTTGGTTAAGAGTTCATTTTCTCTTGATGCAATTGGCATATCGGCTAAACAACGTCAGAATCCAGATGATTTATATGCTCAGACTCAGTTAGATCAAACAGCTAGGTTGTTTGAAGGAAGATGGGAGGTGGGGCTGCCCTGGAAGAACAGAAATTCAATTATGCCAGACACCTTTCCCACTGCGCTGAAAAGATTGAAGTATGTGGAAAAAAAGATAATGTTTAATGAAGAGTATGGTGAACGATATAAAGGTAGAATAACTCATCTTTTTCAGAACAATTATGCACATGAAGTTACAGTTCCAGACACTCCACTACCTACCTGGTACCTGCCTCACTTTGGAGTTGACAATCCAAACAAGAAGAAACTGCGACTGGTGTTTGACGCTGCTGCCAGGTCAAATGGTTTGTCTTTAAACGATTTTTTACTTAAAGGGCCTGACCTATTGGCTTCATTACTTGGCATTATGTTCAGATTTAGAATACATAAGGTAGCTGTAACAGCAGATATAAAAGATATGTTTTTAAGAATAAAAATTAGATCTGAGGATCAAAGTGCTTTAAGATTTCTTTGGAGAGACAGCCCTAGTGAACCTGTCAATATATATGCAATGTCTTCTTTAAATTTCGGTGCGAATTGCTCCCCATTTATAGCTCAATATGTTAAAAACAAAAATGCTAAACAATATGAGTCAACTATGCCATCTGCGGTAAGTGCTATATGTCAACAACATTTTATGGATGATTATATTGATTCTTTACCTAATGAAAAAATGGCAATTGAATTGACAAAACAAATAATCTTTATTCATCAACAAGGTGGATTTAATATTTGTAATTGGACAAGTAATAGTGAAACAGTGTTAAATAATCTGCCAAAGAACATCATTAGTTCATCAGCTGTAAATCTTACAATTGACAAAGAACATACAAGTGAAAGAACGCTCGGATTGTTATGGTATCCTGGTGATGATACTTTAAGGTTTGATTTATCATTCAAGAAGATATCTCATGATATAATTAGTGGGAAACAAAGGCCTACTAAACGTGAAATGTTACAAATTATCATGTCAGTGTTCGATGTTTATGGATTTTTGTCACCCTTTACAATTAATGGAAAGATTATGCTTCAAGATACTTGGCGGTCAAAGATTAATTGGGATGATTACATTACAGAAGAAGTTAACCAAAAATGGCGCAACTGGCTAAAGCAACTAAAGGTTATTAGTAATATAAGTTTACCAAGATGTTATCAATCTGCCAGTTCTACATGTCAACAAGTTATATTGGGTAATTTGTCACATGGAAACCAAACAAGTATACATTCATCTCAGTTCAATAAAACACTGGATTGTAACAAATCGGATATAATTTATTCAAATTTAGAGCTACACGTATTTTGTGATGCTTCAACAAAGGCAATGTGTGCTGTTGCTTATTGGCGTTGGTTTTACAATGATCAAATTATGGTTGCATTTGTTGCCAGCAAAAGTAGAGTTGCTCCGCTGAAATCCGTGACTGTGCCACGTCTTGAATTACAAGCGGCTTTGTTAGGAGCGAGACTTGCTAAAACAATTATAGAGGATCATAAATTGACACCGTGTCGTCGAGTTTTTTGGTGTGACTCGACAACAGTTTTACATTGGATAAATAATAATACACGCTCATATAAAACATATGAAGCGAACAGATTGGCTGAGATTGATGAAATTACAAAGTCTTGCGAGTGGAGGTATATTCCAACAGGTGTTAATGTGGCAGATATTGCAACTAGGGAGAATTATGATTGTACATCTTTACAAAAGGAATGGTTTAGTGGTCCACAGTTCTTATACATGAATGAAGTAGACTGGCCACAATGTACAATCAAATTTGATAAAGATCAAGACGAATTGCAATTAGTGAATATTATACAGAACCTACCTAAAAATGCTGACTTACCCGTACCTGAGGTGACTAGATTTTCTCAATGGCTGCGCTTACTTCGATCCACTGCGGCAGTATTTAAGTTTATAAACAAATGTAGAAAACTTATTATGGATGAAAGTACAATATTAAAGAATGCTGAACGCATGTTGATTCTAAAATCACAACAAGATACATTCTGGGAAGAAATAATTATGCTTAAAAATAATAAAAATATTGACAAGAAAAGTAGAATACTTACCCTGTCACCTTACCTGGATGAAGATGGACTTCTACGAGTAGGTGGTCGAATAGATGCTGCTAGAAATGTCAATTTTGAAATGAAAAGACCTGTCATTTTGGATGGAAAAAATTATTTAGCTAAATTAATAGTCAAGCATTACCATGTCAGTTCTTTACATGGAAATCAAGAAACTGTAGTCAATGAATTAAAACAAAGATACTGGATTGTGAAAATAAGGCCTACAGTAAAGGAGATCGCTTCAAAGTGCATGTTCTGTCGCATCAGGAAAGCTAAACCGGTACCACCTCGTATGGGGGATTTACCCGAGGCCAGAGTAGCCCACCATCAACGCCCATTTACCTTCTGCGGTCTAGATCTCTTCGGGCCTATGGAAGTCACTGTCACGAGACACAGAGAAAAGAGATATGGAGTTTTATTCACCTGTTTAACTGTTAGAGCTATACATATAGAGATTGTGAATACACTCACCTCAGATTCCCTTATAATGGCACTGCGTCGCATGGCTGCACGAAGAGGTTGGCCACTCAATCTGTATTCCGATAATGGGACAAACCTTAGAGGAGCAGATGCGGAATTGAAGCTGTCTATTCAAGCCCTGGATATTGAGAAACTGAAAGGTGAAGCTCTCAACAAAGGTACCACCTGGAATTTCATTCCACCGGCAAGCCCCCATTGGGGTGGGGCTTGGGAAAGATTGATACGAAGCGTTAAGGTTTCTCTTAAAGTTATCCTACAGGAGCGTGCACCCAAGGAGGAAACGCTCATTACACTGCTTACAGAGGTTGAAAATATAGTTAATAGCAGACCGTTGACTCACGTCTCTGTGGACCCTTGCAGTATTGAGTCACTTACACCTAACCATTTTTGAAGTGAAACTTCTATATAGAGGGGGTCTTATGGAGTTTTGACTCACGAAAAGATGTCACAGTCACGTGATCACCGTCACTAATTCTTACATTTTTAAACTCGTGATATCTTTCGAATGGAATGTCCGAATTGAATAATTCAAAAAGTTATATAAAGGTATTGAAGCAGTCTTGAATATGAAGTAATTTATTTTGATAAGGATTAATATCAAGATACAAATAAAAAGCCTTTTCTAGCGGCGGCATTTTAATTAATTTTTTATAATAAAAAAACGCTTATTGTGGCATAACTATAATAGTTAGATATATGTTGTCGCGATACTTTTTGTAAATAATGATGTGTTCTACAAAGTCGTAGTACATTATTTTATTTTATCATCAATAGTTTTCGCAGCGCACGCGATTTTAGGTATTTTTTTTATACCTTGGATTAAATTTTTGGAGTTTTAGTAATGATCCCTAATTTTTTTGTAAATATAATATAGCCTATGTCACCCGGGGATAGCGTAGCTTGCCAACAGTGAAAGAATTTTTCAAATCGGTTCAGTAATTTATTTTATTTGTTATTTTATCATCAATAGTTTTCGCAGCGCACGCGATTTTAGGTATTTTTTTTATACCTTGGACTGCATTATTGGAGTTTTAGTAATGATCCCTAATTTTTTTGTAAATATAATATACCCTATGTCACCCGGGGATAGCGTAGCTTGCCAACAGTGAGTCGCGGAAAATGGACTCGTGGGCGAGTTTAGAGAGGCCAGAAAGGCCCTTTCGATTGCAATATTGCGATCGAAAGCCCGGGCTCGGGCCGAGCTCCTCGAGACGCTCGATCGGGACCCTTGGGGGCGCCCGTACCGTGGGGCCCGCAACAAGTTGCGGCCTTGCACATCCACGGTCACGGAAACGCTCGAACCCTAGGTGCTCCGGTCGGTTATCGATGGGCTCTTCCCGGATCCGGGGAACTTCACTCCCCCCAGTATGGGTCCACCCATTCCCGACACCCCCACGGACGAGGAGCCTCACTCCATCTCCGAGGGGGAGCTAGACGTCGCCCTGGACCGGCTCCGGGGCAGGAAGACGGCACCGGGACCCGACGGGGTTCCAGGTCGACTCCTCTTCCTGGCTGCAAAACACCTACGCAGCCAGCTGCGGGACCTCTTCGAAGCCTGTATTCGCGCAGGTAGGTTCCCGTCGCAATGGAAAGAGGGGCGTTTGTGCCTACTTCCCAAGGGAGGTCGGCCTCCCAACGATCCGTCCGCCTACAGGCCCATAGTGCTGCTGAACGAGGTCGCCAAGGTCTTCGAGAAGATCTTGGCGGAGCGGCTTGTGAAGCATCTAGACACTGTGGAGCCGGGGCTATCAGATACGCAGTTCGGGTTTCGGCGGAGGCGCTCCACGATGGACGCCTTCGAGACGCTGCGAACATTGACGGACGAAGCCGTCCAAGCAAAGGACGTCGTTCTTGCAGTGTCGCTAGACATAGCGAACGCCTTTAACAGCCTCCCTCATGAGACGATCAGGGAAGGGCTCCGCGCGCACGGAGTCCCCCCGTACCTCACGAGGCTGTTGGGCGAGTACCTGCGAGATCGGCACATCCTTTGGGAGGGTGGTGAGTCCGCCAACCACGTGCTAGGTCGGCGACGTGTTGCGTGCGGCGTTCCACAGGGATCGGTCCTCGGGCCTATCCTTTGGAACGTAGGCTATGACTGGATCCTTCGGGTGACGGTCCGGCCCGGAGTAGGGCTGATCTGCTTTGCGGACGACAGCCTACTCACGGCACGCGCTGCGTCTTTTGCGGAATCCGTGGACGTCGCCAACGACGGGCTGGCGATCGTCGTAGATCGAATAGCTAGGCTGGGCTTGAAGGTCTCCCCCGCGAAAACGGAGGCCGTCATGTTCCATAGGAAATTCCGGAATCCTCCCCCGGACTTGTCCGTTACAGTTCAGGGGGTGGCGATTAGAGTAGGGCCCACGATGAAATATCTTGGGCTAGTCCTAGACGGGAAATGGCTGTTCAAAGCGCACTTTGAGCAGCTAGTTCCCAAACTTCTGAATTCCGCGGGCGCACTCTCCAGGCTTCTTCCTAACGTGGGGGGGCCGGGGGGTGCGACGCGGAAGCTTTATTCCGGCATCCTGAGGAGTATGGCACTCTACGGTGCGCCCGTCTGGTCCGATGCGCTTCACCGCCACAACCGAACCCTGCTGCACCGCGCGCAGCGGGTTCTGGCCGTGAGGACCATACGGGGGTACCGCACAGTGTCGTGGTCGGCGGCGACTCTCTTGGCAGGCGAGCTGCCCTGGCCTCTCCAGGCAGACGTCCTGTCCAGAGTTCGTCGCGCCCAGCAGGATGCCCTAGCTAGAGGACTGACCTTCTGTCAAGTCGAATTAGAGACGGTCAGGAAGCGGGAAACCGCCTCCTGCCTCGTCGCCTGGTCTCGTGACCTCGAACACCCTGTGGCCGGCGGCTATACGGTGGATGCAATCAGGCCGCAGCTGGAGAGATGGGTGACCCGCACCAGCGGAACCCTGACCTTCAGGACGACTCAGATACTGACCGGACACGGTTGTTTCGACCAGTATCTGTTTCGCATTGTGGGCTGCTTGCCTTCCCCGGACTGCCGTCAATGCGGCGCACCCGATACGGCGTTACACACGCTTGTTGAGTGCGCTGCATGGACGCCTCAGCGTTTCGAGCTCGAGACACACGTAGGAGCCGTCCGATCGCTTGGCGACTTGGTAACGGCCATGTTGCACAGCGACGACCGCTGGGAGTCTGCGGTCTCTTTCTGTGAGGCGGTTATGTCTCTAAAAGAGGCCGCAGAAAGGGATAGGGAGCGAAGTCCTGCAGCGCGTGCTAATGTCTCCACCCGAGGTCGCCGGCCTTCAGCTAGCACCCGGAGAGGCAGGTACGCGCATTACTTCCCTCCCTGAGTTAGGTTCCGGTACGAGGGGCCCCTTGCTACTAGGCAACGCAAGGGATTCAGCCCCCGTTTCGAAGTGGGGTGTGTTCTCCCAGGGCACACTCCAGGCACTTTATTGCGCTGGATCGACTGTTGCGTAACTATGTTCTATATCTCAGTCTTTCCTTCACAACAAAGCGCAGGGTCGACGGGAGGAGAGGTTTTTTAGTGGGTATTGAGGTTGCTCGCCCGTGCGGCATCGCTCGGAGTCTCCACACTCCTCAGAGTCAAGCCATCGCGGACGAAGCGCAAACAAAGCATACTATTGCTAGCGTTATCGCCCCCGATGGATGCGCGCCGTTTCCTAGTGACGGCCCTGAGAGTGCGTAAATCGGTTAGCATTTTTCCTCGCCTCAAACAAAAAAAAAAAAAAAAAAGCTTGCCAACAGTGAAAGAATTTTTCAAATCGGTTCAGTAATTTCGGAGCCTCTTCATGCAAGCAAAAACCAATCTTATCTTTCCTCTTTATAATATTAGTCTAGATATTCATAAATATATTTATTATAAAATTAATTAGATATTTGCATATTATAAAAAGCGCAAGATTTTGCGCTGGAAGTTGCTTAATAAAATTGGGAGCTGGGTTGCCCTAAAAAGCGCCATATCTAGCTTCGAAAGCGCTAAAGTGGCAGACTTGGTGAGCCGAGCCGAGCGCCGGGGAAGTCCCGCAAACGAGAAAGCGAGCGAGAGAGCGAGCGAGGATATACCTCGTTCTCCGACGACCTCGTCTCTCTAATACCTAAAATCGCATTCTGCGCATCGGAAAGTGGGATGTTCCAATAAGAAAACAAATTAACAACTAGAAAACTTTGCCAACGGTTCAGTTTTTCGAAAGTCACAACGAGGTGAACGACAAGTGTTGACAGAAAAAAATTTTCGGTGCGTGTGTAGTGTATTACACTATACAGACAAAATATATATTATAGGAGTTACATCTGCTCTGTTGGTATTCTCCGCGGTGTGTAAGTATATTTGAAATATTTTTTGAAATACTTTTTTTCTGTCAATATAAATCATCAAAGCCGCGTGTTCTAATACTTTTTAAACTCGTGATATCTTTCGAATGGAATGTCCGAATTGAATAATTCAAAAAGTTATAATAAAGGTATTGAAGCAGTCTTGAATATGAAGTAATTTATTTTGATAAGGATGAATATCAAGATACAAATATGGAGCCTCTTCAATGCAAACAAAGAATTTAATCTTTTCTCTTTATAATATTAGTATAGATATTCATATATATTTATTATAAAATGAATTAGATATTTGCATATTATAAAAATCGCAAGATTTTGCGCTGGAAGTTGTTTAATAAAATTGGGAGCTGGATTGCCCTAAAAAGCGCTATATCTAGCTCCTAAAGCGCTAAATTGGCAGCTCTGGTGAGCCGAGCGCCGGGAAAGTCTCGTAAACGAGAAAGCTAGCGAGAGAGCGAGCGAGGATATACCGCGTCCTCAGACTACCTCATCCCTCTAATACCTAAAATTGCGTTCTGCGCATCGGAAAGTGCGATGTTCCGAGCCGCTATTAATGGAGGCAAACTTAAGTTTGCATCGAACTATAGCTCTGCTCTCCACGTGACAAGGCATCACTGCCTCTATTTGTGGTATGTGTAAAAAAATATAAATAAATAAATAGAGTTTTTGAAAACCTGCCCGTAAAACTTCAAGTTAAAATTTTGTTGCGATTCATTTTATCACTTGTCAGTTGAAGATTTTCCACTTGTCCGTTGCGATTCGTTTTTCCACTTATCCGTTGCCATTCGTTTTTCCACTTGTCCGTTGCGATTCGTTTTGCCACTTATCCCTTGCTATTCGTTTTTCCACTTGTCCGTTGCGATTCGTTTTTCCACTTGTCCGTTGAAGTTTCACTTCTAATATGTGTCCCAGCACACATTTCGATTTTTACTTGGTTCTTCAAACAATTTGCCTCGACTTGGAGTCTTTGATGAGTCAGAGATTTATTTGAAGAAGCAATGGCGCATAGCACAGTGGTTAGCCGATATGTTCTGGAAGAGATGGACAAGGGAGGTTCTTCCAGATATGTTGCCCAGGAGAAAGTGGACAAGTGATGAAGCTCCTCCTTTAAAAATTGGGGACTTAGTTTTTGTGGTAGACCCAGATGCACCAAGGAACGTGTGGCCACGGGGCGTTATTGAAAATGTTGTTTCTGGTAAAGATGGACGTGTACGTATGGTTATTGTAAAAACTAAATCGGGAATTCTCAAGAGGTCTGCTATTCGCGTCGCCCGGATCCCTGTTGAGAGTTAGTGCTGCAGTAGCAGCACTGGGGTGGGGATTTGTTACCGACGCGAATATCTGGCGCCTGCTTTGGATTCCGCGAGAGTGCATATGTTCCTTTATGTAATGTCATTTAGAAAATAAAAATAAAAAAATCTCTCTTCCGTTTGACTTAATGGCGTCGTTTCATTCTCTCAACAAAAAATCACCTTTTCGCTTCCTAGTAATCATTACATATATTCTAAAGTACGAACCAGCTACACCAGACTTCCTTCAATATATTAAAAAGTACTCTAAGACCTTTAAAAGAGTGTGCATTGCTGCCAAATCTCTATATTATAGTAACAGAATTAAAAAATCATCAAATATCATTAAGACAACTTGGAGTGTTATAAATGATGCTTCCGGCAAGAGTTCACGTCGAGATGATGCAATTAAACTTGTAATCAACAATAACACCATTAGTAATAACTTTGAAATTGCACAAACATTTAATGAATACTTTAGGGATATACCAACTTTAATAACTAGCTCTTTGTCATCATCACCACTGGAAGCTGAGCTGCTGATGACACAGTGCGTTGATCAATGTAATATCACATTCAAAATTAATCATATAGATACAGATGATATTGTAAAAACGTTTAAATCGTTAAATATTAAAAACACAGCTGACTTTTGGGGTATATCCTTAAAAGTATTAAGTGACTTAATATGCACTATTGCGCTACCACTAGTACAAATATTTAATCGATGTGTAGATAAAGGAGTATTTCCTGACTTAATGAAAGTTAGCAAAGTTATTCCTATATTTAAAAGTGGAAACAAAAACGACCCCTCCAACTTTAGGCCAATTTCTATTTTACCAACCTTAAGCAAGGTTTTCGAAAAAATAATTTTAAATCAACTGCTCTCACATTTTAATATTAATAAATTAATTCATACTAAACAGTTCGGGTTCACCAAAGGTCGTTCCACTACCGATGCAGGTGTTGAGCTTCTAAAACACATTTATGGTGCTTGGGAAGGGTCACAGAATGCCATTGGTGTATTCTGTGACCTGTCCAAGGCATTCGATTACGTTGAACACGTGACCCTCCTGAAAAAGCTCAATTATTACGGTATTTATGGCGATTCTCTCAATCTTCTGTCGTCTTACTTAAACAATAGATCCCAAAGCGTTGAAATTAACAATATCAAATCTCGTGAGACTGGCATATCTATGGGTGTGCCTCAGGGCTCTATTCTAGGTCCCTTCTTGTTTTTGATATATATTAATGATTTGCCATATTTTATTAATGATATGTGTGAGGTAGTGTTGTTTGCTGATGACACGTCACTTATATTTAAAGTAGACAGAAATAAACAGAACTTTGACGACGTAAACAACGCCTTAACCCAAATATCTAAGTGGTTTACCGTAAATAACTTATCACTCAATCCGAATAAAACTAAATGTGTTAAGTTTGTTATGCCCAATGTAAAAGAATACGATGTTAATATTTCCCTTAACGACACTAGACTTAACCTAGTAGATTCAACTGTATTCTTAGGCATTAACCTAGATCAGAAACTCCAGTGGGGCGCTCATATATCTAGTCTCTCAGGAAAGCTTAGTTCTGCTGCATATGCGGTCAGAAGAGTTAGGCAGTTCACTGACGAAGAGACTGCTAGACTAGTTTATTTTAGTTATTTTCATAGTGTCATGTCCTATGGTATTTTACTTTGGGGCAACGCTGCTGACTTGGAGACTATATTTGTTTTACAAAAAAGAGCCGTAAGGTCAATTTACAACCTCGGCCCTCGGGTGTCTCTTAGGGAACGCTTTAAGGAAATCGGTATTATGACGGTCGCCTGCCAATATATTTTCAATAATATAATTTATATTCGTAATAATTTGAGTGCCTACAAGCGGCATAAGGATGTTCACGATTTCAACACCAGGCATTGTAATAAACTGATATTGCCATCTTTTAGATAACAAAAAGTATTGTCTTCTTTCTTGGGGGTTGGTATACGCTTCTTCAATAAGATTCCGAGTGAAATGTTAGATCTGCCCTTCACTAAATTCAAAATCAAAATAAAAAGTATCTTGCTTAAAAAGGGATACTACACTATTGAAGAATATTTAAATGACAAAACTTCATTTACATAACAGCTCGCTCCAACCTCTTATACTGTGTTTTGTACGAATATAACGTTTTTATCTTGCCGTACTTGTAAGGAATATATGGAGATATGTTGCAAAAAAAAAAAATTACGTTACGTCTTTATATTTATAACTATAATTATTTTCTATCCTTTTATTGCGCTTTTGTCTTATTAAATATGCACTGTTTGCTACAACTCCATTAATTCTTCAAAAGTTATTCTGTAACATAATTCTGTATAAAATCTTTTTTGAAAAAAGTACTTAAATATAAAAAATAGAACAACAAATATAAAGAAAAACAATTTTTAGCTAGACGTGTTGCTGGGGAGTTTCTTGCCGCTTCTTCTCCTTAACAGCAATAACACGTTGCGAAGCGGTGTACATAGACTAGGAAGTAAAATTAAATTTTAACCTATATGTATGACCTTCAAAAAGTGTTCTCCAGTGGAACTTATTTTGAATAAAAACTTTTGAATTTGAATTTGAATGTTTTGTGTAAATAACCGCCAATAAACGTGTTTCTTTCGTGAACTATAGTTTTCTTCTGATAATAGTAGTCACCCTGACAATAATATTGATTTGTAGTACCGTATATACTTAATTCACATGCATTTAACAAAAAGCTTTTATTTTGACATTACAAAAACACACTTCAATTTTATTTATTGGTATGTATGAATAGCTTGGAACAAGTTTGGGCGGCCCTAAAGTCGTGCCAGTGCAGCACTATGCTCCAATTATCCCCTTCACTAAAGACACACTCGCACGGACGCGGGAGCCGGGAATAGACAAGGCGGTTTTATTGCAATGATCGTGATTGTTTGGCACGTGGCGCATCCTAGTGAGCCATTTTTAATTATCTTCTACAATCTCCGCCAGAGCAATTAAAAATGAATAAATCCATACTAATATTATAAGTAGGAGAAGATTTGTAGTTTTGTATGTTTGCAACGAATAAACTCAAAAACTACTGCACCGATTTAAAAAATTCTTTCAATACTCGAATGCTTTTTTTGAGGAGGGGGAAATGCATTTCGCACACTACCGGGTCCACTACTTACTAGGGATTAGACTAAATAACTAGAATAAAATTACACATAATATACGAGTCCCATATTGGCGTTACATGGGAACGTTCCAAAGCGCTAGCTGCTTTTGCTCGTTCATTGGCAACGTTAATACGCTACCCTAAATACAGGGTTTTGGTCACGTGAGACGTCTATCAAACATATTCATAATATAATCGATATTTCTATAAATGTTCTCTAGATCAATTTTGCATTTAAATTGCTATTACAAGTTTCAATCCATCTATAGTTTCTGGAACAATATCTAAATATTCACTAGGTACATTGATATGAATAAATTATTACTCATAAACTTGATAGTAATTTCAGAAGCAATCTGTTATCCAAATCGCATATAACGGAGAAGGGTAAGATTCAGACAGATCTCGAAGGCCTTCGGGGAAATCAAGTGTTGGGAGCGTGGCCGAAGGCGCCGGTCCATTGGGCAAATGTAAGCCTAGTTCTAGACTAGTGACAAAGCAAACGAAAGTGAGAAGAGTGAAAGTGAATAAACTAAATCTTTTTGTGTTCTTTGAGGGTAAGAAAATATAGATATTAATGTTTTCATTCACAACTAGGTTTTTCAACTATGGTTATAAATATGTATTTATAGAGTTTTCCAAACCCTTCTAACCCAGGAAATTGGCTGTGTATTACTTACAATAAAATTTAATTAGGGTTTTGTATATATACCCTTCAGTAAAAAATGATCTAACCAATGGTAAAAACCGCTTAAAATACAATTCCGTGGTTTAGGAGGAGTTTTCGGATATAAAACAGACAGCTGCCTGTCGTCTGTACGCGGAAAATGACTTTGTTTTATTCTACGTAGAGATAGTCATAATAAGCTATATATAATAAGAATTATCTATCTATATACATAACTTTCGTTGATATATTTTTATTTTGCTATACTGTAAAATTTTGTAAAGAAGTAAACAAAAGTTAAGTAAACATTTTAACCTACCAACTTGTAGTGACTTCATTCGCGTGAACGTTGGTTCTATTATATAATTCGAAAAAAGTGCCACTTTTTAAAAATTCTATGCTCAATTTACAGTTTATAAAAAATGATTATTTATAAAATATTGTATCCTAGGTTCAAAAAGACGTTACTAATAATAGCTTTACAATAAACATTGGCATACAAACTAAACATAAAACATTTGTCAAAAAAATAATTACCAATTTTATTGACAGTTTCACGTTCGAGATAGTGAAACTAAAAACAAACGTATGATCAATTTCTCTTATGTATCGGTAAATAAATATAGACGTCAATCACCAATACCTTTTTCAAAAAGATTTAATAATTAATTATCTTAAGTATTCTAAACAATATGTATATAGCTTTATTTCGAGCAGGTAAGCTTGGTGGTCGGCTGGATCGAGTCGCGCGGCAGTCTTAATGTGATCCATTGTTAGGTATTACATCGGTGTTTCACATAATAGCGTAATTTAAGTTGGTATGTACATTCATGTACAAAGAGCCTTTAGGAAATCAGTATAATAATAATATATTATTTATTCACAAAAAAAAATATGAGGTGCATAACATTTTAGGACTGAATACAAAAGATTGATCTGCAGAATATTTGTATAATATTCAATTTGTATAATATTCAATTCAGCTTCACAGTGTTATATTACCATATTTTGTCCTTGGCATATTGAATGAGAATATAAAAAACCACTATTGTTAAAACTAAAACATTTATAAGCATAAATAAAGACTAATACTTTATTTAATTAGTTATTGTTATTCTATGGTTTCTACGCCGGAACATCACGTGTTGATATTAAACTTATAATCATTTGCGACATTGTATATAATGTAGGAAAATACTACCACAAAATGACACAATATTTTTCAAACCGGTATTGATGACAGCTGCTCGACCAATTTGACGGTTCTTTCTAAATATTCGTAATAGGACAAGTATATATAGATAACATAAGACAAATATTTATAGATAAAGAAATGTTGGAAAATCTGGCTACGACGTTATATAAAAATCGGATACAGTTAGAAAATAATCAGAAAGAAGCGAAGAACAAATATAAGCATTAAGAAAAGATTTGCAATAATTTTCCATTTCATGAATCATGTAATATTAATATAAATAATACATTCAAAACGAAATACAACGTTAAAATAATTTTATTTTGTTAATTATTAAGCCGGAATTAGACGGATTCATACATCTTTCCACATGTATAAAAATGAAAGAAAAGTTTAAAAAAATGAATTTATATTAGTTCTTTAGACACAAAAATATTTTATACTTTAAACACAAACTGTCCTTGACAATACTCTGTATTCTTATAAACACCATTATCTAGCAAATATTTCAAAACTATTTCGGGCATTAAGCGAAAAAAAATAAAAGCGTCCTAGGTACTTTTGCGCTCGGTGTTACACGACGTGAGACTATCCGAAATTATCCAATGTGTAATGACAGTGACCAATCTGATGAGGGTTAACCCCGGGGCCAATCTGAAAGGAATTTCAGTTAATATGTCCGTTATCCCGAATTCGGCCGTATCTTCCGGAGAATTGCTTGGAAACCGACAATCAAGGATATTTTAAAAGGCTACGAATACATCGCTGCTATCTCTTTTCTTTACCTGGCTATGGAACAATAAAGAAGCATTGGAACTACAATCACCTCAAAAAATATTTAACGGGTATTTTTTGAAAATATTTCTGACCTTTTCGATCTCTGATTTTTTCAAAAAATTTCACCTCAATTCAACAGTTAAATCATTTCCACGATTTTGGGAGTTAGTTATTTCCATCAGTTGAATATATTAAAAAGATGTTACGTTCAAAAATTACGGGGGGTAATTTCAGAATTTTCTTAATTTTGGAGTCAATTGGCTCGACACCTTAAAAATAACAAAAATGTGTAAGGTAATGAAATTAGTCTGTCCGTCAGTCTAAGTGTAATTAGTGTCTTTTTGGGCTAAACCAGTGTTTTTCAATCTGTGGGTCGCTACTCCTAGGGGGGTCGCAAATCCTTGCTCAGGGGGTCGCCGCCAAATGGTAGAAGACAATTTAAGTTTCTATCTCGTACTAAGGTACTTTCTAAGTTCAGCATCTTTTTGCAGAGTATGAAGGACTAATAATAAATATGAGTAACAAAATTACCAAAAATATAAACGTAGTCTTTTAAATTACTAACTTTTTGTCTGTCTATGACCCAAGGGAGTCGCCAAAATTATTCGACCTGTAAAGGGGCGCGCCTCGCGTATTCAAAAAGCTTGAAAAGCACTGGGCTAAACGAATCTTTTTATAAAATTAATTTTTGAATGCATATTTCTACTGTAATATCTAACTTCAGACGTGACTAAGTAGTCTAAGACAGTTGAACGCCATTAAATACTATAATTAATTGCAAGATACTGTAAAAAATGATCTACTAAGCAAAAATAATGTTCATAATTTATCGAAAAAACACTGTAGAGAAAGAAAGATGGATAATAAGGCAACGCTAATAATCCCAGAAGAAAAACGCAATAAAAACATTAGAACAAAAATGACCGATAATAGACTATATCGGACATTTTTGTCACAGTATTTATTTTCTATTGTTAGCGCTCTCGTTAAAGGGACGGTAGCGTAATGGCTAGCGCACGCGTCCCAAACTCAAAGGGCGCTTGTTCGATCCTGGCCGAAAAGCACGCACCACTTGGGGACTTTTCTGACCTAATGTGCATATGGTTACAATTAACACATGCTTATAACGGTGAAGGATAACATCTTGATGCAACCCGCACATCGAGATAACCTATGTGTTATTCAAGTTCAAAATCAAAATTTAAAAGTTTTTATTCAAAATAAGTTTTTGAAGGTCATACATATAGGTTAAATTTAATTTGACTTCCTAGTCTATGTACACCGCTTCGCAACGTGTTATTGCTGTTAAGGAGAAGAAGCGGCAAGAAACTCCGTAGCAACACGACTAGCTAAAAATTGTTTTTCTTTATATTTCTCTTATTCTATTTATATCTCATGTTCTTTTTTTATACGTTTTATACAGAAGTGTGTTACAGAATGACTTTGGAGAATTAATGGAGTTGTACCAAACAGTGCATATTCAATAAGACATAGACACAATAAAAGTAAAGAAAAATATTACGTACTACTTTTTTTAAAATTGTTTTGCTGCCAAGCCGCCTTGGACATGCATGGCGGGTATACTGTCTGTTCCCCTATAATGGGAGCATCGAACCCAGCAAGTGGGACATTTATGGTCTATTATTATAAATATTGTTACAACTCAAATCCTGACAACCACAAAATCCACCTGCATACCTGAAACAAAGTACATTTATTACCCATCGGCATTTGAACTAATACCATTGAAATTATTTTATGGTCGTCTTCTATTGTTTACTTTTTGGCATATGGCCTATTGTTGTATGGAAAAATTAGCCAGGTGTTACGGATTTAAAGTACAAGCCGATTCGAGAAAATTGGTCCACGCGGCCTGCTGGACATATTGCATCTGTGCAGTATAAATCAATGGCCCGATTGAGAGAGGAGTCAGTCGAGCGAGAAAGTGACGGACTTTGCGCGTTTTATTGAACAACGACCTTCTGCATTACGTTTGGACTTGTTGTGTTCGGTTATATTTGTATCTGTGTTATACGCGTCTGTATAGTTCTAATAAACTCTATAACAATTCCAACGGCATTGTAATTCGAGTCCCTCGCCCTCATAACAATATATATTACAGAGAATGGAGGTCGACTAAAAACACAGACGATAAGAATATATAATTATAAAGATATTTACATGACAAAACAGCATATACATAGCTCGCTCCAGCCATTATACTATTTCTCTATAAAGCTTATATTTTGCATAACATGTAAGGAATCTGTGGAGACATGTCGCAGTAGGAATTTTCAGTATGTCATTATTGCGACGGTAACAATATTTGTTTGTTTGTTACAACTCCATTAATTCTTTTAAATTGTGTAACAACTTCTATATAACGAGGAATTCATAACAAATGGGCGTATACGCAGAAATGCCTTCTTTTTGTTGTTTACTAAAGTCTATACATGTTACAATTTAGACAGTCTTACCAGTATGCAAGTGTACCTAAATAGAAGGGTATTCGAAACTTCAGCCTTATACAATCAACTAGTTTAGATTAATAATTATGATGATAAAAAAAATTGCTAGACGTGTTGCTGGGAAGTTTATTGCTTGTTCTCCTTTAAACAGCGATAACACGTTGCGAAGCGGTATACGTAAAATAGGAAGTCGATTTAAATTTTGTCTTAATTGACCTTTAAAAAGGGTTCTTCATTGGAACACATTATGAATAAAAACTTTTGAATTAGCCCTAAAATGTCGAGTAAAATGCATACGTTTTGAAATTTAAAACCGGCAATGTACGTCGAGTCGGAATGGATCCGAAATTCGCTCGTTTGATAGAATTTGTAATAAGCGATTGGAGCAATGGGCAGGTTTAATGTTATTCACGCCTCGATGGTTCCAGCTATTTGCAATATTTGTAATGGAAACATTGATGTTGGTAGTTTGTCTGTAAAATGTATGTAGAAATATGATTTACATTACGTTATTGAGCTACAACTAAATCATTATATTAATACGTGAAGCAAAAACTTTATACCCCTTTTTAAAAATAGCGCGGACGGAGGAGTATGAAATTTCGCACACTTATAGTTTGTATAGAGTAGGAGTACAGAAGGCTAATATTTTTTTTTATTTATGCAATAAAACACATTAAATCAATAAAAAAAAACATTACACACACTACCATGTATTTGAGACACACAAGCAAATATACTCTTTTGTTTATTGTTAAAATCAAACTCACAGTGTAGCCTGGGCAAAATCTGTGATTATAGAAGTATAATCTTTTACAATAAAACCTTAATAATGTTCAAACTTATAATTTAAATTAGTTATGGTCGAATTTCGACCACTTGGCGACCACTAGTAAATAAATAATCAGCAGACAAACACACATATTGTATATACCCAAGTTACGCGTGTATTATCCCTATTAATATTATAAAAGCGAAAGTAACTCTGTCTGTCTGTTCCGTTTTCACGTAAAAACTACTGGACCGATTTGGCTGAAACTCAGTATATATGTATATATATATACTATATATATATATATATATATATATATATATATATATACTGAGGAATACTTTTTATCCTGGATAATGGGATAGATTTATGTAAAGGTTATCCCAAAAAGTAGGATAGATTTTTATTTTGTGATTTGCCATTTTTGTAATTTTGCTTTTGGATTTGTTCGATGTGGTCGTTGTGGTCGTTGTGGGAGATGTGGTCGTGTGGTCGATGTGGTCGAAGTGAGCGATGTGGTCGGTGTGGTGGATGTGGTCGGTGTGGTCGATATGGTCGAAGTGGTCGATATGGTCGATGTGGTGGATTTGGTCATTGTAGTGTACATACATATATAGTTTTAATACCGAAAATAGTGATAGATACTTTTCATCCGGGAGATGGGATAGTTTGCGATATAAAATTAAAAGAATCTTCCGGGGCAAATTGCAGTAACATAAAATTTTTATACAATGTAACCTGTGTTGTAACCTGTTTCAACAAGAAGGACGGACTAGAGGTTAACCCGCGGCGCAGCTGCGGGGTAAACTCTAGTGGGTAATATACAACGAACTACTCTGGGGCCGATCCCAGACACCCAGACTATAGTAAATACCAGGAATCGAACCCAAAACCTTTGGGTTGCAGTGCGCCAAAGGTTTAGTCCGCTCAACCACAGAGGCCGTCAACTGGAATTTAGTAGAACTGCCAGAATGGAAAAAAATAACCACAGCAAATTAAATCAAATCGTCATTTATTGCATAAAACATGGTAATAAAAAAGATTTTTATTACCATTATTTTCGCCTCGAGGGCGTGCAAAATTTTGTGCCTATTACAATTAATAATTCTATCGATTCAGTACTAATAGTACGTTGATATTGTAAAAATTAAATTAATTCAGAATAATAATATACTAACCATAATCTTGAAATTAAGTCATTCTTCAAAATAAATGTTTTAAAAATTAAAATTAAACCACTAGTCTATATAATAATACATTGTATACTACCCCAGTAATTTAAAGTCTATCGTTAAAATAATCATTAACACTGTAATATGATTTGTCAATCAGAAATGTCTTTAATCTATACTTAAAATTATTAGTGTTTTGAATGTCAATAATACATTTTGGTAGGTGACTATAGAACCTAGAAACCATACACAACACGCTACTACTTAGCAGAGTTGTTCAACTCATATATTGTATTTTTATAAAAGTTTCTTCTGTAAAATTTCCAACGCAACGCTGCAACACAATTCGCAAAACTCAAAGCTCGAAAATTACATCCTCATTTTTAATTACCCTGCTTGTATGTGGACCAGTTCATAAGAGTCGTGTGAACAAACAAAGGTGCTTACAAAAGCACTGATTCATACAAAGGATGTCACCGGTTGTCGGGTAGAAAAACTTTATTCTCTTATCACAATAACAACTGTAACTCTTCAAACATAAGACTTAAATTTGCTAAAGTTCAAATTTTAAAATATTGAGGGTACTTTTAGATAAGAAAGATCACGTCAAGCTCTTGTGGTTGGCTAGAAATAATGCACCACTTAGGTATTTGCTTAACTAATGTGTATATTGTCACGTGCTGAAAGCCAAGGAAAATATCATAAAGAAATCTGTACATCGAAATAACTGGTGTGTGAAATCCGCCAATCCGCCTTGGAGTAGCGTGACTTGTGTACAGGTCGTTTACTTAAAACTGGTGAGGGTTTAGCCCAGTAGTGGGACCTTTATGGATTGATATTATTTCTTTTAATGCACTTTCCACACTCTTATATTTATTTAAAAACTTGTTCGAAGTTACGTATGATTTTTATATTTACTTTATTAGATGTAAATATAATTCCCGTCATACACAAGACTTCACACGAGCAATGCGTCCTTGTACTCATGAAAATTCTAGAAATTCTTATGAATTTGAATTACATTTCTTTGGGTTTTTTTACTCTTAGAAAGTGCAAAAGAAGAAATGATTTTTATAAAATTTAATTAGTTTTCTTCAGGTAACCAAAAATTTAAGTCTGTATCTTATATCGAAATACACAAGTTTTCACATAACAATAAATTTAGGTTTACATGAGCGTAACCGCGGTGAAAGCCTAGTTAATATAAATGCCTGGATCTATGATCAAATTTCAATACAGAACAACGTAGTGGAACGTAATAATAAAAATCCTGTTCCAATACCTTTATGGTTATATCAGTAATATTAAATTCCAGAAAAGTAAAACATTTTTCATTGTATTTTTTTCCAAGATTTATACAAATATATTTGTAGACACTATTACTTATATAATCCAATAACTATAATATTACAATATCATTTATCTGACTGTTGTGCACTGTTTGCTGCAATTCGATTAATTCTTAGAAAAGAAATTTCATTACATGAGGTTAATATTGTTACTACGTACTAGAGAAGGCGCCCGTAATTAGCTTAATTTAAACACTCGCTATGGTCCATGGACACGAACTCGCTTAGTCTACACTAGGCTGTTGTCGATACTTAACGTATTTAAGTGAAAGTAATTAATAAAAAAATCCTTCATGTGTAGACTAAGGTATTGTTTAAACCACTCAAGAGACTCGAGGTAAGTTTGTGGTATTATCGATAAAACGTCTTATTTTAAATAAAATTTGATCCATTTTCACTCGCCTCGCGCTCCTCACGGCGTAGAGGAGCCGGGCGGCGGATAGAGGAATGGCCGATAATAGTCTAGATACGATTCCGGCTAAGTCCGATGGATACGCTGATCAACGACGGGTGTGGTCCTCCAGCATTTTAGAGGTTGTTAAGACGCCACTCACGGAAAAAACCTACTGCTGCAAAACCGAGAATGAGAAACTGCTCTCGTTTCGGAAGCCAAGACCTACTTTGGGTCACTGAGCCAACGGAGTAAGTAAGCATTTTAACTCGTCTCGACGCGTCATCGCTGCGGCCATGTGCAGGCGAATTGAAATTATACTGTCTAAGCGATATAGCGCTGAATGTTTTATTAGTTTGTTTAGACGGCATAACCTAGTGTTTTCGGCTGCAGCAGATAGCTGCAGCCGAAAAAGCCGTACTTTAAAAAAGAGCCAGTGATAGGCAAATATAAAGGTAAAGATTTTTAAACAGACTTGTTACTGGGAAGTTTCTTTTCGCTTCTCCCCCATAAACAGCAATAACACGTTACGAAGCAGTATAAATAGAATAGAAAACCGAATTAACTTATTATGTATGCCCGTCAAAAATGTTCTCTAATGCAACTTAGTTTAAATAAAAAGTTTTGAATTTAAATTGATGGACTTATTATACTATAAAGAGCAACGGTTTTAGGCATTGTTGTAAAAAACAATGGCTAAAAGCTATTTACTTAAAACGCCTCTTAAAAGACTCCTGAATAAATAGAAAATGTTATAATGCTGAAATTCAGTACAATAAACGAACTATCAAATCAACTAAATGACCCATGCAATTAACATTTCAAATATCTAGCCTTCTTAAATGAAAACATTTGTCTTTGCCATCTTTATTTGATGCAAGACAAAAAGACTAAAATTGTAATTTTTAGAACTAATAAAAACGTTTCAGCCGCTTGCTGTTGAAATGCTTGGACTGTGGGGTCTTGAACCCATGAGCCTCTCCAATAATTTATTAAAACAACTCAATAGTCTACTCTAGGTCTGGTGCCCTACCTCGTATGACCGAGTAGTATGGCGATCCAATGACGAAACGTAGCCAGCCCTCTGGGCTCCTTACCTATAGAAGAGGGTAGCCTAGGCTCAGTATTCTATTTATACGAGGTAGGCAACGCATCGGCTCCCTTAGTGTTGCAGATGTCCATGGGCGACGGTAGCCACTTGCCATCAAGTGGACCCGTCTGCCAGTGTGCAAACATAAAAAAAAAAATACTCTTAGGCTGGTGTGCACCGAAATTTTACCGACGGTTAACAAAATATAGTCACTGTTTTACCATACATTTTTAGCAACTATTTTATTTCAACCATCGGATAAGGTCGGTGCACACCAGCCTTAGAGTACTAGAATATAATAATAACATAACTAAGTTTTCTTTTATTGTAGGTATTAGTTTATGAAGTACTTGTACTAAGTTATGCAATAAAAAAAAATAAAAAAAAATCAAAGTAATATAAAAAATGATTTTTTTTAATAACCTTAACTAAAACTAATTAATGTAATTAATATTGTATTCTACCTATAATACCTTAAGACTGTAAGTACAACACTGAGCTTAGGTCACGTCTTCTATGGGAAACATGGTCCCATAGAAGCTGGCTAAGTCAACATAGATTTGTAGTTTATTTGCTCTATATCTAAGGCATTTTTCGATGATCGAGATAAAATAATATAGTGAATTTTGATACTTTAATGCCAGAAAATGAGTTAGTTTCTTTGGAATGGGATACGAAATTTATGCAAGGGTGATTGGGTTAAAAACATATCATTATCCACGGGTTGCCTGGAAATATCGCTTTTTAGCGATAAGACCGCCCTTTGTACAAAATTAGAATAATACTAGTTCGTACGTTTTCTGTAATGATGTACAATAAAGTGTTATCTATCTAGAATTTCTGCAATACTTAACTAATATTTATATTTTACAACTATCATCAATGAGTAAAATACCATAAAAGGACAATATTAGGAGGGATAATAATAATTTTAAAAAGCTTCAAAAGTCTATATCAGTGTTTTTCAACATGTGGGCTGCGACCCCCTAGAAGTGCGCGAAGCTTCTATAGCGGAGTTGCAAAAGATTGGGAAAGCTACTGCAGTAAAATCTGCAATATCCGTAGATTAATCAAATTGCTAGGACACAAAAGTACTTTATTTTTATTTTTCTGTGACTTGATCACGAACATCAGGCGCCATATCGCTTATCCTGCATTGAATTTTTTGGTCAGAGAGAGGTATACATTTGAGTTTTTCGACCTCTTATTTTCCAAACATAATCTCCGCCTTATCTAAAGCCGCTGGTAAAATCAAATTTTCGGTAATAGTATGACGTTTTCCTGCTTTAGCCACACGAAGAGCTTCTCGATAACTAGCCAGCAACGCTTTCTCATTTACGCGGGGCGGGGGCGGGGCAGCCGGCATCAGGCGTGCTCGTACGTATGCGTGTAAATTGCATTATCTATTGGCGACGCATTAGATGTAAAAAATTACGTACTTAATTATGTATTTATACGAACCCTAATTATGAAAATGAATAAATATGTTGGATTGAATATTTGTCTCAAAATAAAATACATGATTAAAAGCAACAGGTCGTGAAATATTTATTAATACTAAAGGGGCTGGTTCATGACAAAGGTTGAAAAACACTGCTCTATATCAACAGATGGCGCAAGAAATGACTGTTTCTTTAATTTTAAAAATGTTTAGACGAGAAAGACAAACAATTAAACAGGTCTATAAGGCATTAAACTTCGAGTTTTGACTGGTTTAGTCATAAAAATATTTTAAATATCGTCAATAACGAAGAGAGAAATGATATGTGGCGACATCTACAATAGTAGTCCAAGATTTAGAGCTTTCTTATCATTCTATTAAAAAAATCAAATAATATTATTTACTAGTAAACGCGTTCGAGATGCGAGCACTCCGCAAAATCTGCGGAGTGACACTCGCGGACCGCGTTCGTAATACCGAAGTAAGAAAGAGAGTTGGTCTGAAAGAGAGTGTCGGGGTGAAGGTAAGGAAAGGAATGCTCCGGTGGTTCGGGCATGTGGAAAGAATGAATGTCAAAGAAGGTGTGTAAGAATAAACCTGTATGGCGCTCTGTTGTTCGTGCCTACCCCGCAAGGGACCTGGCGTGAAGTTATGTATGTATGTATGTATATTTGATACAAGCAGCATAGAAGATGACAAGACTGAATCTTTATGTACGTAAACTTGTATTCAGTGTCGGCGATATAACATACACCGAGGATGAAAATTAAACAATGTTAGGTGGGGGACAAAGCCAGTGAAGTGGTAAGCCCTCGACTGTCGAGACCTTCCTTTGTTCTCTGACCCTGTTGGTGATGTTTCTTTTATTGGTGGTCTGTGTTATGAGCTTAACGATATTCGTGTTATAACAAATTGTATAGAAATCTATAATTATTAATATTATAAAGATGAAATATTTATATTTTTGTTATGTTTGTAACGAATAAACTCAAAAACTACTGGACCGATTTCAAAAATTCTTTCACCATTAAAATGATACACTATCCCTGAGTAATACAGGCTAACTCCTATTATAAATATAATATATACTATAAAAAAAGGGATCCCTACTAAAACTCCAGTAATGTAACCTAAGGTATACAAAAGATAAACCACATGTGCGAAGCCGGGATAGGCCGCTAATAAATCAACAAGTTTCAAAAGACACGTGGGTTGGAATCCTGGCCGGGGTGTATCTACCCCGGGTGAGGAAGGAAAATATCGTGATCAAACCAACACGTCAAGATAACCTTTTACAAAAGTGTTCTGTACTGTCCGTTCCCCCTATAAAATGGAGACTCCAGATCCCAGCAGCGGGACTTTATGGGCTGTTATCATTATATTTAGATATAGTTGAAACTTATGAAGTCATACAACTCAGGTGTACCCTATATTTGTAGCATAACACACATATGTAATATATCGAATATAATCTCGTTAAGAAACGATTAGGCATCTCTTAAGAGAATCAGAATCAGACCCTAATCAATGAATATCTTCGTTTATAACGTGTATTACCTGTTGTTTACGTAAGAGGAGTACAGATAAACGAAATTTGAATGATTAACGTAGGTTGTACCCAAAATATTCGACTAAAGAGGAGTTTATGGGTAAAATTTTCATTAATTGGTTGCTGAGCAGTTTCTTTAAATTTAAGAAACTATTATAAGTAAGGCCCGTATTGTTTAACTTCTATATTCTTCTTAAGACTCCTTGAACACCGCTATATCTCTTTTAAAAGTAACAAAAGTGGTTTGGAAACCGTAGATTAATACAACCATGACTTACCAAAAGTAATTTTAATTTTGTAACATTCGATTTTGAAATAGAATTTATTTTCCTTAATTTTTGTCCGTGAAGGGACGGAGAACAAATACAAATTTCTGAGGCCAGACGGCGTATCGTAAAAGGTGACAAATAAACCCACAGCCAAGTGACAGGGCATTTGTCCGTCTGGATGGCTACCACTCTTGGTCTAGAGTATGCCGCCATAACAACCTTGAGTTGTGTTGCGGCATTAGTGACCAGGTTTTAGTCTACCTTGACAGAGCAGCAGCGCATTAGAAGCATCTTTGGTTTTGTAAATGCCTATAGGCGATTGTAACCGATTTCCATAAAGTGGGCCGTCTGCCTGTCTGCTGCACTCCTGCAATAAATAAAAAAACACAATCTTGTGTTATAAATATTATCCTAGTAGCATCTAAAGTATCTTGAGACCACTCGTCCAGAAATCCAAGAAATTAGAGCAAAGTGAAGCAGCGTTCTATTTTAAAATTTAATATCATAAAAACTATCTAAAATATTTATTTTTGTTTATTTATTGAAAAAAAAAACCAACAGCGCATATCAATAATACAAACAACAACAAAAATTACTTATAATCTCGGGCTAATAACAGGTTTTCTGAATTTACTTGTGAGCACACGAGCGAACTAAAGTTTAAAAATTCAATAAATATATAAATGAGTGGAATAAGTATATACTTACACACATCCATACATACACACACATACATACATAATAATAAATAATTAAAATCTTTATATATAATTATAATTCTTCTGTACGTGTGTTGACAGTGAACTCCTCCTAAACGGCTGGACCGATTTGAAAGAATTTTTTTGTGTGTGTTCAAGTCGATTCACAATTGGACCCTGTAGATGGCGCTGCAATCGGGTTCCAAATTTTATTTCTTCATAGCAGGACAACGTCTGCCGGGACAGCTAGTAATTATATAAATAGGCAAGCGACATCCTTTGCCAAGCGCCTTCCCCCATACGTCCATATATCCATTTATAATAAAGTATGCCAAAACACACCCTCTGCTAAAGAAATGTCAGCACCAAAGTAAATGGTTGAAAACTTTAAATTACAGCGACACAGAATGTATACTACCAATACGACTATAACACTAGGGGTACATACAACGAACACAAACACACACACACACACACACACACACACACACACACACACACACCCAGGCACACACACACACACACACAGGCACACACACACGCACGCACACATAGTTTTAGGTTAAGTAATTAATTAATAATTCCATTATAATTAAGTTTCTATATTATAATAAAATTGTGCTGGGTGCCGCGATACAGACCCGAGTCTAGTGCAGCAACCGCCGCCAAAAAAAATTGTAGCCTTAATTTTAATTCAAAATGTGTTATTACTATAAGTTTTAGATATAATTATATAAGGCCTAGAAATAAGTATATATAAATAAATGAATTTGATTAAATTGCTTTCTTCTGAATAAATTTAATAAGATATTAAGCTTGTATGTATGTTCTGTCATTAGTGGCCTGGTTGCAGCCCCATTTACGAGTCTGGCAGTACATTGGTAGCGCCTTTAATGTTGCAAATATTTATAGCCGATGGTAACCACTTTCCATCACAGTTGGGCCATCAGCCGATCTGCTTACGTACTTCAGCAATAAAAACATGCACAAAATAGGTAGGGTGAAGAGTAGCGAACGGAGGGGTTCGCATTATGTCATGATGGTAAAATATTAAACTAAACTTGAAGACCTACATTTAAGCAAATACTATTTTCTTTTATCACGCTAGATAAATCTTTGCTTAGAAATGGGTGCTTACTCCGGCACCATTCCACTAAGCAAATATTCATCAACCACGAACAGATACTCTGTCGTGGATTATGCTCGTGAAAATAAATTCCATTTCTCTCATAAACACAAAATATTTTCTCAAACATTTTAGATTTCTGTTTCGTCATGCATCTGCTAGTTTGACAAATTACGCACTTTGGATACACTAAAGCGAAATAACCGTATCTACAAAAAAAACCCTAAAACAAATTATAACATATTATTTTTTATCTAGTTTACTATCATCAACTGAGTGCTAAATTTTGTTAGCGACAGCGTTTAGAGCGTCCGCTTCGACGCCCAGTATTCGCTTTCCCACTTTACCTTATCCGCTTCATGCGGCCTTCGACATTCCCTGTTTTCTGACCATTGGCGCGCATGTCATCCTTCACAAGGTAATATAAACCTGGATCTGGCGGAAGCGGCATGACTATACTTTTGATCCACCACATAATTAGCCAATCTCCATAAAAAGTTTTGTGTCTAATTATCAATATGTCATTTATAACGTGAAATCAATTTTCACCTAATCTCAACTTTCCCTAAAATACACACTCGATTACCTTTGTGGTCGAGCGGGTTAGTCCTTTGCCAGCCAATGTCACTACAATGTAGCAAGTTTCGGGTTCGACCTCTGGTATGGTAAATGTCGTAAATGAACTTTCTTTTATTTACTATGATCCGGGTATCTGAGATTGGCCTCAGAGTGGTCCATTGTATAATAAACCTGATTTGCTCAGCTAGGGGATATACAATAAGTTTCTGTGTTTGTCAGAAAAACCATAAAATTTAAAAAAAAACAAGAAAAAATGCCAGTTTTTGGCGTAGGAGGGAAGAATTTCTCTACTGTCTAATCTGTAATCACAGATTTCGCCAAGGCACTACTAATTTGACTAACAATAAACAAAAGAGTATATATGCGTGTGTGTGTCAAATACATGGTAGTGTGTGTAATGTTTTTTATTGATTTACTGTATTTTTTATGCATAATTTAAAACAAAATATTAGCATTCTGCACTCCTCTATATAAACTATAAGTGTGCGAAATTTCATACTCCTCCGTCCGCGCAATTTTCTTAAAAAGGCCTATAAAGTTTTTGCTTCACGTATTAATTTAATGATTCCGATACACATTTAAATTGTAAAAAGAAATACCTACAATTGATTGAGCATTTAAGGAAGTACTCTCATGGGCACCTATGATGTCTTGTAGTGCTCGAGTACAAATACTCTAATCTTAGATCTTTTTACTTGCGCCAAGCAAGCATGATACAGGCAGGAAGCAGTGTCTCTTTAAACCAAGCACGTAAGATAGCTTTTGTTTACGCCGACATGCCCCGTGGACGTACTACAAGCATTTTAATTCTAGCAATGGACTTGAGCACATACTGTTATTGTTAGCTTGAAATGTCTTTGAGAATAGAAGCAAAAATAAAATTGTTGCAACCGTTTCAATTCAATCGAACCTGAAAATATTTTCGTAATAATATTTTTTAATTCTTAGTAGTCATCAGTAGTTAGTAAACTTATTAATAAGAGTTAAAAAGAATGTAATTTTTGTATTAGATTTAATCATTTAGTTGTTTTTAGTTTTCCCGTTAGATGTGTTACATACAGTATTAGATAGATTGAATTAATTTTGCTATAGTGTAACTTTCTATTTGTATCTGGTCATTTTCTAAATTATAAGTATTAAATTTATGTATTGTTAGGCCTTAAGTTTATGGGAATACTGTAGGATAGTATTATTAATAAAAAATAAAATAATAATAATGATCACAATTGGTACTAATACCTAAATATACCATAAATAGGGCTCTCATGTTAAATAAAATCCGATACGTCTGGATTCTGCATCCGTTGAGGAACGGATAAAGAATATTAATTCCTGCGGTCGGGCGGCCTGTCCTAAGAGGCAACAAATTTCAAAGCCAGGTGGTAAGGCATTTGCCCGACGGAGTTTCTAACAACCTTGTTCCTGCTCAGTTGTCACATCCTCGGCCAGAAGCACATTAGTAGCATCTTTTATATTGCACATATCTGTAGGAAAAGATAACCATTTTGCATCATGAAAGCCATTAGCCTATCTAGCTCCATCATAAAAAGGAATCAGGAAAATTAACAGTCATACTTGTCTGGACTTTCTTCAGTATAAACATAAATTCTTACGAGAGAACAAAATTTATTTTATTGTTTTTTTATAAATCCTGTGTAGCTCATAAACCAGGCTCATTGACAGTATTGTCAATCAGTGGTTTTGACACTTTTGTCACTTAAATAAAAACATCTTGGATACAGTGCACTTTTATCCAAACTATATTAAAGCGCCTTTTTAATGACAATATTTTATTAACTTCTAACATACTTAAGTTTCTTATCGAAAGACTAAGCAGTCTTTTGACTTCAAGCATTTGTTCCTGATAACCATCTACAGGATATTAGTAAGTGGTTCTAATCTAATTATATAAATTGGTAGTGTGTTTATAAAACATATGATTTTAAATTTCTTAATATATGTACACTGTACGTAGGCATAAAAACTAATATTTAGGCATAATTATTATTAAATATTATTGTCATTGCCCAACGTTTGAGTGGAATTCTAATTTGTCCAGAATTATGTTAAAGACACACAAAATCAAATTTATGTATTTATATTATTTTTCAAAATCAACAAGCAATAGATTTTCTATTAAGGCCCCCGATATGAAAATATTATGATGAGTGAAATTAATACAAGCGTGAACTCAAAAGCGTTATGTCTTCTGGGCAATGTACCTTGCGCACCTTTTTTGTATATAATCATAAGTATTTCTCATTGAATTGTATTACGCACATAAGTGAGCATCATTTAATCGACATAAGGAAATCCAAAATGTTCTTCAAATATTCGGAATTTTCCACGGGATGTTATTTTGTTGCCTAGTAACCCTGTGAACCAAAAATAAATCCCATAATTGTATTCTGAATTCATTGTTTCCGGAAACACGAACCAAAGCATCGTCTTCAATACAAGTACGTATATATAGGTATATATCATATGTTGAATACCATCCTATATCATGTTTTGTAAAATTATTTTCAAATTGACTTACTGAAGCACGTAACTCTCTCCATGTAAATGGCTCTTTATTGTTAAAATATAATGAAAAAACTGTTATTTTTTATTTACAAGTTGAATCTTAAATTATATTCCATTCTAATTATTTAGCTTTATCATGTGGATAAAACAAACAATTTAAATTTATTATGCTCTATTTCTTCTACAAAATTTAACTTCAATCATATATAAGTACCTACTATTAGCTAGAAATTATCAAAAAAATACTTAACTTTTGTTTTATGAGCATTTTTCTGGAAATTATAATGTATGAATGAAAATCTTTTAGATATTGTTCACCATAAACTTAAATGAGACAATTAATGATATTGAAGAAAGGGAGGCCTTATCGCTCATATCGATCTCTTCCAAACAACCCCGTATCCAAGGGAATAAATATAAATTAAACTTATTCTGTTTGGATATTTTTTATTTCCTTGTCAATCCTTTACAGGACAGCAAATATTAAAATCATTCACATTTGATATATTAAATCGTATTAAACCCCTCGTTTAACTTGTCATCAATATTAATTATTACAGTACAAAATTCTTTGAAAACCACCACAATCAACAGAGCTGCATTTCATTATTTATTCACGGAGCTTATGCCATGATTTATAGTTGCACAATTAATTTTTAATAAGCGATTCGGACATACAGTCCTTAATAATGAGTAATATACTGCTTTGTTTTTCATTTTCCTGATATTATTAAAAGCTATTATTTATATTTTATTGTGCACCTTGGAGTCGTGTTAATTCAGTAGGTAAAAGACCTGTGTCTGAATCGAATGATGTGAGTTCGAAATATGACCGAGAAGCTTACATCGTTTAGGTAATTTTTCGAAATGAATGTTACAATTTCCACGAGTAGATGGTTAAGGAGAGACGAAACTTCACCATCGAGATACCTAATGGAAGCCTTGAGAGAAGATACCAATATCAAGATCAAAAGGCTGATATTGTAATATAATATTACTGTTGGCGCCATTAACACCGCGAAAGAAAAAAAAAGTAAATATCCTCCCATTGTCCTTTCCCTCTTTTCCCTACCCGCAACACCACTCGCGTGAACGAGACGGACAATGCGAGGAAACGATCAATGGCGCTGCGCTTCCGCATTTTGTCAAGATGTCAAGTGTCAGTTCAGTATTGCTGTGCAACCGCTAAATATATACGTTAACGTGAGAAAAGAATACAAGTTTAAACTTTAAAGAAGAGAACCAGCAACCCCAGCAAGCAAAGTGAGTGTTCCTTTCTCCTTTATCTCTCCTGTAACACATCACCAATTACATTTGAATATACATTATATCCGTACCGAGCGGTCTGTCGTAAGAGGCGACAAAACAACATACTAACGGGTGGTAGAGCATTTGTTCGTCTGTAATGGCCACCACCCCTGGCCTAGAGTATGCCGCCATAACAATCCTGAGTTGTCTTCCGGCATCAGTAGTAAGGTTCAAGCCCCCTTCGAGGCCGGCAATATATTGTTAAAATCATGGATGTTCTAATATTTATAAATTTAAAAATCTGTGCAGGAACGGAGAAAGAATACAATTTCCTGCGGCCGGGCGGCCTGTCTTAGAAGCGACAAAATAACCCACAGCCAGCTAGGAGGGTATTTGCCAGTCTGGATGGCTACCACCTCTGGCCTAACGTATGCCATAACAACCCTGATTCGTGTTCCAGTATTAGTGGCCAGGCTCTAGTCTCCCTTTAAACACACATAGTTAGCATCTTTGTTGTTACAAATTTCATAAGCGATGGTAACCGCTTTCCACCAGGTGGGCCGTCTGCCTGTCTATTGTACTCGTCCAAAAAAATTAAAAACTTACCAAGTTACGGATTATTTCATATTATAGATATTTAATAGCGAAAACGTAAATAATAAAATTCGTTTCTAAAAAACATTGGACTTGCCCTTTCAGAATTTTGTCACAGGTAATATATTTAAAAACAAAAGTTATCACATTATATCATAAATTAAAATTTTTTTAAACACATTCTAAAAAGTTCCAACATACTAGCTTTAAATAAAAACTTATGATTATTTACTTTAATCAAAAAATAATACATTTTCTACGATTCCCATATATGTATCTCAAACTATTGGTACTTTTACGTCAGTCATAATTTATAAAAATGTTTTTAAAATCAATTAATATTTCGTAACGAATATCGGATTTCTGTTAAAACAGAAACAAATAGATATTCGTAATTCAGAAGTATAAGTTCACGAAATTCACTGAATGTTAATAATTTATGATGGAACTTGGGCCCACGTTCATGTTGTTTACTTTTCTCATTATCATAATTTTAAGGTTGTCATGTCGGCTTCACAGAGAAAAAATGTTTTACTGCATTCGATGCGATTACGATTCAATACTTTTTTTAACAAGCTTTTATTTAACTTGCAATGCATGTATGGATGTATGTTAGTTCGGGTGGAATCTTGCAAGTTAAATTTGTACTAAACAAGGTAGACCCATCGTGCTTGGGCTCGTTTTACTTCTTGGCTAGAACTCTGCTGCTACATGATATCCAGGATCTCTAAAGCTTGTATTTAGAAACCTTTTGTAAAGCAAGTTATTTTACTGAAGCACAGCACACACTGAAGAACTAAAAGGGAACCTGGACTCGATGGCGGAATACAACTCAATTTTGTTATGAAGCATAATTTAAAACAGGGATGGTGGCCATCAAGACGGGGAAATTCTCTGGCGCCTGGCTGTGGTGAGTTTTGTCGTCTCTTACGACAGTCTACAAAGGAGCAGAATTATATATTTTTTCTCCATTCCTACATGGATAAAAATTATATCGTGCATGATGCATGATATGATGATGATGCATGCGTGCCGGCCAGAATTCGAATCAAATCAAATCATTTTTACTATCGAACCCGTGCCCTTTGAGTTTCTCATCCCATAAGCGGCACAAAATACACATTATTTGCGTAAGTCTTTATCAAACGTCTCTTAAAAACTAAGGTATGAGTATGTCAATGATAAGTAATGAAACAAGTCCATTCTGTTTTCACAACCAGTTTTCTTATAGTTGCCATCTCGACATAATCTATAAGTGCAGTGACAAAAACAATTAATCAAGACATCGACTAAAATACCTAAATAATCTAAATAACTAAATCTATGGGCAAATATTTTATCTTATTATATTAATTGAATATCGTATCGTTTTGTATAAATCGCCTAGCAACACGACGAAACGACTTTATTATTTGTCAACTTTTCTGTTCTGTATTTTTATTTCAACGTCAAAGCAGGCAGCTATAACTCTATAATAAAAATATTCAAAACGACAAACCTGTTTCTGGAGAGAAATAAGTGCCCGTTTTTAGATAATCGCTTAGTTAGTCAAAATATTAAAAAATAAACTTTATTTTCACATTTGTCATATCTATACTAATATTATAAAGCTGAAGTTTGTTTGTTTGTTTGTTCAAGCGCGCTAATCTCAGGAACTGCTGGTCTGATTTAAAAATTCTTTCAGTGTTGGATAGCCCATTTATTGAGGAAGGCTATAGCCTTCCTCAATAAATGGGCTATATATCATCACGCTAAAACCAATAGGAGCGGAGCAGCAATGAAAAATGTTTCAAAATCGGGGGGGCTTCGAAAACAAATTCCACGCGGGCGGCGTCGCGGGCACAGCTAGTTTATAATATAAATCGGGACAGCGGCCCCTTTAGGCCCTCTGGTCTATCCAAATATTACACAATGAATCGAGCTACCTAGCGGTAATATTCTTTCTGCGATAACGTTATGTCCCAGGACGAGGCTGCCGAAAGAATAAGGGAGAAGGATGAGCAGGCAGAACCCTGTCGCAGACCGCAAAAGAGGAGTCGCAGGCGCCGCTTTGCCTATCTTCTCCTGATAAACCAGCGGACTGGGAGTTGGGGGCCTTCCTGGCGTACCACACCCATTGCCACAGAGAGTCCTGATCCCAAGAACAACCTTTCGGCTGTTGATACATCCTTAAAACTTTAAATTATGCGACAGAAAACAAACTTTGACGACGTAAACAACGAGCTTTCAATTATAGTACACTGGATAAACTCAAAACTGATTTCAAAAATTCTTTCACTCAATATAGGCTATATTTATTACTAGAAAAAATTAGGGGTCCCTACTTAAACTTTAATAATATAACCCAAGGTATATAAAAAGGTGTTAGTTGTATTTGTGTGGGTCCGGTGATGGTTTAGATTCACAATCAGATCCAGTAGGTGGCGCTGGAATCGGGTTTTAATTTTTATTTTTTCAGGGTAGAGTAACGTCTGCCGTAATCGCTAGTTCACAATAAAATAATAATGCATTTGAGAAACGACTGCGTCTATGGAATCTCTGCTATCGCCCGAAAAATCAGTAGGTACCTACCGAAAAATCGTCAAAAAATTGCCAAGCCTTAAAATTGTAACGCCGTAATAAGTAAAACACCTAAAGTTCATTATGTTGGCAGTTATTTATGATTTCGTAGCCGAACGTCGCTTTGTTTGAAACAGAGAAACAATTAAACACAAAGGATCTCTAATTGTACAATTTAGATACGGAACCAACAGAAACGGAGGGTGGCTTTGTTTTAATTCACAAAGCGAGCGAATCAATGTGGTTTATCACACCTTTAAAGATTTTGTAAGCCAACGTTGGTTTTGGTGATGATATTAATAAGAGTAATAAGAGTTGAGAAAGGAGTTGACAAAACAAGTGTATAATAATTAAGTCAATGTATTTGAAATATTTAATTAAATTAAGATATAATTTTTTTTAAATATTTAAATATTTTATTGATTTAAAGAAACGCATGTTTACACAATAACAGAACGGTTCGTTGCACTGCCTAAGTATAATAATGTGATGTTATGAAGGATGGTAAGCTCTTATAATAAACGTGTAACACGATTACTGATGGTTGTTCCAATAAAATAAAATAAACACTAGGTCAAGACTAATCCTTTTATGCCAGTACTATGTGAGAGCTTGCTGGATGAGGCGGACCTAAAAGCTGTGGTCATGATAACCAAATTGAAATTGCCAAACAATATCATATATATAACATAATATAATAAATAATATAATAACAACAGCCAATAGCTGTCCCACTGCTGGGCTCGGGCCTCCCATTATAGAGGGGAATGGACAGTATACCCGCCACGCTTGTCCAAGGCGGCTTGGCAGGTTTGACACATCGGCTATCTCTATGTGCAGGTTGCATCACGATGTTTTCCTTCACCGTTGTTAGCACGTGGTAATTGTAACAATATGCATATTAGATCAGAAAAATGACTTAAGTGGTGCATGCGTTCCGGCCAGGATCGAACCCGCGGCCATTGAGATTAGGACGCGTGCGCTAGCCATTACGCTACCACAACTTTATAACATATCAGCACATAAATGTACCACTGCTTGGCTGCGGGCCTCCCATTATAGGGGAACGGACAGTATACCCGCCTCGCTTTTCCAAGGCGGCTTGGCAGGTTTAACACATCTCGATGTGCAGGTTACACGGTGTTTTTCTTCACCATTGTTAGCACGTAGTGATTGTAACAATATGCATATTAGATCAGAAAACTGACTTAAGTGGTGCATGCGTTCCGGCCAGGATTGAAACCGCGCCCCCTGAGTTGGGGCCGCGTGCGCTAGCCATTACGCTACCACGACTTATCATTACTTATTATATTAACTCTGAAGACAACCCAAGTTTTGTGAATAAGTTAAAGAAACGTGGCTGACAACGTGCAATATTTCCAAAGGGCCTATTAACAAAACGTCTGGAATGTATTTTATATTGAACACAGAGCGATGGTTTGACATTTATTTCCTAAATACATCACTCCATTGTGGGCTTCCTTTATGAAGAAAGATAAAATATTTCCTCAAGCAAGGAAGGCATTGTGAGGGAAATGTCGCAGGGCGGAGTACTGTCCAAGGTTTGATGTGATGGTACAATTTGTTAACGACAGCGTTAATTTTAAGCCTAAAGACTTCTGCGGCTTCACTTATGAAAAGTTTGGAGCTATGAACGATTTTTGATACAATTTTAATTGTACTAGTATTATATTATTGAAAGGCTTGGACCGTGGGGTCCTGAGTCCATAAGACTCTACAAAGATCTTTCAAAGTGGCTAATTGACCCTTAGGGTGATCATAGGACTGATTCGTATCTCGGCCGACGGATTATTATGGTAATCCAGCGAGGTAACGTAGCGGGCCTTCTGGAAACCTTACCCATTGACATCGATGACCTAAGCTCAGTATTTTACTTTTAGTCTTAAAGGATTATAGGTAAAATACTGTTACGAGCTACAGGACTCGAATTAAAATAAATGCCGTTGGAATTATTATAGAGTTTATTAGAACTGTACAAACACAAACTGTATAAACTGCACGACTCAATTACACGCGAAAAGTCCGTCACTATATCGCTAATCGAAAGTACTATAGTAGAATTATTTTGTCCGTGCAGTTTGAGTCATAAATAATAGGAGTATTTCTCTCTCTCTTCCACTCACGGGCCTTATGGGCGTGCATAGTGATTACGCATTATTGTTGTCGATAAGCGTTATCGATAGTGTATTTGGTTCTGTCATTTTGTGGGTTAGTAATAAAAATGAAAGAAAAAAAATAGATAAAACAATGTATGTATTAAAATAAGAATAATAATGATTTAAAATAAATTATTAATTAGGTATATATGTATTAAAAAACTATAAGTACAAAAGTTAAGAATGTAACAAGTTATATTAAAAATAAATATAAATATTTATATCTAAGTTAAAATTAACAGCAAAAAAGTTAATAATGATTTTTGTAAGAATGATAATCTTTCTTTGATAAGAATGTTTTTTTATCGATATTAGTTTTTATCGATAATGGCGTTGCGCCCGCGCAACATGCTCACCGCCCTAACCGGGCTGAGGCCGAGTTTGATTTATGACCGAAACTGCACGCACAAAATAATTCTACTATACACACGTCTTACTGGTATCCTAGTCATCGCTTGACTGCCCTGCCCCTCCGTTCGGGCATTGTTTTATACAAAACTGTATAACACAAAGGATCGCGTTCGCCGAGTTAACCCCGCACACCTGGCAAGCTTCGACGGCCATAAAACAAGTTCAATAACAATAGCATGTTTTTCTGGATTAAAAAACCTAAACACAAAGTAAACAAAAGAATTACTTAATCGAGAAGGCAATAAACGGCGTTTTACGACCGGCATGTATGCGCATTTCTTTGTCGGTATGTAACAACACTTAAGAATACAAAATTGTACTAGTTTATACATATAATTAAACGTAATCTAATCTAACATAATTAATATGATATTTTAATACCAAAATTTTTATTAATCTTTATTTAAATGTAATTTTTATCCTCTGATAAACTTTCATTCAGTATTTTTTGTTCCACAGCAGACAGGTTGACAGCCCAACTGTGATGGAAAGTAGTTACTGGAAGTGGTCATTTTAAACTTCTCTCAAAAAATTTCTCGTTGGATTCTCGGGATATAAACCACCGAAAATTTTAAGACCGGAAATTTAATATCGATCAACAAAAACCGCATCAAAATCAGCCCAGTAGCCTTTTACGTGAATCTCGAACAAACAGACAAGTACTAAAAATGTAAGAAACAAAATACTACGCTTTACGTTTTATAATATTATAGATATAGATGTATAATACTGTATAAAACAAAACTTCACAGTATAACAACATTCGTTATCTGGTTTATACTTTCCTGACTGACCTACTTACTCGTAAGTAATTGTATTCCGCCTCCGGCTTTCCTTTGAGCCCTTTAAAGGTCCCAGCGAAGCTCACACAAAGCAGGCGCCCGTCTACACTGAATTGACGAATATTTATGTCGTAAACAGTACATTACTGCGCGGAACAGGTATCGCCCACCCTACGTCACACATGACGGACTCCTTTCATTTTGACAACATTACAACTTTCTATGTAACATTGTAAGTTTTAGTAAATAAATTTTGCCCTTAAACCCTTGTTACAATGTATGTAGGAGCCGGTATAGAGTATGGGTGTGGTCTAGTTATATATTCCTGTTCTCTTTTCTCATAGTAGCTATTAATAGTAAATAACGGAGAAAATTCGTTTCTGAAATTAACAAAGTTTTTCCTTTTGCCTTAGCCCGCTTAAATACAGAGGAAAATCGATCAAAGTCCGTCGCTATAAGATACTCGTTCCGAAAGTACACTAGGTAACGCCTCAATCTCAGTTGAAACTCAACTAACTCTGTCTCAATCGGGTCGATCTTTTCTATTCGCAAAATTGAGATGAACCTTCCCGGCACCATGCACACAATGCAGTTGAATTCTGAAACTTGCAAGCTGAATTCGAAAAAACTTGGCTTCTATGAATTTGCGGCTTAATCTAGACACTAAATAATAAAACTAACGAGTCCGACAGGACGTTGTCCTCTGGAGGTAAAAATATCTTGGAATCAGGTCGCAGCGCCACCTACCGGGTAAATCTAAACTATTCAGGGACTTACTCAAACGCAGACAAACAAAGTTCCTCGTCGTCGTCACCGAGGCATCTATATGAACAAATTTCATTGTTTGCCATTTTGATACAGATACTAAATTAAATATCCTAATAAATTAACTTTTATGCATACTATAATCTGTCTTTGATATTATAAAATTCAAAACATGCCGTGCCTATACATTGAAGCTATTTAAAAAAAAAACAGCTGGAATATACTATATAAACGATGGAGAGCAAGGCGCAAATTGTTTAGAGTCCATGTCCGTTTGTTCCAGATTTACGTAAAAACTAGTAAGATTTTAATGCAGGTTTCGCTGACCGACAGAAAATTACTAGACTAAAAATTTGTAATACTTTTTATCCCGGGAATCGCGCGAGAAATTTTCTGGGAATGATTTCAATTGGCCAAATAAAAAAAAATGCTGTGATTTTTTTTACTGATTGACATCAAATTTATGTAATAACAAGTGTGATTTATTTATCCCGGGAATTCCGCGGATGGAGCCATTTAAAGTTGGTCGGATACATAAACATTTCACTAAAACAATAGCTTACATTCTTTTTTAAATATTGCGATATTTTGCATTCCGGGAAACCCGTCAAAATTTTAAGTCAAGCGTGGACTCAGTCGCGGGCATATCCTAGTATTATATATGCTGAAAATAATTCTCTCTATTACGCGTTCACAGAAAACTACTTCTAGTCTTAGATAGTAGCTGGAGGGTCCGAACCAACTTCGAAATCTCGTGGCTGAGCTAATAATAGGAGAAATAAAATCTCACCTCCTCTCCTGGCTCAGTCATGTATATCCAATGGCTGAGGATAACAGCATGAGAAAAGCATATTTGAGATAGCCGGTAGGTCGGCATCCGGTCGTCCGTCCCAAATATCGCTGGAAAGCTAGAATGGAGGCTGATCTCTCTGAGCTTCGAACCTATAGTTGGTAGGAACCTGCGCACGACAGGAAGAAGTGGCATATTTTTCTTTCGGAGGCCAAGACCCACATAGGAATGCTGAATCAACGGAGTAAGGAAGTCTTTAGTCTCAATATGTTCATTATTTTTATCCAGGAAAAGGGAATAATTATTGGGATAAAAAACTTTCTATCAAATGCATCTGGGTGAATATTACTTGCTTTTAAATCACCTAAACTGGTGTTATTCACTATAGAAACCCTCATATGTATATATTATATGCATATGCGACATGTTTTTGATAGATCATTACACGTGATCGTGGTCAAAGATAAACCTAATATGTATAATCAATAAACTACAAAGAATGCCGTAGACGTCATAATTCCTGTTTTCGTTATTTGACTACAAAACTTACTACTTAGAAAGGATTATTATTGGCTTGGCTAAATTCACCTATACTTCGACAAAAGAAAGATGAGACTCACAAAGACAGCCTAAAAGGTTGGGTTGGATCAGCAAATGTCAATCAAACACTGAATACGTTTTCCATCACAGATCCTTTTTTAGATATTTTGTTGTTTTATTACGTTCAGTGCTGCCTGGGTTTATACGTAGATTCTTTTGTCGACCATTTTTCACTGACTGTAATGATGACTGAACTGTCAGAGGTTTATATACTTCATCCAGAAGTGTTAAAGAGCGCTCAGGTAAAAAGTATTTCAAATAAACGTGCATGTACGAAGAGGTTAATAAAAGTGAAACGTTTTTCAGGATCGTCTCAAGTAGAGATCCATAGTCTCTACCTCTACCACCATGGGAAACAGGCGTGATATTATGTATGTATGTAAATGACTCTAGGTATTCTGTAATAAATGTAACATCTATACTAATCAGGGCGAGCGGAGGGTGGTTTAACACTATGCCAATTTGTCAATTTTATTACGAAAGAGGTTGTTAATAAATTCATTAATGTTAGATGAGAAGATAGGTTGCGAACCATCGAATGACGAATACGTTTATTCGAATAATTTGTTTAAAAATGATGAAAAGTTTTTATTCTCTGATAACAAAGAGAATATAAGAAATATGTCAAACAATGTATTGTCAATTTGTCATATAAATCGGATGACATTGTTATAGGTTGTAATTTTGAAAGACAACCAAGTATTATTAATGATGATACGATCAGCGGAAATGAGCTGATGGGGTCACAGTCGTCAGTCTGTGAGAATAATAGGTACGAAACTGATAGTTCTATATATAATGAGAGCATTGATAGTATGGATGCTCAGCGAAACAGGGATAATATTTATATGGTGAATTGTGGTTAACCGTTATGCAGGGATGTTGATGTTTCAGAGAACAAGCAGTATGAGAAGGCTGAGATGCAAGCAGGTTTACGGGTGAAAGAATCCGCAGTGAAGTTTAATAGACGATTAGAAGTGAAGAGAGAAGAGAAAGTACTATTTCACAATCTATGCATTTTTGTGGTACACATTACTGAGAAACTATCACACTTTCAGGTTTTAGCTTACAAAGTAATTTAAATTTGTTTCTAGATGTGATATCTAGTGAGGTGTGTAAGAATCTTAGACCATTTAACCGAAGGACGAGGCTCGCGTCTAATTTTGCAAACAAATAATTCAGCCATTTGCTGCGGGGGGAAGAGTAAAGCACACATTGAAACAATCGCATACACCCAAATCTTATTTGTGTTGTCATAAACGCAAACATGTACAAATCTTCAAAACTAGTTTAGAAACAGAGTATATTTACACTCGTTACGCACACAAAGACGACTCACACACACATTTCAAAATACAAGAAATTGCCATATCATTATTCAGTTTGCTTCGTAATTTAATCATAATTGACTAAATATTCATTATTATTTTTTATTATAATATTGGATTATGAAATAAACTTTAATATTGTAATAATTAAACAGTACCACATTGATGATTTATTAAACTAGCACTAGTTGAAATAAGATCTTAGTTATTGTGTGATGAAAATTGTGATGTGTGATATTAACACTTTCACAATTTTATGTAAATCCTAATCGCTAAAAACATCCATGAACATCATGTATAATTATGTACATATAATTTAAATATTTACTTGCAACGTAATTTAAATGCCCTATATTTTGAGGAAAAAATTGCTGGTATTACTACTGTACAAACCGGTGAATTTGATAGGGATAGTAAATATCGATACATTAATGTCGATATTTTTACTAGGAATAATAATTTTGAATACTACAGATATGATGACAGCGGAATAAAACTAAAGTATAGGTTTAATTTATAGTATTTTTTCTTAGATATTCGCGACTGTTACACATAAATAAAACTACGTTATTTACGGTTTTAAGCGCGATATTTATTTATTTTGCCAACGTTTCGGCTACTTTACAGCAGCTATGATCACGGTTTGACTCGAGGTTACATGTCAATTAGTTATGTTTAAAAAAATATTAATCCGAGCGTGGGGCGGTTTGTAACGCGCCTCGCGGGAGGAGAGGTGAGTGCGCACGGAACACGCCGCGCCCCCATCTCGACGGCATAACCGCCGCGCGAACCCTTTTCCCGGGTAACCATGGCTGAAAGCTGTGATGTCTAGGAATGACAGACATACTCAAGCCGAATTATTGATATGAAATAAAAGAATTGATATAGTGAAAAATTATAAAATTTATTAAATGAATAAAACATAATATTTCCCTTCTTTATATTTTACCCTTCGCTGCAATACCGTTAACCCTATGTTCACAAGGTAGATTATATAGGAGCGCTGATCAAGAAACAGGTAGACTCTCAAGATCGGTAACGATAACATATTCGATGGGGTAAAAGCAGTACTCTTTACCATCGTAACTTTTCATGTTGTGGGAGCAATACTTAAAAAAACTCTCACATTTAAATATTTTTCCTAGTATATGTTACAGTTAAATGTACCAAATTTCAGCAGTGTAGACCTAATCTCGGAAAATAGACGGACAGACGGACACGGCGAAATCATAAGGGTTCCTTATTTTACAATAGAACCCTAAAAGTGGGTCGTTATTAGTATAACATATTTTCGACTAACAGTATCAAAGGTAGTTTTATCGATATCGACACGAGTTATATGTACAGATTATACGTCACTATAGGTAGCTCGTGTAGCCAAAAAAACAAACTTCGATATTCAAATTCCAAATTAGTCTCCAACGCAATAAGGACTATAATTTCTTGAAGAATTTCGCATTAGTCTCGTGTGTGTGTGTGAAGTGGGCAAGACTTACAATATTTTGTTATTTGGGCATTGTTATACAAATATACTCAATTTCTTCGCAATAACAGTTCAAAGTAAAACAGAGATTTGTCGGAAGTCGATGCGAGATGTTTCATTAATTCGATTATAGAATCGATGTTTTAAACATCAAGTTTAATAAACAACTATAAGTTATTTTATTAAAAATAAGCAATATTTAGACAAGAAAATACTTACATATGAAATGTTACACCATCTTTTTCTAGATTTGAGGTATTAGACTTTTTATCGCACACGTTAACAGCACAGGTTGGCATTTTTGAGGAGCTCCTCACACAGCGATAACGATACTAAGACTGTTAGAAATCGATTATTGAACTAGTTTTTATAAACGCGTTACATTTTATAATCTTGTACCTTGGCGGAGGGGTATGCTCATACGAGGCTAGTCCTTTGGTTGAATGGTCTAAGGTAAGAATAAGCCTGTATGGCGCTCTGTTGTTCGTGCCTACCCCGCAAGGGACCTGGCGTGAAGTTATGTATGTATCTATAATATTATATAATTTTACTCACGCCGTGTCGTTACATTGAAGCTATTAAAAAAAACTCGAATAGACTATATAAAAGATGGAGAACACTGCATTTTTTTTCGATTTCTTGTCTGTTTGTTCAGGATTCACGTAAAACTACTGGGCCGATTTGATGCTGCTTTCACTGATATACAGCAAATTTTGAGACTTGAAATTTGTATCCTGGGAATCCCGCGGGAAATTTGCGGCGGATGATATAAAAAGGCCAGATAAAAAAATCTATTTACAATGTAATTTTATTACTGGTTGAGAGCAAAACTTTATGTAATCAAATGTGAATTTTCCTGGGAGCGGTATAAAATTGTTCGGGTGCAGAAAGATTTGCTTATTAGTTAATTAGTTAGCTTAGTTTCTTTGTTATTATTATATGTTTTTACTAGCTTCTGCCCGCAACTTCGTCCGCGTGGAATAGTAAAAAAAAAAGTTAAAAATATCCCCCGATTTTGAAACATTCTTCATTGGTACTCCGCTCCTATTGAGCATAGCGTGATGATATATAGCCTTCCTTAATAAATGGGCTACCTAACGCTGAAAGAATTTTTCAAATCAAACTAGTAGTTCCACAGATTAGTGCGTTCAAGCATAGAAATAAACTCTTCAGCTTTATATTGTTACGTGTAAGCGGGGGTACACTCTTATGGATTGGAAGAAAACACCAGTTTTTAATTTAACTCTTTTATTGACTGACTCAGCCGCACGTAATACCCCTCTGCAGGGTTGCCCATAAACCCACGACCAACGATGCACAGTCCCGACGATAAGTTGTCACACTCACAATACCGTCGCTGATATTGCGTAGACCACCTCCGATATTATCGCGTGTAGCTCGCTTCTGGTTCCTCTCTCAAACTACGCTACACACCTCCTTCACGTCACTTAACTGACCACTCAACTTGTCACTAAAATCACCACTAAACTCGTCAGTGTCTTCTATTAAACTCTTCTTCCAACTCTTTCGTATCGCACTTGTCGCTTCACCGTCTTGAACTGGACTCAACTCTAAACTGCTCGGTAGGCGCGCCTTACGCTGCTTATATACCCGGAAGAATTTTCTGGAATCCATCTATCTATCTCTGTCTCTTCCTTCCCGACCCATCTGTTCGGGAACTTTCGTTTATACATCTATCCCTTTCTAACATCTATCTATCTCTGTCTTTCGTTCATTGTCTATCCCTTTCTAAATATATCCGTCCTTGTCTTTTTCTTCCAGAATGTTCTAGTTTTTTCTAAAAGTTCTAAAACTGATTTACACTGTTGGACAGTTCTACCCTCGGTCGCCACAATATATTAAGTATAAGATAATATATTATATGCAAGAAACCGAATTAAGTTCTTATGAAAGTAAAATACAGCTAATGCCTAGGGTTTGAAACTTGGCATGGCTGCGGGGCAAGCCCAACTCTATCATAAAAATATTATTTTATACACATAAAAAAATAAGAGATATAACATTTTTTAAATTAGAATTTTATTCTATTTCTAACGGAGAATTAATATCGATAAACTCTAAACATGTAAACCGAATGTTGTTTAACCAAAAATATTATTTATTTAAGTACAAATAAATAATCAGAAATTAATTATCAATTGTAAGTGTGATTGAATGCGTAACAATATATTTTTTTCGATAAAATCTGTGGTCGGATTCATACATCCAAAAATGCAAATCTGTCCTCTTAATATTAGTACAGATGAGATAAATATCCTTAGCACTTTGGACAATATAAAGATTTAAAGTACAATATTGTATGGCTATAGGAAATCTGGCAAAAACAAAATCCTTCGAGAAGTTACTTCTTTGACTGAGTAAAGGGACAATAACTAAGACATGGCCTTAAAACTGGGCTCTTTAAATCCCGTCTGTAGGGATTATGTACCCAGTCTCGTCCTTATCTGTTTGGGACGTCTCATTTTCGAAACTTCTGTTAACAGGAATACAAGTAAAAGGTTTTATGTATTTTTTTGTTACGTACAGATTACGAGCTACTGTAAATTGCTAGTCTTTTATAAATCATAGAAACAAGGTAAGATTTCTGAGTTAGCAAATGATAGTCTTTAATCACGATGGCAACAAAGTTATAAAATTCTTTAGTAATACATCTTAAAACTAAAGTAGTAGGATATTAAAAAAGTCATATTCATGTAAGTGTCATATATTGGTATCGCCAAGTAACCTTCTTTCGGCATATACAAACTTTTCTTTTATTATTTAAATTCTTCCTTCAAATGTGACGGCGCGTTCCCCTTTTCGCACGTCACGTCAGTCATTCATTGTCATATCATAAAATAAGTTAAATTCAATCGCCCCGCAAATGCAATACGAGTATATGTATATAAAATAACATAACTAACTGCTGCGGCTCACCGACCCAAAATGAGTCTTGGCCTCCGAAATATGAATACTCCACTCCTTCCTGTTCAGCGCTGTCTCCTGCCAGTCATCGGCATGAAGCTCACGCAAATCAACCACTACGTCCCTCCAGCGATATCTGGGCCTACCAACTGGTCGCCGTCCCGTTGGTCTGCCCAGATAGGCTCTTTTCACAGCGCGATCCTCCCCCTAAATAAAATAACATAACATAAAATATACCACGCCCACAACACTATAAATAAATATAAATATATAAAACTTATAAATATTCCGCTCCGTACCACAATTGTGAAATATATTAAAACATATTACATGAAATTAACTATAGTATAATTAACAAATAAAGTGAAGTGGACTGAGGAGCAGAGGAGCAGCTGAATTTCATTTCCATTAATCAAGTAAGTGCGTGCTCATTCTCAAATTCCCGTCCAAATTGATCTTTTTCTGTAAAATTGACATAGTTCGCTTATCATCAAACCCAGCGCCGCCTCAACATATATCATATTCTATGATATTCATAATATCAATATTCGACTACCCGACAATAAAGTCAACTGAAATACTCTTATAAACAAAAAACGCCGAAGCTTCGTTTTTGTACGAAAGTAGCAAGTTATGACGTCATAGCTTAATAATGAAAAATGGCGTATAATTGTTGTTTGAACATTTATTAAGTTTATTTTTAACTCTCTATTTCTTTCACACTAACCCAATTATTTGGGGTCGACACAATATGTTTTGATATACATAGGTCCTCTTTCACATCACAAATTATTATGTCATCCTTTACGCACTCTACATAGCTCTTTGTTGGTCTACCTTTACATTTAATTTTGTATCCATCGATTTTACAGTTCAATATTATTAATGTCAAATGACTTTCATCACTCCTCATTACATGTCCTTACTTAGTCACTTCCTTTCAACTTTTAAATATTCTGTTATGTACTCTTTTCTCACCTTACCCATTTTAAAAGTAAGAAATGTATAATACTTTCGCGCCCGCTCTTTTATATGAAAATTATAACATGTGTAATTTCCGAATACAAGATTTAGAAATATTATTAACTGTGCCCTCGACTCGATGAATAACAAATATTTACATTATCTTTGAATCACGCTAAAAAACGTTCTTGTGACCACTTGAAGTTAAATTTCCCAAAATTTTTGTATATATGGTTTGACATACATTAACAAAGGGAAGGATACGTTGATGCTACGGCATTCTAAAACTCTCTATGAACGAAATGTTTTAAGAATTAGTCAGCAAATCACTAGAGAGCATTAAATTTAGGTTGCAAAACGAATCTGAAGCACTGCAACAAAAACTGTAAACCCGAAAATAGTGTTCGCATTGCAGAACTTTAAAGTAGAGCGCATCAGTATAAAACTTGGTGCGGTATTAGCGGAGGAGGCCCAATAATGCTCCAGGCTAGTGTTGCTATGTTGCAAACCACGAATATAGGGATAATTGATAATAAATACGATATTGATATATTAACTCGCAACGTCCTCCCCTTACATCGTCGTTGTCTTTTTTTACTAAAAGACACTGATGACATAGTGGAAGCAAAGATAGGGAATCGAAACCCAAGCCGAACGAAAGACAATTCATGGAACAAATAAGGAGAAACTAGATATCGTGTCGTACAAAGAAGCAGAACAGCAGGCCTATACGAGAGAAGATAAAAGAAGGTTCACCAACAAGAGCACAGTTTTTAAATGTTAGATAGATAGGCTATACGGTAATATATCTGCACTATAAGAAATCTGTAACTGGTTCGAGTTTGTACTTTACATACGCTTAAAAATATGAAAAAATTAGGGAAGCTACTTCCTACCAGGAGAATTCCAAAAATGCAATTTTTATACTTTTTGTCTGTCTGTTAGAGCATCACATAAAAAATTAATGAACGGTTTTAAATGAAATTCGACACAGAGCTAGCTCACATCCCGGGACGTAACTTACGATAATTTTTATCCCTACAAATGGACTCGTTTCTACGAGATAGATAACATTATGGAAAAAAGTTGCGCAGCGATCGCATCCTTTAAGAAAAGTACTGAACTTATATGAATAAAACTTACCACAGAGCTGGTTTACGTCCCGAATCAACATTTAGGATGCTTTTATCCCGATAAATGATGTCGTTTCCATAAAATAGATAGATTAGCTAAATAGATGGCTCTGCAATCGTGTTTTTCGATTCACTAAGAAAATTAAATACCTACGTTGTCACAGGAAACTAGTTATTCATTGAATTATTTCTCAAATTTGGTAGACTTCGACATATTATGTGTTGCTGGGCAATTGTTTACACTATATGGACTTAGTTTCTTTCTTATTATTATATGTAAAAAAACCGAATCAAGTTTTTGTAGCAGTAAAACAAAGCTACTGCCTAGAGTTTGACACGCAAAGCAGCCACGTGGTAAACTCTAGTATATAATATAATAATATGTGTTAGAGAGGAAATAAATTATTGAATTCATTATAGAAATAAAGTTCTTCTGTATTATAATGGATACTTTCCATTAGAAACTTACAACAACCACGTTCACGATCGCGATTCTACCCGTTCTACTTGTTCGCTGGCGTTATAATCGTAAACCCAAGTGGAACGGTAACTCGACGCACCTCTTGACTTGGGTCATCGTCAGCGTTGTGCAATCGAAAATAATGATGTCATTGGTGGCGTTTTCGCCACGACCACAACGACCGCGGTCGCCTCTGGGAACGGTTAACGGAGCATTTTGGGCGTTGTGGGCTACTAATGGAACGCCCTGATTGTGTTATTGTGAATGACTTTTGTCTAATATGACATGTTCTCTGTTTAAGATATTGTTACGAGTCGCGAGACCCGAATTAAAATGCTGTTAGAATTACTATAGAGTTTATTAGAACTATACAAACACGTATAGCACAGGTACAAATATAACCGAACACAACAAGTCCGAACGTAATGCTGAAAGTCGTAATTGAATAACACGCGCAAAGTCCGTCACTTATTACATTCCCGATTATAGTACACACGTCTCGCTTCGCACGTGGTTCTCGCTTGACTGCCTCCCCCCCTCCATCAGATCATCGTTTTAACCTGCGCAACTGCACTGACCCCGTATCTAACTCGAATTAATCCGCCACACCTGGCTAATGAATTCCATGAAAGATTACAATACCACAATAGGCCGTATGCCAATAAGTAAACAAAAGAAGACGACCATAAAAGAATTTCAATGCTATTAGTTCAAATGCAAAATAAATGTGCTTTGTTTCGGATATGCAGGTGGATATTAACCTTCTTTCTTGTAAACAACAAAACGTCAATTAATAGAACTACTAACATAAAAGTAATTCATTTTCATAAAAGAACATATCATTCTTTTCATTTCGATTATTTTTGTCTTTAGACAGACCAAATTTAATGCCGCAATTTTAATTCTCAAAAGGAACACCGGGCAGCCCCACTTCAGGCTATTGTTTTAAAAGTTGTTGTGTGAAACAAACGTTCGAGGTTTCGATTTAGGTGTAGTTTACTGGGTGCTCGTAGTTTATGTGGTCGGTGATACAAAATAAATTGTTTAGCGAGAAGAGGTTATATTAGAGGAATTCGTAAACTAAGTTTATATTATTTAGGATTGTTTATTCCGTAACCAGATATTCATTTGGTAAAATCAACGTAAATAAATAGAAACGTTGACTTTGTATGTGGGGCACTATCACATTCATTAGGTGCAGAGTGCAATGTTGCGCTGGTATTGTCTTCCTCTCAGTTGTAACTAGGAGTTGTCACATACATTTACAACTTACTCAAACTACCTTATATTTACTATTTGTACATAAAGAGTGGACTGTTTTAGCATCGTAGTGGAACTGTTTTGGGGATATTATGGGTATTGTTACATACCGACAAAGAAATGTGCACAGGTGTGAGCATTTCTTTGTACAATTTGTACAGCCATGTGGCTGACGTAAAACGCTGTTTATTACCTTTGCTGCATTCGGAGTTCTTTTTTTTTACTTCGTGTTTAAAATTTGCAATTAACGAAAACATCCTATTGTTATCGTACTTGTTTTATGGCGGTCATTAGTGTCGAACTTATCCCTGTTTTTATTGCATTGCGTCGAAGCTTGCCAAATGTGCGGATTAACTCAGTAACGCGGCGTCTTTGTCGGTATTATACAGTTTAGTATAAAACAATGCCTGAATGGAGGGGTGGGGCAGTCAAGCGATGATTACGATACTATAGTAGAATTATTTTCTCCGTGAAGTTTGGGTCATAAATCAAACTCGGCCTCAGCCCATCTAGGGCGGTGAGCATGTTGCGCGGGCGCAACGCCATTATCGATAAAAACTCATTATGTACTTATAGTTTTTTAATACATAGTTACCTAATTAATAATTTATTTTAAATCATTATTATTCTTATTTTAATAAATATGTTGTTTTATCTATTTTTTTCTTTCATTTATATCACTAACCCACAAAATGACAAAACTAAATACACTATCAATAACGCTTATTGACAACAATAATGCGTATCACTATGCCTGCCCATAAGGCCCGTGAGTGGAAGAGAGCGAAATACTCGCTTCACCGCTCCGATTATTATAACCCAAGCTGCACGGAGAAAATAATTCTATTATAGCAAGACGTGTTTAGTACTTTTGATTAGCAATATAGTGACAGACTTTGCGCGTGTTGAGTTGCATTGAATCGTGCAGTGTGAACTGGTTGCATCCAGTTTTATACGTGTTTGTACAGTTCTAGATAGATAGATAGATAACACTTTATTGTACACCATTACAGAAACCTTACGAACTAGTATTCATCTAATTGGGTACAAAGGGCGATCTTATCGCTAAAAAGCGATCTCTTCCAGACAACCCGTGGCAAGAATATTTAGTTCTACGTGTTTGTATAGTTCTAATAAACTCTATAGTAATTCCAACGGCTTTTTAATTCGCGTCCTGTAGTTCGTAACAGTATATATTATTGTTTAGAGAAATAAATGTAAAAAACCCATAAAACTTTCACATAATACAAAAAAAACTATTTCTTATGACACTAAGATCTCTAAGTGTAATGTGGTTACTTTAAATTTAAAAATGAATTCACCTAATAAAATTATAAATAAAATTAAGATCCCCAATTGTCTCGTATGTGTTACTTTAAATATACCAATTATTATATATTTAATGTTATCATAAATCATTCATGATCCTCGCCTTAAGTCCCGGTTATGTTCGGAGTGGTCGTTTTAGAAACTGGGGGCCATTTTCCTTCTTTTTATTTCACACTCTGCAATTCTTAGCACTCTTTATTGATAGACCATTGCTACTCATATATATACCACACGATGTATGAAATGGCCGCACCAGCATATGCGATTGTCTTGCAGTTTGTTTTTTTATGTTCACTTGTAGGCAAACTTACCAGTTTGCCTTCAAGTCAGTTTTCAGGTTTCGGTGATGACTGTTGCATACCTCGAGACTTTAAATATCTGTTCTCGCCCTTTTTGAAGAACCCCGTGTTGTAGCACTCTAGGAAAACCGCGGGAGGGAATTCATTCAACAAGTTGTACACTTATGATATAAAATAGCGTCCGCTACGTGCGACCGTGTTATAGAAATAGGAGCTGCTGTAGTTATAGAACTCCTTAATATTGTTAAACCGACAAAGGCAAATTCCACGTATAAATCTATAAAAGCACATTTTTATTACCTGTCAGCATTTGAACTAATTGTAATCCGTTTATGATGGTCTTCTTTTGTTTACTTATTTATTGGCATACGTTTCTAGAGAACATCCTATTGTTCTATTGTACTGTTTTCATGTGTTTACGGCCGCTTGCGGCCGAATCATTAGCCAGATGTTGCGGATTATGTCGAATACGGTACGGGCACATTTGTATTTGTGAGGTATAAAACGACGGCCTGATGGAGAGAGGGGGTATTCAAGCTACAGCTACGATATGAGCGTGACGTGTGTACATTCGGAAGTCTAATAGTGACAGACTTTGCGCGTTTTATTGCATTACAATCTTCTGCATTACGTTTGGATTTGTTGTATTCGGTTATATTTGTACCTGTGTTATACGTGTGTTTATGTAGTTCTAATAAACTCTATATTAATTCCAACGGCATTTTAATTCGAGTCCCGCTAAACTCGTACCAATATGATTTTTCCGTATAACTTCATACATCCACTGCGATATAGTCATCGCTTTGACACGTAGCTCATCTTGTGTAAGTCTCTCAAGAACAAGTCACTAAACTATCACCTAGCACCTATCAGTAAGATATATCAATGATTTTATTTGTAAACAACTCAGCAGGAATCTTCTAGAATTTTTACACAATAAATCTTTTCACGTAGAAGTTCTCGCCAATAATATTGTCAAGTGTTAAATACCTGAGACCTCGGCACTTTTTAATTGGAGTGGGCCAAATAATTATTCATAGGCACGTACTACCCTTGGGTTCGCTCAAGGGCTATCAGGGAAAAATGTAGATATTTATTTAAAAAAAAAGACTTGTACACGCTTTTATAAATATGGAACTTGTTACAATTCTGCCCGGTGCTCTTCAACCTCATCTACAATTCAATTCTCGTCTCTTATTTATAAAAAAATAAGTTTTTGTTGTCGTATAGGTATTATGGGTCACGGTCGGTTGTTTCTTTAGAGAAAGTTAGATTAACTCAGTGGCGGTTTTGCAGTCTTAGCCGCCCTAGGCCCCAGGCCATGTAGTAAGTGTCAGCCACCCCTTTCTCAGCACCCATCATATTGAGTACATAATGAATTTACTTGAACGAAATAATTTCTTTATAATAAGTACAATAGTGACTTAGGAAGATTATTGTTATACGATGCGGTGTAGTGCGGCCCACCATAATGTGCTCGAGCCTTTAGAATATTTACGTACTTTGAGTTATTTCTTGTTATCATCAGTGAATTTTTAGCCACGATTGGCCGCCCCTAATATCTGGCCGCCCTAGGCCCGGGCCTCCTCGGCCTTATGGAAAATCCGCCACTGGATTAACTAATAATAAAATAATCTTAAACACGTCAGCGGTTTAGTATATGGATTTTTTCGTTTTGTTAATACTCACTTCAATTTCCCTCAGTACATTTTTCTTCAAAATTGTAACACGTTAGCTAGTTACCTTTACTCAGGTATTGAGGGGAAAATCAGGTTCGTGTTAGTAAGTTTATGGCAGCTACCTCCAATTCCATACTATTTCACTATTTGTGCAATGCTGGATCATGGATCCCGCAATCAGTCTCAGTCGACAGTCGTCGCTGGTTAGAAGAGTTTGTTTATAATGGACTATAAGGATATTGACAAATCAAGTCCTGCACAAAAATCAGTGGAGTAATAAACACCAGTAGCCTCGGAATCCACTTCCAATGGGACAGCTCCTGAGAGTACATGGCACAAACTGGTCCTCGGGTGGCACTTAGGCTTTCGAATTATGGTACACTCACACAAAAAGACAAGCACATTGAATTTGATATGGCACATTCCAGCACATGAAATCTCTGGATTGACTTCTCGCGCGTTGGGGACTAGTTTCACCACCACACAATGATGGTGAAAACGAAAGCCAGCGGCATTTACAAAACTACCCACATCAGTATAAATTGTAAGGATTCAACACTATTAGTCCCCAAACTGTGGGCTAGACAGGAAACGTACTCAGCTCGCCAAAAAAACTGCTTACATCCTGCTGAAATACAAAAGAAATCTTGGAGGATTTTCTTGTACCCAGAAGCAGGTTAAAAGCATACGACTTACCTACTGGAAAGTGTTCACCGGCGCACATAGACTTTCACAACACCAGAAATGTTATATTGACAATTTGGCGTTCTTGAGGAATTTAATGGTGCATTTAAAAAAACGCAAAAACGTATTGCGGCCTTGCAATCTCCACATTCATTCATTTGAAAATTCATTTGAAAATTTGTACTACTGCATGAGTACATTTTTCACACTTGTTTATTTTCTAAAATATTCAAATTTACATTCAAACATAAAATATATTATAAATTCACAAACTAAATTTACCTCTCTCGCGCTCTATTAGTGTTACCGTAACTTATATTATTCCGGCATACCATAAACCCGAGAAAGTAAGGCTTAGGCCATAAATCAACTAAATATAATTTGACTGCTTTTAATCTGTTACGATATTTTGTAAACTCATTTAACATATCCAAATCTTTTATTTCATTGTTTGAGAACAGCAACCTAGCTGGGAGTCCCCTTGATGGAAAGTGATCAGTATCAGCTGTCAACCACGAAAGGGGATATGGACCTGGGTGTAATGCCGATATACAGAAAAAAGAATTGTTTTATTTGGAAAAAATAAATAATTTAACAATACTGAGAAAAATAAATTACAGGAAACAATATAAGTTCTAAAATTGTACCCAGACTCAAAGTAATACTAGCCACTAAGACCAGCGCTGTTCTTCCGCCTAGAAGCAGCAGGTGGCGCCACGAAGGCCAATACAATACACATAATATAACATCGATTCAGTTAAATAATGATAAAAATAAAACGTATTAATAGATAATACATCAAATCAATAATCCCTATTAATATTATAAATGCGAAAGTAACTCTGTCTATCTGTCTGTTCCGTTTTCACGTAAAACTACTGGACCGATTTGGCTGAAACTCAGTATATATATTTTTTCGATGCCGAGAATGAACATAGGATACTTTTTGTCCCGAAAAATGGGATAGTTTCCGGGATAAAAATATATTTGTCTTTCTGTTTGTTATGCTTTTACGGAAGAACTAATGGGCCGATTTGGCTGAAATTCGGTACGTATGTAAATTAAATACCGAGGGTGGACAAGGGATACTTTTCATTTTGGCCTTTTCTGTAATTTTGGCCTTTTTGGTCATTTTGGCTATTTTAGCCTTTTTACTCATTTTGGCCATGTCGGTCACTTTGGCCTTTTCGGTCATTTTGGCCATGTTGGTTATTTTGGCCTTTTTGGTCATTTTGGCATTTTTGGTCATTTTGACCATGTCAGTCACTGTGGCTTTTTGGTCATTTTGACCATGTCGGTAGCTCTGTGAAGTTGGCACCTCGATTTGCGAATTTTTAAAAGAACAATATCTCATTCGTTTGTCCATCGTTAGTCCACGTTTGCCCAGGAAAAATTTTCGTTTGCCCACCCTTGGTTCAAAAGTTATTGAACAAAAACTTTTTTTGAAAAAAGAAATTCCGGTTCTTCCCATATTTTCGCAAGGTTTAATGTTTTTTGCACTTGAATGGACTTTATCGTTAGCTGATCCAATGAACTCGATTGTCCAGGCAAAAGTTTCGTTTGTCCACCTCCAGATCAAAAGTTATTGAACAAAAACTTTGTTCTGGAAAAAGTAATTTCGGTTCTTTCCATATTTTCGCGAGGTTTATTGTTTATTACACTCGAATGGACTCTATCGATAGCTAATCCAGTGAACTCGATTGTCCAGGCAAAAGTTTCGTTTGTCCACCCTCAGATCTAAAGTAATTGAACAAAAACTTTGTTCTGGAAAAAGTAATTTTGGTTCTTTCCGTATTTTCGCGAGGTTTGATGTTTATGACACATGAATGGACTTTTTCGTTAGCTGATCCAATAAACTCGATTGTCCAGGCAAATGTTTCGTTTGTCCATCCCCAGATCAAAAGTTATTGAACAAAAACTTTGTTCTGGAAGAAGTAATTTCGGTTCTTTCCGTATTTTCGCGAGGTTTGATGTTTATGACACATGAATGGACTTTTTCGTTAGCTGATCCAATAAACTCGATTGTCCAGGCAAAAGTTTCGTTTGTCCACCCCCAGATCAAAAGTTATTGAACAAACACTTTGTTTTGGAAAAAGTAATTATTGTTATTTCCATATTTTCGCGAGGTTTAATGTTTATGACACATGAATGGACTTTATCGTTAGCTGATCCAGTGAACTCGATTGTCCAGGCAAAAGTTTCGTTTGTCTACCCTCAGATCGAAAGTTATTATTGAACAAATACTTTGTTTTGGAAAAAGTAATTTTTGTTCTTTCCATATTTTCGTGAGGTTTAAAGTTCATGACACTCGAATGGGCTTTATCGTTAGCTGATCCAGTGAACTCGATTGTCCAGGCAAAAGTTTCGTTTGTCCACCCTCAAATCGAAAGTTATTATTGAACAAACACTTTGTTTTGGAAAAAGTAATTTTTGTTCTTTCCATATTTTCGTGAGGTTTAAAGTTCATGACACTCGAATGGACTTTATCGTTAGCTGATCCAATTAACTCGATTGTTCAGGCAAAAGAAAGAACCGAAAGAAAGGAAGAACTATAATTACTTTTTCCAGAACAAAGTGTTTGTTCAATAATAACTTTTGATCTGAGGGTGGACAAACAAAACTTTTGCCTGGACAATCGAGTTCACTGGATCAGTTAACGATTAAGTCCATTCATGTGTCAATAACATTAAACCTCGCGAAAATATGGAAAGAACAAAAGTTACTTTTTCCAAAACAAAGTGTTTATTCAAAAAATTTTGATCTGGGGGTGGACAAACAAAAGAGTTCATTGGATCAGCTAACGATAAAGTCCATTCATGTGTCATAAACATTAAACCTCGCGAAAATATGGAAAGAACAAAAATCACTTTTTCCAAAACAAAGTGTTTGTTCAATAATAACTTTTGATCTGAGGGTGGACAAACGAAACTTTTGCCTGGACAATCGAGTTCATTGGATCAGCTAACGAAAAAGTCTATTCATGTGTCATAAACATTAAACCTCGCGAAAATATGGAAAGTACAAAAATTACTTTTTCCAGAACAAAGTGTTTGTTCAATAATAACTTTTGATCTGAGGGTGGACAAACGAAACTTTTGCCTGGATAATCGAGTTCACTGGATCAGTTAACGATTAAGTCCATTCATGTGTCAATAACATTAAACCTCGCGAAAATATGGAAAGAACAAAAATCACTTTTTCCAAAACAAAGTGTTTGTTCAATAATAACTTTTGATCTGAGGGTGGACAAACGAAACTTTTGCCTGGACAATCGAGTTCATTGGATCAGCTAACGATAAAGTCCATTCAAGTGCAAAAAACATTAAACCTTGCGAAAATATGGGAAGAACCGGAATTTCTTTTTTCAAAAAAAGTTTTTGTTCAATAACTTTTGAACCAAGGGTGGGCAAACGAAAATTTTTCCTGGGCAAACGTGGACTAACGATGGACAAACGAATGAGATATTGTTCTTTTAAAAATTCGCAACTCGAGGTGCCAACTTCACAGAGCTCATGTCGGTCACTGTGGCCTTTTTGGTCATTTTGGCCTTTTTGGTCATTTTGGCCATGTCGGTCATTTTGGCCTTTTTGGTCATTTTGGCCTTTTTGGTCATTTTGGCCATGTCGGTCATTTTGGCCTTTTTGGTCATTTTGACCATTTTTATTATTTTGGCCTTTTTGGTCGTTTTTGCCTATTCCGTCATTTTGGCCACGTCGGTCACTGTGGCCTTTTTGGTCATTTTGGCCATGTCGGTTATTTTGGCCTTTTTGGTTATTTTGATAATTTTGGCCTTTTTGGTCGTTTTTGCCTATTCCGTCATTTTAGCCATATCGGTCACTGTGGCCTTTTTGGTCATTTTGACCATTTTGATCATTTTGGCCTTTTTGGTCATTTTTGCTATTTCGGTAATTTTGGCCTTTTTGGTCATTTTGGCCATTTTGTCCTTTTTGGTCGTTTTTGCCTATTTTGACCATTTTGATCACTTTGGCCTTTTTGGTCATTTTTGCTATTTCGGTAATTTTGGCCTTTTTGGTCATTTTGGCCATTTAAGCCTTTTTGGTCATTTTGGCCATGTCGGTCATTTTGGCCAATTCGGTCATTTTAACCATTTTGGTCATACTTTTTATCGCAAAAATAAAACTAAAATAGATGAAAGTTTGAGTGAGATACTAATCGTTTCTCAAGTTTATAGATATAAAAATTCATAAACTATAGAAAAAAGTGCGATAGTAACTCGATCTGTCTGTCTGAATAACGAAAATGGACATAGATACTTTTCATCCCGGGAGATGGGATAGTTTGCGATATTAATAAATATATAAAAAAATAATGTTATGAGGGCAATTAGCACCAATATAAAAATATAAAACAATTTAACCTGTTTTAACGCCGGCTGTTTAAATAAGAGGTACGCACTAGAGTTTGACCCGCGGCTGAGCCGCGGGGTAAACTCTGCTGAACTCATGGAATAAAAAAAATGACGCACATAGTGTAGAATAGGTCTTATAGTCGTGCCTTTATTTACCCGTTAACACCTTTCTCGATTAACTTCGGAGCCGCCTTTGAATCGTTCGGGTCAGCGGTCTAACTCCAAATTATGATATTTACATAACTATAATATTTTAATTCAGTCCGAGAAGTTCTCGAAATATCTTAAAATTTCTGTAATTGTACACTTTACGACCTTAGCAAGAGAACCCGGTGGTATAATGCTGCGTATATAACTTATTTCATTACTGTATCTCAATATTATTATTATGAATATGTGTTTGTGTGTGTTTTTATGTTCAAACATATTAGGACTTTATTTCGTAGCAGCGAGAGGTAGAGGTCAAATAATACTACAGATGGCAGAGAGTAGTATTCACTGTCCAGTGCTGATGTGAACTGAAGTTAACTGATTAATTTTGGAGAAGGTAACCTTAAGTACAAATATTAACAAGTCGTATTGCTAGTACAATGTCTAGCACAGTGTGTGAGCGGGACGGATGATATGCGAGCGAGATAGAGCAACTATTAGTATGTGCGCTCCCGCGCTTCGCTAGTCAGTAGTTCGTTGTCCGCTGCGATGACTAGACGTATACAGCTCCCATAATTTAGTAATTAAATGTTGTTTGATGTGTGGATATGTGTTTTAGTAATATTCCAGAGCTAACCAATATGCAATATCTTTTATTTTAATATGGTTTCGTATTGTTAAAATGAAGTTTACTAACTTGGCAGCGACACGTCAGATTTCAAGTTATTGAAATTATTTTTTGACGTAATTTTCCTCATGTTCCATTGTCTCTGTCTGATTTGTAATCGTATTATATTATAAGTATATTAAAGCTAGTGTGCGTGCATCTTTATTCTTTTTTTGAACCGTTGGTTAAATGTCTATTTACACTAACTAGCCTTAATCTTTACATTATTTAAACTGTTCATTTACATACAGCAAATAGCAGGCTACTACTGCTCATCTTAGGTTATCTACACGTATGACTTATAGATACAGCCCGTGTTAAGTACTGATAATTGTTTAAGTTTTCAAAAATTGTTTTAAAAAAGCTCGACGCATTTATTAAATTGTAGTTTTTTAATGACACCAACTACGAAGCGTTTGTGACAACGCGAAGTCATATTTTGCTTTACAGTACAAATTACCAATACAAAGCCAATGTATTTAAAAAAAATTATCACCTGTAATTTTTACTCTGGCAAAATCAATGCCAAAGGCGTTGGAGCCAATATTAACAAAGACAGAATAGAATACAAATGCTCGTTTCTTGATTAAAAGTAATCAATATCCTACAACTATTGGTCATAATTAAAAATATACGTTTTTTGAATGGAACTGTAAAGGAGATCATAGCAGGAATTCGTCCCCGAAGCAACCTATATATATAAAATACCCTCAAACCGATAAAATTTAAATGAATCAGTAAGTTCCCAGGCAAAGGTGGACGGACGGACGGTGAATGGTTAGTTTAAAATAAAGTTCCCAGTATCTCAAATTCCAAACAGTGCCTACTCGATATGATAAGGCGGCGCTTAACAGACATGTAGTCTGGTTTTGAATTCCGACCGAACACTGAACACTTGGAATGGACTTAGCTATTCCCAGCGAAATCTTTAGACAATACAACGTAAATACTGACATATTACGAATCTCGCTTAAAGAAAATAAATTAAGGCTTACAGACAAACAGTCATGTAAATTAAATACTGTGCAGGGTTTCACAACTTCTCTTGAAAAAATGATTCTCACAGTTTTGTAATATAGAATTTATTGAAGAAAAGGGCTCGGCTATCAATAAGATGCCAAATTTCACTCGTTTTTATATTGTTACGACGTAGGTGCCGACAGATTAAAATTCACACCTGCCTACCTGTAGAAACACATTTTATTACCTTTTCGGCATTTGGATTTCTTTTGTTTACTTTGTGTTTAAAATTTGTGATTAAAAAACCAGCCCATTGTGTATTGTAATCTTTTACGGCCTATTGTTGTATTGTGATCACTGCCAGATGTCTCGGATTTAAAAGTGCAAACTGATTCTTAGAAATTCGGTCCACGCGGTCGGGCAGACATATTGGATATGTGCAGTATAAAGCAATGCTCCAATAGGATGGATCGGCAGCCAAGCGATAACCACAAGCGAAGCAAGACTTGTACATTCGGTAATCTATTTAGTGACGGACTTTGCGCGTGTATTTGAATTACGACCTCCTGTATTACGTTTGCACTTATTGCGTTCGGTTATATCTGTACCTGTGTTATATGTGTTTGTATATTTCTAATAAACTCTATAAAAATTCCAACTTCATTTTAATTCGAATTCTGCGGCTCGTAACAATGGATGCAATCAAACATCAAAGTTTTAATAATTTTTGAAGCGCTTAGCGTATTTGACATTAAGAGTAAGTGACAGATGCCCGGTAGCGTCAGTTCTGGTCACTTCTGGGTTGCCAGGCTGTGGTTCTTATGGCCTGGCGCCAACAACTGAAATTGAATATAAGTATTGTTAATTACCAACCTTAACATACAGATTTACTTAGGTAAGTAGCCTATATATTTATTTCAAAATTGAATCTTGCAGATTACTCACTGAACTTTTGAGTCTATTACTGTAGTTAAGTCTATTTTAGTTACTGTTAAATGAGAAGTATCGTAACAAACTGCCCAGCAGCATGTTTCCTTTACTTTATATTAGTATATTATTGTTACGAACTTTAGACATTTTATTACCTTTTCTTCATTTGGACTTTTTTTTGTTTACTTTTTGTTTAAAATGTATAATTAGAAAAACGGCCCATTGTGTACTATAATCTTTTATGGTAGTCATTAGCCAGGTGTGATTCTAGGAAATATGGGTCCACGCGGCCGAGCAGACATACTGAATTTGTACAGTATAAAGCAATGCCCAAATTGAGAGATGGCGCAGTCAAGCGATAACCACAAGGGAAGCAAGACGTGTGTACATTCGGTAATCTATTTAGTGACGGACTTTGCACATGTTATTGAATCGTGTATTACGTTTGGACTGGTTGTGGTCAGTTATATTTGTAGCTGTGTTATACGTGTTTGTATGGTTCTTATAAATTCTATAGTAATTCCAACGGCATTTTAATTCGAGTTCTGCAACTCGTAACATTATGTACAAACATTCGTGGTCTTTTTTTCAATATTTGTTTTTAATGAATACAGAGTTTACCAAAAGTAATGTTTGTATAATTTCTGAAATAGCTTGGTAGCGATCGCATTATTCCCACTCGGTGTTGTTATTTATAAAATCTTTCGTCGTATAATCCTTCTCGCACAAACTTTACTAATTTCCTAAATTTACTGTTTGATCCTTGCCTAGAATAAAGTAATTAAAACATCGCACCACTAATTTTGCTATTTACCCTCATTTCTTTGAGAGGCCATGACCAACTAGTGTCCTAAGATTTTTATTTAGAGTCAAAAAGTATGAGGGTAGGCATAAACTTTTATCTCAGGAATGTGAAATTTCAAGCCCAGCGTCAAAATGTATCGAACAATGACAATGATCTGGATAGCATGTTACTTCTGGCCTAGTAGATTTTTCGAATTGAGGAATTTCACAAAATGAAAACTGAGGAAGGACAGGCATATTGAATCAAAGACCAGTCAACGTGTGACCGCTGCTAAGCCGTGCAAACATGCCTTTTCGTAAGATATCGCACTCAATTGTACATGCTATACCATATTACATAATATGCTAGATGGCTGGCTAAAGCTGACCAGAACTGGCTTTAACAAAATAATAGTTTGTGAAAAAAAAACTAATTTTGCCAACGGACCCTTTATACTGCGAAATTATTACCGTGTACTATTCCTTCGCTAGCTGCAAACTTGAATTTAGCCAGAAATGTTTGGCTGACGCTGATATAAACCCCAAGAACAAACAGACATAACACTAAAACCGATAACACTCTTCGCACACTAAAATCTTGATCGAAAACTGTTTACTATTCTCACTGAAAAGGAACGTTCTTGGCGACAGGAAAAAACTAAATCAGCGAATATCGAGAATTCGTTTTATCTGTTACTCACAGACAAATAACCGAAAACGAAACACCATAAAGTTTATTCGCACTAAACGTTGAAACTTGGGAGCATTGCCACTATCCCTGCGCAGTGTTGGATTTAGAATTTTACAGGGTTATGACCTCCCAGTACTGTTGGGTCCCATCGTTATTAAACAGTCAATACATACAAAGGTTTTTGACACGTCTTTAATCTTCTCTATTAAATTTCGGTTTTCTTATTTTTGGTATTTGTCTACTTTCTCCTGTTCGCGACTTCGTCCGCGTGTTTTTTTTTTAGCGGAACCCTAAAAATACGCAAAAAAGTAGCCTAAGTTACTTCTTATAACGTCAGCTTTAGAGATTAGCCGGAGCATCCAGACAGACAGACAAAAAAAAATTGTTGATATAAGTACCGTATAAACTTTCATATGCATTTAATAAAAATATTTTAATTACAAACAGAGACTTCAATTTTATTTATCTAATATAGATAAGCACAAAATGCATTTTTCTTTCCCAGAATTTTCTCGTAAAAAGTAGTAATAATTTGCTATCAAACAGATTTAAGTATTATTTAAATTAACTAAGTTTAAATCTTGAGAAGGATATTGCACAGTATTTAGGCAGCTTCCTTACCTTAGGTGCATATTATGACAATTACCAGTCGATGAATATTTTTAAAGAAACACATCTTGGAAACCTTCGTATTGAGACAACCAAGGTGTAAAACTTTTCAACGCATCTTGCTAAAGTGTGATGCATTTACTAGCCCCACCTCTGAAATGCCCATCAGTGGGTGATTATGAAACTAGATAATTGATATTACTAATCTAATCCAGCATAAGTTTTCAAGGGCTTAAGGGCTCAGCGGAAAACGAGCACTGGTTTTAAAAGACCAGCATTATGCTGAGACTGATGGCCCTTTCAGGACAAGATTATGTTATGTTAGTTTTAAATTTGACAACAATTATACCTACATTATCTAATGTTATTTATCCTAAATAAAATGATTTTCTTCTTTCTTTCGATCACGCACGTCAAAGAATTCTAACGTCAACACACAATCCATTTATCACTTTTTTGGTCTAAGTGTTTGCTATTTCTGTCTGAAGATTCTTTTATCGTGCGTATTCTTTTAAGAAAATAGGATACCTTTATAGGAAATTTCATTTGTCCGCCTCCACACCTTTTGTCTCAATTTTAATTGATTTATTTATTTATTTACAGAAAGCTGACAGCTATAAGTAATAAATGCAATATGGGTGTTATGGAAAGATGTTTATTCTTTGTTTAACACTTTTATTTATACACATTGAGTAATATTTCAATATTTGTTACAAGTTTTATGTGTTGTTACACTAGATATTTATTGATTAGTTTTTTATACGTGTTGTTGTATGTAAATCACAAAATGGAAGGGGCAAATCAGTGTTGCCAAACATTAAAAATAAATTGCATATTTAGTGTTGCCAAATACTAAACATTCTCGCCCGCCATATAAAGTATACAATGTGCTTATGGCGACTTATACAAATATATGTTGAAGAAATTAATTAAAGATGATTGAAATTGAAATGACAACACATATTGTTTAAACAATAGCAATTACAAAATTAATCAAATGGATAATATGCAGAAAACTTAGTATATAAATTTAAAATTATCATTTTGCATGTTGAATGTAATTAAATAGCTTTTATACATTTTTTATTAATATTAGGTTAGCATCTAAAATGTAAATAATTAATCATAAGGTAAATTAAGTGGCTTAAAATCTAATAATTGTTCACATAGGTAAAAAATAACACAATGTAGTTTCTAAATCAAATTAACAAATAAAACCTTTATAGACACTGTTGTTGAAACAAATTAACATAAAATAGAATTCACATTGAAATTATAATAATCAAATTTTACATTTTACAATATAGCAAATTTAAATATAATGAAATAAAAAATTAGCAATAAAATTAACTCAACAAACTTTCACAACAATAGTATTACAATTATCATATTAATATTATTTATTGATAGGTAACAAAATCAACTTATGAATAGGTCTTATGTACTCCCCTTTAGAAGTTCGAATAACTGCAGATCTGACTAAACCATCAGTCTTGTTAGCGTTTACGCTAATGATTCTGCCCAGAGGCCAAAAGGTAGGAGGGGTAACCTCATCCTTTATTAATACCAAATCATTAACATTTAAATTATGCTGCACTTTAAACCATTTATTCCTAGTTTGTAGCTCTGACAAATAGGTATGATAGAATTGCTTCCAAAATCTTTGCTTAATTTGACAAATATTTTTATAAAGATTCAATCTATTTTGCGGTAAATATAGCATATTAGGCTCAGGTAAATCAGTTATAGCATTTCCTATAATAAAATGAGCTGGAGTGAGACAAGTTATATCATTAGGCAAATCAGTAATAGGGTACAATGGCCTAGAGTTCAAAATGCCTTCTATTTGTACCAGCACAGTATACAAAAACTCATAAGTAAGCTTAGTACTAGAAAGATATTTCTTGAGTAGAGATTTTACAGATTTTATACCAGCTTCATAAATTCCACCCATATGACTAGCTAATGGAATGGTAAACTTATGTTCTATGCAATTAATATTATAAAAATCAATAATTTTAGAATAACAAGTTTCATTTTTAAACATTTTGTATAGATCATGTAATTCAGATTTTGCACCCTTAAAATTTGTTGCATTGCAAAATCACTTTTTCCAAAACAAAGTGTTTGTTCAATAATAACTTTTGATCTGAGGGTGGACAAACGAAACTTTTGCCTGGACAATCGAGTTCATTGGATCAGCTAACGATAAAGTCCATTCAAGTGCAAAAAACATTAAACCTTGCGAAAATATGGGAAGAACCGGAATTTCTTTTTTCAAAAAAAGTTTTTGTTCAATAACTTTTGAACCAAGGGTGGGCAAACGAAAATTTTTCCTGGGCAAACGTGGACTAACGATGGACAAACGAATGAGATATTGTTCTTTTAAAAATTCGCAACTCGAGGTGCCAACTTCACAGAGCTCATGTCGGTCACTGTGGCCTTTTTGGTCATTTTGGCCTTTTTGGTCATTTTGGCCATGTCGGTCATTTTGGCCTTTTTGGTCATTTTGGCCTTTTTGGTCATTTTGGCCATGTCGGTCATTTTGGCCTTTTTGGTCATTTTGACCATTTTTATTATTTTGGCCTTTTTGGTCGTTTTTGCCTATTCCGTCATTTTGGCCACGTCGGTCACTGTGGCCTTTTTGGTCATTTTGGCCATGTCGGTTATTTTGGCCTTTTTGGTTATTTTGATAATTTTGGCCTTTTTGGTCGTTTTTGCCTATTCCGTCATTTTAGCCATATCGGTCACTGTGGCCTTTTTGGTCATTTTGACCATTTTGATCATTTTGGCCTTTTTGGTCATTTTTGCTATTTCGGTAATTTTGGCCTTTTTGGTCATTTTGGCCATTTTGTCCTTTTTGGTCGTTTTTGCCTATTTTGACCATTTTGATCACTTTGGCCTTTTTGGTCATTTTTGCTATTTCGGTAATTTTGGCCTTTTTGGTCATTTTGGCCATTTAAGCCTTTTTGGTCATTTTGGCCATGTCGGTCATTTTGGCCAATTCGGTCATTTTAACCATTTTGGTCATACTTTTTATCGCAAAAATAAAACTAAAATAGATGAAAGTTTGAGTGAGATACTAATCGTTTCTCAAGTTTATAGATATAAAAATTCATAAACTATAGAAAAAAGTGCGATAGTAACTCGATCTGTCTGTCTGAATAACGAAAATGGACATAGATACTTTTCATCCCGGGAGATGGGATAGTTTGCGATATTAATAAATATATAAAAAAATAATGTTATGAGGGCAATTAGCACCAATATAAAAATATAAAACAATTTAACCTGTTTTAACGCCGGCTGTTTAAATAAGAGGTACGCACTAGAGTTTGACCCGCGGCTGAGCCGCGGGGTAAACTCTGCTGAACTCATGGAATAAAAAAAATGACGCACATAGTGTAGAATAGGTCTTATAGTCGTGCCTTTATTTACCCGTTAACACCTTTCTCGATTAACTTCGGAGCCGCCTTTGAATCGTTCGGGTCAGCGGTCTAACTCCAAATTATGATATTTACATAACTATAATATTTTAATTCAGTCCGAGAAGTTCTCGAAATATCTTAAAATTTCTGTAATTGTACACTTTACGACCTTAGCAAGAGAACCCGGTGGTATAATGCTGCGTATATAACTTATTTCATTACTGTATCTCAATATTATTATTATGAATATGTGTTTGTGTGTGTTTTTATGTTCAAACATATTAGGACTTTATTTCGTAGCAGCGAGAGGTAGAGGTCAAATAATACTACAGATGGCAGAGAGTAGTATTCACTGTCCAGTGCTGATGTGAACTGAAGTTAACTGATTAATTTTGGAGAAGGTAACCTTAAGTACAAATATTAACAAGTCGTATTGCTAGTACAATGTCTAGCACAGTGTGTGAGCGGGACGGATGATATGCGAGCGAGATAGAGCAACTATTAGTATGTGCGCTCCCGCGCTTCGCTAGTCAGTAGTTCGTTGTCCGCTGCGATGACTAGACGTATACAGCTCCCATAATTTAGTAATTAAATGTTGTTTGATGTGTGGATATGTGTTTTAGTAATATTCCAGAGCTAACCAATATGCAATATCTTTTATTTTAATATGGTTTCGTATTGTTAAAATGAAGTTTACTAACTTGGCAGCGACACGTCAGATTTCAAGTTATTGAAATTATTTTTTGACGTAATTTTCCTCATGTTCCATTGTCTCTGTCTGATTTGTAATCGTATTATATTATAAGTATATTAAAGCTAGTGTGCGTGCATCTTTATTCTTTTTTTGAACCGTTGGTTAAATGTCTATTTACACTAACTAGCCTTAATCTTTACATTATTTAAACTGTTCATTTACATACAGCAAATAGCAGGCTACTACTGCTCATCTTAGGTTATCTACACGTATGACTTATAGATACAGCCCGTGTTAAGTACTGATAATTGTTTAAGTTTTCAAAAATTGTTTTAAAAAAGCTCGACGCATTTATTAAATTGTAGTTTTTTAATGACACCAACTACGAAGCGTTTGTGACAACGCGAAGTCATATTTTGCTTTACAGTACAAATTACCAATACAAAGCCAATGTATTTAAAAAAAATTATCACCTGTAATTTTTACTCTGGCAAAATCAATGCCAAAGGCGTTGGAGCCAATATTAACAAAGACAGAATAGAATACAAATGCTCGTTTCTTGATTAAAAGTAATCAATATCCTACAACTATTGGTCATAATTAAAAATATACGTTTTTTGAATGGAACTGTAAAGGAGATCATAGCAGGAATTCGTCCCCGAAGCAACCTATATATATAAAATACCCTCAAACCGATAAAATTTAAATGAATCAGTAAGTTCCCAGGCAAAGGTGGACGGACGGACGGTGAATGGTTAGTTTAAAATAAAGTTCCCAGTATCTCAAATTCCAAACAGTGCCTACTCGATATGATAAGGCGGCGCTTAACAGACATGTAGTCTGGTTTTGAATTCCGACCGAACACTGAACACTTGGAATGGACTTAGCTATTCCCAGCGAAATCTTTAGACAATACAACGTAAATACTGACATATTACGAATCTCGCTTAAAGAAAATAAATTAAGGCTTACAGACAAACAGTCATGTAAATTAAATACTGTGCAGGGTTTCACAACTTCTCTTGAAAAAATGATTCTCACAGTTTTGTAATATAGAATTTATTGAAGAAAAGGGCTCGGCTATCAATAAGATGCCAAATTTCACTCGTTTTTATATTGTTACGACGTAGGTGCCGACAGATTAAAATTCACACCTGCCTACCTGTAGAAACACATTTTATTACCTTTTCGGCATTTGGATTTCTTTTGTTTACTTTGTGTTTAAAATTTGTGATTAAAAAACCAGCCCATTGTGTATTGTAATCTTTTACGGCCTATTGTTGTATTGTGATCACTGCCAGATGTCTCGGATTTAAAAGTGCAAACTGATTCTTAGAAATTCGGTCCACGCGGTCGGGCAGACATATTGGATATGTGCAGTATAAAGCAATGCTCCAATAGGATGGATCGGCAGCCAAGCGATAACCACAAGCGAAGCAAGACTTGTACATTCGGTAATCTATTTAGTGACGGACTTTGCGCGTGTATTTGAATTACGACCTCCTGTATTACGTTTGCACTTATTGCGTTCGGTTATATCTGTACCTGTGTTATATGTGTTTGTATATTTCTAATAAACTCTATAAAAATTCCAACTTCATTTTAATTCGAATTCTGCGGCTCGTAACAATGGATGCAATCAAACATCAAAGTTTTAATAATTTTTGAAGCGCTTAGCGTATTTGACATTAAGAGTAAGTGACAGATGCCCGGTAGCGTCAGTTCTGGTCACTTCTGGGTTGCCAGGCTGTGGTTCTTATGGCCTGGCGCCAACAACTGAAATTGAATATAAGTATTGTTAATTACCAACCTTAACATACAGATTTACTTAGGTAAGTAGCCTATATATTTATTTCAAAATTGAATCTTGCAGATTACTCACTGAACTTTTGAGTCTATTACTGTAGTTAAGTCTATTTTAGTTACTGTTAAATGAGAAGTATCGTAACAAACTGCCCAGCAGCATGTTTCCTTTACTTTATATTAGTATATTATTGTTACGAACTTTAGACATTTTATTACCTTTTCTTCATTTGGACTTTTTTTTGTTTACTTTTTGTTTAAAATGTATAATTAGAAAAACGGCCCATTGTGTACTATAATCTTTTATGGTAGTCATTAGCCAGGTGTGATTCTAGGAAATATGGGTCCACGCGGCCGAGCAGACATACTGAATTTGTACAGTATAAAGCAATGCCCAAATTGAGAGATGGCGCAGTCAAGCGATAACCACAAGGGAAGCAAGACGTGTGTACATTCGGTAATCTATTTAGTGACGGACTTTGCACATGTTATTGAATCGTGTATTACGTTTGGACTGGTTGTGGTCAGTTATATTTGTAGCTGTGTTATACGTGTTTGTATGGTTCTTATAAATTCTATAGTAATTCCAACGGCATTTTAATTCGAGTTCTGCAACTCGTAACATTATGTACAAACATTCGTGGTCTTTTTTTCAATATTTGTTTTTAATGAATACAGAGTTTACCAAAAGTAATGTTTGTATAATTTCTGAAATAGCTTGGTAGCGATCGCATTATTCCCACTCGGTGTTGTTATTTATAAAATCTTTCGTCGTATAATCCTTCTCGCACAAACTTTACTAATTTCCTAAATTTACTGTTTGATCCTTGCCTAGAATAAAGTAATTAAAACATCGCACCACTAATTTTGCTATTTACCCTCATTTCTTTGAGAGGCCATGACCAACTAGTGTCCTAAGATTTTTATTTAGAGTCAAAAAGTATGAGGGTAGGCATAAACTTTTATCTCAGGAATGTGAAATTTCAAGCCCAGCGTCAAAATGTATCGAACAATGACAATGATCTGGATAGCATGTTACTTCTGGCCTAGTAGATTTTTCGAATTGAGGAATTTCACAAAATGAAAACTGAGGAAGGACAGGCATATTGAATCAAAGACCAGTCAACGTGTGACCGCTGCTAAGCCGTGCAAACATGCCTTTTCGTAAGATATCGCACTCAATTGTACATGCTATACCATATTACATAATATGCTAGATGGCTGGCTAAAGCTGACCAGAACTGGCTTTAACAAAATAATAGTTTGTGAAAAAAAAACTAATTTTGCCAACGGACCCTTTATACTGCGAAATTATTACCGTGTACTATTCCTTCGCTAGCTGCAAACTTGAATTTAGCCAGAAATGTTTGGCTGACGCTGATATAAACCCCAAGAACAAACAGACATAACACTAAAACCGATAACACTCTTCGCACACTAAAATCTTGATCGAAAACTGTTTACTATTCTCACTGAAAAGGAACGTTCTTGGCGACAGGAAAAAACTAAATCAGCGAATATCGAGAATTCGTTTTATCTGTTACTCACAGACAAATAACCGAAAACGAAACACCATAAAGTTTATTCGCACTAAACGTTGAAACTTGGGAGCATTGCCACTATCCCTGCGCAGTGTTGGATTTAGAATTTTACAGGGTTATGACCTCCCAGTACTGTTGGGTCCCATCGTTATTAAACAGTCAATACATACAAAGGTTTTTGACACGTCTTTAATCTTCTCTATTAAATTTCGGTTTTCTTATTTTTGGTATTTGTCTACTTTCTCCTGTTCGCGACTTCGTCCGCGTGTTTTTTTTTTAGCGGAACCCTAAAAATACGCAAAAAAGTAGCCTAAGTTACTTCTTATAACGTCAGCTTTAGAGATTAGCCGGAGCATCCAGACAGACAGACAAAAAAAAATTGTTGATATAAGTACCGTATAAACTTTCATATGCATTTAATAAAAATATTTTAATTACAAACAGAGACTTCAATTTTATTTATCTAATATAGATAAGCACAAAATGCATTTTTCTTTCCCAGAATTTTCTCGTAAAAAGTAGTAATAATTTGCTATCAAACAGATTTAAGTATTATTTAAATTAACTAAGTTTAAATCTTGAGAAGGATATTGCACAGTATTTAGGCAGCTTCCTTACCTTAGGTGCATATTATGACAATTACCAGTCGATGAATATTTTTAAAGAAACACATCTTGGAAACCTTCGTATTGAGACAACCAAGGTGTAAAACTTTTCAACGCATCTTGCTAAAGTGTGATGCATTTACTAGCCCCACCTCTGAAATGCCCATCAGTGGGTGATTATGAAACTAGATAATTGATATTACTAATCTAATCCAGCATAAGTTTTCAAGGGCTTAAGGGCTCAGCGGAAAACGAGCACTGGTTTTAAAAGACCAGCATTATGCTGAGACTGATGGCCCTTTCAGGACAAGATTATGTTATGTTAGTTTTAAATTTGACAACAATTATACCTACATTATCTAATGTTATTTATCCTAAATAAAATGATTTTCTTCTTTCTTTCGATCACGCACGTCAAAGAATTCTAACGTCAACACACAATCCATTTATCACTTTTTTGGTCTAAGTGTTTGCTATTTCTGTCTGAAGATTCTTTTATCGTGCGTATTCTTTTAAGAAAATAGGATACCTTTATAGGAAATTTCATTTGTCCGCCTCCACACCTTTTGTCTCAATTTTAATTGATTTATTTATTTATTTACAGAAAGCTGACAGCTATAAGTAATAAATGCAATATGGGTGTTATGGAAAGATGTTTATTCTTTGTTTAACACTTTTATTTATACACATTGAGTAATATTTCAATATTTGTTACAAGTTTTATGTGTTGTTACACTAGATATTTATTGATTAGTTTTTTATACGTGTTGTTGTATGTAAATCACAAAATGGAAGGGGCAAATCAGTGTTGCCAAACATTAAAAATAAATTGCATATTTAGTGTTGCCAAATACTAAACATTCTCGCCCGCCATATAAAGTATACAATGTGCTTATGGCGACTTATACAAATATATGTTGAAGAAATTAATTAAAGATGATTGAAATTGAAATGACAACACATATTGTTTAAACAATAGCAATTACAAAATTAATCAAATGGATAATATGCAGAAAACTTAGTATATAAATTTAAAATTATCATTTTGCATGTTGAATGTAATTAAATAGCTTTTATACATTTTTTATTAATATTAGGTTAGCATCTAAAATGTAAATAATTAATCATAAGGTAAATTAAGTGGCTTAAAATCTAATAATTGTTCACATAGGTAAAAAATAACACAATGTAGTTTCTAAATCAAATTAACAAATAAAACCTTTATAGACACTGTTGTTGAAACAAATTAACATAAAATAGAATTCACATTGAAATTATAATAATCAAATTTTACATTTTACAATATAGCAAATTTAAATATAATGAAATAAAAAATTAGCAATAAAATTAACTCAACAAACTTTCACAACAATAGTATTACAATTATCATATTAATATTATTTATTGATAGGTAACAAAATCAACTTATGAATAGGTCTTATGTACTCCCCTTTAGAAGTTCGAATAACTGCAGATCTGACTAAACCATCAGTCTTGTTAGCGTTTACGCTAATGATTCTGCCCAGAGGCCAAAAGGTAGGAGGGGTAACCTCATCCTTTATTAATACCAAATCATTAACATTTAAATTATGCTGCACTTTAAACCATTTATTCCTAGTTTGTAGCTCTGACAAATAGGTATGATAGAATTGCTTCCAAAATCTTTGCTTAATTTGACAAATATTTTTATAAAGATTCAATCTATTTTGCGGTAAATATAGCATATTAGGCTCAGGTAAATCAGTTATAGCATTTCCTATAATAAAATGAGCTGGAGTGAGACAAGTTATATCATTAGGCAAATCAGTAATAGGGTACAATGGCCTAGAGTTCAAAATGCCTTCTATTTGTACCAGCACAGTATACAAAAACTCATAAGTAAGCTTAGTACTAGAAAGATATTTCTTGAGTAGAGATTTTACAGATTTTATACCAGCTTCATAAATTCCACCCATATGACTAGCTAATGGAATGGTAAACTTATGTTCTATGCAATTAATATTATAAAAATCAATAATTTTAGAATAACAAGTTTCATTTTTAAACATTTTGTATAGATCATGTAATTCAGATTTTGCACCCTTAAAATTTGTTGCATTATCTGTGTACAAACAAGTAGGTATACCTCTTCTAGATATAAACCTTTTGAGAGCACATATAAAAGATTGTGATGTCATATCCGTCACTAATTCTAAGTGTATGGCACGAGTAGACAAACATACAAATAAACACAAATATCCTTTAGTGTATTTACAATTCCTAGCCATAGTACTTCGAATTGCAATTGCACCACTAAAATCAATTCCGACATTATTAAATGCACGAGTTAATGTAACCCTGGCTGCAGGAAGATCAGCCATCTGCTGACCACAGACTTGACCTCTGTATCTCATACATCTTATACAAGAGTAAATGCATCTTTTCACCTCACGTCTCCCATTCACAGGCCAATACTTTAGCCTTATATTGTACAATGTATTCTGTGCGCCTGAATGTAAGAGTTTAAGATGATAGTGACGTATGATGAGTGTAGTAACATGGTCTTTGGCCGGTAGAATAATAGGGTGTGCCTGTGAAAATGGAATGTCAGAATGCTGTATGCGGCCACCTACTCTTAAAATATTATATTCGTCTAGAAAGGGGTTAAGCCTTTTGAGAGGACTTGATGTGGTCGTGTATAACCGTTTATGTTTCATGTTTAATACAATATCATCACTATATGATGTCTGTAAATGCTCAGGTGATTGACCCTGAGTTTGTATGTGCTCAGTATGAAGAAGAGCTTGGGCTTTTGTGGACTGTAACTCATTTATTTCTTTTGAAAAATGTTGATATTGAATTGTTTGTATAAGAAAATTATGTGCACATGTAAGTTCATGAAGTGATAAATGTGACTTGTTTAGTGAAACTCTACTTTTTGTATTATTTATGAATCTAAATATATAAGCTATTATTCTAATTAGACTTGGAAAACTAGAACAATTGAGAAAATGTGTATAGAAAAATGAATAATTGATGTGTGACTGTACAAACATTAACAACTTTAGTATGTGTAGAAGGATTGTTTAAACACTTTTCTTCCTTTTCATAAGACTGTGATTCTGTTATGGGCCAGTCAGATTGATCTAATGTTAACCAACAGGGACCTTGCCACCATAAATTACAAGAAATAAGAGCACTAGGCATAATACCACGAGTGATTAGGTCGGCAGGGTTTTCCTTTGTACTAATATAATGCCAATCAGCTGACTTTGTAATGGCAATGACCTGCATAAGCCTATGAGAAACATAAGTATCTTGTTTGTATTTATAGGGATTTTTTATCCAGCCTAAAACAATGGATGAATCAGTAAAAAGATATATTTGATCAATATTAATTTTATTTTTGATAGCTTTAAAAAATCTTTCACTTAGATTAGCCAGTAAAAGTGAACCACAAAGTTCTAAACGAGGAATAGACTGTTGTTTTTTAATAGGTGCAACTTTAGACTTTGAAGTGACTAAAACACAAGTAATAGGTTTATTTAAGTACATGGCTCTTAGATAGAGACAAGCTCCATATGCTTTCTGCGAAGCATCACAAAACCCAATTAATGTCACTTGAATAGGTATGTCAGAAAAATAATATCTAGGTATATTAATTGCCTTTAAACAATGCAGTTGTTCAATAAATTTACACCAAACAACTAATAGATCATCTGGAATGATAGAATCCCAATGGATATTTTGTTTCCATATTTCTTGCATTAACAATTTACTAAGAATAGTAGTGGGCGATAGGATGCCTATGGGGTCGAAAATCTGAGCTATCTGTGACAGTATGCTTCTCTTAGTGTTAAGAGCAGTAGTGTTAGAGTCAGGTATGCGTACTTTAAGTGTATCCAATTCTGGCAGCCATGTCAAACCCAATGTTTTCACCGAGTCTGGTGGTGCAAAGTTGTAGGCTGACAAGTCACAAAGAAAAATAGGATTTGACTTTAAGTATGAGTATATATCAGAATGTGTAGCTGACCATTTGTGGAGTATAAAACCAGCTGTGCTTAACAGTTCAATTAGTTCAGAAATTAACTGTATACACTCTGTTAAAGAGTTAGCTCCACACAAATAATCATCCATGTATCCGCAGTTGATTATACAATCAGCTGCTAGAGGATGGGTGTTGGAATGTTTATTAGCCAAGTCAATCAATGTACGACAAGCAAGGTAAGGTGCACACTTTGTGCCATAAGTAACAGTATCTAATTCTAAACACTTGAGTGGCTCAGACTTAGAATCTCTCCACAACACTCTTTGCAGAGAAGTTTGTGTTGGATTTATAAAAATACACCTAAACATTTTAACTATATCACAAGAAAAAGCAAATTTATATGCTCTAAATGTAATAATAATGTTAAAGAGTTCATTATAGACATTGGGACCTTCATATAATATATCATTGAGCGATATACCTGAAGATGTTTTAGCACTAGCATTGAAAACTGTACGTAGCTTAGTTGACACACTATCTGGCCTGATGATAGGAAAATGTGGCAAATAATATGCATGTTTATCATAAGGTGAAAAGCTGTCTAAGTAATGAGCATGACCTAGTTCAATAAACTCATCTATAAAAGCTTTATACTGCTTATATAGGTTGGTATCTTTTGACATTCGAGACTCTAGTTGTAATAAACAATGGTAAGCCCTATTAAATGAGTTACCTAGGCTGTCAAGTTTGTCATTTTGTAGTGGTAAGTTAACTATGTATTTGCCTGCCTTATTTTGTGTGGTAGTTGTTTGATAGAGTTCCTCACAGTATAAGTCTGAAGGAGATAGAATTTTCTTCTGGGGTAACTCTTCTTGTTCCCAGAATGATTGTAGAATAGTATCTGTGGAAGTATTTGTTAAGTGCATACTTACATGTATAGTGTCAAGGTTGCTGGTAGAGGTATCCTCTTTAGTGTAAGAACCAGAAACAACCCAACCAAATTTTGTTTCAATAAGGTATGGTAGTGTAGGACTAAGTTTGATGCGGCCTGATTGCAATATAGAGTAAAACAATTCAGCTCCAATCAACATATCAATCTCACTTGGTATAAAAAATGAAGGATCTGCGAGTGCAGTAGCTTGTTTATGTGGTATTTGCCAATTGTGTGTAATAATGTAAGTGTGTGGAATAGGCACCGTAATATGATCCATTACAATGAATAACAAGTGTTTTTGAAAATTACCTAGACGTGAAGATATAAGGGCATTTACACTCACATTGCTTTGATTTTGGCTGTTGCCGATACCTTGGATAGTGCAAGTATTAGGAATTTCGTCAAGTCGAAGCAAGGCTGCAAGTCTGCGGCAGATGATGTTCACCTCACTTCCCGCATCCAGGAGTACACGAGCTCTTCGCCATTCTCCCCCAGCATCTTGTACTTTAATTACAGCTGTAGAAAGCAATATTGTAGGTTTGTTAGAGTTTGTTACTAGAACAGTAGAGGATTTCCTACGAAGCGCATTTTCAACAGATTCAGAAACCGTGTTAATGCTATGAGACAATACAGTGTTTACTATAGGATTTGTTTTATCAACAGATGAATTACTACACTGCATCTGAACTCTATTTAAATGTATACTAGTATGATGTCTACCTCTACATGTTAAACATTTGTATTTTGAACATTTATGTCTATTATGATATGGTTGTAAGCAATTAAAACACAACTGTTTAGTTTTCACAAATTCAATGCAACTGGGCACAGACATTTCTAGATAATTAGGACACTTATATAATAAATGATTACCTTGACAAAGAGAACAACTTATTTTCAAATCAGTAGCAACATGTGACACTTTAACAATCTGTTTTTCATTATATTTATCATTCAGTAGCTCGAATGCTGTTCTGCGTAAGTTTAGAAACTCTAATAGCTCTGATAAAGTAGCTATAGTATTGTCCTTACGATTGATCTCCCAGGCTGCACGCAATGAGTTGTCTAATTTCTGAGTTATCAGAAACACTAATAGAGTATCCCATTTGTCTACAGGAAGGTCAATGGCCTTTAGAGAGTCTAAACTTTGCTGTAATGTAACTAAATAATCTTTGAGGTTATACCTATTTATTATATTGAAATTAGTTATTGCTTTTAAGTGATAATTAACAATTAAAGTTTTGTTTTCATACCTCTTTGTGAGTATATCTAGAGCTTTCTGATAGTTGTCATCTGTGATCAGAAGTGAAGATAGGAGGCCCGCTGCCTCACCCGTCAGCGCAGACTTCAAGTATTGCAACTTGTTAACTAGCGGCAAGTCAGCATTGTCCACGGACGCCAAGAATATGTTCCTAAACGCTGGCCAGTCTTTGATGTCTCCATTAAATTTGGGTAGATCCAATTGTGGTAATTTCACACATAGCTTTTTCGAAATAGAAGAGTTTAGCATAACAGTGCAAGTGCAATTATTTCCTGCGAGTTGAGAGGGCTTGTGTAATATTTTCAGCATTTTTGCTTTTAAATCGAAATATTTTTCTTCAAAGTTATTTCTTTCTTCATTGTAAAACTCCTCTTTTTGAGGATCTTGCTGTTCTATTTGGAATTGTATATCTTCGAAGTCTTTTAATAGATTTGTTATATCTTCTTGACGGGCTATTATTTTATCCCTGTTCTCGTCATCGTATATTTCCACGTAGTTAGCGTACCTCGTCAGCTTTGATTTAATGCTGCGCTTCTTTAACTTTAATGTTTCTATATCCATTTTAGTTTCTTGCACGGCGGCACACGATGCCAGTGACAGATCTGTTCCGGAGTAATCCTTTCTATATTACCCACAACACAAGCGTAACTTGGGAGAATAATTATGTATAAAAAAATGGATAATCGTGGAGAGATTGTCAACTTAACATCTTTACAATTATAAGAAAATGAGTTTGGGTAACTTTGTATGGACTACTGGAGTCATTGTGGTTTTCAGCGGCCACTAATAATTTTAATATAATTTTATAGTGCTATTTTTTTATACATGTAATGAGTTTTAATTTTTGCCCTAGGTAATATCGGAGCTGAGCTGAAAAATATATTCAGTTTAAACACACTTATTACAATTTTATGACAAAAATAGGCCGTTGTGATGGCTATAACGACAATGAGACCGGGAGCGCCCTTGATGGCATAGGCATGACGTACGTGGGTTCTGTCATCCGAGGTCCTGGAGCCCTAACTGATCAGCTCGTTCAACGCAGGCTTGCAGCCAGGCTAACCTACCTGGAGGTGATACACGGGGAAGATGATCTTACTGCGACAAGAAGCACACCAGGCTGACTTTCCATCCACCTACCAGTTCACTGTGTGTATGTATGGACGTGATGAGAAAACTCTTTGAAAACCTTATTTTAGACCGCCTTGTACGGTACCTGGCGAATAATTATATATATTAGACCGGGTGATAATTATAGACAGTTTAGAATTTCCCAAGGGCAATCAATTTTAGATGTCATCGTGCGCTTGAGAAGACTAACTGGTGTTGGTATCCTCAAAAAAAACTAAAACAATGACGATTTATCTACTAAACAAAAGTCGATTTACATCACTTTATTTGCATGTTACATTGCCGATTTAACACTAAAGATAAAAGATCTTTGTTAAAATTGTTGATTGTTCGATTACAACAACAGTATAACAGTATCAAGTAGTTAAATTTCTATCATGGGCCCGCCTCGGGTCTAATTACGTCACTGCCTACCGAGGTTTATTGCAAATATTTTTTCAATAAAAAAGACAGTTTCCTTACATTGTCGCGATTTTATGGTATTCCTCCGCCGATTGGCGAAATAGAAAATTATTATTGATCTAAATAAAAAACGCAGTTTGGATTTACTATAACAGAGAAATCCACCAATATTGTGTAAATATACTTATACTGTAATTAATACTTTGAGACATATTTTTAGGTTGATTGAATTTAAGGTAAAATAAACTTACTGTCAGTTACACATCAGACATTTTTTAGTCCTTGATTTTTTTTTTAAACAACTCGCTGCACTTTTTCATTAACTCTGTATTGCATCATACCCTATTAGTAGGGGAGGCCAAGCGAGGATTTTTAGATTTATCCGAGCATGCCAGAATAACATAAGGGGAGAAACCTTGCATCCTATTACGTACCCCCAACATATATGAACCATTCATACAGGTTAGGGGTGTTTTAAATTAATTTTTTTTTTCAAAGCATCAGGTTCAGGAAATTCCTCCACGTAATTGTCAGATTATGGGTCAGCACGATAAGGACATCAAGCTGAACCGTCTGTATTTTAATCTGACGCGCTTAAGTATTTCAATGTTACTTTTATTGCATTTTCAAAAATCGGCCATGACTTTTGGTCGTGGCCAGATCGTCAATCTTTTGTATAGAAGTTGTTTTCGGGTTTACTTAATTACATCCCTTTTGATTTTCTGACGCACTTGAGTATTTCTCCCCCCACCAGTGCAAAGGCATACATTATATAACCTTTTTTAATACGCTTTTATTAGCTTCATGCGCATGTTAGTATGTATGTATGTTAGTATGTAACGGAATCTTTCAAGTTAAATTTGACCAACTTCCCGGTTTCAGATTGAGCTGAAATTTTGCACACATATGTATATTGCGTGACAATGCAATAATATGATACCATGGAGCTGATCTGATTATGGAGTCGGAAGGTGGCCATAGGAACTCCTGTACTAAACAAGATAGACCCGTCGTGTTTGGGCTCGTTTTACTTGTCTTGGCTATCACTCTGTTACTACATGATATGCAGGATCTCAAAAGCTTGTACTTAAAAACCTTTTTAAAAAAATCCAACTAAAAAATAGAAAATAAATTTTAATAAATTTGAATTAAAAATAGTGTAAGAAAAAATGATTTTATTGTAAAAAGCGTGGGGTGCATGGTATCAATAGTTATAAATATTTTATGAACAGATATGAGTAGAAGGGTTATTTTGATAGTATCCTGAAAAGCACGCCACGCTTTTTTTACAATGAAATCATTTTTTCTTACACATTTTTTAGTTCAAATTTATTAAACTAATTTTTTTATGTTTTAGTTGGATTTTCTATAATAGCGTATTTTTTAGTTTTTTTAAAACTATTATTTATTTATTTTTAGCATCTTATCTTCACAATCCAAAAGGTCACTGCGACGCTCAAGTAATACCACATTTATTATCCCCGCAAATTGCAATTGCGCCTGGCCGCCATTTTGGTGACGTAACCGTAGCCGAACACTCAGTACTGTTAGCATCACTGGCCGGCGAGTAGGCGTAGATATCGAGTTGCGGAAGACGTCACGTGAATGTTAGTTTGACAAGGTTGCAGCGCATTACCAATTTGCGGGGATAATAGCATCTTGGGCTCCACTACTATATTACAAAAGAACATACGAACACTGAAAACAGTTTTGACAGAAACATAAAGACTAGGTAAATGTTGCTTTGCTATGCAGTTTCATTTCCAAAATGATGTATTTTTTGTGGACGGTAGTAATTATTAACAATAGAAAATTATTCATAGTCAGTTAAAAATTACAAGATTTAAGCTGACCTGGAGGTTAAAAAAGGTCTTCAATTATATTCGTAACACTAGTACATAACATTTATATGGACAATCCCTTTAGTTAATTGAAATAATTTGTAAACATTTTGCACGCTCGGCCAATATTTGCCATGCTTAATACCTACGCCTCCTGAAAACAATTACCATTTAATATTTATAATATTATGCACTATTTCTCTTTCGTATTTCAAATTATAAGCTTAATTATTTGTTATGCATTACTGTATTGTTCGCGATAATTTTAAAGTTTATAATTATTTAAACCTATACATTTATATTTCCTTAAGTTTTCGCCACTAGTATACACAACAAAACTACTTTTTAACAGTTAAAGCCGTAATTTATTTGATTTTTATTATTCCGACGTTTCGGCCACTTTTTAGTAGCCATGATCACGGAAGATGTCAAGTGCCAATGACGAACAAATTCGAATGCGACAAGTTCAAATCGTAACGACATAAATCGCGCAAAATCCATCGTTATAAGATACTTGTTCCGAAAGTAAACTTGGTAACACCGCGATCATAGTTGAAACTTAAACGCTTTATTGCCCCTACAAATTTGCAATGAAGTGCAAACGAAAGGTGGAAAGATTTATGATATCTTACCGGGAGGCACACAAACATATTAACGCGAACAAAAGATGACTTAAATTCAATGGGGTAATAAAACACCAGTAAAGGATTAGTATCGGTTCGCAACAACATAACTATGCCACCTCCCAGCTACTATGATTGGTCCACAACCAGACATACTATCTCCCTAGAAGATCATTTCTTTGTGGTTGAGTAGCTTCACCACATTATTCCTTCATATTTCTACTAATTTTTCCGTATATCGTTAGCACATATATTACCCGTCGGCTTTTGAACTAATAACATTGAAACTATTGTAATTCTTTTATGATCGTCTTCTTTTGTTTACTTATTTATTGGCATACGTTTCTAGAAAACAGCCTATTGTTGTATTATAATCATTAGGCAGGTGTTACGGATTTTAAAGTACAAGCTGATTCTAGGAAATTCAGTCCACGTTGCCGAGCGGACACATTGCATTTGTGCAGTATAAAAGGATGGCCTCGAGGATGGATCTAGAGAGGGGAACAGTCGAGCGAGAACCACGATCAAAGCCAGACGTATATACTACAATCGGAAATTTAATAGTGACGGACTTTGCGCGTTTTATTGAATTATGACTTTCTACATTACTTTTGGACTTGTTGTGTTCGGTTATATTTGTACCTATAATTACATGTCTTTGTATAGTTGTAATAAACTGTATAGTAATTCTAACGGCATTTTAATTCCTGTCTCGCACTCGTAATAATATATTACACTGTATTCTTTTTTTTTTAATTGCATGAGTTCAGCAGACAGGCAAAAGGCCCACCAGATGGGAAGCGGTTACCATCGCCTATGGACATTTGCAACACCAACGGTGCTACGAATGCGCTGCTGCTCTCTTTAGGGAGCCTGTAACCTGGTCAGTAATGCCGGAACACAACACAATGTTGTTATGGCGGCATACTCTAGACCAGGGGTGGTCGCCTTCCAGTCCAGCAAATGCCCTACCAGCTGGTTGTGGGTTGTTTTGTCGCCTCTTCCGACAGGCCGCCGGGCCGCAGGAAATTCTATTATTTCTCCGTTCCTGCACCGATCAATTTATAGCAATTCAAGAATGCCAAAATACACTGAGAGAATCGCTGTTAATGCACTTAAATTAAAAAATTCTCAAGACTTTCGCCTTACAAAGTTTAAATCAAAATACCTAGCGTCGTTTATGGACGAACCTATTCGTTTTACGAGTCTCTCTCCAGGCGAGATTACTAGATTCGATTCCGTCGCCACCGTACCGTTTACGAGTAGTGTAATAACATCGGAAAATGTTTACTGTTAATATTCATACTTAGCGTAAATAGTTTTTATTATTTGTTACAATTTCTTACGAGTCACCTGGTTTCTATTAATTTTGGTTTTATAAGTAAAATTTATTTTAACCATCGGTTAAAAGTCGGTGCACACCAGCCTAAGTAGCGTGTAGTCTCGATGACGATCTTGCTGCGTCTTATCCTGCAAGCCGTGAGCGCTCTTATATATTGCTTAGCTTGTTCTTAATAACGCAGATGACCCGTGCAGTTTATTCATCGCACCACAGGACCGTACTCGCCACAGGGCCGCCTTCGGTTTCTTGCTATGAGGAAAAAGATTTATGATATTGTTAAGATTTGTGGGACTCGAATTAAAATGCCGTTGGAATTATTATAGAGTTTATTAGAACTATACAAACACGTATAACACAGGTACAAATATAACCGAACACAATAAATCCAAACGTAAATCAGAAGGCCGTAATTCAATAAAACGCACTAAGTCCGTCACTAATAGATTACCAAACGTACACACGTCTCGTCTTGATCGTGGTTCTCGCTCGACTGCCGTCTCCCTCATTGGGGCCATAGTTTTATACTGCACAAATGCAATATGTCCGCCCGGCAACGTGAACCGAATTTCCTAGAATCATCTTTTACTTTAAAATCCGTAACACCTGGCTAATGATTACAGCCGCAGGTGGCTGTAAACGATTACAATACAACAATAGGCCGCATGCCAATAATAATAATAATTCATTTATTTCAGAAATTATTTCCATATTGTACAGTTTTATATTAATAAATAAGTAACCAAAAGAAGACGATCATAAAATAAATAAATTGTTTTAATGTTATTAGTTGTTAGTTCAAATGCCGACGGGTAATAAACGTGCTTCTACAAATGTGTACGTGGAATTTATCTTTGTCGGCGCCTAGGTTGTAACAATATGATCACGATTCAATGGTGAATGCCTGGCTCACCACCATAGAAGAATAAGACATATTGTACCAACTCCATATGACTGGGTGCAGATGAAAGAAAAGAAAGAGTGGTTGAAAGTGTAGCTCTTATTGTATTTTATCTATAAGGAGGCCATAGAAGGGTAAATAAAAATCGTTCATAATAAACAAACTAAATTATAAATAATATAAAAGTCACTGATTAAATAAACGTAATATAAGGCCGAAAAAGACCTAAGCAAACTGGCCCCATTAACCGCTAATAAACAGGCACGATGAAACAAAACGACGTGATCTCTTACGTTTTTACGAGAAAACACATTTTCTTTGTAGGGCCCAGCCCTTTGGAGCGTTTAAGTACGTGAAATGAGTAACATTGTGTATGTAGACCTTTTTAGGATACCTTAATTGTTTTAAGGGAACGGAGATAATAGATGTTTAATAGATAAGCATTTCTACATAATATATCATTGTATTGTTACAACCTAGGCGCCGAGAAGGACAAATTCCACGTACAGATCTGTAGAAGCACATTTTATTACCTGTCGGCATTTGAACTAATTATAACTCCTTTATGATCGTCTTCTTTTCTTCACTTATTTATTGGCATACGTTACTAATTATTGTGGAAAATAGCCTATTGTCCTCGCTCATTAGCATCATTAGCCAGGTGTTGCGGATTCTTTTGCATTTGTGAAGTATAAAACGACGGCCTGATGGAGAGAGGGGGCCAGTCGAGCGACGACTACGGGCGTGACGTGTGTACATTCGTGAATCTAATAGTGACGGACTTTGCGCGTTTTATTGAATTATGACCTTCTGCATTTCGTTTGGATATGTTGTGTTCGGTTATATTTGTACCTGTGTTATACGTGTTTAGTGTATAGTTCTAATAAACTCTATAATCATTCTAACGGCATTTTAATTCGAGTCCCACTAAACTCGTAGTAATATTAGTAAATACGTGAAACAAAAAATTTGTAGCTCTTTTTACAAAAATTACCTGGACGGAGGAGTATTAAATTTCGCACACTTAAAGTTTATATAGAAGAGTGCAGGATGCTAATATTTTTTTCAAAAAATATGCATCAAACATACATTAAATCAGTAAAAAAAACATTACACACACTACCATGTATTTGACATACACACACATAATATAAACTTGATGTTTATTGTTCAAGTTACATTAACAGTGTAGCCTTGGCGAAATCTGTGATTATAGAAGTATATATAGTCTTTGACACCAGAACCTTAATAATGTTCAAACTTATAATTTAAAATAATTATGGTCGTATTTTGGACCACTGGGCGACCCTAGTGAAAGATTAATGTGAATACATTGCTGTCATATTAACTTACGTTAAAAAGAATAACATTTGAACGGTTTTATGCGCGGTATTTTGATGATCACGGCTACTGAAAAGTGGCTGAAATGTCGGAATAATAACAATCGAGAAAATACCGCGCGTAAAACCGTTAACGTAGTTTTATTATTATGTACTAGTAGCGAACTTAGGGAAATACTATCCTATCACATTTTAAATAAGTTGATAGTATATAATAATAACAGCCCATACATGTTCCATTGCTTTGATCTGACGTCCCACTATTGGGGAACTGATACCCGCCACGCTTGTCCAAAGCGACCTGGCAGTTTTGACACATCGATTATGTCAAATTATCGATAAAGTGAATGCAGTTTGTAGTTTTCTCCATTTCTGTAGCTGACAGTTTGTGCTCATTCGATATTTTACAAAATTATTTAAATTATTACAATGAAATAAAATGGATGATAGCGTGCGCAATGGATTACGTAAGAACAAGGAAACGAAGCGAAAATGGCCGCGGACCATCTCGCGCGCAGCAAGCTTCACACCGCGCGCTGTGGAGTTTTTGGTGGGAACTGAAAGGAGACGTCGTGCTGTGCAGTTTTATTTTCAAAATATGTGTAAAATTACTTTAAAATGAACAATAGTTGTAGGATATTCATAGTTTTTGAGTAGTAGTTATGTGTTTTGTGAGAAATGTGAACTGTATAGTCAAATGTGGCCTTTTGAGTTGTCACAAGAACTCCGTTGAATGGCACTAACTGATTACCTACAGTTCAGCTGTGCTACACATAGGCTTAAGAAAATGAAGAAACTATATTGTAAACTAAGATCTGGCTTAAAGGCCTAACCGCCAAGCCATAAACCTAAATAAATAATATCGCGCGCTGTATAAACGCGTGCCTTCGCACGCATCACTCATTTTACCACAAAGCCATAAATTATCATAAATTAAAAACTATAATTACATTGCTCACAATTTCCATGTGTTAAATTGTAATTTCGTAGTAAATCAAGTGGCAAAAATCTACAAGTAATAATTCTGACAATTTTCCGTTGTGTCATCTCTTTATTTAATATATTTTGCTTGAACCTTTTATCATATTCATGAGATATTGCTTAAAGATTTGTGGTAAAGAAATGACTGACATGATGATATTTTGGAGCTTGATAAGAAGAAAAAAGTTTTGCACAAAAATATTGGGTTTGGAGCAAAAATTGAAAAATAAGTTATTGCAAGAAACTAAAAGCATATCAAATTCTATATATTTATCGGATTTTTATTTAAAGGGAGATTTTGTTGCCGACCGGTGTTATTTTACTTATTTTGCTTGTACAAATACATGACGTTATAAGCTGGTATGCTCGAACTGAATCTTCCGATGTTTTTTGAGATGATAAAAAGTGTTTTAGTTTTTTTTATTGTCTGCTCCTTTACTGTAACGACAGCCAAATCATCATTTTTCAAAAAAGCTAATAAAATTAGCAAAAAGTCTGAAAAACTTACTGTAAAACTTCCCCGCTAAAAGAAATACAATGACTTATTTTTTAAACCGGTTATAATTTCGCCTGGATTCGAGGAGTGTGATATGGACTACCCCATATTTTGCGACCCCCATTTTACTGTCGCCTTAAAAGGTTTTATTGCTATGTCGTATATACCTAAACAAATAAAAGAACAATGCAATGGTCAGAGAAACTCAACATTTAAACACCCTCTTTTTTATACCCTCATAAACATTAAAGAGCTGTTTCATTGTATGCGCGGCGTGAGAAAATGATCCTTTTGTCATTATGATCCAAAATTTTAGATAACATAAAGATATTTGAAAATCACTTGCTATATAGCTATTGCAGTTTAAAAATGGTTAATGCGTCTAGCGTGAAATAATAACTAAATAGGAACCCTTTTTCCACTTTAAAGTCCAGTGAGTAATAAAGAAAATTGCATTTATTATATCGTGTTCAGTTTGAAACACTGCAAATATACTTCTTTTGTTTACTTTCAGACGACTGTTACATAAAGTAGATTAATCATCTTTAATATAAATATAAAATAGGTCAAAATCATTATAATCATTATATGACATCCTGCAGCTGCGTAGTTTTTTTTTTTTTTGGTATGCAGGAAATACCTAAAAGAAGTCCAATATTTGATTACATCGTAAATAAAAATTAACTGCCCATTATAATTTAAATGGATTATATATTTTTTTATACATATTGTTTGTGTGCACCACTGGTTCCTACAATTAGTAACATTTAGTTACGCAAAATAAATAATGTAATTTTGGTGACATAAATAGGTAAGAACTTCTTGACTTTTTTATAATTGACTAAGCTCGTAAAATTTTACTACTATAGATTACGGTTTCACTTCCAATAATTTCTATTTATTGCATGAATTCAACAGACAAGCAGACGGTCTACCCGATGGAAAGCGGTTACCGTCGCTTACGAACTTGCTATACCAAAAGTGCTACAAATGCACTGCTGCTCTTTAAAGCGAGACTGAAATCTAGGCATTAATGCCGGAACACAACTCAAGGTTGTCATGACGGCATACCCTGGACCGGGGGTGAGAGCCACCCAGACGGACAAATACTATACCACCTGGCTGTGGGTTATTTTGTCACCTCCTACGACAAGCGGCCCGGCCGCGGGAAATTGTATTCTTTCTCCGATTCTGCGCGGATAATTTTATATCGGATATAATGTAAATAATAGTAAATGACATTTTAAAGTCAATTTCAAATAGTAGTATGGCTGGCACATCCATAAAATGTAACTTTTAGTGTTATCGTAAGTTTTCCTTTGAAATCAATATTGATTTTAATTATATAAAAATATATTTAATCCTGTTACTATTTAATAATAGTCTTATACTTAGAATCACGATGTTTATTTCTCTATTTTCGTATATTTTTCCATGCCATCCTATTTGAAATAGACTGTAATGGAGCTACCTCATGTAGCATAAATAAAAGAATAATATGTACATTGATTCTAATATGTTTACGCGCCGTTTATCTGCACCTTAAATTAAGTTTTTTTAATCATCGTTAAGATTGCCACAGCTTTCAGGTTTTCTTTTTTCCATTTTTATAACGATGTTTGCACATTCTCCGGTTTAATTATATTTGTGGTAACAAAATTGTTCGTTTCTAAATAATTTTTTGTCAAACAATTTGAACCTATACTCTAGATTAAATTCGAAACTCTTGGGATACCAATATTTTTTGCTGAGTTTAGAATTTCATTAAAATTCTATATTGAAAGCCAACTAATACCTTTAGCTTTCAAGCTAAATTAAATCCCATTTTTATCTCGGTCAAAATAATTACTTGAGGATAATCAGGTTCGGTCATAAAGGGTTAAATGTTTGCGTATCTAAGGGCTGTCGGACTGACGGATTTTACTCGAAAATAAATTTATTTTAAATATTACGTAATAAATGGCCAGATTGTTAATTATTAAGGCGACATAGGCAAATTATGGCTAAGACTTAAAGAAGAATAAAAAAATAAAAAAATGGTCAGATGCGCTAATAGGGGTAGATGTAAATTAAATGTTTGTTTTTTTTTAAACTAGTTTTTTTTCTCTTTCTATTTCTCTGTGAGTGAATTGTTTAATTATTATTTTAAAAACAAATGTCTCAAACCTAAATCTATATTATCCCAATTTGTTCAGGTAAATTCGATTCTCTGAATCACTGACAACTCCGTCTCTACCCTGATACCACAAAGTAGATTGCAATAAGTTCCAGTTCCTGGTTCACAATTGTTCGCGAAAATCATAATTTCTCGTTTATTCCTCGGACCATTATGTCTAAAGATATCCGTAAAGACATTTCATCCATACAGGAACGGAGAAAGAATATATTTTTCTGCGGCCGGGCGGCCTTTCCTAAGAGGCGACAAAACAACCCACAGCCAGATGGCAGGGTATTTGCTCGACTGGATGGCGACCAGCCCTGGTCTAGAATATGCCAGCAACCTTGTATTGTGTTCCGGAATTAGTGACCAGGTTCTAGTCTCATTTAAGAGAGCAGCAGCGCATTTGTAGCACCTTTAGTGTTGCAAATGTCCATAGATGATGATAACCGCTTTCCATCAAATCTGCCTTTCTGCTGAACTCCTGCAATAAAAAATAATAATAAGACAGTCCAGCGCCATCGCTTTCTTGCGTCCGGTAATCTGACTTACTTGCCAGATAAAACTTAAGGCGCGGTTTAATTCTTTCGATAATGCTTCTGGTCTGTCATTAAATTTCAAACTTCTGTTGCGAACTCCCTTTTAGATATTAAAAAAAAATTGAAAATTATATTGGAAATTACATTTTGATAGACACATAATGCTTTTACGTGTGTGCTAAATTTAAGATCTCTAGCTTTAGTATTTCGAGAAATAATTAGATGTAACACAGACATAAGACGAATTGATGTGCGTTATTTAGTATATCGGTGTCTATCGGATACACTTTGGATTGTTCCTATAATCGTTCTATTCTGCCATTAAATTTCAAACTTCTGTTTCGCGATCCCTTTAAGATATATAAATATATTGGAAATTACTTTTTGAACACGATGATTTTACGCGTGTGCCAAATTTCACGTCTCTTAGTATTTCTAGAGATAATCAGATATAACACAGATAGACGCCGAAATTATGTTTGTTATTTAGTCTATAGGTTTTCTATCCGATACTTTGGAGATCGGATCTACTATCGGACACTACTATCGGAGTTTACTTTGTGCATTGGAGCTTTTCAATCTGATCCCGCTGTCTGCCTTCTACCGTCGGACAACCAGACGCACTGTCTATCGACACCAGTATGTTGTGGAGTTACATCATACGTCCATCTTTATATACGCTCTACAAACGAGTGATACTTTGACCTGGGTCTCTTCAAGATACCTATTCATACATCCATCCTAGAAGATACCTATTCATACTCCCGTATGAATAGGTATCTTCTAGGTAATCGTGCTCCATCTTAGGCCATATCTCCATCTCCGAGATCGTTGTCAAACGTAAACCTATACTACAAAAAAGTGTGCATCTCGGGACGCCCGACGGAAGAGATAAATTACTTAAACTAATCTAAGTTGAATTATTTAATATTAAAATTATTCAACTTGAAAAAGCTTAAGTTATTGCTTAAATTTTATGTACATTAATATGATAATGTAAGGAAAGGTTATTTATTAATAAAATCTTTTATTGATTTTCAGATATATTTTATTCTTAGTTACAATTCTTGAACATGTACATAAGAATTTTGTGATGTACATTTTTAGTATCATTATTTTATCTAATTACCGAAATACGGCTGGCGCTGTGAGTTATAATGAGAGAGGAGGAGCCTGCCTACCGCTACCGTATGCGTGAGAAAAAGGGAAGCCAGACAGATTGGCGTCGTCCTGCGTACAAAATAAGTTGTCACTTCAAAACTATCTTTAGGAATTATCACATCAAACAAAGTCATCTCTAGCGACAACCCTAGCACTTACCCGTCAAAGCCATGTTTCACACAATGTAGATATCGGACAGAGATAACGCAGCCCGAATTAATTAGACCCCTGACACATTCGTTGAACCCTATGAATTATGGCACAGGTAAGGGTTGATTATTAAGCAGTCGGATGACGGCTCCCAAGGCAATATAGCACATGTACGAGTTCAGCGAACTGTGTATATACCTATATAGTTATATATGTACAGAACAAAGTGATTTTGAATGTCTGCCCTCCTTCACTGACTTGAGAATGAATCGACGAGAAATTATATAGGTATATACTTTCTATAAAAAGGGTATTACTTTAACTTTATACCATATATATAACTACACATATTATGTACTTTTAATAACGTGATTGCATAAAGTTAAAAAAATGTATATATTGGAAAGTGGAATCATTTTTACGGCATACCAATTACACGAGTTTAAAATTTAAAGTCATCCCTGACTATATCAGGAGCTCTAAGCTGCGATTTTTAAAACACTTAAGATTAATTTCGTAAGAAACTTAAACAGCATTGAGATGACCCAGATCTCCGGCTACCAAATGGTGAGGTCAGCCCGCAAGGGGCCGGCTGTCGTCCGTCCGGGCTGGTGGTGAATGCGCGAGCGAGCCCACAGCCCGGACAAAGGACGCTCGGGATCGGACAGGGGTTTTAGTGGGTATCCCTAACCGCAGCGTGGCAATAGTTCTTCACATCTCAACGTGGGGTGCTAGTGCCACCCCGACCTGGCGAATCCCACACACGGGCCGCGACATTTCCCCCTCGCGCGGCCTGCGGTCACGGCGATGGTATTTGTGTACTACAATCGGGAACCAAAATAACGGACTTTGCGCGTTTCATTGAATTACGACCTTCTGCATTACGTTTGGATTTGTCGTGTTCGGTTACATTTGTACCTGTGTTATACATGTTTGTATAGTTCTAATAAACTCTATAATAATTCCAACGGCATTTTAATTCGAGTCCCACAACTCGTAACAGTATAGATATAATTTTCTTCGTTTTCCAAGAAAACGAATACTAGGAATGATAATTATCTAGTAAAAAAATGTGAATAGGAAGCTACATATTTTGACTGATGCCAGATGGCACCATAACTCGAATGTATATTTATAATGGTTAGAATCTAAGAATAGAATAGTAAAGAAATAAGCTTTTTAAAAAGGTTTTTAAATACAAGCTTTTGAAATCCTGAATATCATGTAGCAGCAGAGTGCCAAGACAGTCAAAACGAGCCCAAACACGACGGGTCTATCTTGTTTAGTACAGGATCCTATGGCCACCTTCCGACTTCATCATCAGATCAGCTCCATCGTACCATATTACGCGATATACATATGCGTGAAAAATTTCAGCTCAATCGAAAATCGGAAAGTTGGTCAAATTTAACTTGCAAGATTACACCCGAATTTGCATATTTATATACATCCATTGCAAGTTAAATAAACGCTAGTAAAATTCATAAACTGGCAATCTTTGAAGAGGGGTGCCAACTTACCCTATATACCATCAACAACTTTGTTAACAATAGAATCAAGAAACCCAATTATTTCAAAAGCTATATAAAATTTCGCATGAAACAAATAGCTTTTCACCTCTTAATATTATAGCGAAGATAAAAGGTAGATATTTAACCGGTAACTCATATTCGTTTATGGCCCAAAAGTACTCATATCAGATCTGCAACATAAAGAATATATACCATAATGCCTGAAAATATAGGTTACAGAAGGGTTACAGTTACAGCAAACGAGCGATTAATCGCAAACATTTCAGAAGGGATTTATGAATACATATAAACCAAATCTTTATTGCATTGATAACTTCCTATGGAGACCACGTCTCGGCAAGCGTAGCGTAGGACGCCCGCCAGCCCGGTGGACTGACGACCTGCGCAAGATCGCCGGCAGGGGCTGGATGAGGAAGAAAGGAGACTAGGATATGTGGCGCGTACTTGGGGAGGCCTACGTCCAACAGTTGACTGAGATTGGCTGTAGAAGAACTTCTTATGGGAGGGTAAACCTCTTCGTTACGTAGTGCGTTACGGCGCCAGTCTGTCTGGCTTCCCTTTCTCTTAGGCATACGGCAGCGGTACGCAGGCTCCTCCTCTCTCACTATACGCCACAGCGCTAGCCGTATTTCGATGATTAGATTAAATAATAATGTACATACACAAATTTCTAATGTACATACTCAAGAATTGTAACTGAAACTTTATCCGTGCAGAAACGGAGAAAGAATACAATTTCCTGCGGCCGGGCGGCCTGTCGTAAGAGGCGACAAAACAACCCACAGCCATGTGGTAGGGCATATGCCCGACGGGATGGCTACCACGCCTGGTCTAAAGTATGTCGCTATAACAACCTTGATTTGTGTTCCGGCATTAGTGACCAGGTTCCAGTCTTCCTTAAGAGAGCATCAGCGCATTTGTAGCAGCTTTGGTGTTGCAAATGTCCATAGGCGATGGTAGCCGCTTTCCATCAAGTGGACCGTCAGTCTGTCTGCTGACCTCCTTCAATAAAAAAAAATATATATATATATTTTATAATCAATAATAGATTTTATTAATAAATAACCTTTTCTTACATTATCATATTAAGTAATAATCTTAGCTTTTCGCAAGTTAAACAATTTCAATATTAAATAGTTCAACTTAGATTAGTTTAAGTTATCACTGCTGTCGGGCGTCCCGAGAGGCATACGTTTTTATTTTTACGAAATCTATAATATTATACTACTCTAAACATGGCATGTCTGTACATTGAAGCTATTTAAAAAACGATGGAGAATACAATGCATTTTTGTTTCATTTCTTATCTGTGTGTTTGGGATTCACTTATAAACTACTGAGTCTATTTCGATGCGGTTTTTGCTGATTGACAGAAAATTCTTAGACTTAAAACCTGCGTTACTTTTTATCCCAATAATCTCACGGAAAACATCTGTTAATTATTTAAAATGGCCAGATTAAAAAAATCAAATACCAATGTAATTTTTTTCTCTGATCAATAGTAAATTTTATGTGACAAAGTGTGTGATACTTTTTATCCCGGTAATCCCGCGGATTTTTTCCCGAGAGCGGTTTGTAGTTATTCGGGTGCGTAAAAATTGACTTATTCCGATATGGTTTTCACTAAAAAGATAGCTTACATTATTTTTAAATGCTGCGAAACTTTGAGTCCCGGGAATCAAGTCAAGTATAACATATATTTTTCACACAATTTGGGTATGCATTAAAACATTCAAGACACTTTAAACACACCTAAAAGAAACAGATTCAGTCTGGTTTTGGTGTTAATTAACCAAATAACTTTATTTGTAAAGGGAAAGTTTGTATTTTGTATATGTATTGAGATAACTATGTAATTGGCACGTTATCAATATACTTCGAAATCATGGGAAAACAATTGGAAACGCTTTCCACCTCTGCACTACATTTTTTACTAATAGCGTTTAATTTTAAGTTTTTTTTATAGTGTAGTGTAATTTCTAAGATAGTTTATTTAATAATTTAGTTTTATTTATTTTAGAGCATTGGCAAATTCTAATATTATTCATTTTGTATAATAATAGTATTATTATTATTATTGTATAGCTAAAAAGAATAGCCTGTAATTTGGGCAACGTTTTAGCATTGCCATACGACGTGGAAATGAGGCCAGCATTTTGGGAACGCTCCCCACCGACAGTAATCTGAAATGCATTCTTATAGAAAAGTTACCTTTTTTATATTTTATGTTCTTTATATATTGTTTTATATGACATAAATACTTAAAAATATGAATTATATATGAGGTAAAATTATGATTTAAAAAAATATTATCAGTCTTTAATGTTTTGAATAATAAATAAGAATAACTAGGGTGCTATTCGTTGACGGCAAAAATAGTATCATTTACTCTATATATAATTTTTATACATAAGCTTTAACTGTTAGTCTGCTAACAACCGTGTTTTATATGCTTTGATAAAGTAATAGGAACGTGAGATGAATAAAGTGAAATATAATTGTTCTCATGTGATAATTTTGAATAACTGGTACACAACACGATATTTATTGTGTTTTACTTAAATTTACGGAAATACTTTTAGATGTGTATTGCTACATGTTAGCTGAATTTATTAATAAAAATCTTTTACCCGGATCAAATAGATCCAATAAAGCCAATATCCGGTTTATCTAACGCTAGTACGAAGGCCAAGACCCAATCAATGCATCAAAGAACAAAGGGGCCGAATCAATATCGGGTAATTGCATCACTTTTCACTGCGCCAACCATTAACGTAACCTTTTTTAATCCGGTTTTTTCCGGTTTACTTCGGATATCGGCGAAGAAACGGTCCACTTACCCGGATCTATTGAATGGGCCTCGTGGACACTAACTACTACTTTTCGAGCTCCTAACCGGTTTAACCGGTTTTAATAGATTGGGTAATGCGATAACAATTTATTTCAGTAGTAGACTCTTTCTGCGGTTTCGTTTGCTTTAATTTAAGCCTAATTTTCTTCCTTTATTCACAATTTTATTTTGAACATGAAACGACATAAATAAACTGACAATATTAAACTTTATTACTCTATGACCCATGCTACACAGATTAAACTTTAAAACAAATTAAAAAGCCATGTACTAAAATATAGAAATGACGAAAGCTTTTCATATTGAAGTTGTGTGAGTATTTGCATAATTTTAGATCGTGATGTACTTAGACTTACAAATTCAATTGGTACGGCGGCTTATTAAGTACTTCAAGACGAATTTCAAGTTATGCTCGTGGACAATCTGAGTATTCCAGTTAGATGTACGTCTGTTACAGTGATTTAATTATTACAATTGGGTTCGCAGTTGCATATGAATGACGAGCATATTGTTGTGTGAAACTTGGTGGTTAGTGCACTCGTGTCTCCAACTAAACGGATGCAGATTCGAATCTTGGCTGAAAATGATCACTTAGGCAGTTTCTAAACCAATGTGCATACAGTTACTTTTACCACATGCTAATAGTGAAGGAAAACATCGTGAAGAAATACACACAAGTATCCTACACACATACACACACGCACGCACGCACGCACGCACGCACGCACGCACACGCACACGCACACGCACACGCACACGCACACGCACACGCACACACGCACACACACACACACACACACACACACACACACACACACACACGGTATCAGACACGAACGCATCGCTTAGAACAGTTCCTCAGCACACTCTCTGAATAAAACACCGATAGATATCAATTTTCTAGAATACGTAAAATGATATATAAGTGTACCTTATACTTACAGACGGTGTTCTTCTAAGGTTTTTTATTAATACGATGGTTATATATACACGCGTATATGTATAATGTATGTTACTCCACCGTAATAGGCTGCCGTGATTCTCCCTTAATCTCGTTAGGGTACATTACAGAAGCTAACAAAAAACAACGAGCCCTCTTGAGTAATCCCCTTGTAGCTTGACTAATATATACACATGGCAGTGTTTTTGTTTATTAATATAACATGACTATGTAAGTAATTTTAATTTCTTAATACATATATACCATAGAAGAAGAATTGGCACTAAAAATTACCATCGGACAGAAAACAATGTAATTTCAAATTCAAAGTTAAAAGTGTTTAATTAAACTGAGTTTTAATTAAGAACATTTTCTTAAAGTTAAACATTTAATACGTGCCTTAAAGTTAAGTCTATCATGGATTACTTAGGTTATTTCATCCAAATTGAAAGAAATAAGTAAACTGGGTAATATCAGCATAGTTTAATTTTTTTAAATTTCGTTTATGTATGTTGGAAGTTGGAATCTTCCACAAAGGTTTTAATGTGTTTGACATGGTTTATGCTGGCCACATATAAATATTTTAAATTTAGAACCTACATATTCTTTTGATTTTTATCCGACATATTTTTCTCTTTATATTATTTTTATTACACACAAGTTGTTCTAATTATTTAAATGAATAACAATCCGCTAACTTATTACCATTTAAATAAGTGTTTAATAATGTTTATCTTTTTAAATATATAATAAATATGTTGTACGTAATTTGTGCAAAATGTTATGTAAACATTAAAATACTATGAAATACACTACGTTAAGCAATATACTATAGTCGAACAAAGAGACAGTGGAAAGTTGTTTAAGCTATGTATTGAAAAAATGGTTTGAATGTTTTATTGTCAAATAACTGTTATATTTTTTTATTAATTGCGTAGGTAACACAATTTATAACTTACTATGTATATATACGTAAAGCAAAAACTTTGTACCCCTTTTTACGAAAATTGCGCTGACAGTGGAGTTATAGTTTATGTAGAGAACAAGCAACGAAAGCTAATATATTTTTTTATTATGCACAAAAAATACATTAAACCAATAAAAAACATTACACACCTTACCATGTATTTGACACACACACGCATATATACTCTTTTGTTTATTGTTCAAGTCAGATTATAGAAGTAGTATATATATACATTAATTATTATGGTCGAATTTCGATCACGAGCGACCACTAGTTAATTGTAAGACGATGTTTGAAAAAGTTGTTTCTAATTAATTATAAGTACTTAATGTTAAAATATCGTGATAATAATAATTTTAATTGCTGTTCAAACAGATATAAATACGGTAAATCTACATAACTTGCGACTTTAGTACAAAATCAACGTTTTTAAATGATAAGTGTATCAATTGTTCTGGCTGTCAACCTTAGCCTATTAGAAAAAAATAGAGTTTGTAACGAATTTGTAATTCTGTTAAACTGGTAAAATGGATAAACTGTCTATAGCCAAACCTAAGAGAATGAATTATTTTTATAAGTTTACACAGACGTCTTTATGCACGTTCATATGATTAAAACGATCTGAATAGCCAATGACCCCGGGTTATTGTCGCTGCAAATGCGAAAGCGCTGTTATTTTCTCGACAGTGGTACAGTTGTTAAAATGACAGAGCATATAGCATGGAAGAAAAATACTTTTGTCTATGGTTATAGTATAAGCGCTGAAAATGTTATTGCTCACATTACCACAGGTAAGAAAAATTGGTATTTTAGGGTGCGGTATAAATATATGACACTTTGTTTTTAATTATTTGGAGGGGTGGAAGTGATGGAGGTGGAGGCAGGGAATAATAATTTAACCCTTCCACAATCCCTATATTATTAGTGTTAACTATGATTTTCATGTTTCTTGTTTTTGTTGTTTACGTGAATTGCTTAGTTGGGTTTTATTTCATTTTTAAACAACTTTCTTGTGATTTTCGACTATGTTGAATCATTTTATATTGGAATTTGATTGAATTTTTCAACTTTGGACTTATTATAAAGTGCAATATTATCGAAAAACAAAAGTGAGGTTATTTTTACTAAAACATTAATGTCTCAAGAACTATACATTTTCTTGACATAGGGATTGCAGAAGGGGTAAGTATTCATGCCTATCCTACCCCTCCAACCCTCCAAATATATGAAATCAAGATTTATATCTATACCCCACCCGTTAATATATAGAATTTTATTTGCAAGAGGAAATCGCAGTGTTGCTTGCTATATATAAATTCCTAGCTCTTCTACTTACACAATGACAATCATACATCGTCGCGCGCTACTGAAATTGTTTTACTGCGCAGGTACATCGGGAGGAATTATATATTCTGTAAAAAGGAAAGATTTACAGTACAATTTATTATAATTTAATACGTTTTTAGGGTTCCGTAGCCATTATTCAAAGAGTTTCACACTAAGGAGACGCCTACTTATACAAGAGATTAATTAAGAAATAATCCTTTGTCCTATCAAGGATTTGCAAGGCAAAGCAGACTTGTAAGCGTGCCTTGAAAGATTTGACTTTAAAATTTAAGGAGCTAAGCTCTTAGGGTTATTAACATGGATTTCCAATAAACGATTAACGCTAAAACCCTTATACAGTCGTCATTTCCATCAGTCTGTACATTTTTCTCAGAAAGCACTAAGTTAATATATGGATGAAATTAATTTAAAAAACTTTAAAATTCAATATTTGATTGTTTTGGTACAAATATAAATACGACGTCAAAATTTCATTAATCGAGGCAATTAATTGTAATAAATCTTTTATGGGTGTGAAATTTATATATACAACTCCCGCCCCGGCAGACATTATCCTGCTCTGAAAAAATAAAAATTTAGGACCCGATCCCAGCGCCACCTTTCCGTTACAATTGTGGATTTAAACTATCCGGAGACCCACTCAAACACACAAAAACAAAATCACTCCAGGTGATTAGGAGGATTCTAGAACCTGATTTCAGCGCTACCTAGCGGTTCCAACAGGATAAAAAGTATCCTATGTCCACCTCCTGGTTCTAAGTTACCTCCCTACCAATTTTCAGCCAAATCGGTATAGCCGTTCTTGAGTTTAAATAGTGTAACTAACACGACTTTCTTTTATATATATATCTATATATAAACTCATCTGAGTTTAAGGGTTGCTATCCAACGTGGTAACGCCGCCAGCCTTTTGGGAACGTTCCCGGTAAACGACAGTGGTTTGGGACCATTAACTCATCTTTAGGCGTTTTTCCCCTTTTTACACGCTTTATATTAGCTTCACTTGTATGTCAGTATGTCAGTATGTAACTTGAGCTCGATTTTGTCCTACTTTGAACGATCAGATTTAATTCATACTTTGCACACCTGTCAAAGGTCGATGACAATGCAATAATATAGTATCATGGAGCTGATCTGATGATGGAGTGGGAAGGTGGCCATAGGAACTCCTGTACTAAACAAGATAGACCCTTCGTGTTTGGGCCCGTATGTTTATATCGCGTGACAGTGCAATAATATGGTACCATGGAGCTGATCTGATGATGGAGACGGAAGGTGGCCATAGGAACTCCTGTACTAAACAAGATAGACCCTTCGTGTTTGGGCCCGTATGTTTATATCGCGTGACAATGCAATAATATGGTACCATGGAGCTGATCTGATGATGGAGTCGGAAGGTGGCCATAGGAACTCCTGTACTAAACAAGATAGACCCTTCGTGTTTGGGCTAGTATGTTTATATCGCGTGAAAATGCAATAATATGGTACCATGGAGCTGATCTGATGATGGAGTCGGAAGGTGGCCATAGGAACTCCTGTACTAAACAAGATAGACCCTTCGTGTTTGGGCCCGTATGTTTATATCGCGTGACAATGCAATAATATGGTACCATGGAGCTGATCTGATGATGGAGTCGGAAGGTGGCCATAGGAACTCCTGTACTAAACAAGATAGACCCTTCGTGTTTGGGCCTATCGCGTGACAATGCAATAATATGGTACCATGGAGCTGATCTGATGATGGAGTCGGAAGGTGGCCATAGGAACTCCTGTACTAAACAAGATAGACCCTTCGTGTTTGGGCCCGTATGTTTATATCGCGTGACAATGCAATAATATGGTACCATGGAGCTGATCTGATGATGGAGACGGAAGGTGGCCATAGGAACTCCTGTACTAAACAAGATAGACCCGTCGTGTTTGGGCTCGTTTTACTTGTCTTGGCTAGCACTCTGCTGCTACATGATATGCAGGATCTCAAAAGCTTGTATTTAAAAACATTTAAACAAAAATCAACTAAAAAATGAAAAATAAATAATAGTTTAAAAAAACTAAAAAAAACACGCTTTTATAAAAAATCCAACTAAAAAAACAAAAAATAAAATTTAATATAATATAAAAAAGCGTGGGGTGTATTCAAAGCGCTTTTTAAGATATTATATTATTAATTGAATACACCCCACGCTTTTTTATATTATATTAAATTTTATTTTTTGTTTTTTTAGTTGGATTTTTTATAAAAGCGTGTTTTTTTTAGTTTTTTTATATAGTTCATAGTATAGTTTGTAGTTTATATTTAGGTTTATATTTATAGGTTAATTTATTTTTAGTATTTAATTATATGTTTTAAAGAAAATAAATTAATATTAACCGATGAGTTTTAAAAACGAGCTCATTATCAGGGGGTTTAATTCCAAAGAGCAGGTTTCAAAAATGCACTTTTAGAATTTTTGTCATGTTAGAGTTAGGTTTTCAAAGTGGGCTGTTTCAAAAACTTCATCATCATCATTTATACATAGATAGACTATTTATTGCTAGTTTAAGATAACTTATATACCTGAGGGACCTACTGGAAATTTTAGCCCATCAAAAGGTATTTCATAGAGAAGTGGGAAAAGGGCTAGGATGGTTTGGGCCTTACTACCTGTTATTTCTTTGCATTTTCTGAGAACATTTACCATAGTAATGTATATTTTTACACCATCAGAAAGTAGAGATTTTAACGAACAAAAAGCCCAGGGAGTTTTTTTATAACAGCTGATGTTTTGTTTGACGCGAGAATTTTCGATTGAAAATTAGGGTGGTTATTCGCTATTAAGTCAAAATAAGGTGAAAAAATAACTATTTTAAATTAAAAAAATATTGTGTGTTAGGGACATAAAAAGGTAAGATTTCACCAGATCTCATGAAAAAAAAATGTAAACTAATAACTAATAAAAAACCAAAAACTTGCTTATTTTAATTTTTTACATAATTTTAGAAGTTATGTGCAAAAAGTGTAAATACACAAGTTGTAGATCTTTTTATTACCTACAACTTTGCCATTTAACTTTTTTCCATAGGACTTGTAGTTTTGCCGAAAAACGAGATAAACCGTTCTTCACCCTTAAAACTCACCCCCTTCCACTTCCCGTCCTCAGATCGCCCGTAAATTATTTTCCTTTCATTTTTGTTATATTCCCTTCCTTTTCCAATGGGTTTCATCCTATTATATATATTTTTATTTCAAAAAGGATTCACCTTGCTCTAATAGGCCGTCTAATTGTGTTGACGGGCTGTAGCGGTGGGTCGGTGGCTTGGTTGCGTTTAAGCATTTGCACGTTACGTGAATGATAGAGCATACTGAAAAATTATATTATTATGTAATACCTATTCATGTGCCTATGTCTTTGCAAATAATATTGATTGACTGTTATAAAATACTAAAATATACGCAATTACTAAGTCGCCGACATAAACAATTTCCCAGCCTCAATCTCTTCTCCGCAACGTAGGGAATGTTTTTCTGTTATAAAAGTGTTCAAAATCCAAGAAAATGCCTAGTGATACGGATGCCGAGGCTATTACGACGCGAGAATTACTCCGAGGTATTCAACACAGATTTTTATCTCACTCAAGAAATAACTGCTTTTTTCCTTTTACCATTATGAACCTTATCGTGTTGGTAATAAAGAAATATTACTACAGTAATACATTACTCGTCAGGGATGGGTAACATGTGGTAATATGTTTTAGCCGTTATGTCAACAATCTATTGAAGTTATATTGGCTACCTTATCATAGTTCGGCCTTTCTATAAAGCCACATTTCGCATCTATCAAACTTTAAAATAAGTTTAGAAGTTTTTTTTTATTGTATGAATTTAGCACACAGGCAGACGGCCCACTTGATGGAAAGCGGTTACCATCGCCTATGGACATTTGGAACACCAAGGATGCTACAAATGAGCTGCTGCTCTCTTAAGGGAAGACTGGAACCTGGTCACTAATGCCGGAACGCTAATCAAGGTTGTTATGGCGGCATACTCTAGACCAGGGGTGGTAGCCATCCAGTCGGGCAAATATCCTACCACCTGGCTGTGGGTTGTCACATCACAAACATAACGTTGTCATGTGTTAAGTTTCTAATGAAATAAGTTAATTGTGGTGTTTAATTTAACTTTGATATAAATTATTTTGATCCTGTTACAAAGTTAGTTCGTCAGTATTTATATAAAACTTCAAATGGGGCTATTAAGAACGGCTCAACTATAATTTGAATTACAGTGCCAGCGATACTTCGTTCGCGTTGCCATGACGACGACATAAAGTGGCCACTACTACAAGATGTAACTTTCAAATTTAGGATAATTTATGTATATATGAATCAACCAAAGCGATTCATATATACATAAATTTGAATCATTCAGTATAATTGAACCTGTCACGTCTTTTCAGTTTCGTGCATTTCAGTCAAATTAACGTAACCTGTGTTCGTTCCTGTGGGTCGGACCCACAGCTGGCCAATATGCTTTTATTATTTAAATAAATACAATAATTTAATAGAATAATGCATTATATTATCTCTTCATGACTGTCGTAACAAAGGATATAAAAATGTTCAGAACACCTATCCTAATGTCGACATTTGGAAAAATGAAATGATCACAAGGAATATAAATTGCTTTTACGATATCATTAACTTCTATTTATTGTTGCTTGCTTAAAGACGCTTTACGGTTTGTTAAGGGACATAATGAGGTTTTTGAATGGAAGTGTTTGCGTTTGATTATATTTACTCTCGAGATGGGTTGCCCGCGGGGCTATTTACCTGTCAAAGGTAAATTAGCACAGCGATCGTTCGTCCGTGCAATTTTCTTGCAGGGACAATTATTGTCTCTACGACGTGGCGACGTCTTTGGCAGTGAAGGCTCTAGTATTCCGAAGTCTTAGATCCTGAATCTCCTGTTATAGTGCACTTCCCAAATATGATATGTTATGGTGCCTTTAGAGCCAAGTCCCAAACTATACTAGATAGCGAAAAACACTCAAAGACAAGTAATTTAGCCTTGCTAGATATCGAATTGTCTGATTTAGAAAAAATAACACAGCCTGTTTTATTATACTGTTATACGCCGACAAAGTGAATGCACACCTGCAGTTTATTACCTTTCCCGCATTTGGAGTTCTTTTGTTTACTTCGTGTTTAAAATTAAGAAAAACATCCTATTGTTATTGTATTCTTTTATGGCCGCAGGTGTGCAGATTACGTTTTCTTGGAAAATTCAGTCCACGTGGTCGATTGTTGTATGTATAGATTAGTATAAAACAATGCCCGAATGGAGGGGTGAGGCAGTCAAGCGAGGATTACGATACGAGCAAGACGTGTACATTCGATAAGCTATGTAGTGACGGACTTTGCGCGTGTTATTGAATCGTGCAGTTTGTACTGGCTGTGTCCAGTTATGTTTTTACCTGTGTTATACGTGTTTGTATAGTTCTAATAAATTCTATAGTAATTCCAACGGCATTCAAGTCCCGCACTCGTAACAATACTAAATCATAGTGTAGCTTGTAAGAATCAATTTTTGTGACGGAATGTCAAACGGCAAACCAAGGAAGGGGTTGTTTTTCAAAAATATGTTTTTTTTGCCATACATAATTAAACGTCACCTCATTATTGTACCCAATATGAAAATGATGAAAATTTTTCTATTTTGTTAGGATTCGAATTTGCTTCGTCATTCAAAAAGCAAAGATATAAGTGAAATTACATGAGTGCTTAAACTTGGGTAAAATGTAGATATGACGTAGCAGTAGGCAGTAAGCAATACAGTGTAACAATTTCGAATTGCAATAACTTGTGGAACGGGAAGATGTTTTACTACCGTATTTTACGACTACTGATATAAACCAATGAGAAAAAGTTCAAGCATAGCGCGTTCAAAGTTGTGAATAAATAAAATCAATGAAAGTTTCTGCGATCGCGACGAACTTTTTATGTTATCTGTACACTCACTCTTGTAGTTCAGTATAAAATAAAAAATGAAAGCATCGCATTTCTTTTATAGCTTTCTACATTGTCCGTGTTTTAAATCCGTATCTATAACGTAGACAAACCTTAAAATTTATATCACACAAAAGTTATTTTCTAAATTAATATTGGATTTTTTTTGTCATCATAATCCTTGTGGTAAACCACGGTTGTGTTCACAGCTACTTCACGTGGTGTTTGTCATGGTTTTAGATGTTTCGCAATTCTTCGAATATAGTTTCCGTCGTACAATCTGACGAATGCATTGTATTTAAAAAAAAATACAATTATTATATAATTGTAATTTATTTATTATAAAAACTTCGTTTAAAAAAACCGACTTCAAAAACTAAAAAACTAAAATGTATAAAATAACTTATTTCTAAAGCTATTATTATTAATATATATTATCTAAAACATCTTAAAGTCGGTGCTTAGTAATTTTCAAAATATAGTAATTTTTATGTTTTGCTTTGCACCGACTTCAAGATGTGTTAGATAATATATATTAATAATAATAGCTTTAGAAATAAGTTATTTTATACATTTTAGTTTTTGAAGTCGGTTTTTTTAAACGAAGTTTTTAAATTTTATTTGTTACTTTTTAGTGTCTAGCTATGTATGGGTGGACCTACAAATGGTGCCGCGCTTCTTAAAAAATATAGGTCCTAAGAACCCGGAACAAAAAAAATTTCGTAAAATGAAAACTACTGGGCCAAACTATGTCAAATTTTTAGGGGACCACATGGCAGCTATTTCGCGTCGAACAAAAAAAGAATCACGTAAATCGAATCATAAATCTCAGAGTAATTGGTGTACATATGGAACGGAGTGAAAATTATTTTCATGAAAAATGTTCATAAAATGAAAACTACTAGGCCAAACTATGTCAAATTTTTAGGGGACTACATGGCAGCTATTCTGCGTCGAACAAAAAAAGAATCACGTAAATCGGATCATAAATGACGGAGTAATCGGCGAACATATGGAACGGAGTGAAAATTATTTCCATGAAAAATGTCCATAAAATGAAAACTACTGGGCCAAACTATGTAAAATTTTTAGGGGACCAATTGGAAGCTATTCCACGTCGAACAAAAAAAGAATCACGTAAATCGGATCATAAATGACGGAGTAATCGGCGAACATACATAAAAAAAAAGGAACAAAAAAAAAAAAAAAGATTCCAACGAATTGAGAACCTCCTCCTTTTTTCGAAGTCGGTTAAAAAGGCAACACCGCCTAATACACACAGATAAACACACAACAGGAAAAATATTACTAATATTTTAAGTAGTATTTTTTTCGTTATATCTATATTAACGGCCTCTGTGGTTGAGCGGGCTAAGCCTTTGCCGGCCTACCTCACTGCAACGCAGAGGCTCCGGGGTTCGATTCCCGCTATAGTAAATTTCAGAAGCGTATTATCCCCGTTATTTACTATGTCTAGGTGTCTGGGTTCGGCCCCAGAGTAATTACCGTTGTATATTATCCATAACACAAGCGTAACTTGCTTAATTTCAGGATACACAATATGTGTGTTTGTCTGCCTATTATTTAGTTATTTATTTATGGAAAACCTACAGCTAAAAACATTTGGTTAGATATCTAAAATTAATACAAGAAAGCCAATGACAGGTTTTCACGGACAAGATATAGCTTAAAAGTAACATGCAAACATAAAAAAAGGCACCGAGATGTCTAATCACTGTTGAAAAATTTAAGGCTTAGACACCGCTTGGCTCCTGTAATACTGATTGCAAATGGGTCGATATCATCGTATTTAGTTACATTATTTAAATAGTTACTTGCTCGGTTATTATTATTATTATAATATGTATGTTAGTAATCAATGACTAACACTGATTTGGTCCTAATGGCAGTCTTTATCGGCTGTTCTCTTCAAGATGCTGTTTCCGCTGAAGCTGCTCAGTAACGAAGCTGTTTTTTCGTCATAAAACATCATAATGTCTTCCATTTTTGTGTAAATGGCTACGAAACTGTGTGTGTGTATTGAATATCATCCGTGCAGGAACGAAAAAAAAATTCAATTTCCTGCGGCTGGGTGGCCTGTCGTAAGAGGCGACAAACTAACCCACAGCCAAGTAGTAGGGCATTTGCCTGACTGGATGACTACAACCCCTGGTCTAAAGTATGTCGCCATAACAACCTTGAGTTGTGTTCCGGCATTAGAGAACAGGTTCCAGTCTCCCTTAAAAAAGCAGCAGCACATTTGTAGCGTCTTTGGTGTTGCAAATGCCCATAGGTGACCGTTACCACTTTCAATCAAGTGGGCCTTCTGCCCGTCTGCTAAAATCCTGCAACAGAAAAAAATAAAAAAGTATACTTAATAAATAAAAATATCTATTATCTTGAAGGGTATTTAAAATATGTATACAAATTTAAACAACCAAACAAATGAGCTAGTAATTTAATAAAATCAATACGCACTGTTATTGAACAAAACAGTTGAATACTTGTGCAAAACACGTGTACACAATTGTACCAAAACATGGGAAAACAGGCGAACCTGTGCCAAACGGCAACAGATAAGGCGGTTGCCGTATTTTAAAGTCAAATCGCCAATCGCAAAATATTCAAAGCTGGGGCTGATCGGACTTGCAAATCGCATGGGCCCTGTTTGCTTACTTTGCAATATATTACTTGTATCGGCCAAGACAAAGTACCCTCCGAGGCATCTCCGGTATATAAGTTATTCTTCAATATATTAGAAACCTCATCCAAACTAGTGTTCAGGAGCGAAGCAACCGCTGTATCAGCCGTATCAATGATACGGGGCTTACAGGCTACAGGGGCCCCGAAAATGTATAAACAAAACTTTCTAAAATGTGATCCACAATCTTTTATAGATTAACAACATTTTTGAGAATAACTGCTAGGCCAAAATAACTGCTATCAGACTTGTCATTGTAGACAATAAGGCAGAAAATGTAGAAAAACTGAAATCGCTGAGATACTGAGATGATGATGTTCCAGTTTCCCTTAAGAGAGCAGCAGCGCATTTGTAGCATTTTTGGTGTTGCAAATGTCCATAGGCGATGGTAACCGCTTTCCATCAAGAGGGCCGTCTGCCTGTCTGCTAAACTCCTGCAATAAAAAATAATTAATATATAATTATATTAATTAAATTCGAACATTTTTTGTTTCTTTTATAAAAACACTTTACACATTTCCTTTGGGCCCCCCAACACATTTTCATATAGGGCTCGACTAAGGCACGCTACTCCACTGCTAATATTGTACAATTTGTACACTTGCTTTAGGTGGTGGTTGCTAGTGCAGGTGCTTTCTAATAATAGAGTGAAGAGCATCTTGTGGCTCATAGGGATTCATTCTCGTACTAATTGAACTTGGACGCTGATCCCTGGGTTCAAGTTACTGGTAGTTGAAGTCAATAGCAACTTGATAGTAACTCGATCACAAAGTATTTGTAAGTGTTATTATAACTCAAATCGCGACAAACACAAAACCCACCTGCATATCTGAAACAAAGCACGTTCATTACCCGTCGACATTTGAATTAATAACATTTAAATTCTTTTGAGGTCTTCTTTTGTTTACTTATTGGCATACGGCCTATTGTTGTATTGTGATTATTAGCCTGGTGGTACGGATTACAAGTACAAGCTGATTCTAGGAAATTCGGTCCACGCGCCCGGTCGAACATATTGCATCTGTGCAGTATAAAGCAATGGCCCGATTGAGAAAGGAGTGAGTCGAGCGATAACCACGAGCGAAGCAAGACGTGTGTACTGCAATCGGGAATTTAATAAGTGACGGACTTTGCGCGTTTTTTTTAATTATGTCCTTTTCCATTACATTTGGACTTGTTGTGTTCGGTTATATTTATCCCTATATTATACGTGTTTGTATAGTTCTAATAAACTTTATAATAATTCTAACGGCATTTTAATTCGAATTCCGCGACTCGTAACAATATAGTAGTATTACAATATTAAGTTAGCCTAAAGTTGTCCGCAGCGTCAGCAAAACGCTGTACGTTGAATCGGTCAAATATTATAAATGCGAATATGAATTGGTTTGTTACGCTTTCACTCGTTAATCACGCAAAAGATAGACACGAAATATTGCTTGCACACACGTTGTCATTGGTATAGGAAAAATATTAATGTAATACTCTCATGGTATTCCACAAATTCAAAGTCGCTCACCGGCTATGGAGCGAGCTATGTTAGGTGTTTCTCTTATGGATAAAATCAGAAATGAGGACATCCGTAAGAGAACGAAGGTAACCGACATTGCTCGCAAAATTAGCAAGTTGAAGTGGCAGTGGGCCGGTCACGTCTGCCGCGTAGGACGCCCGCCAGCCCGGTGGACTGACGACCTGCGCAAGATCGCCGGCAGGGGCTGGATGAGGAAGACAGGAGACCGGGATATGTGGCGCGTACTTGGGGAGGCCTACGTCCAGCAGTGGACTGAATTTAGCTGATGATGATGATGACTCTCATGGTTAGTTTCACCTTCACTAAATGGCGTTGGCTGTACAATTGGAAAGGATTGAGAATCTCTTCCTATTGGAAGTCGGTTAATTAAGTTTGACATCTCTAATGAGAGCGTGTAGGACTCCCAAAGGCCGGTTCTCCGCGCCGTCTACAAGACTTCTATCTAGTTACTCATAATTTTCTCTTTAAGATCAGAGCACGTATATTATTTTAACATTTATATTATTTAAGTAATTATGCAAAGAACTATCCTGTTGTATTTTTACCTAACGTAAAAATAAATCAGAAGAAAACGCGGATAATAAGTAAATATATATTTATATATAAATATATACTTACTTACTTAAAATATATACTTAACTTATCAGTTTATCTCAGTTCATCTATATACTTATAATAAAATTGTAGAGGTCGAATTTCTGTACAATTAAAAAAAAATCTAAAAACCGTGTCAGGGTGATGTAAGAAGTGAAATAGAACTAATTTAGATTTTTTGTCTGTTTGTCTGTCTATTTGTACCGGCTAATATCAGAAACGACTGGACTGATTTACATGAAATTTTGTATGGTGATAGCTTATATCCCTGGTCAACATATAGGATACTTATGATCCCGAAAAATTGAATATCCCGTGGGATAGTTAAAAAGCTTTATTTACTTAAACAGCTTATAACAGACTAAAAGTAATTTCTCTGCAACGTTACATAATAGAAGCGGATAATTTGACAGGGTGTGGTGTTAGTGAGAGAGTTTTATCTTATATATATAATATATATAGCAGATTTTGTTTCTTTGTTTGTTTGCTTGAACGCGCTAATCTCAGGAACTACTGGTCTGATTTGAAAAAAAATTTCAGTGTTAGATAGCCCATTTATTGATGAAGGTTACAGGCTATAAACCATCACTAAATATTGTGTGTGTGTGTGTGTTTGAGTGGGTCCCGGGATGGTTTAAATCCACAATTGGAACCGGTAGATGGCGCTGAGATCGGGTTCTAGAATCCTCCTAATCACCGGGAGCGATTTTGGTGATTTTGTTTTTGTGTCTTTGAGTGGGTTCCTGGATGATTTAGATTCGCAATTAGAACCGGTAGGTGGCGCTGAGATCGGGTTCTAGAATCCTCCTAATCACCTGGACCGATTATGGTGATTTTGTTTTTGTGTCATGAAACAAAGTCTTTTAGGAATTCAGAAAATATGGCGGTACGAAGTTCGCCGGGTCAGCTAGTTTATACTATTATTTTTATTATACTATCTACAGTGCGATATTTTTGTTTTCTATCTAATATTAATACGGTAATACGAACATCTTTAGATACCTTTTCTTTCCTGCCCTTTATTAGTGTACATTTTATTAATATAGATCACTTCACTATAGTGTATGTTGTTTGTGGTACCACTGTTGCAATTTTTACAAAGAATCCTATAAAATTATCCATATATTGTTTAACATCAATCATCTTCCTATATTAGGTACTCTCATTGTGCTCTTTGCGTTAAACCTCTCGTAGGCGAAGAAATCTTGTAGAGATTAGGAGTTTCCCACGCAATATATAGGTGGAATGTAGAACTGACGTTAATGTATTAGTAAAATAGTGTTAGTTCGGTTAGTTGATAATTTATATTCTTTATTGTGCCTAACTTGTTTTTTTAATCGGCAGACCACCACACATATTGTACGAGTGTATCCCCAAATTGTGAATTGTGTGTGTTACGGGTGATATACAACGAACTACTCTGGGGCCGATCCCAGATACTCAGACCATAGTAAATAACGGCAAAATTTCATTTCGTAAATTTACCATACCAGGAATCGAACCCGGAACCTATGTGTTGCATTGAGGTAGGCCGGCAAAGGCTTAGCCCACTCGATCCCAGAGTTCTCGATTTTTGATTTTAATCAAACAACAAAAGCCGTTTAATTTACATAAATAAGACTCTTCTTGCCTTCTCTTGCTAGAATTAGGTAGGTTGCTGTTTCAGGCGAAAGCTATTTATCTCGACTTCCATTCATGATGCCTCAACTCGACAGTAACGGATGTGTGAGGCCACAGGATCTAAATTTAATTCTATGGTATCAAAGCGGCTCTAGTGAGCCTATCTGCGTCTTTTGTTGATCTTCGTAATTAAGTTAAAGTTTTAGTTTATGTCGTCTTTATAGCAGTTCAGGGTCCTGTTTACGTCGAGAGCTTGTAAATATATCTGGCCTGATTTGGTTTAGCCTATACTACAAGAATATTGTTCGCAAAGAGTCAGTCGGCAAATGAACCTCATTTGCCAGAAATTGAACCTTCCTACACACTTTGTTTGAACCACGACTTTATTGCCAAAGCCTTAGAGTCTGGAATTACGTACAGTGTTGCAAAGTCTATCACAAAACTTGATAAACTTTGTAAAGAAACGTACTAGCGATATTTATTTTGAAATTTGCATATAGATGGAATCATTTTAGATGTTTGTATCAACATGTCATCAACCATCGAAACCCAGAGGAGTAGATAGAGACTGCACTTATGGGCTTGAGATGTGTGTACACAGTTCAACAAACAAACTGATTGTTTCTACAAAAATTCAAAATTTTTAACTTTACCATACCCTAAAAATGACAATCACCATTTTAATTTAATTTAATTCGTACGTGCCAGAGATTAGTCTTTTAAGTCTTTGAGTTCAAACTTACATTTTGAAGGAGACCTTTCATCCATATTCCTCTATTCTGACATACGTCAGCTGTCGCATCACCAATCACCACGTCATTCTTCACACAATCCGTTAATTATTTTTTTAAATTATAATTTTAATCGAAATAAGAAATCTAATTATTTTGTTTCTCTGATTGTGTTCTCATAAGAGTAATAAAATCTTTTGAAAACCTTTTATTTTTATTACTATTATTTACAATTTTCTTGATGGTTTTTAGTTTATTTTTTTTTAAATCGGGAACAATCATCGCCACCTAAAGCTTTAAGCCCTATGTTTTTGTGGGTCCTTTACTAGGGTCACTTTGAAAGCTGTAACGCCCGTAAGAGGGTGTTGTTACCACTTTGAGAAAGAATAGTGTACAATGACAACGTGTTAAAGAACCCGCTTCCAATGATTCTTAGTCTTATACCTTTTAGGTACCTTACCATTAGTAGATAATTAATATTACTTGTATGGAATTTCTGTCTTTAAACCAGTCGTAAGGCAAATAAATACACAGTAAGATATACGAAGTTGATAATAATCATGTAAAACATTACAGAATTTATGTTTGCTACATACATGTCGTATTCATTGTTTGATAGACAATAAATATGAAGTGTTAAGAATTTAAATGGTATTAATGCAAAAATTCTTCTTCCATGGTAACAGGTCTCTCAAGGAATCGGTTACCTTATTAAGGAATATGAAGGGAAAGGATTCCATAAAATAACCATAACGATCATCTCTACTCTATAAGTTAGAACAGCTATATACCGAATTTTATTTAGCATTCAGCATTAAGTAAAAGGGATCATAAGATTTTACTGCAGTCGAATATCGAGAAATCTTAGCTCTAACCGAAGGGTCCGCTCGTTTCAAACGACCCTATATTAATAAAATAAATAAATCCTAAATGTATATCCGTTTCGCGCCAAAATATTTTATTTAGTGCCACCATTTGAGCAGTCCGCTTATTTTATGAGATTCAGTCGAATCCGTAATGTTATTGGATCGTTTTCAATTTCCATCTAACCCAGAAAAAACATGGGCCGATGGAAGAAAATAATAAATATGTAAATACTAAAACTTTAAAGTATTGTTACAACTTAAGCCTTGACAAAGACAAATTCCACATCAGATCTGTTAAAGCACATTTCATTACCTGTCGGAATTTGAACTAATTGTAATCCTTTTATGATCGTCTTCTTTGGTTCACTTATTTATTGGCATACGTTTCTAGTTATTGTGGAGAACAGCCTATTGTCCTCGCTCAGGAGCATTATTAGCCAGGTGTTGCAGATTACAATTACAAGCTAATTCTAGAAAATTGTGTCGACGTTGCCGGGCGGGCACACTTGCATTTGTAAAGTATAAAAGAACGGTCTGATTGAGAGAGAGAGAGGTCAGTTGAGCTACAACTACGATACGGGCGTGACGTGTGTACATTCCGGACTCTAATAGTGACGGACTGTGCGCGTTTTATTGAATTACGACCTTCTGCATTGCGTTTGGATTTGTTGTGTTCGGTTATATTTGTACCTGTGTTATACGTGTTTGTATAGTTCTAATAAACTCTATAATAATACTAACGGCATTTTAATTCAAGTCCCTTTAACTCATAACACAACTATTATGATGGTTTTACTTTATTCGTCAGACGTCGCTAGTATTTGTAGATTTTCTGTGATCTTACTGTTGTACTGTAATAGCCGAACACCAGTTGGCAAAGCTATTATCAGAAAATAAAAGAGGATACTCGTTTGTGGATCTTAACATTCTCTGATTCATTCACTCTCGCTCAATCACACATAGATGGATAGATAGATAACACTTTACTGTACACCATTATAGAAAAACTTATAGCCTAAAAATATTGTAAATGTGCACAGTGGGCGGTCTTATCGCTAAGAAGGGATCTCTTCAGACCACCCATGGCAGGAATAAAACAGATTATATTGGTCAAAAGTGGTATACATAGATATTATAGCATATGCAGTTATTTACATATATTTAACACACATACTTATTCGACATCACCTATCCGAACTAACAGATACACAGACTGTATACATCACACCTAAGCCCTTGAAACGCTCACTCTAACACAATGACTTATAATCATTGTAGTAGTATTTTTTATTATCATGTATGTCTTGGTAGACCACGGGCCATAAAAATGGCCCGGAATTTTGGAGGGCTTGCGCGGGGCCATGGAAAGACCAGCACGTAGAGGCCCCTTGACAAATTTAATGTAAATATGTGGCGTGACACTGACCGGCAATTATCCCTGTCTACACCATACAATAATGCACCCAAGGACAAGCCCCGGCCAGTGTAGGACTATTGTGGGAAATGAAGACAAAAAGTACCGGGCTATTGGGGTGAACTGTTAGTGGTACTAGTGGTCTGGGAATATGGGGATTATGGCGTCTGCCCGTCGCAATGTTCGGGGAACATGGAAAAATGGGCAGACGGTGACTCGCCACTCCCTGCATGGGCCCCAAAAAATGCCATAAAGGCAGGGGCAACATGGGTATGAGTGGCTAAGGGGTGTAGAGAGGTGGGCTGCAGGTTCATCGAAGCTACTTCCGACATTAGGCCATTTATCACTTCCACCCCTGGAGCTTGAGTCTTAGCTCTAGCGATCTGCACTCCGTGCCGGCTGGCTAAGGCAAGCACGGAGGCGGGGGCCTTGTCTTGGCCCCCGGAGTCAGGTACGACGTGTCGCCACTCACCTAAGGCTTCGCCACAAAGCCCCCCTGCGGGAAGGGGGGTTTTTTTATTATTATTAATTAGCCAAATATCAAGGTCAGCGGATCAACAGGTTGATCCTGGTGACATGTACTACAGGTTTCTTTTTAATCTAATTCAGGCAACAGCCTCTTAGTTAATGTTGTTACTAGTTTTAAGTTTCGTTGTGTACTTAAAGAGGAAATAAATAAATATGTTATGTTAATCTCACATCTACAAGAAAACTGATCTAAGAATTAAAATACATTCTCTTTCGCTATACAGGCTGTCTTACTTTGGAACTCTTTGTTCACTGATGTCAGACAAGCCACATCTTTTGCCATATTTAAAATTCACTTAGGAATCATAATGTTAGTCTTACCAGTAGCATCGTTCATAGACTAAGCAATATTTTAATTAGTAAGTCTTAAAAATGTTGTTTTTATTATGTTTAACCTCGCAAATTAGTATATTTTTTAAAGCAGAAAACAACAATTTAATAACAATTAATACTAAAATACCAAATAACTTGCCTTCTTTCTCCCTTTTTATCCCAGTAGCACTATATAGTAAGTAACAAATAGTAGAGAAATGTAGTAGATTAACGGCCTTATTCATATAAAGTTCAAGTTTTAAGGCTTAAGAACCATAAAGTAGTCTTCAAACTTACTCTATCTCAATATGAATATGACCGTAACTATGTATTAGAATATACCTACAATCTAAATATATCTGTAGTAACAGTATTAAAGGAGGGTATTAATTTAAATTCGTTTTTAATATGCCCGGCGTGTTTAAGAGCGGCTCGGGCCTAATTGAACGAAGCGTGCGCTTTGCTAAGATAATTTTATTACTTACAAAAAGTCTGGTGAAAATTAACTTCTAATTAGCTAACTTATTTTTATATTCTACCCTCAATCTCTTGCAGACAAGCTAATTCTCCCTCTCTTTTGACTTTTCTTTTAATATCAAGTTTTAATTTAATTCATTTAGGCCTGTATTCTATTGAACTTTGAAAGAAGAATAATGGGATTTACTTACCATCATCTAGTAAATAATATGAGTTTAAAATGCTCTCGAACTATATATACATGGCTAGATGACAATAATATAATACAAATATTTATAGAAAGAAAAATGTATTTTTATAAATGCGACATTTGACAATAATTAATAATAAGTACATGTGAAATTACAATAATTATGAAAATGTGTGCCGGAATTCGAGAAATGAGGTTGGCACTCAGTATTTTGTTGTGCTGTTACATAGTCCGACACAGCACTGATTTTTAGTGCCCACATCCTTAATCACAAAAATCATAATATAGTCATGTAGGTGTAATACAAAATTTTCGTAATGTTACATACCGACAAAGACCGCACACCTGCATGTTGTAAAAACGAATTCTTTTATTTACTTCATGTTTAAAATTTAAAAACATCTATTGTTATCGTACTTATTTTATGGCTGTAATTAGTGTAGAACGAATTAATCCTTGCTTTTATTGCATTGAGTCGAAGCTTGCCAGATGTGCGTGAACGGAGGTCGGTATTATACAGTTTAGTATAAAACAATGCCCGAATGCAGGGGTGGGACAGTCAAGTGACGACTACGAGACGAGTAAGACATTCGTAGTACTCCCGATTAGCGATATAGTGACGGACTTTGCGCGTGTTGAATTGCATTGAATCGTGCAGTGTGAACTGGTTGCATCCAGTTTTATTTGTTTTATACGTGTTTGTACAGTTCTAATAAACTCTATAGTAATTCCAACGGCATTTATTTTAATTTGAGTCTTGTAACTCGTAACAATATCATTATTATAACTTGTACCTATTTAAAGGAAATCTTTTTACGATTTCCTATCTGTACGTCACATATTGTCAGGGTCTTCTTAAGCATATTGGGCGCTGGAGTGCAAAAATCAGCTTCCACTCACCTAGCCGGCAATAAAAATAGCAAAAATTAACGGTCGGTAAGAAATAAGAACTAGTCAATACTGTATAATAGGTGCTTATATATTATAGTTCAATGTACCAATTCAATGTTCCAATACATTGGACAATTAGTATTTTAAGCGTCGTTAGTGAAATTTTAAAAATCAAGACTTTCTTTAAAGACTTTTTGAAGTGAAACTTCTTTAGAATCGTTGTGATTTGAAACTCGATGAAACGAAAAGGCGACACCAAAAATAGATAAACACATAAAATTCAACCGTATTTTATTCAAAATAAAACACATTTCTATTTACCTGTTAGTATAAATTTGCAATTTAAATAAAACTTAAAAGGATATCAAATGAGTTTTAGCTCATCTGTATATCCTTAAGGAAGATATTCTCTTATACGTAGATCACAGGAATTGTGCGTAGCAGTGCATTGAATTTTAAACCTTATGAGAGTGGTTTAGTTTCTTTAATTATAATATGGTGACGGATGTAGGCCAAAGGAATTATATTTATATTAATAATAGTTAGAGAACATGTATCTGTGAGTATTTTCTCTAAAGCTATCTGTGCAGGAACGGAGAAAGAATACAATTTCCTGCGTCCGGGCGGCCTATCGTTAGAGGCCACAAAACAACCCACAGCCAGGTGGTAGGGTATTTGCTCGACTGGATAGCGACCTCCTCTTATATAGAGTATACCGCCATAACAACCCTGTTTTGTGTTCTGGGATTAGTGACCAGGTTTCAGTCTTCTTTAAGAGGCAGCAGCGGTTTTATAACACCTTTGGTGTTGCAAATGTCCGTAGGCGATGGTAACCGGTTTCCGTCAAGTGGGCCGTCTACTGAACTCCTGCAATAAAAAAACAGTTTCATTTCCACTGCGTGTGAACTGCACACACAATTTTTATTATGTGTTATATATTTTACGACATCTTGTATTTGTTATATAACATACAAGTGAAACATTAGTAGGCTACCCTACATTTAATTTTAATAAAATAAAAATAAATTTTGAGATTTTTTTGTTTATACTTGGTCTTATGCTAAGTTGAATATAGTATAGTAAAAATCCGAAAATTTATTAGGGTGGTTCTAATGAAACAAACAAAGTGAACTTACACCATCTAAGTAATATTAGTAATGAATTGGGATCAATCCAAATACGAAAATGAAGTAAGTGGTGAAATTCTGTTCTATTCAGAATAATTTGATCTTAGGAAAATAATAAAACGTCAAATACTGAAAGAACTATGACTTGCAGCGCCATCTAATCGTGTACGGATTTAGAACCTTTCAGAGTTACATTTAGTACTGAGCGAGGGTTCTTCAAATATTTTGATGATCTGTATACAAACTGGTATACAGTGCCATCTATTGAAAATGTAGGAAATGTAATAAGTAAATACATGTTTAGCGGTGAACATGTGTTCTCATAGATGGCAATACCAGTTTTATTTATCTTTACATTGTGTAAAACAAAAGTCCGTGTCTGTCTGCCTGCCTGCATATGCGTTATTCCTCCTTAACCACGGAACGGATCTTTACTACCAGTTAGATAAATTATCAAGGAAGGTGTACAATAAAAAACCTAATAATTATGTTTTAACTTAGTAAAACAGAACTACTCCCCAGAGTTTATCCCACGCCGTAGTCGTGGGGAAATCGAAACTCAAGTAATATCATTTATAGAATAGTAAAATAGCCACATGTAAACTGTACCGTATGCTAAAGATCATTATTACTGACTGATCGAAGTTATATTAATTTTATTAAAACAACAACATTAAAATCCTTGAAAAACTTATTACTTGTTTTCAATCAAATTGATATGAGCAGTAACAACTCGATTGAAATAATAACTAATTATCGTAAGTACTTTATATGTGTGTCTAACCACAGCGCGCTCTACATTTTTGCGAGGAAAGACCAAGTAACTTAATTTGTGCAAGATATGGGTGGAACAGCAGCAAATAGCAACCTTAGTACTAGTATGTTGCCTTGACGTTGAGGTTAACCTTGCTCAGTAGATGTCACTAGTATCGTTTCTCGTAATTTTACGTATCAGGCAGGTGCCGACTTTTTAAATTCATTAAAAATAGTAAGTACCCACTTATAATATTTTCTTAAGTTTTCGCGACTACTCATAGTATAAATAATAAAACGACTAAGTTTTAACGGTTTTAAGTAATTTATTTAATTTTTATTATTCCGACGTTTCGGCCACTTTTCAGTAGCCGTGGTCACGAAAGACAAGATGTTAAGTATCAATGAATATTGATAAAGTTTTACTTAGTGTACCGCCAACTTGTTCATTTTAATTATGGGAATAAATAAAGAACTTCGCAATCTCCCTGCCATATTTAATTTTATAAAAAGTAGGGATAACGTTTTACTACAGGCGCGAAAAGGAAACAAACAAATTGACTGACTAATTCACTTCTGTACTGAATTTTAAATAGAGTTCTCTTAAATACCTACATATTCATACATACTTGCCAAAGGCATTTTAATACTCCTGTTGATTACTTAAATTGTATTACTAGTCATAAAGAAAAGAACATTTAACTTACACCTATTTATTTATTTTAATGACTGTGAGAGAATGCTTACAATAAATACTATTAGAATTTAATTTAGAAACCTAATGTAACGCAAAATAAGAGTAACATCACAGCAGTAGCACAAGCATTTCTATGTCCACTACCTTTTAGTTCATTTGGTTTTACTTCGTCTTGAATACTTCTATGTGCTTTGATCTTATCAGGCTTTGCTTCATCCGAAGCCATGTGATCAAAAGCGTCATCAGGTTTTGCAGACACTGTCACAAGTTTTGTAGTAGTAACTACTTTTTCAGTTACTTTAGCAGTAGTCGTGTCTATCATAGACAAATCCAATAAACCTTGGTTTGTAATTTTCGAAGGTCTGTACTCAGTTGTAGAAATTGAAATAGGTTTAGCACCTGTAGTGGGTACAGTTGTTGTAGTGGTTGTAGTAGTTACTTTGTTGACTTCTGATGTAGTTGTACCGGTTTTGATTTCGTTAGCTTTAGTATCAGTTTGAACATGTTTCTTATCACCTGTGCAGTTCAGCAGCTCTCTAACATCAGCGTAAAAAAGCGTCCCGTTGAGCTGTGATTCATCATAATATTCATAATCACTGTTTTGTACTTCGTTTTCTTCACCATCAAAGACTTTTCCAGAGTTCTTTTCGGTATCAACAGTCTTCATCCAGGCTTCTCTTAAATTGCTGTCTGGTAGACATTTCAAGTTTTCCAAAGCTAACTTCAGATGGTTGTTAATAACCTTGTGCATCATGGCGATGGACCACTCCAAACGGCAGCTACAGGTGAAGTTGTTGTCTGAAAAGTAAATAAAATCACCGTCAGTATTAGATCTATTTTTTTTTAATTACAGCTCCTGGAAATGATCGCATTTTAAGGCCGTTCATTTTACGATTTATATTTCTTATTATTTTTACTTTGTCCTTGTCTGTATTTTGGTTCACAATAATTAATCATTATAGATGTATGGCCGTCTATTTATAAAAAGTTTTGATTATTGCTATGAATTATGATAATCAATATTGATTTTAGATTTACAGATAAATAAACTTTTTTTATTGCCGATTTACGGCTTTGAATATTTTAGAGACCAGGTATGAAATAAATTATAAAAAGATTTCGTGAAATATGGTACCGATTTTTTAATATTGATGATAATTTAATGAGCAATATGTTGGGCTTACTACGATTGTTATAATCTTTCTGGTCAAGTACCCTTGTACCATTAAACGAATTATGTCGCAGGAAAGTAGTAAGTTTATATGACGCAGAAAGAAAATATCTATTTATAGTTCTTGTTCGTGTCCAGTATTTATATCTTGTAATATTTTTTACATTTTTACAATGACAAAATCAGTTAAAGTGTCGATTGATATTTGAGTTTTTTTATTGGCTTTGGCAGGCAATAAACCAAACTGCATACTTGATGGAAGGTGTATAACGTCACCTATGGACGTTTGCAATACCAGAAGCATCGCCAACGCGTTGCCAGCCTCTAAGGAATTTTATAACGCCCTTGTTAAACGACCTCATGTCATCATAGCGTAGAGAAAACCTCGGTGAGAAGTTCCCTTCAAATCATTGTAGAACGCAGAACAAACATTCTACAGAAGAGTAGTTGAGCGTAAGAAATCAAGAAAATGAGGGAGAACATCCCTTCGAAGGCGAGCGGTATGGTTGTATAAATGAGGCATTGGCACCAAATCAAACAGATCCTCGGAAAACTCTCCCATTTACAGACGGTAAAATACGTAGATAGAGAGACGCAAAGTCTCTCCGAAGGCTAGGCGTTTCTAAGCCGTCCGTTATTATGAATCATCTATCGACTATACGAACGGCGATCCGTTGGATAGAGTCGAGGGGGTCAGTCTGCTAAAAGAGGTGCCCCGGCCCACAGATGTAAGCAGTACACCATATGCGACCTAATCTACGCCTTCATAAAGCACAAGTGTTTGCCTCGGGGTGAAATACTGCTTCGACCATTTTAGCACACCAAGCTTTTTAGAGTCAAGATTACTCTTGCCTTCCAGATGACTTCGAAACTGCATGTCGTTCGACGTCATTACGTCGACGGCATGGATCACGCACGATACTATTGGAGATACTAAGAGGTGTTTCTTGGAATTATTACGCAGGTACAACGTACACGTAACGTTTATAATATACATGATCAATTTGATCATGGAAGGTGTGTCGTGGCCTTCGGCGACTTCTGCATCCATCCACTTTTGCATTTTATATCTGTTTAGAATCCTCCGAATCACCGGAGCATTCCTTTCCTTACCTTCACCCCGACACTCTCTTTCAGACCAACTTTCTTTCTTACTTTGGTATTACGAACGCGGTCCGCGAGCGTCACTCCGCAAATTTTGCGCAGTGCTCGTATCTCAACCGCGTTTACTCTACTTTCATGCTCTCTCTTCCATACCCAACTCTCGCTTCCATACGTGAGCGTAGGTACCAGCACCGCGTTGTGTATGGCAAGCTGGGCCTTCTGGCTGAGGTTCTTAGAGCCTAGAAGTTTACCTAAAGCTCCATTCACACTATTCCTCAAATTAACTCTTCTTTCTATGTCAGCGGTGTACCTTCCATCCCTGCTAAAAGCACATCCAAGATATACAAACTCATTCATTTTTTCCAGCATAACATCATCGACCATTATCCTTGCATTCGTTCTGGTTTCTTCTCTTTCAAACACCATAACCTTTGTTTTCTTCGCATTCAAATGTAAGCTTTCGCCTGACAGTCATCTTTCATCATTGTGACTAGTGTTTGCAGTTCTGATGGTGATTCGGCTAAAAGCACGGCATCATCCGCATAAAGCAAGGTGCTAACATCTAAATCACCCATCCACACCCCAACATCCATCAATCTTAATCTTTGGAGACAATCGTCCAGGTATAGGATGAACAACAAAGCCGATACCACGCAGCCCTGAATGAATCAAGAAATCTGATTGATGAAATTGATGAATGGCGATGAGTAAACTAAAAAAACCGGCCAAGGAGAAAACTAGTCAATGGATAACTTAACACTGCTATTTATCAATAAAAATGTTAAAAAAGCCCACCTTCAAGATCCAAACTCGTACTGGTATTCCTATAGAAATTAGATATGATCGGTGCCATAACTTCAGTCTTCAAGTCACGTATTTGATTTCCCCTCAGACTCAACATAATCAAATCTGTCATTTCTTCGAATATTTTCACATTATCAATATCTACTAATTTATTCCTTGCTAATGAAAGAGACTGAAGCTCAGATAGCCCATTGAATGCCTTCTCATCGAGCATTTGGATCTTGTTACCTTCCAGATTTAAGGATTTAAGACTTTTTAAAGGGAGGAACGTATTATCTCCTATTACCTCCAAACTGTTCATACTCAAATCCAACTTTTGCAATTTATTTAAGCCCGAAAATGTTTCACTGTTCAAACTGAATAAGGCATTTCTGTCTATTTCTAACTCCTTTAAGTTAATCAGATTAATAAATGCTCTATCGTGTATAGTTGTAATTTTGTTACTTGTCAAATAAAGTTTTTCCAAGCTTGGTAAGTCGACGAACACATCTCGGTTAATCTCTGCAATATTATTTGTGTCCAAATTCAAAGTAACAAGATCCCTGTGATGTGCGAAAGCATTTTTCCCTAATATTTTAATTTGATCGTCTCTTAGTGAAATTTCTTCGACGAAACTCAGATTAGCAAAAGCGAACTCTTCAACTTTTTCAATATTGGCGTATTTTATGTCCAATTTTAACAAGGAATCCATTTGTTTAAAAGCGTTTGTTGGGATGTATCTCAAAGTGATTCCTCTTGTATTTGTCAGTACGAGTTTGTTCGCATTCTTGAGGGTGTTAAATGTATCCCAGCTGCTGTCGTCGGGATAGATGCCTTCTTTGGTTAGATAACAATCAGCGCTTCTTACTATTTCGGGATCTTTATTATCCTTTACACAGTAACATTGTACAATATTAGTACTATTGTACACAGGTTCGCAGATGTTGGCCTTTGTTTCGCGTTTTTGATGATGATACCATTTTGCTTCCACAAACCAAGTTATGATGCATATTATGAATAGTATCCTCCAGATAGCCATTTTTGTCTTGAGATTCAATATCTGGAATGACAAAAAAAGCATATTAGTAAAGAAACAAATAAACACGTAACGTTGATCTGTTTTTATCTGACACTGTTGACTACAACTTCTTAGTTAGTAATTATAAAACATTTAGTTTTATTTTATGCAATATCATCGCATGAACATTCCATTACCGGACAAGACATGGATTTTAGAGACATGTAACGTATATCCTCCGAACTTGTCCAAAGTAGACAGATGCGTTTCACCCATCGGCATTCTCAATGTAATTCATTATCGTAATGAATCACATTGAAAGAGCTTTCCTTGGTTTGTATTCATGGTGAGTTAATCATTAAAACAACTGTATCTGATTCAAATAACGTGAGTTCGAATCTTGGCACTTTTTTGGGTTTTCTTATGCGTGACTTTTTTTTATAATACGCGCATATTTTTGTAGTTGGTCAAAAACATTATATTTCATATTAGGAACTCCCCTAACACCAGTTGGTACAGATTCAGTAAATACAAGCATCGATTCGTCGAGTCGGTGAGAACAATTTCACTCTTATGACATACGCGTAAGACTCTTTTTGCTGTTAGCTGAATCCTTGCCGGTGAATGTGGATCCGGCGAACACGAGACTTCCCTAAACAAAAACCAACTTTGACAAGTCCATGAAAACAAGAAATCTTCTAAAATTGTAAATTTATGGGTGACATATGCATTATATGCAAAATAAGTGACTCATATCCGCGGTTCGTTTTGAACATGCGGTGTTATTAACATTTTTCAGAATAGTGACTTCATCTTTGCTTAAATATGTATGAGCAAATATTTATTTTGTCTTACACAGCTGATATGTCCTATAAATGCGTTTCGATCACCTATCAGCGATTCTAATATCTAGGTTATTTCATGACAAACTTAACAATTTTATGATCGAGTACAAATTCTTTTTTTTATGTCAAATAAATTCTAGAACGTTTTTTGAAGGTCACATTAACCTTCAAAACGTTCTTATACCTACATGGACACTTTTTTTTTCTGCACGCGTTCATCAGACAGGGAGATGGCTCACCTGATGGAAAGCTGTTACCATCGCCTATGAACATTTTTAATACCAAAGGTGCTACAAATCCGCTGCTGCTCTCAAAAAGGTAACTGAAATCTAGCCTCTAGTCATTGATGTAGCAATAATTGTTACATCAATGTCTCTAGTTCTCTAAACCAGGGATGGTAGCCATCTGGTTGTGGGTTTTTTGGTCACCTCTTACGACATGCCGCATGGCCTACAAGAAATTGTAATCTTTCTCCGTTCCTGCACGAAACCATTCGTAGAATCCTAACTATTATTATAAATAGTAATGTTTATTTGTTTGCGACATTTTCATGCATTAACTAAGTAACTGATCGTCATGTAATTGTGCATACATTTTGTGTAAAATAAGTCATAGAGTATCCTTTCATCCATAAAAAATAGTGTTCTCGAGAGCTAAAGGAATATAGTCTAAAATATGGCGCTCCAACAACTCCACTTGGCACGGCCGTCGCAATTCGCAAACAAATACATCGCGATGGCAACGACAATGACATCACAGACAGTGACCTTTGCTACGCTAGATGGCTTAATGGGTATTTATCATTAAGTATTTTAGTAAAAATTAAGTTCGTAATTTCTAAGAATTTATAAAATATATCCTTTTAAATTTCGAGTGACCCATAGGTGTAGGCAGACACGATAAATCTCAACTTACTCCAATCTTGACACAATCCTTTTAATAATTAAATTGTTTGTATCTTAACTAGAAGATTCGGTGTGTCATAAACCCTAGAACCATGAAAAAGAACTCCGCTAATCATAAGAAAAAGGCATAGTCATCAATTATGATATGTTAACTGGAGGCATTTACATCAAACATTCGGGTGGTCTATAAAAAGATGTTAATAACTCTATTTAGCCGTCTGTTTGTTTACAAGATTGATCATAGAGACAAGTGGGCCAGTGAACTTGCGCTCGCGCATTGCTGTGCCAACATTCCACAACCTATAAAGTGAGACAAACTAAACACGGTTTTTCAAAGAACATAAATACTATAAGCTAACGCAATAAAGTTACTCTCTTTTGTTTCGTCTTCTCCCAATCGTTTGGGGTCGGCACAATGTTTTTTCCTGCCATACTCTTTTCTAACATACGTCCTCTGTAACATCACAAATCATCATGTCATCCTTCATACAATCTATTGATCTCTTTTTGGTCTACCTTAAAATATGTACCCGTCACTCTTCCAGTTTAACATTATTTTTGTTACGCGACTTTCATCTCTCCTAACTACATGCCCATTTTAGTTTAAATTTTTCACTCACGGGTAAAAAATCATAAAAATTGACTATGGTTTTCATTTTAAGAGATTTTTAAATTATAAAACAAGAAATAAAGGACTAAGTGTATGTCGGATGACGCTTATTAAGGTGTTTATGGAGGTCTAATAAGTCTTTAATCGAAAATACTTAAAATCTCAAAATTACTCGACGGACATTGTTCAAACCAATTTCCGTTAAGCTTTAACACATTCAACTTTCTATTTATTTTCTCCTTCATATTACAAAAGTTAGATTGGAGACACGCAAACTTTGACTTTAAAATGAATGGTTTACGACCTTTCTATCGTTAATTAGGGCCTATAATTATAGTGATGCTTCTTGATCAGATGATAATATTTCTTCATCTAGATTAATCTAGAAACTTGACTGAAATTGAATGACTGAACTGAAAATTGATTATCCATAGAACATACTACTACATAAATTGAAAACATCATACTACAGTAAAAGTACTAAATATACGGCAGTTACCCTTAATTTTTTTGCGTTTTCACGACACCATTCTTTATTGGCATACAATATACACCTTAAGATACTACCTCTGTTAGCATAACAACTCAAAGCAAGTCTTGCCACTTTTCTCTGCTCTGCACAATGTCTTATCAGTTGTGGGCTTGAAGTGCGACCAGTTCAGCTTCCTCTCTATTTTTTCAGCGATACTTATGACGGTGAATAGGTCGCCGAACTACTGGTCGCGCCCAGTATGCTTTTTTCACAGTACGATCCGATCCGATGCCTGCATCCGTTCTTCATGATCAAATGGAGGAGAATCAGCGTTTAAAAAAGCATACTTAGGTAAAGTGGGCACCTTAAGACGTATTATATCTTAGATCCGTTAGATCCAGTACCAAATAGATAATAGTTTAAAAAAATACACTTTTATAGAAAATCCAACTAAAAAATACAAAATAAATTTTAATAAATTTGAATTAAAAATAGTGTAAGAAAAAATATTTTATTGTAAAAAAAGGGTGGGGTGCATGGTATCAATAGCTATAAATATTTTATGAACAGATATGAGTAGATATTATGAGTTATTTTGATAATATCCTGAAACGACCCCACGCTTTTTTTACAATAAAGTCATTTTTTCTTACACTATTTTTAATTAAAATTTATTTTTTATTTTTTAGTTGGCTTTCTATAAAAGCGTATTTTTAGTTTTTTTAAACCATTATTTATATTTCATTTTTTAGTGATTATTTAGTGATTTAATTCACTTCTCCGTGGAAACTTTGAAAAAAGAATTAAATACACTTATGATAAAATGGAACGTCATGTAAAATAAGCTATTTTAAAAAGGTTTTTAAATACAAGCTTTTAAGATCCTGGATATCATATAGCAGCAGAGTGCTATCCAAGACAAGTAAAACGAGCCCAAACACGACGGGTCTATATTGTTTAGTACAGAAGTTCCTACGGCCACCTTCCGACTCCATCATCAGATCAGCTCCATGGTACCATATTATTGAATTGTCACGCGATATACACATAAGTGAAAAATTTCAGCTCAATCGGAAACCGGGAAGTCGATCAAATTTAACTTGAAAGATTCCATTACATACTAACATACATACATATTAACATACGTATGAAGCTAATAAAAGTGTATTAAAAAATGGCTCGAACTGGCTGTGAAATGGCTATGAAACCCTAAAAAAACATTCTTACAGGTTTGTAATGTTTAATGCCTTCCAAACTAATTAATCTATGACTCAGAGTTTAGGTTATCGAACCAAAAACCTTCCGTACCAGAAATCATTCACCTGAAACTGGACTTCTGAATATGGGAACATTATAAGCCTATAGCTAATTTGTTTATCTGACGGATCGCCTCATTGTGTCAATTAAAGTGTTGATTGCACTGCGATGCGCAAACGCAAGTTCACTGCCCCACTTGACTTTATGACCAATGTTTCAACAATTTTTCCTTGTTTTTCTAATCAGTCTTACCGATAGTCATCTGACATCTCGGTTACTGAATAGTGTTCGCCAATACGGTGTTTCTATGTCTTAGAATCTATTGTTTTATTGCTAGAAAATTGACTTTCCTTATATGGATATCTCCATACGGACCTACCACATGGGGATTTTTTTTAAGTGTCATTAAATTTCTTCGAAGCCAGCAGCGCGTTGGTTGGTAGTATCGTTGTTTGCAAATGTCCCATAGGCGAAGGTAATCGCTTTTTTTTTAATGGGCCATCAGTTTGCTGTATTTGCTGTATTCCAGCAAAAAAAGGAGTTCATATCAAATATGACATATCTATCCGTGCAGGAACGGAGAAAGAATACAATTTCCTGTGGCCGGGCGGCCTGTCGTAAGAGGCGACAAAACAACCCACAACCGAGTGGTAGGGCATTTGCCCGTCTGGATGGCTACCACCCCTGGTCTAAAGCATGTCGCCATAATAACCTTGAGTTGTGTTCCGGCATTAGTGACCAGGCTCCAGGTCTCCCTTAAGAGAGCAGCTGCGCATTTGTAGCACCTTTGGTGTTGCAAATGTTCATAGGCGATGGTAAACGCTTTCCATCAAGTGGGCCGTTTGCCTGTCTGCTGTACTCCTGCAATAAAAAAAAATATTAATCAGTAGTTATGCAACACAAAGGATATACGTTGAATGACTCCCATTTGTCTAGTTATTTTCTAAATTCAAAAAAATACCGTTTCAACATAAAGCCTCACTTAAAGCTCTATCTTGAGGTAGTTATCAACCTTTATTGAAGGTATATTGTTACTATCCAAACTCCTTGGACATTTAGTCCTTTTGTATCTACTTTTAATTATCATTAAAGTAACCGTAATTATTTAAAGTAAACAAGAACCGACAGCTTATTAGTAGCTTTATTAAGCTACACACAAATATTAAGTACATGTTAATTAGAATTAGTTTATAGGACAAAACATAACAATTAGTTTTATATAAAGTAGTAAAAATAGTAAAATGATATAATATAAATTGACTGTAAGAGTAGTAAATGTATAACGTTTTAAAATAGTTAATAAAATAATTATGTTATAGTAATAATACGTGTAAGTTGTTTGAAAGGTAAAAAAGAATATAAATAAATATACATATACCCAAAAGAAACAAAAATAAAGAAACAATAAAAATAAATAATAAAATATTTCTGTCCTAAATAGTGACAGAGAGAGCCAAACAAACCAAATATAAATAAGTATTCCGTATTGATGCCAGACGAACGGAACCCAAAAACTGTAGGCTCAACAAATGATCTCAATTCTTCAAATCGTAAATCTTATAGATAAAATAAAGCATATCGCCCACGCTTAGCCATTTGTAAAGAATTAGCTAATACTTATACAAATCCGATTTTAGTAGATATCCATTCCGACTTAAGGTGAACGCATATTCAAGCTAGAATTGCTGTTTTTTTTTGACGAGGAGAAATCCACTTATGACTCTGTGGGGATCACGCTGAGCACGTGCGGAGGTTCACCGGCCTGGTCTTACCCTGGTGGAGATAAATTACCACTGTCGGAATACCCACTAAAACTCCCGGTTTCATTCGCCTATAACCAAGGCCGCGTTAAATGGCAAATGCCTGCTTCGCGTTTGGTAGACGCCGGCCAAAACGGCCTCTTCATTGTCACCGCAGAGCGCGTCAAGCACTCTGCGGTGGCAGAATGAGGAGCGCAGGATTACTACGCTCTCTCATCTAGCGGCCTCAAGACTCTCTCCTGTGTTTCTTCCGCGGCAGGATTTCTAGCCTCACGCAACTTAAATCGGCAGGCCGATGAGCCAATAAAAATGCAATATTGGTCATAAAAAACATTGATTTATGAACATCTATGTTTATAATTAATGATATATCGATAATTATTCGATGTTTTAGAAAATTTGTTATTATTGAATAACGGCGTTTTTCTTATTGAGTTTTAGTTACTTATTGACCTTAATAACAAGAATATTGATAACCTCGTAAATAGTAGAGGTTATCATTACTGTTCTATTATAATGTAGAAGAAAACGTCAACTCAGTACCAATTGGTATAGATATCAGTTTCTTGAAATGTGTCACTGAAACTGTTAAAGATCGGATTACTTCAATAATTATCAAACGTCGTTCATGTAGGGCAAAGTATATCGATATATCGTTCAGAGATTATCTTATTTATTACTAGCGGCCCCGGCAGACGCCGTCCTGCTCTGGAAAAATTAGAATCGAGGACCCGATCCCAGCGCCACCTACCGGTTTCAATTGTGGATTTAAACCACCCGGGAACCCACTCAAACACACAAAAAGCAAAATCACCAAAATCGGTCCAGGCGATTAGGAGGATACTAGAACCAAATCTCAGCGCCACCTGCCGATTCTAATTGTGAATTTAAACCATCCGGGAACCCACTCAAACACACAAAAAGCAAAATCACCAAAATCGGTCCAGGCGATTAGGAGGATACTAGAACCCAATCTCAGCGCCACCTACCGGTTCCAACGGGATAAAAAGTATTCACCAATTTACAGCAATTTCTTTCTGTCTTGAGTTATAAATAGTGTAACTAACACGACTTTCTTATATATATATATATATATATATATATATATATATATATATATATATATATATATATATATATATATATATATATATATATATGTGTGTGTGTGTGAATTACAGAATGCCGTATGCACCATTTACGTGGAGTACAAGTATACGAGATTATAAAGAATTTAAACTCCAACTCCTAACTCCATTATTCATGTTACTTAAACAAGGTTCATAGGCTTGTTAAAATACATGTTCTTCATATTCGCAGTCATTATGCGATTATAAAAACATTCAAACTCTTTTCAACAAGCCTGTAAATCTCGTATAACCATGCATACATGATAATTATGAATTAGGAGGTAAGAGTAGATGGACGGTGCGATTGCTGGCATGAAGGCTGCGTCGCGTCGCGGTTCAATGTGCGCTCGCCTTTACTTTGACAATGAAGTCATTTCACGGGTGGTCAAGCAGCTATATACGGAGGCAGTGATATTTCTGAATGTTATATGAATTGTCTCATACTTGTTTGATTCAGAAACCATATATGATACAATTAGGATATCTACCTAAAGCTTTAGTAGGATGTTAAAAATAATATAATAATGTTTTATTGTTTAAGATTCTGTAACCATTTTGCCAATAATGTACGTTATGTAATCTTCATATCCGAGTGTTCTACTGTTTGTGTATGTAACTTTAATTTTGGTTCTTTGAATTATTATTTTTTTTATTCCGTAACGAAGTCGACGTTTGTTATATCTACGGAAACCTTTACTATGTGTCAACTGCTAGTTATACAATTTTTAATTTTAAACCTCAAAATTTAAAATTAAAAGTGCAGGAACGGATGAAACAATACAATTTCCTGCGGCCTGTTATAAGAGGCAACAAAACAACCCACAGCCAGTTGGTAAGGTATGTGTCCGACTGGATAGCTACCACCCCTGATCAACAGTATGCCGCTATCACAAATTTGAGTTGTGTTCCAGCATTAGTGTTCAGGTACCAGCCTTCCTTTAGAGAGCAGCAGCACACGGTTAGCACCTTGGCGTTACAAATGTCCATAGGCGATGGTAACCACTTTCCATCAGGTGTTCCGTCTGCATATCTGCTGAACTCATGCAGTAAAAAAAACTACACTACCATCAAATTCCGAGGATGTCTTAAACATCCTTCCAGGACTCCAAGGTTCAATTTTTATCTCCTGTATCTCCTTTATAAGACCATTCACTCGCATATCAACTTTCGCAACATCAATTAAACATCTTTGGGTGCCGATCTATCTGACTACAACGCAGAAGCTCTGGGTTCGGTTCTTGACGTGGTAAATATTGTAAACAAACTTTCCATTATTTACTATGGTCTGGATGACAGAGATCGACCCCGAAGTGGTCCGTTGTATATTACCCAAGCCCATCTTGCTTGGGATACACAATGTGTGTGTTATTTTACTTTAATAAAACAGTAAAAACGTTCTAACAATAGAAATCTGGTTAAGCTTAACGTTTTAATAATATGCGGTGCCATCTGTTGTCCGCCGACAGCAAACTAAGGCAATAATATTTTTAAGATTAACAGAGTATTATCCGATAAAGGACACCTGTGCACTTGAATAATGCCGAGGGAAATGGTCCAGCTATTAACGGTTAATTTACCGAACCATTGTGTATTCGCCACTGGAAAACATTAATATTTAGTATTTACGTGAGAATATAAATAAGCATTTTATTATTATTGAAGTGATAACTTCTTATGGAAGGGTAAACCGCATCGTTACGTAACGCGTTACGTCGCCACTCTGTCTGGCTTCCCTTTCTCTCACGTATACGGAAGCGGTAGGCAGGCTCCTCCTCTCTCACTCTTACCCACAGCCCTAGCCGTATTTCGATAGAGGAAATAATGATACTAATAATGTACAGACACAAAATTCTAATGTACATGGCCTAGTAGTTTTTACGTGAATCTCGAACAAACAGATAAAACGACAAACAGACAATAAATCTTAAAAACAATGCATCGTCTTTTCATCATTTATAGTCTATTTTACAGTTGTTTTTTTTAAATAGTTTAAATGTACTGACCGGACATGTGAAGAATTTTATAATGTAGATATAGACCAATATTTTGGGCTACAAATCTCGCGGGACACCCTTCATCATGGAGGATCAAGACACCTTACCACAATTTCATCACAATCTTATCAATAGGTTAGGAACGCATAGAGGAGTAACTTACAAATAATAATTTTTATTTATATAAATTTGTTCTAAATCATTCCCTTGGTTTGCCCTTCACAGAAATTGGTCCTTTCAAGCTACACTATGATTTGGTACACACAGGTGTGTTTATTTTTACGATATTAACCAATTTGAGAGAGAGAGAGGTAAAACATTTTATTACACACCAAATATATAATTACAAAAACTGACCATATTTACAATATTTTCTAGACAATATTCCTGACAAAGGTATTGATTTTTCAAAAATCTAAGATACCACTTTAGTTTTCTTAAAAATCGGCCTCAAGACTGAGTGTTTTTCGCTATTTTGTATAGTACCGTTTGGTCCTAGAGGCCACTTGAAAAATTCATCTGTGTATGAAAATCAATTGTTGTTTGATAGTCGGGCTTAGACTCAGAAACGTCTTGACCTATTTTGATCAAATTTTGTGTTTATGTTTGAGAAGGTTCGTGGTTGATTTAGATTCATAATTTTGTAGAAATGAAATTGGGTTTTAAACGACTGCCGGGCCTGTTAGTATCTAAACAATTTTAGAATTAATTAAAACATTGTTTCCATATTGCCTATTTGAAAACGTAACTCTAAAAAGCCTGACTTCTTTTCTACATGAACAAAATAGTGGCTATAGTTACTAGAATATAACATGATTTACAACAGAATATTATTTTAGAAAATCCGCCTACACAACAGGACGTATTTAAGTTAATTTTACTTCGGTAGGCTATAAAAACGTGTTTACATTATACACTGTAAACCCTGTTTCACATTATATGAGATTAATCTGGTCTTTTTATTTTTAACATTAATGTACTGCCGTACCCTATTCGCACTTCCCTGTATTGTTGAAAAGTGTACGTAAATATTTATAAAGGGCGTTGCACAAAAGGTACTCGAGGCTATTTCGAGACCTTTATTGCGTAACAACTTATATAAGTCACGTCGTTACTCTATTCTGTTGGAGTGTTTGTAGATGACTGAAGTCTGCTTTATGAAGTACTTTTGTATGTTTATTTTTAATTAGCATAACCAATTAGGAACTATCATGCTATTACTATTATAATTATATGTTTTTTCATATATATGTGTGTATGTGTGTGTGTGTGTGTGTGTGTGTCCCTGCACCACCTACATCGCCAGATAAGCTAAGAATTTACTAAGGACACCTATTCTATTCGTCGTCGTCGTCATCAGCCATTCGCAGTGCACTGCTGGACGTAGGCCTCCCCAATTCGGCGGCACTTGTATTGCTTAGGAAATATTATAAATACGCATTTTTTGGAATTGTTTATTTTGATGTGCAATAAAGTGTTATCTGTCTAAATATATAGGTTATGGGAGAAAATTTGCATTTATTACTAACTACGTTAAGTTAAAGACTTGTTAAAAGCACCATTGGACATCAGCTCATATTTAGAAAAAATGCCAGCAAATTTTAATTTATTTTTCTATTGAACACTTGAAATTAAATAAAAAAAACTATTGCAATATAGAACCATATGTAAAAGTGACTGTTTAGGTGTTTGTATATTTATTTTAATAATAATAATCTTTATTGTAAACATGTACGAACTTATTCATATTGAATTAGAGTAAGCTTAATAAAAACTTAATTTAACCTTAAAGGAGCCTACAAACTCACTCTAATTCAATATCAATAAGATAAGTAAAAATTAACAAAGTTAAATTCCTTAACTCTTAACTAAGTACCTACAAAGAAATTTGTAAGGTAGTTGGCGCCTTTTTGCATTTCATATACCATTTTACAATAAACTCGTAGTACAAGACAATATTTATAATTTTACCAACCGTTTTGTAAAGTTGAGATAACGTAGCTACAAAATTTTGTCACAGTGATTTATTATACACCAAAACACAAATCTAGTATTACAATTCAACCCTTTTAAAAGTTTACTGAGTAAGCAATTGTTGTACATTCAATTTAAGCGCCCTGAAAGCACTAACACCCCACCGTCAAAACTTTTCAAAATCTGACAAGCGAAAAGCTTAGTTGAGAGTTAACAGTTCGACCGCGGTTGGCCCAACCATTCATCATATACACATTACATACAAGTTTTGGCCAAGTCTCAAGTTTCAAATTCATGAGTCTCGAAAAGGCTCGAGTTCTCGAATTCTTGCCAAAGCCCATCAATCAATGCCACACTGCATCGAACGTGCGAAATGTTTGTATAACCCTAATTATTGCAGCGAGTTTTAGTTACTTTTCGCAATTGTTGATTTAAGTTATTTTTATGGGAACGGTTATGGAAGTGACTTGCGTGTAGAATGTTTTCTTTTATATTTAGTATAATACCTTCACACGGTTCTTGTCTAAGCCCGTATAAAATATTTTATTACACAATAACCCTTATATTCCACTACATATCTTACAAAATCGGCCAATTGCTGGAAATGTTTTATGGTGCCAATAAATGTCCATGGTTTGTATTTGCCTAAGCAACCTTAAACAGTTTTTAATGGAAAATGTCATCATCATCATCCGAGTGTTAAATCCCGGTTCAATTTCAAATTCCTTTATTTGCTTAAAACATGGTACAGAGGTGATTTTGAGGTGACAAAGAATACAAGACTCACATATATTGCCTACGAGGCGTGCAAATTTTACTTAAGATTATTAAAAAGAAATAAACAATTATTACAAAAATAACAAATATATATATATACACACATTAATGCTGATAGGGTAGACTGTACCTATGTTAGGCACTACTATGCTATGCATAATAGTGTAGTCAAAGTATAACTTGTGGTATATATGTAAATAAGTGTGAATGTGAATATGTACGTATGTGTAACTTTTTGAATTGTATGTATTAATTTGAATCTATATAATGTATAATTTGAATAATGTAATGTAATATGTATTAGTACTATGGGACATGTTTTCCTGAAATAAATATATGAACGAATAAAATAAATAAAAATGTTAATCAAATGCAATTTGTTTAAAAAAAATACCCTAAAAACTTGTATACGAAGTTAAAACATTTATCCAACAGCCATTTGTGTAATCTTTGTTAGTTATACAAAGTGAGCAGATATTTAAAAACCTAGGGAAGGTTGCGTTCGGTCGCACCGACGCTTAAGGACCGCTTTCCTACTTTTCTACTCGACTTCAAGCGTTCTTCAGCATTTCCGGTTTTGAGACCTTTGGTATGCATGTCATACTTCGCAACGTCAAGCCAGCATTTCTTGGGCCTTCCCCTTTTACCGGGAACTGGCTGGGGGCGGCATTGCTAGACTTTTATTTTAATCGAAAATTTAACTATAAATAAACCATTATAATGGTTTCTTTGACATTTGTCATCCCGAATTCTTTCAAGTTATCTACCCTATTTCAGTATATAGTCAAAAGGGGACCATTTTAAAAGTCAAGTCAGTCAGAATTTTCAAGTATTTATTAATAAGTTTATTTTCACTATTTGATGTATTTGGCGTAAAGATATGTTTTAAATAAGTCAAAAAGGGAGGAAAGAATGCTGGTACCGCCATCTAGTCACGTAGAATTAAGTAACTTTTCAGAGTTACATTTTACCAGGCGATTATCATTATGATATAAAAATGATATAAACATCACATAACCATGATATAAGTTAAGTAAACCCAAACCACTATAGTATAAATATAGAACACGATAAATTTACTGTAACACGACGTGATTGGGTAATCGCCTTTGCTCTATAATTGACAAGCAAATGTAATTAAACGTCGACAAGAGACATGGCTGGGTATAGGTGTAACATTCAATATCTATACTACAGTATTACGTTATGTACGAGTATATTGTTCAGTCTACTACTTAGACTGCACGCTGCTTCCTTATAAGTTACCATATAGACCTTATAAGGAAACAGCGTACAGTACAAGATATATTTTAATTCAATTTTATTGAAGTAAAGCTTCTTAAGAATCGTTGTGATTTGAAACTTGATGAAACGAAAAAGCGACACTAAAAAGATATAAACACATAACACATAGGACTACGCTTGCGAGAGAATGAGATACGAGTGTTACATTGTACAGCACAGATTACAGAGTCAATAAGAGCGATGATTAAACATAGGTCCAATTTGGATCGAAATAAAACTGATAATAATATTTTTTAGACTAAAACAGTGAAAACTTGAAAGTGATATTTAAAAAGTTTATTTCGAATTATAATATGTTGACGGGTGTAGGCTAAAGAAATGATATTTATAATAATAAAAGCTTGAGAAGAATTATCTGTCAGTATGTTCTCACTAACATGGGATAGTAGAAAAATACTAACATATAATATCCATAGAAAATTGCCAAAGCGATGAATGCTATCTCGCTGTGATTCAAACCCACGTCATTGCAACGAGATACTTTTCTTCAACCACTGAGCTACTATTTTCTGCTAGATTATTGCCTTTGTTTAAATCATTTAATTTAAATGCGTGCGTGAGTTAATTTTTATATTCACGGTACTGAATATAAACCCATTTCATCGTGAATTTTTTACCGGAAGTAGTTTAGAGACCTGAGAAGAGCATTGACTTTTAAAACTTTGCATCACGTAAAAAAGAACTCTACTAGGTTAATAAAGTAATAAATAAAAAAAATGCTCCATGCAGTAACGGTGAAAGAATAAAATTTCATACGGCGGGGAGGCCTATCGAATGAGGTGATAAAATAACCCACAGCCAGGTGGTAGGTTATTTGCCTATCTGGATGGGTACCTCCTCTGGTCAAGAATAAGCTACCATAACAACCTTGAGTTGTGTTCGGACATTATTGGCCATGGTCTCCCTTTACGAGCGGCTGCACATTGGTAGCACTTTTATTATTAGAAATGTCCATAGGCGATATAAACCGCTTTCCATCAGGTGGGTCCTTTGCCTGTCTGTTAAACTCATAAAAAAATTCTAAATAATAATAACACATGGTAGATCCCTATGGGCTAGATGCAATTGGTATCCAAATTGCATGCGCTTCAAAGTTAATACATTAAGATAGAATTCTACGTGTACGTCGATAGATAGATAACATTATTGTACTCCGTTACTGAAAACACAGAAAAGCTTATAGCCTAAAAATATTCTAAATGTGCACAACGGGCGGTCAGTATGGTTGATATTGCAAATTAAATATGAAATTCAGATTGAGGATTTAAATTCACTGTTAAGATAGGATTGCATATAACAAGATCATGCAAGTTATCAATTTTCACGATCACTGTAGTCTAGTGATCAAAGCATTTGCCCGTCTAGTACATTATTAACATTTATCAGTATGTTTTCATGTGTTTCGTTTAATCTGTACTTAATATTATAAAGAGGAAAGATTTGTATTTTTGTATGTTTGTGAGAGATAAAATCAAAAACTACTGGACCGATTTCAAAAATTCCTTCACCATTCGAAAGCTACGTCATACTTGATTCATATAGACTTCCTATTATTAAATCTTGTTTGGATTTTTTTGATCAGCCCTAAAGTTGTTTGTTGTATATTAGCCAGGACTAAAGCGAAACTTATTTAAACATTGTACGTTAGCAAAACTAAGCAAGTTGTATTATGTATTATCAAAGAAAGTCGTGTTACTTACACTATTTATAGCTCAAAAACGGCTATACCGATTTGGCTGAAAATTGGTAGGGGGGAGCATAAAACCAGGAAATGGACATAGGATACTTTTAAATCCCGTTGGAACCGGTAGGAGGTGCTAAGATCGGGTTCTAGGATCCTCCTAATCACCTGGAGCGATTTTGGTGAATTTGTTTTTGTGTGTTTGAGTGGGTTCTCGGATGGTTTAGATTCGCAATTGGAACCGGTAGGTGGCGCTGGGATCAGGTCCTAGATTTTTATTTTAGAGCAGGACAGCGTCTGCCAGGGCCGCAAGTATATAATACTAAATAAATTTAGAGTCGATCCAAGTGATACCTAGACTAGAATAAATATCGGAAAATTCATTTACAAAATTAACTCTACCTGAAAAGAAACCTGAAAGCACAGTGTTCTAGTGAACCAAGCAAGGCAAAACTCAAACTACCGCACCAAAGACTACATTCGAAATTAATGTAGGTACATATTATATGGTATTAAAAAAACTATAAGTAATATATGTATTCAACTTCTTTGAGACTGCGATGACAACACAGAGAACAGATGAAACAAAAGATTTCTATTTCAAAAGATTTGATGTCTGAAATACATCGTCTCTGCCTACTCCTATGGGAAACAGACGTGATAATATGTATATATAAGAACACAATAAATAAATTTATAATACCATTCAAATTCTTTTATTAATTACTTGTCATCGAATAAGTGCGGTACAAGCCCACGTAAAATAATTACATATGTATCTGTACAATGACATTTTGTAATATAATACTCACGTTGCTTACAAAGAAAAATATTATTAAAAAATCACTTACGTTTCGCAACTCCTTAAAAATTACTGGCCTCAGCAGAAAAGATATTTTGAATTTGGAACTTTGTTAAACAATACTGGCTGAATTTGATTAGTCCCCACGCACTTCCATATTCAAACAAAACATTTTTTGTTATTAAATTAATGAGCACACTTAATTATTTCGTTGCACAAAGTGAAAATACAATTTTAGGAAATTAATGCATTATTTTAACAGTTAATTATCCTGCAATCAATTAATCACTTGATAGTTTAAAAGTAACAAATAAAACGTTAAATGCGTTTCAGTTTAAATTTCGTTCGATCTCCAACTTTTTTTTCATAGATACTGCGGGAACTTTAGCGCTCAGCGCGTCGGTAGGTGTTTACTGCGCGGAAGACGCACCGAGACTAAGTTTCGGATTATATCACAATAACATGATCTAATTATTACATGACATCAAATAATTGTATTGATTCATAAACAATAGTGTGATAGCTATGGTAAATAAATTATACAATTATTTTAATGACAGCGTCCGTAATGTATCGATTTTTTCACCCGCGCTTATTGTTCGAAATTCAAATTTTGAAATGAATTTATCACATCCACATGACTTTACTTTGAATAAGGTCTACAAATTGGGGAGTTTGTCCCCAAAAAAGTTGTTCTCTTTGTCAACCTGCACTCGCCTGATTGTTCGAAATTCGAATTTTAAAATGGAAGTACTTATATGTATATGACTTTATTATGGAACAGGGTCACCAGATTGGAGAATTAGCCCCAACGTTTTTTTTCTAGGGTAAAATTTTGTAGGTATCTATAACATTTTGTCTTTAGGATGTAAAAATTCAAACCAAGCACTAAAATGTATCTAATAATGACGACCATCTAAATGTCATGTTACTGTTGAGATCATAAATTCATAAAATTGTAGAAATTAACAAAAAGCACATCGATTAGAATACAATATGTTTTTGAGATTACCAAAAATGTTGTTGTAAATTTTTTTCTAAAAGTCTAATAAGCTTGTGCTTTATTTTCAGATTACACATCTTTTGGATTCCAGATAAAGAATTTAATAAGTACACATAGTCGCCATAACAAAATCTCATCATACACAGGCCTGTTAATGAAAAAATTCCAGCTAATTCTCAATATGGGATAATTAAGTTTTTTTTTTTTTTTTATACTTAATATTTAGTTAAAGTGTTTGTTACTACTTTTGCTTTAATACATATTTTTTATGTTTACAACTGATGCCCCTTTTAGAACCAGTTTCTTTTTAGTTTTAGATTTATAAATCCTAAATCAACTTGGGGAGGCCTACGTCCAGCAGTGGACGGTTATTGACTACAAGGAAAAAAAACGAAAATCAACTTTCTTTTTCCTCTCTCATATCTACATCGATAGATATAAGAGAGAAGAAATGTGTGCAGTTCACATGCAGTTGAAGTGAAACAAAGTGTGGAAAGGTGTGTGAGGGATTCTAAATTTCGTCACATTTCATATATTATATCGTCACATTTCATATATTTAATTTAAGCTTTAAGACACGAAATTTGAAGTATTAATGAAAAACTTCAAACATTTCCAACTCTAACTGTGTAAGCATAATGCTTAAACGATTAAATATTATAATTTATCTCTATCTATCTCAATTATCTTTGAATCTTGGTATACAGAGCATACCTTGATAGATAGTTTTATGGAGTAACTAGCTGTGCCCGCGACGTCGTCCGTGCGGAATTTGTTTTCAAAACCCCCGGTTTTGAAACATTCTTCATTAATGCTCGCTTGCTATTGGTCTTGGTTTGATGATATATAGCCTATAGCCTTCCTCGATAAATGGCCTATCTAACACTGAAATAATTTTTCAAATCAGACCAGTAGTTCCTGAGATTAGAGCGTTCAATCAAACGGAGAAACAAACTAACTTTTCAGCTTTATATATTAGTATAAGATATGCATGCTTTTGTTAACGGTGAAAAAAAATATAGATAGTCGGCAGACCGAGCTTACACATGTGTGAAACCAGGTAATATGCCTTGAACAAATGTGACAGATATGCCGTTCATATCGCTGAAAATAACCGAGCCCGGCTGTAGGACATTAACGGGCTGATATTACATTACTTAATATCTGACTTTATTAATGGTTTAAGAGCATAACAAATAGTTCTTTAATTAATATCGATATACAAACATTTGTTCAAATGTTTACACTGTACAGTTAATTAAGCCAATGTTTGAAGAAGCGTGGCGTCCAATATTATTGTTTGCTTACACGATACAATGTGGAATTATGGGACGAAAATAAAAGCTAAAAACAACAATGTAAGTAGTATATAACTTATAATGAGTGACGGCAGCAATTAATTATTTCTTTATTCTGTTTAGTTCTTTAAAACAAGTGGTTGTGTGTGAGTCTCGGACTCACGCATCATTCTTCTTCACCTACAACGTGGTTATAATGCCTTCTAATCCGACTTTAAAAAAGAATTTTATAATATAACAATTGCAAGCAAAGAAAAAAATTATTTCCAAATGCAATACACGCAAGACAAACAGATTAGAAGACATATACAAAACATTTATGCTACAATTTCAAAAATATGCCCTCCTTATAGAAACACTGTACTTGCAAAATGGCGGTTTCGAGAATTACGCGGTAAATATATTTAAAAAAATCTAAACAACATGTCCATATTATATTACTTTTAGTGTATCTAAGAAACAAGAAAAAAACAAGCTTTATTACCTTGGGATACCATTTCTGCAAAAAAGGGGAAAAATTATCAAGGCAGAAATGAAGCTGGCACTCAATAGTTTCCTATGCCGAAACATGGTCCGAAACCGCAAATCTCAAATTCTTTTTTACCTTCACATTTTCGTAATGAATTATAATTTTATTTAGATTTTTTAGAGCCATATAATACTCGCAGTAATACTGTAGGCCTTCTCCATGTTTGGCCATTACATTTTGGTTTGTGTGGTTCTTGTTCATAATCTCCCTTCATACAGGCCTACTCGATATTCAATAATGGAGAAATTTCAATTCAATTTATTTAATGCGGAAATGGGTATACAAAACGTGTTAAATTTAACATAGTACAGCTCTCCAAATTTCCCCTTTCGGCATGCATGTGTGTAAGTATCCTGCTTACTATAAATTCTCTTATAATATATTTATCTTTTTAATTTATTTAATTATTTACCTAATAATATTTGAATAAAAAATAAATATATGTATTATGTACATACAATAATTAAAAATAAATTATTTATTATTACGAATAATCAAGGTAGAAAAGTTGTTTTTATCAAATCAAATCAAATTTATTTGTTCAAAACATGGTTAAACATTTGGTATATATGTCACAGTGTACACATGTTTTGCCCCCATAGGAGCATACAAATATATTATTAGTTATTATTATTTATTTATTAGTTTTAATAATAGTATTGTTATGAAAGAAGTATTACTTCTTCCATAATATTCTTCTATTTTGTGGAGTCATACATACCCTGTTCGACGAATGATATGATCGTAAAATAATGCGCTGGTCAATAAAAATCTGGCATATTCACCACTAATCCCCCAAGGGTGCTCTCGAAGCTAACGCGGTAGTACATAGTCAAATACGGCATCGTCATGATCATAAAATTGAACGAGCGATGCTAGCATAGCGAAATATTTTATGTCGTCGTGTAAACTGGCAATTTTTAGTAATAAACTTACATTGCATGCACGGTTGATTGGTAATTTCATGGTACGATATTAAAAATGTCTAGCTCGCCTAGATAAAAGGCAGACGCACTGTGTCTATATTTTCAATTTTATAATCCAACACGCTATCAGCTAGTGTTGAGTAGGACACATATGAGAGATTACATTTATCCCGTACAAAACAAAATGTACTAAAACGGTTAAAATGTGAAATTGTAAGAAATTAAATTTTTTGTTGTCCTGCTAATCAATCCTCAAATAATATTAAATGTAAAAGAAAGGCAGCAACGAGGCTTATGCTATAAAAACCCAATAACATCTTTCCGGATATTCTCACAAGAAGGAGGAACAATATGACATATGGAAGTACACCTTCAACCTTTTACAAGCAAAATGAAGTGAAAGAGAATGATAACAGCCGATTCTTAACGAACAATTCTCAATTAGAAGTTCTTATAGTAACAAATAGATACAAATTATGAGGAACGGGACAAATGAGGGAATGGCGCTAATCGCATCAAATATGCAGCAATGCTACAAAATAGTTCGCTTCATTTGAAGTAGTATATTACAAAAAGGCAGGACACTCGTACAAACTTATTTGTAATCGTGTCCTAATTAACACATCTTTGCATATTTATAACAGTCTTCGAGCATCTAACAAGACTGTCCAACCAGAAGAAATTTTAGTGTATGAAAAAGATGTGGGAAATTAATCCTCAGCATAATATATATTGTTAATCACGCGAAGTCGAATAACCACTTTCCATCAAGTAGAGTTTCTGTCTGATTACCAGCTTTCCAATAAAACAAAATTATTGTATGCATTATGACTTTGAATATTTTGAGTACTAGGAAAAAATACAAAGACTCGTTCATTATAGGTACCTAAGTTCAAAGAACTGCACCTCAGAGAACCGAACTCTAATAAACATTGAATTGTCTTAATGACATTCCCAAACTTTTGTGCTTTCAAGGTATGCTCACGCTACAAGCCACATGGGAAGAATTTTCTTTATGGGCCTCGGAATCGTGGTAGTAAAGTGGAATTCACGACATCATTTCTACCATTTTAATAATATCGAGCAATTGAAATGGCTTTTACGTATGCTTATGATGCATTTAAGTATGCTTGTATTATTTTATGTAAGAGTATAAAATATATTGCCTACGTATGTATAAATTATGAAATAATGTTCGTTATTGAACAGGGAGTATGTAGCCTAAGTCCATTGTCCTTTGGACTCTAAAATGGACTAAAAAGCACTACAATTTTTTTTTTAATGCAAGAGTTCAGCAGACAGGCAGGCAGCCCACCTGAAAGCGGTTGCCGTCGCCTATGGACATTTACAACACCAAAGCTACAAATGCGCTACTGCTCTCTAAAAGAAGACTGAAACCTGGCTACTAATGCCGGAACACAACTTAAGGTTATGGCGGCATACTCTAGACCGGTAGTGGCAGCCATACAGACGGACAAATGCTATGGGTTGTTTTGTCGCCTCTTACGACAGGCCGCCCGGTCGCAGAAAATTGTATTCTTCCTTACCTGCAGGGACAATACCCAAGGATCGGTAAGCCATCTAGGTATTATTAGTCAATGAAAAAAATAAAAACTTCGTTTAAAAAAACCGACTTCAAAAACTAAAAAACTAAAATGTATAAAATAACTTATTTCTAAAGCTATTATTATTAATATATATTAATAATAATAGCTTTAGAAATAAGTTATTTTATACATTTTAGTTTTTTAGATATTAATAATAATAGCTTTAGAAATAAGTTATTTAATACATTTTAGTTTTTTAGTTTTTGAAGTCGGTTTTTTTAAATGACGTTTTTATTTTTTATTTGTTACTTTTTAGTGTCTAGCTATGTATGGGTGGACTTACGAATGGTGGCGCGCTTCTTAAATAATATAGGTCCTAAGAAACGAGAACAAAAAAATGTTCGTAAAATGAAAACTACTGGGCCAAACTATGTAAAATTTTTAGGGGACCAATTGGAAGCTATTCCGCCTCGAACAAAAAAGAATCACGTAAATTGGATCATAAATCACGGAGTAATCGGCGAACATACATAAAAAAAGCAAAAAAAAAAGATCCCGACGAATTGAGAACCTCCTCCTTTTTTCGATGTCGGTTAAAAATAAAAGATAGTAGAGTCATTATGGACTCTAGAAGCCCAACATATGACAGGATAGGTATATTTTGAGAAGGCCTATGTCGAGAACAAGCCAAGTTAAAAATAATAAAATTAAAAAAATAATTTTAAATAAAAAAGAGCGTGCATGTAAATACTTTATTATCTTACTTTCATAATTTCATTATTAATAAATAGAGAGCTTTTGCAGGTTCATATAACATAAAATGGAACTTTATGCTAAGTCTTACGACTACCAGTATATCTTGACATATGCCATTTTCACTAAGCGATTCTCCAAAGGCAGCCCGCTTAAGCCCTTAGATATTAAATTTATTAAATTAAATCTACATTAAAATCTATATTCGAATAATAATTAATTCAAATAATCTTCTCCTTTTATTTGAATTTCAGAAGATATTTGAGGGAACTTTTAAAACAATATTCTTTAATATCTTTGGATTTGCTTCAGGAATAGTTCGGAAGATAAATGCGAGCTCACGCCTAACGTTTCGTAGCCTCGAGTGAGCATGAGGCCTTTTTAAACGACGTGCTAATTGCACTTCAAATCAATGCAACAATAATTTTGCTAACGTTATGTGACATGATTAAAAGAGCCATGTAGTAAAAGCATGCAAACAGAATACTAGAAATGATAATCGCTCAACAAAAGCAACTTGGGAATGGTCATAAAGCCTATTTGACTAGATGGCACCACCTTTTATTGTTTTTTCAATTTCATATTTAAGTAACGTATCAGAAGGAAAAATTAATAACGTCACAGATACACTGAGAATCGTTAATAGTGACATTTAGCGAACTTGGAATGACAAATAATTATGCCAGCACATAATTATACCAACTGGGACTGACGTTCCTTGTCTTCTTTCATGCTAAAATAAAAAAGAGTATTAGAAATCAATTAGTAGTGCGTCTAGATTTGGAGTATAATTAAGAATTATTTCAAAAATACTTTTAGAATATTTATTAACCCTTACATTTATAAATTAAAATGATCATTGAAGAAAGGTTTTATTCAAAACTACTATCGAACTTCCTTATTCTTAAAATCTGCACTGGTTATAATGATAACCATGGCGCTGCAGCGACTCGGCGAGTGCCAGAACCGACTGATATTCATATATTCACTGATTACGTATATTTTATAGAAATACCGAATTGGCAATCTTTTGTTAAATTAAATTAAAAAAATTGCATACTGTCTTTGTTTTACATACTTTAATTATAATGGGTTTTGTTTTACCTTTAAAGTCTTGGTCTGGCTATTCCATTTGATTTATAACTTCGTAAACTATGTATACAAACACATGCCAATCTACACACCTCTCTTTCTTTCATTTATGAAAGTGAATATAAATGGGACAAGTCAATAAGAAAAGTAGCACTGTGTATACTTTTTAAAAATTCATGAAATTGTGCGTGTCGTAGGGTGCCCGAGAAGCAAATGTTCTACAAACACATTTTATTTTATAAACAATATTTTAAGCAACAAATCCGTGTTTACGAAACACTCTTTGTTATTTTCTTTGATCCTTTACGATTGCGCATAATTCTGCGAATAGTATCACAGTAGTGCAGTATTATTTTAATTTCGAAAAGTATGATTATTTATCATTGTTTTGAAAACTTAAATAGTTACAGAATTTTCGTATGGAGATTTAGATTTGTTTTTGAACGTCAATGATGAATGGGATATATTTGTCTTTAAATTTTGTCCAAGGTTAAACTGTGAAGCTTCTGACGGGAAAACTAAACACAACTAAATTATTATTAGGTCTAAACACAAACATTACATTCCTTTTCAATCTTATTAATAAGTTTAAGGATTTAAGGATAATTGATTTTTCAGAAATCTAATGATACCACTTTAGTTATCGTCTTCGAGGCTCCTTAGAGTGTTTTTCACTATTTCCTATAATTCAGGATTTGACCCTAAAGGCTCACTTGAAAAATACACCTGAATGTTTATACCAAGAGTTAGGCCACTTAACCCGCTTCGTTAATAAACCGAAAAGTTGGGTAAAAAGCACCTGTAATAAACGTAACATGTATGAAAAGATTAATTAAAGTAGATGAAGGGAAAGTTTTTGTCATCTTCGCAAGTGGAGATCGATCGTCGTTGCCTATCCCATAGAAAACAGACGTGATAATATGTATGTATGTATATTTTTTCATTATTGAATTGGAACTATTCAGTATGGTGCCTTTGTCTTATTTCTACCATCGCACCGCTCGGCATCGGCTAGGCGTTCATCGCCACCTCCTTAAGCCGTTTCGCTCTTGTACGCAACGGTTCTCTAGAACGTTTCTTCTGAGCACCTTGGGGATTTCTAATGAGTTCCCAGTCCTAATTTTCCCATAGAGCACAGGGGTTTTTCAAAAAGGGTGTCATAAAATTTCTCCAAGATCGGCAGCGCATTGGTGACATTGCTGGTGTTGCAAACGTTCATAGACGAATATCACCGCTTTCCTTCAGGTGCGCGGTCTGCCTGTCTGCTGTACTCCAGTTATAAAAAAACCATGGGTTTATATATAATATCATCATGATTATGTTGTTGATAATAAACCTGTCGAATTATGCCAAAGTACAGGGGCCCTAGTGCGGCCGCTTTCACAGATTCGTATTACGAGCATCACAAGTATCGAATTGAAATGAAACTTTGAGACGTGTTACACCGACTAGCATATCCAGTCACGTGTCAACTTTACTCTCTCTGATCTTAAATCAGAGACTTAAATCGAACTGGAAATCGGCTTTATGAATATGCAGGCTTTTGCCTGCGGCTTCGCTCACGTTAATGTTTTACCATGGGAACCGTATATTTTGCTATGATATTTAAAATGAGCCTGAGTGATATTCATGATAAATCACTGTGCCATATTTTATCGACATCCGTTCAGTCGTTCTGGCAACAAACATGCACCCATATTTTTGCATTTATATCATTAGTGTAGTTAAAGTTATCTACACTATATATTGCATCTACATCTACACTATACTTATTGAATAAATTAGAAGTTCACAATATTTCTAGAATATTCTCAGTATAATTCTTAGAAAGAATTTATTACTGTATTGTCATAAAGAAGTGTCATGTTTATGTGTCGTTTACGTGTATTTCTATCTGACGGTATTAATTTGTGGCTGGGCTTAACGATCAACTCATAAAATTTCGTTCAGTAGTCACATATCAACTGATGATCTCATTATTGCGGTCAATGAATATATTTAAAAATCTGATCACGAGTGAAAGAAGTTATTCGGTCTGTGCACATTGTTTGGTACACCTTGTACTAAATTAATCTTCTGTATTTCTTTTGGTTAAAGTAAAACTCTGCACCTATACTACGGTCCGGAACCACGCTCTCACATAATATCAACATGAAACGGTTAGTCTTGACCTAATCGTGTTCCGTATGATTAGGGAGAGTTCCGATGGCTCACTTCTCCTTCCTCCTACACCATTTATCCTATATCCCTTCTATCCCAATCCCCTTGTCTGATCCCTTATTCTCAAGTCCTTACCCCTTCCTCTTGAGAATATCATAGAATAGAATATACTTAATTATATAACAAAATTAATGAAATATACACATAAACAGCTAAGAATTAGGCACAAATGGCAGTCTTATAGCTGACAGTGATCTTTTCCAGACAACATTGGGATGGAGAGGGAATTATGACACCAAAGCTAGGGCAAGATTGTGTTGCACAATATTTTAAAAATGTTACATCTATCTATTATTTTATTTATTATATATATCTATATATATATAATGAAAATGGTGTTCGTTTGAGGCTCAATCACGCTTAAACCACTGATCGTATCGACATGAAACTACCACCATTCGATGCGAAATTTTTCCTAGATGGTTTATGGCTATCTATCTATCTATATATATATATAAGCAAAGTTTGTTTTCTTTGTCCGAGGTAAACTCGAAAACTACTGGACCGATCAGCATGAAACCACAACCATTCGACGTGGAATTAATCGTAGATGGTTATAGGCTATATATATTTTTCAAATTCTATGAGCCCTTTGCCATGTTTTCTCGATTTGTTTGTTTATTAATTTATTTGAATAAGGCGGTACGAAGTTCGCCGAGTCAGCTAGTATATCTATATATATATATATAATGAAAATGGTGTTCGTTTGAGGCTCAATCACGCTTAAACCACTGATCGTATCGACATGAAACTACCACCATTCGATGCGAAATTTTTCCTAGATGGTTTATGGCTATTTATCTATATATATCTATATATATATGTATTGTCCGAGGTAAACTCGAAAACTACTGGACCGATCATCATGAAACCACAACCAGTCGACGCGGAATTAATCGTAGATGGTTATAGGCTATGGTAAACTCGAAAACTACTGGACCGATCATCATGAAACCACAACCAGTCGACGCGGAATTAATCGTAGATGGTTATAGGCTATATATTTTTCAAATTCTATGAGCCCTTTCCCATGTTTTCTCAATTTGTTTGTTTATTAATTTATTTGAATAAGGCGGTACGAAGTTCGCCGAGTCAGCTAGTATTATATAAATATACATATCAAATAACCTGAAGAAAAAACTTTGTACCCCTTTTTACGAAAATTGCGCAAAAAGAGGAGTATGAAATTTCGAACACTTATAGTTTATGTAGAGAAGAAGCGACGAATGCTATTTTTTTTTTAAATTTGTGTAAAAAATACATTAGATCAATAAAAAAAAACATTACACACACTACCTTGTATTTGACACACACACGCATATATACTCTTTTGTTTATTGTTCAAGTCAAATTAACAGTGTAGCCTTGGCGAATTCTGTGATTATAGAAGTATAGTCTTTGACATTAATTATTTTGGTCGAATTTCGACCACGGGCGACCACTATTAGATTTAAATACACATATATTACGTCTATTAAAAGCAATACATATTATATAATAATTCACTAAATAGCGTAAAGATACGTATGAATGAATGAATGAATAACTTTATTGCACATAAAATTACAGTACAATGGGCGGTCTTGTCGCCAAAGGCGATATCCTCCAGACTACCCTATACAATTGGAATCCGACTACATTATTTAATAACTTTTATAATAATGATTAAATTTTTTTTTTTTTTTTTTTTTTAATTTTTTTTCAATAAAAATAAAGTTACAAGATTATACATACAGTTACTTTGCCAAACTGCAGCGCAGTTTGTCGGCAGCGTTCTCGCGGATTGCATTACATTATTATACCTTATAACTTTCGTGTAGTGAAATACTTATACTATTTTAATATAAATTAATTTAATTAATGGATTAAGCAATTTTATTATCACCGTTATCTAAAGTACATACACAAACTCCATTGTAAAATCGTTTAAAACGTTTCCATTGATTCCTTAATGATAGTACCATATCCCACCGCGTACATGTATCATGACTATCCATACATATGCATATACATGCATACATATATACGTATATACACATATATGCACACGTACAAAACAATCAATGGTACATCTACATATACGCAACGAAACATGGCACCATCATCAAGGACACAATGCTAAATAATACTTTCGTAATATTCCTTTTAAACTTTGTTTTGACACATTTTTCATTAGTACGTCTTGGGGTATGTCATTATAAATCTTAGGACATATCCATCTCCTGGTCCGTAGCCCGTAATAATTGTTGACTTTAGGTAGTTCATATTTAGGCTTATTAGACACTTGTCGGGTTGGATATTGGATATGGAAGATTACATTGTGTATTTATTTGTATCGTCATAGTTATATAATTAAATTTATCATTATTATCGTCTTCATTTAATAATTTTCCATTACAACAGTAAATTATTTCTTTTTATATATGTCTCTAATCTACATTACTACATTTAATTTAAATGTACTCTAATTGTTATTGTAATAAAAATTCTTCAATTGAATAGAATGTCATGTTTACCAAGTAGTCAAATAACTTAATGTCAAGGGATAACTTATTATATATTTTTATTGACATTGCAAATATGCTCCGCGAAAATAATGTCGTGTTAATTTTTTTATTAAATTTTAAAGTGTCGCATCGGCGTGTGCTTCGAATATTTTCATAGTGCTCAGGGTGTCTCCTTACATAGACTGCTATTTCAAAAATGTATAAGCACGGTAAGGTTAATAATTTGAGGCTTTTAAAGAACGTACAATAGTAAGAACATATATTATACTTTGAGGTAGTAATCCTTAACAAGTGTATCTATTAAAGGAGGATATTGATTGGGACTGTTTCACTGCAAGTGGAAGCATATTCCATAGTTTCTAATAATGTATATTGTTTAATAGTTCGGCTATTGATGGTAGTCTACAAACGTCTCATAGCTGGGTTCAGGCCTTCCATTATGGGGAAACGGACAGTAACCTGCTACGCTGGTCCAAGGCGGCTTGGCAGAGACACATCGGTTATCTCGATGTGCAGGTTTCATCACGATGGTTCCCTTCACCGTCAGCACGTGATAACTGTAATAATATGCACATTAGGTCTCAAAACGGCCTAAGTGGTGCGTACTTTCCAGCAAGGTTCGACCTCAATGCCTCTGAGTTTGGAACGCGTGCTCTAACCATTACGCTACCACGGCATGAGTCTATTCCAAGGTTTTAAAATATATTATCGTTCTCAGACCGCAAGTTAAAGCTTTTCAGTAAACAAATCTGAGTTCAGTTTTATGAGTAATATCATTTATAAATACATATGCAATGATCGGAATGCTGTTGTGATAACACGAGCTTTAATAATGTAATATGATTTTCAAAATAATTCTAAAAAAATATCACTTTACGTGGGAATACATTTGCTTATAACTTCACATATAATGCCCATATTTAGCCATTTGTAGTAAAGTGTACATCGTTCTTGGAAACACCTATTAATGTTTTTCTCCGAATGGAGGAATCAGTTATCAGTACGCGGTTAAATTAGGAAGTATACCTGTATATAAGGATCGATTTTCCGAAAAGAAGCTTTTCGATTAATACGCATTACCAGTGATTTATTTCCAGAGGACTTAACTAAGGAGCCTACACGTCAGAGATGACAAGTCTCATTTATAAGATAGGTATACTCGAAAAATCATATATTCGTCCCATTTAAAGTTCTTTACTTCAGTACAAAAAGTGATATATAATTGTTTTACTCCGAATTAGTAACAGCCTTATAAATGACAAATATCCAACACTCTTTCCAGATTATAAGTGAGAGCAGTATGTTTATATTCATAGCCATATTAATACCGCTTCTATAGCTTTGCTTATATTCTGTGAGTATAAGATAAATACAATCAAATAACTCACAGACTCATGTTTAAAGCTTCTTATCAGTCTACAAAACAGGTCAACCTTTGTACCCTCCCACTGAAATACTAACGCGCAGCTATTCTAATTTATACGTTTGGATTGAATTTAATTTCAAATTCCGCATTCCGACAAGCGATTGAACGGATTTCAACTAAATCTCTCTGTCAAGTACTTGTGACCTAACCAATGTGGAAGTGATACCTCTGTGTTTCTCAATAGTTGTAAGTTCAACTATCGCATTCAACGACAAATGCCTGAAGAATTTTCGGAAATAATAGCTTCGTGCTGATCACAACTTTTAAGGGATTTGTGTTCCGTAACCGAGAAGTTACTAAATGAAGATTTGTCTATTATAAGATCGTAATTAATTACTTTTAAATTCATAACATAAATCGTTCACAATGAGCATCAGCAAACGTTACACTTCAATATATTGACTTAGATGTATTTGTTTTGAAAATGTCAATTATGTAATGACATGTAGACTAGTCAACAAGTGCCTTTTGGACGAACTTTTTTCAGCAGTCTCCGAAAATTATAAATGAGGTGTCATTCGATTCGGAACGGCATCTAGATGATTTTTGAAAAAAAAGAAGTTCCACTTGCAAAAATTGTAAATTTTTTAACAATTAACTTAAAAAAGGGGGGTTTAGTTTTTTGCAAATATCTCAAAAAGTCATAAATATTTTTCAAATTTGAAAAAAGATTCGAAAAGAGGAGGAAATTTTCTAAAAAAAAGTCTCGACTCCCGAAACTGTAAGATCAATATTTATAATTTTCCCGGGGGATGAAAACATCGGCCCTTTAATGAAAAAATAATATTTAAACATACTAAATATGAAAATAAAAAATTGAAAAAATTCAGGCACTAACTGAATAGATGAATGAACAATAATCTGCTTGAAAATTTTTTTTATAACAATTTTTCATTTAGTTATTCAATTCAGTGTGATAATTGTTAAACTATAAATTTAATATTTTTTCCTTCCTTGGAGCAATTCTTGAAAGGCTTTAGAATAGAACCCCGTTGGAAAAATTAGGAAATGTTTATTTTTCATATTTTTATTAATAATTTTCGTTGTTTTAAACTTTTAATTTTGTAACAAAGAAAATTATTAATAAAAAAATGAAAAATTAACATTTTCTAATTTATCCAATGGGGTTCTATTCTAAAGCCTTTCAAGAATTGCTCCAAGAAAGGAAAAAATCTTAAATATAATAGTTTAATACCCCTGATCTAGAGCATGCTTCCATAACAACCTGGAGTTGTGTTCCGGCAGTATGGGCCAAGTTACAGTCCCATCTACGAGTCCAGCAGCATATTAGTAGCACGTTTAGTGTTGTAAATACTCATAGGCAACTGTAACCACTTTCCATGGCAATTGAGCCGTCAGCCTCTCTGCTGTACTCCAGCAGTAAAAAGACGATGTGGGTCTCAGGACGCCCGACAGAAGTGATCCTGCCTACCACTGCCGTATGCGTGAGAGAGAGGGAAGCCAGACAGATTGGTGCCGTAACGCGTTACGTAACGAAGCGGTTTACGCTCCCATAAGAAGTTATCACTTCAAAAACTTAGATAAACAAATTGTGCAGCGCCATATTGTAAAAAAAGAACATATATACATTTCGTTAGTTAAATACTGTTGTACATAAGCTTACTTAAGCTTGTACCATATTTTCAGCTAACTCCCATTAGCAGCCTTGAACAAGTCTTCGGTCTACTGAGCTCCAAAGCTTACTACACTATAAGCACCTATGTAGTTATGTAGATGTTGTTTGAACCCTTCAGTAAACTTAGAATTAGTATTTAATTGTCTTTTCACCCTTTTCGGGTATTTAAAATCACATTTTGAAATTTATTAAGTTGAATTGTTAAATTTTGTCTGACGTTTCGACCTTTTTTAGAAACCCTTATCACAATTTCTGAGATGTTACACGGCATTAGAATTTGAGTTGATGTTCGACCACTCTTATTAGTTTAAGTCATATTTTTTAATTCCCTGGCCTAAAATATACTTTTAGTAGGTTTTCAGATTACTCGTTCAATTAACCAGTCAAAGCTATTTCTATGAAGCAATGTAATAGGTTACACGCCTCTTAAAATTCAACGCTCGTAAAATCGATCACTAAGTGAGTAATCGGCAATTAAGATTCCTGATTGCTCTCGGAGACCTATTTTCAAAAGAAATACACTCGTTTAGTTGGTATACCTACTTAATAGGTTACTTATAGGCATAAAATAAGTCCGGAGAGCAAAATTAAAAATTGGCTTAATGCGTGTCATCTCAATTAAGGGCTCCATCGATAAGATCAATGTCACTTTTTGCCATTTGGCTAAGAAACCCTAAAAATACTTTCAACAAAAAATAACCCACATAGATATACTGATCAATGTTCATTCCGAATTTTTTGAGTCTTTTTAAGATCCACCAGCCTGAATTTATCGAATTTTTCTCACCTCATAATTCAAAAGTTAGAGGTAGTTCTGGATATTGAGAACAAAGACAATTTTAGTTGTAAATATTTCGCCCATACTTTGTCTTAAATAAAGAAATCAGTAAGAAACATTGTTATAATTTTCGAATACCTGTCCAATAAATTGAATCACTACATATCATAGGCGTTTGGGTTATTTGTTGAGCTTACTTTTTCTTTCCCATCATTCTTTTCTTTTGCATACTAATTTGACTATTATTATTATTTTATTTATTAAGAGTTTATATTACAGAATAATAAGAAGCCCTACTTAAACCTAATAAGGTTTGTGTGTGATGCAACACACCCTCGGCCTTTATAAAAATTAAAACTTCTATGTATACACTGTTTATACTTAATAGATCTCTTTCGTACTTTATAAACAATATTTTGCATTGAATTAAGTCAGTTTCCAATCTTACTACAATTATAATGCCATTCGTAAAGTACAATTTCTCTTCAACACTCATAGAAAAAGTAATAAAATTATTTTAAAACTATATTTTTTACAATTACAAGAGTCCCACAGGTGTGCCAAAACATAATTTTTACCATGGTATTTTTGAAATATCTGTGACACAAAGCCTGATAGACTAGTGGAGTGGGATCATGAGAGTTTTACCTTGAGGTATGTGAACTCTACCACCAATTCATCTTGGACAATTGAGGGACATGACATTTTATTCAAATGTCATTGACAAGTTAAATGTCCCTTCTGTTCCATCCAACAATGGAAAGGTTTGAGCCCAGCAGTAGCATATTTGTAGACTGATACTAAAATTTTATTCTATCGAAAATCTAAAAATATGAACTGCTAAAACAGCCAGGAAATTAACACATTTATCATCCGTCAATACTCAACAAACGCGTCCCTGTATACAAGCGTACTAATAAAAACCTGAATTAATGTTGCGTTCGTGACAATATGGGCCAGTGGTTCAAACACAACGCGTGCTGAAGCTCGATTTCTAATTTCGCCCGGAATGACATCACTCACTATACTATCGAATACTGACTCAGACTGCTGGGCGCATATAAACAATCATACTGATTCACCATCAATATCTGGTCTCTTTATTTCTTCACGAACAAACTTAAAAAAAATATTTTGAAAGTATAAATTATTTTTATCTAAGCTAAGTTAGTTCTATTTGAGAATATTTTAGAAAGTTATGTATATTCTACTCTACATATGTACACCGTTTTTAATATAAAAAATACTAGGAATTCTAATCACACAGTTAAAATAGTATCTAAAAATACCCTTAATCCTCAAATATTTCTGCTGTTAGCCACAGAGCACCATAATTCAAAGAGAGAACAATTCGACCAACAGATTCATACGTTTTATTAGGCACTAAAATTCTTTTCTTATCTAGTGAGGGACGAAATCCTTAAAAAGTTTATTTTCAATTATATATTTAAAGCAGTTTTGGCAGATGTATCAGTACTAGTGATACCCAATCAACACAACGGAACTAACCATCAAGCCAATGCATCAGCGTACCGGACTGTCAATAAATTACACGGGTCAACATGAAATTTGACTTTGATTGCAAAGCATTAAATTTCGGTAGTTTAGGTCGTAATAAGACGGAAAAAAAATATATGGCATGAAAAACTTTGCTTTTGTGCTTAGAAGACTGATTGAACGAAATTTTTAAAAATCTCGGATTTTAATTTTTGATTGAAAATAAAACTATTGAAATAAAAATGTTTATTATTTTTATTAAGTTTTACTATCAAATTAGCTTACAGAAAAGTGGAAAATAACTTAAAAGTGCACACTTCTACTTTTTCTTTTATTTTCATAGCTACTTTCTCTCAATAAACCCCAAATATAGTCGCCCATCATGTTTTCATTGTATTGGCCTTGATAGCGTTGTTCAAAATTCATGATATCCTGATGGAAACGTTCTCCTTGCTCTTCGGAATAGGCTCCCATATTGTTTTTAAATTTATCCAAATGAGCATGCAGCATATGTACTTTTAATGACATCCTGCAGCCCATGGCCTTAAAATTTGTAAGCATATCCTCAACCAACTTTTCGTAGTTTTCAGCTTTATTATTTCCACTTTGCACTTTCGTGACGACATTTTAAGTTATTCTGGGCTTGTAAATAACACCTGATGGTTGTTTATCACTCGGGTGCCATCTAGCGGCACAGTGTAAACGTTAATACCCCACTCTCACCGCGCGGTCTTTTTAAAAATATTAAAATCAATTAAAATTTATGAAAAAATTGAAAAATGAGTATTATTATTATAACTATAACAAAAGCAAACTTTATACCGAAAAAAGGTATTTTCTTTTCGTTTTTGTGCATAACTAACTGGAAAATAATAGTATAAACTTTAGGACAAAGAACGAATTTTTTTTTGTAGAGTTGTGTTATTCTTCACCTATATTTTTATTTAGAATTTAAATATTGATACATGCCGACAAAAAGTAAATGCACACCTGCCTGCCATAAACCTGGTTTATTACCTTTCCCGGATTTAGAATTCTTTTGTTTACTCTGTGTTTAAAATTTGTAATTAAGAAAAACATTATATTGTTATTGTACTTGTTTTATGGCAGTCATTTGGCAGGTGTGTCGAACCGATTCTAAGAAATCCGATCGATAATAATATCATAAACGGCAAGCAATTAAGGAGCATTTTAATTAAAGAAAAACAATGCCTGAATAAATTTGTACATGACAAAAAAAATGTATAATTATTAAAGAACCACTACATAAGATCATTTTTTAATAGCTGAACTACACTAGAGTTTACCGTATTTAAAGTTGTGTCATGCTTATGACTCTAATAATAAACAGTTGCTGAATGAGTGAATGACAGTGAATAATCAATTGTGACATCATTGTTTATAAGCGTTATTGAACCAGACCGCTGGTCGACTATAAACATAACAGGTCCTGAATACAATCACCAATTCATAGCTAGTGTCTGCCTATGGTTACTAAGTATTAGAAGCGCCTGAATGTCTGCCAGTATTTTGCACGTAATGCATGAGCGTAGTACCAAATAATATATACTGGGTTTTATTAGATTTTTTTAAAGACTGCTTCCTCTGATTACCTGTAGATTGTTAGGTATTTCATTTTTATTTTCCTTCTCTTTTTGAGTTATATGTATTATAATTTTGTCGTATGTATATCCTTCAGGGCGTTTTCTGATTTGTCAATGCGCTGCAGATACAATGCCAAGTGAATCGGGATACGCTCATAGAAATATAGGCTTTTGGTGAGCTTTCAAAACTTAGCATACCTATTCCATACTGTTGCTACACCGTCGAATAAGAAAGCGGTCATAATGCTGCATGGCATCTTAGTTTTCAATACAACGTTAATGACAATTTCGTAACAAATCAATATTGATTCAACCAGCCAAGTTTACCTAATACAAACTTCTTACGAGTTATTTGGCCAAAAACATCAATAGTTCATGTATTTTACGACACTGCCACCCAAAGAAAAGATTTCACAAACTTTATTAACTTTAGATTTTATTAGATTAGGAAGATTAGGAATTAGGAAGGAGGAAGACAAGTTATGAAAGAAGATTGAGGAATCACAATAGCCTGTGAAAAAAGGGTAACTCTACAAAAGCTCTTAAATCATAACAAAGAGACACTATACTACATGACATTTTTCTTTCGTTTTATTTTTTAGACAATATCAGTCAAAACTAAAATGGTAGGTACTTACTCGTACTTATTAAGACTACTTGAAATTTTTGACTATAAACCAGTCCTAAAAAGTCTTCTTAAACGTCAAACATAAAGAATGAATGCCCTGTAGTGCTATCTGGTTATGTAGGATTTAGAAGAAGAAAAAGAAGATGAAAGTATATATAGTAAACGCGGTCGAGATGCGAACACTGCGCAAAATCTGCGGAGTGACGCTCGCGGACCGCGTTCGTAATACCAAAGTAACTTTAGAGAGTTGGTCTGAAAGAGAGTGTCGGGGTGAAGGTAAGGAAAGGAATGCTCCGGTGGTTCGAGCATGTGGAAAGAATATATGATGAAAGAATGACTAAACAGATATACAATGCAAAAGTGGATGGATGCAGAAGTCGCGGAAGGTCATGACACACCTTCCATGATCAAATTGATCGTGTACTAGCAGAAGGTGATATCAGGAGCCTTAAGAACAGACGAGCGTGCATGACAAGAGCTATGAATGTCAAAGAAGCAAGTGAGGTGTATAAGAATAAGCTTGAATGGCGCTCTGTTGTTCGTGCCTACCCCGCAAGGGACCTGGCGTGAAGTTATGTATGTATGTATGCAAAAAGAAGAACCTGAGATTGATAAATATGAAGGACAAGATTTTTTAGCAAAACGTGTTGCTGGGGGGTTTCTTTTCGTATCTTCTCACTAAACAACTATAACATGTTGCGAAGCGATGTGCATAGAATAAGTAAAGACCAAAAAGTGTTCTCAAGTGGAACTTATTTTTAATAAAACCATTTGAATTCTTCTTCTATGTTACTACTGTTACACGCCAACAAAGTGAATGCACACCTGTAGTTTATTACTTTTCCCGCATTTGGACTTCTTTTGTTTACTTTGTGTTTAAAATTTGTTATTAAAATCATCCTATTGTTATTGTACTCGTTTATGACCGCAGATGTGCAGATTACGTTTTCTTGGAAACTTCAGTCTACGCGGTCGATTGTTGTATTGTATAGTTTAGTATAAAAACCATGCCCGAACGGAGGGGTGGGGCAGTCAAGCGAGGATTACGATACGAGCAAGACGTGTATATTCGATAAGCTATATAGTGACGGACTTTACGCGTGTTATTGAATTTGTACTGGTTGTGTCCAGTTATCTTTGTACCTGTGTTATACGTGTTTGTATAATTCTAATAAATTCTATAGTAATTCCAACGGCATTTTAATTCGACGCACTCATAACACTACTATTAATCATATTTCTAGCTTAAATAAATATAAGAAGAATAATCTTTTTTTTATTGCCTGAAGCAGGCAAACAGGCGGACGGCCCACTTGATGGAAGGTGGTTACCGTCGCCTATTGACGTTTGCAACACCAGGGGCGTTGCCAACGCGTTGCCGGCCTCTAAGAAATTTTATAACGCCCTTCTTAAACGACCCCATGTCGTAGCGCAGAGGGAAAACCTCGGCGGGAAGTTCCCTCCAGATCCAATGATCTGGAGGGAACTTCCCGCCGAGGTTTTGTACGCGGTATAAACGTTCTAGAGAACCGTTGCGTAGTTGAGCGTGGGAGCTCCAGGAAATGGGGGTGAACATCCCGTCGATGGCGAGCGGTGCGGTTGTAAAAATTAGGTGTTGGCACCAGGTCAAACAGTTCCTCGGAACACTCTCCGTTGTACAGGCGGTAGAATACGCAGAGGGACGCAAAGTCTCTCCGAAGGCTAAGGCGATTCTAAGCCGCCTGTTAGTATAGGATCGTCGACTATACGAACGTCGCGACGCTGGATGGAGTCAAGGGGGTCGGTCTGGTAAGCGGGTGCTCCAGCCCATAGGTGTGAGCACTATTCCATATGCGGCATAACATTGTTAAGGTTTATTAATGAAATAAATATTTATAGGTCAGTAATTCAACAATACAACATTATATGCTATTAAGACCACTTCATAATAGTACATTAAAGTTATAATACTCGACCACTAACAGGATGGAAAGGGGCAACTCTAAATATTCATTGGTCAATCGTAACTTCATAAGCCCTTAACGTTTGTCTAAAAATAAATTAGAAGCATTCATTATAGTAGAAGGGATAGATAAAAGAACGGAACAATGTTCACAAGTGTTTGAGCGATAGGGTTGTCAAGCAGTGTACGGTACCTATAATTAACTTATTCATTTGCTATACTACCAGTATTAAGTATGACATATATTCCATACAAATAATGTCTAATTGCTA